>JAZHRO010000077.1:51293928-52604642 GCA_037157565.1 Thalassia testudinum | reverse complement strand
GAGGTATTCAAGAAGCCATATTGCTGTGTAACACTGTTGATGGAAGAATGTAGAGTTGTTTGTGTTACAAAGTCTCTTATTTCCATGAGTGCATTTCTATAACTTTATCTTCTATGTAGTGAACATTAGGTTTGAATATAAATTTTGGCCAACATGATAACAGAGCAGATGAATTTGACATCTGTTAATGAAACCTTACTCCGCATTGTGGCAAAAAATGCACTCAAAGAGATGAGAGACGATTGTAAACCTGAACCATTCCCCACAAATACTTGAACCCCAACCTTAACGGGACTAGGCCTTGTTTGGAGAATGTGGTTCGTGTCTCTACATGTTTGGCCTTCAGTTGGGGGGATGGTGTAGAATGTTTTGGTTGATGTTACTTTGACATTTCATTGATAAACATACAGGACTACATACAAACCTCAAGAAGGCATCTTTTCACTTTTTAGAAAAAGAAAAGTATTTAAACCCAATTTTGATTCAAGGAAAGAGGAATGTGGGATAGTCCATGTGGAAGCCCATTTTAGCTTGGGCGATTAGTAAAAATAAATAATTGGAAAGAGGAATAAATGGGTCTCATATTTGTTTTTATGCAAAAGCCTTTTGGTCCGTTGAAGACATGGACAACATTTAAAATATATCCTCGCTTGGATGGAATTGGAATAATTATGTCCTTAGCCAGAGGTTGGGATGATCCCCATTCTGTACAGAGTTAATGTGGAGGATATCCTTAATGTCAAATCCCCCGTTCTGCATTTTGAAGCATTGGCTGTTAGGAACTCAGTTGTGGTGTAAAAAAGTAACTTGTCAGGTACTAAATTGAGAGCACCTGAGTACTGCATGCAGTAGTTTTTGAAGGTGAATAGAAACAATCCTATTACAGGGAAAAGTGGAATAGAGCCTGTCCTTTACAATGTTCATGTAGATGATTTTCATTTGCGGTTCAGAACAAGAGATCTTATGAAGAGAGATTGGTTTTATTACCCTATTAGTTGGAGGATTAAACACAGGGTATGGCAAACATAGTTTCACATGAGATATGGGATAAGCCTTTTAACAAGTACACGGATTACTAGGATAATAGTTGTTCCTTAATCCAACAAATAAGCGTTAAGAAAATTAACTTTATGCCGCAATTTTATTCTCAAGCATTCCCAACTAAATTATCCGGGAGAGGCATGTTTAGAATTCACCGCCGATAGCCACGATAGGTACTAAGTTTGGAGGTGTGGTACAATTATCTAGGTATTATTTAAAATTATTTGTCTAAGGACAATATATTACATTGCAATTTGCAGGCACAAGGCTATTGGATCATGTTTTAGCTCTATCCAGTAAGCAGAATGTTGTTGAAGTTTACCTGCATGTGCAAACCAACAACGATGATGCCATTGCTTTCTACAAGAGATTCGGCTTCGAGGTAACAGAGACCATCCGGAACTACTACACAAACATAACACCGCCCGATTGCTATGTTCTCCGTAAGTCTATTTTGCATGCAGATCCAAAGAAGTGATCCATATATTCTTGAACCAAATCCACATGGCTAGGTATTAGGAATATGCCCTACAGAGGTTGTTTGGGATTTTGTTATACAGCTAAGTCTGGGAAAATAGTTGTCGCACCCTTGACAATTGATGAGCCATTATTAATGCTTTATTGGAGTTGGCTTTTGGTTTATTAAGTTTTGGTTGCCCATGTAAATTCAAATTCCATCAGGAAGCCTCAAGGTTGGATTTCCACCTAAAGTTCATATTCCTTATTTCCTTTTTTGGTCTTTCTGGATTTTCTGCATATATATATATACTTGTTTATTATGTGCGTGGGCACGATCATCTCAACATGTGCATATTGTTTCAGGATCCTTAACTTTTGCAAGGGAGGTGGGGACATGCCTCATTGTGTTTATTTCATAGATGAAATATTGTGCAAGTGACATTTAGATATCATATAAGTAAACTGTTAGTCGACGTTTTTGGTTGTAGTTTCGTTAATAAAATTGGTTGGGGTGAATTATCGGACTATTTAGCGAACCCTCCTACTGGAATAAATCGAATCATACAGTATTGTCCATTAGACTCGCCTTATTTTTCTCTTCCCTTAGCGTCTGCATTTCGATCTTTATTCTGGCCAAACAGTTCATCCTTGAGGTTTCGTGCATCTAAATAAAATTTCGGGCATGTAGCTACACAAGTCATGCGATTTCATATTATATAAAGTATTATTACTACCTGCGGATCCTTTTGTTTTTTCTTTTAACACGTGATGTCCTATTTTGAGCGCCAGGTAGATGCATGGTTCCAATATCCCCAGGCTCAAAGCTCAACCATGCACCGTCAGACATAAAGGTCATGAACTTAACCCCTAGAAATAGGGTGAACATGCTATCAAGGGGGTGGGTTCAGTGATATAGTATCCATTGACATTCGAGGTCATGGGATCAAATTTTATACTCATCATATTTACCTTGTCAGAAGAAGAATAGGATGAGCATCAAGCGTCCTCTGCCAGATGAGTGAGATGGTTTTCAAGCATATTGCAGCTTGCATTGAATTGCTACAGGTGATTGTCCAGTCCTTCCTAGAAAAGCAAAAGATTCTCTTACAATCGTAAACCTTGTCAGGAGTCATGATCGTGTAATCCCCTCCTTCACGTTACGTTTTAGAAATAGTCCCCTAAGATAGAAAGTGAGCTTCCATGCAACTCATGTTCACCAATCGGTGTGCATTGCAACTCAAACGACAAGAAGCCACCAATAGCAGAATTAATTTTTTGAGCTCTTCCCATTCTGGAGGGCCTTGCTCGCCCACCCAGTTGGAGTTCCAAATAATCCTGTGCCGCTATAGAAAACTCTCTCCTTGACATCCTCGTATTTGCTGGGAGAATGAAACCTGCCCAATCAGGGATGCCCAATGTCACACAGATCAGCTGTATGGCAGAAATACTCCTAGGTGGGAAAACTTTGCTCTTGTTTACGCCAGTCAAGAATTATGATGGTAAAAATTGTGAAGTGGGAGTTGATTTTGGATAAGCTCCACTTTTGCATCATGCTCACACCAAACAGGGTTTGTCTATCAGCATACCCTTGATTTGATTTATATGTTCATCTCCAAATTATAGGGGCCACTTATTTGGGCATTTGATTTGGCTGCTATCTATAGCAAGACTTTGTTGCATCTTGACTGTTGGCGATTAGAGCATTTGTGGTCATTACAGGCTTGCATAGCTAGAATCTGTTTTGTACATCGCGCAGGTGAAATATTTAAGCAGAACAAGGTAGCACTTAAGCCACCAAAGCCATAGCCAAAATGTCCTATTAAACATGCCCATAATTACGAGTGTTACTGTCATCAAGAAGTTGGTCCAATGCTAGTCTTCTACCGACATCTAAAACCTCATGAGATTAAATCTTATATCCACCGTATGTATCTTAGAAGAAAAAAATGCAAGTGTCACTGAAATGAGGATAGCTATATGTCTATCATCCATAACTACCATGAAAAAATCTACAACTATGTCCAGGATCTTAAATTATTTTCTGAAGGTCAAAGAGAAAATCTAACAAATAACCGGCATTCAAAAATCTGGCCAACAAAATTTGTTTGGGCCACTTTTGACAAAGGTACACATTCATCTATGTATCTAGTTATGTGGTAGATTTTTTAATGCAACTAAACTCTGTAAAGTACAGTGCTCTATTGTAGCTAAACCCTGAAGAATACATTGCTCTCGAAATTAACCATCAGACGCTTCTATTGAACTCCTGTCTTGCTATGATTTATAGACCAAAAATTGAAACAAAAAAAGGGTGTTTTCTCAAATTATGTCTGTTACTTTTGTGTGGGTTCCATTTGTATCAATATCAAGTCATAGCTCCACTTTTAGAAAAATGAAAGATAGAAATTCAATAATTATGGAATATCTCAATCTGCCTGGCTACGTAAAAGATACCTACACGTTAATCTATCGATGAAATTCAAAAACTTAAAGTCTTAGAAACTGTAGTCCTCATATGATATTGTATGATCGTTTCTTACATGGAAGTGAAGCTTGACAGACGAAAGCACACTCTAATTTATTGTTTGGTTATGTTAAAAAACTATACCCTACGTGATATTCCATGTGAAACATTTTCATCCATAGGCTCCTTAATTTGTAGCGTTAACTAATCATCATTACGCCATACCTTCAGATAAAGATGGATATGGTTTGGATTTTTCCAATTACGCTTAAGAAGGATACGGATACTATCCTCTCTTCGCATCTATTTTCTTTTTCCCTCGATTGTTTAAACCAAGGATATGATCAGATCTGAATCATCTTGCCATGTCCATAGACAACGCAATGTAAGCCTGCACACACCTTTTCTAATTCTTGTACGTAATTATATATCTAGACTGGGAAACGGACAAAGTTCTCATCCCCACTGATCGCCTGTTATCTCGGAGTTTGAATTTATTTTAGATTATAGTTGATTGCATTAAAAATATTGCCGCAACAAAAATTATATATATATATATGGATTTTTTTTTTTTTTTCTTTGAGATGGTTAATTGACCCTTTGGCTTTGAATGGATATTTTTGAGACATAATATGAAAACGGCACAAATAATTACTTAAAAGAAAGATGTATTCTGGAGAAATCTAAAGGAAAAGTCAGAGAAAAAAAAAGTTCAAAATTCGAGTGGATAAACCATGCATGTGGCCATTTTTGTTGGTTTCCCAATAAGAATATATTCTTTTTAAGTAGCATGTGACAGTCTTACTCATAATGTATTTCAAGGGAAGAGAAGAAGGAGATGGCAAAATCCAGAAGCCTTGTACTTAGCCGAAGAAAGAAAGATGAAAGTGATGGAGAAGAGCATAACTTCTAACTAGGAACATTTCAAGCCAAGCTAAGATGGATCTCTTTGAAATGGTAAGTACTAAAATTTAATCAAAAAGAGATTATGAGTAAATAGATTGGTTACCCAACATAGATTGACGAGTTCTTCCTTTTTTCCATATTCTTAGGAAACAAATGGATTAACATAGGGTGATTGCATTAGCGATGATAATATACAAAAAAAAAAAGAAAAAAGGCGTGCATTCATCTCAATTTGATCGGCAAAATCAAACCTATATCACATAAATAGAATTACGTCGATACCAGAAGACTTTTATCTAGTGCCTCGCACAATAACCTTTTGCTCTATTTAAATCTAAATAAGACCATTTGACCCATTTGTTTTAACAAGTACGACAAATCAAACAGGAACTATATATTCTCTATATCTCTACGGCCTTGGTAGCTCTCTGTCTCTCTTTGATTGATCAAATGGCGTTAACGACCAGCACAAGGTTCTCTCTAGCCTTTTCCCCGCGGTAGCAGAGGACAGTTCCCATACATGTAATGATCTCAGGGATTTCCAAGTTGTTCCTTTTATGTACGTAGACAAATAGCACCTCCTTCTGGTTAAGAAACAAAAGAAAGGGAATAATCTTATAGTTGACCGTACACTCTCTCTAGTGTTCATCCTTCATTTTGGCAGTTGGTTCTTAGTTTCCATTCTCTCCATTCCCTCTATAAATTTCAAATTGTTACATGCAAAGACTCTCGTTGTTTGACATACTCTCATGATAACAAGAGGCATTCTTTCCATCAACCACTAGACGCTTCATCACTGGTTTCACAGATATAGAGAGAGCAAGGGGGGAAGATGGAAGACGCACGGAGAGGGTGCATCAATAAGAACAGGGGTCCCTGGATAGTCCGTAGAGAAAATCGCAACGGTGAGGTACGGACCTCCTAGAGGAGGCCCTCGGATCACGAGAGGGAGAGCAACAGGCTGCGGGAGAAGCGCCGCCGAGTCATAGCCTCGCGTATATTCATGCATCTCAAGCACAACGCGAACTACTTGCTCCCCAAGCATCCCGACCACAACGACATCTTAATCGCCCTCTGTCGGGAAGCTGGGTGGGTGGTGGATGACCACGGAAACATCATAGGAAAGGTCTGCATACGTTGGTTTCATATGGTTGTTTTTTACCCTCTAGCCCATGGAGCTAATCTTGGGTCATTATCTGGTTCACGTGCATATATATATTACTCCTGATTAGCGTATCAGATGTGATGAAAAAGACATAAAATAAAAGCATGAGTTACCATAGGCGTTACCTCGCAAGCATAGCTTTAGAGTGCACGTGACAGAGCGTTGAACTCATGTGGAATTAAAGAGGTGCAGCGAGGCCAGTGGGTGGCATGCAATTAGTAGACAGTAGATCCCTAAAAAGTTTCT
The DNA here is from genome assembly GCA_037157565.1 of Thalassia testudinum. NCBI lineage: Eukaryota > Viridiplantae > Streptophyta > Magnoliopsida > Alismatales > Hydrocharitaceae > Thalassia > Thalassia testudinum. Next base: position 52,598,361 of record JAZHRO010000077.1, on the reverse strand, counting down.
AGCATACAACCTGGCCATGCAGGATGCTGTTTTCTAGCCACCTGTAAATGTTCAGGCTGGAGGCCACATTATAAGTGGAATTGGGTTTGATGAACGGGGGGGTCTCACTTTCGTGGAGACCACGGCAGGGACCTCTAATTTCGACAGGGGAAATCCAACTTCGAATCCTTATTTTTATATTCTTTGGAGGATTGGTGTGCAGGCCCACCTAGGTTCTAGTTATGAAAAAGAAGTACAAAAAAAGCAGAAGAGATTGGTGAGTCATTCCATCATCAAATCTGTAGGCATTCATCGGCCACCGTGAGGTGGGCACGTCCAGGCCCTCCTCCCCTTTTTCGTATTTTTTCACCCACCTGACAATGATTACCCTTTTGGAGATTGGCATGATCACCAATGATGTGCCTCACCGAAGATCGTTTGCCAACACTTTCATGCTAATTTACTTAGGAGAATAAAATATTGATATTAAGAAATATAAAATTGATGTTAATTTTTATTTATATTTATTGTAAAATAATTTTAACATCTATTTTTATTTATTTAAATTAACATTTAGATGTTATATTAACTTTCATGATATTTAATTATTGTTAACACTAATTTTCAAGGAGTAAGGATTTAGGTGTGAGAGATGTAAAATTAACATCATTTTTACTAATACCTCATAAAATCGGTATTAGCAAAATTGATATTAAGAAGTTCAAAATTAGAGTTATGACAATATAAATTAATCTCTCAAATAAATAAATGTTAATCCTCCAAAAGAAGAATTAATCATTCACGTAAATTAGCTCTTAATGCTTGCCCAACTTGTTTCCATCACGTAATCAATGCTTCAGGGATATTGAAATATTCACATCTTATTCTCACTTTTCATTGTACTTCTTCCTTGAACAGGATAAGGGAGATGAAACCTCAAGGGTTACTGCAGCGAATGAAGTTGGACACTCGAACACATTTGATGATATCGATCTTTCTCTGACATTGAGAAGTCCAGGATACACTTGATCATTCTGTATTTTCTATACATCATATTTAATTATGCTAAATTCTAACCCTAGCAGCATCCAAAACCTACAACTTGTTTGTAGTGGAGATGGTTAATTAAGTTGTTAGTGATATGTGGTTACGTAAACATAGGTATAATGTATTGAGCTCCATATCATGCAAGGAAATCATGACTTCTGAATATCACGAGTTCATTTTGTTTAGCAACAAGTGTCATCCTATCTTTTCTTATTTTATCGTTCATTTCGCTCACTTAGTAAGTGTAAATTCATGGAAAATATTCTTTTCTATGTTACATACGGTACATATGGTTCCTCAAGCGAATCAAACTTAATAAGCCCTACCCGTTTTCGTCAACATGAGACCCATCCCCTCCCGCAATTCCATACCATGAGAATTCTCTAAGTAAGGAATGCCCCCTTCTCCAACCTTGAAGCCACCAAAATATCCTCACCGAGCTTGGCACTTCTTAAGAAAAAACATAAATTTTCCCTCGTTAATGTTGAGAACTGCAAAGCTACGAGAAGGCACAGGTGGCATCTTTTAGACAGGAGGAGAACCACATCCCATCCACTTTGGCTCCATCAATGCTTAGTCAACTAACGATGGCTATCAGCGTTCCCATCATTAGAGCGACGATGAGGGGATGAGAGGGGGTTACCTGACAGACCCTATAAGGTATCTAACATACCAATAGAGATGCCACTTGTGAGGGAGGAGACTAATGCCCAACACACCATATGATCCAGCTAACCCACGCAAGTAGGAAATCTTGCTGAACCAAGACATCAAACATGACCATACAATCGACATAATCACACCTTACAATTCAACTTTTTGGTAAACATTCTAAAAGAAAGCGCATAACAAAACCCAAAACCTAGGTAAAGAACATTGGGGTATAGAGGATGCAATAAAGATAATGCATGCCCACCATCACATTGATTTTCATCAACTGAAAACAATGCTACCACAAAGGAGTGTACATCAACCATAGAAGGAAAACCGTGCACCTCCTGCAAATGGGAAACCACGTTACTCATAAATGTAAGAAACGATACTAGCATCCATTTAGAAAATTAAAATATATCAATACTAACCATTAAACCCATTTATTAGTTCCCCTACCACAAAAATAAATCAGGGCAACCCGTCGACGTTGGACAACAATAAAGAAAGCAACATCAATAGTTACACACATCCAGATTACAGTGCAAATTGCCAATTATAAATTCATGTAGTGAGCACGGAGGGACCGAAACCCACGTTCAGATGCAAAGCTCCTAGTGAGATTGACCCAAACGACTCAAAACTACCACCCAAAATGGTTGAGACTCAAATGAAAATATACCACTCAATCTTAATAAACATCTTCCATGAGTTTCAACTATCTAACAATGTCATACACGTGCACACATTCCTAGAAGGATGTACATATTTCGCATTCCCACAACGATATGGAGGTTTTTAACATTCAACCATTGATGGAAACAGAGGTATACAACTAAGTGATAGCAGTGGCACTCATCTACGGTGAACACTATCCCACAAAAATAAAGTCTCCATTGCTGCTTTGCTACCAAGAGGGTGGCAGAACAAAGGGGAGGGTCAAGAAGAGCTGAACTGAGCAAGGTATATGCAACATTAGTGAAGGACGAGGTGAGGAAGGCCGAGCGAATAGGAGGCTACGGGGGAAGACAGCCAGAAGCTTTGCAGCAAAGGGGCCAAGCTAAGTGGTTTTAGAAAGGGAAAGATAAGAGCATCCCTTCGGGAATTCCCTCCAGGGGTGATACAATATTCCTTCCTATAATGGTAAGCGCAGCTTACTCCTGTAACACATTGCCAAGGACCACCCAATGCGTGACCATCCGAAAATTCTCATAGGAAAAAGGAGGATTCATTTCTTTATGCAATGGAAAAATAATCGTGGTCAATTCCAGCAACGCAAGGTTGCAGTGGAATTTATTTAGGAAACACATCACAACGGCGTAATTAGCAGAAGCATATCAAAATCGTTGACCTCACATGCTCTTTAGCCACACCTTGTTATGCCATAGTCCTAAATGTTCTATGGAGGATTGTGCCTCTTTTGACTAGGCCCGGTGGCACAACCTTGTAGCTCTGCCTTGTCCATTGACCTTCAGCCAGCAAGGCTTAGATTGCCAGTCTCCAATTATACTCATTGTTGACCTCATAGGATCCAGGCTACCCACTGCTTTTAAACCAGTTTACATAGGAGTTCTATTGACACCTTCCAGACCCCGCTGTACCTGGAGGGGATACTGGTGTGAACCACCGATGTCAATTTGGCAGCTACCACATGCCCACCTTTGCACATGGGAAGTATTGTCCACCGGTGCCTTGTAGACATCTGTAATTAGGTAACATATATTTGAGACTTGTTTTCTTTGTAGCACTTCCATCTCCGAGACCATGAAGCTTCCATGCTCGTCTTTTTCTGAATGACATGATTTAATTGTAATTTTCTAATAAGCAAGCTATCACTATTACTTATTGCCACAATCCTTACCCGGAAGTAACGGAGGCTCTCTGAAGTGCCAAAATACCATCATGAACATAAAAAGGCCATCATGTTGGACAAAGACTAGAGGTAAGATATACAAAAGATGGTGCTTAGATCAAACCTATTCGCCATTTTGTGCTTGGTCATGCTCAATGAATTCCAAAGCATCCTCCTTGGAAACCACCTGGATGTGGCTGATTCTATTCTGGTGAATGACACCATATACTTTGTCAGCAACTCTCACTAGCTCTGGCCGGAATGTCGTAGTTATGAACTGTGTATTGCCCAAGCCCGCCAAATTACTGATCATATCTGATGCAAAGTTTAAGGACACAGAAGTAGGCATTCACCAAATAATCCAAAGATCAAATTAAGTTGAACAGGCAGACTCAAACCAGCCAAATATAACAGCCAAAAATCAGCTCTAAAAGACAAAATTAGAAATGACCTCTACAAGTCCAAGAAAGCATGCAGGAGATTAACGAGGAATCTACAAAACTAAACGAAAAGATGACTCTAGCATTTATTTTTGGGCATCAGAAAACCAACATGAAAACAAGGATACTAGCAACAGCAGTTCGGTATTGAGGATCTAGCGCAGCATCTATCTCATCAAACAGATAAAAAGGAGCAGGATCACATCTCTGTATTGCAAAAATCAATGTCAAGGCAACAACTGTTTTCTGGCCACCAGAAAGCTGCTTCATCGACTGGGTTTCCCCTTGCCCAGCAAAAGATACCTACACACAAGCAATGCCAGTTGCAGAGTTTCAACTCAATATTCAACTTATGAAGTTGCATTGGATCCTTCATCATAAAATCCTAAAAGCACCCCTTAATTTTTAAAAGAACGAAAAATTAGACACATGTCTAATCACCAATGTTCACATGGTGATGCCACCTTAGAATCGTGGCCGATGCACAATCAGGGATTAAAATCAATGATCAGCTTCACAGAAATGGTGCAAAATATCAGCTAATGACAATGGGGTGTGTGCATCTTTTCCCTGATAATAAAAAAAGTTATAAATAAGAGCCATCATAACAGCACCAGAACGACAAGTGGGAAATCAAAATAAAGCCTTGTTGCGGGAGAAAATCCACTATTGTACAAGCTATAGGGCATCCCTGATTATACTGAACATGAAAAAGAAGATTCCGGGTGTAAAGGGAGGAAACATGACATACCTTCACTTTGACGCCAACATATTTTTCAACCCTACCCTCAGGATCTGGATCCCGTGGTGCATCCTCATCTTGATCATCATCTGGCTCACCATCCTTATCGAAAGTGAGAAAGAGTGTTTGTAAAATTATTGATAAGCAGTGCATAAGAACAGAACAGTTGTAATATACCAATGGCCAAAAAGAAACAGAAAAACTGATCCAGTTCCACACATACTTATTGCAAGGACAAAGTTCTTAAGGGCACCAGTGCTGCAACCTCTATTGTATTGAACAAGAGGTTGCAGAACAGGCTTGAGGCATCTTTCTCCTGAGACTGCAAGATAAGGGCAATGCAAAGCTCACCCTCCTTATCAAAAGTGGGAAAGAGTGTAAAATTATTGATGAGCAGTGCATAAGAACAGAACAGTTGTAATATACCAGTGGCCAAAAAGAAACAGAAAAACTGGTCCACTTCCACACATATTATTGGAAGGACAAAGTTCTTAAGGGTACCAGTGCTGCAACCTCTATTGTATTAAACAAGAGGTAGCAGCACAGGCTTGAGGCGTCGACCTCCTGAGACTGCAAGATGAGGGCAACGCAAAGCCTACAGTCATGCACAAACAAAAATTCATCAATTATGCTGCTGCTGCAAAGTCACGTATATTCCATCCTGATCATCAACTGGAGCCAACCAGATATGTCAATGAACGTTCAGATCTCAATCATCCTTATCCTTTTCCTCAAAGTTGCAATCCTGTAGGTCATACAATTTTTCTAGGCAACCTTCTATAGGGCAAAGCAAAATTCCAAGATAATTGCACCGAAAATTCTTGTGATAAGGTGTGCAGAGCAGTCAAGCAATGCAGGGGGGGAGCCTCATACCTGAGTGACAAGGCTGCTAAGGGGCTGGAAGAGTGTGTGTGGTGGAAGGGTCTGATTAGGTGGGTAGGGTTGCCTCAGAGAGGATTTGTCACCCAGTGATGGAGCAGGCTTTGCCTACAAAGCAAAGCTTCCCAGTCTTTCTTCAGGTGAAGCAGGACATCTGTAGGCATTCTAGCATGGTAGCAAGACTCTGGAGGCCAACCACCACATGGGAGTGAGGGAGAAGCAAGGCGAGCAGCTGTCCTCACAATAGCAAATGGCCAACCTATAGCCTTTTTTTTTTCTTCTTTCGTGGGGGAACGATCTAAGTACCTACCAAAAGTGACTTTCTTCAACACAAAGAAAGCGCGCCCCTCACCCCCCCCCCCCCCCCGAAAAAAAAAAATCCCTCAGCGTGCCTCCGAAATGCAGAAATTTATCGAAATGACGTCGAAATCAACATTTCAAACCTTGGCTCCTCGATCTTGTGCCAAGTATATTGTGGTGGGATATCTACACATTGCTGACCTTGGAATAGCTTTTTCTGGGTTTACTAGAGCCCTGGTTACCACTAGCATGCCATCCTTTTACCAGGAAGTCATGCTTCATCCAAAGTAGCATCAGGTCATGGAGGAGATGGTTGCACTTAGGAGCAGAGGCACGTGGGATCTTGCACCACTTCCTCCAGGAGCCAATCTTGTTGGGTGCAGATGGATCTTTGCACTCAATCCTGATAGAAGCATCGCCAGATACAAAGCACAACTGGTGACAAAGGGGTTTCACCTAAACCTATGGAGTGAACTTCTTTGATACCTTTTTTCCAATGGCGAGGCTCTCGACAGTGTGAATACTTGTTTGTGTTGCTACACATTATGAATTGGCCGCTTTATCAACTTGACGTAATGAATGTCTTTCTTTATGACGATTTACAGGAGGTGTATATACAACCTCCTAATTATGAGATGCAGCAGGAGTGTGTCTGCAAGCTGAGGAAGGCCATTTATGGACTCAAGCAGAGTCCACGTACATGACTCTAGAAACTATCTCAAGTGGTGGAGTTTGATGGCTTTCAGAGATCTACAAATCACTCTATTTGACAAGAAAACTAGGAAAAGTGTGGTAGTGCTTCTAGTTTATGTTAATGACTTGATTGTCACAGGGAACAATGCAGGTGGTATTGTGCAACTCAAGGAGCAATTGGCCAGCCAGTTTGTAATTAAAAACTTGGGTCCACTATGATATTTTATAGGGATAGAAGTTGCTCATAGCAAGCAGGGCATAGTTCTATCTCAGAGAAAATATACACTAGACGTTTTGTAGGAGGCTAGGATACTTGTGGCAAAGCCCACGAATATACCCATAGACCCAAAGGCACATCTTTATGATGCTGAGGCACCTTCCGTGGACAGCAGTCAGTATAGGCAGCTTCTGGGGAAGCTAGTTTACCTCACTATTACCAACCTAGACATTGCATTTGCAATTGGGAGACTTAGTCAATTCATGGCTACGCCTACGAGGCAACATTGGGATGCTACCATGATGATCCTAAGATATATTAAGGCACCTAGACGTGGTCTTCTATTTACTCAAGGTACTTCCATGTCTGTAGTGGCATATTTGAATGTAGATTGTGTAGGCTGTTTAGCGGATCGAAAATCTACCATAGGATTTAACACCTATGTGACTAGCAATTTAGTTACTTAGAAAAGCAAGAAGTAGCCTGGTGATTCTAAGTCAAGTATAGAATCAAAATACAGGGTTATGGCACAAATAACTGCATAACTTATGTGGGTGAAGTCACTTTTGGGAGATTTGCACATACGGATTACTGATCCTATGGAGATAAGATGCAATAATGTTGTTGCCACATATATCGCCAACAATCCAATGCTCTATGAAAGGACTAAACATGTTGAGATGGACTGCCACTATACCAGGGATCTTATTCAGAAAGGCTTCCTATATACAACTCTAGTTGCTAAAGATGATCAGACGGTAAACATTTTTACCAAATCACTTCCTAAGTCTACTTTTGATTCTTGTTGCTCCAAGCAAAGCATGATCGATATATATGCTTCAGCTTGAGAAGGGGTGTAGACTTATTTATATCTTTACATTTATTTGTAAGAGTGTGTTGTACATCTTTTGTCTATCGATGGGTTGTATTACAATTTGGCCTTTTCCTTCTAAATAATTTGAGCCTTCCATTTCTTCCCATTGAGAACAATCTTACCCAGAAAGCTAGACAAAGAAACCTACGATTAGCTGCATAAAGTTCTTAGGATAGAAATCCAAGCTATTGCTTTATATGCTAGAATAGTTTACATTATTTTTTTAATGGAGATTTGAAGTGAAAACCATTTTATCCATGATTAAACCAACTTACAATCCAACTTTAGACTGTTGCTAAAAGATGAAATTGCTCTTCTAAAGGTGTATCAGGGATCGCAATCTGCATGCAATGAAAAGATTGACTAGGACTTCATCATAGGGAGCATGTGAGTGGGTGTAAACAGACGGAATAATAAACGGATATAAGGCCAAAATGATTGCAAAATGGATTCACTTAGAAGTATGGGATAGATTACCTACACCTTTGTTCTTATAGCCAAGATCATCCCAGATAGGATTATTCTAAGTCTTGTTGTATGGTATTCATGGAAGCTGCACCAGCTAAACATAAAGAATGCATCCTTGAATTTGGAAGAAATATGCATGCAGATAAGAAAGGCAAGTGTGGCAAGTTAAAGAAAGGCCTTGTATAGAATCAAACAATCTCGCCGGGCTCAGAGAAGGCCTTGCAGATAAGAAAGGTTCAGAGTTGCTATGAAGAAATTGGGCTTCCTGCAAGCTGATGGTGATCATTCGGTAGAACAGAGAAGGGAGTAACCCGTATGCTAGCATGTACGGATTATATGAAGAGAGGAACTTGTATGTTAGTGTATATATGGATTATATGAAGAGGGGAACTTGTATGTTAGTGTATATGAATGATAGGATCAATTGTAGGAGACGGTGATGATAAAATCAACTAACACGAGATAAAGATTGTAGGAAAATTTGAAATCAAGGATTTGGGGAGTTCCAAGTACTTTGTTGAGATACAAATAGCAAGATCCAAAGATGGGCTAGTGATATGTCAATGCAAATATACACTTGACTTGTTGAAGGAGATGGGGAAACTAGGATGTAACCAGTTACAACACCCATCGAAGTGGACCAGAAGCTAGTTTAAAAGAAGGAACCTTTCTTGATGATGGGCGATTGATAGGAAAGATTATATATCTCACTTTAACAAGATCAGGTATCACATATTCAATGATAGTAAGCCAATTCAAACATGCTGATATTCATCTAAGGTAGTGTATCGGATATTAGCCCACTTAAAAGGAGTCTAGGAAACAATATTTACATACCAAAGGTGTCAAGAAAAATGATGCATTCACCTTACTATCAAATCCTAGGAGAGATTAAGGGAAAATTATAGATAAACCCCTCTACCATAAGGAAATAGAAAAGACAAGCATCAAATTAAATATGAAAAAGACGAAAGACATAAAACTCTCAACATTCCCCCCCAAGCTAGAGATAGATGTCTATCATGCTCAGCTTGGAACGGCTGTCGAAGGAGGATCATGGAAATGCGTCGGTGAACATGTCTGCTGCCTGGTCTTCAGATGACACACGAAGAATGTGTATGTATCCCTTCTGAATCATATCCCACGTATAACGACAATCTACTTCCACATGCTTGGCTCTCTTATGAAAGGCTAAATTGTTAGCAATGAATAATGTAGTTTTGTTGTCACACCTTATCTCCATAAAATCAGTCACGTAAATTTATAAGGATAGACTGAATCCACAAGTTCCATGGTAGCTTGAGCAATAGTCCTGTATTCCGACTCCGCACTTGATCGTTCTACCATGTAACAAAATGTCCAACAACGTATAGAATCCACTAGTAGACCTCATGTCCTTCAAACACCCAGCATAGTCTACATCAGTATAAGTTGAAAACTATAATGAGCGGAAGCATAAATCAAAGTAATAGAACAATCATGTAACGCTTGGATTTACGCGAAAACCCTACTCACAAAGAACGGTGAAAAAATCACGGGAGAAGGCCGCAATAGGGCACGTGTGTCTATATTTTCTCGAAGAAGAATGAAAAGGTACACTGCCTATATATAAACCACCACACATCATACAGTCCCACACTAATCAATGTGGAACTAAACTGCACACACTCCAACACTCCTCAAGCTGGAGGATGCAATGCTCAGCTTGTACAACACTTAAATCCCACTATACACAATGGAACATACACTCTCGGCTAATCCTCGTCTGCAGGCAAGTATGCTGATGTCGACACATCAACGAGGGTTGAAGCTGCTGGATGTTGTAGCTGACAAATGGCCTCCTCTAGAGACCTCAACACGTACTGGTGGCTCCTCATTCAATATCCTTGTAATGGGCCTTCCTATGAAGGCCTCGAAAGGTGGATCTCCCTCTTAGAGTCCACAAAACTGGATCTCCCACACGGAATCTGAAATGGACCCTTCCTATGAGGACCTCGAAATTGGATCTCCCTCCTAGAGACCTCGAAACTCTAGGTCTCCCGAAGTTGTGGATCCTCACGTGGTGATCTCGAAGAAGGGACTCTCTCCTGGAGAATGACTATAATAAGCCTACACTCCCCTTTTCTCGCATACTCATATGGGAGAAGAAATAAAAGATAAAGAAATACACATATATAGAGAAGAGTTTCCCTCTCTCTTCTCTTGAATTCAAACACCTTTTTTTCTTTTGAAAATTTCTTGACTTTTTTCTCTCTTCTTCCTTTTTTTTAAAAAATTTTCTATTATTTTTTTCGCCATTCTTTCCTTGTTCTTCCTTTTCTTTTATTTTCCTCTTTCACCTTTTTCTTAAAGATCGAAAGATAACCAGCGATATAAAGTACCCACGATATCTTAGCGATATAAAGTACCCACGATATCTTAAGGTTCCATTAGGAACCCAACTAGCCATTCTTTGTCAATCAGACACTTGCCTCCACTCCGGTCACTCCATCGACAACAGTGAACCTCCACGTCTCCTTGCGGCCGCTCGAGTTGGGTGACGAGTCGACTAGTGAGCGAGCAGCAACGTGTAGAGCTCCGTCAACCCCTCGCGACGATGGAAGCACGGAGGGTAAAGGAAACCCCCTCGCAGTCGCCGCCTTGATCTTCCCATGAGGTCTTTGCTATGCCTCCATCTTGATCACCATCGTCGTCTCTCCTCGGAGCGCTGCCAGCACTACTTAGACTGGTATCGTGCCACCCACGTTGGCCAAAGAGGCTTCGACGATGCCACCAACACCAATCCCGAGGGCCCCGACTTCCTCCGCGACAGGAAGGACGCCATCGACCTCTCTTTCTAGATCGTCCACCAGGAGATCGCTTCTTCCCCTTTGTCCTTGCATCCTCCTCGTTGCTGGACATGTCGATGGCCTCGAGATCGTCGCAGAAGGTGCGTATGCACCTCTAAAACTTGTGAGGGAACGTCTGTAGGTGCCGAACCTCAACTGAATCCAGTAGATCGGTCCCTGATCTCCGCATTGCATGAAGAGACTAAGGTTTTCCCCTTTCTTGAGAACAGGGATAATATGAGATATAAATAAAAAATCTCTAAAACCTAAGATAAAAAAGTGCTCTGATACCAAATTGAAAACTATAATGAGCGAAAGCATAAATTAAAGCAATAGAACAATCATGTAACGCTTGAATTTACACGGAAACCCCACTCACAAAAAGCGGGGAAAATATCACAGGAGACGGCCTCGATAGAACACGTGTCTAAATTTTCTCGAAGAAGAATGAAGAGGTACACTGCCTATTTATAGACCACCACACACTATATAATCCCACACTAATCAATTTGGGACTAAACTACACACACTCCAACAGTATATGCCATCACCCCCAACGAGTCACCTCAGGTAAATAATAATCCTTGGTGCAAATTTCAAATATCTAAGAATCATGATGCATCCAATGAACTCCCCTTGGTTTGTCCATGAACTGGCTTACCTTGCTAACCACAAGGGCAATGTCAAGTCGTGTAACAGTCACATAGAGTAGCTTACCCATGAGGCATCTAAATTGCCTTGTGTCAACAAGAGTAGAGTCATCTTCATACAAATGCACATTCAGGGCCATAGGAATGGAGGCTAACTTGGCACCAAGCAAGCCTGTCACCTACATAAGGTCAATTACATATTTCCTCTACAAAATGCCAACTCCCTTTGCATTCCGAGCAACTTCAATGCCAAGGAAGTACAGAGTGGGCCTAGATCCTTCGTAATTAAGTGTTTCATCAAAAGCCCCTTGGTAGTGGTAATGCCTCTAATATCATCTCAAATTAAAATAATGTCATCCACATAGACTAGCATCACAACTCTCTCCCTTTCTGTCTTTCTCACAAACAAGGAATGATCTAACGCAAACCTCTTGAAGCCAACATCCTCCACAACGTCAAACAATTTTTGAAACCATGCACGTGGACTCTGCTTGAGACCATAAATGACCTTATATAATATACGGACCTTAGAACACTCCCCGTCTACCGCAAATCCAGTGGATTGCTACATATAGACCTCCTCCTGAAGATCCCAATAGAGGAAGGCATTTTTAACATCTAACTGGTGTAGCTACCAATCAAGATGAACTGCGATAGAAATGAAAATCCAAACTGTAGAGAGCCTTGCCACAGGAGAGAAAGTGTCAAAAATAGTCAACTCCATCGGTCTGTGTATATCCTTTTGCAGCCAATATTATATTGTACCACTCCACTGATCCATCAAGCAAGTATTTAACCGTGAAGACCTTGCATCCTACTATAGTAGCATCTGATGGTAAATCAACAAGGCTCCAGATCCCACATGAGTGCAGCATCGACATCTCATCTTCCATGGCCTTTTGCCATTCTAGATCACTAAGTGGCTACAGATGTGGTGTAGGTACTTGTACACTGAAGGGAGCCATGGCAAACTTTTTGTACTAAAAAAATAAGCTAACCTTAGACACGTGCTTGCAAATGAGGTGAATGGTGCACGTTCCGATCCCCTTTCATAAGCCAATAGATATATTAAGATCAACATCCCCCCTATCATCTATGGACTCATCTGTTACGACAGGCTCTGCTGGTGGAGAGTCATCCTAAGGTGCTAGAATGCCATGGACAACATCCGGTATATTAGAACTAGATGGAGTATCAATCACAAGGAGGGATTACCTCAAGAGTAAATGACGGCTCTAGTGCTAGAGGGGGATCCTATCTAGGGCAATGAGAATAGACAATTTTGAAGTGTTTATGTCAACATATGTTGTGGTCCTTTATTTTTCCTCTTATTGTAAGGGCTATGGGTGTTTTGTCACTCAGGGGCATTCCTGTACTTTTGACTCTACGGTCTCTCTCTCTATATAAGAGAGCCCTAGGGTTTTTAATGAAACTAAGTCATTACAACCAATTTGGTATCAGAGCATTGATCCTAGATCGCCAAGAAAAGAGAAACAGTCAATTGTCTCCTAAAACTCCTCTAAGACTCACCGACACACCCTGGCAGGTAGGAGTAATGCCTCTCCAACATTCCCTTCATGAGGGAGTAATAATGTGACAGCGTGCATCCCTCTTGACGCACGAGTTTTTCAGGTCTTCTACGACCTTTTCTATCTGCATCAGGAGGGACGCACGCTGTCACCGTATTACTCCCTCATGAAGGGAATGCTGGAGAGACATTACTCCTACCTACCAGGGTGTGCCTGTAAGTCCTGGAGAAGTTTTAGGAGACGGTTGTTTCTCTTTTCTTGGCTGACCTTGGACCTAAGTATGCGGTAGCCAAAGATCTGATCCCTATTGCTTCTGAGCTTCCTACCTTGGAGGAAGCATATAGTAAACTTAGTAGAGTTGCAACACGCACTCCTACTCCTGACACTGTTGCTTAGCCATCCGCACTTGCTGCGATCCCTAGATGAGGTAGGGGTACTACTTACCCTGCACATGACCGTGGACGTAAATGCTCTTCTGGTACACGTACCAAGACTCCGTGTACTTAGTCACTCTGAGACTACATGTTGGCAGAAGCATGATAGGCCACCTGTGACCAATTAGGGAGCTGAGAACTCCAATGCAACTCTTCCTACTTCTAATATTAGTTCCTTGAGCACTGAGAATGAGACCTTGTGATAACAAATTGCTCAGTTGACTCAGGCATCTTCTTCTCAGATTCCAGACACTGCACCTATGGCTTCCTCTTCAGAGACACCTACGACTGGTATGTCATCATTTTTGTCTTTTGGTGAGTGGTTGATTGATTCCGATGCATCCAAGCACCTATGTGGCGACTGAGGCTCTCTCTCAGTTAGCACTTGTTACACTCGTCACTTGTTGGCAAGGGAGATATGTCTTTATCTCCTACTTTGAGACTAGCAGATGTCTATTATGTACCTGATTTTCCTCTGAGTTTATTATTTGCTAACAGCATCACTAGATATCTGAACTGCCGAGCTATTTTTAATGCGTCCTCTTGTGTCTTGCAGGACAAATTCACTGGAAAGACGATTTGCAGAGGGTGTGAGGAACATAAGGTGTACCGTCTGAGCCATAATACTTTTGCTACTTTTGCTACCTAGGGCCTTACTTTTGCTGGATCTCCTCCCTAGTGGCATGACCGCCTTAGCCATCTACCCATTTATCGCCTGAGATGTGTTCTACCGCACATCTCCTCCACTACTGCTCTCACCTGTGATGCTTGTCAACTTGGCAAGTATCACAGGATTAGTTTTCCCAGTTCTACTTCTGTTTCGTCTTTTGCTACATTTGATTTGATTCATATGGATGTGTGGGATCCCAGTCGTACTCCTGATCGACTTAGGAATAAATACTATCTTATTTTAATTGATTTTTTTCATGTTTCTTGGATGTTTCTCTTGAAAAATGTCTGATATGGGACATTATTAAGAACTTTATCAAAGAAATAAAAACTTAGCATTTTTGTCTGGTGAAGTGCTGTCGTTCTAATAATGCCTTGGGCATTTACACTTTGTGTTTGCTCAATTTCTTTTTTAATTAACATTATCCATGAGACATGTCATCATACCTCTCAACAAAATGGTGTTGTTAAGAGGAAACATTGCCATATCCTTGATGTTGCTCGCACTTTCTTGATTCACCATTTTGTCCCTTCTCTATTGGGGTGACATTGTTTTGAGTGCTTGCTTTTTGATTAACCGGATGCCTAATGTTACATTACATGAACGGATTCTTCTTCAGATCATGTATCCTAATCGTCCCTTGTTTTACGTTACCCCTCGGACTTTTGGTTGTGTTACCTTCGTCCATTTGTTGGGACCAGGTCAAGATAAACTAGCATAAAGAGCAGTTAAGTGTGTTTTTCTTAGGTATATCCAGACACAAAAGGGGTATCAATATTTTGATCTGCTTACTTCTTGACACTTTGTTTCAGCGGATGCTACCTTTCATGAGGTTGTACCTTTCTTTTCTGTGATAGCTGCTGAGATGCCTCCTGAGGGTGATATGGCGCCTATGCCATATTCTCCCATTTGCTTTGGGAGCTTTCCTGAGATTCATGTCCCCACCACGGCATTACACCACTACCACCTCCTGCTACGCATTCCTTTCCACACCTGACTAGGACTCCAGACATATGTCCGCCCTCATACTACCTATCAGGGATCCCCATCCTCACCTTCACCATTAGCTTCTCAGGTAAGTCCTTCAAACACTGACGTATGTTTACCATGTGATAGTCACAAGGACAAGACAGGTGATGTGTCAAGCGATGATCTTAACCTTCCGATAACCATTCGGAAGCGACCACGAACTTGCACTACTTATCCCATGGCGAGGTCACTTGCTACTGATAGTCACCTAAACTTATGGGGTGGACTTCTTTGACACTTTCTCCCCAGTTGCCAGACTTCCCACAGTCCGGGTGTTGGTTGTAGTGGCAGTTCAGTTAGATTGGCTCTTGCACGTGTTAGATGTGAAGAATGCTTTCCTTTGTGGTGATCTCCAAAAGGAAATATATATGCAGTAGCCACCAGGCTTTAAGAGTAAGGGGGAGTGTGTATGTCGATTACGGAAGGATATACATGACCTCAAACAGAGTCCCAGAGCCTAGTTTCAGAGATTGTCACAGGTTGTAGAGGCAGTTGGATTCAGGAGATCAACAGCTGATTTTTCACTTTTTGTCAGGAGGACTAGACGAGGTATTGTGATACTTCTTGTTTATGTTGATGATTTGATCATCACAGGGGACGATGTGCAGGGTATTGCTGAAGTTAACCGCATCCTAGTAGAGTAGTTTGTCATGGACCTAGGGGCTCTACGGTATTTCCTTGGTATTGAAGTTGCTCGCAGCAAGGAGGGTGTGGTCTTGTCTTAGAGGAAGTTTGCTTTAGATATCTTGCAAGGGGTTGGTATGATTGGGACCAAGGAGGCCAATATTCCTATGGACCCCAAGATGCTACTCTATGATAAGGATGCATAGGTGGTGGACAGCATACGATACAGACAGCTTGTAGGCAAGCTACTGTATCTCACTATCACAAAGCCAAACATCTCCTTTGCAATTGGAAAACTGAGTCAGTTCATGGCTACACCAACACGTCAACATTGGATGCAACATTGATGGTGCTTAAATATGTGAAGAAAACTCCTGGGAAGGATCTCTTCTTCTCAAAGGGGTCCTCTATGACGTTAGTTGGCTACTTAGATATAGGCTATGCCGGATGTCATGTGGATTGCAAATGCACAACTGGGTTTTGCACTTTCTTAGCAGGAAATTTGATCATATAGAGGAGCAAGAAACAGGGTACAGTTGCGAGATCCTTGCTTATTGACTTACAGGTGCAATTTTCTAACCCAATGGAGACTCGATGTGATAATAAAACAACCACCTTCATTGGCAACCTAACATTTCATGAGAAGATGAAGCATATAGAGGTTGATTGTCACTATACAAGGGACATTTAGAAGGGGTTTGCTATATACCACTTCTGTTGCATCTAAGGAGCAGACTGCAGATATTTTGTGATCCTTTAATTCTTCATTTAATTCTTGTATATCCAAGCTGAGCATGATAGATATATATGTTCCAGCTTGAGGGGAAATGTTAGCATATGTTGTGGTCCTTTATTTTTCCTCTTATTGTAAGGGCTATGGGTGTTTTGTCCCTTAGGGGCATTCCTGTACTTTTAATTTTACGGTCTCTCTCTATATAAGAGAGCCATAGGATTTCTAATGAAACTAGATCATTACAACCAATTGTCCATCCTACCCAACATCAGGCATTTAACTCTACTCAACATCAAGAGTCGCAATAGGTAGGAATGACTCACTCTCAAGGGTAGATGTAATAATACAAGAACCCGTTAAGAAATAATATAGAATGGACTCAAAGGAGACATGGGCACTGACATTGTAGCATTTGCCAATGGGATCATAGCACCTATACCCTTCGAGGTCCAAGAATACTCGATAAATATGCATTTGACAATCCTGGATGATAACTTGTCCCTATTGGAGCCAAATAGATGAACAAAGGACACACACCCAAAAAGCTTAGGAGGCATGTCGAAAAGTTGTCAGGGAACAAAAGCGAGTAAGGAACCTCCTTATCAAGCATAGTAAAAGGCATTCAATTTAACATTCAGTAAGCAAAGCATCTTTCTAATAGGAAAGAGCTCTATTGTGAAAATTGGCCGAGTCAGCCAAGTAGTCGGTCAACTACTCCTAGTCTGTCCTCTAATCGACTGAACAACCCATACTCGGGCACATAGTTGACAGGCCCAACTATTCAACCAAGTAGTCTAACTACTCGATCAACTATGTACCCGATTTCTCCATAGAGACTTATGATTTTATTCTCTTGCTCAGGTGCTTCAACACTTCGAACTTGTGCTTTTATTTTGCTGGACTTACGGTTTGTAGGTTATTTTTATAATTTTGAGCTTGAAAAGGGTTTACTTTTATGTCATGGTATATTTTACTTGTTGATATTATTTATTTATTTAAATATTAAAAAAAATACCTGACTGAGTATTTCCCGACTACTCCCCCGCATATCGTTTATTCCTTAGTTAATGACATGATCGACTAAATACCGACTATCAACTTTCACAACACTGGGAAAGAGGAATGTTGTTCAGGATAAGGAGGGTTTAGGCTACATCCAAAATGTGGTGATGAGTGTCAGGAGAGAATGAGTGTAAAAGTCCAAAGCATTATCAGTTCTAACAATTTTCACATTGGCATCAAATTGATTCTTTATTTCAAGGAGGAAGTTTTTTATTACATCGTCAACTTCAAACTTCAACTTTAACAAGAAAACCCAAGACAAGCTAGAGAAATCATCATCAACAACAAGAAGATAAAACATGTGCCCCATACAATCAGGAGCATGACTTGAACCCCAAACATCAAAGTAAACTAATTCGAAAAGAGACTTTGCACTTTTAACGCTACTGACTACGAAAAGAGCTCCTGTGGTGCTTCACCACTTAACAAATCTCACACTAGAAAATACCGATGGGTGCAATTTGTGCTATGACCCGTCTAGCTTAGTCAGAGGAAGATGCCCATATCTTAAGTACCAAAGATAACTAGACAAACCTCCAAAGGAGATAGTAGCTTGACCTGCGTATGGCGACTGCATAAGATGATAGAGCTCACTTCCTCATGGCCACAACCAATCACCTATCCCGTCAGTACATTTTAAAAGATGAGACGTCAAATATAGCCCAATAGTTCAATTCTTTCATAATACATTGACTAATAGAAGATTGAAAGGAAAATTTAGGGCATGAAGAACATTTTGTGGCTGTGTATGAGGGGCTATGTGAACCTCCCCCTAACTCATGATAGGGGACTTACATCCAACCACAACAATAGTCCTCCCTAATGAGTTAGGTTGTCTAGCAAATTGGTGAGCCTTCCCGCAAATATGTCAGGAAGCACCAAAATCAACCAACCAATATGCATGTTCAACACTAACATAACAAGCAAGACAGATAATTGAAGACTTGGCAAGGATAAGAATATCTCCAAATCCTGATGAGAAGCTCGAAGTAGTAGTAGTAGTAGGCTTTGATAACCCATGATGATAGAGCCTCTAGATTAGCTCATCGTAATTTACCCTGGTACTAGGAGTGGACTCTGGACCAGCCTCCGATCTAGCAACATCCTAATGTGCACCAATAGGTTTCTAATACTTGGTCCAGCAAATATCCTCAGAATAACTAAGTTTTGTACAATGTAAACATTGGCGCTTAACATGCCCTTGGCCTCCTCATCCTCGTCCACAATCACAAGTGAATTGTTCAGTGCCTCTACCTCTTCCCTGAGAGGCCACCATAGCCAACGTGTGCTCAACATGTGTAGAAGGTGAGAGGGAAACCACAAGTTTGCTTAGACAAATGTACGCATCTTCCATGGTGGGTACCTCTGGCAATGTTAGCATTTGGGATTTTGCTGCCTCATAAGCAAAGTCCAACCCAGCAAGAAAATGCCCCACCATGGTTTGTGCCCTGTAGAGTTTTTGCAACTTTCAGGAGCACATAGGAATATAGGCATTAAGTCTTTCAGAGGCCAACTTCAGTGTAGAATAGTACATGGCCAATTTCAGTGTAGAATAGAACATAGCCAAAGACCTACTATCTTGCCCTATATAAGCTATCTTGTAAGAGTTGTAGGATACACAATATTTTTGTCCTGAGAATATGTATAGCAAAGCACTTCCCACAATTCCTTCATAGTCTTATAACAAATAATCTTTGTGGCGATTCATTATATAGATGTATTCATAACCCACGCCCTAACCATGGCATTGTCCTTCCATGTGGTATACTTGCGAACTTTCTCGGTAAGCTCCAACTAAAGTAGTATATACTCCTTATCATGACCTTCAACCACATTGATGATTAATTTCAACCAAACCACATAGTTACACCCGTCAAACTTCATGATTGGGCCAAAAAGGCATTCTTGAATTCTCCATGACTCCCATCTCCTTGAACAAAAAAATTGACTTTGGAGGCCATATCACCCAAATCAAAGTCCAATAACTACCGATCAACGAATAAACTTGACTATTGATGCATGAAAATCATTATCTACTTAATTTGTATCCATACAGATGAAAAATAATCAAGGGAAAAAGTCAACTCCTCTTTCCAAGTAGCAACAACAGAATCGACATTGTACTAAGTTGAGGTGGGGATTCAACGATTACAGCATTTGTTGGGTGCTACAGAGATGATAAAAGGGTTGGAACAACCCCCCTTCAAACCATAACTAGGCTAAACAAGGCCCCCAATGGCCCCTTCTCCCTACAAGAGCAAGGGTAGCACTGGTAGGCTTAAGCCCTACCAACGGTGCTCCTGCCAGCAAGGGTCTCTGAAAGGGGATTTAGTCAATCAGCCATAAGCTGGCAACCCCTCTGCCGATGGGGTGAAGGTGGTTGCTGGTGGTGGCAACACGCTGGACTCCTCAAGGTGGTTGCGACAATGGTGGTTTTGGAGTAGTGGCTTAGGACACAAACTCCAATAGAATCCGAAAAAAAAAGAAGGTTTCTTCTCTTGATGGGTTCAAAATCCTAATGCAAGAGTAGAGACCATAACCTTTATTTGGTAGAGAAAAAAAAGAGATGAGAGATCAAGGAGGTATAGAGTTCCGATCTAGGATCGCTGCTCTGATACTATATTAAGAAAAATGATGCATTCACCTTACTATAAAACACTAGGCTCCTATTTATCGGGGAGTGGCCAAGGAAATAGAAAAGACAAGCAACAAACAAAATTTAGAAAAGATGAATGGCATAAAACTCTCAACAAAAGGTAATTAGCTAAGAGTTGAATCATACACAAGCATTGATTGGACAGGTTCCAATGACAATAGCTGATTTATTTTGGACTATTGTGTGCATTTGGAAGGAAACGTTATATAACTTGGAGAAGTAAGAAGCAAATTTTAGTTACAAGATCAATTGCCATGGTCGAATATAGAGCAATTGCATTTGGGGGTCACTGAGATGCTTGAATCAAAATTCTTCTTTCTAATATTAGACTTCAGCCAAAGACATCAATGATGCTCTACTACGACAACAATTCAACTCTCAGTCTTACAAATAATCATGCATTCCAAGACCAAACCAAACATGTAGAACTAGGCAAGCACTTCATTTGAGAAAAATTGATGCAGGTTTGCTATGCCTACCATACGTGAAGTCAGTGATCTGGTTACAAATGTCGTCACCAAGAGGTGTATATATCTTCTATTGAAGAGTCTATTAACAAGTTGGGCATTTTTGATATTTATGCCCAGCTTGAGCAGGATTGTTCAGTAATATAATCAGATAATTAGAGTTTGGAGGTGGATCCATCTATCTCATGGCCTATGTAACACCTTCCACCTTTGTTGAGACAAGTGCAAAGAAGACAGAAACTCCAGCCGCTGGTAAGGCACAAGACACTCCTATCTTCTGGTTTTTTCCTTCCATTGAGAAAGGTTTTCCACATAAATCTCTATTCTCCTGGTTTTATTTTTTGCTCTTCCACACAAATCTCTATTCTCATGGTTTTATTTTTTTGCTCTTGTTTCAGCACAAAACAAACATGAGCAGGGTTGTTCAGCAGCTACTAAAGTAAATTACATGTGATTCTTACAAAAAGAGAACCAAAACAGTACCTTCTTCTTCATCATAACCAAGAAGCCACGACCACCAGGAACAAGTTCAGCAAATGCCTCACGGAAATGCCTAGCAACACCCTTAAATGTGCGTTCAATTGATTCATCTTTTCTTTGATCTAAAACAGAGATGAGTTCTCTAATTTTCTGCCACAGAAAAAAAGTTGAAATAACACCCTCTAGATGAGCTCAGCGAAGGAAAATATAAACCATTTGTAACAAATGCCACATTATTGCCCTCACCTCATCACCTGCGTCAAGTTCAGCTTGCCTTTTCTGCAATTCTTCTCTTTGTTCAGTGAAGTTCACATACTGATCAAGAGCTTTCTTGTTGACATGGCTGAACTGCTTGAGTCCTTCATTGCATTTGTGAAGCATCTTCTGTAGTTCTTTAATGCTTTTTTTCCTATACCTAACAGAAATGAACAAAAAGGAGTGAGTCCCACAAACAACCACATCTTAGCAAATCCCCTAGACTGAAATCCACTAGTCTCTACGAGCATGGCTGTAGACAAAAATATGCTCCAAAGCAAGAATGTGGCAAGTCCCAAGCACTTCAAATGCATCATCACTTACACATTACACCAGGAAGGAAAAACCACACAATGGAGAAGGATTTTTCACGTAAATGTTGCTCATCTAATTTAGTGATTTTATCTTGCTCTTGTTGAGCTTATCATTAATATCTCTTCCATATCAGATTTCAATATAACATTAGACCAAGTAAGTTCTCAAGATTTTATCGACATTTCAATTTTCTCCCTTGGTGCGTGTTTGCGAGATCAAGTCCAATGATTTACAATTCTATTCTTATTTGGATATTTTTGGATCTGTATCTCCATATTCACGTTATGATCTTCATAATTGTTGCATAGAGATGTAGTGACCTATAAGTTGATAGGAAACAAATGACTTGATTTATTCCAAAGAGCCCCCACACCCCTTTACATAGAAGAGATGTGGGAAAATTAACAGGAAGGAAAAATAAATAACATGCAACATAAGCAAACAAACTAAATATATCAACACTCCTCTCAAGCTAGAGCATAGATGTCAGTCATGTTCAGCTTGGAACAGCATGTGTCAAAAGCTCCATGTAGCAAAGGCTTTGTGAAGATGTCAGCCGTCCAGTCCTCTGAAGCAACAAATGTGGTACGTAAGACCCCACGCTAGATCAAATCTCTAGTATAATAGCAATCAACTTCCATATGCTTGGTGCACTCGTGGAACATGGAATTGTTGGCAATATATGTGGCTGCTCTATTGTCACATCTCATCTCTATAGGCTCCACAACCTTAACATGCAGCAAGGATCTAATCCACACCATCTCAGTGTAGTCTGGGCAACGCCCTATTTTCTGACTCAGCATTAGAATGAGAAACCGCAACCTATTTTTTACTCCAAGTAACCAAGTTACATGCAACAAAAGTACAAAGCCTGTAGTAGACCTCATGTCTACAACACATCCCACATAATCTGCATCAGAGTATCCCACCACAGTCATGGGAGACCTAACCTGAAAGAGAATACCACGTCCAGGTACTTTTTTTAAGTACCTAAGCACCTGCATAGTAGCATGCCAATGCTGCTTGGTTGGCCTATCCATGAACTGACTAAGCTTGCCTACAGTAAGTGTAATGTTGGGTCGTGTAATAGTCAAACTAACTTACCAACCGTCTGTATAATTTGCAATTAGTTGACTCTACCTCCTCATCATTAAGATATGCCTTAGGATCCATGGGAATGTTAGCTGACTTGAACCCTAGCATACCTGTCTCTTGATGAGCATCCAACGCATACATATACTGAGAGCTAAGAGTCACATCTCTGCTCCTGGCAACCTCGATCCCCAGGAAGTATCGAAGCTGACCCAAATCCTTCATAACATATTATTGTGCAAGAGACTCCTTGACCTGACTTATCTCAACCACATTATTATCGATGATAATCAAGTCATCCACATAAACTACGAGTGTCACTACACCCTTCTCTATTTTCCTAACAAATAGAGAGTGCTTTGAGGAAGATCTCTGCATCCCCATCTTCTACAACACATCTGAGAGTTTTTGAAACCATGCTCTCAGACTCTGTTTCAGGCCATAGATAACCTTCCTGAGTCTGCACACCACTCCCCCTAAGCCTCAAAACCCGAGGGCTACTGCATGTAAACCTCCTCCTAAAGATCGCCATAGAGGAAAGCGTTCTTCACATTAAGCTGGTGTAACCGCCAATCTCTGTGAGCCCCAACAAAGATGAGTACACAAACAGTGGCAAGGCGTGCAATGAGAGAGTGTGTCAAAGAAGCCCACCCCATAAGTCTAGGAGAACCCTTTTACCACCAACCTGACCGTATACCTTGAAATAAACCCATTAGGGTTGTATTTCAAGGAAAAGGCCCATCTAGAGCCAACCGGTCGTGCGCTTGTAGCAAGTAAGGTAACCTCCCAAGTCTATCTACTCTAGAGTGCTTCCATCTCTTCCTCCATGACTTGACATCACTTTGGATCGAGCATAACCTGCTGTATGTAGACGGAATGTGTGAGACTGTAAGTGCCTAACAACATCTGCCAAACTCAAAATGAAGGTTGACAGCAGCCAAACTACCTGCAACACGATATTTGAACTCACATATGTGGGGTGCCTTCCTAATGACAATAGGAATGTTAGAATCATCTGGCACCTCTATCTGAGCGTCTGTACTATTGTAACTAGCATTATTAGGAGAATCAAGTCTGACTAAATTGTCACTATCACTTGATACCATCTCATCTAACTGTGAAGCATCACCCACAAGTAGGGAAGGGGGTCTCTGTAGTGTCATATGAGGTCTATCATATGTACGCATCTAACCATGCAATTTTTGGAAATCATCCAAGGAGGTTGTGGAACCCAACGAAGCAAGCTAAGATGTAGAGACTGGAATTTTATCCAAAGGAACGAAAGGAATAAGCATGAAAGCCACATCAATAGAAGAGCTCATCTTTCTAGCAACTGAAAAGA
The DNA here is from genome assembly GCA_037157565.1 of Thalassia testudinum. Lineage (NCBI taxonomy): Eukaryota > Viridiplantae > Streptophyta > Magnoliopsida > Alismatales > Hydrocharitaceae > Thalassia > Thalassia testudinum. The sequence continues at coordinate 52,574,053 of JAZHRO010000077.1, read as the reverse complement.
ATGGTATGGTCTCATGGAATGTCACATCAATTCTACCATAGTGTCTGCTATGGATAGGATCATAGCATCGGTATCCCTTCTAGGAGATTCAATGGGGTAGTTCAAGAGTATGGTTTCCAGAGATCCACAACTGATAATCCAGTCTTTACTATGCATGGTGTGAATGGATAAGTAATTCTTATTGTCTGTGGATGATATTTTGTTGACAGGAAGTGACAAGGAAAGTATACAGAATGCTAAAGACTTTCTTCATGCCAAAATAGCTAAGGATTTGGGACTTATTAGCTATTTTCTAGGCATTGATATACAACAAGTTGATGATGGACTTGTTTTGTCCTAGAAGTATGTGGTTGACATGCTTAATGCAAGGATGCTTATTTGTAAGCTTGCATCAGTTCCTATGGATCCTTTATCATTGGCTCACTTAGACAATCCACTATTATCTGCTGTGACCAAGTATTATGCCATGGTTGGGAAGATACTCTACCTGATAGTGATAATACATGATTTTATTGTCTATGTGGATGATATTTTGCTGACAGAAAGTGACAAGGAAGCTATACAGAATGCCAAATGCTTTCTTCATTCCCAATTTTTCACTAATGATCTGGGACTTATTAGCTATTTTTTAGGCATTGAGGTACAACATGCTGATGATAGACTTGTTTTGTCCAAGAGGATGTATGTAGTTGACATGCTTAAGGATGCAGGGATGCTTATTTGTAAGCTTGCATCAATTCCTATAAATCTTTCTTTACCATCAGTTGATTTAAACAATCCATTATTATCCGATGTGACCAAGTATCGTGCTATGTTGGGAAGCTATTGTACCTGACAACGACAAGACATGATATTGCCTTTGTTGTAGGCCATTTGAGCCAGCTTATGCAATCTCCCAAAGAGATACACTAGTGTGGAATTTGCCAGGTTCTAAGATACTTGAAGAAGGCACCTGGGAAAGGCCCGTTCATTCAAAAGAATGGATAATGTAAACACGTTTATATAGCATAAACTGTCTATTTATGCATGTTCTTAGGCATATAGTTGCATCATACATTATAAATATTGCATAACATGCAACATCTAACATTTAAGTTAGATTGTATAAAATTTAGGTTAATTGCCTTTTTTTATAGTCAGGTGACAAAGGAGACATTTAATCAGGGCCTCGGATTGAAGATCCAACCGTATAGATCTGATCAGGATGACGATCGAAGTTCAACGACTCCAAGATCGTCCTGATCGGACTTTCGTAGCATCAAATGCAGTTTGAGAAATATCAAAGGTCAAGGGGTCAAGATGGCATAAATCTGTACATCAGATGACAAATCCAGCCGCATGGATGGGTTCGGATCGACGATCGTAGTCCAATGACACGAAAATCGATCCAATCCGACATCCGTGGCACCATCTACAAGACACAGAAGATGGACGGTCAATATGACACAATGTGACACCATCTCAGCCGCCCACACCGGCTCAAGAATGCCCGCACGACTCTCTCCTCAACCGCTTGATCAATCTCAACTGTTGGATCTCAAATCCAACGGCTGAGGTTCAATCAAGGCCATGCCTCCTCTTTCGAAGGCCAACACTCGAGTGCCCTCAGCCATTGGATCTTCATCCAATGGCCGAGGGTCCAATGGCCGAGGGCGCTTGAGCTCAAAACATAAATGCAACAAAGCAGTGGCATAGCGTAACGGTCATGCGCTTGTGGGCATACCACAGGTTGTGAGTTCAAGCCGCGTGGAGCCTCAAATCAAGGCGTGAGTGCGGGTGCGATCAATTTCAGTCGTCAGATGAGGATTGAGCGGCATCGGAAGTGGCGACGTGGCGCGATGGATGGGCGAGGATCGCGCACGTGCGTAATGACGCGCAATCCAACGTGCCATTGCACTCACAAGTGTGCAATGAGGAGGCGAGCATGATGCACTTTAAGCCGTCCGATCTTGCAATCGAACAGCTGAGAAGGCGCAAACGTGCATAAGGCATTTTGTGTGCAGAATAGGAGAAGGCACGTGGACGAGTGCACTAAGCCCACGTTTAGGATCTTTAGTGATGCTTAAATCTGTCACTAAAGATCCTGAATTAATGTTTCATGCATAAAATGACCCAATTGCCCTCAATCCCTGCAACTATAAAAGGAAACTCCTACCACTCGAAATCTTCATCCCTTTCTCTCCTCTCACCCCCTCCAAAGCTCTAAGAGCTTGTCCCAAACCCAGGATGCACCTTTAGAGTTAGAAATATAACTTTTCCACATTCTCATCTCGTTTGTGGAGCATTCTACGGTTGTCTTCTCATTATCGTTTGGGAAGCGGATCCCGCTGCGACGTCGTCCTGCTCTGTTCTCCATCGTCAATCTTCGTTCTCCCTCGTCCCACATCTCACCATCTTTGTTCGAGCACTCAGTCAACGCGGCTCGTCCTCCAAGCAGCCGTCGAGGACGATAACTTCTCTCCACCTTCTCTTTACTGCTTTCTAGTTGTAATCTTTCCAGCTTTCTAATGTAATGATTATTTGTAATAAACATCACTTAATTATTATGAAATACATGTTTATTTTATCTTTATTTGTAATATTCTCTCTTCTATTCATTATTCTTTAAGTAAATAGTTAATTTAGAATCAATTCGACCAGTTAATCTGTTTCATGACAATAAAATAAACGCGATTTTTAATCAAACGTCTACTTCCCTGTATTCGACTCGGAATTCCTTTTGAGTTTCGGTAAAATTTATCTGTTGATTTTTCCTCGTAAATCGCACTACAATGAGAGGTTTTCAAAATTCAAACCTTTTTGCAACGATTTTCCGCCACAATAATGGACATCTTGATAAATGAGGATATTCAAATGCAGATTATGCTGGAACACATGAAGATAGATGCTCCACCACTAGATATTGTGTTTATGTTGGTGGCAACCTTGTCACATGGCATAGGAAGAAGCACAATGTGTCTCAGTCCTCCGTAGAGGTTGAAAATAAGACAATGGCACATACCACTTTATAAGCTATTATGGAAGCGTTCTATTATGTAGGATTTTGGCGTTACTATATCTGGTTCTATGGCTATGTATTGTGATAATAAAGTTATCACCTTCATTGCCAAGAATCCTACATATCATGAAAGGACCAAACATATTGAGGTAGATTGCTACTTCATAAGAGATGCTATATTGGATGGGAAGACCTCGACACCCTATATTACCATAGAGGAGCAGATTACAAATATTTTCATTAAGGCTCTCTCTAAAAAAACATCTTGAATTCTTGTGTTCCAAACTGAGCATGTTAAATGTTTATACTCTAGCTTGAGGAGTGTTGAGTATTAGTGGATTTTTTGTAATGTCCTTTTTTTCATTATTGTAAGGGTGTCTACTATTTTTCCCTACTGCCACCCTATATAAAGGCATGTAGTGTTGGTGCTAGAGCACCGCGATCGTTTATTTTTATGATAACAAAACACGTGTCATTTAATATTTGCACTTGAAGTCTTAGATTTTAGGTTAATTACAAATGAAGACGTGGTTAGGCGAAGTTCGAGCTCGCATCTAGGACGAATTGGAGGAGCTTGATGGAGAACAGAGGAACTTCGTGTGGAGCGATAGCTTGAAAATGGAAGGACAAGAAGAATATGATAGAATTCTGTTTATCTCTTTCTATGTACTTTTGTCTTTATTTCCTTGCTCTTTTTGTTTCTTAGAATATCATGTTAAAGAGCCGCAAAGTACCCTAACAGTAGTCCTAGGAACACCTGCACAACCCTAAGATACTTAGGTTTTCCGTAGAAAACTTAGAAAACCAAAATAGGGTTCAAACAACCTTTCCAGACATCTAATCTGAAAATCAGACGTCTGATAATGACTTTTAAGACATTTGACTGTTGATTCAGACGTTCGATAATGTTTAGGCTGGACTTAGTTAGTTCTGTCTAATGAAATTAGACGTCCAGATCTTAGTCCAGACGTCTTTGCAGACGCCTAATGACTTTGCCAGACGTCCAATTAGTGAACCATTGACTGGCTTAACAAACAATGAAGGATATGATCGTTAGCCTCGTATCAGACGTCCGTAGAGGACCCCAGACGTCTAATACATGACCGTTTTGCCTCGACTAACCCAAAATCTTTTCTCAGATATTTTATAGCCGTTGCACTTTCTTGGGAATCCATTTCCACAGAAAAGTAGGTTTCCAGACGTCCTGTATGTCGTCTGATGACAATTCACTAGAACCATGTTTAGATCTGATTCAAGTCAGCAAGGAAACCTGTCTATAATCAGATGTCTGACTTTGTTCCCAGACGTCTTAAACTGATTTTCCAGACATCTGATGCCAGGACCAGACGTCTGATAACCCTGTCAGTGTAATGACTAATCCTGATTTCAATCTGATTTTCTTGGACCTTGCACCCAACGGCTATGGAAGCCTTCCAAGGCCTTCCATAGCCTTCTTAGGGCCTTTATAAATAGAGGAGAACCTTTGCCACTCAAAGACACACCAAGACACACTTAGTAACATACTTTCTACTCTTGTGTCAAGAAGTAGATCAAGTAGTTGAAATTCTGCTCTCTAAGCTCAAGTTCTACATTTAAAGAGCATCGATCATTTGCGCACCCGCTCTCCCGCCATAATTCACGAGAGCACCGTTGCACCATCGCGTAGTTCACGCATCCGCGTCGTCAATGCACTTCCAGCAAAGGGAAGCATCCTAACTCCTATAGAAGCTTAGTTTAGGAATTACTTTGTTGGCTCTATAGGATTATTGTTGTATTTTACTTTGTTATTTGATTGGATATTCGCATTGCGAATTCCCATCTCCATCGAGGGACAAAATCCTTCTCGCGAAGAGAAGGGGTTGATGAACGCTACCCTCGCACTTGTAGCGTGGTTGTAATTGAGGTTGAATCACCCTCGTTTAAGTGATTCGTTTAGTGGATTTGATCAACTTGATTGATCGAAAAATCCTAACTCGAGAAGGTTAGGTGGTAATTTTCACACGGGTTGGGTTTCCACCTAAAAATCATTGTATACATTGTGTGATTATCTATTTTTGTGAGATTGTTATATTTTTAATTCGACATTTTTACGTCACGCTGATCTCACCCCCTCCAAGTAGGGATTTACACATAGCGCCTCCAATAATACCTAAGTCATTTCAACCCTAACAGGATATATACTACCAAGTATAAAAAAAACGGGCAAGTAGATCGCAAATGGGTAGGTCAATAGATACGCTCATCTAGTTGCTAAAGAGTTCACTCAAAAATATGGGATTGATTAACTAAAGACCTTTCAACTATAGCAAAAATAAACTCTAGTAGAATTATTTTGGCCTTTGCAATGCATTTTGGGTGGCAACTCCATCAATTAGATGCAAAGAATGCTTTTCTAAATGACAACCTTATAGAAGAAATTTACATGCATCTACCCCCTTGACTACAAGTTGGATGGGAAATATTTAGGCTTAAGAAATCCCTATATGGCTTAAACCAGTCACCACATGCTTGGTTTGACAAATTGCGAGTTGTAATTAAGGAACAAGGGTATTCCCAAGGTAACGATGATCGCACGTTTGTGAAACATTGTGAGGAATAAGTTGCTTTACTCTTGGTGTATGTTGATGACATGATTATCTCTCGAGATGCTTACAAGGAGATTATCAATCTAAAAAGGACATTGGCACTGAATTTGAAATTAAAGATCTTGAAAAATTAAAGTATTTTCTAAGCATTGAATTGGCTAGGTCAAAATATGGGTTGTTCTTCTATCACTGAAACTATGTTTTGAACTTGCTAAAAGAAATTGGAAGGTTGGGGTGCAGACCTACAGGGACTCCTATTTAAGCAAACCATCAGGTAAGCTTGAGAAGTAGAGTGCCTTTGGATGATGCCCAAAAATGGAGATATTAGAAGCTTGTGAGGAGATTAATTTATTGCACTCCTACCAAGTATGACATTGCTTATGCAATGAATGTCCTTAGCAAATTTATGCATACTCCTACTACTACTCATATCAATGTTGTTGAGTTATATTTTGTCTTTCTATTTTTAGTGTTATATTGTGTAAGGGCATACTTGTAACTCTACCTATTAGGTGTCTCCTTATATAAAGGCACCTAGGGTTTTCTAATAGAATTACTGCCATTTCAATCTAACATGGTATCAGAGCAGCGGTCTTAGACCAGTGATCTGGCATCCCTCCAACCCTAGGCCTTCTAGCCCCCACCAAAACCCTAGTCCATCCTCCACCGGCACAGCCTCTCTCCACTGGAGCTCTACCGCTGTTAGGTCACCTCCACCAGCCTCCTCTCTTCCAAGACCCCCATCAGGGTCTTCTCTCTCTTCCGCGCCACCTCTAGTGGCCGGTGGAGCACCGAGTGCGATGCTACGGCTCTCTTATCGCCTGAGCACCGCCACTAGGGCTTGAGCAACCCCAGCATTGCCCTCTAAGGCATCGTAGGAGCCGCCACGATCTTCTAGGCACCGCCACAGGGTCGCTGCAGAGTCGCCTCGCCCCCTAGACACTACTACAAAGTCGCCGCCACGTCGCCTCGCCAACTAGGCGCAACCACAGGACCGCCAGAGCACCGCCTCACCTCCCAACCATTGCCGTAGGGCTTCTTGGCCCTCTAGGCATTGCTCTTAGTGCTGCGAGTTGTCTCATGGTCTAGATCAGTCTTTTTTTAGATCTGTGACTAGTCTCCGAGGGAGAATATGATTTGAAATTGTTGTGCAACATCTTTGATTCAGCATTTCCCAAATATCGAGTAATATGGAAGACCAGGAGCCTTCTAGCAACTGGGCAGGAAGATATCCACCTTAAGCACATCTTTCTTTATGCAAAGAACATCGATTAAGTTGGATCACACCAACTTCCTCCTATGGTCTACTTTTTCTCAATTTGTGGGATTGCATTGGAAGAAATATATTCTGACGCAAGATGAACCTACTATGAAATCTGTTGACTGGGAGGCAGACACTGACTGGTTGGCCACATGCATGTTGAACAACATGAGAGAGCCTATAGCAAAGCAAGTGATGTCCTTTGCGTCGGTGAAGAAGATGTGGGAGGTTCTTCATGAGATACACTCTCATAAAAGCAATATTAGTCACCTATACAGGGTGATTGAGGAGATGCACTCCTTTCGAAAGGAAACCATGTCCCTTGCCGAATAATATAACTCTATGAAGAACCTCTGAGACAATTAGGATACTTATTAGCCGATTCTCACTGATGTTACAGTTATAGTAAAGCAATAGGAAGCATGTCGTTCTGTTTAGTTGCTTGCGGGTCTTGGTCTTGAATACAAGCCTATTAAGGATCAACTTATGACCCTGGAGGAGATCCCTACACCTACTCAGATTTATGCCTGCCTGTCCAAACTTGAGATATCTGATCCTATCCCACCCTCTGATTCCTTTGCCATGGCGACTGTTGGTCGTGGTAGGGGAACCTCAGGAGGCAGAGGTAGAGGACATGGCACGAGAATAGGTAGTCGTTGTAGAGGATAGTTGACAGGTGCTGAATAAAGCATAGGTTTCCTCAGGGTCATCAGGACAACCAGGTTACTTATAGTGGAGATGAGAACTAACACCAACAGGAGGAAGAACAAGTCAATCATCAGATCACTATTTCCAAGGAGTATCATAGGCTAGTTTCTTCCCAATTCTCTTCTACTGCTGCCGTGTCTATCTCCCAGACGATAGGTACTGCAGCTAGCATCAGAGGTGCTCGTAAGCCATCTTGGCTTGCAGATTCAGGTGCATCTTCGCACATCATAGGAGATATTACCCTTTTTTTTAGATCTTAAACCACTGACTACTCCAGTACATGTCAAAGTAGCAAATCGTGCCTTGTCCCCTATGACAGGCTTGAGTGACATTTCTCTATCTTCTACTTTACCTCTTTTTGATGTCATGCATGCACCTAAATTCACTTTAAATTTGGTGTCTATCAGTCAAATTACCAAGGCATTAAATTGTATTACAATCTTTCATGATCACTTCTTGTAGGACCTCCTGACGATGAAGCAGATTAGTAGATGACTTGAGCAGGATGGCCTTTACTACCTTGATCTTCCACCTAAGTATCATTTCATGGCTACCAGTTTAGCTACGTTAGCTTTACAGTGGCACTTTAGATTGGGACATCCTAGCATTTCTATTCTTCGTCATTAATTTCCTGATATGCAATTTCCAGTTTCGTTTTCTTGTGATGCTTGTCAACTTGGCAAGCATCATAGAGTTTCTTTTCCTACTACGAATAAAATAACTCGGTCTGCTTTCTTATCTAAGTTGATTTGTAGGGCTCATGTCGGGTCAGGACTCTCAGGGGTTTTCAGTATTTTCTTGTGCTTGTGGATGATTGTACATGTGTTTGTTGGGTCTTTATGATAAAAGAAAAGTCCGAAACTCCTATATTAATTACAAATTTCGTGAAAGTAATAAAGAGAGTTTTCTACTACTATTCGTATGTTTTAGACTGATAATGGACTTGAGTTTGTGAATTCTACTTTAACTCAATTTTTTCAATCCCATAGTATTATACATCATACATCGTGTGTTCATACATCCCAACAGAATGGAGTGGCTGAACACAAGCTGAGACATCTTTGTTTCAGATGTACGTTCCTGCTACTTTCTGGGCAGATGCTATTCTTATAGCTGTTTTTCGATTAATAGAGTGTTGTCTTTTGTTCTTGGTGGGAGAGTTCCCTATTTTGCCTTATTTCCAAATCAGGAGCATTTCTCTTTGCCTCCTAAAATTTTTAGATGTGTATGCTTTGTTCATTTATTCAAAGTGGACAAACTTTCTCCTAAATCTGTCAAATGCATTTTTGTGGGTTATTCTAGAACCCAAAAGAGGTATAGATACTTTGATCCTCTTTCAAATCGTTTTTATGTTAGTAAGGATGTGACTTTCTTTGAAGACATGCCCTAGTATTTGGCTACAGGAAAGTCTCCCAATGTCACGCAAGATGTTCCATTGCCTATGACTACTGCTGCACCTCCAGGTCCCTCTGAGCCACCTCCACCTCCTGATGACCCTCCTATTTACCTATCCTGGGCATCCTAAGGTACCCACTACAGATATCCTGCCTCAGTACTTTCAGCGTAGACCCCCTTTTACCACTCTACAGGAGGAGGAACCACTTTCTACTATTCCTTCTCAATCCTCCACTGATGCTGCTGATTCAGATGGAGGTCCAGATCCTTCACTATCAGAGGTACCTGATGTGGCTATTCCTACTACTCAGAGGAAGCCACAACGATCTTGTGCTAAATATTATGTTTCTCATTATGTCACTTGATGGTATACCTACAGCAGGAAGACTATTACCTTTTGCAGTTGATGGCAGAAATTTTCCCATGAATCATATTGAAGCCTCTCAGGACCCATCCTGGACTTTGGCCATCGAAGAGGAGATGACTGCTCTTCAGTCTAGGGGTACCTAGGAACTTGTTGACTTACCCCCTTGTGCTACCGTTGTGGAGTGTAGGTGGGTGTTCACGCTAAAATGTCATCTTGATGGTACAATAGAAAGATTCAAAGCACGACTAATTGCTAAAGGTTACACACAAACCTTTGGAGTTGACTATTTTAAGACTCTCCAATAGCCAAACTCAATTCAGTGGGCATACTTCTTTATGTGGCAGTCAACAGAGGCTAACGTGTTTCTCAACTTGATATTAAAAATACTTTCCTCTATGGTGATTTAGAGGAAGAAGTCTACATGCAACAACCCCCTGGTTTTGTGGTTATGGGGGAGTGTTAGAAGGTCAACAGGTTGAAGACAACAATTAATGGCTTTAAGCAGAGTCCCATGGCCTGGTTTGAGGGATTTAGTAAGGTTGTGCAAGAGTTTGGCTTTACTAGATCCACTCCAAATCATTTTATTTTTACCATGCATAGAGCTGCTGTATCTATCAATTTAATTCTGTATGTAGATGATATATTACTTACTGAAAATGATAAGACAGGTATAAAGGCTACCAAAAGGTTCTTGCATTCTCAATTTATTACTAAAGACTTGAAAATGATAAACTATTTTCTGTGCATTGAATTACAACATGATGGTGGTCTAGTGTTGTCACAGAGGAATTACATTCTTGATATGCTAAAAGAGACAGGTATACTGGGTTGCAAGCCTACCAACATTCCTGTGGATTCCTCCTTGCCACTTGCAGGCTCTAAGAGACCTTTGCTTGAAGATGTCACCAGATACTGTACTATGGTGGGAAAGCTGCTATATTTGACAGTCACAAGACCTGATACTTGCTTTGCTGTGGGAAAATTGAGTCAATTCATGCAATCTCCCAGAGAGGTCCACTGAGATGGTGTACGCCAGGTACTAAAATACCTTAAGCAAGCTCCTGGGAATGGGCTATCTTTTATGAAGCATGATCATCTCAATGTCTGGGGATATTCTGATACAGACTATACAAGAGCCAATGAAAATAGGAGATCTACTGCTGGCTATTGTGCCTATGTGGGTGGAAACCTCGTTACATGGATAAGCATGAAGCAAAATGTTGTCTCTAAATCCAATGCAGAATCAGAATATGGGCTATGGCCCATACTACTTGTGAGCTTCTATGGATGCGATCTATCTTATATGATTTGGGAGTATCTGTTTCCGGTCCAACTATGGCCCATGTACTGTGATAACAAGGCAGCTGCATTTATTGCCAATAATCCTACCTTCCATGAGAACAAAGCATATAGAGGTGGATTGTCACTTTATCAGAGATGTTATCCTCACTAGCAAGATCACTACACCTTACATTGCTACTAAAGATCAGGTTGCAGATGCCTTCACCAAAGCACTCTCCAAGAAACGTCTTGAGTTGTTATGTTTCAAGCTGAGCATAGTTGATATCTATGCTCCAGCTTAAGGGGGAGTGATGAGTTATATTGTATGTCTTTCTATTTTTAGTGTTATATTGTGTAAGGGCATACTTGTAACTCTACTCGTTGGGTGCCTCTCTATATAAAGGCACCTAGGGTTTTCTAATAGAATTACTGGCATTTCAACCTAACAATTGTGTATAAGATTCTCGGTAATTTGAAGAAAAACACTAGGAAGGGCATCCTGTACACTAAAGGTGATGGATCAAAGTGTTAAATTAGAGTATAGAGCTACGACAAAGGGAATTACAAAGATGTTGTGAGTGAAAATTATGCTAGCTGACATTAATATTAAGGCAAAGCTTCCCATGATGTTGTATTGTGATAACAAACCTACCATCAACTTGGCTAATAATCTTGTCCTCTATGATTGTACAAAACACGTTGAACTTGATAAACATGTCATCAGAGAAGATTAATTCTAGAGATATATGCCTCCCATATATCAAGTATGAAGACAAACTTGTTGGTATCTTCACCAAAGGCCTTCCCACATCATTGTATAATAAGTAAACAAGTTGGCCAAGTTTGGCCTCTATGCACAACTTAAGGGGGAGTATTGTGAGGCATATTGTAAATAAATATATGGACCCTTGGGTGTGAGTTCACATAACCTATGTCCTTGTAAATATGAACACCCCCACCACCTTGAAGTGATAGTGAAAACATAACCCTAGTTGCTAGTGAGCACTAGGGCCTTGTGAAGCTTGTGCTCCTGTGGTTTTTCCCACAACAGGTTTTCCACATAACCTAATGTTTCTCATTTGTTCATGTGCTTCAATCAACAAGCATAAAGATGCACATGGTCCGAAACCATTTATGCATGGCCATGTGGCTAAATACTCAGTCAATCATTCATATATTCGGAATCAGGTACTTGGTACGGTTGGAAAATGGTCCCAAATAGCAATATGTGCTGTGGTGCCCTTGCCAACCAAAGAACCCAGCCTTAATACTTGGCTTATCATCTACCCAGTATTTTTGTCAAGAAAGGAATGAAGCTTATAGATGCATATTTTCACCTTTTTTGAAAGGGACAATTAGTCGCTTTTTCCATAAGCAAAAGACTGAAGAGAGCAGTTGTCCCCAAGTAAATGCCATTCCCAACAGAACTGCCATCCCTAGTTTTTTCCTTCTACCATACTGTCACTATTTTGTAAAAGAAAATGGCATCTGTGTGAGGTTAGTAGCTCTCCAAGAATATTTCTAAATTTTCAAAAAAATGGATTATATCATTATGGAACCAAGTTCTCCAAACCCTACAAAAAGTCTTGGCCCGCAAAATAGAACTCACCACATGAGGTCTACAAGTAACAACCTCATTTCATTCCAGACCAAAAAACTGCAGCTCTGTCCCATTTGGACCAAAACTGACTATTGTCGGCAGTGACACATTTTCTTCTAAAGGAGCCCCAATAGGTCACAAACATAGTGAAATAAATCCATTCAATCCCAGCTTCCTGCAAAAGGTTTTTCTTCACTAGCCTGCAATTGAACAAATGATGATCAATATCCTCATCCTCCATCTCACAAGAAGAGCAATTAGTGGAAACCCCTGGCAGCCAATTGCACCTGCAAGCCTTCATTATAAGCTGCTCCTGAGTACGCCCCCTCCCCCCACCCCCCCCCAAAAAAAAAAAAAAAAAGTTGGCCTGCGATGGAGCTCTAGCCCTCCATGTCAGATCATAATCCAACAAAAAAATCCTCATCTTTATCAACCACCTGCAGTGTTAACGCCTAGCAGTCCCTTTTTACCAAGAAATCACCATTTGACTATTGCCTAGAATCTTGTGCCTGCACATTTAAGGAAAGGTGATTGGCAGAATCCTTCAATAGCAGACCTATGCCTACATAGTCAAAAGCACACATACAAAGATATTGCAAATTGTTTTTTTTTTTTTATGACCCTAAATCATAATGCATACACATCCCATATTCATAATCCTAGGTAAAGCAATGATGCACACTAGTGTCATAAATGGCAATAATCTCCTTTTGTGGATCTGCCCATGGCATTGGATCCTAAAACCAACCAAGTGCCAAGTGGGAAGACATAGCTACCACTCTAGTGGCTGGCACCACTCAATGGCAAAATCACCATTTCAGTTTTCATTTGTGTTAAGAAACCACTAAAATGTTGCTATATTACAAGGTACTCAACAAAAGTAATTTAATTGTTCCCACTAAAGGTGGATTCTTTAGTGGATCCTTTCTAAGCTTGCACAAGTTGGGGAGAAACAGATCACTGTCATCCCAAACTTGATATTTATAACTCAGGGTTTACATGCACTTGCAAGCTAAGACATGATTTTAATTCCAAAAATGGAATTTCAATGCAGCCATGGCTACATGTCACAGAAGAAAAGTATATCTCTAATGCCATAATGTAAGCTTCTCCAGAACGAACTTAATCAATTGCAAGAAATACAATGAACTTTAATCAATTCAAATACTGAATCACAATGCAGCAATAGTTACAGGCCAAAAAAAAGACATTTCGAAGGCCATAAACCTTCTCCAGAACTAGTCAAAGTAAAAGCCTCACGTTTCAAAAGCATCAGATGGCAGTGACCCCAAATCTCTGATCTTCCTGTTACTCTCCTCCTGCTTAGCAACATAAGTATTCTTTCTATTTAGCAGCTGCTCTAACTCTTTTGCTTCATCCTGTAGCAAGCGTTGATAGTTCTCTTCAAGACTCTGAAAAGTAGGGAAGAAGGTCATGATAATGTTACTAACAGGCTTTATATTTATGCTTATGTTTGAACATGAGAAAACCTTCACGTGTTCTTTGGAACTCTTTATCTCCTTCATTCCCTTTGCCCTAGCATTTATGCTTTCCAGGATTTCTGTATCAAATTTTGTTTTTGGTTATAAACTATAAAACTAGAGACTGTTGCACTGAAAAATACAAGGCAAGTAAAGCCTACTTTTCATTTGACGTGTTAGATCATCAAGAAAAGACTTAAATTCCTTCGACTCCCTTTTTCTGTTTTCAATTTCTTCAGATAATGTTTCCAAGTCTGGAGAAGAGATTATAGATTCCAATTCCCGTTCTCTCCTCACAAGATTTGTAGATAGATTAGTTTCCAGCTCTTCTTTTCTGGTTTCTATCTGCAATACAAATTGACCATTTACATAGATGTCCAGAGCCTAAACCCTAAACAAAAATATTTTTTTGAGACCTCTATTCTGTTTGTTCTACAGGTAATAAGCTTTTCTTTCAGTTCTGAGATCTCAGGATTTAATCGTGAAAGAAGTGCTTTCTCCTCCACTGTTAACTGGTCAATAAGATCTGTCCCCATTTCAGCTTGCTTCATGGCAATACCAGCTCTCAGCTGCTCAGCCTGACTCTTAGCACCTGAAAGTAATTTTAACTACAAATACAACCAGAAAATTCACACAAAGATTACCATGCCACCAGCCTACTCCAGATAGTCAAAGACATACAAACAATGGAAACAAAAAGACTTTGTAGATACCTTCTTCTCTAGAGCAGACGAAAGTGATTGCTGCTTCTTGTAAGAATGAGCAATATCCTGTTTAATCTGCTCTAGCTCAGACATAGTGTTGCCACGTTGACCGTCCAGTTTCTGTTGTTCACTAACAAGCCTAGTGATTTCCTGATCAATCTGTTTGAAACATAAGGAAGTCCCAAAGCAATGTTCTGCTTTGTAAAAGAGAAAAAGTGAATGAAATTCTACATGCAATTACTAGTATCCTCCATGAGAGCACACCCCAGTGCAACAATCTCTGCAAAGGTGACCAAGAAGTAGAGAATTCCAATCTTGGCACAGATATCATTATTTACCTTTCTCCAAAAATTATATATCTACTGGCCTTTTGTTTTCAAAAAGTTGTCTACTGGCCTTTCTGAGTGAATTTAATTTAAATTTAAAAAAAACAAACAAACAAAAAAATAAAAGAAAGAATATCTTTTTAGAGCATTGACTCTAACCCTCATTATATAAAGGATTACAGAGGGAGAAATTATGAAAGAGTCAGCCAAGATTTGCCTTTGAATGCATGAGGGGCAATTGACATTTTCTTTTGATAGTTCCAATTGCTTACAAAGATCCAAGTCCAGCTATTTACAAAGGGCAAACAGACTACACCATACCACCCCTACAAAGCATGATAGTCGAGTGAACAGGTGGACGAAGACAATATACACCTCCTCATCTTTGACAAACATCACTATAGGCTAGTAAGCTACACAAATAACCGACTAGATCTAAAGCAGAACATTATCCTTCCAGATTGTCCGAGTCACAAGCAGATTTAGAGAGTCGCTAGGTGGTAATAAGTCGAGAGAAGGCAACCACCATGCAAGAATGTGGTTTTCAATTTTTAAAGTGAAAAAAATATAAATAATAAATTAATGAAGCATGAGAACTAAAACACCGAATAGGATTTATAATCTTGTAAATATTTGTACACACTCGAATAGTGAATATGCCCTCAATCCTATGTTAGAAGGCCCTAAATAATTACTACAAACTTCTAATTTCTTAGCTAAGAGATAATGTGGAACTATGCAAGGAAGGCTTAAGAGTAAATAATATGCAAGCAACAGAAATTTTTCCATTCATTCTTTTAGTTAAATAGTAATTAATATGTCAATAACCAATGTGCCAAAAGGTCCCATTTCATGATAAAAGTACTTGGAATGGTCCATTTAAGGAAGCCAAAGACCCAAAAGAAGATCCAGCTAGCTCTGCATAATGCGCTTGCCTGATCATATGTGGCTCTGAACATATGCTCGCACAGACATAGTCAGCTGACTACTTGGCTGACTGGACCAACCTTCTTAGCATTGGCTAACTAGGTTCCCAACAACAAAAGCACATAGGCTAGTAGATTTCTGGTCACTATTTTTTTCTCTTTTTCGTGGGTGGGCAGGGATGTGTGTGAAGAGATTTCTGATCACTAGTTGATCATGTATATATGGCATCAGAAATTCCATGTGTATTAGGTCACTAACCTTTTCTGAATAGCTCTCATTAAAAGAACATCCCACCAGTAAACAGTAGGTCCGTCCATAAACTAACAAATTTCTGCAATGACTATATATATATATATATATATATATATATAGGGAAAAGGGAAGATGCAGCTTCACTGCACCTACTTTGGAGCAGCTTAGGGTTAGAGCCATTTGATCTAAAATTATCCAACGGCTCTGCTTTGTCCCTTTTGTCTCCTCACTTCCTCTCCTCCCAAATCCCAGTGCCCTCCTCCACCTTGTCGTTGCCTTTGCTCCTCCTCCTCCTCCTCCTCAACGTTGCGTGCTCCCTCCTCCACTCCAATGCTGCCCTTGTGTGATTCCTCTAACCGGTTGCCTAATCCCCTTATCGTTGAGGATACCCCTGCACCTCCCTCGTTGCACAGTCCCTGCGACGTCCCCTCCTTACACAGATGCTGCTACGCAATCCCCTTTTCGCACAACTCCTGCATTGCTCCCTTCTTACTATTCCTCTTATCCAACTGCCTCGAGCCCATCGTGCATCTTGGGTATCAGCACCTTCCCTATCCTCTTTATGCCTTGTTGGTCACTAGCAATCGTATCCTTTGTTTTTAGGCTCCAAAATCATTGAAAAATACTCTTAATACCATCAAAAAAATGGTCACCTTTTCCTACAGGGTTATACTTCCAGAGATGATCTCCAGAAAACAATTGATTGTTCAAATGGGTAACATGGAAATCACGTTGGCTAGTGGGTTAAATTCTATGTGGAGGAGAATAAACCTACAATAGAATTGTTGGATCCATGTCTGATCCAGGAACCGAAAAAAGAGCATGACATCATTGTTCCTTCAAATTTTACAAAGAAGTCCATTCATAATTACAAAAACAATCAAGCATTGAGATCAATTTTTCTTAAAATTTTTACAGGGGTCAAAGTAGGAAACATTAACAGAATGGTTAATTGACATGACATCTTAACGTTGAAAGGTTTGCAGAAAGTGAGGACTTTGTTTATTCTGGAAGTTTGAGATCAAGTATTTTGAAATTGTCTCATCCAGAGTTTACCCTCCACATAAACTAGTGATTTATATAGCTCCTTCCATGTTAGTTGGTCCCTTGCTACCAGATGAGGAAGGCACTCCACTTATCACAAAATTTAAACGCCAACATTCAAATCCTGTCCATTTTTTATCCAAAAAAAAATCACTTGATTGTTGCTTGTTTCGAATAGTTGCTGGAAAAGCACATCAAATTGGATGTGTGTTTGAATAAAGAGTTTCTTGTTGGAGGCAAAGAACAAACATAAGGAGTGGAAAATATATTGAGTTGAACATATAGAAATAATAGATTGACCATTAGGCTCTCAATTGAGGTGGGAGGGGGATGAGATGAGGGGGAGGTGATGCGGTGGAACAATGTGGACGACCCATGATGGGAGAGCTCCAAAGGAGGCGGAGGTTGGAGGTGGCAGCAAACTGATGGAGGACCAATAAGTAGGGGGAGGAGGATGAGGTGAGGGCGGAGGTGGCAAGGCCGGTGAGAGGAAGGATGTGGAGGTGAGGGGGTGGTGGCAAGGTGGTGGACCAGCGAGGAGAAGGTACAGATGGGAGATGGAAGAGGAGGAGGAAGGTGACGAGGTGGTGTACCAATGAGGAGATGGTGGATGAACGTGAGGGGAGTCGAGTAGAGGCAAATCATGACTTTTGGCAGGAGTACGAAGGTGAGTGGGAGACAGGTTGGGGGCAACAGGAAGCAGACTGGATATTTTCAATCTGAGCCCTTGGTATAAAGTAGTCATGATCTAATGGTGGGTGAGATAAGCTACAAGGAACTTGTACACAGCTGAGATGCATACTCCCCATCCTCATATATATATATATGGCAGGGAGCATGGAACTCACTTACACCTGAGTTACATGAAGCTTAAGCATATTTCTATATATATGGTAGGAATTGGAACCATTTAGTGAAAACATGAAGTGTACAAAATTTCATTAAAATTGGATGATTATAGCACCTCCATCAAGTATGGTCAAATTTCGTAATACTTAAGTCGTCGAAATTAAGCCACATTCGATATAGGGGGTAGGAGTGTCAGTCTAATTTGAAATTTTGTACGTAACATGTTCATATAAAGTGACCTTAATTCCCAAATTTTCACATCAAAATATTATTTGTAGTGGAAGATATTAGTTAAACTTCACCTAAGTTATGTGCAAGTGAGTTTCACGCTCTCTTTTCTATATATATATAGGGTTAGGAGCGTGCAAGTGACCTGTATGTAAGTTCGTGCAGGTGTAGCAATATCTCCCACCACGAGTAATGTTATAGATTGAAAATTTGGGATGAGATCACTCCATATGAACATATTATGCATCAAATTTGAAATAAATCCAACACTCCTAGCGCATACATCAAAGGGGGCTCATTCTTTAGGGCCTAAGTATCACGAAATTCGACTAAATTGGATGTATGTGCTAAGAGTGCCGGATTGACTTCAAATTTGATGCATAACGTGTTCATATGAAGTGATCTCAATCCGCAAATTTTCAATCGAAAACATTACTTGTGGAGAGAGATATTGCCACACCTGCACATTTTCAATCCCTGAATTTTTAATCCAAAATATTACTCGTAGAAAGAGATATTGCCGTACCTGTACGCTCCATTTTCCCATATATATATATATATATATATATATATATATATATATATATATATATATATTGTTGAGTAATGTTTGAGTTATGTTTTTGTAGTAAGGGGTATTTTGTTGTTTTATTTTCATAGTGGATTTATGATGTAACTTTTCCCACACTTATATAGACGTGCATGGACTACTTAGTAAACTAAGAAAGTTTATTTTCTTCAACTTGGTATCAAAGCACCAGGTTGAGGACTCCACCAAACAACAAACCCTAACCCTACCTCAAGCCTTCTACCGTCGGCCGCCACCGCCACTACCAGTGGCAGGCCAACTCCCCGCCGCTGCTGCAGCAGCAACCTCACTGGTCGCTGCTGCTGCAACCACAACTGACCGCAAATCTGCAGTCGACTGCTGCCGTTGCTTCTATGTAGCACACTGCAACCGACAGCAGATCTATAGCCCACCGCTGTCGCTGCCGCTGTGTAGCGCGCCGCAGCAGATCTGCAGAGCAGCACGTCGCTGCTGCTGCTGCTGTGTAGTGCACTGCAGGTTGCTGCCATCCTGTAGGCTATCGCAGTTGCTCAAGAGCAGCACGCTGCTGCCACGTCCGGCGCTGCGGTAGAGCAACTCGCCGGTCACCACCTTCTGCCAGCTGTCTTCTCTTCAAGTCACCACACAGGCCACTAGAGAGCAGGCTGCTGACCATCAGTTCATTGTAGGGAGTTTCTTGAGTGTTGTTGTGGAGATGGGGTTTTGAATCAAGAACCTTCCTACATGTGGTATGATTCTCTGTGATCTAGTGGTTTGAGTTTTAGGGGTGTGTATTCCCCTTTGATGCATGTTTTTGGAGTGTGTAATCCCCTTGAGTATTGACCGTATAAACGGAGGTTTTAGGGTGTGTATTCCCCGGTTGCTGTATTTGTCGGAGTGTGTATTCCCTATTTTCTGTCAGTTTTCAGATCCGAGTGTGAAGAAATTCAGGGGTGTGTACCCTTTCTGTGGCACATTGAACTTAGTTTGTGGTAATATGTTTCAGTGAACATGGCAGTGTCTTAGTCAGAGATTGTGCTAGGAACCGCCATGGGTGATACTCCAACCACTAGTGTGACATGGTTGATTGATTCAGGTATTTCCAATCATTTATCAGGGAATCTGCAGCGTTTTAGATAGATCCAACCTATCTCTTGAGGTCATACAGTATAGGTGGCTGATGGACAATTTGCTCCTATTAGGGGTTAGGGGGAAATTAATGTTACCCCTTCTATGCAGTTTAATCATGTTTAGTTTCTTCCATATTTATCCATGAGCTTGCTTTCTGTCAGTGAAATCATTAAGCAAATGAATTATCGTGTCATCTTTGATGGGCGTGGATGCATTTTCTAGGATAGAATGACAGGAAAGACTATTGGTAGTGGATATGAAGGAGGTGTTTACCGACTTCAGCAGGGTCCCATGGCTGCAGCATGTCGAGTTAGTACCACATCTGGGAGTGCTTTACAATGGCATAGACGGTTGGGCTACCCTTTTTTGGAAAAATTACGCATGCTTATTCCTCATGTATCCCCAACTACACTACTTTCCTGTGATGCATGTCAACTTGGGAAGCACCATAGATCTTTTCTAGTTGCTACAGGACCACGTTTGTCTTCATGTTTTCAGTTAGTGTATCTTGATGTTTGGGGTCCCAATAGGACTCCTGATAGAGCAAGACATCAGTACTATTTGATTGTGGTTGATTTTTCCATATTATCCTGGCTATTTCTCATGAAGAATAAGTCCAAAGTGAGTCCACTGATTGAGAAGTTTGTGTTGATGATAAAGAATCAGTTTGATGTTTGCATCAAGACTCTCAGATCTGATAATGCATTGGAGTTTTATACTCGTCGGCTGACAAAATTCTATGGCTTACATAGCATAATACATCAGACCTCATGCCCTTACACCTCTCAGCAAAATGGAATCGCAGAGAGGAAGCACAAACATATCCTTGATATAGCCAGAGCTTTTCTTATTCATAACAGTGTGCCACAGAACAACTGGGGAAATGCAATTCTCACAGCTTGCTAACTTATTAATAGATTGCCCTTCTCAGTGATTCACAAGCAGATACCGTGACAGGTGCTTTATTCAAATGATGGGTTGTTTCATCTTCCACCCAAGACATTTGGGTTCGTGGCTTTTGTGCATCTCCTTGGACCTGGTCGCGATAAATTAACACCTAAAGCAGTCAAGCATATGTTTCTTGGCTACTCTCGTACTCAGAACGGGTATTGGTGTTTTGATCCCCTACACCAGAGACATTATATCAATGCATGTCACCTTTCATGAAATTGTACCCTATTTTTCTGTTTCTGCTAGGCAGGCGCAAAATGTGCTGGAGTGTGCTCCTGTACCAGTTGCTCCTATACCATTTGGCATATTTACAGACAATAGTAGCCCTTCTCAGGCTACTGAGCCACCTACCAGCACATTCAAGCCAGTACCAACAGATGAAGGGACCTTCAAGGATCACAACTATCAAATGCCAGTTGTGTATAGGGCAAAGCCCCCTCCATCTATTCCACAGACTTCTCAGGTTAGTGTTGATAACCTAAGGGTTATTTCTACTCAAGAGGCTTCTCCAGATACAGTGTTAGTAGATGTAAAAGGTGAGAGTCTATCACCTGTGGATGGTTCTCCAGGTTCTAATTCCACAAGTACTGATCAAGACATTCCTATTGCTATCAGGAAGGCTCCACGATCTTGTGCCCAGTATCATGTTGTTGGTAGTGTTGTTTCTGCTGATTTTCTAAGTTCAGAGTTTTCTGCATTCACAGCTACTGTATCCAGTGCTGAATTACCTACCTCGTACCAGCAGGCTTTACTCCATCTGCATTGGAAGATAGCTATGGAGGAGGAGATGTCTGCGCTTACTACGAAAGGTACCTGGGAGATGTCACCTCTATCGTCTGGCGTGCACCTTGTTGGAGCCAAATGGGTCTTTGCCTTGAAATACAACCTAGATGGGTCTATTTCAAGGCATAAGGCCCGCCTAGTGACCAAAGGATGCACCCAGACTTATGGGGTGGATTTCTTTGACACATTCTCCCATGTTGCACGACTCTCCACTGTTTGCATTCTTATCTCTGTTACAACTCATTATGAATGGCAGTTACATCAGCTGGATGTCAAAAATGCATTTCTGTACGGAGATTTGAAGGAAGAGATATATATGCAGCAACCGCCTAGCTTTGAGGTTCAGGGAGAGTGTGTATGCAGGCTTCGTAAGGCCATTTATGGACTTAAGCAAAGCCCTCGAACCTGGTTTCAGTGCCTGTGTGAGGCGTTATCTATTATTGGGATGAAGAGATCTTCATCGAATCATTCACTATTTGTGAGGAAGACTAGTAAGGATACAGTGACTTGACTTGTGTATGTGAATGACCTTATTCTTATAGGTGATGATACATAGGGCATATCTCAGGCGAAGGAGTACTTGGTACACCAGTTTGTCATGAAAGATCTTAGGAAGCTGAGATACTTTTTAGGCATTGAGTTTGCTACAAATAAGCAAAGGACAATTATGTCGCAGAGGAAATATGCCCTTGATATTTTTCAGGAGATAGGCATGCTAGAATCCAAAGATGCAAATATTCCTATGGATCCTAAAATTCACCTTTTTGAGGATACTGTAAAGCTAAAAGACAAGAAGGCATATCGACAATTGGTGGGGAAACTGTTATATTTGACTATCAATAGGCCAGATATTAGCCCTGTCGTGGGTAAGTTAAGTCAGTTCTTAGATAAGCTCATGAGGTTCATTGGCAGGTTATGATGCAGATGTTGAGGTACATCAAGGGATGTCCAGGTAGAGGCCATTTTCATAGGAAGGCACCTATGTCTGTTATTGCATACTCAGAGCCAAATTATGCATGTGATGTTGGTGACAGGCAGTCTGTTGCTGGCTTCTGTACCTTTGTAGCTGGGAACTTGGTGACCTGGAGGAGCAAGAAACAAAGTATTGTTTCACACTCTAGTGCTGAGTCTGAGTACAGGGCCATTGCACATACTGCAGCTGAGATAATATGGATCAAGTCTCTATTACGAGATCTTCATGTTAATGTTCATGAGCCTATGGAGATGCATTGTGACAACCGGGTTGCCACCTACATTGCAAACAATGCTATGTTCCATGAGAGAACAAAACATGTGGAAGTGGATTATCATTACATTCAGAGTTTGATTTAACAGGGTCTGCTTCATACTACTTGTCTTGCCTCCTCAGACCAGACTGCTGACATGTTTACCAAGCCGTTGTCTCACCCCCAGTTTGAGAAGTGTAGAAACAAGCTGAGCATGATGGATATATATATGCTCTAGCTTGAGGGGGAGTGCTGAATTATGTTTGAGTTATGTTTTTGTAGTAAGGGGTGTGTTGTTTTTATTTTCATAGTGGGTTTATGATGTAACTTTTCCCTCACCTATATAGAGGTGTAGGGACTACTTGGTAAACTAAGAAAGTTCATTTTCTTTAACTTATATATATATATATATATATATATATATATATATATATATATATATATATGTTAAACCT
The DNA here is from genome assembly GCA_037157565.1 of Thalassia testudinum. NCBI lineage: Eukaryota > Viridiplantae > Streptophyta > Magnoliopsida > Alismatales > Hydrocharitaceae > Thalassia > Thalassia testudinum. Next base: position 52,550,954 of record JAZHRO010000077.1, on the reverse strand, counting down.
AGGGATGTATTTGCTATTTTGCTATTTCTTACGTGACTATGTAATTTTTTCAAACCTCTCTAGTATAAATCAGAGACTAAGGTTTTCTTTGAATGTAAGACTTCATTTTGTTCTTCACATGATATCAAAGCATATAATGACTTTCACATGCAAGAGCATCAGTGTCAAATACCAAGAAACAGACTAATATCAACCATATTAGGTCAAAGCAACTCTCTGCTTGCTCGTAGCCACCTCCATACCAAGAAAATCTAATAGTAGACCAATTCATTGGTAACTAACCTATTGTGGAGGTAAGATTTTGTCTTAAAACTACATGTTGCATCAATCGTCATCGGCTATCACAATAATGCCATCGACATAAGCTACCATGTCCATGATATGTAGCTCTCTGTATAAAAAAAGAATAATCTGATGCTGATCTTTTGAACCCAAATTGCTCAACTACCTCAGCCATGTGCTTCACGCCATTAATGACCTTTAAGTTGCATACATGCTTCCTGATTCCACCTAAATCTCAAATGGGGAAGGTTGTTCCATTTATAGGTCACCCTTGCATAAGAAACCATTTTCAACATTTAAAACCATCCTCCTTCACCATGGTGGGCAACCAACTAGAGAGCTGCTTCTGTGGTAGCAGGGTGTCCAGTTCGGAACATTTAAAACCATCCTTGGTTTACTATTAAATTTTAGTAATAAAAATATAATGCCAATGATACACATCCCGGCTGTGAGAAAAAGACCCAAAGATGATTGTGAATCGCCCTTTGTATATGACCTTTAGCAACAATCTTGCCCTTTGGTAAAGACCACTTACAACCAACAATGGTAGAATCGGCTGGGGGTGATGTGAACTCCCACACACCTCAATACAAAGGAGCATCTGTTTCGTCTTACATTGCATGCCAACTCCCACACACCTCAAGATAAAGGAACATATGCTTCTTCTCGCATTGCATCATTTTGTTGACAAATTCATTACAAACAATCCATGCCAAATTGTGATGAGTTTTAGGCACAGTGCTTAAGTGGTTACAGGCAATTCCATGCCAAACAAAGTCCCCAAACCTCACATAAAACCTGTTGAACGATGGTATGCCAGAACCTTGCCCCTTTCTCAAGACACTAAGAATATCAAGCATTGTGGAATCTCCACAACCGGTGCATCATCAGGCTCAAAACCACTGTCATATGACAAAACAACTCTGGTGAAGGATCTAGCATTGGCACTCAGATGGTGCATGACATCCATACACAATGGGAGGATCATGAAACTGGGACTTGGGCGTAGACTACTTTGGACATGATGGAGATCACAATGGGGAGAAATTTAAAGAGGCATAAATCCACCTTATCGATATACAAGCATTGGCTTGTACGTGGGGAATATGGAACAAGCTCAAAAAAAGGCAGTGTCCAAACTGGCATAATCGTGTCAAAGAATAATAATACACCTATGCCCCTTTTGAGTCCTTAAATACCCCAAAATGCACACTTCATATAATAGGCTGATAGAGGTTTTGGACCAAATTATATATAAAATGGACACCCACAAATTCGCGTCATCTAGAAACAACAATTGGATGGGTATTTGCTTATCAATAACAGTACAAAAGCATGCAAACATAAGGTAACAAACACTTAAGACTTTGTCTGTCCACCAAGTGGAAGGCATGCTGGTGTATAGAAGAGTATCAGCAATGTTGAAAATAGGCATGTACTTTTCCTTAGCAACTCCATTTTGTTGAGAGGCATCAACACAAGATGTTTGACAGAAAATGCCATCAGAACTAAAATGGTGATGTAAATCATTGCCAGTGCATACAACCACAATAAGAGAATCAAACTTCATCTTTACTAGACTGATAATACTCTACTTTGACCTTTCTTTTGACGAAAATGTGCCCGAGACGAGTGAGAGAAATCATCAACAAAAAAATATTTGCATCTCTTCAGGCTAGGATTTTGACCCTAAAAATAAACACAAACCAACTCAAAGAACTTTAAACTATTAGGATTTCGCCAACTGGCATGGAAATAGATATCTCGATATATCAATAATATATCGACAATATATCCATATCCCTAACATGACACATATCGATATCACAGGAATATCTTTTTTCCTAGATGTTGGCGATACATTGCCTATATCAATGGGTCTCAATGGATATCCCCAGATGTTGGGAGGTATCGAAGTGGTTGATAGGGGATCCCATAAAAATATCTTTCAAGTCGAGGTGTGTTAGGCTTCGAGATCAAAGAACAATACATAAGAGACCAAACACAGCAAATAGGGAGTTGACTCCTTGCGATCTTTGTAATCCACCTTCAAACTTTGGATAGAAATCCAAAGGCTTAGATGGTCTACCAAGAGAAGATGATTAAAGACATTACATTAAAGAGCTTAATTGGATAAAAATGCTTTCTATCGAAATGAATATCCCATAAAACAAGTAACAAGTCCTCGAAATTGTTGTATCCATTGAATTGTTCTCAAGTTCGAAGTTTTATGGGCTTTGGTTTCAATTTTTGAGACTCTTCTCAAGTCTTCTCAAGTATTTAACCCTTTCCCTTCCTTGATCTCTTCCAATTCTCCACTTTCTCTATGAAGGTTTTATTCTCCCTCCCTCTATCTCTATTCTTTTTATATGATTTTTTTTTCTTGCTCACTATTACTAATCAACACTTACCATACATGTGAACAATATTTAGCTCATATTTATGCTTATGTTGACCATCCTAATCATTCATGTGTAACTAATCCATGCTTACAATTTTTTTGCTTGCCATCACCAATCAACTCATACCATATATGAAAATTATGCTAATGCTTAGCTCATATTTGATCTTATATGTCAGTTTTTTCATGTTTTCTCTATCTATTTCTCATTGATGATCTCATAAATAATACATTCCAAATCTTACTTGGCTCATGATCAATTTTATTCTTTCATACCAGTAGACTATTAATACTCCTTGTTTTCTATGATCATTAAATGTTTGGTTATCAACTTTTGGCTATCTTCATTTTATAGTGAGTTCTCATACTACTTGAGATTATTATCATGTCTTGGATTGTTCTATTTGAATGCTATGAATGTAGTATGCTTCTATTGTGTCATTTAAAATTTAGTTCTAATCTTTAGATATTTCTTTATACACACAATATCAATAAAATCATAATTTTGTAAAATCTATGGCATTTTCAACTATTTTGAACCAATTCTAGGATAGCAATGGTATGTTAGCGATATATCTCCGATATATCCCTTTTTTGACATGTTAATATGGTGTCAACATCAACATCTAAAACCTTGACTACAGGGAAGGCTGAATGGAGTATGTTTACCAAGATAAATACCTTTATATACACAAGATATATATAGGAAAACCCAAGATAAATGATTGAAATCTTCAACAAAAAAACATAACGGTGATCCAAAGGACTACTAACATGACAAGGTCGCCACACATCATAATAAACCACTACTTTAACTTTACAAACAATTCAAGTGTGCCTTTGCAATTTTTTTTTAATTTTATTTTTCCTTATTGCATTTCCAACCAAGGGATGCCTTGGTCATTAGATGTAATTCCGAGAGGCATGTCTTTTGGACTTTGATTTTGTTCTAGCCCCTTTATAAAAAGGGAAAGGATGTACCCAACAAAAAAAACAAAAAGTTGGAATTTAGAATCAATATAGATTTTTTTCCCCTAATCTCTATTCCTCCTCTCATTCCTTTCTTTCCTACTCCCTCTCACCTTTATCTATCTCTCTGTCTCACCTACTTCCTCTCTCAACTCCTTTATCTATTTCCCTTATAAATCACATCACATTTATATTTTTAGAGATCTTGTCTACATTGGCATCAGAGCATTGGATCATATTGTTCCTACAATCTAGCAATCCACCAAGGTATGAAGAGTCCTCAATAAAAAATGATGAGACAAGTGCAAAGGTTTCAGCAAGAGCTTTTGAAGATACATGAGACTTTGAAGCTAGAGCAAGAAGGAATCCGAATTTACAAGGAAGAAAAGGCATAACAGGAAGTTTTACACTCCCAATCATCTTCACCTCTCATAGAAGCAACTCAGCATCCAATGGAAGGTGAAGATTGAGAAGAGTCATCAAAATACAAGGGAGCAAATAAAGTTGTTAAAGAAATTATTTTTGTTGATACCCTACCCGCACCTATTCGGCTTGAAGTGGGGAAAGCCCAAGTAATAAGGGCTCGATTTTATCTAAGAGTATTTAGAGATGGACAATCTTCGACCTCCTTTGTTGTGCAATGACGTCATACATTCAAATTAATGGATTGAATCAAAAGTTGTTTGGAGGTTAGAATTTCCTTCCCTGCAACCAATCTCCACCCAACGTGTGACAATTGCTCCTAAAGTTCGGTATGCCTTCTTGGTCTATAGTGTGAATGTCGAATGATTTTACTATTCACTATGGGAAGAAAGACATACAAGCACTAGAATGTGATTGTCATGATGACAACTCAATAAATCCACTGTAGTGTCGCACCCGCATAACAAAGCATGAGTCACTAGAAAAATTACTACTTCCAAAGCCACCACCTCCTCCATATCCAAATTAATGCGACAAACTTGCATGAGTAAGTTTTTTTTGAAGAGGGGTAGAACTAATGCAATCCAGTTTACCAACAATTCAAGTGTGCCTTTGCAAATTTTTCCTTTTATTTTATTTTGTCTTTACTTATTGCATTTCCAACCAAGGGATGTGTTGATCATTAGATGTAATACCAATAGACATGTCTTTTAGGCTTTGATTTTGTTGTAATCCCTTTCTTAAAAGGGATAGATGTACCAAAAAAACAAAAGAAGTTGGAATTTGGAATCAATCTAGATTTATTCCCCCTCATCTTTATTTCTCGTCGCATCCCTTTCTTTATTACTCCCCCTCACCTTTATCTGCCTCTCTTACCTACACTCTCTCTACTCCCTCACCTACCTTCTCTCTCAACTCCCTCACCTACTTCCCTCATAAATCACATCACATCTATATTTTTAGACATCTCCTTTGTGTCACGAAGACAGGTGAACTCCACTTCTCAGCAAGAGGAAAGAAGCATGATGATGCTTTCCAAGTTAACAAGCTTGCATTCGAAACCAATGGATTGTGCAGGTCAAGGAACATCTAACGTAGCTTACTAATAGGTGGATGCCCAATGCAACAATGCCAAAGGACTAGATCGACTGAAATGGAGATTACCCCGATAAAGATGGTGGGCAGATCAAGATAATAGAGTTCATTCTTTTTTCTCTTTGAAAGGTGTAATAAAGTCCATTCCTCCCTTCAAAAAACAAAAAAAAAACAAAAAAAGAGTCCATTCTTCTCATACCCCTATAAATCATCTGCAATGACCGAATGCTCCAAAAATAACAATGATCATCAAAATTCACATGGGAGTGAAGATCTGTAGGTAGCTTTTTTTTATGGAAAAATCATTACATTACTATTTGAAAGTAAGCTCATCGGAAGCTTGGGAGCAAATAAACCCAAGTTAATCTCGACTGAGTTGACAACTGCACATCCCCAACCGACATTATAGGAGAATAGGAGTCATTGATTAATGATAATTTCACTGCAGTAAAACATCTAGAAGGTTTAAATGAACATAAACGGCCACTTGTACCAGTCAAGTGGTTGGACACACTTGGATCTATCACCCAATCATCAGTGGTACTAGAAACTAAATTTGACGCAGTACCTACAACATCAATAGCAAAAATTAAAGAAGTAGACGGTGCAGTAGCATGATCATTCAAAAGTGTGAGAGTGGACATTATAAGCTACATTAGACTACAATTGTACCATATTACAAATCCTAGACAGTTCAATAAAATAAAAAAATAGAAGCGTAAAACTATCAAGCATAAACAATCAAGAATGTTTGGGTTCACGTGAAATACCCACTCACGAAGAGCGAGAAAATCACGGGAAAAGCACCCTATGGGCGTGTCTCTGTTATTTCTTCTCAAAGGAATAGGTGGGGGTACACGCCCATTTATAGATCACCACACACATAACAAAGTCCCACTACACTATGTGAGACTAAACACTACTACAATTCTCTCAACACTCCCCTTCAAGCTAGAGCATGAAATGCTCAGGTTGTAACACAGAAATTCACTTTACACAATAGTACGCAACTCTCTGGACTGGTCCTTAGTTGTAGGCGAGAAAACAGGCTGGAGTTGCTGGACGAACTATAACTAGCTCTGAAAAGAGGCCTCTCCACTAGAGACCTGGTGCTGATAGCTCCCCATTCAGTATCCCTGAAATAAGATCTTCCCCTAAAGAACTTGAAACTGAATCTCCACCACACATAACAAAGTCCCACCACACTATGTGGGACTAAACACCACTACAATTCTCTCAAAACTCCCCCTCAAACCAAAGTATGAAATGCTCAACTTGTAACATAAAGAAATTCACTCTACACAACAGAACACAACTCTCTCGACTGGTTCTTACTTGTAGGCAGGAACACGGGCTGGAGCTGCTGGATGAACTATAGCCAGCTCTGAAAAGAGGCCTCTCCTCTAGAGACCAGGTGCAGGTGGCTCCCCATTCAGTATCCCTGAAATGGGGTCTTCTTTTGAAGACCTCAAAATTGGATCCCCCTCTCTGAAGTCCACAAAACTTAATCTCTCACATAAAAACCAAAAAAGGGCCCTTCCTCTAAGGACCTCAAAAAAGGATTTCACTTTGGAGACCTTGAAACTCTGGACCTCCTAGAGTTATGGTTTCTCATGTAGGGTTTAGAAACAAAAGAGACACCCTAATGGGGGATAACTATTAGCTTATATAATGTGGTTGTTTACTTCTTATTGTAAGGGCTTGATGTGTTTTGTCCCTCAGGGACTTTCCTATACTTTTGACCAAACGTTTTCTCTCTATATGAGAGAGCCATAGGGTTTCTAATGAAACTAAGCCATTTCAACCAATTTGGTATCAGAGCATTGGTCATATATCATAGTTCTAGGTATCCCACCCCTCACAGCCTCCAAAACCCTAATTCTACTTTCTCCCTCGAGAGCAGCAGAAGCTCTCGGCGAAGCTCCGACAGCGCCCTACAGTACGCACGACAGTGCTGCGGCAGTGTGGGTGAGCCAACAACACCCTCAGGCGGTGCTTGCAACGGTGCAGTGGCATGCTTCGAGGCGATCTTCGCCTCCAGCAGCGACGCAACAATCACCACACTGATTATGGTGGCTCTGCGACACTACTCACGACCATCCTAGGTCTCAGCGGCAGCGCAGCAACACCAAGAGTCGCTTGCAACGGCGCTGCGACCTCTTAAAGGTTGATCTGATCACTGGTGACCCTGTTCACAACCATCGTAGGCCCCAACGTGGCACAGCAGCACCAAGAGCCACTCGCGGCGGAGCTGCGACCTCTTAGAGGTTGGTCTGATCACCGGTGGCAGCCCAGCAATGGCTCGGTGAGTCTACGGTGGCACTACGATGCTCCGACGACGGTGCTACAGTGCTCCGGTGACGGTGGTCGGCAGCGCAGATGGACAGGGAGGTGGTTTCCCGTGATCCGATCCCTATGTGATGATCGAAAAGGGGTTTCTTGTCCTAATTTAGGAGAGTAAGTCCGTGACGTAGGTCTGAATTTGTCTGATCTCAGATTTGTGGATGATTTCGTGGTGATAGAAACTTGATCAAGGCCTCTAGATTGTGAAGATGGCTTTAGATGATCAGTCCAAGATATCCTCGGGCTCTATTTCTGACACCGGGGTACTCAAGAGCCCTTTCTTTGATCCTGTTGTTAAGTTGGATGAGACTAACTACCTACGATGATTTCAGACCTTTCTTATGACCGTCAGGGATCATAAAAGAAGTCATTCTTACGAATCCGGAGCCTAAGAACAAGACAGCTACAAATGCTAATTGGGACAACGATAATGCCATGGTTTGTGCATGGCTAATGCAGACAGTTATTCCCCACATAGGAGATGAGATCATATACTACACCACTGCAAAAGAGATGTGAGAATCATTGCGTGGCACCCATTCCCATGCCAAGAACTCCGCACGAGTTTTTCAGGTCTTCTATGATCTTTTTTATCTGCGTCAGGAGGGACGCACGCTGTCACAGTATTACTCCCTCATGAAAGGAATGTTGGAGAGGCACTATTCCTACCTGCGAGGGTGTGCCTATGAGTCCTAGACGAGTTTTAAGAGACACTTAGCTGTCTCTCTTTTTTGGCTAGCCTTGGACCTGAGTATGCGGCAGCCAGATATTAGATTCTTACTGCTCCTGAGCTTCCTACTCTGGAGGAAGCATATAGTAGAAACAACAGAGTTACAGTATGCGGTCCTACTCCTGATATGTTGCTCAATCGTCTGCATTGGCTACAATCCCTGGACGTGACAGGGGTACTACTTACCATGCACGTGGTCGTGGATGTGGACATTCTTCTCGTACACGTATCAGGACCCCGTACACTTACTGTGGCAAACTTCGTCATGCTAAGACTACATGCTGGCAGAAGCATGGTAGGCCACTTGTGGCCAATCAGGCAGCAGAGATCTCCGATGCGACTCCTTCTGATATCAATTCCTTGAGCATTGAGATTGAGAACTTGCGGCAGCAGCTTGCTCAATTAACTCAGGTGTCCTCTTAGATTCCATACACTACAGCTATGACCTCTCGTCAGAGACACCTGTGACTGGTATGTCATCTCTTTTATCTTTTGGTGAGTGGTTAATTGATTCCGGTGCATCCAAGCACCTATATGACAACTGAGGCTCTTTCTCTCAGTTAGCATCTTTTACACCTACCAGGACAGTACAGGTGGCTGATGGGAGATACTCACCACTTATTGGCAAGGGAGATATGTCCTTATCTCCTACTTTGAGACTTGCAGATGTCTATTATGTACCTGATTTTCCTTTGAGCTTATTATCTATTAGCAACATCACTAGAGATCTGAATTGCCTACCTATTTTTGATGTGTCTTCTTGTGTCTTGCAGGACAAATTCACTGGGAAAACGATTGGTGGAGGGCGTGAGGAACATGAGGTGTACCATCTGAGCCGTAATGCTTTTGCTGCCTCTGCTACCCAGGGCCTTGCTTCTACTGGATCTCTTTTCCAGTGGCACCACCACCTTAGCCATCTATCAATTCATCGCCTCAGACACGTTATACTGCACATCCCCTCCACTATTGTTCTCACCTGTGATGCTTGTCAACTTAGCAAGTACCACAGGGTTAGTTTTTCCGGTTCTACTTATGTTTCATCTATTGCTGTTTGTGATTTGATTCATATGGACGTGTGGGGTCCCAGTCATACTCCCCATCGACTTGGGAACAAATATTATCTTGTTTTAGTTGATGACTTTTCTTGAGTGTCTTAGATGTTTCTCTTGAAAAATAAGTCTGATGTAGAACAAATTATTGAGAATTTTGTTAAAGAAATAAAAACCTAGTATTCTTGTTTGGTGAAGTGCTTTCGTTCTGATAATGCCTTGAAATTCTGTACTTTGCATTTGCACAATTTCTTCTCTAGTTGTGGCATTATCGATGAGACAACATGTCCTCATACCTCTCAGCAAAATGGTGTTGCTGAGAGGAAACATCGTCATATTCTTAATGTTGCTCGCACTTTATTGATTCACCACTCTCTCCCCTCTCTCATTGGGGTGACACTATTTTGACTGCATATTTTTTTATTAATGCTACATTGCATGAACAGATTCCGATCGTCCCTTGTTTTCCTATTCAGATCATGTATCTTGATCGTCCCCTGTTTCACGTCACCTCTCGGACTTTTGGTTGTGTTGCCTTTGTCCATTTGTTAGGACCAGGTCTGGGTAAACTAGCACCAAGAGTAGTTAAGTTGTTTTTCTTGGGTACACCTGGACTCAACAGAGGTATTGGTGTTTTGATCTGCTTGCTTTCTAGTATAATGTTTCAGCGGATGTTACATTTCATGAGACTGTACCTTTCTTTTCTATGACGACTGCTGAGATGCCTCCCGGGGGTGATATGACGCCTATGCCATATTCTCCCATTCGCTTTGAGAGCTTTCCTGAGATTCATCTCCCCACCACATCGCCACCCCTACCTGCTACGCATCCCTTTCCACACCTGACTGGGCCCCTCCAGACATATGTACGCCCTCATGCTACCTATCAGGGACCCCCATCCTCGCCTTCACTATCGGCTTCCCAGGTGAGTCATTTAGACACTGACGTGTGTTTACCATGTGATGGTCACAGGAACAAGACAGGTGATGTGTCAGGTGATAATCTTGACTTTCCGATAGCCATTCGGAAGCAACCATAGACTTCCACTACTTATCTCACGACTGGGTCCCTTGCCACTGATAGTCTAGTTCCTGGATCTGCTGCATTTACCTAACCATAAGCTACTATATAGGTTCCAACTACTCACCGTGAGGCCATACTTGATCCAAAATGACGGGCAGCCATGGAGGATGAGATGGTCACTCCTAGAGGCCGTAAGACTTGGGAGTTTACTCCACTTCCTGATGGTGCTGCACTCGTTGGTTACCGATGGGTATTCACTATGAAGTTCAATCTTGATGGTGGTGTTGCTAGGTACAAAGCTCACCTCGTGGCAAAGGACTTCACTCAGACTTATGGGGTAGACTTCTTTGACACCTCCCTAATTGCTAGACTTCCCACGGTTTGGGTGTTGATTGCAGTTACAATTCAGTTAGATTGGCCCTTGCACCAGTTATATGTGAAAAATGCCTTCCTTTATGGTGATCTCCAAAAAGAAGTGTATATGCAATAGCCACCTGGCTTTGAAAGTTAAGGGAAGTGTGTATGCCGATTACGAAAGGCTATATATTACCTCAAACAGAATCCCAGATCCTGGTTTCAAAAATTGTCACAGGTTGTAGAGGCAGCTGGATTCAGGATATCAATAGATGATTTTTCACTATTTATCAGAAGGACTAGACAAGGTAATGTAGTACTTCTTGTTTATGTTGATGATTTAATCATCACAGGAGACGATGCTGAGGTTAAGCACATCCTAGCAAAGCAGTTTGTCATAAAGGACCTGGGGGCTTTACGGTATTTCCGTGGTATTGAGGTTGCTCGCAGCAAGGAGGGTGTTGTCCTGTCCCAACAGAAGTATGTCTTAGATATCCTGCAAGAGGTTGGTATGCTTGGGGCTAAGGAGGCCAATATTCTTATGGACCCTAAGATGCTACTCTATGATCAGGATGCACAAGTGGTGGATAACAAACGGTACAGACAGCTTGTGCACAACCTGCTGTATCTTACTATCACGAAGCCGGACATCTTCTTTCCAGTTGGGAGACTGAGTCAATTCATGGCCAAGCCAACACATCAGCATTGGGATGCAACATTGATGGTGCATAGATATGTCAAGAAGGCTCCTAGGAAGGGTCTCTTCTTCTCAAAGGGGTCTTCTATGACGTTGGTTGGCTATTCTGATGCAGACTATGCAGGATGTCATGTGGATCGCAAATCCACTACTGGATTCTGCACCTTCTTAGCAGGAAATTTGATCACAAGGAGGAACAAGAAACAAGGCACAGTTGCGAGATCCAGTGCCGAGTCTGAGTGCAGTGTTATGGCTCAGACAACTACTGAGATGATGTGTATCAAAACCTTGCTTGTTGACCTATAGGTGCAGTTTTCTAGCCCCATGGAGATGCGATGTGATAATAGAGCAGCTACTTTCATTGCCAACAACCCAGCATTCACAAGAGGACAAAGCATGTTGAGGTTGACTATCACTATATCAGGGACATTATTCAAAGGGGTTGCTATATACCACCTCTGTTACAACTGAGGAGTAGACGGCTGATATTTTCACCAAGCCCTTGGCTAAATCTTCATTTGATTCTTGTATATCCAAGCTGAACATGATTGATATTTATGTTTCATCTTGAGGAGTGTTAGCTTATGTAGTATGGTCGTTTACTTCTTATTGTAAGGGCTTGATGTGTTTTGTCCCTCAAGGACTTTCCTATACTTTTAACACTACGGTTTCTCTCTATGTAAGAGAGCACTAGGATTTCTAATGAAGCTAAGTCATTTCAACCAATTATAACTATAATAGGCTTTCACACTCTCCCTTTCTCCCATACTTGTATGGGAGAAGAAAATAACGAGAAAAAATGCAATAAACAATGATCATAAATGTAAGAAATGATAGTACTAAAGAAGAGTTTCTCTGCATCTCTTAAAATCAAACTCTTTCCTTTTTTTTGAATTTTTTTCTTCTTTTTATTTTTATTTACTTTATTATTTTATTATTTTTCTTTTTTCTTTTCTTCCTCTCCCTTTTTTTCTCCCTTTTTTTTTCTTTCTCTTCATTTTTCCTCCTTTTTTTTGTTCATCTTCCTTCTGCCCCCCTTTTTTTCTTCATCCTTTGCCTCCCTCTTTTTTACTCTTCATGCCCCTCTCCTTTGCAACACTACAAAGGGCCTCAAAATATAAAAAGGAATTAAGAGGGCAACTAAGTAAGCTACCAAATAATAAATCACTTAGGTTTAAATAGAACCCAAGCCCATGGTGATCTCCAATCCTTTATTTCTCTTCGGTGTGACAGTTCCCCATTAGCGTCAACTTCGCCGCACACAACGTGAGCAGCAACGACAAAGTCACCACCGTCTCACCGCAATCTTCACCTTCTCCTTCGCCATTGCCGCATCAATGCCCGCCTGATCTCTACCACGACTGTTGCCACTCACCGATGCCTATCACCACGATCAAACTTGAGGGTTCAAAGAACCCATCCTGCCGCCAAAGCTCATCTGGGAGGGCAGGGGCATCGTCCCTCTTGGCTAGAAGGTGGAGAACCTTCCCGAAGAAGTGGAGGTACATCACGAGCACTGTCCTGTGCGCAGTGACGGCGACCACCCCTACAGGCATCAACGCCCAGTCAAGCATCCGCGTACGCGAATAGCCTCGCGAATGGACTGTGGTTAACGGCGACACCACCTCGTCAGCGTTCATGTCCTCGTATGGTGACGGCGACTTTGACGGCTCCGACACCATCACCTCCAGTCAAAGAGGGCGTCGACGACGCCATTAGCACTCTCACCTTCTCCATCTGCGTTTCACTCTACACAATTGGAAGTGACACTACTACGTCACCATAAGTCGATGTGTGGCTGTTGCCTTCACATGCACCTAATTCCACACCACTAAAGCTTGAACTTGGGTTTAGATCTTAGATCTGAGAGGAGTTTTCTTCTCTCTCTCTCTCAAGATCAAAGGCAACCCTAATAACAAGTTGAATCAAAAACAAACAAAAGGTAAAACCCAAAAACGACTTGCTCTAATACCAAGTTGAATAAAATAAACAAAAGTGTAAAACTATTAAGCATAAACGATCAAGAACGCTTGAGTTTACGTGAAAACCCCACTTACGAAGAGCAGGAAGAAAACCACGGGAGAAGTGCCCTGTGGGCATGTTTCTGTTATTTCTTCTCAAAGGAATAGGTGGGGGGTACACGCCTATTTATAGGCCACCACACACATAACAAGATCCCACTACACTATGTGGGACTAAACACCACTACAATTCTCTCAACATAGACAACGCAAAAGACTCCATTGATGACCAATAACGATGGAGGTTTAGTTAGCCCAAACTAGCTTCTCAAACTTCTCCCAACATCTCTCAAAGGGGTGGTTCGTATACTTGCAATAAGCACATGATTGGTAACGCGACCTCTACCTCCACAACCATTACATCCTCAAGGACCTCAACCAAGCCATCCATATCGTCCGCCACAAGTACAGGTAGCAACAAGTGCGGAGGACTCCTGCATAAGGGGTAAGCGTGATCAGAATGAGTATTGTCCACCTCTATCTTTTGGAGACAATTGTACAACATCTCTAGATCAAGAATAGAATCCAATGATGACACTCGATCTTCACTGACAAGAATCCAGAAATAGATAAACCTATCAGTTCTCTACCATGAAACCTACTCCTTACAACATGCAGGATAAAACATGGCCAATACCTCATGTAGAGATTGCATCATAGTGCTATAATCAACCAACCAGAGATAAACTGCCCTAGTTTGTAGAGTCGTTTGATTTTTGCAATCTTGGGTAGGCTCTCTGAGATCTCTTTGGCAATTTTCTTGGAAAGCACACTCGCAACAATATTTCACTGTGTTGTTCATATCCAATTCATGCCACATTCCCAGTAATCATAATCAGAATTTTCTGATCAGGAACACCCTTTGTAAGAACATATAGCTTCTTTTATCCTCCGAGAGAGATTTTAAATGCCTAGGCTCACAGAATGTAGTCCTGAATTCCATTCAGCTTGACGGAGATTCATCGGTAGTAGTGGAGGCTAGTGGTTTGGCCTCTGCAAGAGATGGTCTGTACACAACCAGGACAGCAAGAGATGCATCATGAGCCTATGTCTCACATGAGGCAATAGTTTTACAGAAAAGCTGCACCATGCCATGGACAAGCCAACAGTGATTCATGGATGGGAAGCAGTGGCCTGCAGAGGCCTCGCAAGCATGGATTGTCATGCCGGTGGCATACCTCCAACATGCTTCTAGTATTTGCAATTTCTATGAAGTTGCAGAGTGGCCCATAGGGGTCATTTCAAAATTGCAAGAAATCATACTAAGCATGGAATTGTTGATTAAATAAATACTTGATAGTATAATAACCATTAACTAGTTTGACATTAATTAGTAAATAGTAAATTCTTGGTTTTGAGAAGTAGTGGTATACTTTTTGTACCATGTACGAAAATATGAACGGTAAACTTTGTTACCCTTAAGAAGTTAATTAAATTTTTGCATGTTATTTATTTGCTATGGCCACAAGTACATCAAGTCCTCTCTTTTTTAAGATAATATCTTATTTTCTTAGAGTTTAGTTGTTGTACCTCAGCATACCTCCATTTTCAATTACAGAAATAATTGAAATAACAGCATCCATTTATGTCCATTTCTTTGGCATACCTTCAAAATGCACACTTTTAAAATTGTCAAGACAGCGTCCAAATAACAAAATATAATGCGAAACAATCACATAAAAATAGCATTCATAATGAGAATATCTCCTTCAGAAATAAAAAATAAAGAGGATGATTTTTTTTTGAAACGAATAATAATGAGGATATCTCTAAGATTATTTCCAATCTGTTCCAATTCCAGAGTTTTCTGGTGAATGGAGAGCTTATTCTCCTTAATAATCTTCATGAAGTTCAGTTTTGAACGTCTAAAGTCATAAAACCCTCCAGTCATGCCACCCTTCTTGTTTACCTGGTCACCTGATGATAGATCATAAAAAAAGAAATAAACAAAGCAGTTTAGCAGCCAACCCCCCTCCCCCACCCCAACAAAAATAGAGAGAAAGTCAAACCGTGCATGGTTATGCAATCAAGACCATCAATCCGAGCAACTCTTGCAGCAACATCCAAATCACGACAAATCACTGTTCTACCGAAAACCTGAAAGGAATTTATGTTGAAAATGCCAAAGAACCCAAAAGTAGAATACATAAAAATTTGTTTTCCATCTTGGCGAAAAAGAAACATTTATTATTTGTTGAGAAAAAAGCAATCATAATTTGACAAATTTTTAAATAGAGATGTAAATGCAGATGAAAAGGCAGGGTGGGTATCAAAAACAAGGTATTGCTATATCAAAATAACTAAGAAAAAAGCGAGCTCCACAAAATCAAACAAAAAAGAGCAGTCTTTGACCTTGGACGATTGCAAAGTCGAAAAAATACATGGAGCCCAATATCCAAATTCAAGCACAAGGATTATCGTCATGGACAAAGAACTACAGGTTGACAATCAGGAAATCATGCATCCAGAGACATTCTCCAAGTACAGGCATTGAGCAAGGAACAGGAAGCGAGTTGAATGAAACCTGAGAAAATGCCAGTAAGTAATCAGAGGAGAACTTCAGTTTTGAAAGAAGTGGCAACACATCATTGTCACGTGGATATGTCACATCAGGTGCTCTCACACGATTCAGAGGAATAAAGGTAACACGGCCACCTTTATTTGCATTGAGAGACCGAATTATCTTTGTTGAGATTTGGTCTGTCTCAACCACAACATGGAATAAACTGCAGGCAACAGACATGAGCTATGTCAATTATTTATTTAAGATTGACAGCAGGAAAAAATTGCAGCCAAAACTCTGAACTATGATCAGACCTGTTTCCGGCAGTGACTTCTACTGCAGTAAAATACTTAGCATCACAATCGATTAGCTCTAAAATTGGACCAAATACTCCTTCAATGCCTTGCTCTTTAACAATCCGGCTGACAGAAGCAAGTCCCCTTCTGATATCCTTCATAGAACAAACAAGGGAAATAACAACTGCCTGAATAAGACTTCTCTTTTCATAAAATACGGAATTAGTAAGGGCTTTAAGGTGTCAAATCACATCTATTGCGTACCAAAATAGCTTGGAAAAGCCCTTAGAGATAGAAAAGGCATAAATAATTGAAACTAAATAAAATTTTTAAGCTGACAGTGTGCATTTCTTTTTAGTCAAATCAAAGAATAATTGTTGATGAATGCCTTGGATTTTACAAAATCGATAGGGTTTTTGGTATAGGAATCCAAACAAACAAATGGAAACCCATTGCTCAATAGGATTTGAACCTCTACCAAAGGTTAAGAAGAGCCCCATCCTATCCATGAGACAACGGATGCTCTTCATTCTTGTTTTCTTCTTTGATATTCTTCTTTACAATTTGGAACAATTCGGATTCCACAAGGAAATCTCTTATAGGAAACAAAGAAGGATGTATAAGCAAATCCATGGTGCATTTTGAATCCATAGAATCCACTGATAATCAATACAATCAGTGATATGGAGCAGGCAATGGGAATCAAACCTACACCTTTAGCTTGGAAGGCTACATGTTATAGTCAACATTGGTTAATCATTTTTCATGTCTCCAATTCAAAACTGAACATGACATTTTGGTTTCATTGAGGTCCTTTATGGAACATCAATGTATTTTTACATGTCTAAGCATAAAAGCAGATAATGGTTATGCTCTAAAAAAGAAAGTCATTGTAAATACCCCATTTAGTATACACACCATAATAAAAACTGAGAAGAATTAGGGATGGATCACATGGCAGTGCCACGTGGCCCCCTTATCCTTCACAAAAACCATGCCGTTTTATGCATTAAGTGGGATTAACTACATGGATTCTGGGCCTTTGCTCAAATGTACCCTTGGTCAAAGCTGAAATTGGATCTAAAAAAAAACAACAATTTACTTCCAATACCTTTTTGGCTGCCAAACCCTCGTCTAAGGCTACATATCCAACCTTCTCACATTCTGGCCATAACATCACTATGTCGTCTCTTCAGATTTCTAGGCAATCCTAAATTCTACCTACTGTAAGGTTCATGCCCTTCTATAGCTCCTAAGTCTAGTTAGAGGACGGTTGAGATGGGCAGCAGGTGATAAGTTCATGTCTTACATACATATTTCATGCCTAATATTATTGTTCTTACATTATTTAGCATCAATAAAATTAGTAGTTATAGCATTTTTGTAACTTAATGTTTTTTTCTTAATGCAGCAAATAAAGATCTAAATAACTGGCGCATGAACCAAGACTAGACATTTGGGGGCAGGACCAAATTCAAAGGTCCCAAACCAATCCCTTTAACCCCATTTTTCAGTCGCACACATAAATACCTTAATTCCACAAATTCGATGGTCACCACCCACTAACACTCAATTAATCACATTTCCCCATCTCACCAAAACGCACATATATTTCACTCACACAACACACATCATACTCTCCAACTCACATATATTTCACTCACGCAACACACATCACACCCTCCAAATCACAAACACACACTTCCACTCAACTCAACACATACACCCACAATCACACAATAACTCAATGCACACTTAATCACACTAGCACTAATGCATTCATTCAAATGATGAACAAGCCTTTACCACACTCTCCCCCTTACATATTTTCATGCCCAGCAAGAAACAAGCACCCCCCTCCTCTCAACTTGCCCATCCCCCTCACTCAATCTCTCTCGCGTAATCTCTCTCTCTCACCCATTCATTCCCCCCTCTAAATCTCACAATTTCCCTCTAACGAGTACACACATATGGTTGTCATTATCGCCACTGATGACCATCGCATGGGACCATTCCTCGCATGTAAATGACACAGAGCCACAGCCATTAACACCTGCACTTGTCCTTAACACAAGTACGTTCAGCGGACATGTATGTGAAGTGAAGGAGACCTGTCATATCTCTCGCATGTGCATATTAGTATCGACTGTGTCATGAGTAGAAAAGAAAAACCCTTCATTTTTTCTTTTATTGTTGATTCACATTTTTTTTTTTGATAAATAATTTTATTAAACAATATTACAACACTTCTCTTGTAAATCATAATTGTTGTAGGTGTCAATAATGATGCATGTATTATGATAATTTTTTTCGTCAATATGATAGCATAAATTTTTCGCTTGGGGTTTTGGAGTTTGTTAGCTTGCATGGATTAATTAATGAGTTCATGGGAAGATCAATTGGGATTTTCATGAAACCCGAGTTAATCTCTCAACATGGAAAACATATCATGGGAGAACCTAAGCTTAAGGTTAAACCTAAATTAGGTTATAACCCTAGAATATTTTTTTATGGATAGATTAATCATAAGGGAATGAATGCTCGATCTAAACATGAATCCTAACCCTTTAAGCAACTAACAAATACCCCAAACCCTAAGTTAATTGATGATCAACTTCAAATAACTTCTCATACATGTAGGGTCGTAAACTCACTTTAACATATTGTGCACAAACTTGCATAATTAAAATCCAAAAAAAAAAAAATGTTAGTCTACATTTTATAATTAATTTCATATTTTTTCTAAATGTTATCCACTAAGTTGAGGTCTTCATACTAAAATTTCATGTAAAAGTTTACTCGTAGATATTGATAAAATTCTTGCAAGAGTAGATATTGAAAATCAATTTTCTATTACTAATCAATACGGTCAATGAATTTTCAAGAGTTTTTTGAAATCGGATTAGTATGAAATTTGGTGTGGATATTCCTGATTAAGGAACTTAAGAAAAATTGGTGGAATTTCTGGAGAGCATCTGATTAGGTCTTGCATTGCTTTTTTACACAATTATCACATAAGATAGATTTGCATCTTCATTTTGAAAAATCCAAACGAATCAGTTTTGTGTGGCATAAATTCATGAAATAAATCATAGGGTTAACCAACTAAATCAAGAAGTTAAATTTATCACTTCCATGTGGATTTGATCCATCTCACCCCCATTAAGTTGGTATTAAACTGGATGCGATCAGCAACATGCACCAATTTTTGACAAAATTACGTAGCAACAATGCCAAAAACTTGCGCACATCAAAAATTCATGCTAACTATTTGTTATTTGGACTCAATCATTAATTAGATTAGCATCTAGGCTATTTCTTAGTTACTTTACATTTAGATTGAGTATTCATTTCGCTAGGCTTAATCTATCCAATAGAAGATATTCTAACACTATAACCTAACTCAAGGTTTTCCATAAGCTAAGGTTATCTCATGAGATATTTTCCATGGTGATAGATTAGCTCAAATTTCATGAAAACCCAAGTTGATCTGTCCATGAGCCCATCAATTAATCCATGCAACCTAACAAACTCCAAAACCCTAAGCAAAAAATTTACTTTATCATATTAACGAAAAAAATTATCATAATACACAAGCACCATCATCGACATACCTACAACAATTATGATTCACAAAACAAGTGTCGCGATACTATTTAATAAAATTATTTATAAAAATAAAAAGTATGAATCAACGATAAAATAAAAGGATTTTTCCTTTCTACTCATGACGTAGTCAATACCAATATGCACACTCAACAGAAGTGGCGAGTCTCCTTCACTTTACGTACACGTCCGCCTAGTGTACTTGTGTCGAAGACGAGTTCAGACGTTAATGGTCGTGGCTCCATGCCCCTTTGCACACTGTGCGGAAAGTTCCCATGTAGAGGTCATCAATGGTGATATGATACCCATACGTGTGTACTAGTCGAAGAGAGACCATGACATTAAGAGGGGGAATAAGAGGGTGATTGAGTGGGTGAAAGAAAGAGATTATGTAAAAGAGATTGATTAAAGGTGACAGGGAAGTGGAGAAGAGGACGAGGGTGCTCGTTTCTTGCCAGGAACGAAAATATATAAGGGAAGAGAGTATAGTAAAGGCTTATGCATCGAGTGTGTGGTGTGTGCATCATTTGAATGTGTGTTAGTGTTAGTGTGATTAAATGCGCATTGAGTAGTTATTCTGTGTGTCATTTGAATGAGTGCACTAGTGTTAGTGTGATTAAGTGTGCATTGAGTTAATATTGTGTGATTGTGGTGTGTGTTAAAGTTGTGTACGAGTAGAGCATTATTTGTGCATGTTATTTGAATGAGAGAGAGAACATGAGTGGTGATGGTGTGAACATGTAAGTGTTAAATGAGTGTGTAGAGATGTTAGGTGGACAAAATATTTGGTGTTATTATTAATAAAAGAGACCCTAGCCCTCTTTATATAAAGAGGAGCAAGGGTATACATGGAAACACCAATTAAGCCCTTTACTAAAAATAGACATGACTAAATAAGGAGATAGAATCTCCAACTTTATTTCCAAACACTCCCCGCAAGACAAGATGCGAGAGACGGCAAAGTCTTGGATCCATAAAGTAGTGAAGATCCACTCTCATCAACATGATAGTCCGCTTCTTCGTGTCTTAAACCCTAGGTGCCCCTGCTTATACGCCCTCACAAAGCCAGTCAATGCTCGATTTCTATTGAGGTGCATGAGAATGCTGCCCAAACTTTGACATCTTGAGGCAACTCCCATCTTCAAATCTTGTTTCTACAACTCAACATATACGAACCCAACTGAGATAACTCAAACCTTTGAGGGGTTATCAACAAATACCCCATCACTAAGAGAATCATCTTTAAAGAAAATAAAAGATTGCATAAATAACCTAATTTTTTTATCAAGGACACCAAACCTAAAAGAGGATTTCTCCACTTCGTTTTTCTTCTCTGCCGCCCCCTCCACAACCAACTCAACAACGTCCTCCTCTTCACCTTCTCCTCCATTGAGGGCCTGCAAGAAGGACGATCCCACTGAAGCGATGGACCAGATCACGGCCCTCTTCTCCTTGATTTTTTTTTCTTTCTTGCTATTGACGGCGCCACTGTAGCAGGAAGACCAATCGCAGAGCTCCGGTGAGCTGGAGGAGGTTCAAACCACCTTGGTCCGGCAAGGTACTTCCCAAGGATCTCGATGGCACCCTCAAACCCTCGATCGAGCGAGGTTTGAGGGTCCAAAACAGAGATCCGATCTTCCATCTTCAGGGCGGCACCCTAGCTTGTTGAGATTGCCAGCGGCGCGTGGCTCGCTGATTGCGTAGCAATCATACGACCTAATTAACCTGAATTAAGTTAGATTCTAGCATAACTTAGGAACAATGCATACATAAGCATCATAATTTGCATAATAGTTAGTTTAGTAGCGTTAGAGATAATATTACCATTTTATGCTCTAAAAGAGAGATGATATTGATTGCAGATGATCCGAGGCCGAAAATGATAGATCAGATCGTACGGATCTAATCAGGACTACGACGCGAGTCCAACACTTTCGGAATCGTCTTGATCAGACATCCGTAGCATCACGTGCAGCCCATAGAAGAACGGAGGCCAAGGAGAGCAAGACGACAGAAATCCAAGCCTCATATGTAAAATCTGACCACACAGATGGATTCGGATCAACAAACGCAGTCCAATGGTACAAAAATCACCTCGATCGGATGCCTATAGCACCATCTACAAAGCAAGGAAGATGGACGGCCATTATGACGTCACGTGACGCCATCACAGCCGCCCCTCGCCACACCCCCAATATCTGAAGAGCTCTTCCTGCACCTTGTGGGTCGTTGAATCGTCATCCAATGACCACAAAGCGGCCACATCGCCACCCCGCCCAACTTCATCGACTAAGAGATCTCAGCCGTTGGATGGAACGGCTGAGAGCGGACTTGCCTAAAACCTAAACGCAACACAAACGAAGGCTTAGCGCAACGGTTCGCGCACTTGCACGCAAGCACAAGATGCACGTTCGAGCCGCGCTCAATACAAAATTGGGAAAGGCGATGGAGTGCGAGCGCAATTCAACTGCTGGATCAGAACAAAGGGTGCGAATGCGTACGCGTGGCGTGAAGCAGAACATCTGATCAAGCAATGCGATCATGCGCTCTTTGACGCCGAATCCGATGCATCGTTACACGCATCCTCCTTAAGGCGGTAGCACGCGCAGTTTAAGCGGTCCAATCGCGAGATCGGACTGCTGAAATCAAGCGTGCGCAATTTGAATCGAGCGCGCGTAGGAATTTGAGAAGGCAGTGCGGATCGGGATCCAAGGGCTGCAGGCGTGCCACGTGGTGCCACCAGAAGACATCCATGCGTATAAGGTGTGTTGGAGGCTATATTTAGGTGTGATCTAAGCCGTTGATCTCCTGATCGACGGATCTGATCGTACCTAGGTTGTTGTATAAGTTGGAAGGCTAAAATGATCACTTCACCCCTCCTTAAAGCTATTAAAAGAGCCACAGGGCTCCCCAGTTGAGAAAAAACTCCCATCATATACATCTGCAGCCTCTCTGCAAATCCTCTCCGGTCTTCATCCTGACGCTCTGAATCTGAAGTGCTGCCGCACCTCACAAAAGCATGCCACAAGCGACGGCATCATATGCTATCTTTCTCTATCTCTATCTCTCTCTCTCTCTCTTTCTCTATCTACTATTTAGCATAGTGATTTCTACTTTGAAAAATGTTTCCAAAGAGCAATAAAACTCTTGAGACTCTGGATATCTAATGTCTATATATACATATATAAATATATAAATATTTGTTTAGAATGACTTTTTAAAAAGTTTTTGCATAAAAATCGTGTTTTGCCTCCCTACAAAAGACCCAGTACTCACCGAAACTTTATAAATATTATTTGTTTCATCGTGATTCGCACTACAACGATAGCTATAATCTCTAACGCATCTTGCGGTCGAACAAGTTGCAACCGTTGCCAAGAAGGCTACAGAAATTGTTAAAAGATTTTCCTGTAAAGTGCTTATTTGAGATTCTAACTTGCTATTTTTAGTTGCGAAGGAAGCACAAAATTGCAGGAAGACACGCAACGGAAAAAAATGAGTGCGAATCTTAGGTAAGTACTCGTAGCTTAAATTAGGTTAGTTTTTCTTTCAAAAAAATCCAAAAAAAAAATTAAGTGTGTTGCTTGAACCTTAGGATTAGTTAGCATTGCTTGGTTTTTGAAAAAAAAAAATCTCCTAGTGAATTTCAAGCTAAAACAAACACTTTTATTAAAATTTCAATTCACGAAAATCGACACATCCAAAAATTCTAAAATTTTTATTAAACGTGGGTTTTGAAGTCAGGAATAACATATCGAAATTTCGTGCAAATCTGAGTTATAGAAAAATTTTAAACATTCTTGCACTGAACTACTATCAAATCAATTATTGTTCCTGATTTTTCAAAATTCAAAATATAATAGGAATTTTTTGTACAACTCCGATTGACTTGAAATTTGTACCACTGACTCCTGTGAAAATCAGGAATTTAGAAAAAATATGGAAAAAATATTTTTTGCACATTTGATTGCACGAATTATTCAATCACTAACTAAGGGTTAAAACAGACCGCAAAACCCCCGGTACGCTTTAAATCTGGAAAAAATAGAAAACGAGCATTACAAATTCTTGAAAAAATATTTTCTAAGTGCCTAGTTAGCGGTGCAATAAAACCAATTGATTGCATTATTTGGGTCGTACCACTCCCCCAAATTTGGACTTAAAAGAACCATTTAGCACTATCTGCGCTCAGGATTTCACATTAAGGGTAGAGCACACCTGCATTTCCATTCATAAAGGAACTCTATCAAACAATTGGGATTTTCAAAACTCTTGTGCGCCTCACCAGAACCCTTGATTGAAGATATTAACTCAAGTAAACCCTAAAACTCACTAATACAAAACTTTAAAATCCGCTTCATCATAAAAATTGGTTGTGAACCCCTTCCCTGTACACTTCACACTTAGAAAATCAATTTTAAGGGCAACACCCCCTTAACGCCCATCATATTCCAAAAACACATTAAGCCTAAGCCTAAGTCTAAAACTGAGTAGACATGCCATAGGCAAGACTAATCTTCTTGGGGACTTGAAATTAGATTGTGCTAAGGTCAAGACCTTGTCTACTTGAACTCATTAGTGACAAGAAAGGTCGATGCGATAACCGCGTTAACCTTTAGTGGTGTCCTACCGTGCGAGGTGCCCTAAGGGGTCCCACCCTTCAAGCCAACCAAGTAATTCAAGGGTTGATCTAATCCAGTCGTGTTTTAGGGGACCGGGATTAGGTCTATTTAGGGTTTACACTCTAAGGAATAGCTTGATTGCTTGCATTGAAAGGGTAGGGTATTCTCTCATCTGTTTTCTCCCTCTCATCTACGGACATTCTTCTGGTGCATGCAAGGTCGAAGATCTCTACATCCTAATTTACTACCACCTTTAGAAAAAAATCCTAGGAGAACACCTAATTGTCCAAAATCTGAATCTAAACTCTCTTGAATGGGTAGTCACCACGAGGAAGATGAGATCGAAGAGGAAGAACAAAATCTAGATCAAATGACTCTTACAAAAGCAGATCATTATGCAAGGCCAGCATTATGACAAACAAATGGAGGTCATAGTGCAAGCCATTACTCGACTCCACAACGGAGGAGAAAACCAGCCTCTCCGTGACTTTTACAATCCTCCTGAGGCCCAACCTGAACCTTTTATTAGGGTACCTCAGGATGGGGAAGATTTTGAACTCAAACTACAAATCATCAATCTGATTCCCCACTTCCATAGCCGCGATTCTGATGACCCCTTCCACCACCTTGAAGAACTTTTATAAATAGGAAGAACCTTTGGCCCTAGGAACCTGAATGAAGGGACCCGAATGATGAAAATGTTCCCATTCTCCTTAAAAGATAAAGGTACTTATTGGTTGAGGATTGTTGGTAGACCAATCCTAACTTGAGAAGATTTGATAAGCACATTCATAAAAAAATTCTTTCCCAAAGGAAAAATCAATGCCCTTAGATGTGTCATTACAACCTTTAAGTAGAACCCTAGGGAACAACTACATGAGGCTTAGGAGAGATTTAATGATTTGGCTAGGAAATGCCCTTATCATGGGATTCCGAAGTAGCACTTGACCCATATTTTCTATTATGGGTTAAGTGACAATTGGAAGAATTTCGTTGTTGCAGCATGTGGGGGCAATTTCCTAAGCAGAGATGCTGAGGAAGCCTTTCAATTTTTTGAGAACATGAACGAAAATTCCCTCAAAAATGCCTCAATGTCCGCCTTTAACAGAGCAAATCAACCAATGAGCGAAGTTTATGAAGTTAAGGATAATTCAAACTCGGTTGATTTAAAGTTAATTGCACAATGACTGGACAAGGTGGAACTCGTTTGAAAGAACGTAGAAAGTTTGGATAAAAAAATTGGACAACCTTCTGAAGGGTGGGAGTTCCTTAGGTACACACTCCAGAGAAAATCCTATACCTACCCAAGGATTTTCTATAATAACCCACACCCAACCCCCCAACCCTTAAGGTCGAGAAATGGTGCACAATATTAATGACTTGACCATGGCTCCACCTATGAGCCAACTCTACTTGGACCCATCCCTTTCTAAGTACCAAGGAAGGACCTTGTTGCCCTTAAATTCTGAACTAGGCATCCTAATGCCTAGTATCCTGAGGATGTGAATGCACTCCAGGGTTACACTAGAAATGATCCCTATTCAAACACTTACAACCCTAAATGGCGCAACCATCCTAACATTGCTTGGTCAAGTCAGAAACCCACCCAAGGTCCTAACTTGACTAAGCCAAACACTTACGGGCAACACAGTAGGTACACACAACCACGCACATATCAGCCACAACCTACTCAGGAAAACCAGCCCTCTAATTTAAGTCTGGTTCTCAAGGAAATGCGAGAAATGAATCTAAGACATAAGGAAGAAATAAATATATTGAGGACAGAATTGACAGGACGACTAGACCAGTTAGTTGATGCTAGAGAACACGGGATGCTGCCATCCCAACCCATCCGCAACCCAAGGAACTCAATAGGGTTAACCATTACAACACGCGGGAGCAACAGGCACATATAGTTCAACCTGCTCCCCAGCACCCACCTGGTTTTGTTAACCCCAACCCAGCCAAGGCTCAACCTATCTTTCCAAACCCACCTCACCCTCCTAACCTAATGCCTATGCTTGTGCTGTAACTTTGAAAAGTGGGAAACAAATCCAAGATCATTATCCTTCTACATCGAAATCTTACTAAGATCTTGAGGAGCCTAAATCTGACCTGGGAGACCAAGCTAATCTAGAAAACAAGACTCAAGATTTGAATACTCATGATTTCTCTCAACCACCTTTTCCTGAAGCCTTGAACAAATCCAGGGAAAAGAAAACTAATCAACCAAAGGAGTGGTTTGAGATTTTAAAGCAAGTCCAGGTACATATACCACTCCTTGAAGCCATTGAAAATATCCCAACTTGTGTGAAATTTCTGAAGGAAATATGCATACCGGAACGCTAGGACAAATCATCAAAAAGGATCATAATTTCTGAACAAGCCAGTGCCATCATCTTAAATAAGCTCCCTCCTAAAAAGAAAAATCCAGGGACCCCCTTAATTTCATGTGAGATAAATGGTTTTATCTTGAATCGAGCCTTACTGGACCTTGGTGCCTCCATCAATCTAATCCCCATAAAATTACTTGAAGAGTTGGATTCAGGTCCCTTGCAACACATTGAGGTTACCCTTCAGCTTGCTGATAGGTCAACCAAGATTCCAAAGGGACTCTTACAAAATATGATTATAAAAGTGAGGGATTTTGAGTACCCTGTGGACTTTCTAATTTTAGATATGTAGGCGTCAGAATACTTGAACCACACCCCGATAATCTTAGGAAGACCTTTCTTGGCCACAACCAAGGCCCCAATCAACTGTGAGATGAGGATTATGCAAATCACTTCTGGAAGGAAAACTTGTCAACTTAATATCTTTAAAGCTTCCCAAAAGAATAAGGTGAATTGTGGTTCCATCGAGGTCACAGAAATAATTGAAGAGATTTTGGCAATTCACACTAAAGATGAACCGAATCCTGCCAAATCTCAAGATCAACAAAAAAGACAAGTGAAGTACTTGATGATGATTCTGATCTACCACCTCTCAGATAAAATCAAGTGGAAAAAGACATTAGTGAGATTAAGAAACTCTTGGGAGTATCTTATGATGAATTAAATGATAACATAAAGAATCCTCAATACATCTATCCTGAAATTCAAAAACTATTAAACTTTGAGGGGGTTCAAGAAATTGGACAATCTAAGGACATGAACCAGGTAAACGAAGAAACAACTGTTAGTTCAACTACTCATATATAATATTTTGATGATTTTACAAAATGAAGAAAATGAAATAATAAATAAAGCGTAGCATATTATTTTCTCTCTATAATAACATATTTGCAGGATTTCAAAAAGCTTTCCAAGACGGGAGATTAAAAGCGTGAAGACGAGTAGCATAAGTATTAGGTCTTAGGCTTTTTTCATGTAAACTTTCAAAGGTTGTAATTTTCAGCTTATTTGAGTCTAGAAATATTGTAAAGAGCCCCCAAACATAACCTATAAATAGCTAACTTAGGCTCTACACTTAGGATAAATTAGAAACAAAAAAACCCAACACTTATACTTTTATCAGACGTCCAGTAAAAAGTCCAGACGTCTGATTTTCCATCATAAGACGTCTGACATGTTTATCAGACGTCTAATTTCAAATATCTCTGCCTTTGTCCGTCTCCTCATAAACATCAGTCGAAGGACTTCACTTTCAGACGTCGATAACCGTTCACAGACGTCTAATTCTTTACCCAGACGTCCTCATACTAACCGTTAGACTTTCCGTAGGCAAAAACAATTTCCAGACGTCTTGACACACTTCCAGACGTCTGTCTTTGAACCGTTGGGCATGATTTTCTGTGCGTATCTCTCTACGGCCACATAATCTTTTGGCAGAAGTAGGAAGGAAGAGTATTTAGGTTTCCAGACGTCTGGTAATGTCCTCAGACGACCGTAACGACGTCTGATCCTTTAAACCTAGAACCCTGTTTGGATCCGATGATAACAGGAACGAATGCACCATTCATTAGACGTCCAGTAAACTAATCAGACGTCTTATGACATAATATCAGACGTCCTTCTTTTGATCCAATAGAGTCCGTTAAGGATGTCCTGCAAGATTAGACGACCATAGGAAAAATCAGACGTCCTATAAGACGTCTGATCCTATAATTAGACGTCTGATGTTGCTGTCAGAATCATCATTACCCTGATTTTGTGTGGATTTCGTCCTAAACTCTTGGGATTTGTCTCCAACGGCTAGAAGAGCTCTCCCAAGTGTTCTTGAAGGTTCCAAACTTACCTATAAATAGACTACAACTCTTCTTTGGCAAAACACACCTCTTGAGATACAATCCCATTAGAAAAATCTCTTGCTCACTACTCTAAGCTCCATCTTGTCCTTGTGCTGTGCTAATACTCTGATCAAAGGGCAAATCCATACTCCCGGCTCGCTCCGTTCTGCAAATCATCAGGGAGTTCTTTTCATGCTTAGTAGATAAGAAAGCAACTAAATTATTGGGGTGCTCTATAGGTGTTATTTTTACTTGTTAATTTCTGTATTTTGGGTATCCGGCCTGTCGGGTCCCCGTCTCTTCATCTTGAAGAGAGAAACCTCCGTTTAGGGATCGGAGGTGGGAATTGTAATTGAGGTACACTACCCTCGTTTAAGTAGTGTGGTTAGTGGATTGATCACCTTGTGATCGAAAATCCTAAGTCAAGAGATTGGCTTAGGTGGTGGTTTTCACCCATCTTGGGTTTCCACCTAAAAATAATTGAGTATATTGTGTGATTGAATTTGTTGTATTACAATACTATATAATTTCACTATTCACCCCCCCTCTAGTGCAATTTCAACAACCTCAAGAAAAGAAGTTCAAAACATGATGGATTGAGGAAGAGCTTATAGTCCAACTAACTCAAATGGATGACTTGAATCTAAGGAAGAAATACTTCCGATGAAGAGGTAATTTCTGATGAAGATTTTGACGAATTCAGCACAACTCTACCTTTGTCCTCGTATGACCCAGAGCCTAGAAATTTCATAATTTTTGACATCAACTACCATTATGAGGATCCTTATAATTCTGATTTAGAACCAGATTTAAATCTTAATCATGATTTCAATCCAGACCCTCTACCACCACTTCTTGAATTATGGAACAGGAATAATGAACAGGCTCTACATCATGAACCTCATCTATCTGACCTTACTTTTTATTTCAAATCAGAATAACTCTTCGAAGTAGGACTACATCATCAATTGGTCTGCATTTGTGGATCACTGATTCTTGGACCAAATAATCATATCTTTTTACTAATCCTGAATCTCTCAATAGTTGTTACTCCTTATCTTGACCCACAATATTGAAATACATATTTCTTTTCGGTTTAAGTCCGGCAAATGACGTTAAACTTAGTGTTGGATAGGAGGTAACCCAATATTCCTTACAGGTAGTTTTTCATTTTCTCTATCCAAGCTGACCTTGATTAACAAGCTCGGTCAGGTGATCTCCCCTCCTCGTTACTTTTTAATTTTCCCGCATACATTTTAATGAGGACATTGTAATGAATAGGGATGGGAGAGTGACCATTACATGTCTTATTTTTATGTAAAAAAAAATTGCATTCATGAATAAGGAATTTTTATCGAGAATGTTTTATTAGGGATTTATTCTTAAGTTGATTCCTGAACATAGAATCCAGTATAATTTCACACTTACACGTAGAATTTGCAATGGATCCTCTATGAAAACCGATAGACATCTTTAGTTTGTCGAGAAGCAGCTTCTTCTCCTGAACCCTTGGACAGTAAGTACGGAGTCAGGCAAACCATCTTCTAGTAGATCAACCAAACAAGTGTAAGGTGAGAGTAGAAAGTCTACTGGTACTCTAAGGCTAGTATAAGGAATCTTAGTTCCAAGGGCAATTGGATATGAGACTCAGAGTTAAGCATAGTTTTCACTCTCAGTTCCTGCGTAATAATTCTTTGAATGAATTTTTGAAAGCCATCAAATAAGGCAAATGCGCAAAGAGCGAGTTCTGATAAAACTAGGAATAAGGTGGATGATTACGACCGTCCTTTACAGAATCCTCGGCTGAAGAAAGGTAATAATGTCAAGGTCAAAAATAAGATGTCCCATCCATTCTTTTTCCGGAGCCAAGAGTAGGTACTTCCACCAAAAAAAGACACATGATATCCTCTTGAACACCTCCAATCCCAAATAATGCCTCGTGAATAAAAATGTGCATGGTTGTTTCAGTACGTTGTGTTGGTAGAAATAAATATATAAAAAAAAGAAGAGAAAAAAAAGAGAAAAGTACAAATATATATATAGAAAAAAAAGAGAAAAAAAAGTGTTAATTGCATTGTGTCAATCACATTGAAGCAACAATGCCCATTCCCTTTACAATCTACTAAATATAGCTTTGACCTACTTTTTTGTATTTCTGACCGCTTGAATATAGGCTGAGGAATTCTGACTTAATCATAGGGTTATCAAAACTTAATCAAAAATATTAATACCATGAGAGGCCATCAAATATACAGACAAATCTGGTGAGATTGTGAGCTTAAAAAAAAAAATAAGAGGGAATCAGTACAAAAGGAACTAAAGAGAGCACAGTTTCTTTACGTCTCTTTGAGTTGATTTATTTAATAATCTGGAAATCTAGATTATGCAATACTAGTCTATACGTAGCGCCAGAAGAATATAAGCCACTAAATAGAAATCTACTTAACTCAAAATATCTTCCACCTAAGCCAAAAAGATGGAGCTGAAATTACAAATTACTTTATAACCCTGAGAGAAGTTTCCCTATCTCAATAGAAATTTTACTAAGGGTCAAGTTCGAGCTTTAGATGTGGATTGGCTTTCAACTTAGATCCGTTGCATAGGCTACAACAATATACTTTCACGAATGTTTGGATTTCTAAAGTTTTATATTAAAACAAAAGAAATAAACTCCCGTCAAACTCTTGATAGAAATCAATCATTTAGGACCACTCTGCATTTAGTCTTACATTTGCTAGGGACTAGCAAGATTCAAGCATGGGGGGGTGATTGAACAGCAATTATACGACCTAATCTACCTGAATTAAGTTAGATTCTAACATAACTTAGGAACAATGCATACATAAGCATCATAATTTGCATAATAGTTAGTTTAGTAGTCTTAGTGATAATATTATCATTTTATGCTCTAAAAGAGAAATGATATTGATTACAGATAATCCGAAGTCGAAAATGATAGATCAGACCATACAGATCTGATCAAGACTACAACGGGAGTCCAACGCTTCCGAAATAGTCTTGTTCAGACATTCGTAGCATCACGTGCAACCCATAAAAGACGGAGCCTAAGGAGCAAGATGACAGAAATCCAAGCCTTAGATGTAAAATCCAATCGCACGGATGGATCCGGATCAACGATCGCAGTCTAACAGCGCAAAAATCATCTCGATTGGAGGCCTATAGCATCGTCTACAAAGCAAGGAAGATGGATGGCTACGATGGCTCCACATGACGCCATCACAGCCAACCCTCACCATACCCCCAATCTTTGAAGAGCTCTTCCCGCACCTTGTGGGTCGTCGGATCGTCATCCAACGGCCACAAAGCGACCACGTCGCTGCCCCGCCCCACTTCATCGACTAAGAGATCTCAACCGTTGGATGGAACGGCTGACCTAAACGCAACACAAACGAAGGCTTAACGCAACGGTTCGCGCGCTCGCATGCAAGCACAAGATGCGCGTTCGAGCCACGCTTAGTGCAAAATTGGGAAAGGCAGTGGAACACAGGCGCAATTCGACCGCTGGATCAAAATGAAGGGCACGGATGCGAGCACATGGCATGAAGCGGAACGTCTGATCAAGCGATGTGATCACGTGCTCTCTGACGCCGAATCTGACGTGTCGTTACACGTGTCCTTAAGGTGGTAGCGCTCGTGATTTAAGTCGTCCGATTGCGAGATCGGACGGCTAAAATCAAGTACGTGCGATTTGATTCGAGCAAGCATGGGGAATTTGAGAATGCGGATCAAGATCCGAGGGCTGCGGGCATGCCATGCCACTAGAAGACATCCGCGCGTATAAGGCACGTTGGAGGCTATTTTTACGTGCGATCTGAGCGTTGATCTCCTAATCAACAGATCTGATCGTACCTAGGTTGCACAAGTTGGAGGGCTAAAATGCCCACTTTGCCCCTCATTAAAGCTATAAAAAGAGCACCAGGACCCCTAGTTGAGAAAAAACTCCCACCAGATACATCTCCAGCCTCTCTCTACGACTCTCCAGACTTCATCCCGACGCTCTGGATCTAAAGTGTTGCCGCACTTCACACAAGCATCTCACAAGCGGTGTCGTCATCTGCTATCTTTCTCTATCCCAATCCTCTATCTCCCTCTATTTCTCAATCTACTCTTTAGCAAAGTGATTTCTAGTTTGAAAACTATTCCCAAATAGCAATAAAACTCTGATTCTCTGGATATTTGATGTCTATATATATATATATATATATATATATATATATATATATATATATATATATATATATATATATATATATATTTGTTTAGAACGACTTTCTGAAAAGCTCACATGAAAATCATGTTTTTCCTCCCTACGAATGACTCAATACTCACCGAAACTTTATAAATATTATTTATTTCATCGTGATTCGCACTACAACGATAGGTATAATCTTTAACACGTCTCGCGGTCAAACACTCACCAAAGGACTACCGGCGGGGGTCAGTCTGGTCGATAGGGCTTCGACAACCACCCCACCAGTGGTTCCTCATCGAACGGTCGCCAGAGATGATGCCGGTGGCAATTTTCCCTTCTGCAACGAGAAGACCAGCAGTAGCGAAAACGAAGAGAAAGAAGAGGAGAGTGATATGGGAGAGGAGAGAGCCTCTTCGGTGGCTCGCTGGAGGCTAACGACGCCGCCGAAGGGCCTTCCCCCTCTAGAGTTTCTTCTACTAAACTCTAGACCACCAAGATCGATGGTTCTGATTCCATGTAAAGATTTTAGGCGGGCAAAATATCTATTGTTATTATCAATAAAAGGGACCCTAGCCCTCTCTATATAGAGAAGGGCAAGAGTACACATGGAAACATCAATTAAGGCCTTTACTAAAAATAAACATGGCCTTCGACTTGAGGGGGAGCGTGAGGATCTGGAAAATATCCCACGTGGCAATCAACAAGCCACGTGGTAGCCATTTGGATGCCCAGCAAGACCGACAGTTTGGGCTCCCAAAAACCAAACTTGTGTGCACCAAAATTGGTGATTTCCTACTTTTAGTAAAGTCATTTTAGGAATAAAAGTTGTGAGATTAGTTCTTTTATTAAGAGAAAATACTTCCAAATGAGAAAAGATTTTATCTCTTTAGGAAACAAGTTTTAAGATTTTTTTAAGATTTGAGTCTTTACTATTTTTAGTGGGTATGTCCTCTTTATAAATAAAGAGCCGCACCAACTATTATTTCTTTGACAATACAAAAATATTTCCAAACAATCAAGCTCCTCTCCACCTCTCTCTAACGTGGTGGCTCTCTCTTCTTTAAAAGGCCACGCCAACTACAGCAGCCATAACAAGAAAATTCTTCCCTATTTCCACGTGAAATCAGCCTCCATGCTTCCCATGTGCGCTCCAAATCTCAACAAAGTGCGTTAAGTGTGATGATCTGTGCAAGTGTCGTAAGATTTGTGAGATCATGGGTGTATGCGTTGAGGTAGGTAGGAGTGTGCATTCATGAGTCGGAGAGTGTGATGTGCGTTGCGTGGATGAAATATGAGTGTTTTGGTGAGATGGTTGAATGAGTGCATTAGTATTAATGTGATAAAGTGTGCATTGCATTGTTATTGTGTGATTGTGGTGTGTTAATGTTGTGAGTAGAGGGAGTGTTATTTATGTGAATTATTTAAATGAGAGAGATTGTGTGAGTGGTGATGGTGTTAACATGTGCCAAGTGTTAAATGATTGCATTGTGTGATGATATAGTTGAAAAAATATAAGTGGAAGTATGAATCAAAGCAATCAGAGATATTAAGAATGCTTGGGTTTACGTGGAAACCTTACCCACGAGGAGCAGGGAGAAAACTACAAGAGAAGGCCCCAATAGGACACTGATCTGTATGTCTTCTCAAATGAATAGGTAGGGGGTACACGCCTATTTATAGGCCACCACTCACCCAAGAAATCCACATCTTCCAATGTAGCACTAAACCCACAACTCAGTTCTCTCAACACTCCCCCTCAAGCTAAAGCATGGAATGCTAAACTTGTAACACAAATAAACCTACTCTACACAACAGAACAAACAACACTTTAGATTGGTTCTTGCTTGTAGGCGGGAACACAAGCTGGAGCTATTGGACGAACTGTAGCTGGCTCTGAAGATCTGATGCCGATGGCTCCCTGTTCAGTATCCCTGACCTTGAAGGTGGATCTCCCTTTCTGGAGTCCACGAAATTGGATCACCCACATTGAAACCTACAATGAATCCCTCCTCTTAGGACCTTAAAACTCTGAACCTCCTAGACCTCCCAGAGTTAGGTTTCTCATGTGGAATCCATGAACACAAGGGACTCACAAACAGGAGTAACTACAACAAACTCCAACACTCCCCCTTTCTCTCATACTCGTATGAGAAATAATAACGATGAGAAAAAAATAAAACATTAAAAACTAGAAAAAACTTCTCCACATCTTCCCTCAACCATAAACTTCAACCTTTTTTTGTTCATTATTTCTTTGATTTTTTTTCTTTTTTTTTGTCTCTTCCTTTTTCCTCTTTCTTTCTTCTTTTTTTCCTTTTTTTTATTTTATTTTCTTTTTTTTACTATCATTTTGTTTCTCCTCTTCTCTTTTCCTTTCATTCTCCTCTTTTTTATTGTTCGCATGACTCACCAACAACACATCGGGTAATAAAATAAGTAAATAAATAACGATTGCCCAAGCAAAACCAAAAGGGAAGGAGAAGAAATCAAATCGCCTCACTTGGTCGTGCGAGATCTTAGCCGCTTTCTTCACCAACTTCATTGTCGCCAATCTCTCGCTGCCTTCCTCAACCACAAGGCAACGTCTCTCCTGCTGCGGTCTGAAAGGCGATGCTTGCACATGTGCTTGCCACCTGGGGGCGCTCTTCTAAGATCGCCTTCGCCCTAATCACACAGTGCCAGCACCTCCCCCTCTAGCAGGAACTTGCACTCGCATAAGTGCGCGATCTGCCCGTCCAGATCCCCATGTGCCACCCCCAACATCCTTCTTTTAGGATCGCCTTCGCCCTACCGTCAGCGATTAAGGTTCAAAGAACCCATCCTGTCACCATGGCTGCCAGAGAGCCAAGATCAATGCCATCACTTCTTCCTGTACTTCTTTAGCACGTCAACAGCTCCATCACACGCGAGGATCCCCGAGATCATCATCACCGTCGCCAGCACCGTCACCAGCACCACCAACGCTCGCCTAAGCACCGCCACGATCGCTCCACACGATCGCGAGCCTCTCCTTCCTCGCGACGTCGTAAGAAGCATGTCACCTTAAAGCTCGTCGCCTTCCTCCTAGCGACGCCACCTAATGCAGCCCAACAGACTACCGCTATCGCCTCGGCAACCTCCGGTGCGTCGCTGCTCCACACGAGATCGCATCTTCCTCCTCATCGGCTTCATTGCTATATCTGGCCATGTTGTCTTCGCCCTCGCTAACGTGCTAACCACTTGTATGGGGGCAGCGGTCCTTCACCTTCATCGACATCGCCAAGCACCACCACTGCTCGCACGACTTCTCGAACACCTCCTGCAACAGACGTTTTCTCCCTTTGAACACCACCAATGCAATGAGAGATTAAGGTTTCCCCTTCTCTCTCAAAATTAAAGACAATATGGAGACAAATAATGGAATAAATCTAAAACTTACAAACATAACCCAAGATTAGAACTTTCCCTAATACCAAGTTGAAAAAATATAACAAGCGGAAGCATAAATCAAAGCAATAAAAGATATTAAGAACGCTTGGATTTATGTAGAAACCCTACTCACAAGGAGCAGGGAGAAAACCACGGGAGAAGGCCCAAATAGGGCATTGATCTGTATTTCTTCTTCTCAAATGAATAGGTAGGGGTGCACACGCATATTTATAGGCCACCACTCACACAAGAAGTCCACATCTTCCAATGTAGCACTAAACCCACAACTCAATTCTCTCAACAGATATGTGTGTCTTGTGCGATTTATGAGATCGTTGGTATATGTGTTAAGGTAGTGCAAGTCTATGTTTATAAGTTGGAGAGTGTGATGTATGTTACCTGAGTGAAATATATGTGTGTTTTGGTGAAATGGAGAATGGGGTTTAAAGGGATTGATTTGGGTTTAGTCCCATCCCTTCCAAATGCCTAGCCTTGGTCCATATGACAATTATTTACATATTTATGTGTTGCATTTAGGTATAAATATAAACTTACAAAACTCCTGTAACTACTAATTTTATTAATGCTAAATAATGTAAAAACAATAACACTAGGCATGAAATATGTATACAAAATATAAGCTTATCAACACACACATAGCTAGCATAAAACTTGGATCAATTATTATAGACCCTAACATTTTGTTAGGATGTAAAGATATCAATGATAGACCTGCAATTGCTTTTTTCCTTGAAAACAACTAAATAACACATTTTTTATCATCCATCTTCTCTATGGTCTCCCACTTCAAAAGCAAGAAAAGAAATAAATTATTGAATTTGTCAAAGTCATGATTCCTTGTCAAAAACTCCATAACTTCCATGATATTGCCATCCATTGTACCCCAGAACTCCCTATAGGAGAAATAGATAAGCCATCTAGCCTTGGAGATCCATCCACATTGAGACACGTAAAGCCGACCTTACCTCCTTGATAACATCTATAACTAGGAGTTCCTATTGCTCTACCAATAGCTTGGCAAGATCTATACCTCTCCATTTATAGGAGCCCCTATGCCTTCTATCGTAAAACTGCCCGAAGTAAGATACAAGATGGTTGCCAACTTGTCACCCACCAATCAACTCCTCACCCATACATAACTTCTCAATTTAGTTCCGCCTCCCACTAGCACAAGAATGGAAGAGCTTTGTATTGGGATCACCTTATGCTAGCAGTGCTCAGACCTCTATCTCCAATACGTCTCTATCATATCCTCGTCATTCACCTTCTAATGCTTGGCGCGTTCGATCACCACATCTGTCAATAGAACCTGGGAGTCCTATAGTCAATCCAATCTGCTAATATACTCCCAATGCCTCATTCTCCTAAAGTGCTCTTTAATTGCTTCTTGCTTCCACGAAGGAAATTTTGTAAATCACCTAATCTGGCTAGGGCTAGCTAAATGAGGTATCAGACTCTGGGATGCCTCTCCAATGTTCTTCAACTATTTTACAAAATTAGGGTTCTCTCAACCAAGACTTTTCAGGCTTGAAATAGGTGTTGCATTTCATGTCACCATTCAACCTTCAACAAAGAAGGATATGGTTTGAGAATGGCCTGTCCAAAGAGATGACATCTTAAAAGGGGGAACATGTCCATAAAGTCAATTGAAGTGAGTACCAAGCTAATGCGTAAATATGCCTACTTAGCAAACTTCGCAAGTGAAATGAGAATTCGAGATTGGATAATCCACCAGATCAAGTTTCGTAATAACAGCAGTATAATCAGTAAAGACCCCATCCCTAGGCATTGTCCCCTAGCCTATCCAATGTGCAAAGCAACATTGAAATCACCTCCAACCAACCAAAGGCAATCCCTAGAACCTGCCACAAACTTGCCTCATTTCCTCCCACATTTCTCCCCTATCTATCTTTGCCCCTGAACTTTGCATAGAAGAAAAAGGAACTAGCTCCTAACTTATCAACAAACTGTTACCATGAAATGAATAAAACTACCCACCTGTAGATCCTCCTTTCAAACATGTCAAAATCCTAGGCAATAGCCATAACCCGTGAGAGTCCAAACCGAAGTCAAAAAAACCAAATGTTTCACCCATCACCTCTTACTTGCCTCCATAGTCTTTCATCACAAGATTCCAATTTGGATTCATGTAAAAATATAGTGAATTGTCCATAGTCAAAGAGGTACATATTCAAAATCTTCCTATGATCGGCATCCTGCTAGCCCTAAAATGTTTCATGAGATGATCTTCAGAAAGTTGCATTCTTGCCCTCCCCTTGCAATAGGCACATGCTACCTCACCTCCTAACTAAGCTCGCCACACAGCTCCCAAAAGATCTGAAACACTTTGCTTCATCGACAAAAGAGAAAGGGATGGATTCCTAAAACGAGGAAGAAACGGAAGACCTAAAACATTTTGCTTCATCAGTAGAAGAGAAAGGGATGGATTCCAAAAACAAGGAAGAAAGGGGAAAATGTGAAGAAATCAATGGAGGGAAGAATGTGAAGAAATCCATGACGGGAAAAACGTGAAGAAATCAATGAAGAAAGGGAAGAATGTGAAGAAATCCATAAAGAACATAAAAATTAGTCACATAGTGGGAAAAAGGCGCAAACACAATGCAAGAAGATGCCAAACAAACAGAAGCAGATGAAGAAAAATCAGCAAAACTCAAAAAAGATGCAAATACAAAGATGGGGAAGTGAAAAGGGAATATTATTATGGCATTCGTTTAATAAAAGGCAAATGGATGGCAATTTATAGTACTCAGCCTCCGCTGGGAGTGAAGCAGGA
Organism: Thalassia testudinum; assembly: GCA_037157565.1. NCBI lineage: Eukaryota > Viridiplantae > Streptophyta > Magnoliopsida > Alismatales > Hydrocharitaceae > Thalassia > Thalassia testudinum. The sequence continues at coordinate 52,511,876 of JAZHRO010000077.1, read as the reverse complement.
GGAGAAAGCAAGGGACAGGGAGGAGGAGAACATCACACTTGAACAAGAACAAGAAGCAAAATTGGTCGAACAAGAATAACAACAAAAGAAGACCAACAACAACAACAACAATTCCCATGGTTCAAAAAATTATCACTGGTCCTTAATATCAAATCCCCATTGGTGAGAAGAAAAACAAAAACAAGGAGAAAAGGAGGGAAGAAAGATCTTCATTTTTGTATTCCTCCTTCCGGTGGATAAGTGAAATAGGATAGTTATATGCATGAAATAAAGCAGCTCAGAAATTTGCAGGAAAGAGATTCCATCTCATACTCCATGCAAAAGAGTCAAAGTGGAAGTCCACGTAAATAGCATAAATGGTTTACCCCGAGACCGAGATTGTTTCATTCATTATCATGTATTGAAGTGGGTGCAAAAGATCAAGTGTATGGAGTTTCTACCATTGTCTTGTATGTATTATCACACAGGGATCAATCCCAAATGAGTGGACAGGGAGGAGTACACGCCTATTTATAGGCCATCACTCACACACAAAGCCCACATTTTCCAATATGACACTAAACAACCACTCAATTCTCTCAACACGATTCATTGAGGGACTGTTACCGCCAATAAAACCTCAACATGAGCTTCAACCCCCGTTAAATCTCCCATCATCAACCTAGCATCCTTACAACTCATCGGCCTCCAAAAGCTAAAAGCCATCACCTTCACAATCGCAAGGTACAAGGTGAAACGATATGCTACCTCATATCATCACCTTCACAAGCAACCTCAAAGTTAAAATATTTAAATAATGCGAAACCATAAATTAAAGCAATACACAATCATGGAATGCTTGGGTTTACGTAAAAACCCCACTCACAAGGAGTGGAGAGAAAACCACGGGAGAAGCTCCCTATGGGCGTAATTTCTCTATATTTCTTCTCAAAGTAAAATGGGAAGAGTACACGTCAATTTATAGGCCACCACTCACACACAAAGCCCACATTTTCCAATGTGGCACTAAACCACTCAATTCTCTCAACACTCCCCCTCAAGTTGGAGCATGGAATGCTCAGCTTGTAACACAAAGAAACTCACTCTACACAGGCGGGAACATAGGCTGGAGCTGCTGAAGGAACCGTGGTTGTCTCTGAAGATCTGGTGACGATGGCTCCCCGTTCAGTATCCTGAAATTGGGTCTTCCTCTGAAGACCTTGAAGCTGCATCTCTTACATAGAAACCGAATGGGCCCTTCCTCTGAGGATCTCGAAAAAGGATCTCCCTTTCTCTGGAGACCTTGAAACTCTGGACCTCCCAGAGTTGGGTTTCTCAAGTGAAGTTCAACTACTAAACAAGTCTGTAGCGATATCCAATGTCACCCATCATGCCTTGGGACTACAACAAAGGGACTCCCAAACGGAGGTGACTATAATGGCTTCCACACTCCCCTTTCTCGCATACTCATATGAGAGAAAAATAATAATGACGAGAAGAAGATAAAACATTAAAAACTAGAGAAGACTGCTCCACATCTTCTCTTAATCATAAACCTCATCACCCTTTTTTTTTTGAAAATTTCTTCTACTCTTTTTTTTTCTCATCTTTTCTTTCCTCCATTTTTTTTACTATTTCTCCACCTCTCTCTTTTCCCTTTTTTTTTCACATCATTTTTCTCCTTTCTTTTGTTTTCTATATCTTTTTAAACTCCCTCTCCCCTTAAGGTTCGGGAGAATCCAACCATACCTCGCCTCTGGCTCCCACATCAGCGTCGGCCGCATCCACTGCCAACGCCACGAGCCTTGAGCATCGCATGCGCCGTCTCCTCGCCAGATCAACACCACATCCTCACCTTCATCTCGGTTCGACGCGGCCAATTTAAAGCATCGCTACAATCCTCTTGCGTTAGCCACAGCCTGATGACGTTGCCCAATCTCGTCGCCAGCCAGAAGACTAGCGGCCATCGCTCGCACTCCTTCGCCTCTACCTCGTCCTCAGAGGTGCAAGCCTTCACCTCGCAAGATCCTCGTCGCCTGCTACACGCGCATTTCTCGCCTCCATCATCGCAAGATCAATGTCGCGATCTCCGTTAGGGATAGCTCCTCGAGCGCACCACTCGAGCTCCTTGTTGAGTCCTTATCACAACCGCTCCTCCCTCGCTGTGGATGGTTGATTTCATCACTAACACTGCTGCAACGATCTTCTGCGAGATCAACACCAACTTCATCGACTTCTTCATCGCCATCAACATTTTCTTCTCATGCGTCGAGCACCATCACTACCTAACAACACCGCCACACGGCCACAAGGCTTGATGCCCAATAACATAGCCCTAGCGGTGGTTGAGGGCCCAGCGTCACCCCAACAGCGATCGATGACGACGATGTTGCTGCCCTCTTTCGACAACAGGACAACACCATCGGCTTCATCGATCTCGCGATTCTCTTCAGCTTCAATCACGCACCATCTCACCTCTACAAGATGAGGAAGCCCCCTCTTCGCGTACCTCCTATGGTAGCACCTACTGCAGTGCTACTCCTTGACGAACATGATAATACTCCAAGAACAAAATGATAAGCAGGATAATCTAAAGAACGAAAAATAACCCAAGAATCGACTTACTCTAATACCAAGTTAAAATATTTAAATAATGCGAAAGCATAAATCAAAGCAATAGGCAATCATGGAACGTTTAGGTTTATGTGGAAACCCCACTCACGAGGAGCGGCGAGAAAACCACAGGAGAGCTCCCTATGGACGTGATTTCTCTATATTTCTTCTCAAAGTAAAATGGGAGGTGTACATGCCTATTTATAGGCCACCACTTACACACAAAGCCTACATTTTCCAATGTAGCACTAAACAACAACTCAATTCTCTCAACATAATTCATCGAGGAACTATTGCCGCCAATAAAACCTGATCATGAGCTTCAACCCTCGTTAAATCTCCCATCATCAACCTAGCATCCTTGCAGCTCATCGGCCTCCAAAAGCTAAAAGCCATCACCTTCGCAATCTCAAGGTACACGATGCAACGATATGTTACCTCAGATCATCACCTTCACAAGCAACCTCAACAAAGGCCTCTCCTTTAACACCCTATCTACATTTGCTAAAGCCGTACATCGCACCTCCCCTTCGTTGTACCTCATTGTACAGAAGCAAAGAGCAGGTATATCCTCTTCCCAACAACCCCACTCTTTGTTCATCAATCAACAAAGTTCCATCATCACAAGGGCCAGCGAGGACAATGAGCACTTTACACTTCTCTACCCATCCAACATGAATCTCCTCTCGCTTGCCAATTCATCTCTATTTCAAGAATCACTATGTGTGGCATCATCCACCAGATTTTTTCAGAGAAAGCACCCACCAAAAATGATTTTAGGATGACATTCTTTTATAAGGCTTCCAACCACGGCACACAAAACTCCAGAACTTTACCAACATCCACAACCATTTGTTGATGGCTTGAATGTTCTTACACACACCTTCTTCACAAGCATGAAAACTTCTTATGACCAATCCCACCATAAAGCAAGTACTTCATGCAACGTAGCCCCAACCATGATATATAATACAATATCCTCTGCAAAGCATTCTTTTGATCTCCTATCTAATAGGAATCACCCTTTATTATGCATTTGAAGATGTAGATTAACTTTGACTGACATATTGAAAGATTTTGCTTCTGCTTCACAACAACAAAGTTTTTTCTCACACTAAGTGGGGTTGGCTACATGGATACTTTGCCTCCAGATTTATTTTAAGGTATTTCTAGGCTTAAATTAAAGTAATTGAAATTATGCTTCATAGTTTTCCCTCCAACATTTCTTTGCCCTTCCTCTCCCCCTCTTAGGAGATTCAGCATCCAACTCCTCGCATCTCCTAACTGAGGTATTAATTGGCTTCTCTACAAATGTCCAAATCACCTTAGATGCGTCTCTCTCATTTTATCATATTTATCAATGTTACCCCAACCTTTTCTCGGATAATCTCATTAGAAATACAATCCTTGTATAGCTACACATCCACCTTAACATCTTAACTTCTACCACAAATATCTTTTTAATTGACGACCCATCAATAGAAACTATACAGTATGACAAGTCTTACAGCATCTCTATATTACTTTCTTTTAGCTTTGAAGAAAATTGTCTTTAAAAAAGAAGAAAGAAAGAAAAGGATGGCTATCTGAGGTCAATAGCCACTCTCTATGTTAATTAAAAACTAAAAGGACTACATTGCCTGGGTCCGAAAGTAGAAAAGAGATGCAACATCCCTTATTACATTCTCAAACCACACCCTCTCCCTATGAAAAACAATCCAAATCCGTTGAAGTCAAGTAGACCAGAGAACAACACGGACCTTCATCCACAAAAGTGAGTCTATCTGAACACCTACTCGAAAAGCTGCCCAGAAAGCATCAAAGGAATCAACAAATGTGCCTGGAATAGACAAATGACTCCAAGGACTCTAGAGAAGACCCAAGTAAGAAAAAGGTACATATTATCCTCATCCTCCTCACCACACTGGACACACGTGGCCACCACTTCAAGGACCCATCTCCTTTTAACCAAAATGACAAATCACCATCTTTGTGGAAATCAAAGGAAAATCTTCACCTTGAGCCACATTCAACTTCTAAAAGGAGGCACAATCACTATCAAGGATAGCATTTCCCACGTCAACATCACCCAAAAGGATCTTGTAAGCTTTCTTCGCAAAGAACCTACCCTATCCCAAATACACCTGGCCATGGGCTAGGGGCCCCATCGACCTGCAAAATAAGTGGGCTTGGGCTTCAATTTTTTTATCATGACCCATCCCGACCCGACCCTCTAATTAAACCAATTTTAAATGAGAGGCTTGAGTCTCCAATTTATGACCTAACTTGACCCGGTCTAACCTGCAAATCATTAATATTTAAAATTAATAACTCCAAGAGTCCTAACTTGGAACTCCAACAATTTCAATCCCATCGGTTAGATGCCAAATTTTCCATCTATTTAACCATTCTCCCACTTCCCCAAAATCCCCACCCATCTCCAAGTACTATATAACACATCCAATAACGACCATCTAAATTTATGAACCATCTATTTAACCTAAGGTACAAGAACCATCTAAGGGGCCAACAGCCATCATCCAACTCTTCCATTGTTTATTAATTTATCTTATTTCTTTTTTAATTATGAATCAAGGACCTTTAATATACCCGTATAAGTACATTCAATCAGAGGAAAATATGAGACAATATCCTTGATAGTTAACATAGAACGAAGTAATAGATTGAAAACTATTAATGGGAATTGGGGATTGAACTGCTAGTACAATAACATAAGATTACTTATATCCTTTCTAAATTCCATGTGATTTATAAATTTTCTATAATGTGTTTTCATGGAGGATTAATACTTTGGAAACTTCAGTAGTTTAATTTTTGTGTAAATGATGAACCTTCATGACTTTTATGACATTTTAACTAAAGGAGATTTGATTCTTATTATTCCTTTCATTTATGATTTCTTTTAGCATGACTATTTTTATGTTTTCGGCCATTCGTATTGTATCATTATTCATGTTTGTATTTAAAACTTTAAAGCACCTTATATTTGATGAGAGAATTTAGTGGTTATTTAGTGTCACATTGGAAAGTGTGCACTTTGTGTGTGAGTGTAGCCCATAAATAGATGTGTACTCCTCTCATTTACCTTTAGAAGAAATACAAAGAAAACATGCCCATTGGGCGCTTCTCCCGTGGTTGCTCTCAGCTCCTCGTGAATGGGGTTTTCACGTAAACCCAAGCATTCCATGATTGTCTTATTGCTTTGATTTATACTTCCACATTATTTAAATATTTTAACTTGGTATCAGAGCAAGTAGATCTTGTTTGTTTGTCCTTAAAAGTTATTATTGTTTATTATTCTCAATTCTTATGGGTTCGTTGAGGAGGAATGGTCATGCAATCTCCATCCACCGCTCGATGTGGGGTTGCCCTAAGACCTTCAAGGCTACGCTAGCGTGAGGCGATCAGCAGCACCGATGGGAGACTTGACCTGCCAAGACCCTCTACGTGGCCTACCCTACCACTGCTGGTGGCGAAGCAAAATGCCTCCAAGGCAGAGCTTATCCCCTACTACTGTTAGCATACCATTTATGTATTTCCTTTCTTGTTTTTCGTCGTGTACTCCTCGGGGACAAAGGTGTACTCTTTTGATCTCTCTATATATAAGAGAGACCTAGGGTTACAATAAAACTATCTCATTTCAACCAATTTGGTATCAGAGTGGCGATCCTAGATCGACGCTCTGGTATCCCACCTTCACAAGCCTCCGTACCTTGTTCACCAAACCCTAATCTCCATTGGAGGTACCTGGAGAAGCCTCCACTGCTGGCCAACGGCTTCTACCAGTCGCCGTTCAGCTCCTCGCCATCGCCAACCAGCCTCATCGGCCTCTGATGCCAATCGGGTTGCCTTAGAAGGCCCCGAACTGACCTCCACCGATGCGTGCTGCCTCGGTTCAGCACCGCCAGCCATCGGCAGCATCACTACGCGTCGCTACCTCCACCACTAGCCTCACCGGTCCCCTAGGGCTTCACCTGCGGGCCTTAGGGCTTTGTTCTAAGGCGACGCCCGCACTGCCTAAGGTGCTACAAGCACCGCTAGCACCGCCAGCGACACCTAGGGCATCGCCAGTACCGCCTAGCGCCGCCTCAGACCTCAACAGTGTGGCCTAGGGTGCCGCCAGCATTGCCAGCGCTGCCCAAGGCATCACTAGCACCACCAAGGGCGCCGCCAGCACCGCCCAGGGCACCGCCAGCACAACCCAGGCTGTCACCAGCACCGCCAGCGCCGCCCAGGGTGCTACTAGGTCGATTAGCGCTGCCTAAAGGCTTCATCTGGTCTCCGTCAGTGTCGGTGGGGCCATCTCGGGTGGTCTCCCTGCATCCGGGATAGGCCAAAGCTTGTCCAACATGAACATGCCAGCCTAAATCTCTAGATTTCAGACCTAACTGATGACTTCTTGGATATAGAAGTTTGATTATGGCTCCAAGATCGTAAGGATGACTTCAGATAATCAATCCGAGGTGAATTCGGGCACTCCTCTAGACACCGAGGTGTTGAAGAATCTATTTTCTGGTCCTATCGTCAAGTTGGATAAGACCAATTAACCATGGTGGTCTCAAACTTTCCTCATGATTGTCAGAGGTCATGGGAAGAGTCACATCCTTACAGATCTGGAGCCCAAGAGCAAGACTGCCATTAATGCCACTTGGGATAGAGACAATGCCATGGTCTCTGCATGGCTTATGCAGACGGTTATTCCCCGTATAGGGGATGAGATCATGTATTATGACACTGCAAAGAAGATGTGGGAGTCCTTACGCGAGACCTATTCTCATGCCAAGAACTCTGCACGAGTTTTTCAGGTCTTCTACGACATTTTCTATTTGCGTCAGGAAAGACACACACTGCCACAGTACCACTCCCTCTTGAAGGGAATGTTGGAGAGACATCACTCCTATCTGCCGGGATGTGCTTGTGAGTCTTCGAAGAATTTTCGAAGACGGTCATCTCTCTCTTCTTGGCAGGTCTTGGACCTAAGTATACAGCTGCCAGAGATCAGATTCTCACAGCTCCTGAGCTTCCTACCCTAGAGGAGGCTTATAGTAAACTCAGCAGAGTTGCAGTTCGTACTACTGCCCCAAACATAGGTACCCAGACGTCTGCACTGGCAGCGACTCCTGGACGTGGCAGGGGTACTCCTTTCCCTGCACGTAGTCGTGAACATGGACACTCGTCTGGTGCACGTACCAAGACACCATGCACTTTATGTGGCAGACTTGGTCATCTAAAGGCTACATGCTGGCAGAAGCACGGTAGGCCACCCATGATCAATCAGGCAGTTGAGGTTCTTGACGGAGTGCCTACCGATCCTGATGTGAGTTCCTTGAATATAAAGATTGAGACTCTGAGACAGCAGATTGCACAATTGACACAGCCTTCATCCTCCACTCAGATTCCTGGCACTATAGCCGTGGCCTCCTCATCAGAGATACCTACAACTGGTATGTCATCACTTTTGTCATCTAGTGAGTGATTAATTGATTCTGGTGCATCCAAGTACCTATGTGGCAACCGTGGATCATTCTCAGTTGGCACCTATTACACCTACCAAGACAGTACAGGTAGCTGATGGGAGGCACTCGCCACTTGCTAGCAAAGGAGATATGTCATTATCTCTTACTTTGAGACCTGCAGATCTTTATTATGTGCCCATTTTCCCTTGAGTTTATTGTCTGTTAGCAGCATTACTAGGGACCTGAACTACCGGGCAATTTTTGATGCATCTTTTTGTGTCTTGCATGACAAATTCACTGGGAAGACGATTGATGGAGGACTTGAGGAACATGGGGTGTATCGTCTGAGCCGTACTACTTTCGCTGCCTCCGCTACCCAGGGCTTTGCTTCTACTGGATCTCCTCTCCAGTGGACCACCGTCTTGGCCATCTACCCATTCATCACCTCAGACGTGTTATACCGCATATTCCCTCCACTACTGCTCTCACCTGTGATGCAGCTGATGCTTGTCAACTTAGCAAGTACCATAGGGCTAATTTTTCCAGTTCTACTTGTCTCATCCGTCGCTATTTTTGATTTGATCCATATAGATGTGTAGGGTCCCAGTCGTACTCCTGATCGACTTGGGAACAAGTATTATCTTGTCTTAGTTGATTTTTCACGTGTGACTTGGATGTTTCTCTTGAAAAATAAGTCTGACGTGGAACAAATTATTGAGAACTTTCTCAAAGAAATAAAAACTCAGCATGCTTGTTTGGTGAAGTGCTTTCGTTACGATAATGCCTTGGAGTTTTGTACTTTACATTTGCGCAATTTCTTTTCTAGTTGTGGCATTATCCATGAAACAACATGTCCTCATACCTCTCAGCAAAATGGTGTTGCTGAGAGGAAGCATCGCCATATTCTTGATGTTGCTCGCACCTTGTTGATTCACCACTCAGTTCCTTCTCTCTATTGAGGTAACGTTGTTTTGACTGCTTGTTTTTTGATTAACCGAATGCCTAATGCTGCGTTACGTGAACGAATTCCTATTCAGGTCATATATCATAATCGTCCCCTATTTCACGTCACCCCTCGAATGTTTGATTGTGTTGCCTTTGTCCATAAATTAGCACTGAGAGCAGTTAAGTGTGTTTTCTTGGGTATACTCGGACACAAAAGGGGTATCGCTATTTTGATCCGCTGACTTCTTGACACTATGTTTCTGTAGATGTTACCTTTCATGAGGCTGTACCTTTCTTTTCTATGACAGCTACTGAGATGCCTTTCGAGGGTGATATGGCACCTATGCCATATTCTCCCATTCGATTTGGGAGCTTTCCTGAGATTTCTATCCCTACCACCACCACCACCACCTGCTACGCATCCCTTTCCACGACTGACAGGACCTCTCCAGACATATATTCTCCGTCATGCTACCTATAAGGGACCCCCATCCTCGGCCTCACCATCGACTTCTCAGGTGAGTCCTTTAAACACTAACGTATGCTTGCCATGTGATGCTCACAGGGACAAGGCAGGTGATGTGTCAGGTGATTTTATTGAACTTCCGATAGCTATTCAGAAACGGCCACGAACTTGCACTACTTATCCCATGACGAGGGCACTTGCTACTGATACTCTTGCTCCTGAATTTGCTGGATTCACTCAGGCGTTAACTACTACACATATTCCAGCTACACACTACGAGGCCTTGCTTGATCCAAAATAGCGAGCAGCCATGGAGGATGAGATGGAGGCTCTTCGAGGTCGAGGGACTTGGGAGCTTACTTCCCTTCCTGATGATGCTGCACTCGTTGGCTGCCGATGGGTATTACTATGAAGTTCAATCCTGATGGTGGTATTATTAGGTACAAAGCCCGCCTTGTGGCAAAAGGGTTCACCCAAACTTATGGAGTGGACTTTTTTGACACCTCTCCAGTTGCAGACTTCAAACAGTCCGGGTGTTGATTGCAGTGGCAGTTCAATTAGATTGGCCCTTGCATAAATTAAACGTGAAGAATGCCTTCCTTTATGGTGATATCTAAGAGGAAGTCTATATGCAATAGCTGCCTGGATTTGAGAGACAGGGAGTGTGTATGCCAATTACGAAAGGCTATATATAGCCTCAAACAAAGTACCCGAGCTTGGTTTCAAAGATTGTCACAGATTGTAGAGGCAGCTGAATTCAGGAGATCGGCAGCTGACTTTTCCCTCTTTGTCAGGACTAGACGAGGTACTGTGGTACTTCTGGTTTATGTTGATGATTTGATAATCACGGGGAACAATATGAAGGGTATTTCTGAGGTTAAGCACATCCTAGCAGAGCAGTTTGTCATGAAGGATCTTGGGGCCTTACGGTATTTCCTTGATATTGAGGTTGCTCACAGCAAGGTGTGATCTTATCTCAGCGAAAGTATGCTCTAGATATTTTGCAGGAAGTTGGTATGCTTAGGGCCAAGGAGGCCAATATTCCTATGGACCCCAAGATGCCAATCTATGATGAGGATGCACAGGTGGTGGACAACAGAAGGTACAGATAGCTTGGTGGCAAGCTGTTGTACCTTACTATCACGAGATCGGATCTCCTTTGCTGTCAAGAGACTAAGTTAGTTCATGGCAAAGCCAACACAGCAGCATTGGGATGCAGCATTGATGGTGCATAGATATGTTAAGAGAGCTCCTCGGAAGGGTCTTTTCTTCTCCAAGGGGTCCTCTATGACGTTGGTTGGATACTCGGATGCAGACTATGCTGAATGTCATGTGGATCGTAAATCCACTACTGGGTTCTGCACCTTCTTAGTAGGAAATTTGATCACCTAGAGGAGCAAGAAATAAGGCACAGTTGTGAGGTCCAATGCCAAGTCTAAGTATAAAGCTATGGCTCAGACGACTATAGAGATGATGTGGAACAAAGCCTTGCTTATTGACCTACAGGTGCAGTTTTCTAACCCTATGGAGATGCGATGTGATAATAGAGTAGCCATCTTCATTGCCAACAACCCAGCATTTCACAAGAGAACAAAGCATGTTGAGGTTAACTATCACTATACCAGGGACATTATTCAGAAGGGGTTGCTCTATACCACTTCTGTCACATCTGAGGAGCACACGACAAATATTTTCACCAAGCCCTTGACCAGATCTTCATTTAAGTCATGTATATGTAAGCTGAGCATGATAGATATATATACTCCAACTTAAGGGAGAGCGCTAGCTTGCCATATATGTATTTCCATATATGTATTTCCTTTCTTGCTGTTTTTCCTTGTGTGCTCCTCAGGGGCAAAGGTGTACTTTACTCTTATGGTCTATCTTTATATAAAAGAGACCTAGGGTTGCAATAAAATTATATAATTTCAACCAATTACGACACATTCCCACACGACGTCACGCAAGAGGCAGTGCAGCACGTGCTGGACGAGATAGAGGAGCAGCAGGTCTTCGGAGGGGTCTCGATCACCATGTTAATCAGCCCGTTGAGCATGTTGGTGCACACCCCAAGCTTCAGGGCGTCAATGGAGCACTTACCACTGCCGCCACCGTAACCACTACCGCCTCCACTAAATCCACTCGGGCAGTAGGGACTTGTAACCTCATCAACCTCATCCGCAGGCACCCCAACGAGCTCCACCACCAAATCATGGTCCCCTTCTAGAAGGCAACATTCTTCCCCATGTGTTTTGTCCTCTGATGACTCCTCGAGGAAGCCATCGAAGAGGTCGAGTGGCAACAGCAAGTCAGCAACGCGTCGTCACTAGCAAGCTGAGGCCAAAGAGGTCAAGGCTTCGTGTCGTTACTCATGGCTCCTGCGACCGCTTCAAACTCGGTGATGACAGTGGCCTTCGTGGGAGCGACAACAGGATGGGTCCTAACCCAAAGGTCCGATTATACGATGCCTGTTTTTTTCTCTCCGCTTGTTTGGCCACTTTTAAAGGAAATAAAAAGGGGGAATGAAAAGGCCCGTGCAAATAAAAAGAAAAGGAGAGAAAAATTGAAAAAAAAAATGATGATGAAAAAAGAGAGATGAAGTTTATGTTTGAGAGGAGATGTGGAGAAGTCTTCTCTAACTTTTAATGTTTTATTTTCTTGTCATTATTTTTTCTCCTATACGAGTATGGAAGGAAGGGAGAGTGTGGGAGTTTATTGTAGTCACCCCTGTTTGGGAGTTTCTTTTGTTCTTGAACTCCACATGAGAAACCCAACTCTGGGAGGTCCAGAGTTTCAACGTCCTCAAAGGAAAGACTCATTTCAGGTTTTTATGTGGGAGATCCAGTTTCGTAGACTCCTGAGAGGGATATCCACCTTCGAGGTCTTCAGAGGAATGCCCAATTTCAAGGATATTGAATGGGAAGCCATCAGCACTAAATCTTCAGAGACAGCCACAATTCCTTCAGCACTTCCAGCCTATGTTCCCGCCTGTGTAGAGTAGGTTTCTTTATGTTACAAGCTGACCATTCCATGCTCCAGCTTGAGGGGGAGTGTTGAGAGAATTGAGTGGTTATTTAGTGCCACATTGGAAAATGTGCACTTTGTGTGTGAGTGGTGGCCTATAAATAGGCTTGTACTCCTCCAATTTACCTTTGAGAAGAAATACAAAGAAAACACGTCCATTGAACGCTTCTCCTGTGGTTTTCTCCCCACTCCTAGTGAGTGAGTTTTCCACGTAAACCCAAGCGTTCCATAATTGTATTATTACTTTGATTTATGCTTCCGTATTATTTAAATATTTTAACTATATTTAACCCATGGATCTGCCCAACCCCGACCTAACCCTCAGAAACAAGGCTTGGGCCAAGCTTATAAGCCCATGAGTTAACCCAACTAACGCTTAAACCAAGGCTTTTGAAAGTTTGGCCCAATTGACCCGACCCGTGACCCACCCGACCCGACCCATGGCCAGGTCTAATCCCAAACAAGGAAATCTAGCAAAAAGTCACACGGCTTCAGATCCTCGACCAACCAAAGTACGATTTTGCAAATCCTCCAATATCTCCTTAAAAAGTTATCCTCCGATCCGAGGGGCCTAGACACCACCATTCCCAACAATTGTTCCATCCCACACACTTCCAACCACTTGCCCCTTCTATAAAGCTAGCACATATAGCCTGGGTAGAAGGTGCGCAAAAGTATCGTCACTGGTCCAATTGTCTTCCTAAAATTTGAAGGTCATCCCATCTCCTAAGGCCGGATGAAAGAGAAGGCAAACCACTGAACAACAAGCAACAAACCAAGCCAGAAAGCGGAAGCTCCAGGAATGTGAGTAGCATTCACATGCAAAGGGTAAACATAGGAATCCTTGAGGAGACAATGCCAAGGCGTATCACCATTCGAGAGAAGCTTCACAACCCACTTTAGCAACTTAGCCTTATTGAAGCAGTCAAGCCTAAGAACCTTAAGGCCTCCATGTTTCATAGGCTGGCAGACATCATCCCTAGAAACCAGGCATAAGAATCAATCAACTTGTTCAGTCCCCTTCCATAAAAGTCTCTTATCTTATCCAACAAGTTAAGTATCTTCTTGGGTGGTGCAAGCACAAACACATGGAAAATAGGAATGGCAATCAACATAGATCTAAGAAGAACCAAACGGCCACCCCTCGAAAGCAACAATCCTCTCCAACAAGTGAGCCATTTCAAGCTTCTCTAACAGAGGCATCCAATCTCCTACGGACAATTACTTCCCCTAAGGTGAACAAGATAGGTCAGAGACAAGCCCTCGTAGTCGTGCTAAGAGCCAAAGAAATAGTATCAACCCCCTCTGCCTTCATGCTAAAAGGAACAAAAGCCGACTTGGCGTGGTTTACTACCAACCCTAAAATTGCACCAAAAATCCCAACTAGCATTACCAAGTTGATCACCTCCTGCCCCTACCACAAAGAAAACAATGTTGTCAACATACTATAGAATCAATGTGATGAGTGACCCATCTCAATCCAAAGTAAATCCCTTGCGGAGACCGCCGCCACATGCCCTGAAGGCCATCCCAACCAGTGTCGAGAGAATGTGTCGTTGAATAATTGGTTATGACAGATTTAATTATAAGAGAGTAGTATCACATCATGTAATGTGGAGAGTTGGAGTGTGTAGTGGCCTATAAATAGACAACGTAGCCCCTACTTATTTCTTGAGAAGAATACATTCATATCACGCCTATAGGGGCGCTTCATTCATAAGTTTCTCCCCGCTCTTCGTGAGTGGGGTTTCCACATAAACCCAAGTGTTCATTCCTTAATTATGCTTTGATCTTTTGTTAATATGCTTCCTATCATATTTTACAACAAACAAGGTGTCAACAACAACAATAAAAGCATGGAAGCAACCAATCTGGAAATCCCCGACGTCTGAGCACCTGCCACAAGTATGACCAAGCTAAAGAGTCATAGGTCCTTGAAAAATCAACCTTCTAAAGAAAGGCTTTCCTCCAAAACCTCTACTAGGCAGATGTCATCTCCCCAACCATGATAAAAGACTCATGGAGAAACTGATCCCATACAGAGGCAGACTACATAGGCCCAATCAAAGAGGGGAGCAGATTCTAGAGTTTATTAGCTAAAACTTCGGCCATGATCAAGTACACAACATTGTACAGCTCTATAGGCCTAGACTCATTAATGGACTCAACATCAGGCTTCTTAAGAAGGGCAAAGAAGTAAAACCTGGTGAGCTATTCAAACCCCCTAGCCATTCAAACCCCCTATTGTCTTCCATGAACTCCCTAATCAAGGCCATTAGATCAACCTTCACCAGCTACTAAAACTCCCTGTAGAAGAACACTTCTATCTCATCCAGACCAGGGACCACTCCACCTTAAGACCTCTGATGGCCAAAAGGACCTCCTCCTTAGAAACATCCTTAACCAAGATGTTATGTATCTCATCATCCAAGACAGGCAAATCTGTCATAAACCATTCCCATCTTCCTAGAGAAAAACTCCTCGTGAAGTCTTAAAAGTGCCTTGTTAGGGACTCAGAAATATGCTCCTTATCCGAGAAAGTCTCCCCACCCACCTTCATGCTAATAATAAGATTAAAGCAACTAGATGACAAGTGGAAAAAATGAGTGTTTGCATCCCCTCTTTGAGCAAGAGCCGTCGCGATCTCTATCTCCAATCAATCTCCTTGTTGTCTTCTTGGTGGACAACAGATTGGAATATCTGCCTCTTGACACCTCTGCGGAGGTCAACTCCCTAGTATCTTCTTTATCTTTCGTTGCCACCTACTGTAAGGCCTACACTCTGGCCCATTCTCTGTGTTTGCGCACCTCCTTTTTATAAGTAATCAGGGCAGCCTGCAAATTCTAGATCTTTGCTGCAAAGGTAACAGTAGCAGATGGACCAAGCTGAACCTCCATCCACTTCACCAACGTCCTGAAGTCGTGCTCCAACAGACACAATCTATCGAATTTATAGTGCATTGAGAAGAAAACCCTTTTCTTAGAGTCCCAGAGCAATGGCATGTGATCAGAAAAAGATTTAGGCATAACCATGACATCTGCCAACAGGAACTGCTCCACTAGCTCCACAGAACAAACAAATCTGTCAATCCCTGAGTGGGCCCTCAAAGAATTCCTTTAAGTGTATTGAACTCCAGACAGAAAGATGTCATATAGTCCCAAATCCACAACCAACTCTACAAATGACCTCAGTAGAACAATCCTATCTCTCACCTAGGAGGTCATCAACAAATGGGGTGACATTGAAATCCCCGCTAACTAACCAAGGATGTCCACCTATAAAGGCTAAAACCTGCCTAATTTCTTCCCAAAGTTCACCCTGGCAGCATCGTAACACGATCCATAAACCAAAGAAACAGCGATCACCCCTCCATCATTATAGCTCCTAAAGCAAGCAGTAACACCCGCCGCACAGGAAAATAGTCAGTAACTTAAAGGCAGAAGAATTCCACACCAAGAGGATACTACCCAAGAGGCCCACCAAACAGACGTCCAGGAAACCATCAAACACAGTGCCACCAATCTCCCTCTTCACCATTAAGTTGATCTCTTCTAGCTTCATCTCTTGGAGCAGAGCAATGTCACCATCTATTCAAGCAAAGTATCTACGTAGAATCAATCTCCTAGAAGAATCCTAAAGGCCCTTAACATTCCAAGAGAGAACATTAACCAAGGGGATTTGATGACCCCCCCTAGGCTGAAGCACGAACCCCAACTACAGGAGCCACCTTTTGTCCAATCTCCAAGAGATCTGGTGCAATAGCCACAAGGGGCACTACAATCAGACCATTTCTCCAAGTTCATCTCATGTAGGGCTTGTTTATGAATCTGTGTTTCAGACCAAGCAATGGCATCCTCGATGTAGTGGTCTTCCTTGAAGATGTGCAAGATCGGATAGAGCACTAATTATTAGCGCAGGTTGCCAAAAGCTCGAAGGCCCTACACCCGCTCAAAGTTGGTGGTGCTTGCTCGAAATTTCCACTATCTGCCTCCTTCATCAACCCAATATCTTTACCAATAGGAGCATCAAAAACCATCGCCACACATGAACCACCAACCATCGGTGTGTCACTGAAAGCAATAGCCAGCTCTGCCACAGCTGATGGAGCATCCAGAGCCCCACCCTCCATCCTAGCAACAATAGGGATGCCCCCTAGAGGAGCTTGAGAGACCATGATCCCAACAGCCAGTCCTGCCTGCATCCACCAAAGAAGCTCTGTCCCGAGGTCTTGAGGGAGCCACTGTTGGTCACCCTCGAGGTCCAACTGTAGCTGCACATGCAAAGAAGAAAAACATACGAGGAACCAAAGGGGACTACCCACGAAGGCCAAGCAGGAGGAGGCCCACAATCTAAATGGGGAGAAAAAATGGATCCAAAAAGAAGAGGAAGGTTTAACATACCAGATCCGGATTTGAATTCATATCCGGAGCAACCCTACACAAGCATAGCCTGAAAAGGCACAAAATCCTTCCCATAAAAGGCCACGTCACGGGGATCTCTACCCCCGGTATTTCCTGCAATCGCCTCCTTGATAACCATTGTGGGGTTTCCCAACATGGCATTTGGAAACCTACGATCCCCGGAAGGTGCGTCATGATTATTGTAACACTTGGGACCCCAATCCCATCACCACCTCTACAACGTAGTCCACAACGTCAATGCTAACGCACCCTTGCGTCGTCATACTCTGTACCGACGCGCTCAAAGCCTCAAGCGAAACTCACACTCCCGCCTCCTTGCTCTCATTCTCAATCAAGGTAGCAACCTCCTTATACAACTGCACCTTCCCCACCACTTCCACCAAAATAACTCATGAGGACCCACCAAGTTATAAAAGCAGCTTGGGAGGAATGTTGGAGACGGTCCTTACTACCATCGTCGCAGGGCCCAACAGGATGAAAGACCCGAGCAGGATGAAATGATGGCCTTAACCACCTCCAAATTACAGAGGTGCAGCAGGATACCACACAGCTGGATGCTCACGAACATTGGAGGGCGCTCCTCCACAGCCCCATCAAAGTTCAACAGCTCACGCCACTGGACTTCGCCATTGCCAACAATCAAGGAGAGGAAATGTAGCATATCATCATCCTCTGGAGTGCAACCACACAGAAGCACCTTCTTGTCATCCAACTTTGTGACCTTTAAATCTTTCGATCACACACAGAACATCTCCAATGGCTTTTGAATCTCACCAAGAGATGGTCACCAACCCAGCATACCCCCCACCAAAGACCCAGAAAGTGAACGTTGAACCACCTATAAGAAGACTGACCATGGTGCAAGCATAGAGTGCAATCGTTATCCATCCACAAGCTTTTTCAGTAGACCTTTCTCTGAATACAGTCAATTCCTTATTCATTTTTACCCTCCGATAGGTCCACTTCCAATGACCCACTTTGCAACAGGAGAGACACACAATCAAGTCACGGCAATCACATGCCAAGTGGCCATGTTCACAATATCGGCAACACAAAAACTCAGACTTGCCACAACATCAGAGTGAGGAGGTCCTCACCCTATTGCCTTTCCCTGACAACAGCCACGCACCACGGACCATCCTCCACCATCTCTACCCTCACCCTCACCGCGCTCCTCTCTCTTGCTCATCTCCCCTCCCCTTCAAGGGAACTCTCATCACATAAAATATCAAATGTTTCCCTCCATTTCAACCACCTTGCATTAATTTTGTATGTAACATCTTCAAGATTTCACAATCTTATTGCAAAATGAATCTAAGTATTTAAAAACATCTTTCTTCATAATACACTCCACTCCAATTTTCACGTCTATCCTATCATCATTCCCTCCAACACTAAACTTACATTCCATATACTCCATCTTCGTCTTGCGAAGACAAAAGCCTTTAGCTTCCAGGATTTCTCTAAAGCTCGAGTTTTCTTTTTTACTCTATCTTTTGTCTCATCAACAAACACAATATCAAAAAAAGCATACACCATACACCATGGTACCTCTACTTAAAGATGCTTTGTCAACTCATCCATGACCAAGGCAAAGAGCTAAAGGCTTAAAGCTGATTTTTGATATAAAAAAAGAAAAAGAAAAAGAAATTTTTTTTGCTTCTACTTGAGTAGAAAATTTTCTTACAACAGATTTTTATTGCAAAGTTCAGGCACGTCATGAAAGCTCTAAGACCTCGTTTGGCATGGTTTTAAACAGAGGAGTTATCCTACGTGGCAGCCATAAGTGCAACAGTGCATGAGCAATGCAAAAATTTTATTCTCCACCTATCACATCTACCACAATCTATCACATCCACCTCTCACCAATCATATCTACTCCCACCCATCACATCTACCTCCCACCAACCCACTCTCAATACAAATAAAAACAAAACTAATAATAACATATCAATTCAGCTATCACATCCACAACCACTAACCCTCCTCCTTTCCATCCATTTATCCCTCTTAAGACTTCCTCAACTTTACCCAATTTTAAACTTTAAACCTAACAGCTTTTTTTTTGTGGGTAAACCTAAAGGACGGCTGCCAGAAGTCAGCAACCATCCACTTCATTCATTAATGTTGTAGCAAGTTAATCAACAAAATTCTGAGATTATAATAAATTCCAAAAGTTTTCTTTAGCCTGGAAATGGTGAAACAAGCTTTATGAAAGCTTTTACATAAAGCATGACAAATTGCCTAAGCTTCTCCTATAAGCATGCATTCTTGGGGAAATGATGGAATCAAGAGAAGGATAAAGCGTTTCAACAAGCTTGAACCGGAACCTTTTTAGCCACAATTCTCACATTCAGTTATATAATTCTCAGCAAAAAAAGAAAAGAAACAAACTCCACAATTCATTCATGTCCACAGCCTAATCAGTAGTTGAATGAAAGACCTGAGAGAAAAGGCAAAATAAGACCAGAGTGGAACAAGATATAAGAATTTTGTGATCACTTGTCCATGTAGGAAAGCACTAAACAAGAAAAGCATATAATTTGATAGAATTGAACAAATTAGAATTAAGAGATTACTTACACCGGGAGTAGCATGATCTAGACTTTTTTGAGCCTTAACAAGTTCCACACTATGTTTATCAATTTCTGCACTAAGATCACTCTCTTTCTTCCAGAACTTCCTGATTACGAAAGTTATGATTACAGACAAAGGCTAAAAAACCTAAATAGAACTCACCACAAAGATTGTTATGTTTTAAAATTGATGGCACTTACTTTCTTGCATCTTGTAGTTCATCTCTCTGACGTTTTAATTTTGCAAAATCTTCCTTGCTCTTCATAATAAGAGATCCATGCCTCTTTGAGTCAGCTTTACGTTCTACAATGTATACCTCTAAATTTCTCAATTCTTCCTTGAGATTCTCAATTTCATCATTTAGCTTTTCTTCCTATAGATTCAACAAGGATCAAGTGTGTTTCAGAAAAAAGTGTGAGTTAGCTCTCAATAAACACAAGCTGATAGAGTCAAAATGTACTTGCTCTAAACTTTGAGGTGATCCAAACAAAAATGCACCTCTTACTCTATCGAAGCTATTTTCCATATACAATAGTCGTTTTAGTTGACTTTTTATAACTAATATAACCACAGGAAAATCTTCGTCATGTTCTAGAGGTTGCAACTTATGTTATTTGGGGTAATGTTTGAAGCTATAATATCCTTATCCATATTACTGATCAGAAAAAGAAAAAAAAAAATCCTTATCCATATTCACAGTAACAGGTATATTGGATCTGGAATTTAAGAAAAGAAAATTCCACTAAAATTGCAATAATTAAGAGGGAAATCTAGACTGCAAATATGCTATGGGATTTCTTGGAGAAAACATGCGTTAACCCAAACAATTTTCTTGAGAGCCATTTTATGTCTAAGGGTCTTAGTAACTCTCTTTTGAACGGCTAAATTTCTCTCTGAATCATTGTAGTATTTTTTTGCCCTAGGGGTTTTGTTTTTGCAGGCCCCTCCAACAAGGCTATGCAATAAGAATTTCCACTGTGAACAATTGAAGATCTGATGTTCAACTTTGCAATTCTCTTCTCCAAATTATTAGGAAAAAAATTATGTGCATGCTGGTTGTCCCTTCCCAATCTCTTTCTTCAAATGAATTTTTGTTTTAATATATCTTTATTTCCCTTGACACTGTATTTCTTTAAATGAATTGCTATTCTATTGTATCTCTATTTCTATCTCATGTAAAGGGTTGCCCTAGATGTATTTCATCATTTCTTTTGTATGGGTGTATTATATATTTTTTAAGTTTATAGGGAGTTGTGTTGCACTTTTTGCACTACCTCTTTCTATATAAAGAGAGATACAGTTTCTCAAAGACAAATAAGACTTATCATTTTTCCTAACTTAGTATCAGAGCCCTAGGTACCACCACCAACATAGACCTCTGACCCTTCCACCTCAATCCCTCTCCTTGTCAGCAGCCTTTTCCCTCCGCTGCCTCCTCCCCCGCCAACATCGCTTGACCATGTCATCACCGACAGGGCTACTAGCAGGGAGGAGGAAGCTTCCCCCGCCACCGGTAAGGACCCAGCATTGATCAAATCCATCGCCATCACCACCAATGCCGCTAGCAGTGGCCTAATGGTGGTCTGATCCACCCGTGTCAAGGCTCCAGCGATGATCAAACCCACCACCATTGCCTCCAGCGCCACCAGCAGGGGGCCAACGCTGGTTTGATCCACTGACGCCACCACTAGCACCACCTACTGGTGGTTGTGTGCTCTCCTCTTTCTCTTGTCTTGCCCAATCTACGTGGGCGTTCGTCGCAAGACCGCTAGGGGCATCTTTGACATCCTCCTCCCTTCATTTAGTCCTCTTGTAGGGCTTCTATAGGGAGAGGTGACTTTTTTACTAGCGAAATCTAGAAGGAAGTTGGTATGTCATTCATGCCATTCTATGATCTCAATATACTGTTCAAATCTCCTTTTATGTGATTTTTCATATCTGAAAATTATTGTTTGAGGCTCTGTTTGTGTGTTGAACGTTGGGTTGTAATGCCATGGCATCTTCTAGTTCATCGGAGGTTACATCAGACCCTTCTACAGGAGTCCTTTCTTTGGTTGATGATCAAGCTAGATGAGACCACTTATCCATGGTGGTCCCAGATGTTTTTGATGACCATTTAGGGTCATGGCAAGGAGAAGATTTTGAAACAACCCGAGCCAACAGACAAGACACGAGCCAATGCCTCATGGGATAGAGATAATGCTATGGCATGTGCCCAGATGATGAATTCAGTTATGCCCAAGATAGGAGATAAGATTATGTACTATCTGACTACCAAGCAAATGTGGGAGTCTCCCGTTAAGATATTCTCAGGAGAACAACTTCGCACGTGTATTTCAGATCTATCAGAAGTTCTTTCAGCTTCGACAGGAAGGTCGATCGTTGGCTCGGTGTTACTCACAAATGAAACATCTATTAGAGAAGTACAATTCTTACAAACAAGGGTGTACTTGCTCCTCTGTGCGAGAGTTCAAGGAGTTGGTTGTCTCTCTCTCTAGCATGGGTTCTAGTTTCTCTGCAGCACAAAACCAAATTCTTACTTTATCTGAGCTTCTTTCTTTGGAAGAGACCTATAACAGAGTGAAAAGGATTGTTGGCTCTACTCCTCCAGTGGAGACTACAGGTCAAACCACCGCCTTTGATGCTGCTTCTGGTTGTGGGCAAGGTGGCCCCTCTACTCATGATCGTGGTTGTGGGCGTACATCTGGAGGTCGTTCTCGTTCACCATGCACCTATTGTGGTCGTTTAGGCCATTCTGAGGCTACGCGTTGACAAAAGCACAGGGAGTCAGTAACTGCAAATCAGGCCACTAAGGGAGATGTTTCTGGAGACACTATTTCACAAGCAGAGTTTAATGAGTTACTACAAAAGTTTAGCCAGCTATCCCAAACTGCTCCTCCAGAGACGGCTGCTACTACCTCTACTTCAGGTATACAGGTTGTTTGTTCTACTTCTGCACAGTCCTGGTGGTTGGCTAGTTGATTCAGGTGCTTCCAAATATTTATGTGGTAATCTTGGTGAATTTTTAGAGTTGAAACATGTTTCCCCAGGCACGACAGTGCAGGTAGCTGATGGAAGATTATCCCAGGTTACTAGAAAAGGCGAAGTGTCCCCTTCTTCTAGCCTGAATCCGCCGAATGTGTTATATGTGCCTAATTTCCCGCTCAAGCTTCTTTCAGTTGGCAAAATTACACGTGAGCCGAATTGTAGGGCAATCCTTGATGCTCAATCTTGTGTCTACCTGGACCATCTCACGGGGAAGACGATTGGTAGAGGACATAAAGAAAGAGAAGTTTACAACTTGAGTCGTTCTCCTATTACTACTACTGCTATGGGTTAGGGGGAGGTTGCCTTATCTTATGGATCTCTCATCCAATGGCACCTTCGTTTTGGCCATCTTCTCTTGGAGCGACCTAGGCATGTACTACCCCACAAACCTACTAGTACCAATAATACTTGTGATGCCTGTCAACTTGGCAAGCACCACCATGTCAGCTTTCCTACTTCCCGTCACTTTGGGTCTTCATATGTTTTTGATTTGGCTCATATGGATGTATGGGTGCCAAGTCATATTCCTAATAAACTTAGTCATCGTCATTTTCTAATTCTTGTCGATGATTTTTCTAGAGTTACCTGGTTATTTCTTTTGAAGGATAAATCTAATGTCAGGAGTATTATTGAAAATATTATTGCTGAAATAAAAATCCAATTTTTTGTTACTATCAAAATGCTTCGATCTAATAATGCATCGGAATTTCCTACTCATCTACGTCAGTTTTGGTTCCCATTGTATCATTCATCAAATCACCTGCACTCATACATCTCAACAAGGCTTTAAATGTTGATATCGATGTCATGTCGACAAGTTGAAAATGGGATGTCGAGGATATATCGCTAATATCGGTAAATTTTAGGAAAATCGCACAAAAAAGTTCAAAATGTCAGAAATTTGATAAAAATTAACATGTTAATAACTATTACATACTGAAGAAATGCCTAGAAGACCAAATCATAAATTTTAAATGAAAACATACTGAATTCGTGCTATTAACACATCGACAAAGTCATATATTGAAAAAAAAATGTACATGACATAATAATAATTAAAAAAAATGTTCATAGTAATACTACACACCAGAAGAAAAGATCTATCAATGATGCCAGAGTATCAGTGGACTACACCAAACACGGAAGCACCAACCAATGCCATTAAATCAATACCAGGTTGAACTTCGACTTGACTCGATATCTTAACTTTGATTATCTTCATCTATTCGTAACACTCTAAAATACTCATAGTAGGACTCTCACGGCATGTTGTATCGAGCATTATATTCATTGATGGAACTTTATTAAAATTACTCAAAATGACAAAATGTCATAACATGAAAAAATGCCTAGGCCTTAAAAAAATCAAAATCATGATTTGAGATGTAAAAATAAATAAATTCCACCTCATACTTTCCAAGCCCCCCTGCACTACGGATTGCCAAGATATGGGAAAAATGATACATGACCCTTATCAATCACATGTCAGAATCCAGACAGGGATATGTGAGCGACATATCGCCCATGTCGATCACATGTCGCTAGAACATTGGAAAATTTATACTATAGGCCTTTAGTTTTGGTGATATATCGCTAATACCCCTCGATAATGGCGATATGTCGACCGCTATCAAGGAAAAAGACATGGAATCTTATGTCGATTTCTCCTAACCCAGCAATATCGACATATCGATGATATATCCCAGATATGCAGCCAACATTTAAAACATTGCCTCTCAACAGAATGGTGTTACTGAGATGAAGCACAGGCATCTTCTTGATGTTGCACACACCCTATTGATAACCACTCTGTGCCCTACTTTATATTGGGGGGAATGCTATTCTTATAGCTTGTTTTCTTATAAACAGGATGCTGCATGCTACTATTCATAAGTAGATTCCATTGCAGCTTTTGTATCCTAATAGCCCATTGTTTCCTGTGATTCCAAGAAATTTTGGGTGTGTTGCCTTTGCCCACATTTAGGATACAGGATGGGATAAACTAGCACCTAAGGCTGTCAAGTGTGTTTTCCGATGATATTCACAAACTCAGAAAGGGTATAGGTGCTTTGATCAACATAATTCACATCATTATGTTAGTGTCAATATTACATTTCATAAAGCTATACCATTCTTTTCGATGCCTGGGAGTTATCTCCTTATTCTAAGAATGCACCTATTCTCATTCCCCTCGTTCCATTCAGTGCTACCCCTGATACTAAGATTGCTACTGCTCTTGCCAAAACCAAAATATAATGAACCTGTAGTTACATATAATTGGCCACATACTACTTTCCAGATACCCCCTCCTTCACCAACACCAATCTCTCTGCCTCCGATGAGCTCAAGTTCTTTTGACACTAACAATCATGTGCCTAGTGTTGATACAGGTTAGTCTCAGCTTCATACAATAGAGGATGTGTTGTTAGATTATGTATATATTGATCTTTCAATTGCTATTCGGAAGGCCCCTAAGTCTTGTGCCAAATACAATTTAGCAAGGAATTTACAGACTGACAATCTAGATACAGCTTTCACCACTTTTTGCCAAGTTGTCTCTACTACAGTGCCAGCTACATATCAAGAGGCCATGCTTCATCCAAAATGACGTCATGTTATGAAGGAGGAGATGGGTGCCCTCCAGAGTAAAGGTACTTAGGAGCTTTCTCCACTTCCGTCTGGAGCTAGTCTTGTTGGATGTAGAAGGGTGTTCACACTCAAGTTTCATCCAAATGGATCTATTGCCAGATACAAGGCCAGGCTAGAAGGAAAGGAGTTGACTCAGACATATGAAGTAGACTTCTTTGACACCTTTCCTATAGCCCATCTTTCTATGGTGCATATAATTATTGTCATAGTAATTCATTATGACTAGCAACTTCATCAACTAGATGTAAAAAATACCTTCTTGTATGATGATTTGGAGGAAGAGGCCTATACGCAGAAGCCGCCAAGATATAAGCGGTAGGGGAGTGTGTGCCGTTTGAGGAAAGTCATTTATGGGCTTATGTAGAGTCGCGTGCCTAGTTTCAAAAGTTACCCCAAGTTGCTGAGGCTGATGGATTTCAGATGTCATCTACAGATCACTCTCTATTTGTCGGAAAAATAGAGAAAAAAGTGGTAGTCATTCTTGTCTATGTGGATGATCTTATTGTTACAAGATATGATAATGATGGGATTAGGCACATCAAGGCACACCTAGTAGAATAATATGTGATGAAGGACTTGGGTCTTTTGAGGTACTTTCCGAGAATAGTGCTAGCACATAGCCAAAAAGGTGTTCTATTCAAAAAAAGTACGCTCTTGACATCCTACACGAGGTTGGTATGCTTGCAGCAAAACCAGCTAATATTCTTGTTAGGTTGAAAAGTTTGTACTTCTATTAGAAAATCCTAGGTGCCTTTATATCTTCTACCAATATAGTGACATTAAAATCACCACCAATCAACCACGGGGTCCGCTAATGTGCCACTGCGACTTGATCTAATTCATCCCACATAACCTGCCTCCGCATACCATCATTCGAGTCGTAGATTGAAGAGAAGAGCAGACAAAGATTGTCCCGACGCCTCTACAACTTGACCGTGACCACATGGGATCCGACAATCGAGTCCAACAAGGAGAAGACATCTCCTTTCCACCCAACAACAACACCACCTGCTCTTCCGACCGCATCGAGGGCTATGAACTCCCCAATGCCACCACCCCCCATCTCCCACAACCTCTGATCACAGCTCCCCCATTTCGTCTCCTAGAGAAAAATCACCTCGGGTCCCCATCTGAATGTAACCACACAACGCTGCCCGCCTGGAGGGATCATTCAACCCCCTCACATTCCATGAGAGGACCTTGGTCATGGAGATGGTCGGGAAACACCACCTTGCATCGTGCGCCTGAAACCCACCTCCTCAGCCACCCGGTCAACCTCCCTGTCCTCCAGCTCCACAGGTAGACCCAATTGCCCCCACCGCACCTGCTCCCCATCCAAAGGGTCCTCTTCTCCCCTGTCTACCCCTGCTCGCACAACCCTCACTTCACCCACACCCAACTTCGCCCGAACCTCCTCAGCCACCGCCCCCTCTCCAACCCCATCCCCTCTGATGTGCATACATCTAAATAGCCAAAAATGTCTATTAATGCTTGTTCTTAGCGTCATATTAGCATCATATATTATAAATATTGCATAACATGCAAAATCATGCATTTAGGTCAAGTTGTATAAATTGTATAGTAATTGTCTCCTTTAATGGTCAAGGACAGGGCGATTTTTAATCAGGGCCTCCGATCGAAGATCCAACCATATGGATTTGATCAGGGCGACGATTGGAGTTCAAAGACTCCAAGATCGCCCTAATCGAACATCCATAGCATCAGATATAAACCGAGGAAGCCTAAAGATCAAGGGCCAAGATGGTGTTATCCTCACCTCATATAACAAATCCGACCGCACGGATGGATTTGGATCGACGATCGCAACCTAACGGCACAAAAATCGATCCAATCCGACACCTGTGGCACCGTCTACAACACACAAAAGATGGACGGCCAAGATGGCGCCACGTGGTGCCATCTCAGCCGCCCGATCGGCTCCAAGGAACCGCAGCTACATCTCCAAAGGCATTCCATCGCGCGATCCTAGTCGTTGGATCTTGATCCAACAACCATGATTAACTCTAAAGCACCGCTCCCCTCTTCAAAAGGCTTTGGGCACGGACAATATTGACCGTTGGATCTCGTTCCAACGGCCAACAAATCCACGCGCTTAAACCCTCCGCGCGACAAAGTCTAGGATTCAACGCAATGGTCGTGCCCCTGTGGGCGATGCAAGGGTCGCAAGTTCGAGCCTTGCGAGCGCCTTAATCCAGTAAGGGAGCGGGGTGCGTCGATTCTGACCGTCAGATGGCGATCGTGCGGCAGATGAAGCGGAGACATGGCGCGAGGACATGCGCTGGATCGCGACGCGCACGATGACGCGTGTCTGCACGCCTCATCACACGCACGAGTGCACAGCAGGGGCATTTGAACGGGCACTGAAGCGTGTTTTAGGCGTGGAAGAGGAGGGGGCACGCACAGCATGCGCACACATCGTCCACGATCGACCTTTAGCAACGTTTAAGTTCGTCGCTGAAGGTCCCCTCTTTATTGTTTTTGAAGTTAAAATATCCAAAATGCCCCCACTCCTTGCAACTATAAAAGGAGACCCCTACCCTAAGAATTTTTCATCCCTTCCTTCTCCTCTCTTCCTCCCCAAAGCTTAAGAGAAGCTTGTCTCACACCGAAGATGCTCCTCAAGAGCTAAATCCAAGTTTTCGCCCCCGTTCCGAAAGTAAATCCCGCGACGACGACAACGTGCTACCTCGTTCCCGTTCTTCCGACTTCGTCCTCCTTCCCGCCTCGTCCTCCATCTTCCAGGTGTCACCTCCGTCCGGCTCGTCCCCCAAGCATTCATCAAGGAAGATAGCATCTCTCTCCCTTCTTTTCTCGCTTTCTAGAGTAGAATTTCCCGCTTTCTAGTTGTAACAGTTTCTCGCTTTCTAGTGTAATCATTTCCTACTTTCTTAGTTGTAAAAACATTATTCAAATGCCAACTAATTATTCTCTCCCTCTCTCTCTTATTGTTTATATCGATTCCATTGTGATCATTTCGCCTTTTAAAAAATATACAACAAAATATAATTGCGGATTTTGAGATCAGCGTAGCCTCCCTGTGTTCGACCTGGAACATCTTTACGGATTTTCGGCATAAATTTTATCTGTTGAACGAATTTCTTCGCGACTCGAACTACGATGACGGGTTTTCAAATCCAACTGCGAATGCGTAGTTTTCCGCTATCAACACCTTTGCTGGCTATCAACACCACCACTCACCGATGCTGCCCCAACACCCCCCACGCTACCATCACCTCCCACCGTGCCATCAGCCAACCCTCCACCTCGCCCCGCTATCGACAGGGTGTTGATGGCCACCTCCTCCGCCAACACCTCCCCCTGATGCCGATCGCTACCCACCTCGCTCTCGCCTCCAGCCCTCGTGGTCGGAGAAGACTTAGCACTCCACCTTTGATACGTCCGCCTCGATCTGTACGAGAGCCACTGCGCGAGGAGCTTCCTCAACTTCCATCCCTACAAGGACAACACGATCCCATCCACGTCGCCCGTCACCGCCCAATCAGCCTGACGAAGCTCGGATCATGGGCTCGCCTCCAGGCCCATCCGATCGTCGCCACCTTCGGAGCCCGCCTCGAACCCTTGTGGGCGAAGGGGCACGATTCGAAAACCCCCCCGAACTCACCTTTCCTTAAGGCCGGATCCGCCTCACCCGACCCAGATCCGCCAAGAGGGCGCACTGCTAAAATCCTCTCCACATCAGCAAGGCCCTTCGTCCTCAACGCCTCGAATCTCTCTAGATCTTTCGCAGCAGATCCCGCGCCTTCGGCTGCCTTCACCGCCCACTCGTCTACCACCGAATGCACCACAGGAACCACAGCGATCGCGCAATCATCTCCACGTCACCTCGCCTTCACAAAAACGGCCAGCCATCAGCCTGCCCGTGAACCAGCTCCGCTGTCAAGCTCCGCCACCGCACTACCAGCCACCGCCTCAGCAGAAGACCTAGGTCTCCCGACCTCCGGCAAGACCCGAACAAACCAAGAAGAGCTCCCCCACCTCAAGACAACCTTCTTCGTGATCCGCATCCCTAGCTTCATCTCCACCCAAGCACCAAACCTCGGCAGGTCCTCCGCTCTCAGGCCAAGACCATCTTTTTTGGTTCTTATCAATGGAAACCCGACGAGGGGTTGGATCCAGCCGAGAAGAGGGGTTAGGCAAGGATGTCCATTGGCTCCGATGCTTTTTGTTCTAGCGGCAAGTGTGCCAGCGAGGGCAGCGAATAGATATTGTCAGAGGAACTTAGTGAGAGGTTTCTCTTTGGGAGATGGGACGAGCATTCTGCTGCTGCAGTATGCGGATGATACAATATTTTTTATTGAAGGCAAGGAGATGGAAGCTAGGAGGATGCGGATTTTGCTTCTATTATTTCGTGAGGCTTCCGGGCTACAGATCAATCTGTCCAAATCGAGTTTTGTTCCTTTCAACTTGACGGAGGCGGAGGCGAGGGAGTGCAGTATGCATCTTGGCACAGAGCAGGAAAAACTACCGATTAAGTACTTGGGCCTTCCGTTGACGGACGGGAGGATCTTCGTGCAGGATTGGGCTTCCTTGATTGGGAGGCTGGCGGGGAGGTTGGCAGGATAGGCGTCCAGGTTGCTATCGAGGGGAGGAAAGCTGGTTCTGCTCAAGGCAGTTCTAGCTGCAATGCCTTCGTACTTCATCTCAGTCCTAAAGCTGCCCCAACTAGTCGTCAAGAGAATGTTGGGTCTTATGAGGAATTTTTTCGGGTCCAACCATGGGTCGAACGGGCCTAGCGCCAGGTTGGTGGCGTAGGAGGAAGTTTGAAAGCCGGTTGAGGAGGGGGGCCTTGAGGTGGGGGAGTTGGGGAGAACCAATGATAGCCTGCTGGCGAAATGGATTGGAGGCTTATTGGAGAAGAGGGGAGATTTGGTAGGGAGGGTTTTCAGGTCTGCTTATGGAGGCCCTTTGCGTTGGGACCTCCTATCCCCACCAAAGGATGCTTCTCATTTCCTAAGAGGTCTGTCGGCGGTGGCTCCTAAAGTGCAGAACTGTTTTGTACTGCTGGTGGGGACGGGGGAGATTTTCAGGTTCTAGCAAGATGATTGGACAGGTCAAGGTGCACTTTCTAGAAGATTTCCGAGACTTTTCACTCTTTCCACGGGCAGGAAGGCATCTGTGGCAGAAGTTTGGGGAGACGGGTGGTGCCTATCTTTTGCAGGGAATCTTTCAGATGCAAGAATCCAGGACTTCCAGAGATTTCTTGAAGAGTTGGAAGGCCTCCGCCCGGTGTCAAGGAATGATATGTTTAATTGGGATGGAGATTTCTCAATGAGGGCTGCTTACAAGAGATTGTCCAGCGGGGGACCCACTGGTGATTTGGATCTGGTGAGAGATTGCAGACAGGTTTGGAAGGCAACTTGCCCTTTGAAAGTCAAGATCTTTATTTGGCTACTTAGGAGGCGGAGGCTCATGACGAGGGTGTGGAGGAAAAGATGGGCTCTTGGAGAGGTTAAGGTATGCCCTTTGTGTAGAGATGATGAGGATATCGACCAACCTTTTCTTTTCTTGCCCGTTTGTATCATAGATTTGGAGCCATGTGGGAGCGAGATGGTGGAATTGTCATTCTTTTGATGAGTTTTGGAGAGGATATAGAGGTGGAGGCAGCAATGCTGGGTAGAATGTCTTCCAGATGAAGGAAAGGGCCAAGCCACTGGCGATCCTCTGGGGTGTCTGGTTGGGAAGGAATGAAGTCGTCTTCAGGGGGCAGAGGCCTTATGTGGAAAATTTCGTGGAGTCTATTTTTGCTTTGATTAGGATGTGAAGTGAGTCACTGTGAGTGAAGGGTCTTTGTGGCTGTATTTTGGACCTGATGTAGGCTGAAAGGCCTTTTCTTATATTACATTTGGGGTGGTTATCAGTTTAGATAACTACGCTTTCCTTTTTAAAAAAAAAATGTTTCTTGGAGAGCGCTTTAGTAAAGATATCTGCAACCTGATCCTCATTAGCAATGCAAGGTGTGGTAATCATTCTAGTGATAATAGCATCTCTAATAAAATGGCAATCCACCTCCATGTTCTTCGTTCTCTCATGGAAGGCAGGATTGCTAGCAATAAGTGTCGCTACCTTATTATCAAAATACACGGTAGTGGGACCAGAAACTAACACTCCCAAGTCACATAAGATAGATCTCACCTGCGGGAGCTCACAAGTAGTATGGGCCATAGCCCTATACTCTGATTTTGTACTGGATCTAGAGACAGCATTCTGTTTCTTACTTCTCCATGTGACAAGATTGTCACCCACATAGGTACAGTAACCAATAGTAGATCTTCTGTCTACATGTGTTCCTGAATAGTCTGTTGGTAGAGCACTCTAGTTATATTTTATTGCTTTGAAGTTATTTGTTATTGTTCTTGTCCTATTGGACTTATGTTGTACTTTTCCCAAACACTTCTCTCTATATAAAGAGGTGTAGAGATTCATTTGAGAATAAGACTTCTCATTATCTCCAACTTGGTATCAGAGCGGCGATCCTGGATCGACGTTGTGATATCCCACCCCTCACAAGCCTCCAAAACCTCCCACCAAAACCCTAACCGGCGAGCAACCCAACTCCGCCGACCCCAGCCGGCTATGCAAGCCTCTCCAGCCAGTGCTGCGGTGGTAGCAGCCACTAGCGATCGTCGCCGGGGACTGTTAACCACAACAGCGCCGCTGCTGCTTCTCGAGGAGGCTGCTGTGACCTTGCTAAGCGTGTCCACCGACAGGTCTCGCCGCCAGCAGCACCACCACCGCCTCTCCGGACCTGTTGCAACCTTGTTTGGCGTCGCCACCGGTAGATCTCACCGCCAGCAGCACCGCCACCGCCTCTCCAGGCCTGCTGAGACCTCGTTTAGCGTCGCCACGGGTAGATCTCGCCGCCAACACCACCACCACCGCCTATCCAGGCCTGCTGCAGGTCTGCTAAGCATCGTCTCGCCCCCAGCAGCGCCGTAGTCGCTTCTTCGATAGACCACGCGCACCTCTTGCGGTCCTGATAGGGCTAGTGGCGTAATTCTCTTGCCAGAAAAGGGGCGCACCACCCTGTAGAAGTGTTAAGGTCTTTCCCATACCCTAGCATGCGCTAAGTCGTGGTTCAAATGGTGTGCGTGACTCTTTGGATGTTCTCTAGGGTCTTTTTGACCTTAGATCTCATGATCAAGAGATTACATTTCTCAGTTGTGCAAGCTTGTTAGATCTGAATATTGGTTTCAGATCATACCTATGGCATCTTGTGGCAGTCTTAAGGCATGATGGCCTCCTCAAGTTCTTCGGAAGTGTCGTTGGTTACCGCTACGGACAATGGAGGTTACAAATCCCCTTTCTTTGTTCCTATTGCCAAATTAAACGAGGTCAATTATGCTAGGTGGTCTCAAACTTTCCTCATGACAGTTGAGGGGTATAATAAGGAACATCTATTGTTGGAGTTGGAGCCGCAAGATAAATCAGGGAAGAAAGTCACATGGAAGAAAGATAATTCCACGGTCCATGCTTGGATCATGAATTCTGTTGAACATTAGATTGGTCATGGGATTATGTACTACAAAACCACCAAGGAAATGTGGGATTCTTTACATGACACGTATTCTCATGAGAAGAATTCTAGCAAGTTGTTTGAGATTCATCATGCTATTGGAAGTCTCAAACAGGAGGGTCAGTCACTGTCGCATTATTATGCACTTCTAAAGGGACTACTTGAGAAGTGCAATGCCTGTAGACCTGTCTGCACTTATGCCACTTAGAGGACACAGAGGAAGGAGTATGTTGTTCTACAGTTTATTGACGGACTTGTACCAGACTGAGGCTGCTAGGTCCCAGATCCTTACCCTGGCTGAGCTTCCATCTCTAGAGGAGGCTTATAGCCGTGTGAGCAGGGTGGTTGTTAAGCCATCCATGTCAGAGATTAGACAGGCACCTGTGCTTGTTGCTACTACACGCAGAGGACGTGGTGCCCCATCCACTAAGGGGAGAGGACGAGGTAGTCGGGGTACGAGTGGTAGACTTCGCACCATTTGCTCGCACTGTAGAAAGATTGGCCACACAGAGGCCTATTGTTGGACGAAGCATGGTCGACCTCCCATGGCCAACTAGATTGTTTCTTTAGAGGAGGAGAGCGACATGGTGTCCCACACGGACTATGATGCTGTAGTCTAGCGCCTCTCCCAGTTGACCCAAGAGACCACTACTGCTGCTTATACAGCCGCCCTGGCCATTTCAGGTATGACTTGTGCTTACAAGTCTGGTAACACTGACAGTGCCTTGTGGCTGGTGAATTCTGGCGCATCTCAACATCTCAGTGGAGATGAGACATTTTTGACAGGTTCATGATGTTCCCTCAGTGAGATCTGTGCAGATAGTAGATGGCAAGCAGTGTAGGGTTTATGGCAGAGGAGATGTGTCAGTGACACCTGCACTAATGCTGCCTAATGTTCTTTATGTTCCAAAATTTCCGATCAGTCTTTTGTATGTCAGTAGAATCACAAAAGACTGGAACTATCGTGCAATATTTGATGAGTTGGACTATATTTTTCAGGACAAATTCAAAGGGAAGACGATTGGTGGCGGACATGAGGAGGGGGTGTGTATCGCCTGATGCAGCTCCATTTACTGTTGTGTCAGGACAAGGTTGCATTTAGTACTGATACAGCTCTTCATTGGCATCATCATCTTGGGCACCCCTCACTAGGCAAGCTTCGACGCGTCATTCCTCATATTTTGCCAGCTACAGAGATTTTGTGTGATGCATGCCAGCTAGGAAAGCATCACAGAGCCAATTTTCCTTCTAATTCATCTCAGAGTTCTACTGTTATCTTTGATTTACTGCATATGGATGTATGGGAACTGAGTCGTGTCCTAGATAGACTGGGTCACAGATTTCATCTACTTGTGGATGATTTCTCTAGGATGTCATGGTTATTTCTTTTGAAAAAGAAATCTGATTGAACCATTTATATTACAAATAAAGACTCAGTTCTCTAGTATTGTGAAAATTGTATAATCTAATAATGCTTTAGAGTTATGTACATCTAAGTTGGTAGACTTTTATAGAACTTTTGAGATTGTTCACTAGACATCCTGTATACATACGTCCCAACAAAATGGAGTAGTGGAAAGAAAACACTATTACGTGCTTGATATGGCTAGGACACTATTGATACAACACAATGTGCCACAGGTGTATTGGGGAGATGCAGTATTAACTGCATGTTATTTGATAAACAGGTTGCTTAACTTAGCTATACAAGAACAAGTTCCTTAACAAGTCCTCTATCCTAATAAGGATTTAGTCACTATCCCACCTTGGGTGTTTAGGTGTGTAGCCTTTGTGCACATTCTGACACATAGTAGGGATAAGTTGACTCCAACAGCAGTGAAATGTGTCTTTTTGGGTTACAGCAACGCCTAGAAAGGATACAGATACTATGACCCCCTTGGTAAGAAGCATTATGTAACTGCAGATGTCACATTGAATGAACTCATTCCTTATTTCTCTACAGATGGTCACCAGGTGACATTTGAAGGAGGTTTGGCTCCTATACATGTTCCACCAGTTCCCTTGGAACAAACTCCTGTTACATGTAGTGAGAATACCACAAAGACTCCCATGAGGCAGAAGGCTCAGATCACTCAGGTCTATAGGCTACCTGTGACATACAGACAGTATGCATGGCAAGAACATACCCCCCACCTTCTCAGCCACCTGTCTCCTCCCCTTGTCAGGTATGGATTGATACTGACGTGAGTTGTCCCAGTGGTGTTTGTACAGATCCCTCTGATGAGTCTTCTCCTTCTGCTGCTACTAAACATATTGAGAAGGATATTGATCTTCCAATTGCTATTCGGAAGGCTTCACGGAGTTGTGCTCAATATCATACTGTACAGACAGTCTCTACTGCCAATCTTGGCAGGTCATTTGCTACTTTTACAACGGTTCTCTCTGCGATGCACGTTCCTACCTCCCATCAGCAGGCCATGCTGGATCCAAAATGATGTCAGACCATGGACGATGAGATGGCTACTCTACGCTCTAGAGGAACGTAGGACTTGACCACCTTGCCTCCCACGTCGGAACAGTTAGGTGCCGTTGGGTCTTTGCTATCAAATACAACCCAAATGGCACAATTTCTCGCTACAAGGCGAGACTGGTGGCAAAGGGGTTTACCCAAACATATGAGGTAGATTTCTTTGATACCTACTCTCTTGTTGCTTGACTATCTACTGTTCGGATTTTGATGTCTGTAGATGCCCACTACGACTGACCTCTTCATCAGTTGGATGTGAAGAACGCGTTTTTGTATGGAGATTTTCAAGAGGATGTTTATATGCAACAGCCTCCTGGGTTTGAGGCTCAGGGGGAGTGTGTATGCAGATTGAAGAAAGCTATCTATGGCTTAAAGCAGAGCCCAAGAGCATGGTTCCAGTGACTCTCAGAGGAGGTACAGGTCATAAGGCTTATATGATCTTCTATTGATCACTCTCTGTTTGTCAAGAAAGAAACAAGG
This sequence comes from Thalassia testudinum, assembly GCA_037157565.1. Lineage (NCBI taxonomy): Eukaryota > Viridiplantae > Streptophyta > Magnoliopsida > Alismatales > Hydrocharitaceae > Thalassia > Thalassia testudinum. The sequence goes on along the minus strand of JAZHRO010000077.1, from coordinate 52,476,154 downwards.
GGAGTGGTTGTACTCCTTGTTTATGTGGATGACCTGATTCTTAATGAACATGACTTTGTTGGGATAGCTGAGGTAAAAAGGAAGCTGGCCGATGCCTTTGTGATGAAGGATCTGGGAGAGTTCAGATACTTAGAATTAAAGTAGCACGTAGCAGAGAGGGTATTGTTCTTAGTCAACGCAAATATGCCCTTGATATCTTGCAAGAAATAGGAATGATGGGATCTAAATATGCTCATATACCTATGGATCCCAAAGGACATCTCTATGATGCTGAGTCTCTACCTATAGATAGCAGATCTTATAGGCAGTTGGTTGGTAAATTGTTATATCTTACTATTACTCGTCTAGATCTTTCCCTTGCCGATGGAAAACTCAGCTAGTTCATGGACAAGTCGACCTAGCAGCATTAGGATGCTACTATACAGGTGCTTAGATATGTGAAGAAAGCACCTGGTAGAGGTGTCTTATTTCAGAAGGGCTCATCTATGAGTATTGTTGGTTATTCTGACGTCGACTATGCAGGGTGCAAGACAAATAAGAAGTTAACAACCGGTTCTACACTTATATGGCAGGCAACTTAGTGACCTGGAGAAACAAGAAGCAACAGGTGGTATCTAGATCTAGTGCAGAGTCAGAATACAGGATTATGGCTTAGATTGCTACAAAGATGATCTAGGTCAAATCAATGCTACATGATCTTCATGTTCAGATAGAGGAACCGATGGAGATGAGGTGTGATAACCGCGCTGCTGCATATATTACAAACAACCCAATATTTCATGAGCGGACAAAACATGTTGAGGTTGATTGACATTATACTAGAGGCCTGATACAACATGGAATCATTTACACTTCATTTGTATCTTCTGAAGATCAGATAGCAGACATATTCACAAAGCCCCTTGTGAGAACCGCATTTGATAAGTGTTGTTCCAAGATGAGCATTATTGATATATATACTCCAGCTTGAAGGGGAGTGTTGGTAGAACACTCTAGTTATGTTTTATTGTTTAGGAGTTATTTGTTATTGTTCTTGTCCTATTGGACTTATGCGATACATTTCTCAAACACCTCTCTCTTTATAAAGAAGTGTAGGGTTTCATTTGAGAATAAGACTTCTCATTATCTCCAACTTTGTCTGCATCAGACTACCACTATACATTAAGTTGACCATGCTTCATACAAGATAGCCCCTTCCCAGGAGCTTGTTTAAAGTATCTTAGTACTTGACATACACCATCCAAGTAGATTTCTCTAAGAGACTGCATAAAGTAACTCAGTCTCCCCACAGCAAAACAAATATCAAGTCGCATAACAGTCAGATATAACAACTTTCCCACCATAGTATGGTATCGGTAACGTCCTCAAGCAAAGGACTCAGAATCTGCAAGTGGCAAGGAATCCATAGGAATGCTGGTAGGCTTGCATCGCAGCATCCCTGTCTCTCTTAGCATGTCACGAACATACTTCCATTGAGATAACACTAAACCACCATCAACACGTTGTACTTCAATGCCCAGAAGATAATTTATCATGCCCAGATCTTTAGTAAAAAACTAAGAATGCAAGAACCTCTTGGTAGCCTCTATCCTTTTTTCATCACTTTCCATAGGTAGTATATCATCTACATAAACAATAATGATAATCGATCCAGAAGCTGTATGCATTGTAAAAACAATGTGATCTGCAATAAATATAGTAAAGCCAAACTCTTGCACAGCTTTACTAAACCTTTCAAACTAAGCGCTAGGGCTCTGTTTAAGGTCATAAATTACCTTCTTCAACCTGCAGGCTTTTTAACACTCCCCCTTAACCACGAAACCAGGGGTTGTTGCATGTAGACCTCTTCTAAATCACCACAGAGGAGAGCATTTTTAATATCAAGCTGTGAAATCGAACATCCACTATTGACTGCCACAGAGAAGTATCCTCACTGAATTGAGTCTGGCTACTGGAAAAAGTCCCAAAATAGTCAACTCCAAAGGTTTGTGTATAACCTTTGGCAACCAGGCATACTTTGTACCTTTCTACTGTACCATCTGAACAGCATTTCAAGGTGAACACCCACCTTTACCCCACAACAGTAGCATCCGAGGGTAGGTCAACAAGTTCCCAGGTACCCCTGGACTGAAGAGCAGCCATCTCCTCCACGGCCAAGTTCCAGGAAGAGTCCTGAGACGTCTCAACATGATTTCTGGGAATATTTTTGTTGTCAACTACAAGAGATAGAAGCCTTCATGTTGCAAGATCGTTGTGGCTACCTCTGAGCAATAGGAAGATCCACGTCAAGTACCTAAGGTAATGTAGAATCTGAACCTTCATCCAAATCAACAGTATCAGCAAAGGACTGAGAAAGAATAGTAGAAAGTGGTTCCTCCGCCTGTGGAGTAGTGGAGGAAGGTCTGCGCTGAAAATGATGAGAGAAGGTATCTGTAGTAGGCACCTCAGGATGTCTAGGATAGGAAATACGACAAACATCATGAGGTGGAGGTGGTTCAAAGGGACCTAAAGGTGTAGCACTAGGTATAGGCAATGGAACATCCTGCGAAACACTAGGAGACTGTCCAGTAGCAGAATAATATGGCATATCCTCAAAAAAAGGTCACACCCTTACATAAAATCGATGTAAGAGAGGGTCAAAACATCTATATCCCTTTTGGGTTCTAGTATAACCCACAAAAATACACCCGATAGATCTAAGAGCAAACTTATCCACTTTAAATAATGAACAAAGCACACACATCCAAACACCTTAGGAGGTAAAGAAAATAGCTCCTAAACAAGAAATAAAACAGAATAGGAAACTTTCCCACCAAGAATAGAAGATGCCACCCGATTAATCAAAAAAGCAACTATAAGCACAGCATCAGATCAAAAGGTAGCAAGAATATGCATCAGGAACATAATAGTGCAAGCAATGTCTAGAAGATGTCTCAACTTACATTCAACCACCCCATTCTATTGGATTATATGAACACAAGATGTCTAATATATAATACCATAGGACTGAAAAAGCTGTGTCAAAGTAGAATTCACAAACTCGAACCCATTATCAGTCCAAAACATACGAATAGTAGTAGAAAACTGAGTCTTTATTTCATTAACAAAATTTTTAATCGATACAAGAGTTTTAAATTTTTCTTTTATCAATAAGACCCAGCAAACACGAGTACAAACATTCGCAAGAACGAAAAAATATCAAAAACCCCTAAGGCACTTGACCCGACATGAGCCCCACAAATCAGCATGAATAAGAAAGCAAATTCAGTTCTTTCATTACTACTAGGAAAGCAAACCCTATGATGTTTGCCAAGCTGACAAGTATTGCAAGAATCTGAAAGCTACATATCAGGAAGCTGATGGTGAAGGACAAACACACTAAGATGTCCCAATCTTAGATGCTACTATAAAGCAGAATTGGAGGCAGCAGCTATGGAATAATGCTCTGAAGGAAGGCCAGGATAGTAAAGGTCGTCAAGCTCAAGTCCACCAATCTGCTTCATCGTTAGAACATCTGTAAGAAAAAAAATTGGTCATGAAATATTGCTTTGCAATTTAATGTCATAGTTATCTGACTAATAGATATTAAATTCAAGGCGAATTTGTGCACATGCATGACATCAAAAAAAGGTAAAGTGGTGGACAGAAAAATGTCACCCAAGCCTGTCACAGGGGACAAGGCACCATCAGCTACTTTGACATGTATTGGAGCAATCAGTGGTCTCAGAGAAGTAAAAAGGATAGCATCTCCTGTCATGTAGGAAGATGCACCTAAGTCTGCAAGCCAAGATGGCTTACAAACACCTCTAGTGCTAGCAGTAGTACATGTCCTCTAAGTCACAGAAGCACCTGTAGTGGAGGTAGTCAGAATAGAAACAACTGTCATATTCCTCTTTGGAGATAGCGACCTGAGGACTGACTTACTCTTCCTCCTGATAATGCAGACTCTCATCACCACCACAAGTGACCTGATTGGCCTAATGGCCCTAAGGAAACTCGTACTTTATCGAACACCAGCTATGTGATTTGTCTTGTAACAATGGTCACAGAACAAACCACATCCTCTACCACGACCTCCTGCTCTCGCTCCACATCCTCTCCCCCTACCTCCTAGGGCTCCCTTGCCATGACTTATAGCTGCCATGGCCGAGGAATCAACGACTGCAATAGGGTCAGAGTCTCAAGTTTGAACAGGTGAGCATAGATCTGCGCAGGTGTAGGGATCTCCTCAAGTGTCACAAGCTGAACTTTAACAGACTTGAACTCAGGACCAAGACCTGAAAGCAACTAAACAGAACGAAAGACTTCACGTTGCTTTGCAATTACAGTGACATCTGTGGAGATCGACTGATAAGTATCCTGCTCATCCGAGAGGTTCTTCATAGAGACAATATTCAGCAAGGGGCAGTTACCTTCCGAAAGAAATGTAACTCCTCAATCACCTTGTAGAGGCGGCTGGTATTGCTCCTATGAGAATGAATCTCATGAAGAACCTCCCACATCTTCTTTGGAGACACACATGACATAACCTACTTTGCAATAAGTTCCTTTATGCTATTCAACATGCAAGTTGCCACCCAATCATTGTCTGCTTCCCAGTCAACAGACTTGATAACAGGTTCATCTTGCGTAAAGATATATTTCTTTCGATGTGACCCCACATATCGGGAAACGGAGGTAGACCACAAAAGAAAGTTGATGCTATCCAACTTGATAGAGGTTTCTTGCATCAAAGATGGTACGCTCGGGGTAGATATCTTCCTTGTTGAGTCACCAGAAGCACCCTTCTTGTCTTTCATATCACTTGACTTGTAGGAAACCAAAGATCAAGAGATTTCAGTAAAAAAAATCAAACCATATAGGGTTTGAAAACTCCACCGATCCATGAATAGACGGAAGATCAGATCATAGGTGACCACCCGAGGCTCCTGTGGCACTACAGCACTTGCTCTACTACTACTACAAGGCCACCAAGGGCTCAGACAACCCTAGCGGCAGCACCGCTAGCCTCCTACAACGACGCTAGGAGGGCTTCGGTGCCCTTGGCGACGATGCTACTACCACTAGGAGCACCACTTGGAGCGTTGCTGCCCTCCTGCGGGCGACGCAGGGAGGTCCAATGACCCTGGCGATGGCGAGGCTACCGCTGGGAGCACCGCTCAGGCCTCCTATGGGCAAAGATGTGGCCCTCCTGTCGATGGCGACGCCGTTGCTATAGGTGGGAGGGTCGACCGAAGTTGGAGAGGGGTCGGTGATGCCTTAGAGAGGGAGAGGAATTTGGTGGCACGGTTTAGCAGCTAGGTTTAGGGGTGGGACATCCGAACACCAATCTAGAACCGCTGCTCTGATACCATATTAGGTTGAAACGTCCATACTTCTATTTGAAAAGCCAAGGTGCCTTTATATAGAGAGGCAACAAAAGGGTAGAGTTACAAGTATACCCCAATTAACATAACACTAAAAAATAAAAGGTATACAAAAGATAACTCAACAATTCTCGTGGATCCAAAAGCTCATTTGTATGACCCTGAGTCACCATCTGTTAACAGCAGACAATATAGACATCTAATGGGTAAGCTATTGTATCTTACCATTACCAGGCCAGATCTTTCATTTGTTGTTGGTAGGTTGAATCGATTTATGGCCAAGCCTACCAGGCAGCATTAGGAGGCTGTAATAATGGTCTTAGGTATGTCAAGAAAATCCCAGGGAAGGGTCTTTTGCTCACTAGGGGGACCTCTATGTTATTGCTTATTCTTATGCAGATTATGTGGGTTGCCTAACAAATAGAAAGTCTACTATAAGATTCTACACATATGTAGTTAGCAATCTTGTGACCTAGAAAACCAAGAAGCAAGTTGTTTCCCAATCTAGTGTAGAATCTGAATAAAGAGTCATGGTAGACATAGTTGCACAACTTATGTTGATGAAGTCCCTTCTTGCTGGTTTGCATGTTCATATTAATGGCACTATGAAGAAGCATTGTAATAATGTGGTTGCTACCTATATTGTTAACGATCCAATGTTCCATGAACATACTAAACTTGTGGAAGTGGATTAACATTACACACAAGATCTCATCCATAAAGGCTATTTACATACAACTCCAGTTGGTACTAATGATCAGATTGCAGACATCTTCACCAAGCCTCTCAACCATTTGGCATTTGATTATTGTTGTTCCAAGCTAAATATGATTGACATCTAAACTCCAACTTGAAGGAGAGTGTTGAGAGACTTGAGTTATTTCCTTTTATGAAGATGTATTTTATATTTGTTTATTAGATAGGGAGTTGTGTTTTACTTTTTTCACTACCTCTCTCTATATAAAGCGAGGTAGGATTTTTCATAGACAAATAAGACTTGTCATTTTTCCTAACTATTTGTCCGCAAAAATAATGTTAAGTAGTTGGATCTTCCCTTTTTCTTTTTGAAATAGACCTAGAATGACAATTAAGAGCTCTAACAAAAAGGACAGTTTAGTGCCAAACTCAGCTTCTCTTTTCATGTTCACCTAAATTACAATATACGATCAGCGATAAAATAACAAGAAGAAACCACCTTAAATTATCAATCAAGGATTTTACATCGGTGCCCCGGAATCTTTTGAAATAGCATATACCCCCAACTTCTTACTCTTTACATGGATGGTAAATGGTAAGAGGAAGAGGATAAGAGGAAGAGGATAAGGGGTATCCATGCAAATAATAAGAAGTTCGGGGCACGTGTTATTCCTAAAGATTCTAGGGACACCCATGCAAGATTCTGTTAAATTAATAGGTGACAAAACTAAGATCGAAACCAATAGTTCAAGTACGTTTAACAATAAGAGTCAATATCAATTTATTGCCAATAAATCATTGGTTGCAGGCAATGTTTGATGGGCACATGAAGAACTAGAAAGTCTATATTGATAGGTACATGAATGAACCCTGAAGTCTAGATAGAACATCAAGCCATAGCTTGTTCCTAAATCCAAGATTCCATCTGCCATGCTACCCAAGACAAGCTCATTACAAGAGAAAGCAAGACATGATACCTGGTCCATCGTTGACAAAAGAACTCTTTGAAGATCATCAATCTCCCTTTGAAGCCATCTATCCCTAGCAGCTTTGTTGGCAAACTGTGTGGCACGTCCTTGTTTTTGATATAAAATACTGAGCTTCTTCTCACGGTCCATAATGCTGCACATCAATGAGAATGATGACATACATAGAAAGACCAGGATAGCTATGTTGAATCCATAATCATAACAAGCACAAGTCTCCTGAAAGTATTTTAAAGGAATACCCTCTTGTGATCCCTTCCTCTTCAGCCACTTTGTCATAGTGCAAAGGCCTGATTTTATCAAGCTCAACCTTCGAATCATGAATTTCTTTCTTTAAACTTATCAATTGCTTCTCAGCATCTTTCTGTAGAACAATGAAATGAATATTCCCATGTCAGTAATCACGACATGGAAGAAGTGTTCACTGTATCTAAATTGAACTAACCTTAGCACGAATACCCATAGATCGTTTTTCTTCAAGATCTTTCACATCAAGCTCAATTTGTGCATGCTTTTCCAAGGCCAAAGTACGCTCCTTTTCCTTGGCTTCTTTATCTCTATTAAGCCCTTGGAGCTCTTTTGTCAAGGCCTTATATTCCTTATCCCATAACTTGCACTTCTCATGAGCATCCAGCACACTATTATACATGTTAGTAGACTTCTCAGAAACCTTGCTCCGAGCCACCTCAATCTTCACATATAAAAATTATAGGGGTCAGATGTCAAATATTGATTTTGATTGTTCAGCACTCAAAGCAGTCAGCTTCTGAAAAAAAAGGAATGAACAAAACACAGTTATTGTGGTACAACTTAAATACTGCCCATCAAGCACCTTACTATTGGACAAAATTCTACAAGAAAACAACAGTATAATTGCTGTTTCTGTATATAGATATTATTGATATTTAGTATCTAATTTGACTTTCTAGATTTTCTTAAAATGATATTTTTTGAAAAGGGGAGGAGATGCAAAAAGGAGTTCGCCATTAATGGTCAAGGGAATAACTTGCACAATCTGTAAACATAATCTAATTAAAGCAGCACAGTTCTCTTCAAAATTTAAGAAAAGCCTAATTTCTAAGTTGCCAAATGTGACTGATCACTGTTCCTGATCTGGTTCAAAATTTTCCCATGAAATACATTTTTTTGGATGCAAAAAACGGCATGTTCATTTCCACTAATTTAATAGCCATTGTGATTTGCATTAATGCCTTTTTCTATGTGCAGCATGAAAGGATATTGGATTGCATGATATCCACAATCCTTCTTTACATATGATTTATGTATTACAAATTTGGATATCTTTTCAAAAAGAAAAAATATAAATTCAGATAATATATAATTTTTTGAATTCTCTATTAAAATATGCTTTTATACAAAACTATTTTTAGTCAGCTTGATATCCACCTAGAAGGTCTGGAAAGCACTTAGTACATTCTGCTGAGGTCACAAGCATGCTGATTTCAATCTCAAGCTGCTGAGCTCATTCTAATGGAAAAATAAGACAGATAAAATAGGCCCACATCTAAAGAATTGGAAACTAGAAGTGCTGAATGAAAAATACAAAGCCCCCAACCAAATCTGATTGGTCCAAACTTAATGCATTCGCATAGTACCAGAGCCCCTACAATCTGGATAAAAAGATTTTTACCTTCATGCCATGAATCTATCTGTCCTGTGATGGACACACACAAATATCACATTCGAGAGATGACATTTGAGAGATGTGAGGGAATAGTTCTTGTGGAGATTTGGAGAATTGAAAAACTTTATTATTAAATCTCAAGAAACAAAACATGAAGTTGATCCCTTTATATAGAGAGAACCAATCATAATTCTACTTAAAAGTAGACAAAACATATCTCTTCAAATTTTATCAAATCTCTAACAATCCTAAAACATATCTCTAACAAATCTCTAAAACAAAAATAAGAAAGAACAAAATATGAAGTGGATAATTCTACTACTAACATCAGATTTTCTCTAACACTCTCCTTCAAGTTGGAGCATGCACGCCCAACTTGAAGGAGTAGTGCATTGGTACACACTCCCCCCATCTAATGTAGTCGAGGCTAGAGTACGCATGTAGATCACACACATACTTTGTCTTCCAACAGGAGTCGATCCCAAGCATGTACACAAAAATACTTCAACTGAACTTGTAGACTGGAACTAAACTAAACTGGTCACTTTTACCTTCTACAGGATACATTCCCAAGCACTGGCAGTCACCCATCACTAGAGAAAAAACTCTTCACACTAAGAGAAGAGAATTGGGTTCGAGCATTTATGAATAAGGCTAAGCCTATGGCTCAATCTCCCTACCACTCATTGGCTTCTTCTGTGTCAATGACACAACCGAAGGCTTCAAAGTTTTCTGCAAGCTAGGCACAGGTTACATAAACATGACTCTGGCAACTTCGACAGCAGTCGCCACAGCAGCAGTAGTCGAAGAAGGTTCCTCTCCCTTCAACATTATGAAAGGAAAAGATTGGTCTGCTGCTCAACAAAACCCTAGTATCTCTTATATACGAGAGAGACATGAGAAAATTACAAACTCATCCAAACAAGAAGTAAACATAACAACTTAGTCCATAAAGCCTAACACTTTCACAAACATATTACACAAGTACTCAATCTGAGCCAACATGAACGACTGGGACTCTTGTGATGTAGCCACTAATTTATTTGCCCAAGCGAGTCTTCCATATTTGTCCCAACATTTACCGAACGAAAGATTGATCTAATTACAATAGATACAGGGACTAAATATTCTACAACGTCATCTTCCCCAACTTCAACCACATCCTACAAAGTAGTGCATATTGCTTCCTACTCCAGATGCTGCCAGCACGAAGGACTCTTAAGCAAAGCTATCAAGGTGTTAAGGGATTGCAAGGTGACAAGCTCACTAATTGCCTAAGTCGAGAGGAGACAAAAAGGCAATCACACAATTGAATCGAGATAACAAGTCTTTTTTATTTTTTAAAATATCAAGCATGCCAAACTAGCTCAAGCAATAGCATTGACTTTTATTAGAAACATATAATAACACTATTTAAGTGAAAGAAAAAGCAACGATACTATCATATTTAGATAACAACCACATATACATACATTATCATACAATGTCTACACACAAATATTATATACATCTATCAAAAAGTGATTGTTACATATTATAACAAACTATATTTATAATACAATACAAACTTAATACCATAACTTATAGATATATTGTTATATATCATTAGAGACTTACAAACAATAAAAAATATATATAACACATATCAATAAACTAATAATATCTCATAATTATCATTACAAACGTATAATAATTAAAAATATGTATATGTCATAATAGACAAAGAATAGTCTAAGTTAGAAAGATATGTCAGTGCAAAAGGCAAATTTAAGGGTATAAAAGCTATCAATGACATATTAGTGTTTAGCCCCGTGATTTACACGGATATAAGATTGCATTCTGTACAACATATTTATACTAAGGGAATTGTAGTAATATTGAAAAAAAAGACCTTTAAAAACTATAATCAAAACATTTTGATGTGTAATGCAATGTAAATTTCAATAAATTTATAAGCTAATTAGGGTCTTGCTGAAATTTTTGCATAAAAAATAGGATCTTCTTGCAATTATTAAGTAAAAATATGCGCATTGTATTCTCCACAATGATATGTTTAAAATTTTAAATAAAAACAAAAAAAATCAATTTCAATAAATTTGTGGGCCAATTAAGGTCTCGCTGCAATTTTTGCATTAAAAATAGGGTCTTGTTGCAGTTAGTGAGTAAAATGTAAGGTTTGTACTGTAATTATTTCTTCTATATTTTTATAAAATGATAAATAATTATACTTTATTTATATGTAAAAATAAAGAAGATTATGAAAGTATACTTTTATAATTATTTCTTATATACTTTTATTATAGACCCCTACTATAATAATTATTGTTTAGTATAAAAGATAAATAATTTGATATCATTTATTAGTATTAATCTTCTTTATAATAATTATTATAGATTGTAATAGATTGCATCATAGGGATTGATCCCCATACGTTTAGTATAAAGAAACTAAATCTCCTTATAAATTAAGATATTTATTTCTATTATAAGATAAATGTATTATAGAGTAGGGATAAATCTTCTTACATTATAATATACACAGTAGGGACAAATATATTATTTATCTTTTTAATTATTTATACCTATATTTTTAATCATTATAAAGAAGTATCCCTCCAATTAATATCAAGAAATATCCCTATAATAATTTTATGGGTTGTATTATAAGGAATGATCCCTATACTTTTAGCATAAAAAAAGTAAAGAAAATTATTATAATTAATATATATTATAAGAAACTATAAATCATTGTCCCTATACTTTTATAATGATTATAAAGAAGCATCCCTATAATTATTATCAAGAAGTATCCCTATAATAATTTTATAGAATATATTATAAGGATTAATCCTTATACTTTTAACGTAAAAAGAGTAAAGAAAACACTCACCTAAAAACCGATAGCAAAGACTCAAACACGCGACCACACAATACCAAGGCTATCTAACAACGTAACCAACTGTGCTATAAATCTACATTATCAAACTTGTTCAACAATTTTTTACAATTCACCATTCCAAAAAATAGGAGCACAATGCAGTGGACAGTAGTGTAAAGATGAGTAATTAATATATATTATAGCTATAAATCATTCTCCGTATACTTTTATAATGATTATAAAGAAGTATTCCTATAATTATTATCAAAAAGTATCCCTATAATAATTTTATAGATTATATTATAAGGCTCAATCTCTATACTTTTAGCGTAAAAGAAGTAAAGAAAACACTCAATTGTAAACCGATAGCAAAGACTCGAACACATAACCACACAATACCAAGGCTATCTAACAGCATCAGAAATCAACTACGCTACTCATTCAATAGTTTTTTAAATAATAATTCACCATTCCAAACAATAAGTAGTGTAACGACAGGGCTTCATAGATATATAGATATGTACATATATACAAGGATATTTAATATTACATATATATGATATATAACTTAAGAGAAAAGAAGAATATTATAATCTTACCTAGAGTGAATTAAGAGTAGCGCAACAATGCACAAAGCGACCCAAATGATGAAGAAGGTGACTAGGCGATAGCCCAAATGAAACCCCTCGCCTCCAAGGGGACCATTGGCGCTCTCGCCTAGCCCAATAGCCTTCCACTACACATGTTCTACGTTCTGTTGTCACAGCAGGCAAGCTACTACACACCCAACTCCTCAATCAAGCCTTCAAGAATCGTGAAATACTTAATCGATGACATGTCTCCCTAATTAATATTCTAGATTCTCCAGTAGATGTCTACAAGCCTCATGCTACTTGTTTTCTGGGAATATCTCTTCTTAAGGGTATCCCAGATCTCCTTCGTTGTATCATTGTAGAGCATATTGGCAAAGATGGACCGGTTGATGTTGTTCATCTACCAATTCATTACGAGGACATTTTCTTTGCCCACTTTTTGTACTTCAAACCATCACGAGAGTCTGGAACTTTATTTGTCAGAACATGAAGCTTATCTTGCCCTCCTATGAATATTAGAAAGGCACGAAACCACAAGATGTAGTTCAAGGAACTAGCCACCTTAATCGTAGTTCCTAGAACTAATACAGAGGTCGAAATTTTGGTCTTAAAAGTCACCATAGTCATATCTCCTTAAGACATGGCACTGCGCATAGAGTTGCCTCAAAGACACGAAGCGAGATAACAAAGACTAGATCAAAGAGAAATTAGTCTACTCAATTTTATGAACCAACTTCGTTGACATGCGTGGGATGGCCCAACCACACACAAGGATTTCTATTAGTTGATTGGCCCCCACAAGACAAAGAAGGCCAAGAGGTGTCCCTTACAATCGACGGTGAGAAGAGTAAGGACCAAGGTCATGCCTTGGCCTTCTATGGTGGCTACCGATGGTGTTGTGTTGCCAACTCAAGGAAAGAGGGCATGTTCAATCCTCACGACAGGAAGAGGCTATCGTAGCCTCTTAGATACGATAGAGGAGGTGTACATCTTTTCTCAAGAACGATCCTGCTCTGATATCATGTGGAGATTTGAGGGATAGAAACTTTTATTAATGAATCTCAAGAAACAAAACATAGAGTTTAGTCCCTTTATATAGAGAAGGAACCAATCCTAATTCTATCAAAAAAGGAAACAAAACATCTCTTTAAATCTACTCAAATCTCTAATAAACCTAAAACATATCTTTAACAAATCTTAAACAAAAAAATAGGAAAGAACAAAGGAGGAAGTGGATAATTCCACTCTTAACATCAGATTTTCTCTAACACTCCCTCCCAAGTTGGGCGTGCACGCTTCAACCTGAAGTAGTACTTAGCAAATGCTCCCCCAATCTGAGTCTAAGATGGTCGAGGCTAAACCACACGTGTAGACTTCTTCACTCACATACTTTGTCTTCAATGGGAGTCGATCCCAAACACGAACTTGAACTAGACTAGAACATGAAGATAAAAATGCTTTCAACTAAACTTGAACCGAACAAGATACTCGAACAGGATACTTTATATTAAGGCATGTTCCCAAGCACTAGCAGTTGCCTATTGCGAGAGAGAAAAACTCTTCACGCTAAGAGAAAAGAACTTGAGTTCGGGTATTTACAAATGGGACTAAGCCTACGGCTAAATTTCCCCACCACTCATTGGCATCTTTTGTGTTGATGACACAACTTAAGGCTTTAGAGCTTTTTGTTGGAGGCATGCACATGCTATGTAAATAATACTTCTACAACTTTTGGGACGAAGGCACTTCTACAAACCGACTCTTGTGAGATGAGGGGGAGGGCAAGAGAGAGAGGGAGTAAGGGCGATGGGAGAGCCTCTCATGAGCGCCATCTCCAGCAAGTGGAGTGTTTCAAGTGCAGGGGAATAGGACACTTTGCACGGGACTATCGCGATCCTATGCTATGTCTCGACTGCAATGGGGTTGGCCATCATTGGAGATCGTGCCCCAAGAGAAGTGCTTACAGTGGGGGATCGTTGAGGAGGCATCAGTTGCCACCTCCGCCTTATGATCCTCCATGTTTGGAGATCGAGCTTCCTTGGTCTTTAGAGGTGGGGAGTCTTGAAGGTCTTTTGGATTTCTCTTTGGTAGGGGTATATTTTGAAGGGAAGGTGAATGTGAAAGAGGTACGTTCTTCTTTAATGAACCTTGGTTTATCTTTCGAGGGGTGGAGTTTGGTAGTTTTATCGAAGAAGAAGGTCCTTGTTTTTGGTTTGAACGAGGAAAATTTGAAGTTCATTAAATTCAGGGAGATGCGTTATGATTGTGGGGTTATTAGATGGAGATTGCTGACGGTGTATGAAGGTGCTAGCGATGAAAGAACTCCCTTGCATCTGTTGATTGCTTTTCGAATTCTTGATCTTCCTCTTAGATTGAGGATTGTGGGGGTGATTCAAGCTTTGTGTCAATCTTTTGCACGCGTTTGTAATTGTTCAGTGCTTAGAATCCATGATGGAGATGTTTCTTCTGTGTTAGTTGAGGGTGAGCTGCATATTGGCAAGATGTTGCCAAAAAAAGTGGTTATTCGTTTTGGTGGGTGTGCTATCGTGATTTCCTTTGAGGAAGTTTCCTTTAGAGGTGAAAACACTAGGCCCGGATCAGCAACGTATGTGCAGCTGCTAGCGAAACCTGCTGCGGGGTCGGCTATAGCAAAGAAGATGGGTGGAGATGGTTCAAGGAAGGTGTCGGTCGAAGCGATGGCAGTGTGTGGTGATGCTGTGGCCATGCATGGTCGAGGCAGGGTTAGCGACAGTGCTGCGAGGAGGCAAGTGGCAACGAAGGTGGGCTGCGATCCCGGTGGAGGCCTTGCCACGTCATCCCACAAAATCTGGAGGCCAATTTCCAGATTTGCTGACCAGGCTGGCACTCCACTTTCGAATGAAGATCTTTCCAATGGTGCAGCTTGTCAAGGAAAAGTCCATCATGTTCCTTTTTCAGAAAAGAGCCTTTTGTTCGAAAAGCACCTATTTTTGGCAAAGGAGAAGGGTGCCACTGCTGAGGTGGCTAATTGCAGCGCAGAACAGCAGTCTTGATCCGGAAACGGATCCAGAGTTGGTAAGTCCAATCTGCCAGACTCTACTGGGGTTGGTGGGTCTATTTTGGGTATGGGAGGACCGGTTGCTGCTGTCGTTGAAGCGCAGGTCATGGAGGAGCCTGCAGGACACATCATCTCGTTGGAAAAGCACAAAATTTTGGCAAATGAGAAGAGTGACACATCACCCAAAAATTTTGGAGGCCGGCTTCCAGATTTGCTGACCAGCCTGGCGCTTCTCTTTTGAATGAAGATTTTTTCCAACGATGCAGCTTTTCAAGGAAAGGTCCACGTTTCTCTTTTGGAAAAAAGCTTATCAATGGAAGAGCACCTATTTTTGGCCAACGTGAACAGCACCACTGTTGTGGTAGCTAATTGCAGCGCAGAACAGGAGTCCGGATCCGAAAAAGGATCCGAAGTTGGTAAGTCCGATCTGCCCAACTCTGCTAGGGTTGGTGGTTCTGGTTTGGGTATGGGGGGACCGGTTGCTGCTGTTGTTGATGAGCATGTCATGGAGGATGTTGCGGTGCATATGTGAGAGGTCGAGGATCATGGGCTTCAGGCTGCGATGTTGAAGAACGAGGTGGTAGAGGCTCCTACTCTACCATGTGAGAAGATGAAACCCCCATTGGACTGTATACAGGTGGCTGCTGGACCCAATCTTGGGTCTGATCTTGGTGAGTGCAATCGATATGTCTCATCTTCGCAACCAGATTTCAATCTGTCTTGTCGATTGGGGGCTCCTGCTGTGGGTTTTTTTGATGATTTTCATGTGCAAGCCATGCCAGTGTTTTTTGGCTCCATCATAAATGACTGCAGCTAGGACGAAGGCCATGCTCATCCTTGCCGCAACTTGACTGTTAAAGAACTGGTTGGTGGTGGATACCTGCAGGTTCGTGGGGCGAAGGATGCAGCATCAAAGGTTGGGATTTCCAATAGTCTGCATGAAGAGGGGTCGAATAACAAGAGAAGTCTGTTACGAAGCTGATATCGCAAAAGCACAAAATGATCCTTGGTGCTTGTTATAAGAGAAACCAGTTAGTGAAGAAGCTTGCTGTGGTGAAAGTGCATAAGACCGCCAATGCAGAAGAAAAGGATAGCTGTATAGCTGATGTAATCGAAGTCAGGAAGATTCATAAGCGAGTGGGGACAAGAAGATTATCAATGGTTAAGGTCCTCTCGTGGAACATACGTGGCCTTCGGGATGAGAACCGGATATCATCTTTGAGGCATTATTTAACAGAATGGAAGGTCAATATTTCCCACCTAGTGGAAGATTTTTCGTTGCAATTGAAGAATAGCTTATATGAAGAACGCTTTAATGATTCTCTTGAAGTGAAAGCAAAAGAGAGGTCTGGTGGAATCCTCTTGCTATGGCACTGAGATTGGTTTGAGTTGACATCCTCATTCGTGGCTAGTAGAGTTGTGACAAGGGTCTTTGCTAAGAAGGCAGATTGTATGCACTTGGCCATTTCATGTATCTATGGGCCTTGCGAAGATGCTTCTCGGTAGTTATTTTGGGAAGAGATTGGCTAACCCTCTCAACTTGTGGATGACACGTCGTGGCTGGTTGGAGGGACTTTAATACAACTCTTTCTGCAAACGACAGGCCTAATGGGAGGATGGATAGGTTCTTTTGAGTTCCGACATATCCTACAGGAGCTTGAAGTATTGAATCTACCGACGACCAGTGTTAGGTATACTTGGAGAAACGGAAGCGGTGCTATATCTTGCATTGATAGATTTATTTGTAATCTAGTGTTGGCGAAGTCCTTTCACAGGGCAGAGGTAATCGCTTGTGATTGACCTTTCTCAGATCACACTCCCCTACTTTGGTGTAGTAATGAGGGGTTATCTTTCTCCACTTATTTCAAGTTCCACAAATCCTCGCTCAAAGAACCAGGTTTTAAAGATTTGATCCATGATAAATGGGAAACTACACCACTAGCCACATCCGCTACACACACCTTGGCAAGCAAAATTCGTGCCATGCGTGAGGTGATGATGACATGCGTTGCATTCGGGAATGTAGGAAGGTAAGAAAACAAGAAGCATTACAAAAGATCTCTTCACTTGATAGATAGGAAGATAGTACACCCCTCTATGTGACGGATAATATAGAATGTAAAAAATTACAAGAAATAGTAGAGGAAGAGAATCAGAAGAGAGAAATGGATTGGAGACAGAAATCTAAGCAAATTTGGCTTAAAGAGGGGGATGCCAATACAAGATTTTTCCATGTTTCGACTAGCGCTAGGAGAAGATCAAACTTGATTAGTCTGTTGAAATGTGGTGAAGATACTATAAAGCAAAGAAATATGATTTGTGAGGCTTTTCGATCTCATTTGCACACTTTAACGAGAAGGCAACCAGTAGGGGAGTGGCGATTAAGAGCATTGGATATGAACCAAGTTAGTAATGAGGCATCGATGCAACTTGTAGCAGAAGTTACTAAGGAGGAGGTGGTTCATGCCTTGCATGGATTGAAGGTAGAGGGATCCCCAGGCTTTGATGGTCTACAGCTTATTTTTTACAAAGAATTATGGGAAATTGTAGGTCTAGATGTGCAGAAAATGGGGGCAATGAAGGGTTTGAAAGGCTTAATTGATTTTACTTGTTCTTATTGCTAAAAAACCTAGAGCGAATTCGGTGGATGATTTTAGGCCAATCGCCCTCTTGAATTCCATTTATGTTTTGATTGCAAAAATCTTGGCAAATAGATTGAGGAATGTCATGCCTTTCATTATTTCTCCAGTGCAGTCTGCGTTTATAAGAGACCGATCTTTACAAGACTCGTTTGTCCTTGCAGAAGAAAGGATAACGTCATGGAAAAGGAGAAAGAAAGTAGCATTTCTTTGGAAGGTTGATTTTTCAAAGGCATACGATTCCGTTACTTGGAGTTATCTTCGAAAGGTTTTAAAAAGGAGAGGATTTTCGGAAATGTGAATACAACTAATGAAAAGATGTGTAACCACATCTTCCCTTTCAGTATTGATAAAAGGTCGTTCCGATGGTTCTTGGATCCAACCCCAAAGGGGGGTAAGGCAAGATTGTCCTTTGGCACCTTTATTATTTGATATCGCGATGGATATGTTGGTGCATTTGACTTTTAGAGCCTACCATGGAAACCTATTTTCTGGATTCACGTGCCACAATGATGGCGCTCTTCTCACTCCCTTGCTACAATATGCTGATGACACAACTTTATTGAGGGGGGTACTTCGGTAGCAATGCATGTGGCTTCATTAGTGAGGATCTTTGCAGATATTTTTGGGCTAAAGATAAATAGAAGAAAGTCCTTGTTGGTTCCTTTTTTCACATCAAATGAAGTTGTGAATGAAATCTCTCTTGCTTTAGTGACACAAGTGACCCATCTTCCACTGAAACATCTAGGCCTCCCTTGAAACGGGGGCATTTGGTCACTTCAGATTGGAACGAGATGGTGGAAAGGATAACGATGAGACTATCTTCATGGAGTGGGAGATTGCTTTCTAAAGGTGGACGGTTGGTCTTACTTAAGAGTGTGCTATCATCTATGCCGATGTTCAATTTTTCAGTCTTCCGTCCTCCACAAAAAATCTTCAACAAACTTGAGGTGATAAGGAAAAGGTCATTTTGGAAGGGAGCAACAGCCACTGGTCACTTCATGCAATCGGTGCCTTGGAATGAAGTATGCAAACCAAAGAAAGAAGACGGGTTAGGTGTTTTAAAGCTAAATGAGTTTAACAAATCTCACCTCTTAAAATGAGTCGTTAGAATTCTATCGGGTGATGAGTTGATGGTAACCTCACTGTTGGAAGACTCTTATGGTAACAATATGAACATTTCTGAAAGGTGTTTAAGTAGAACAAGACCATCCACGGTTTGGGGACCTATCCGTAGTATGGTGGAAGAGTTCTCGTCTGATTTTGGTCCAGTCTTGGTAGATGGGGCCAGTTTAGTTTTTGGCAACAGGACTGGTCTGAGCATGGGAAGTTTTCTGACCTTCATCCTTGTGTTTTATCAGCTGGTGGATGATAAAAATGCTACTGTTAGTGCGAACTGGGATGAGAATTTGCAAGCATGGAACATTCTCCTACCAGCTGGCCTTTCAGATACTACATATGTAGATTTTCAGCAACTTTTAGGGTCAATTTCAGATCTGAAACCGTGTGTGAATGTTCCTGACAGATTGGTTTGGAGGCATGGGACATTTTCGGTAAAGAATGCATATGAAAATGATTGGTTCTAAAACAAGTCTGGATTCCAAAATTATTTGGAAGGGGTGTGACCTTTGAAGTTGAAGATTTTTTGTGGCTTCTCATAAAGGAGTGTCTTGTTACGAAAGCTTTTAGGAAGAGGTGGTCAAGGGAGGGGGATGTTATGTGTTCGTTTTGTGGCCTTGAAGAGAGATATTTGGCACTTGCTCTTCACATGTGGTTTCTCAAAACAAGTGTGGCAACATTTCAACCTACAAAGGGTGGATTTCTCAGACGTCACCTTGTTCTAGAAGAGCTTCAGAGACATCTTCTTTCAGACATGGCTGGATGGAGCAGAGGAGTTGCTATTTTATGGTGTGTATGGCTTCAACGAAATGGCAAAAGGTGTTGGGTCGAAAATGTAATCAGGATGGTGTATTTTTTTTCTAAATCTTGCCTGTAAAACTTGTAAATCCATTCTAAAACTTTTTACTGGATGATTACAGGCCTAGGTAATCTTCCTTTCCTTTCTTCAAAAAAAAAAAAAAATACTTCTACAACTTTTGCATTGGTCACAACTACGGCAGCAGAAGATGAAGACTGTAGGAGTAGCAACCACATGGAAAATATTTCCAAGCAATAATAGAGGTCCTACTCTTTAGTAGAAAATTTTTTTCTTCAACTTTCAATGGTCCACTGGGGAATGGGAGGCTCAACCCCCCACAGTATGAATGAGCAGCAATAGCCGCAGAGGCAGCAGCAGCAAAGGCGACCACAGCATTAAGAGTCACCGGAGGCAGAAATCATCAAATGAAGCAAACAGAGTTCACAATTTCTCAGTATGAGCATGTCAGACAGGTCGCCAAGGACACTTAGGCTTTGCCAGCGTTGGAATCATGACCAACGACACCACCCAAATAGGTTTTCTGCCAAATTTGGCCTTATGGCAGCCAGATCTAGTCAGCGAAAGGGAAGAGGAGGATCATCGAACCCCAAGCTACCCTCCACGGGACAACAACAACAACAATAGCTACAGAAATAATGGCAACACCAGTAGAAGTAACTGCAGCAATAGCAGTAAGGGCCGTCGAAGGGCAGCGGCGTCGGTAGGAGGGTCACCGGAGGTGGGCGACCTTAGTGGACAACCGTCAAGGCCCTCTAACCGATCGAGGATGGACGGTAGAAGCCTCCTAGGGTTTGGTTTTTTTTAGAGAATTGGAAAACTTTTATTATTGAATCTCAAGAAACAAAATATGAAGTTGGTCCGTTTATATCGACGGAACCGATCCTAATTCTACCAGAAAGGAAACAAAACATATATCTTCAAATCTTATCAAATCTCTAACAATCCTGGTACATTGAAATGCCAATCAAATGCTTATTTGAGATTGTCGGTGTCTTTATATCGAGAGGCACAAAAGATAAAAGTATAAGTATGCCCTTACACAATAAAACATAACAAAAACAAAAAAGTAAATAACTTAACACTCCCATTCAAGCTGAAACATAAACATCAAGCATGTTCAGCTTGATACATAGCAACTCTAAACGCTTGTTGGACAATGCCTTGGTGAAGGCACCTGCAATCTGATCTTCAATGGCAATACAAGGTGTTGTGATCTTCCTAGAAGTAATGAGATCTCTGATGAAATGGCAGTTAACTTATATATACTTTGTTCTCTCGTGAAAGGCAAGATTATTAGCAAGGAATGCAGTTGCCTTGTTATCACAGTACATGTGAGTAGGATCAGAAATAGACACTCCCAAATCACATAAAATAGATCTCACCCATAGGAGCTCACAAGTAATATGAGTCATAGCCCTATACTCTGATTTTCCACTAGATCTAAAGACAACATTTGCTTCTTACTTCTCCAGGTGACTAGGTTGCCACCCACATAGGTACAATAGCCACCAGTAGATCTCATATCCTCATGTACCCCTGCATAATCTACATCCGAATACCCCAGACATCCAGATGACCATGCTTCATAAATGATAGCCCCTTACCAGGAGCTTGCTTAAAGTATCTCAATACCTAACACACACCATCCCAGTGTACTTCTCTAAGAGACTGCATAAACTGCCTCAATCTCCCAACAACAAAACAAATGTCAGGTCTCGTGACGGTCAAATCTAACAGTTTTCCCACCATAGCACGATATCGGGTGACATCTTCAAGCAGTGGACTCTTAAAGTCTGCAAGTAGCGAAGAAGGGTCCATAAGAATGCTGGTAGGCTTGCAACCCAGCATCCCTGTCTTTTTTTGCATATCTAGAACATAATTCCTCCGTGACAAAACTAGACCACCATCAACCCATGGTTTTAAATGCCGTCGAAATGGCAGTTTTGTGGGAATTGCCATGTCGACATGGAATAGCTGTCGAGAAGCAGGAATGCCGTCGGCATGCCAACCATATCGACAGCATGTCGATGCTGCTTTGCCTGCGCCTGCTGCATGGGCCTGCTGCCGCATTGCAACACCAGTCCACCTTTCACTTCAAATTTACACTAAACTTTCATCTTATCCTAAAGTTCAAAACTTGTCCATCTAGTCCTCTATAACTAATGGACAGCTCCTCTTTCTACACCAAACTAAGAATAGTAGCTTTTAAAGGTGGACAAAAATGTCCTTTTGTATCCCTGTAAGACCAAATCACAGCATTTTTAATTGCCAAAAATATCCTTCAATCATTCAATGCACCATTGAACAATCATTGAGTTCAATGAGTTGTACAATGTACAGCAGTTGTACATTCGCACGGTACGTCATGTCGTCACCAACGAACGTAATCATTATAAACCAATAAAATAATAATCGAGGAATTTGTTCAGGCACCGACAATTACAAAAATTTAATAAAGAATAAAATATAACAAATGAAATGATTATCACTGACGGACATAATCATAAAAATGGGCATTTCCGCAGTGTGCCCTCAGCATTTCCACAACGTGCCCTCGACATGCCCACTGAAAAATAGGAATTTCCACAACGTGCTCTTGACATGCCGACGAAATGCACACTTACAATTTCATCAGCACAGTGTCGAAATCAACATTTCGAACCTTGATCAACATGTTGACATGTTGCGCCTCAATGCCCAAAAAAGAAGTTATCATTCCCAGATCTTTAGTACCAAACTAAGAATGCAAGAACTTTTTGGTAACCTCTATCTCTGTTGCATTACTTCCAATGCGTAGTATATCATCTACATACACAATAACCATGACAAATTCAACAGCTCTATGCATAGTAAAAACAGAGTAATCTACAATGAATCTAGTAAACCCAAACTCTTACATAGCTTTAGTAAATCTCTCAAACCAGGCCCTGAGGCTCTGCTTAAAGTCATAAATTGTCTTCTTCAATCTACAAATTTTCTGACACTCCCCCTCAACCATGAAACCAAGGGGTTGTTGCATATACACATCTTCCTCTAAATCACCATAAAGGAAAGTAATTTTAATGTCAAGTTACGAAACAGACCAGTCGCTATCAGAAGCACCTTGTCATATCACAAGCCTTGCACAACCCTGATCCCTCTACACCTCACTCAGATCAGCAACCACCTCTTCTTCCCAACCCAAATTCATCTTATTCATCCTGATCATGCATTCATTGATTAAAGAGGTGCAAGCTGTAGATTTTTCTGGATACATTCTATTTCTCTACTTGGACCTTGAGCCAAGTAATTATGAGCTAACTTTATTCTGTCTACTTGGACCTTGAACCAAGTATCTCTGATTTGATACCCACTCTTTACTTTGGCCTTATATCAAGTATTCTGATTCTGATTCATATTGAGTATGGAGTTATTCTTCACCTTTGAGATTTACAAACTTCCATTCTATTTACTATGATCTGTATCTTTCATTAAGCTTCATTGACTTGTCAATTCTCATCCATCCTTTTGGCTCCTATATTTTTGACACCTTTACTAGATTCACACCTAGCTGAAGGCGTTAAACTTAGTAAGTATATCTCTTGTATATAGCTATTTACACCTTTTTTATTTTCCATCTCTTTCATTAGGTCTCTCCTTGCATTTTTAGCATGCATTCATAATCACATTTGGCATGTGTTTCACTTCTTAACCCAATTTCCCACTCTAATCTTATATCAAACTTGAAATCGTCTGCATAGAAATTTTTATCTCCCCATTCTGACTTCCTTCCGTCACCCAGCCTAAGTTAGTGAAAAGCAGAACACGCATTTACATCCACCCTATTCATACAATGAGGACACTGTATCATTTAAGCATAGGGGTGTAAATAGTGAAATCATTTATTGAAATGCAACTATAGACACACATGTAATGTATATGGTATAGTATTATCAAAAATACAAAAAAACATGAAAGATTTTCAAAATTTAAAAAAAAAATTACAAAGTCAAAAATACAAAAAAAATGTCAAAAAACAAAAATTCCAAAAATACAATATGGGACCTACTAGTACTTATTGTTGAGGGAGAACTCCAAAACTGAATTCTGAGAGAGAAAGCATTGAAAGAATCTTAAGTGTTTAATTATGATCTTCTAATTGAAAACAAAAATAAAATAAATGTTTATAGACATTCAACCTTTGTTGGTTAAACTTTCCGACACACTGTAACTTAATTCGCTCAGGCTTTGGCTTAATACACTTTAAGCAGTGACAAGATAAACCAGCATCTCTCTTAACTTTAAGACATTCTCGTACCTGAGTCACCAGTACAAGATTCATTGGTTTACTTTGGCTTAGTAGTCTAAGTAATCTTGGTTTACACTACACAGTATCGGGAAAGACTTGTGAACTTGAAATTCAACCCTAGAATTCATTAGAAAAGGTGTAGTCCTTACCTATGCATGCAGGTAGACTCTTTGTCCTTGTCTTTAATCTTGTGTTTAGGAGAAACTCTTTCCACCAAAGTAAAAAAATCAAAAAAAGTCAAAAAGAATTTTCAGAAAAAGGCATTCTTTTGAATAAGTGAAATATGCTCTCCAATTCCTGGAAATATCTTTCCACCAAAAATATTTTCAGGGTGCATCACAAATATCCTATTTCAACCAAATATTCTTTGAGTCATAACGCAATAAAAGTTAGATTTGAGTCTTCCTCATTTTTTAGAGTCAATACGAAGACATGAGCTGAGCTAAGACCAACATGGACTTAAAAAAAAGTGAAACCCCGGGATTAAGTTTTAAAGTTCACCTAGTTAGTCCTGAGCTTTGTAAAACCCTCTTAGACCTGAAAATCGCACTTAAGGTTTAAATATCAAGAGTCATTATTGGTCAAGAGATGATCTGTCATATCAGTCTTAAGTTCTGGTCAGCCTTCTTAAGCGACTGATTCTCAAAATCAAGATTCAAAATGCCGATTTCAACGATGTGCCGATGAAATTCTAAGTGTGCATTTCGTGGGCATGTCGAGGGCATGCCATGAAAATGCCCATTTTTCGATGGGCATGCCGAGGGCATGTCGACAAAAAATCACAGAAATACTCAAAATGATATCAATTTCAACAAATACTCTGTGTGTGTCCTCTCATCGGCATGCCGTCAAAATGGTCAGCATACCGCCAACATCCTTGTAAATCGACACTTTAACCGTGCCAGCACAACCCCTGCCTAGAAATAACCTTACCGACAGCATGCCATCGACATTTAAATCACTCACAATATCCAGACATAAACACAGTCGGCTTAAAGATCATCGCTAAACACTTAACAATTTGAAAGAAAGAAAAACAGATACCTTATCACACTTACCTAGCTGATGCTGAATGTTTTGTACTTAATGAGTTGTTTGCTAAGGGACTAGCAAAATATAAGCATAGGGGTATGATGAGGTGTGGCTCATCATAGTAAAAATGCCCAAGTTAAGCTAGAAATTAGATTAAACACTACATAATTAACACAAGAAAATTATTGTGTGACAAATAACATAAATGACCTAAAATAGTAAATTAGTGTAAAAAGCACACAATTAGGTCACAAAATAAAATATTCTATTCAAAAATATAATTTGATGATCCAATTACAAATTGAACACATATTTAGGTTCAAAAGATCAAATTAAAGGTGTAATCATGCTCTTAGATGTTCAATTAAGCTTCAATAAAAATTTAGTTGCAATTGGACATCATTAGAACCCTACATTCATTAGATTATATTTAGGTCCTTCGATCAATCACATTCTTTCACATTAAACTTTCCAAAAACCTAATAGCAACCCATCAAGGACCTACTTGTAAGACCTAGGGACTGCCCTGCCACCATACCTTGCCACTTATGGGCCTCTATGTAACTTTTCTACCCCTTCGCCCTTATGGGCCTAAGTGCAATTGACCCAAACACACCTGATGCGCAAGGTGCACTGTGCACCCAGAGAACACAGGCAATCGTCACTGTCGTTCTCTTGCAACCTCCATCTAAGGGCAAACTTGATCCAATGTTCGCGCACATTTGCGTGTAACCTCACCCCCCATCCCAAATCCGATCTAGCAGCTATGATTTGATTTGGACCTTCGCACCCTCCTCAAGCTCATCTCCACCGTAGATGCCCCTAAGCATCTAAATCCACCATCGCGGTGCCCAGATCGCTTGTGCACCCATATAGCAACTTCACTAACATCACGCACGAGCTATCGACTCCCTCCTACATTCTAGAGCTGGTCACCTTCGTCCCTCCGGTCTCGTCTCCTCATAGCTCTTGTTCCACTGCTGCAACAGGAGGAGCATCACTTTCCTTCGATCTTCCTTGCCATTAAGGACCACATAGCACCTGAGGGCGACCCAGAGCTTCTCTAGCAAGCTTTCACTCCACCGGAGCTTCCTCCTCCATTTCTCTCCTCAGCCACCAGCTTTGGATCCACAGGTCCCATTCGTCCACTTAGATTAGGTTTTATATGCTTTCTAGAGTAGTTAGTGTAATTTAGATTCATTAAAGTGGAATTAATGAGATAATTCATGGATTCAGTAGTTAGTTAGTGGTAGATTAGCGTAGTGACCCACACCTCCTCTGATCAATTCCGATCAGAGGAGATGAATCCACTGACATCCAATTGATCATACGGCACCCTAACCATCTCACGACCACATTCACTTCTCCTTGCAGTTTTAATCACAACTCACCCACTCATTGAAGCATCAATCAAATCTGATGCTCCATAGCATCTAGATTTGATTAAGTGCTAATCTCACCTGGGGGGTCTCCCATACACTCCATAAAGCCACAAAGATCCCCCGATCTTATTTGAGTTGAATCAATTTGAACATTTACATCATATTCGTTGGTTTTACTGATTTGAGAATTTTTTATTGAATTCAAGGCCAATCTAATTTGAGTGGTCGAATTGAGTCCTCTTATGTTTCATTGAGCTGATTCAGATGGGTTTAAGCAATTTAGATTGGATTTTAATTGTTGAATATGCTTGCACCCAAATTTCAACTTGATTCACTGTTTTTTGCAAAATGCCTAAGGTAGACAGGAGCTAGGTTTTCATGCATGATGTTAAAGTTCCGGTTGTGACCTGAATAGATCTGAAGCATCACCAAAGATACCTGAACACCAATCATTTGTGTGCAGGTATCCTAGATGGGCATCTCATCCTGGTAAGCTCACATTAAGAGCCTACTTGGGTGATAAGGTGTTTTTGGCATCCGTATGTTTTGATATGTATGTGAAGAACTAAGTCAGGGTGGATATGGTTTAGTGAAGTTTTGGAAATTGCTTTCAATGATTTGAACCTCTAATTTGATCTTAGACCTCTACACTATCTATAATGGAAGGTTTGAGATCAGTTAGGGTTTCTTGAGTAAGAAGAGCTTTAATCCCGTTTGTTTTGAGTTCCAAACTTTTCATTGGTTGATTGGACAGAAGGAATTTGGATTTCAAAGTCTTACATCAGGTCTGAAAGAGATTTGAAAGTAACAGTGGCTGATATGACTCAATTTTTTTATGATTTCAATGGATTTTTGGATGAAAGGAACTTTTTCGATGTTGGGTCCGGATGAATTTTGCTCAATCAGGACCTATTAGGTCTGATTTTTATGAAGAGAGCGCTGCAGCAGCAGTTGGAATATCAACTGCAGCATAATAGCAGTAGCAGCAACTTCATTTGCTGCTGGTTTGAGCAGCAACGCTTGATGCCGCTGTTATGGGCAACAATCTCTCTGATTTTCATGGATTTTGGATGATTATGAGGAATTCAAAGTGAGATGGCAGGTGTACACAGTTAGAACAGTGTTCATATGCATTCATGTATGAAGTTTTGATTTTAAATCTATTTTGAATTGCTTATAGAACACATTTAGATCCTTTGTCAGCTATATGCAATGTGCTTTCTCTGTCCAAATTGTATTTTGCTTGAAAATTAAATTGAAGATCAAGTTTAAATGATTGAACATCTCTCATGTGAAGTGTTGAACATGTCTGAGTGATTTTATAGCAAAGCCAACTCTTAGAACCCCTTTTGAGGCCTTAGGTTCTTAGTGAAACATTCATTCAAAGCTTCTTTTGAGGTTAGTTTGTAAATAAATAAATTACTTTAAAAAATTACAATAAAATAAAATAATGATGTCTTAAGTAGGATTAGCAATCTAAGTGTTCACCAAATTTCAAAGTATTCTAAACCCTCAGCTTAATAGAATGTACCAGTCGACGATTCAGTCTAATTTGGAATTTAATAAAAGACTAAAGCTGAAAATTCACAAAAAGAACTTTCTCTCTCATCTCACCTCTCTCATCCCCTACCTCTCTTATACATATAAAAACTATAAAAATAAGAAAAAACCCAAAATTACCTAAATATATATTGTACATTGTACATATACTTGTAAATATAATTTAAACTAAGCTAAATACAAATATGGTATATGTAAATAATGTTTATAAATAACTTATATATGCATTCTATATATTAAATTAAATATTTAGAATAATTTATTGCACATATAACTCTATTGTATATTTTTATGTTAATTTATAATAATTTAAATATATATAAACCTAAGCAATTCTAAATACCTATTTATAAGCTTATAATCACCTATAATACTTCTGTACATACATATTTAAGTAATACATATTGTATAGTACCTGTAATTTAATTTAATTAAGTAATTTCAGTAGATAATTAAGTTATTCAGTTAATTCAGTTAATTATTAACTTAAAATAAAATAAATTAATAATTTAAGTTAATACCAAAGTAATTTATAATGTATACGTGTATAGTATTATCTTAAGTATTTTTAACATATTTATACTATATTTGTATAATACTACAATATTTATAAATTATTTATGTACATAACTAACTTAAACATGTACTTAAATATGAATAAATCAAAATAAAGGCTCTAAAATAAATTAAAAATATATAATAAATACTTTATTATGTAAATAAACTCCGTAATAAGTCAATTGCATAATTAATTATCTAATTTATACTTTAATTAAGGAATTAACCCTGAATTTAATCCGTACAAACAATCAACTTTGACTAATTTTATTATATACTTCAATAACTTATTTTTGTAAATAAATTATATAATTATATAGCCATGTACAAAGACTTTGTAATCATGTATTTTAATTTTAAAAAATCAATAAATTAACACGCACACAGGTGCTGCAGTGCGCTCAATTGAGCGCCGAGAAGGTGCCACATCGTGTGTGGCAAACTGCTTCATGCGGTATAAGTTGCTTTTGTTGCGTTGGCATGCCAGTCGTCAGATGCTGGGCACCAACCAGCCAATACCACTCCCTCTCTGATCCGAATATGGCACAATATTATGCATACTGTACAGTGGTGGGTCGGGGGCCACGCACTGTAGCTAGGGCCATATTAGGCCTGTCATGGGCCTCTAATTGAATGAAAATGCACGATAATTAAACTAGGGATGACCCAGTAGTAGTGGTCAGATCCCACCTTTCAAGGTGCTGTGTATTCCACGAAATGAGCCAACTCGCCCACTTAAACCAAATGTTTGATGGGTTGATCAATGAATCGTGCTCATGAGAGGGAGAGTGCTTCCTAAATTAACTAAATATTGAAGAGTAAAGAAAAGAAGAGAGAAGGAAAGAAGAGCCGCTCGCGTGACTAAGTGTTAGTCGCGAGACTGTGCATGTGAGTGTGTGTGTATACATGTATAATACGTTTAGTATAGTATAATAGTGCATGTATATAAATAATATATACGTAGCTAGTATAGAATAGATGTATATGTACATATGTATAATAGGAGTAGAGCAAACCTTGTTTGAGCCTATTATGTATATAAGTAACCTAAGGCTTTAGCGACAGATACAACTGTCACTATATATCTATATATATATTAGTGTAAGCATTTCCTTTTGCCTTAAGTAGCCTATACATTTTACTAAGGCTACATTGACGTATGTAAATGTCCCTGTATATATAATATATGTTACTAAAGATATTAGTATATTAATATAACCTAGCATAGTATATACTAATAGCTATTTTTGGTACCTATACTTACGTATTACTTATATTAGTTGTATATAATTAACATAGTATAATATTAGCTAGCTTTTAACGCCTGTTAATTGTACATTTGTTTAAGACATCATAGTATTTATTAAGTGATTCTTTTGTATATAATTAACCAATTCTTTCATTAATTCATTCATTGATTTATTTTATAAATAAATTAACAATTTTGGAGTAAAAGAATATTTTTGAACTTAGAGAGTAATGATGTATATCAATAACTGTCTCTCAATAAACGACCTAGAAACTAACCAATACAAATTGTAATTAAATAAAATGGCGTAACATCTGTTTGCATTGTGACAAATATACTACAACAATGGCACATAAAACACCATTTTATGGCAACACAAATGTCACTTGTCACGACCCTACTACCGCTAGGGTCTCCTGCCAGCGAGGTTGGGGACCTCTTGCCGGTGGCGAGGCTACTGCTACCGATGGGAGGGCCAACTGAAGAGGTAGAAGGGGCAAACGATGCCCTAGAGAGGGGGGATCATGTAGAAGGGTTTGAAGGCTAGGTTTTGAGTGGAATACCCGAACACCAATCTAGGACCACTGCTCTAATACAATGTTATGTTGAAATGCCAATCAAACATTTATTTGAGACTTTGGATACCTTTATATAGAGAGATACAAAAGGTAAAGGTACAAGTATGCCCTCACACAACAAAACATAATAAAATCAAAAAAATAAATAACTCAACAATATCTCTAACAAATCTCAAACAAAAATAAGAAAGGATAAAATAGGATGTGGATAATTCCACTCCTATTGTCGGATTTTCTCTACCAATCCTAAATCTAAAGAGGATAAAATAGGAAGTCAATAAATCCACTTAAAACCAAGAGTGCTTGATAATATATATTGGGGCTCCTCCACTCATTGGATGCTCTCTCTCTCTCTCTCTCTCTCTCTCTCTCTCTCTCTCTCTGAGGGAATAGTCCTAAATCTAAAGACCTAGAAACCACGAGTTCTCGATAATATATGTTCGGGATCCTCCTTCCCTCCCTCTCTTGCGAAAAGCACACTCTCATGAATATTGTCTACTTTAAACTGACTTGTACATGTTGTATTATTAATTCCGTACAATTTTGATTTAAATGGAGAACTCTTAGACCTATATGTTTAACTCTGCAATGTTAAATGGAAGATCTCCAGCTAAACCTTGTCAAAATGCACGAAGAAAAAACAAAGGGCTTGATCCAGGATGATGGTAGACCAATTTAAAAAAAAAAAAAGCAAAGGGCTTAAACAGTTGACTATTTTTTGAGAGGGTAAAAGGATGAATACTTGCGGACAATAGTCACCCCTAGCTTTCATTACGAAACCCTATTACAATAGCATGGTATTCCAAATGCATCATATTCATTATCGAATGTTTAGTTCATCACTCAGAATGAATATGCTACATGTGGAAGGAAATGAGATTGCTTAACATCAAATGAAACCTTAACCTCTCTTACATAGAGAGTAGGAAAGAAGTACAAGAGAGTCAAGTCGAAAAATAAAATTGATAAAAACACTACATATACTCTAACGCTCCCCCTCATGTTGAAGCGCAAATACCTATCAAACCCAACTTGTTACACATAAATGTCTCTTCTTGTCTAACACCTTCGTAAGGATGTCAACAGTCTAGAGCTTGGATGAAACATGTGGAGTGATGATTTATCATCCAATACTACATCCACCAACATCAATATGTTTTGGCTTCTCATGGAATGCAAAATTAGAGACAATATAAGTAATTAACTTATTGTCCCAGAACATAGGAACGGTTGTCTGTGCACGAAGCCCAAGATTTGCAATGAAGGAAATGATTCACATCACTTCACAGTTCACATGCCGTATGAGACATCACTTGATATTTAGCCTCAACACTTGAGCGAGCAATCATTGTCTGTTTCTTGTTACACCAAGAGACGAGATTTCCTCCCAAGAATATGGCATAACCTGTTATTGATTTCCTATCCTCAACTAATCCAACATAATCTGCACCTAAGTAGGAGCACATATGAAGAGTCATTATTTCTATAGTAGAGTCCGTTTCCTGGCATCCTCTTTAGGTACTTGAAAATGAGACATGCATCATGCCAATGGCTATAACATGGTCTGTCCATGAACTGACTAGCTCTACTCACAACAAAACTGATATCGGATTGTGCAATTGTCAAATACAGTAGTTTGTCAACTATGCTCAATGTGCCTATACTATAGACGTCCTCAAAGAGTGGATCGTCATCAGTCGCCGCATGGCTAATCATCAGCTCAATAGGTACAGCAGATAGATTAGTACCTAGAAGTCCTGACTCCTCAAGAATGTCTAGGGTGTACTTTCTCTAAGTGCAAGACCACTCTCTTGTCTTTCTACTTCTATCTCCAAAAAATATATCAGCTTTCCCAGATCTTTGGTGATAAAGGCCTTTTTCAAGAAGGCCTTTATCTCCTGCATACCAGCATTGTCATTTCCAATTAGGATCATATCATCAACATACACGGCCAAAATGACAACCCTAGTGGCGTTCTATCTAGCAAAAATGAAGTGATCCAACGTAGATCTCCCGAACCCAATCGTCATGACTTCTGCACTAAGCCTATCAAACCAAGTCCTAGAACTCTACTTGAGGCCATATATGACTTTCAACCTGCAAACATGCTCCCCCTCAATCTCCTAGCCTAAAAGTTGTCACATGTATATATCATCAATGAGATCTCCATATAGGAAGGTATTCTTGATATCCAGTTGAAATAGGAACCAACTCTTATTAACAAGAAGCAAAATAACTTGTATAGATGACACTCGTGCTACAATTGAGAATGTCTCAAAATAATCAATGCCATAAGTCTAAGTGAATCCTTTGGCCACAAGTATGGCCTTGAACCAGTCAATAATACCATTTGTAAGATACTTCACAATCTACACCCATTTACAATCAACCAGTTTTGTGTTAGGTGGGCAAGGCACAAGCTCCCATATGCCACGAGAAGTCAGGACCTCCATCCCTTCGTCCATAGCCACTCTCCATCGTGGATCCTGAGATGCTTCTCAATAGCCACATGGTATCACCGTACTAAGCAAGGCGTAGAACTCCTACAAGTCTCGACCCAAATGTGTTGTAAAGGTATGATGTGACATAGGGTGTAGAGTATAGGAGCAGGTAGGTCTCCTAAGCGTAATCGTTCTATCATCATGTTCTCCCTAACTTGGTACCCTAACAGAGTTATCCTATGGTGGAAGAACAAGTATGGTAGGCAAGGGAAGGAGAGATGGTTGTTTCTCATTTATGGTAGACCATTCTCTCACGAGGGGTAAGGTCAATACTAGACCTTCTTCGAAGAAGAAAGAAACCTTCTTGAAGAAGATAGCATTTACAATAACAATATGTCGCCAACTGGCCAGATCATGGCACCTGTATCCATTGAGTACGTGAGTAGTCCAGAAAGACACACTTGAATGCATGTACAAAAATTTATCATGTTAAATAAAGGCATGTACAAAACAAATACATCCAAAAACCCATAAAGGTAAAGCAAATAGACAGTCAGATTCTAGGTGCAAAAGTTGATAAGGAATCTCCCCATTCGAAACAAATGAAGGTACCCAGTTTGTGAGACATTGTCGTGAAGACCACATCTCCCTAGAATTGCTTGGACACCTTCATGAACACCAAAAGTGTCCAAGCAATATCAAATGTGTCTCAATCATGAAAACAAATATCTTGATATTTCAGCAATATATCCCCAACATAACTCATATCGATATCACAGAAACAACTTTCTTCCAGGATATCGGCGATATATTGCATATATCAATAGATCTTGATCGATATCCCTAAATATTTCAGGATATCGATGTGGTTGATAGGGATCCAGCAAAAACGTCTTTCGAGCCTAAGTGTGCTAAGCTTCAGGATCAAAAAATAATACATCAGAGACCGAACATTGCAACTGATGATTTGATCCCTGGTGATCTTTGTAATCCACCTTCAAACTTCAAATAGAAACCCAAAGGCTTAACTGGTCTACTAGGAGGAGATGAATTAAAGGCATTACATTAAGGAACTCAATTGGATGAAATTACATTCTATTGAAAGAAATATCCCATACAACAAGCAATATTTTGCAATATGCTCTCAATATTGTTGTGCCCATTAAATTGTTCTCAAGTTCGAAGTTTTATTAGCTTTGGTTTGCAATTTTTAAGTCTCTCCTCAAGTATCTAGTCCTTTCCCTTCCTTAATCTCTTCAAATTGAGGTTTTATTCTCCTTCCCTCCATCACTATTCTTTTTATATGATTTTTTTTTTGCTCACTGTTACTAATCAAACATCACCATACATGTGAATAATGCTTAGCTCATGTTTATACTTATGTTGACCATCCAAATTAATCATATGTGCAACTAATCCATGATTACATTTTTTGGCTTGCTATCACCAATCAACTCATACCATATGAAAATTAAGCTAATGCTTACCTCACATTTGATCTTGTATGCCAATTTTTCATGTTTTCTCTGTCTATTTCTCATTTCCAATCTCAAAAATAATACACTCCAGCAAAGTGAGATGATGCCAAAGAAGCAAATAAGCAAAGATAGAGACAACTCCAGTAAAGTGAGATGGAGTACCAAGATAATAGGGACCGTTTTTCTCAACTCCACCAATAATCTCGTTGATCTTCTTATCTTGAAAATAAGAGTGGTACTCATTAAAAATAACTCAACATTTCATATCCTTGCATAGTCAGCTAACCAATAGAAGGCTCATGAGGAGTTATGATGTATAATGAACCTCCAACAACTACAAACATGAAGAACATCGAATGCCACTAACTGTAGTAACTAAGGAACTAATACCATTAGCCACTTTTACTGAAGTGACGCACTTGGCTTGTCTAGAGTCATGTAAAGCATCAACATTCCCACTGAGATGTATAAAAGCATCCGAATCTATCACCCCCTTTCTGTGACTTATAAATAACACATTAGCATGTAACTCAGAGGCATCAGCAGCACAGGCAACATCAACACTTGGTGGATCCACATATGACTGAAGGAGGGCAATCCATCTAGGATAGTAACAGGCAAAGAGAATAACTATAGCGAAAATAAAAACCAGGAGGCAAGCATGCAGGCAGTAAGAGACGATCCCAAGCAATAGTAGAAGATATAGCCATTGTAGAATGTAGAAAATGAATTAGCATAGAAATATCATACACATGTGGTCACCCGTGTGTAAAGACAATCTCATAACATTTTGAATTACCGATGACATGAAGGAAAAAAAACTAGTAGCAGGATCAACAGCCCAAACCAACAATAGAAGCATTAGGTGACAACAGGGTTGCTAAGCTCGATGTCCGATTGACCATCGACGCTAAGGGCTATGATCAGTTAGCATTAGAGGTGACGATGTGGGGATCCCTCATGTTTTTGAGGATCAAGAGACTTTAATAGTATTTGGTGGGAGACTAGAACATCAATCTAAAATCATCACTTTGATACCATGTGGTAGGAAATGAGATTGCTTAATATCAAAAGAAACCCCAACCGCTCTTATGTAGAGAGCAGAGAACAAGTACAAGGGAGTCCATTTCGAAAAATAAAATACATAAAAACACTAAATATACTCTAACACTACAAAAAACCTATTGCATGGTATAATTTTCTCATGTCATGAAATATATACCAGCAATTAAGTCATGGACACAAAAAGGATATGGATCCTTGCATTGGGCAATGTTAGCTGTTAGGAATAAAGAGCCACGTGGCAGCCAGACAAGCCACATGACAGTACCACGTCGCAGCAACAGTGGGGCCCTCAGGGCCGATGGCAAAGAGGACCAATGGTTCTAGTTTTTTATTAAGTTGGTTTGAGGAAAAGTTATTTTAGGAATTAGTTTTGGTGATTTTTTCTTCCTTATTTAGAGATATGATTTGTTTCTTGTTTTGTGGAATATGTTCTCTCTACAAAAAGAGAGTCTTCCCATTGTAATCTCCTTGAATAACCAATAATATTTCCAACACCAAAATACTCCTCTCCTCTTTCTTCTTCTCTACGTAACAGCCGACCACCACCATCGCCGACCACGTTCACCGGCCACCACAAGCAGCCACCAGCTAACGCTCCTCCTCTCCCTGATCTCCACGTGGGCAGTCCCCTTGTGGACTGTTTTCCCACGTCCAAGAGAGCCTCCACGCTCCACGCTCACAATTCTTGACATTAGCAAATAAGAAAACAGAGGCAAGGTGACAAGCTCATGACATTAGAAAGGTATCTATAACCTCTGAAATGCCAAACTAGATCATTGCAAGGATGTCAAAACCAACCTCTTCCAACTTCTGCCTTGCATCATGAAGCTCCTTATCATAGATGGTATACTCCAATGACCTTCGCTGTTTGTCAAGCTGTTGATACTTTTTTAGTTCCTCTTTTTCTTCATCCAGCTCCCTTAATCTCTCCTCCAAATACTGAACAACCTGAATTATCTGTTTCCTCTTGTTTCCTGATTGAATCGCACAATGACAGGAAAGGATTATCCATTCATATTCATCCAAATAAATGAAAAGAATGAAGCCTTCAAGAAAAAGTGAACATGCCAGTTTCTTGCATTATTTTCAAACTTTCTCGACGTCTTTCCTCATAAACCCGGGTGCCACCAATTTCCTTCAGCAGGTCAAGTCGCTCAGAGTCCTTCATCAATGTAAGGGAAGCAATCTGCATCACATGAATAAGGTGCTTAGATAGGAATGTACCCAATTTGCAACAAAAACTCTAAAAAAACGATAGCTACATTAGAGCTCCATAAGTGCATTAACCAACAAGGATTTCATACTTTTCCTTGCTGAACAACATAATATGGATTTGAACGAGAAAAACCAGCACTCTCCAGCAGGTTCATCACTTCAGTTTTCCTGAAATCATAGGCAATAGATTGAGTAATGTGATGATAACAGAGTATGCTTCTGCCATCAGACTTCGAGAATGGTAATAAAAAAAACAGACGTTATGTGCTTCCCATCTAAGAAATATTCATCCTTTTTTGCACCAATGGTCCGACGCAGCCGGACTTCTTCCTTGTCAACCTAAAAATAAGAAAAAAAAAAGCCAAAACCAACCATTTAAAAACCACAGGATTATCCAAAAGCGTGACTCTTCCGAAAAAACAAATGAAAATCACCCAAAAAGATTATGGTGATCAAAGATTGGGACTTTCAACTTTAGGACATAAGGTCAAATCCAATTGGACAAGCTGAAAAGTGTGGAATGAGAAGGTTCTGCACTCTAGTGAAGATGTTTAAGAAAAGCAAAAGACAGCCTTCCATATTCATCAATAAAGTCCAGGCCCTCATACATACCGGAATTCGGTTATCCGAGTTATCGAATACTATCTCAACAAAAGCAGACAAAACCTGGTAGCCTGTCCCTTCCTGAGAAAAATTACCATTGAAAGATGTGAC
The DNA here is from genome assembly GCA_037157565.1 of Thalassia testudinum. Lineage (NCBI taxonomy): Eukaryota > Viridiplantae > Streptophyta > Magnoliopsida > Alismatales > Hydrocharitaceae > Thalassia > Thalassia testudinum. The sequence goes on along the minus strand of JAZHRO010000077.1, from coordinate 52,438,815 downwards.
TAGACAACTGAAAACAGTTAAAATGGATTCACTTTTAGAAAACCACATACATGGAGTAGTGCTTGCCTATCCTCGCTACGGAGATTCTGAAACAGGTCACTAAGGACAAACCTTATTGCTAATGTTTAATTTGCATCATAGAACAAGAAAATGTTAGTTTACTAGGAAAATCACTAGCAATGGAAGGACATCGAGATTAAAGATCACAAGGAAAAAGAAAAGAAAAATAGAGAAGGAAGATGTGATGCCTTCTTACCATGAAAAAAGTTTGTCTTCCCAGATCCATTGGCACCGACTGTCAAATATACACAAAACAGGCAATACCAAATGTTATTTTCTCCCATATTTTGACAAGAAAGAGCGTAGAAGTAACAGCCAGCTTGATAAATCCATTGAATCTAGACATGTTGCTGTCTAAGGACTGCCCATGAAGAATAATTGAAAATTTAAATGTAACTCAATGAAAACAACGCTTCATCAAAGGCAAATGGGCCTCTTGGATGCAAATCTAATAGGATTTGCATGGTCAGTACAACCAACTCTTCATGACATGATCAACCAATGGTGAAACATACATGATGCCATGCAACTAACATTACTAGAATCACAACTATACTGGTCAAATTAAAATAGCTGAAGAATTTCAAGAACTCCTCTTTCTAATTGAAAATTGTCTCAGACATTACTTGGCCAAGAAATAAATAAACTTGGACTGTAATGTTTTTTTGCTGGATAAAAATGAATGTCTGTAAACTTTTGACCTAAAAAATCCATAAAAGACAGACAAAGGTTGTACGAATTTTAGAAAACAACAGAGGGAAGAGGAGTTGAACTTCACCCATCTTGACTGAGTTTCCTTCCCTCCAGCCTTTTCATCACATCGTGCCACTTCCCAATGAATTGGAGCTTTCTCTACAAGATGTAAACTGACATCTCTCTCAAGTTCACTTTATCCTCCTTTTCTTTTTCAGCATCTAAAGCACCCATGGAGATTGCCCATAAAATAACTACCCACATACCTTGCTTCTCTAAGGCCATTATTGTAATCAAGCAAGAGAACATGCAGCTATGTTTCACAAGCAGCAGATATGAGGGCTGGTTGAATTTGACATCAAGAAACAGCCAGAGAGGCCATGGGTTGCGCAGGGTTCATGTGAAACTACGTTCTTCAGATAACCTTTACGTCTATTTTGTTTCATCTTTTCCCCTATTAAACCTAGTGAGTTTATTAACCATCGTTACAGGGTTGTATAGGTTTTATGGGCCTTTTATTATATTTCTCTATTGTATAAGGGTATGATTGTTATCTGTCCTTTTGTGCCTCTCTATATAAAGGCACATAGGACTTTATAGAATAATAGATTTTCCCATTTGTCTAAACAAGGTATCAAAGCAACAATCCTAGACCGGTACCTAGGTACCCCCACCGAAACCCTAGCCTCCAAAACCGTTCCACCCAAAGCCCCCTCTCCTCTTCACCATCACGACCACCCTCTCCACCGACGCCGCCAGCCCAGCACTGCCACTGCTGGTGCTCCTCCTCTCCTCTGTTGGTCCAGCAGTGCCTCTGGGAGGCTTCCAAGGCTCCTAGTGCTACCGCCAGACCCTCTCCTCCCTAGTGCCTCCCCAAATGTCGTTGTAGGGGTTGTTCCTACGCGTAGGGAGGCTTCTCTCCTCAGTAGGGGCGCTGTAGCGCCCTCCTTCTTCCATTTTTTGTGTCGCCAGCAGTCCAAGAGGAAGAGGTAACCCCACTGAGGCCTTCTCTTGCCCCAGCTAGTGGCTGCTATGCTTGATTTGTGAATTTCAAGATCTTCGGTGGTCTGAAATTGCATCATCAGATCGTGTTTTTGCTTTTGTTGTGAAGCATATGAAGTAGAACATGTGCAAGAAGCTATTTGGTGTATTAGACTATGAGCCGGGCGATTATGGGAGACCAAAAGGAATCCCTAAGAACCTTGATGGGGAAGTTATCCACCACAAGTGCATCTCCACACATGCAAGGAACATCTATTAAGTTGGATGGATCCAACTTCTTACTTTGGTATACGTCTTTTTCCCGATTCATGGGATCACACAGAAAGAAATATATTCCCACACGGGATGAGCTTGCCATGAAATTTGCAGATTGGGAGGCAGACAATGATTAGGTGGTCACATGTTTACTGAACAGTATGACCGAGAGCATTGCAACGTAAGTGATGGCCTATGCCTCGACAAAGAAGATGTGAGAAGTTCTACGTGAGATACATTCCACAAGAATAACATCACTCGTCTCTACAGAGTCATAGAAGAGATACACATGCTTAGGAAGGGTACCATGTCCATGGCTAATTATTATAGTACCATGAAAAACTTATGGGATGAGTAAGACATTCATCAGCCTGTATCCTCTGATATAGCTATTATACCAAGACAACAAGAAGCAATCAACTTCATACAGTTGCTCTCTGGCTTTGGACCAGAATATAAGGCAATCAAGGATCAATTCATGACCTTGGATAAGATTCCTACACATGCTCAGATTTATGCTCGCCTCTCCAAACTAGAGACTTCAGACCCTATGCCCACATCCGATTCCCATGCCATGGCAACTGTTGGTTGTGGTCATGGGAATCCAAGTTCTGGCTATTGTGGTAGTCGAGGTTGTGGTGGTGCCCATAGTGGTCATGGTCGTGGACGAAGTAATCTCTTCCATGAGTATTGCCATAGGAATGATCATGGCTAATAGATGTTGAGTGAAGCACGACTAGCCTAAGGGGATGGACCCACGGGCTCATCAAGTATCGACAAAGGACACCACTCAGGCTCAGGAGGATGATAGCCAGGTCACCATTTTCAAGACTGAGTCAAGGTTCGAAATGCTAATTTTGACACCATGCCGATGAAATTCTAAGTGTGCATTTTATGAGCATGCCGAGGACACACCGTGGAAATACTCGTTTTTTGATGGTCATGCCAAAGGCATGCCAATGATAGAAGTAGCCAAAATGATATCAATTTCAAGAAAATCAAATGCAAATTGTGTAACAATAAAAGTGTTCATCCTGACCATAGCAAGATTTCGACAAGTCAAAAAAACAACAAATCGAGACCCAAAATCGCACGTGTGTGTGTGTGTGTGTGTGTGTGTGTCACAAGACCCACTGAGAAGGAGTAGAGCTATTGGGTGGTAAATGTGGCACTCTTACAAAAAACTACGTTGGGATCATGTACATCGAGGGAGTGGGCACTTGTTGGGGGGGAATCATTTTGCTCCAATTGCAACTGTTCCAGCATCAGGCGAACCTGGGGGTTTCTCACTTGAAAACATGAACTATTAGGCATGCATCGTGGGTAGATCTCAGGCAGATCTCCTCATACTATGGACAGGTTCCAATACTCTTTATGGGAGATTTTAATGTAATGCCGAATACGAATGACAAACCAGGCAATGGAGGAGGCAATGATGTGGGGTCGGCAGATCTTTGGGAATTCATTTCAGAATTCAGCCTGCAGGGGAATAGGGGATATAAATTGCCGTATAGTTGGGAGTACAGCTTTAGAAAAGTCCAAGTCCTGTTGCCACTTTCTTTGTTTCATAAGTTTGATAGAGGCATTTGCATTGGCACTGGTGGAGGGACAGCACCTTTAGTCTGATCTTAGAATAAGGGGCTGAGACCATCCACTTATTTCAAGTTTGAGTTATCCTGGTTGTTGGAAGCAAATTCTCAACACGTGGTGGAAAATGATGGACCTGCTACAGACATTTGGGACAGCAGCAACGACCATGACCAAGCATCTACAGGGTTTGAAAGGGGCCCTAATTGATTATAACAAAATGTGACTGGAAAGGGAAAAGAAGAGTGTTGGGGTCTTGCAGGCTGTTCAACATATTGACCTTCAGGAGGATTCCCGAACTTGAGTAGGGAGGAAGTGGCAAAAAGAAGAAAATATGAGGGGGTTGTCAGGGAGGAGGAAAAGAACGCATGCACACAATTTTTTTCAGGAGCTTTCTCCGAACAGTGGGTGGACGATTTTTTGTTGCTGCAACAAGAGTTCGAAGGCATTGAGGATGTGAGGGATGGTTCGAAGTGACACAAGGATGAACTTTCTCGGCAATGGCATATAGGCCGCCATGGGCGGAAGATATATGGAACATGATGCTAGCTTCATTCGAGTGTGTAGACTAATATGGAAGGATCCCTGCATGGTTATTAAGAAGGAACAGACATCTGATGAAAGCCTACCAAAAGTAGTTACCTTGGGCTGGATTCAGATACTAATTGCTCCTTCTGTAATGAGGAATGTGAGGATTTCCAGCACCTATTTTACGCTCACCCCATATCTAGGGAGGCATGGCATCACTGCGAATATCTCTTGGGTGGATGTTTCTTCATCTATGGGCTTATAGAGGTTGTTTAATGGAGACACGTTTAGATCTAAGAAGGAGAGGGCAAATAAGATTTCGGTTATCCTTTCACCTACACCATTGGTTAGCTAGCTGCCTAACTAAATTGGCTTAACTAAGTTGTCACCAGCAATTGTTGACGTGTTTCTGGGCATTTGATTCCATCTGGTTATTTAGAATCAATCCGTATAATATCCCATTTTCATCTTGGGAGAGTGATTAAATAATAGGATCTGTGGACATTCAAGGGAAAATTGAACTTTGTTAAATCAGAAGACAGACCTTGGCCCTCTTTTATAAAGAAATGGCAAGGGCAAATAAGGAAATAAATTAGATGAAATGACTTAATTTACTATAGAAAATCCTCGACTCTCTTATATAAAAAGAGATCGAAGGGTTAAAAATATGAAACTATCCCTAAGAAACTAAACACCTATAAGTCCGTACAATATATGCTAATACTTCCCCTCAAGTTGGATCATAAATATCTATCATATTCAACTTGGATACGCATGAATCAAATAAAGATCTAGCTAAGGAATTGGCCGTAGATGCGACTAGAGTGATATATAGCAATCCCTTCTGAATAATGTCTCTGATATAGTAACAATCAACCTCAACCTGCTCCATCCTCTCGTAAAATGTTGGGTTGTTGGCAATGAAAGTGGTTGCTTTATTATCACATCGCATCTCCATGGGACTAGAAAACTATATCTACAAGTCAATAAGCAAGGATCTAATCTACATCATCTCTGCAGTCGTTTGAACCATAGCTCTGTACTCAAACTCAACACTGAATCTCGCAGCTGTGCCATGTTTCTTGCTTCTTCATGTGATCAAATTCCCTACTACGAAACTGCAGAACCCAGTAATAAATTTACGATTCACATGACATCCGACGTAGTCCACATCAGAGTTACCAACCAAAGCCATAGAAGACCCCTTGGTGAAGAAAAGACCATTCCCAGAAGCCTTCTTGACGTATCTGAGAACCATCAATGCTGTATCTCAATGCTAACATGTTGGCTTGGCCATGAACTGACTCAGTCTCCTCACTGTAAATGAGATATATGGGCTCGTGATGGTGAAATATAGCAGCTTACCCACAAGCTACCTGTACAACCTGTTGTCCACCACCTGTGCATCCTCATCATAGAGTTGCATCTTAGTGTCCATAGAAATATTGACCTCCTCGGCCCCAAGCATACCAACCTCCTGCAAGATGTCCAAAGCATACTTCCTCTAAGACAATACCATGTCCTTTTTGCTGCGACCAACCTCAATACCAAGAAAGTACCGTAGAGCCACCAAGTCATTTATGACAAACTACTCTGCTAAAATACACTTAATCTCAACAACACCCCACTCATCATCTCCTGTGACAACATAAACAAAAAAATACCACAGTATCTCGTCCAGTCCTCCTGACAAAGAGAGAAAAGTCAGTCGTCGATCTCCTGAATCCAGCTGCCTCTACAACCTATGACAACCTCTGAAACCAAGCCATAAATGACCTTCCATAGTCGGCATACACACTCCCCCTAACTCTCAAAGCTATGAGGTTGCTGCATGTAGACTTCCTCTTAGAGATCACCATAGAGGAAGGCACTTTTCACATCCAGCTGATACAATGACCAATCTAACCAAACTGCCACTGCAACCAACACCCGTACTGTGGAAAATCTGCCAACAAGTGAGCTGTCAAAAAAGTCTACCCCATAAGTCTGGGTAAACCCCCTTGCCACGAGGCATGCTTTGTATCCAACAACACCACCATCTGGGTTGAACTTCACAGTAAATACCAACCGACAGCCAACAAGTGCAGCACCATCAGGAAGTGGAGTGAGCTCCCAGGTCCCACGGCCTCTAAGAGCAGCCATCTCATCCTCCATGGCTGCCCACCATTTTGGATCAAACATGGTCTCACAATAAGTAGTTGAAATTTGAGTAATGGCTAACGCCTAAGTGAATCCAACAAATCTAGGAGCTAAGCTATCAATAGCAAGTGCCCCAACCGTAGGATAAGTGGTGCAAGTCCGTGGTCACTTCTGAATAACTATCGGAAGATCAAGATCATTACCTGCCACATCATCTATCCTATCCCTATGACCATCACGTGACAAACATGCGTCAGTGTCTAAAAGACTCACCTGAGAAGTCGATGGTGAAGGCAAGGGTAGGAATCCCTAATAGGTAATATGAGGGTGGATATATGTCTAGAGTGGCTCAGTCAACCGAGGAAATAGATGCACAGTATAAGGTAGTGATAGCGATGTAGTAGGGGCAAGAGGAAAACTCCCAAAGCGAATGGGGGTATATGGCATAGGCATCATATCACCCTCAGAAAGCATCTCAGCTGTAGTCGTAGAAAAGAAAGGTATCGCCTCATGAAAGGGAATATCCGTAGAAACATAGTGTCGAAAAATAAGCAAATCAAAACACCAATATCCTTTTTGTGTCCAGGTATACCCAAGAAAAATGCACTTAACTGCTCTCGATGCTAGTTTACCCCGACCCGGTTCCAACAAATGGACAAAGGCAACACAACCAAAAGTCCAAGGGGTGACATGAAATAGGAGTCGATCAGGATACATAACCTGCGAAGGAATCTGTTCATGTAATGCAATATTAGGCATCCTATTGATCAAAAAACATGCAATCAAAACAGCATCACCCCACTAAAGGAAGGGGACTGAATGGTGAATCAACAAAGTACAAGCAACATCAAGAACATGGAGATGTTTCCTCTCAACAACACCATTTTACTGAGAGATACGAGGGTGCGTGGTCTCATGAATAATGTCACGACTAGAAAAGAAAGTACACAAACACACAGTATAAAACTCCAAGGCATTATCAGTGTGAAAACGCTTCACCAAACAAGAATACTGGATTTTTATTTCTTTACCAAAATTCCCAAAAATTTATCCCACATCAAACTTATTCTTCAAAAGGAACATCCAAGAAACACGGGAAAAGCATCAACTAAAACAAGATAATATCCGTTCCCAAGTCGATCAGGAATACGACTGAGACACCAAACATCCATATGAATCAAATCAAATATAGCAATAGATGAGACAGAGGTAGAATTGAAAAAACTAGTCCTGTGGTACTTGCCAAGCTGACAAGCATCATAGGTGAGAGCAGTAGTAGAGGTATGTGCAGTAAAACACGTCTGAGGCGATCAAGAGGCAGGTGGCAAAGGCGGTGGTGCCACTAAATAGGATATCCAACTGAGGCAAGGTCCTAGGTAGCAGAAGCAGCAATAATAGAACGGCTCAAGCGATACACCCCTTGTTCCTTACGCCCTCAACCAATCATCTTCCTAATGAATTTGTCCTGTAAGACACAAGAAGACGCATCAAATATAGCTCTGCAATTCAAATCTCTAGCAATACTGCTAACAGACATAAGCTCAAAGGGAAATCAGACACAAAAAATATCTGTCAGTCTCAAAGTAGAAGATAAAGACATATCTCTATTGCCAACCAATGGCGAATGTCTCCCATCTGCCACCTATAATGTCCTAGCTAGTGTAACCGATGCCAACTGAGAAAAGGAGCTCGTGTCGCCACATAGGTGCTTGGATGCACCTGAATCAATCGGCCAATCACCAGTGGACAAAAATGACGACATACTAATCGCAGCTGCCTCAGAAGAGGTGACAATAGCTGCAGTGTTTAAAGTCTGAGAAGAAGATGCGTAAGTCAACTGAGCAATCTACTGCCACAAGTTCTCAATCTCTGTGCTCAAAGAACTACCATCAGGACTAAGGAGGACTCAATCTAAGATTTCAACTACCTGATTGGCCACAGATGACCTATCATGCTTTTGCCAGCACTTAACCTCAAAGTGTCCAATTCTGCCACAGTAGATACACGAAATACTAGTGTGTGTACCAGAAGAGTGTCCACGACCACACGCAGAAGGGGGAGCACCCCTATCACGTCCAAGGATCGCAACCAGTGCGAACGTCTGAGCACTAAAGTCAAGAGCAAGAGTGCGCACTGTAACTCTGCTGAGTCTGCTATAAGCTTCCTCCAGGGTAGAAAGCTCAGGAGCAGTGAGAATCTGATCTCTTGTTGTCGTATACTCAGGTCTAAGGAAAACCAAGAAAAGAGACTGCCAACTGTCTCCTAAAGCTCCTCCAGGACTCACAGGCACATCCTGGCAAATAGAAGTGATGCCTCTCCAACAATCCCTTCAAAATAGAATTGTATTGTGGCAGTGTGTGTCCCTCCTAACGCAAGTAAAAGATGTCGTAAAAAACCTGAGAAACCCGTGCGGAGTTCTTGGCATGCGAATAAGTGTTACGCAAGGACTCCCACATCTCTTTCACTATAATATAGTACATGATCTCATACCCTATTCTAGGAATAACTATCTATAAAAGCCATGCACAGACCATAGCATTGTCGTTGTCCCAATTGGCATCCGTGCCAATCTTTTTTGCAGGCTTCGAATTCATAAGAATGTGACTCTTCTTATTACCCGACAGTCATAAAAAAGGTCTAGGACCACTGCAGGTAGTTGGTCTTATCCAAGTTGACGACAGGACCAAAAATGGATTCTTGAGTACCTTATTGTCCAAAATAGACACCAAAGTCACCTCGAACTGATCATCTAAAGCCACCTTCGCAATATGGAAGCCTCGATTAAGCTTCTACCACCAAGAAATCATCAAACAAACGAATGCAGATCTACATTACTGACAAGAGGCCTCGTTGTACGGACGTTGGCCTAACCTAGGCGCAAAGAGAACACCCGAGATAGCCCCAAGGAGACCTAGGCTCCCTCTCCCTGCGACTACGAGGAACGCATCCCCTAGAGCAGGGCTACACGCCCCTCATAACCACTGCCTGCAGCCTGCACGGGTACTACACCCCCTTATGCAACCTCTAAACCAGGCACAGAGGTCAGAGGCGACTGCTGTAAACCCCCACGCCTCCCTACAGGTCACCGTTGGTCACCGTACAACACTACAGATCGCTGCTACGGCTAGGTCAGCACCGCCAGGACCTCACTGTGCGTTGCCTTGGCAACATTGCGCACTACTGGCTGCGTGCCTAGCATTGCCACCGCCACCACCGATGGAGTGGCCTCTATGCGCCAACACCAAGAAGGAGAGAGGAAAACAGGATGTAGTAGTAGGGTTTCAAAAGCCTTAAGGGGTGGGATACCTAGAGCCATGGTCTAGGATCGGTGCTTTAATACCAAATTAGATGAAATGACTTAGTTCATTATATAAAACTCTAGGCTCTCTTATACAAAGAGAGACCGAAGAGTTGAAAGTACAGAACTGCCTTTGAAGAGCTAAACACCCATAAGCTTGTACAAGAAAAGCATGAAAAATATAATAATAATATATGTTAACAAAGCATAATAACTCTTTACTAAAAATAGCACCAACTAAAAATACAAAATACAAATAAACACAAACTTCAATTTATTTCCTAACAAGGTTATTAGACATTTTTTAGAGTTGTATTATTTCTTAATTAGTCAAGTGTCTCGTTGTAATTTGCCGACACCTCCTCTATAAAAGAGTGGCTAAGGTTCATTAGTTGAATAAAAGAATTCATTTTCTCCATTCTTAACATGGTATCAAAGCCACCGATCTTTCTAGCTTGGGATTAAGAGAAAAAAAAAAACCCTACGGGGGGGGAGGTTTCTCCAAGGACGCCGCCAGCCTCCGATGAGCCTTTGGGGAGGCCCCTCCTCTCCACGTCATCTCCTCCTCTCCTCTCTATTTTTTCTGCTTCTCTTTTTTTTTTCTTCTTCTCTGAAGCACCACAGCTAGCGAACGAAGATCAGCACCACCACCACCGTCATTCCAATCATCATCAGCCTCAGCGGGTGTGTTGCCGGCTCATCGTCGAACGGCCACACCCCCTCCAGTGACCATAGACGGGTGCAATCACCACCAACGACCTAATCCAGCTCCAGCATCACGATTGACAAGGAGGCTCAAACCCCTGTTTTGAGCCCTCTCTTCCTGATTGAATGGAGGTCCAGTGGTCTCATTGGAACCTTAAATAAATCACCTTGATTTTGGGACAAACCCTAGCATCAATTCCTCGTCGAAGCACCGCCAAAGCTCCACCACATCGCCATAGCACCGTCCAGAGCCCCCAACACCGCCGACAAGGGCTCTAATGGGGCTATTATCATCATGTGTGGCCTTGAGCAATCCTTGGTGGCCGCTAGATCTAACTATTGCATTAAAAATGTGTTGGTTTGCATGATAAGTCTCCTCTCACGCATATCAACCTTGGCGATGAGCCTTCTCTCGCTTATATTACTTGGAGTTTCGCTTCTTTGCATGAAAAGTCTCCTCTCATGTGAGAAGCACACATTGGACTAGCATTTGCAGCCCAAGGCAACTTAAAGAAGCAAAGGCAAAGATCTACATCGTCACATAGATGAGATGTACTCTCATGCACTTAAAATGTTTCAACTGGCTCTTGGGACATATGAGCAATGGCCAGGGTTTTAAATGCTGGCGACATGCCGCTGAAATGGCATTTTTTTGGAAGTCACGATGCCAACATGGTTTAATTGTTGAAAAATAGGAATTTCATCGGTATGCTAACCATTTTGCCGGCATGCCGACCATTTCGCTAACATGCCGACCATATGGATGAATATTCTTACCCATATGGGTATGATACCTTCTAAGATTATTTTTCTCCTCAATTCTAACCCCAAGCTCCCCCTCAAATTCCAACAAGATCACAATTATCACAAGATGATTCTAAAACAATCGAATTCTCCCAAACACGTGCAACTAATGTATGTGTAACAAACCATACACAGTAGTAGATTTCCCCGTCTTGGGATTTTAGTTAGTATGAATGAATATGAGTACAAATAGCACATAATGAAATATCAGACAATGTATCCATATATGTCTTGGGAGAGTTACTGTGAATACATTCAAAGTATTGATCAACATAATAGTCAATGATGGTATCAATCAAATGGTGATAGTACTCATGATAGACATATGGATACAACAAGACACTCTTGATTCTGATGAAATCTGACTTTCGAGTTCCAAGTCCTGACTTCTGAGTTCTGACCTTTGATGCATCAAAACATTACGGTTTTAGCTTTTACTTTGAAACTATATACTTTGCTGCTTTCATTCTTCCATTCTTTGTATTCTTAAATTTTTTGTATTCATCCATTCTTAAATTCTATGTATTCTTAACATAGTAAAAATATTTTATATTTTATTAATGAACTTTAACATTATATGGTCATGTTGTATATGAATATTATGATGTAACACTCTTACTGTTGTATAATCAACATTTGATTTTCTTGAAATTAATATCATTTTGACTACTTCTGTCATTTTTGTCGACATGCAACGACATGCCCTCAACGTGCCTTCGAAATGGCATATTTTCATATCATCGAAATTATTGAAGTCTGCAATCGAAAAACGAGTATTTCCACAACATGCCCTCGGCATGCTCATGAAATACACAAATAGAATTTCATCGGCACGACGTCGAAATCAACATTTTAAACCTTGGCAATGATAACAAGATGACCTTATGCACGCTTAGAGAAACCAAGAATGATACACTGGCTCACGAGGTGTACGAGCAATGACACTTGTGTGACCTTATGCGCACTCAAGAAGACCAAGCTTGGCCATCTTCAAACTCTTAAACATGGGAGCAGCAGCACCTGAGTTGCAGTCGTGATTTCTCACGTACCCAGCACCTTATGCAAGACGTACAAGTAGACACAATAACTAGTTGCAGATGCAAATACCAGTTATTTCATCATCTACAATTGATCTTTGATCCTTGTCTACCACCATCGCTCCTACAACTGGTTTGATTAGGGGAACCCCTCATTTTTGTAACTCCTTTATGTTGGACATTGCACGTCCCAACTTGGGAAAATGTGAAAGTAATTAAATAATTGAGTTATTAGGTGTTTTTGAGAGTTGTGTTATTTCTTAAGTAGTTGAGTGTCCCATTGTAAATTTCCCAATATCTCTTCTATAAAAAAGAGGCTAGGGTTCATTAGTTGAATAAGAGAGTTCCTTTTCTCCATTCTTAACTGATTATGACATTGCACACTTCAACTACTGCCGCCCTGCCTGAATAAGATTTATTTCAGTTCAAGCTGCATATAATTCATAAGAACTAAATAGTCAGCAGGAATTGATTTCTTTTCACAACTAGTTTGCAATTGCATCAATTTTGAATTATTGCATATGTAATTGACTCTATTAGCTGATATCTTTTTTGCTTTTCGACAAGGTGATTGATATCTTTTCTAGGTTAGCTAGCATAGGCACTTAGATGTTGCCACAATCTATTGAATAAGTTTGAAGTAGCTTGTGCTAACTTTTGAATAGATGATGTGATCAGACTTCTTTTACTCCTTCTTTACTATTAACCTGAAATAAAGTTGATTATTGGATGTTTCTTCATTTCGTACTATGGCTTTACTACTTCAATTATCCTTACCAATTGACTGTTTATCACGACCATAGATCGTTTAGGGCAAAAATAATAAGAATAATAATAATATGTATGAGAAGCTTCCATAAAATGTAGCATATTTGAGATCAGGGACATGACGCGATCAGAAGCAGACTAGACATTTAACCATCTAAAAAAGCTAAAATCATTAAAAAGGTAACAAAGAGGTATTGACAATACCAACACAATTAACTTTTGGGCTAAATGGTTCTGTAGCAACTTGTTCTCTGTAGCTCTTGAAACCTTCAATTATAACCTAGTACCCAAACAGAAAGGGGAAGCATCACATGCATATGAAGAGTGTTAGTTTTGATGTCAATATAATACCATCAACTGGAAATTACTTTTCATGCCGACCAGGTACCTGTTTTATATGCATGGTTAAGATAGAGGAGGCTCCACCATCCAAGACCTGAATGAATATGAGCAAATCAAAGGTAAATAATAGCAGGAAAGGTAGACAAATGATGTTCTTTAGAGTAGGGTTGCAGTGCAAACAGAGACATCAGTGCTTGAGCATTTGCATCCACTTGTGGATGATGAAATCATGTCTAATGGATTAGGCAACAAAGGGAAAAAGAAAAACGAAAAAGAACTATCAATGACTGTAATAATCCAACATATATGGAAGAAATTTCCCACTAAATGTGGAAAGATGCTCGGTAACTTGGTTTTTTTTTATCAGGGGGCACATGCACTAACATCGCATTAATTTTTCAAGCGTGTGTAACAAAAAGATAGTGTATTGTGCATTGAACAAAAAATTCATCCAGCATTCAAAAATCTGAAGTACATGATGATACTGAGTGTTGAACTGCGAGTATGGGAAACGGGAATCAATCAACCACCTGCGAGCAATCCCCTATAACCCGGTACCATCCCAAAGGTTGTTCGGTCCAATATTCTGCATCAGCCACAACCAATATCTTCACCAATGGCAACCGACTTCGAAACACTTCCAATGACGATCCAAATCCACTAAAAGGGGATGAGCCCGCATTTCTAGGAAACTTGACACTCAAAACCTGGAGTTACCCTCCATCCTAGCGAAATACTTGTGCAGAACTTTCCACTGATATCCTACTCATCCCTCAAAATCCATTCCGCCGGTCCATCTAGACCAAAGACGTACTTAGATTGGGAAGCATATCCGTACGAGTCAGAGGATTTCATTCCAACTCAAGTTACTCGAGTTTTAAACAAATTCCATTCTTCCCTCCATTGTTATTCCTCATTCCTTGACTTATACGAACACCGAATGCTCGGCTCCGCCAAAATTGAACGGAGTGTGAGCTCTATTCGTCCCCAAAACACCACTTGTAATCCTCACTACATCCTCTTCGAATTAACAAGGAAAGCAGGAAACCCTAATTCCGGAGCAGCCCCGGGAGCATCGAGAGTTGCGGACACCCGATGGAATCGGGATACGAGCTCCAAAAGGTGGAACAAGTTCAGAGTGTAAGACGAGAAGCGGGAGAATCGAAAACCCTAAACCCCGCGGAGGACTGCGAGCCGCGGGATCGTGCTAATTTGCTCGAACAAACGAGAGATGGCAGAGAATTGCGACGTGAGATGGAAGTGATCGAGAGATCGAGAGAGAGAGAGAGAGTTACTTACCTGAGGAGGGTGTCGGAGTGCGTCGTCTGCGGGAGCGACGGGATGGGGGTGGGGCGTAGATGGGAATTTAGGAGGGCGCGAGCCTTTGCGTGGCTCTCTGTGCTGCGGTGCGATGTGGCCCAAACGAGTCTGTGACTTGGTTGGAGTCGCTGTCTGAGTGAGTTGAACCCGTAGATGGGGAACAGTGTTCGGAATCGTCCAGGCGCGAATTGCCGTTTTCCCGCTTTCCCAACGTCTGCTTCTCGTCTTTTTTTTGAACTCTGATCGTTGGATGAAAGTTTTTTTTTTTTCACTCTTTAGAAGATAAATACAATGATGTCAATATATTACAAGAGATATTACCATTAGTATTAACTCTTTGAAGGTATTATTGGATATCAGCCTTTTGCTCAATCATTGGATCACTTTAATTGAATATTTTTCTTTTTGTGAGGTAAATATGATAAACTGAGATTTAATCTTATGAATTTTTGGATGTTAGTGAAGAACATTACGGTTGAGTCAATCCCTTAATGTCACCTTAGCGAGATTTTTATTCGTTATTATGTATTATTTTTTTTATTGGGGCTCTTTTGAAAATCAACTATTTTTTTTCCAACTTGCATAGCATTTTTTTCCCAAAAGATTCACATGTGAACTTCATTCAATTAAAAATAAGCTATTACTAACCTACACACGATGATACAATAGAAATATTTTCCTGCATATGCATGGGCACGCATAAGCTTCGCATGGAAACAAGACAATCAAGTAGGAGGATAGTGAAGGAACGAGGAGTTGTCATTTTCTAAGTTCCAATATCTAGAAAAGCGTACTTCAATAACACGTGGAATAGGCGCAAACTCAAAATAAACAAGAAATGTTGGGGTCTAAGGACCTTAAAAGATAAAACAATTGAATAGTGATACATTAGGGGATTCCAAACAAATTAGAAATTGAAACCAATACATCTATCAGAATTAGTTTTGACAACAACATGAAGATTTCAATTTGTAAGGGAAAGGTCCTTGTTTTCTTTAAGAGGCATGATGAGAGGTAAAAAGAACCCTCATAATTAAAACTTCGCACAGAACCCAACAAATCCATTTCTCTGGTGGCTCGGTGAATCCGGCTACCTTACTATTTCAAATGCAGGCAGATCTAGGCAGACCCAACCTGCCAAAGGATTCGGTTGACTGAACTTGAAGAGTCGGCAACAACATCTAAGTTAGCACTAATAGTTTGTGTTGTAAAGTTTATATATATCCAAGTAATGAACGAGTAAGGGAATCTGCGAAAATCGTTATGGAACGAAAGTTGCTGCAATATTTTTGTATTATAAATAAAGAATAAAGAAGGCCTTCACACATTTTCTGAAAAAAAGAACAAGGAGGGATTATATTACCAACATGACATGAAATTTTTTAAACAAAATGTTGGTAATCATCTTTTTTGATTAATGAATTTCGATAAAGGTATTGAAATATCAAATGAGGAAATTGATGGTTGATACCTACTTTTGTAGCATCATCTGAATAATATGTTCGTATTTATAAAAAAATGGTTTCACCTAACTCAATGTAACATTCCTAGATTCAACATTCGTTACGCATCACATGTGTATACTCCATGGACGTAAATGATGTAATATATACCTAGAATCACCTAAATTACGGTGTAATTGTTAACCTCAAATGATTTGTATAGCCTATTTCCCAAGGTGTCGTAAAAAGTGTGTTGCTGATTTTTATATGAAATTTTGCTCTTGAATGAAGCGAAACTTAAATCAATGTGTTTTTCCTTTGCGAGGTTGTGACTCGATTTATTCTTAAGGAAATCTCACGAACAGCTAAGTTAACGGCTTTCTAAATCTAAGACAAGCTTTATGTAATAAATTCCTAAGCCTACATTTAGTTCCTTATTTTTCTATTATGGATAAATTGAAAATGATTCTTGTTTGACAATGAGATAATGTATAGCAAGTATGTAGTTGATGATTGCAGTTAATCATTTTTATACTCATTGTTAAATTTACTTTAATGTTTTGTTTAGTAACTAGCTAGACTAGTGAATTGCCTGAAATTAAGAAATTTGGTTGTAAAGGTTGGAAAATGAAAGTTCTAATTTTTGTTGGCACAAGTTGATTTTGTTGTGGAATTCTCATGCTTTGCATACCCCTCATTTTAGTCCGTGGGCCATGCAGTTACCTGACAACCCAATGCATGCTGAATAGTTTTCTGTGTTTATTATTAAGAAAATGGAGTTAGTGTCTAATTGAGGTACGAGAGAGGTATCCTGAGTTGTTTATCGATGGGTCCATAACACCTAGTTTGTTTTTTCCAAGGTTGTTATTACCTCTTTAAAGTTGTTATGGATCACTTGCTTACACGTCTCCTTTCGTACTTACACATTCGCTCGAGTTTCGGGAACAAAACTTCCCTTAAGGTTGTTATATTTGTAATGTCCAAAAATCCCAACTCCGTGTCATTTCAAAGTGGTACGGGCCAATTCGAATCAAGAAACCTGGTTGTGGTTCAATGCTTGTGTCAACACCTACTTAAATTATCAAAAAATGTGTATTTTGAGTCAACCCTCAATCAAACATTATCAAAAGGTTGTCATATGTGATATCATTCGATTCCTCTCATCGCAAGCTTTTCGGCGACACTTGTTTCGTGCAATTCCGAGGTGTATAGCTTAAGTTATGACCAAAACAAGTTGAAAAGGACCTAAATGTAAGGTGGACCCAACCCTAGGGGTATTTTAGGTATTTCACCCTACTAACCCTAATCCCAACAACCCTTGAGCCTATAAAAGGAACCCCTTGGGTCGTCATTTGCCTCTAAGCCTCTCAAATTAAGAGAAGAAGAGAGGAGGAAAATCTTGAATGTTCCTTTTAAAAATTAAAAATTTTTCGTTTAGGGACCTTTTCGTAATAGCAAAAATTACAGGCTTCCCATCACAATTTTCGCAGAGGTGGCAGCGGCAGCGAGCGTAAGCTGTGAGATATGGCGACGTGTAGCGGATGCGCAACACGTGTTGCGTACGTAGCAGTGCGGGTGAGCGGCAAGCGACAAGCGGTGCTAAAGAGCACGACGCGGCACGGAAGAGAGCGACGCATGGTGCCGTTCGAGCAGGCGTGTGCAGGAGATCCACAGGCGGGTGTGGGAGAAAATGGGTGTGTGACACTGACAAGTTGTGGTGGACCAGCAATCAGTCGCTCGGGCCGACTAATCTGGTTCGGTTCAGGGACTCTCACGTTGTTTTCGACTGGTTCAAGGCCTTCCCAACCTTGGATTTCGACAACTAAGGTACCGTCGAAATCGTATCAACGCATGCTACGCGTTGGTGTAGTTTATTTTTGTTTTTGATTATGTTCTCTTTAGTGACAAATTAGAAACATGACTAAATATTCCCGACCCTATTTTTGGTCCGTGTAAACCAGATCCTCCCCTCAGTGCATGCATGCATTTCGAGGCGGGCGTGAATACTGCCCCCAGGCCTTGTGCACATGGTTTGGAGTCACCGTGACCCTCCAGTGACATTAGGTAGAGTAGTCTCTCTCTTTTTCTATATAATTGTCTACATTGTGACTTTCCTTGTGTGTTCCATTGTTTAGTATGCATTCTTGTCTCTTGTTGAGATCAGAACCTGTCTTCATGTTTCTTGCTATTTTGGATACTTGAATAGTAAATATGAATGTTGTAAATCAACTTAGTGACTTGGATTGTGAATAATTAATTTGATATAATTAATTATTAGATTAATTATAATTCATTAAACGATTCTCGTAACTTAACGAATTATAAAGCATTTAAGCTTATTGGATGTGTCTTATCTTCGCATGTGTCAAATGAACTCTATTTTCTGCAAAACGAGTTTCGTTTGGTCTATTGGTTAATAAATAATATGGGACTACTGTAATAAAATTGGAAATTACCTGTAAATGGATAAGTTGGAGAATAATATGAATGTTTGTAAATTCCTGAATTGATAATGTGGAATTATTATGGATAATTTGAATTGATACAGTTATCTGAAAATGATTAAATAATTAATATGATGGATTTTTTGGGAATTAAAAGAATTAGATAATTGGTTTTTAGCCCTGCTACTCGTCGGATTTTGGCTGTACTTTTGGTCTCTCAGGCCGGTTTGAGGGGCTGGTTCAGGGAGTTGCTGGCTTCCCTACGACTCTTTGGTTAATCTCAACGACCAACTGGGATAGCAGATTATAGGGCTCGAAGGTTAGAGTGGTTTCTTTCTCAGCCGATAGGTGGGTCATTAGTTGTCTGTGGTTCAGCATTTATAGCACTTGTACGTGTTCACTCTACATGACATAGCCAATACCCCTTTTCACAATGACCCCAGGGTGGTGGAGAGTAGCAACTCAATGGGTATAAGCGGTCTTCCCGACCAGGAGGGTGGCTCATATCAGTCTTACGTTGCAGGAAGTTACACAAAATCATCTCGTGCCCTTAGACGTCGATTGATAAATTAAGGACTATAATAAATTGGGCCTTCAATATAAAAATGGAATCGGATAACGAGATATCTAATAAATGGATTAATTAATGTATAGTACCTATTTTCTCTTGTGTTTGGTTATTGTTGCACTTTGCTATTGTTGTTTCTACTCTACTCAGTTTTTACTGACGTATTTTTGATTTCCGTACTCAGGTATACTTGGCAATTCACAAGGAGTTTCCGTTGTACATTTCCTTGGCCTTATATACTACGGTAAATCTTTCGGTTAGTATTCAATTTATATTCGCTTAAATTTTGCAATATAAATTGTTTGTTGACTACATTTATATTTTAAGATTATGTGTTGGGTGACTACGATCTTATAGACGATTTGTGTTGGGTGACTGCAACCCGTGTTTCGTTGTTTGGTGTGGCTAGGAACGTCATAATGATCATGTCCACGTTCGCCTGAGTAGATGGATAAATTTCCTCGAAGCTAGGCAACAGGTCTCTTTCAGGTGAGCCTTGCCACTAATAAGGGACTACTAATGTCTTGACATTGAAGATGAAGAAAATGTGGTGATCTTGCCCCTTCAAGCTGTCATGAAGATCAACTATTCTGTATTTAGTGTGCCAGTTGTACAAGGTATATGTACCAGAGAGGGGTCTACCCATTTATACCTTGAGGGACATGAGCCCAAAAATTAGGTGGAATACGCCTAATTGTGGCACGATTCCCAAGTGGAAACAAATGAAAGTAAAGGCATTTGCAACGGGCCAATAGTTCAAGTTAAGTTGAGAGGGGGTAAGATTGTAATGACAAATAAACAGAACCCAAAAAGGGTTCAAAGACACTAGCAGGTTATTCTCTATTGCATTTTTACAAATAATAAACATATCAACCCTTCCATTGGAACACAAGCGGGTCATGGACTTGCAAGGGTGGAACTAGACTCCATCGAGTCCATGCGCTGCCAGGAATTCCTTAATGGTGGATCGACTACGAAAGTCGGAAGTAAAACTATACAACTCCTTTGTTTCGGGAGCAATGCTCGATGAGGAAAATCTAGACTTACCCTTGTTTGCAAGTCCAAACATCATCAAGCTTTCGCTACTCCTCCTGACGCGGTATCTTTGGATACACAGAACCTCTCACGATTCGTTGAAGGAGCAGGGGTAGGCTCGTAATATGGGTTCGTGGTGGTAAAAGCAAGTAGGTGGGGCATTAACTCTGCCCCATCCTCCATTTATAAACCCCCAAAGGGAGTTCTCCCTATGTGGGGTGCGGATTTCAAAAATGAAATCCCACTATGCAAAGTGTAGATTTCAAAAATGAAATCCCACGATGCAAGGAGTAAATTTCAAAACATCTCGCCAGATCTGAAATTACCGTGATCATCATTATCGACATTAAATGCCCTTGCGCGTGTTCATTTCATTGCAATCATAGCAATCGCATCGCTGTCCATTGCGATTTTTGACGTAAATACAGCTCATGATTTCGACAATTAATGACAGCCTGTCACATAAAAAGATAAATCCAACTTTGGTAGTGATTGACTATCTCTCACAAAAAGTGACGCTTATGTCACATTTATACCCGGGATGTTGGCCTCTTAAGGCTAATATGAACTCAGGCGGTGACATGCCTACCTTCCCTTCAATAAAGGTTGGCCTCTTAAGGCCGACAGAAACTCAAGCGGCAACATGCCTATATTCCTTTCAACAAAGTTTGACCTCTGAAGGTCGACAGGAACTCAGGTGGCAACATGCCTACGTTCCCTTCAAATTTTAGTGGTCTTATATACCACATAAATAATGGTACCTTGCCCACCTGAAATTAAAACATATGCCTCATGACAAATGATTGCCATGCTTAGAAGGTAGTCGGTACATCATTTGGGTCCACCATCCATGTGCGAAGTTTTAATACCTTTACCGCTCTCTCAGCAACATATGCTAGCTAGAGAGTAGGAGCATATGATGAGGGGCAAAAAGTACCTTCAGAATTAAAACTTTGTACAAAGTCCAACGAATCCATTTCTCCGATGGATCGGTGCATCCAGCTACCCGACTATCCTAAATCCAGGTGGATTCTGGCAGACCCAACTCGTCAAAGGATTCGGTTGATCGGAGTTGAAGAGGTGGCAACAACATCCACGTCAGCACTAACGGTTTGCGTTGTAAAGGCTATTTATAGCCAGGTAACGGACAAGTAAGGGAAGGCTATTTATAGAAACATGAACATTATGCTGGGGCACCAACGCCACCAACCCTAGAACCACTGTAACGACCTGATTCCCGAGTCCATACGAGACATGAGAACCAGACCGACTCGACTAATCCCAAGACCTAGTCGTCCAACAAGGAAGTAACCAAAAGAGCAGTAAAATAAACCACATTCAACATGAAATATAACTAGCAGTAACAAAATACAGTAGTAAGAAAAAGAACTACTACAGCATGTACCACCACAACAGTAGAACAACATTTATAACATAACAAGAACTGCGGGTAAAGAAAAGTACAGAAAGTAACAAAAACTACTCACTACAGTGGAAACAAAAGGGGTACAAAAGAACAGTGGTAACTCTACTGGACCCTACTCGGCCCAACGTCCTCTGCAGCCGCTGACCCTGGCTGCTCAACACCTGGTCCTGAAAAGTAACGAGTGTAACATGTCAGCGAAAACGCTGAGTAGAGTGGCAGCTAAAACTAAAGAAGCAGTAAAGTGTATAGTAGCTGTTTTATTTTATTTCTTCCTTTATATACGTCTTTCTATTGTTTCACAATTATATATATTTCTCAGATCCTTCACTTGATCTTGAATGTTCCTCGTGGGAACGATCTTGATTGCAGTCTTTTCCGAACAGTAGAAGTAACACGTGGTACACTCCTGGCCGGGAGAGTCCCCCGTGGTGATCCTACTCTCAGTCAACCACCCCAAGGTCACTGACAGACGTAACGGTGACTACGGCTCGCGCGATAAACGCACAGGTAGCTAACCCGCACTGGCACGCCGTCAGTCGTTTCCGTTAACGGGTGCGCCCAAAGCACAGCACGGAACCAGTATATGGAAGAGCCCTCTCAGGGGTCCAACCCCTCCACAGTAACCAAACAGGGGCCTTGCCCCTCCACAGTCCGCGCACCCTCGCCTGACTACCCTGGTTTGCCCCAGTGGGCCTAACAAGTCAGTGTAGGAGGCTAGCAGAACCCCGGGGCCCATGGGGTAGCTAGTGCTCTCCCTACACTAGTAGCTCTCCTCGGTACTACGTACACGAGGGCCAGCAAGTTGGTACAAAGTGGCCTAACCTAACCCCATGTCCCTGGGGCAGCTAGCTCCGCTCTGCACTAAACAGGTAACAGGTGCTTCCCATGGTACTACATACCCAAGAGACAGCACACTACCACGTCTTTCTTTCTCAGTTCCATTCCTTTCTCTTTCCAGGAGTTCTACTCCTAATTCCCCGTAGGGTTCTAGCTCTTTTAACTCAGAACATCTAGGTTTCACCTTCCAGTTTCACGTTCTTACAATCCATGTTCTCAATCACGTTTATTTATTCATAACAGGCAGCTGTTAAATCAAATTACAGGCAGCTATTTATTCCTTTCCACTTTTCCAAGACTGCAGTATTCATTATTCCACTAGTTTTCCCATCCTAGGATTCATGCCATACCCTAGGATCTATCATACAATCTAGTTTTCCAGCCCTAGGATTCATGCAACACCCTAGGATCTATCATTCAATCTAGTTTCTCATTCCTAGGATTCATGCAATGTCCTAGGTTTTATTTATGGTTCCATAATTTAACAGATTATGCTAATAAAGTTAAAAGCCACTCTACCAGTTACAACGGGAGTACTGGGGGCGTGGTCGGAAATCCCGCGTGCCTCCGCAACCCCCGAGACTGCAATGGAACGGGGTCCTATCACAAGGATCAAACACAAAGAGTTTCTTAAAACAGTATATAATTACTGTAGACGAGTAGAGGATTTAATTCCGAAAAGAACGCAACTCGAAACGCGGAAAACGGACTCCGAACGGGCCCTAAACGGGTCGGAAACGACGAAACAGTGCAAAATCAAACGTCGGAACCTCTTCTAGACGTCTTAAAAAGTGGTTCAGAGGATACCTTTGCTCTGTGTAGTCTCTCAGACGTCCAGAAGCCTGCGGGGGCGTCTGGCCTTGTTCCCAGACGTCCGATGGTCACCCCGGACGTCTGGAAGTTGAAACTGGCACTGCAGTCAGACGTCAGATTTGCGTTGGATGCGAATCTCAGCCTGCACGTACCCACTCATCTCTCTCAGTACAACGATCGCAAAAAAAGGACAAAGGACGAAAAAGAATAACGTACTTTCCAGACGTCTGGATAGTCCTCCAGACGTCTTCACCGTCGTCTGGTTGGAAGACCAGACGTCTGATTCTGGAAAAATTTCCAGAATCAGGGCTCGACACGCTCTCCGCCCGCGACGCACTGCCGCGCCTCGTCCACCTGCTGCTCGAGCTGCAGCAGCCCTCCAGTGACGCTGCACGCCCGCCGGCCGACTCCAGCTGCCCCGGCAGGCTCAAGCCCTCACGCCCGAGCGTCTCCTCCCTCGCGCGACACCTCCTCCCGCACACCTGCCGCGGCTGCCGCTACCGTCGCTCGCGCTCGCACTCGCACTCCGGCTGGAAGAGGAAGAAGGGAGTGGAGGGGATGAGAGTGAGGGAGAGGGCGAGGCCTTTTAGAGCCGCGCGGGGAGAGAGAGAGAGCGAGAAAGGGGGGGCAGCGCTGCGCCTGCGGAGGAGAGAGGGGAAAAGGGGTATCTGCAGGTCTGCGCGCGCAGGTGCGCAGACGAAATCCACCTTGCCGCAGAAAATCAAATCCCATACGTCTTGAAGGGGTTTCAGACGTCTGGGCCACCTCCTAGACGTCTTAAAGGACGTTTTGAAACTGCGGTCGTAACAACCACCACCATCATTGTTGTCGACACGCCTCAAAATGTGGAACGACGAATGATCAAGTCCAGATACTTGAAGATAAGACAAGACCTCCTCCTACTGCTTGTTTTACCACTACAACAACTCCTCTTGGTGCTCCATCCTACGAGTGGCGGCCTATAGCTGTGAGGTGACCTCGTCCAACCTTTTCGTCCGCTCCACATCTCGACATTGTAATGTCTTAATCTCTGTACAGAGACTGTTGACGTGGGTGGAGGAGGAGGATCCTTTCCTAACATATTAAGAGGAGATCGTCACACTTCTCCCATCGCTATGAATGAAGCCTTCGTGCTTTGGAGCATCATGGTTCTGAAGGCCTCCTTTGGTGTCACAGGAGTCTTTGGAATGGTTTCGTAATTCTCATCCACAACCTCAGGAGGATGAATCAAATCCATCATATGACCCTGTAAACATATATATTTATAATTAATTTTTATATATTCTGAAATTAATGTAAATAACTTGTAATTACTGACATGTATCTCCTAGGATGTTGGTTGTATCCATGCACGTGGATCGTCGAGTGTTTCTTTACTACGAGTCTGCTCATAGTCTCTCACTCGATCTACGTCAACACCCTCGTGCACCTTCACTTGAAAATGAAGTAAATTTTTAATCTTATTTTAATCTAACTAAATTTCTTTATTTTAGTATGAAATATTGATTTAAGAAACTTACATATTTTTCTTGTAATGAGTCAATACTCATTCGACCCATGTAGTGAGTCTAGGCAGGAGCTCAGGCCCTGTTGACCTTGTTTTTCTTGATTTGCTCATGTAAGAAATACAAATTTTATTAATAAAAGGTTATGTAATTGTTCATTATAAATTGAAATTAAAAATCAAATTCAAAACTGTTTATTTATCTCTATCGCTAGAACTCTTCAATGCTCTCAACCCTCCCTCCAAATGGGAGGTGAAAATGTAGGAAGCACATTTCTTGATGCCTCCTCATACGACTTATTGTTAAAAATTTGAAATAATTTTAGAAATTTTCATTAGAAAATGTTGATTTTATATAAATAATCAAATAAATTGATAACCTAAAAGGAATTCATACCATACCCTTAATCTCCTCTCTCTATCCACGATGTATCCTGCCTAAATGTTGTAGGATAGCCTTGGGCACATTGGGATTATCACCCCAATCAAAAGTACTTTGTATTCGATAATATATAAATCAATTATATTTGATATAAATTTTAAAAAATGATTTCCAAAATTTTTACCTGCAACTCCCGAATAATAGAGGACTTCAACTCCTTTGCAACCCTCCTACAGTCAAAGTAGGAAAGTGGCACAGTAGTTTTAACAATCCTAACTAACCGACTGGTAAACCTGGTGTGGTTTTTCAATTCCCCAGCTACAGAGATAGTCACTGCAATCCTGGTGCCCTTAGGTAGCCTGTCGAGGTCCACATTTCATGTCGAACCTTACATGTTCTTCTTAGCTAAGCACATTAAAGAACATTTTTTAATAGATAAAATACGAAAGGAAATAAAAAAAACTTATAACTACTAAATTTTACCACCATTAGTGCCTGCCTGAGTAGCAAGCTCCTGTGACATGCCTGCTTGAGTGGTAGGCTCCTGCAACTTGCCAGCGTTAGTATCTGGTTGCTAAAAGGGCTGCTCTACCTCCTCAGCCTCACGCTCGCACAGCCTATCCAAATGACTCCTCCAGCTCATCTGGCTCATCTGGCTCCTCTGGCATCTAAACATAATAAGTACGTGGGTCAGGTAGTGGGGAATTAAAAATCGACGCCTTAGCCCTACCATGATGGTGACAACCCTCGGATAGAATATGTGGAGCAATGTACTGGATATACAGAGAGAGAGTCCAGATATACTCGGAGAATAATTGGCCGGTAGACACAGGTGGAGGGTTGGTTGACATAGGTGGAGGGTTGACATCGAGAGGGGACTGACTCCTCCCTAACCTCATGTGTAGGTGGATGTCTCCCCTTATAAGTGTGCTTCTTCTGTGGCCTCATCTGCACATGAATAAAAAATTAATTAAACATATACAAAACTTATATGATAAATGAGCAAATTTGAAATAATAAATTTTTAAGAAAATAAGTAAAAGATTTTAACTTCATTAGAAAGTAAAAGTTATTATACCTTAAACATCAATATCTATTACACCGAAGCCTATTTCTAGTTCTTCTGGAAAATCTTGATATGCTTCAGATTGAAAAAATGTTCATTATCCTTCTTTTCTTCAAAGAAATCAAAAGGCTCAATTTTTACGAGTATAATCCACCCATTCCAACAATTATCTGGCACATAGAAAACTTGTGATACTTTATAAGCTAGTGTGAATGGTTCAACTGTTTGAAGAATTCGACGATTCTTAGTTAAACTGATAAAACCATGCTTGTTATCTTTTTTGAAATCGATCTCTTCCTTGAAAATATCAAACTAATCACACTTAAATAAAATCACCGTACGGTCGTATGTGAAACTCTTCTCGACAATCTCTATGATTTTGCCACAGTAACCATCACAATCTATTCCAAATCACAACTCACAAAAACTCCAGCCTGTTGCGATGCCTTTCCATCATCAATTGATTTTATTCTGAATCTAAATCCATTAATTATGTACCCAGAATAATAATGTTCATAACTCAACAAAGTTTCGCACATTAAATCAAAGTCATTCGACCAAAGTGGGTCATTGTTGTCTTTCATCTGATATACACGCTACTTAAACCAATTAAGGAATTACAGCTCCAAAGCAGAATGTTTAAATTCATTGAAAAACGGATCGACATTGAGAATTTGTTTCAAGATATACAAGTGCGCTAACTGACAATCCTTTAAATTGATCATTCTGTATTCTGTGTGGAGGATCAACCTTCCCCTCGTATAAAAAATTGATAAAGAATCATCATTAATTTCGTTGTATCCCCTGTCGAAACTCCTCTCCAGTTGATTGAATCTATTGTCAATATTATTTATGTACATAGCACAAAAATTTATCCATTCTTCTAGAAGGTAACCCTCAATAATTGATCCCTTTGGTATTGCTTTATTTAAGATGTAATCTTTAAGCTTCTTCAGAAACCACTCAACTGGATACATCCATCTATAGTATACAAGACCACTAATTCTTGCTTCATTTGCAGGATGTAGCGTTAGATGAACCATGATGTCAAAGAAAGCTGGGGGGAAATTTGTTCTAATTTGCAGAGTGTAATAACAATTTGATCATTCCAATAGTTTAACATTTCACAGTTTAAAGTTTTAGAGCAAACAACTTTAAAATATTGACTCATCTCCATGAATGTATTGATCACTAGATTTGGTAACACACCACAAATAGTTAGCGGGAACAAAATCTGCATGTAAACATATGAATCATGGCTTTTCAATCCGCTGATTTTCTTCTGAACTTCATTCATACACTGCGAGATTTATGAAGAAAACCCATCTGGGACTCGAATTCCCTTCAAAACGGAGAATATCCTATCCCTCTGTCCTTGATTTATACTCTACATTGCTAGTAGCATTTCCTCCCCATTGGTGGCATGTAACTCAGGATGAATTCTGACATTGAGAAACGCATTTTTGTAATTTGTTTGTTGTAGCATACGCTTATGACATCAATTTTAATTAGAATAATCGAACTTGAGTCCGAGTGTCGAACACGGGGAGGTGAGAAATCGACTCAAATATTCGCTTCAATGTCACAAAATATGTCGGTTTCTTTACTTGCAAAACAGAGAGAAAGAGAGAGAGAGAGAGGGAGAGAGGGACAAAGAGAGAGATAGGGTTAGAGATTTATGATGACTAAGTGATTATGACTAGCTATGAAACTAAGCAAAAAAATCCACTGTAAAAGATAGAATCGTTTTACAATTATAACACTAAAGGAAAGCTTAAAAATAACAAGTATTAAAATAAAGAAACTAACTAAATGGAGAGGTGAGGTAGCCACTGCGGTGGAGGGGCTACCGTCAACGGCTCGACGTCTCCGAGACTTTGCCTGGATGCTCTATGGAGTGGTGGAGTTGCTTGGTAGAAGATACCCAAAAGTGGAAGATGATAGGTCCTTTTATAATGGAGGAAAAAGAGCCAAAAATCATCTTCGGGTCAACAGCAACATCAAAGACGTTGCTAAAAGTCTGCCTCAAATGTTGCTGAGGACTAGCTCATGCACGTCCGTCGTGTGAGCACTCCGCGCTGCTAGCCTGCACGCTACATGCGCCTTGTCACATGCATGTGCTGGCTCCGTGCTACTCATGCGCACGTGCTGCCTCGCTCCACGCATGCACGCTATGCGAATGCCTTGGCTCAATTGAAAGATTGAGGGGGGGTCCTGGGGTTTGAACCCGCGCTCTCTCTTTCAGTGTGCTCTCGTCAACCGATGAGCCACGCCGTTGGATTGTCACGGGGAGGAAGCGTCGCTCGCCCCTCTCCAGCCGTTGGATGGAGAATGGATGGCTGAGATCGAGTGTGCGGTGTGATAGAGAGAAAGGGGCATGGCTGCTAGTGGCGCAGAGGGTGGCTTGGATGGCGCCACATGGCACCATCTAGGCCATCTATCTTCAAATGCTTCTTGCAAGTGCTACTGATATCGGATTGGACCAATTTTCGCGTAGTTAAGTTGCGATCGTCGATCCAAATCCATCCATAACGTTGGATTCTTGATTTGAAGCTCTGAAATATATCACCTTGTCTCCTAGCCACAATAATATATAAATTACTACGCAATTTATACAAATTATCCTAAATCCAATAAGATAGATGTTATGCATGATTCATATTGCTAAATGTAATGTTAAGCTTAGGTATTAACATAAGAAGGCATTTTATCATGAATAAATGCATATTTATCAGATTCCCAATTTCTTCATGTCATTTCTTGATCTTAATGTGTCTTTCGAATTTTCTATTGAGTTCAACACGTGTATGATGTTGTCAATGACATTTTTCTCAATCTGCATCACATTAAGGTTGTGACGTATTGTGAGATATTTCCAATATGGAGGCTCCATGAAGAAGATACTTTTCTTAAAATCAGAGTCCTTTAAAGTTGTCAGATATTTCTTGAATGGACGACGAAGTCGTATGTTGTCAAGCTTCTATAATTTCACAAACGCTACGGACCTTGACAGTCGAATATCATTTGTGCTCAACTTATTTTTCAGATTTCTGCTTGATAATCGACAAGCTTTACCGTCAAATCTATCCTTAAACTGTGAATTCCGCCATCTATGTTCAATTGGAAGAAATCTATGGTACCCTAAATAAGAAAATTTCTTACTTTTAAGAATACACAATGATGTGTATCATCCATATATATTGGGCAGGTAAACTTTCCTTTCGTACTTCATCTAGAAAGGGTCACATATGCTAGGAAGTCATTTATGGTCCGGAATAAAGTCATGTACACCTGAAAGAATTCTTTCTTCTTTGCATCAAACGTCTGAACATTGTCGTGCCACAGTTGTTTCAGTTCATTTACTAACGGTTGTTGGTTGACATCGATTGCATTTCTTGGTTACTTAGGACTTGGGATTAAGAGGGCCAACATCATAAACAAGGACCACATGTATAGCCATAGAGGTAAGTTGTAAGTAACCATTATGACTGGCCAAATAAAGTACGAAAGGTACAATTCTTAAAGTGATTAAATCTATCACTTACAAGATCCAATTTAACATTACGTGAATCCCCTGCAAAAGATAAATGTCTACTGTCGAAATTTTTGCACTCCTCTGAATCAGTTGGATGGCGAATAAGGTCGTCTTCTAACTTGTTTTCCTAATGCCACCTCGTCAACGTTGCAATCCTATTAGAAAAACACTCGTTACAACCTTGGAATCAATGGAAAATAACTAAGATCCTTTTTGACTTGTTTCCTCTCTCCTTTATATCTTTCCTTACCACATTCTGGGTAGGAAGTCAACTTAGCGTACTCGTTTCTATATAACATGTAGTCATTCGGATATGCGTGAATCTTCTCACAATTCATACCAAGTACTCGTATTTGTTTCTTTGCTTCATACCACGACTATGGCATACGTTTAGGATTATTTAACAACTCTTGTATAAGGTGAAACACCTCAGACATCAATTTCGTTGTAGCTCTATTCAAAACTTTCATCTGAAATAATCTCAGCAAAAAAGATAGCCTCGTTATAGAATTGATTCTAGGCACGAAAGGCTCCTCAACTGTTTTCACTGCATCATAAAATTGATTACAACTATTGAATGCTTCCTCATCATTTGCAATATTAGGATCAACCTCTCTCTTCTCATGCAGCATCTCATCAATTTAATTATCATCGTCTTCATCATCCTCAGACTTATCTACTTCCACTGTATTCCGTGTGTCATCCTTTGTTAGATCCTCTCCATGTATAGTCTACTTCGTGTAATGCTGCCACTAAACATTATGGATCACATGCTCTAGAATTGTTTTCTTATCTTAGACAAATCCATTGAAACAGTTCCTACATGGGCATAATATTTTCTCAAAATATTCTTCACGTTTGTGTTGTTTCCCATCTCTATGGAAGCCCCAATCCAGGAATGAGATCACTCCACTCTTATATTTAGTGTAATCCAAATTCCTTAGATCAATCTAAGACTTATTCATTATAACCTAAACTTTTTAATAAACCACACGTAAGTTACTAGAAAACATTACGCAAAAATATTTGTATTTTGAAGAAGGTTTTCACTTGAAAGCCCATCCTTGACGATTTGATCACAACGTTGCTTATTACATGGAACTAGTGTGCAAAGAAATTTTGGAATACCTCCCTGCACTTCTCCATTATACCCCCCCAGACTAACCTTAACAACATTCCTAATACCCCCCACTAAAATGCGCTTTGGGAAAGGAGGTAAGATTTGTTGGTTTACCGTAGAAGAGTGAGAAAATGCGACCAAAATTTCTCTGTACACTAGTTACATGTAACAAGTAACCCTAAATTGTGATTAAATCCTCAAGAACCCTCTTTATCCTTAGATCTTCACTGAACTAAAGACAATCAACACTTATGACACGCTACAAAGACAACACATCGTTCATGTAAGTGAAGTATACACACACTCTGCATTGTCCATATAACATGATCATAAGTCTCGACTGGCGAGTATTTTGACATAATTATATCCCTCCTACAACCTGTAACCTAGGGGTTAGAATTCCTATTGTTTGTAATGAAGTGGTTCTAAATTTGTGCAAGTGTGTGTAGTACTACAAGCTGATAATCAAACATTAACTTTTGAGTTAAACTTTTGTAAATAAACTTCATCGACAAAAAACCTAAATCCTAACCTATAAACCCTAAACATTAAACCCTGCACTTAAAACCTAGAAGCTAAACTCAAAACACTAAACCCTAAACAAAAAATTATAAAATCTAATCCCCAAATTGTAAACTTGAAACCCTAAAACCTCTTCCCAAAATCGTAAACTTAAAATCCTAAACTCAAAACCCTAAAAGTTAAACCCAAAATCCTAAATTGAAAACCAATTTAAAGCCAAAAGCTGAAACCCTAAATCCAAAATTGAAAACTGTAACGACCCGGTTCCCGAGTCCCTACGAGACACGAGAACCGGACCGACTCGACTAATCCCAAGACCTAGTCGTCCAACGAGGAAGTAACCAAAAGACAGTAAAATAAACCACATTCAGCATGAATATAACTAACAGTAAGAAAGTACAGCAGTAAGGAAAGAAACTACTACAGTAGGTACCACCACAACAGTAAAACAGCATTTATCATATAACAAGAACTGCAGGTAAAGAAGGTACAGCGGAAACAAAAAGTACTCACTAGAACAGAAACAAAAGGGGTACAAAAAGGCTGTGGTAACTCTACTGGACCCTACTCGGCCCAGCGTCCTCTGCAGCCGCCGACCCTGGCTGCTCAACACCTGGTCCTGAAAAAGGTAACGAGTGTAACACGTCAGCAAAACGCTGAGTAGAGTGGCAAACTAACTAAAGGCAACAGTAGAGTATACAGTAGCTGTTATGTTCTATTACTTCCTTTATTCACATCTTTCAATTTTTCTCACTATTTCATTTATTTCTCAGATCTTTTACTTGATCTCGAATGTCCTCGTGGGAACGATCTTGATTGCAGTCTTTTCCAAAAGTAGAAGTAGCACGTGGTGCTCTCCTGGCCGGGAGAGTCCCCCCGTGGTGATCCTACCCTCAGTCAACCACCCCAAGGTCACTGACAGACGTAACGGTGACTACGGCACGCGCGATAAACGCACAGGTAGCTAGCCCGCACTGGCACGCGGTCAGTCGTTTCCGTTAACGGGTGCGCCCAAAGCACAGCACGGAACCAGGGCAGAGCCCTCTCAGTAACAGGGGTCCAACCCCTCCACAGTAACCAAACCGGGGCCTTGCCCCTCCACAGTCCGCGCACCCTCGCCTGACTACCCTGGTTTGCCCTAGTGGGCCTAACAAGTCGGTGAAGGAGGCTAGCAGAACCCCGGGGCCCGTGGGGTAGCTAGTACTCTCCTAACACTACTAGCTCTCCTCGGTACTACGTACACGAGGGCCAACAAGTCGGTACAGAGCGGCCAATCCTAACCCCGGGTCCCTGGGGCGGCTGGCCCCACTCTGCACTAAACAGGTACAGGTACTTCCCTTGGTACTGCGTACCCAAGAGACAGTACAAACTACATCTCAGTTCCATTCCTTTTTCTTTCCAGGAGTTCCACTCCTAATTCCCCGTAGGGTTCCAGCTCTTTATCTCAGAACATCATATGTTTCACTTTCCAGATTCACGTTCTCAAAATCCATGATCTCAAACATGTTTCTTTATTCATAACAGGCAGCTGTTAATTCAAATTACAGGCAGCTTTATATTCCTTTCCATTTTTCCAAGACTGCAGTATTATACATTCCACTAGTTTTTCCATCCTAAGATTCATGCCACATCCTAAGATCTAGCATACAACTAGTTTTCCAGCCCTAGGATTCATGCATCACCTAGGAGTTATCATTCCATACATTTCTCATTCCTAGGATTCATGCAATGTCCTAGATTCTAGTTATGGTTTCATACTTTAACAGATTTTATTAATAACTTAAGCCACTCTACCAGGTACAACGGGAGTAATGGGGGCGTGATCGGGAATCCCGCGCGCCTCCGCGACTCTCAAGACTGCAACCGAACGAGGTCCTATCACAAGGATCAAACACAAGGAGTGTCTCAAAATAGTGTATAGCTACTGTAGACGAGTAGAGGAATTAATTCTGAAAAGAACGCAACTCGAATCGCGGAAAACGGAGCCCGAACGGGCCGTAAACGGGTCGAAAAAGATGATACTGTGCAAAATCAGACGTCTGGAACTCCCTCCAGACGTCTTAAACGGTGGATCAGAGAATTTACCTGTTCAGCGTGGTTTCCCAGACGTCCAGAAGTCTGCAGGGACGTCTGCCTAGATCCCAGACGTCCGATGGTCACTCAGGACATCTGGAGGTCACTCCCGCCGTCTGGTACAACTTACAGACGTCTGATTCGCAAAGGATGGCGAATCAGCGAACCTGCGCACAGCCAACCCCCTCCCTCAGTACGGTCAGTCGACAAGAAGGAAGAAGAAGGCGGAAACTCACCTTTCAGACGTCTGTATGATCTTACAGACGTCGACCTTGCCGTCTGGATATAAATCCAGACGTCTGATTCTGGAAATTTTTCCAGAATCAGGGCCCTGCTCGGCCTCCGCTCGAGACGCCGCCCGCGTCGAACCTCGCGCGTCTGCTGCTCAGCCCGTAGCAGGTCCCTCTCCGCGTTGCTCCGCGCCCCCTGCGCCCTCCGCCAGCCGGCCAAGCCGCTCCGGCGAGCTCGCCCCCACGGCAGAGCTCCGCCCTCGCACGCCGCACCTCCGCGCTCACTGCGGCCGCCGCTGCCGCCCTCGCGTCCGCTCGCTCTCGCGCACAGGAAGGAGAAGAAGAAGAAGGCGGTGGAGACGGGAGGGGAGGCGCGCCCCTTTTTAAGGCCGCGCGAGGAGGAGAGAGAAGGTGGTCGCAGTGCGCCTGCAGCCGCAGAGAGAGAGAGAGAGAGGAATCGCAGGTCTGCGCGCACAGGCGCGCAGACGAATCTCCCGTGCGAACATAACTGTTCTCCAGACGTCTGGAAACGATCCCGGACGTCTTGTCAGACGTCTGTATGTGATCCCAGACGTCTGGTCAGACGTCTGGGCCACCTCCCAGACGTCTTAAAAGGCGTCTGGGGCACGCGTTCGTTACAATATAACAAACTCAAAGGAAGTTTCGTCCCCGAAACTTGCGCCAACTAGCGTGCGGGAAAAAGATGTCCAACTAACCATAACAAACTCACAGAGGACTGAAGCCGGTCCGAAAAGACGTACCCGCGAAAAGCTCCGGGTACCGCTCCCGCATTGCCGCCTCAGGCTCCCAGGTAGCCTCCTCGTACCGCTGGCTCCTCCACAAAACCTTTACCAGGGGTACTTGCTTTCGTCTCAACCTGCGGACGGCTCGGTCTAGGATCTGCACTGGCCGCTCGGGGTAGGTCAGGTCGTCGCTCACCTCGACGCTCTCGTGACTCAGTACGTGACTGGAATCGGCTACGTACTTCCTGAGGTTGGACACGTGGAACACGTCATGCACACCAGAAAGCTGCGGGGGAAGGGCAAGCCTGTAAGCAACGGGTCCAACTCGCTCTAGGACCTCAAAGGGCCCCACGAACCTCGGCGCGAGCTTCCCTCTCACCCCAAACCGCTGTAAGCCCTTCATGGGCGAAACACGAAGGAAGACGTGGTCCCCAACCTCGAACTGCACCTCTCTGCGTCTGCGATCCGCGTAGCTCTTCTGTCTGCTCCTGACAGTGCGGAGTCGTCTGTGGATCTGCTTAACTACCTCCTGACTCTGCCGGATCAACCTGGGGCCAACCTCCCACTTGGTCCCCACCTCAACCCAACTCAAGGGTGCCGTGCATTTCCGTCCGTACAGAGCCTCGTAGGGAGCCATGCCGATGCTCGAGTGATAACTGTTGTTGTATGCAAACTCCGCCAGGGGCAGGTGCTCCTCCCAAGAGCCCCTCCAGTCTAGTACACAGGCACGCAAAAGGTCCTCAAGTGTCTGTATCGTGCGTTCCGACTGTCCGTCCGTCTGGGGGTGGTAAGCCGTGCTAAACCTCAACCTCGTCCCCAAAGCCTGCTGAAACTCAGCCCAAAACTGGGACGTAAAGCGGGTATCCCGGTCGGATACGATCTCCTGCGGAACTCCGTGTAGTCGCACCACATCACGGATATACCTCTCTGCCAACTGTGCTGGTCCCAAGGTGACTCGGATCGACAAGAATCGTGCCGTCTTCGTCAATCTATCCACTATTACCCAGACTGCGTCGTGTCCTCGCTGGGTAACAGGTAAGCCCACCACCAAGTCCATGGTGATGCTCTCCCACTTCCACTCTGGCACTGGAAGCGGCTGAAGCGGCCCTGCAGGCCTCTGATGCTCGGCTTTCACCTGCTGGCACACTAAGCACTGCTGCACGAACTCACCCACATCCTGCTTCATCCCTCTCCACCAGAACTCGCGTCTCAAGTCATGGTACATTTTCGTGTTTCCGGGGTGTATGGTGAATCTGGAACCGTGTGCCTCAGTCAGGAGCTCTCTCAACAGCTCCTCGTCTCTGGGGACGCACAACCGTCCCCTCAAGCGTCCAGAAGTCTGCAGGGACGTCTGCCTAGATCCCAGACGTCCGATGGTCACTCAGGACGTCTGGAGGTCACTCCCGCCGTCTGGTACAACTTACAGACGTCTGATTCGCAAAGGATGGCGAATCCGCGAACCTGCGCACAGCCAACCCCCTCCCTCAGTACGGTCAGTCGACAAGAAGGAAGAAGAAGGCGGAAACTCACCTTTCAGACGTCTGTATGATCTTACAGACGTCGACCTTGCCGTCTGGATATAAATCCAGACGTCTGATTCTGGAAATTTTTCCAGAATCAGGGCCCTGCTCGGCCTCCGCTCGCGACGCCGCCCGCGTCGAACCTCGCGCGTCTGCTGCTTAGCCCGCAGCAGGTCCCTCTCCGCGTTGCTCCGCGCCCCCTGCGCCCTCCGCCAGCCGGCCAAGCCGCTTCGGCGAGCTCGCCCCCACGGCAGAGCTCCGCCCTCGCACGCCGCACCTCCGCGCTCACTGCGGCCGCCGCTGCCGCCCTCGCGTCTGCTCGCTCTCGCGCACAGGAAGGAGAAGAAGAAGGCGGTGGAGACGGGAGGGGAGGCGCGCCCCTTTTTAAGGCCGCGCGAGGAGGAGAGAGAAGGTGGTCGCAGCGCGCCTGCAGCCGCAGAGAGAGAGAGAGAGAGAGAGAGAGAGGAATCGCAGGTCTGCGCGCACAGGCGCGCAGACGAATCTCCCGTGCGAACATAACTGTTCTCCAGACGTCTGGAAACGATCCCGGACGTCTTGTCAGACGTCTGGATGTGATCCCAGACGTCTGGTCAGACGTCTGGGCCACCTCCCAGACGTCTTAAAAGGCGTCTGGGGCACGCGTTCATTACAAAAACCTAAATGCTAATCCCTAAACCTAAATCGAGAACCCTAAACCCAAAATAGTACTCAATCCAAAATCAAAAACCCTTTACTCAAGACTCTAAACTCTAAACCTAAAATCATAAAACTCAAGACTTTACACTCAAAACCCTAAAACCTAATGCTCTAAACTGTAAACCAAAACTTGTAAATCGAGAGCCTAATACCTAAATTTAAGAGCCTAAACCCTAAACTTAAAATCATAAATGCTAAAGTCAAACCTAATATCCTAAGCCCTACACCTAGATGCTAAACTCAGAGTTGAAAAATTTTCGACAGAGTTTCCCCTATAACATTACACATTTTCCATTTCCAGCATATAACACATCACAACATATGTGGGCACACCCCATTTTTAACTCAATTAACAGAAAGAATCAAACATGTGGGTGCATCTAACATTTAAATGAAATAATTAGTACAATTAAACATGTGGGCACACCCTACATTTAATATTTAATAAATAAATCAAATAACTTGTTAATTAATAATTTTCAAAAATTTCTAACAAGTATCTAAATACAATAAATTACATGCAAATTTGACAAAATTTAATTTCCTTGCAAAGTACTTTACATCCAATTAATTAACACACAAAATTAATTCATCAATAATTTCCATTTGAATTTATATTACAAACAAATACAAATAAAACACAATTATAGAAAAATTAGAACATACAATTAATTTAAATTAAAAAAAAAACAAGGACGGGTAGGGTGAGCTACAGGGGGACGGGAGACAACATGGAGTGGGAGCGGAGGGATTGCAGGGGGGCAGTGGCAGGTGCGGCAGTAAGTGGTGGCGGTGGGGGTTGGAGCGGGGGGGGCGAGGGGTGGTGGCAAGGACAATAGGGGCTTGGAGTGGCAGGGGCAGGGGCATGGCCAGTCGGAGCGGGTGGCCGTTGACGACGGAGTAGAGGAGAGTACCTCAACAAGGAGTAGTGGTCACGCGATGGGGCGAGGAGCGGGCACGCGATTAGGCGAGGAGGAGAAGCGGTCACCATAGCGATCTCCAAAGGCAAGGGATGGGGCCTTAGGGCCTCAGTGGGTCTCCGAAGGCGGGAGAGGCAGGGGTTGGCAGTCTTAAGTGGTAGCTTGTGCAGTGGTGAGGAGGGCAGGAGAAAAAGAGAGGAGAAGAGAAGAAAGCCCGCCAAACATATCTCTAGAATTGGCGATGGTAAATGAAATTATGGGGTGTGCTTAGTGACAATTTTATTTATAACTATCTCCAATTTAATTTATAATACCATTTTTGATGGACATCAAAGTTTAGAGGGGTGGGTTTTTTCATTGGACAATGATGACGGCTTCCAAAATAACTGTCGCCATCTGGTAAATATTTCACCTACGTGCACAAAAGGCTCGTGCTCCCAAGTAATAATTAGCGACGATTACGTGTATAACCGTCTCGAAATCTTACCCTGAGAACCACGGGTGTTAAGGTTGGTGGGGGGGAGGAGTCTTTAGCCAACAATTACTTAAATAACTGTCCCTAAAGATAACAATTAGCGACGGTTCTATAACCGTAGCCTATTAACCATTGCAAATTGCACATTTTGTAGTTGTGCATTGAGTATGTGAAGGTGAATCATCATTTCACTAAGGAAAAGACTGATTCACCGGAGTTATGTCTTCCCTATATAAAGCCTAAGGAGCAAGTAGTAAACATGTTCACTAAAGGCTTGCCTATGACAAAGTATGAAGAAAGACAAGGTGGGCTTGTTTGACATGTATGCCCCACTTGAGGGGGATTGTTGAGTGGTTATTATATTAGGGTAGACGGATCTTGAGGTGTGGGTTGGTATAAGTCGTTCATATATAATATAAGCGCCCTTGTTTCTTTTTTGCGTTAATGAAGAAAACACCAACCTCCAATAGCAAAGGTGGTTTAGGGCTACCACTTTCATTGTTTTTCCCATCATTGAGGAGGGTTTTCATGTAAACCTTGGTGTACTTGCATAATCCTTGTGACCATTATTTTGATTTTTGTGATTGACAAATTCCACAAGCTCCATCTACCTATATGTTTGGGAATGGCTTATGTTGCTATGATGTTTGTGCACATGCATCTTTCTTTTTGCCTCATTTTCGAGTATGCAAATGCCTCTTTGAGACCTATCTATATAATGCTAAAAAAGATGATGTCCTCTCTCCCTTGACTGGTGGATGTACGTAAACATTATTTATATTAGGTGTATGCAATTATCACAAGATTTCTACATGCAAGTGTGAATGCAAAATAAGAATTTGATCTAATCCATTCATGACGACAACAAAATAAATTTAATATGTAACACATACATCATACATAATGTTCTTAATGTTTGAGGTCTTACTCTCTATTTCATTATCTCATCATTCAAGCAAAAAATGTGAACATATATTGTTACCTTTCTCCATGATGCACTGAGGTCTTAATGGATGGAGACCTTAAATCATGTATGCAAAAGCTAATTAGAGTGTCCCTCCTTTACCTTAGCTACATCATTGATCCAATTGAGATTTTCACCTTGTGGCCCTTGTCCTTAATGCTTTCCTTGATGATGTGAATGAGCACTTTTGCCTTTGTATTTCCAAAGGACATCTAGAGATCTTTATATAGGCAAGGGTGGAGGGAGTTTTCCTTATTAATAACCTCTATCTAGGAGTTGACCCTCAAACATAACCTCTAGTGGTTACTCTCATTTGATAACCCATTTTCCATAAATGTGGGTACTTAATAAGTTATGCAAACATTAATTCACTAACTTAATGAACCCATCTTATTATCATTTAACCCTACTTTTATGGACTACATATAAGGACATATTCTAACATTAATATGTAAGCTATTAAAATAATGTCTTGTTACTAGTGAATCAACTAAAATAAATTAAAAAATGAAGAAAATAATTATGAAAAAGGCTACTCTAGGACTCTTAAGCCCATCAAATGTTTTGGTTAAGTAAAAATTTCCATGAGATGGTTTCCTTCCAAAGCATCATTTAAATGTAATGATAAGCTCATCATTTAATTACCATAGTGTACACTTTCAACATGAACCATTTCATGAGCATAGCTATTTTATTTTTATTTTTATTTTGAAAACTCATGAACAAAGTTGATAACATGGTAGATACTATAACATATTTGACTTTACAGAGATTGAGGTATTATGTCTCTCTAGCTAGTTCCATTCAAGGAATGAAAGTGATTATTCATCTCCTTGATCATCTTGATGATATTTGCATACGAAGATCCTCCCACACTCATGGCCTTCCTTGCCATCTCCTTTACCTCCATGGCTCTTTTCCTCCTTCCTTCCCCTTCCCCACTCCTATCCATGATCCTTTTCATTGCTATTTCAATCTCGACCCTTCCAAAAACAACCTCATCCCTTGACCAATTTACCTCAACCTCCATTCCTACCCCTACTCCCAATACCTCCATTGCTAACTTTGCATTCAAGAATTGCTCACAAAATTGCGGCCACATAGCCATTGGCACCCTTGACGCCAAACCCTCTAGTGTTGAGTTCCATCCACAATGTGTCACAAAACCCCCAACACCAGGGTGAGACAATATCATTGCTTAGGGGGTCCACCTTATAATAATGAAGCACCTACCCTTGTTCCTTTTTCAAACTCACCTAGCCACTCCTCAAACTCCATTCCCTCATCCACCCTCCCGACCACTGATGAGGTGTGGCTCATCATAGCTAAAATGCCCAAGTTAGGCTAGAAACTAGGTTAAACACTATTTAATTAACATGATAAATGAGTTGTGTGAGAATTAATGAAAATGACCTAAAACAACCAATTTGTGCTAAAAATGTATAATTAGGTCACTTTTGAGAGATTCTATATTTAATTAAGTATATGGATGATTCAAATGCCAATTGGACACAATTTAAGCTTAAAAGTACAAATTAATTGTGGAATTATATTCTGATATGTTCAATTGTTATGTCATAAAAATTACATTACAATTGGACATCATTTGGATATTTAAATCATTGCATTACACTTAGATCCTCATGCATTCACATTTTATTCACTTAAAACTTGCTAGGGATTATTTTGAAAGGTGTTAAGGACCGCTTTGTTATGAAACTAGTCACTTATAGGTTTTGCTGCTAAATTCATATCGTTTCACACCTTTGGGTTTCTGTGCAATTAACAAAACCTCCTGCCTCTGCACTATTCCTCAACAAAGAACTCGCGCTCCAGGAGTTGTCCATCCTTGATTCGTTGATCCAATGGCTAATCTATCACCAACCTTTGATCGCTGGTGAGAGCACCTTCGCGCCCCCACCCAGATCTCATCCAACGGCTGTTGTTTATCTCCAAAAGTTCCTACGCACTTAATCTCTCTTTCCCACCACAGATCTTAAATGACCATTACCCTTTGATTCCGGTCACCACAATCCCTTGGCCTATATTTACACTCCCTACTCGAGCTCACGATCGCTATCAACTCCCTCCTACACACCTCGAGCTGGTCATTCTTCCTCTCTAGCTTCTTCCATTTCACTCATGGCACTAGTGACAGTGGTGGCATAGCTCTGCCATAATTCCTCATCACCGCTAGGGATGACGTATGCCTAAGAGGAACCTAAAAGCTCCACTAGCGAGTTTTCCATTTGCTGGAGATCCTCCTCTTTCATCCTCTTCAGCCGCCGACTGTAGATCCCAGAGAGTTCTCTTCCTCTGTTAGATTATATTTAATCTCTTTCATACATAGAATTTTCTACTTTCTAGATTAGTTTTATCGCTTTCTAGATTAGATAGTATTGTTAGATGGTAAATTTATTGACTGATTGCTTAGCTTAGGAGTAGATTAGAGTTAGTGTTAGTCTCCCTCGATTCACCCTCTCTGATCAATCCTGATCACAGAGGCCAATTTGCACTTTCATTGGATCACCGATCTCCCCCACCACCTCACAATCACTTCTATTTCTTTTCCTCGATGTTTTACACATGACTTGTAGGATCTGTAAATCACAAGCACAATAGAAAGGGGGGATGAATAATGTGGAATAAAGAATTTGCAACACAAAG
This sequence comes from Thalassia testudinum, assembly GCA_037157565.1. NCBI lineage: Eukaryota > Viridiplantae > Streptophyta > Magnoliopsida > Alismatales > Hydrocharitaceae > Thalassia > Thalassia testudinum. Next base: position 52,397,295 of record JAZHRO010000077.1, on the reverse strand, counting down.
CAAACCAGAAAATGCACAGGATATATAGTGGTTCCCCTCACTTTGATACTCCACTACCTAAGTCTCCCGACCTAGGATTTTTAACCCAATTCCCTCAACCCGAAGGGAACCAATTTACTAAAACCTGAGGTAATTAACAGGTCACCTCAACACAATTACAATATATTGAAAAGAAATAAAGATACAGGTGTAAGCAAAATACAAATAAGAGCTTACAACTAGTCCCCAAGTCTCCAACAATTATATAACTTAATTAGAGTATACAAATTGATCTAATGAGAAAATTGAGGCGTAAAACAAATGAATTTTTCAGAGAGCACAATCGCTTTGATGACTTGTTGCAAGTGGAGAATGGCCTTGAGAGAATTGCAACAAGACAAGCTCTTTTTCAGCTAATAATATGAGAAATGAAGGTGTAAGAAAAGATAGAATTTTTTTTGCTTCTTGGGTGTATGCAAAAGACACTCAAGGAGTGCTTATATAACCCACAAATCACCTTCCCTACGTTTATTAGAGGTTAGGGGTAATTTGGGAAGTTTAAGGAAAGGTTTAATTGCAAAATAGCGATTCAGGTTGATCACAACGGTTAGTTGGTGCCGGTACTGACTGCTTACAGTCAGCCCAACTAAGTCACCAGGTATTGGTACTCATGATGAGTATCGGTACTTGTAACTGACAAATTTGGATCCAGTGACCTACATGTACCGGTACTAGTGATTAGTACCGGTACTTGTAAGGTCCAGGCAAAAACCAAGTGCACAAACTGTGACCACTTGGTATTGGTACTCATGATGAGTACTGGTACTTGTTGCTCACAGTTTGGGACTTAGGCCCAAACCTGTGCCTAGCATACACCAGTACTTATGACCAATACCCGTATTTGCTACAAGTACCACATTTTGTAAGTTTTAAGTCTGTTTTTAGATAAATCCAACTTACTCTAAGTGACTTGATTTTGAAACAATTGATTGAGTTTTGAAACGAGTGAATGAATGATTTTTTGAACCTTAATTATCTCTACTTTGTTTTTAACTTTTAGATTTTGTTTTACTTGTTAGGAGACGTACACAGATTCTACAAAAACAATAAATACAATAAAAACTAGTCTTTTAATCTTCTTCCATATGCAATCTTATTACTTGCCTCCATAGGTTCTTTTGACCTGTAATACTTCATAAATACATTAGATTTAAACATGATTTTGTTAACACCAAAACACAAAAGGGAAATGAACCTAGGTTCCAACAATCTTCCCCTTTTTGGTGTTGACAAAACAAGCAAGATAATACTCATATTTAAGAATAAATAGAGACTTAATAAGAGAAGAATAAAAAACTCCACAATGAGTAAAAAACCTCCCCCTTAAACTAAGCTCTCTCTATTTTAAATATGAATCATCAATTATTTCTCCCCCTTTTTGTCAAGCAAGCAAAAAGATAAACAAATAACAAGAATGAAACATAACATGATACATGAATAATCAACAATTTTTCATAAATATGAATCATAACATGAAAAAGTTCATAAAGATAAGTCTTGAAACAAGCTTAATATAGAATTGTCTGAAATGTCATACAAATTTAATAAGCATCAGAATAAAAAAAATTAAGCTAATTTCTAGGACGTTTTCTAATTAGCTTTTGCACATGACCATCATCATCATCATCATCATCATTGTTGTCGCCGTCATCATCATTGTCTTCATCGTCATTGTTATCATCTTCATCTTCATCATCATCACTTTCTTCATAAGAAACTTCTTCTTCCATGTCTTCTTCTTCTTCTTCGTCACCATGAAGAACAGGTTCTTCTTCCGCCATTGATGCATGAGATGGATCTTGAAAATGCTTCTGCTTTCTTTCACTATACTCTTGAAGTGCTTTCGGTTGAGTCCGCTTCCTTTGTTTAGGTGGTTGAGTGGAAGAAGTGACATGGGAGGACTCAATAGAAAGATAAAGATCATGGAATTTGCGTTCCATGTGATGGAAGGTAAAATTTTGGTTGGTTAAATTTTGACCAATGTAGTTGAAGGTATTTATCAAATTAGGATCAGTTCCAGACCCATTAGATAGATTTACCCAAGGTGTTTCCGCTTCTGGATATGGGTAGGTTATAAGAATTAAAGTAGAGGATGATTCAGGAGGTGGATGAAAAAAAGATTGAGCATTTGGATCAACTTCTTCGTCATCACTGGAGGATTCCTCTCTAGAAGATTTCACTTCCATTTTTCGAGGAGTGGACTATTTAAAATAGACCACTTTTCTGAGAGGAGTAAAATTAGATAGGTAAATTTTATTTTTATAAAGGATGTGTGACACCAAAATATCCAATGGTAAAGTTGATGCACGGTAATGGGGTCTAAGAAAGTGGATCAAAACAGTGTTCCAATTGATCGGAAATCTCGTAATGATAGCATAAATCGAGTGGTAAAACTAAAGAGTTGAAAAGAAAAATCTTTCCACTCAACTGACCTACAATGATGGAGTTTTAATCCTTTATACCAATCAAATTTTGACCTAGCATCCTCATTAATGCAAAACTTGTGGAAAGCATCTTGAGGTGCTTTTCTCTTACTTTTTGATTTAGGTGCCATCTGTAAACGAGCAATAACAAGGAATAGGAAAACAATTAGAATTATAGACAATTTCCCTTTCATGTGTTTGTATAAAGAAAAACACATTTAGGCCTGCATGTATCAGTACTGGTGATAGGTACCGGTACTGGTTGGTTTTTGTTCCAACCAAAAATTTGAGCTAGTATCGGTATTCATCTTGAGTACCGGTACCTGCTTGCTAAAGCAAGCACTGCTGCGCCAAGCTAGTACCGGTACCAGTGATGAGTACCAGTACCACCTGGTACTCGACGAAAACAAATGCAGCAGCGAGAAAGGATTGAAGAGAAAGAAAAACAAGATGCAAGATGACTCAAGGAAGCACAAAATGATAGGAAGATAAGAATGTACCTAGAGTTGAGGCTCGGAGATGATCTATCTCTTCTTGGCTAGGGCTTGGAGAAGAGGACTCTTGTGAAGAGGGCTAGGGTTTGCAAGTGACAAAATGAAGCAAGTGTTTGCCCTTTGCCTCTTTTATATGGGATGGGTCATGTGCTAGTCACATGACCATTTAACTGGTTGAAAGAATTGAAATTGACAACTTAGGTGTTGAAAAAATAATGTAGTCAACAACCTAAGTTAAGCAACCATATTGCAAACAACACCCTGATATTTCCAGACATATGGAAATATTACAGTTTACCCTCCTTTTTTTTAAAGTGGGTAAATTACAGTAAGACCCTCAGAGAATTTCATAAATACAAACAAGTTCCATAACAATCAACTTATTAATTTTGAATCTCTTTTATTGTACAAAGTCCTAATTTTCTTCTTATAAAGCAGAATCTTTCTGCTGCAAAAGGTTTTGTAAAGATGTCTGTCAATTGATTTTGTGTTAAGATCCGAGGCATCAAAACACTTTAAGACGTCTGGAAATAAATTTTTACGTGCGTACAATCGCGAGTCTGCGCTCGTGCCGCACGCAGACTGAAACCCGCTGCCCTCTTCTTTTTCTCTCCCCACGCCGACTTGCAGACGCCTTCCCCCACTCCTACAAATACTCCTCTCCCCTCTCCCTCGTTCACCACATCCACACGTCTCCTCCTTCCTCCAGTGAGAGCGAGCCGCCGCTGCTGCCGGGTGCAATGCCGGAGAAGAGAGGTGCAGTAAGAAGGAAGAGGAGAAAGCACGCGTGTCGTGAGAGAGAGAGCTCATCGGAGTAGCTCGAGGCCGGTCGGCGGGCGAGCGGAGGAGCGTTGTGCTGGGGAGGTTCCCCCGGTGCTGCTGCAACTCGGGCAACGGGCGGACGAGTGCGGCGCAGCCCTGCGCAACGGGAAGAAGATGAAGGAGGTTCTGATTCTGGGAATTTCTCGCAGAATCAAACGTCTGGACCTACATCCAGACGACGTAGGCGACGTCTGGAGGGAGCTCCAGACGACTAAGTGGTACGTATTTCCTACTATACCTCCTTTTGCGGATACGGCCATGCAGGCCGTTCCGCCGAGGTTCTGAGACATGTCGTGCTGAGGAAGTTTTCGTCGCATGTGCATGATTCATTTCAGGAAGGCACGGGGACACGCCCTCCCACGCAATTCAGACATCTGGGCAAGGCACCAGATGGCGGAGAGCGTCTCTAGACGTCCGGAGAGGTGGTCGGACGTCTCGAACTGGGTCTAGATGATTCAGTAGGATCCCTGGACGTCTGAGGAGCAGTGCAGAGTGAGGTATGACCTGGACCACTTTATAAGACGTCTGAAAGGTGTTCCAGACATCTGATTTGAGTCAGAGTTGTCATTTTTGACCCGTTTAGGGTTCGTTCGAGGTCCGATTTCCGCGTTTAAGATTCTGTTCTTCTCATAATTAGTTCCTTTGCTTGTTTGAAATACTTTTATCCTGATCTGAGTGGTTCCTTGTGATTGATCCTTGAGTTAGGACCTCATTCTGTTGCGGCTTTAGGGGTTGCGGAGGCACGTGGGCCTGCCGATCACGCCCCCATTACTCCTGGTTTTGCAGGTAGAGTGGCTTCCCTTAGTTAATTACAAACATAAATGCATATCTGAAACAAATGATAGATCCTAGGGTATGGCATGAATCATAGGACCTAAAAACTAGATTGAATGATAGATCCTAGGGTGTGGCATGAATCCTAGGAACAGAAACACTGAAACGAATGTCTTGAATGCCTGAATTGCAGTCTTGGATAAGTAGATAGAATGATGATAATTGCCTGTAATTGGATAACAGCTGCCTGTGAAATGTAGAGTACTGTTGCTAATAACTGTTACATGTAATTCCTGTTGTTTGGAAACTAAATTCAAGCTGCTTATATATAAATTGGGAAAGAAAGATTAAATGTTCGAAACACGTGCTATATGCGAATAAAACTGAAATGATGAAACCTAGTATGGCTTGGCCTGAGAAATATGAGCACTAACCCTACGGGGAATTAGGAGTAGAGCTCCTGGAAAATGAATAGAATGGAATTGGGACAATGAATGGGGAAGTGAGCTGGCCCTTGAGTACGGAGTACCAAGGAGAGCGACTGTCTCCCTGTTTAGTGCAGAGCGGAGCTAGCCGCCCTAGGGTTGGGACCCGGGGTTAGGACTGGCATCTTTGTACCGACTCTGTGGCCCTCGTGTACACAGTACCGGGGAGAGCTACTAGTGTAGGGAGGGAGCTAGCCACCCCACGGGGCCCGAGGTTCAGCTAGCCGTCCTACACCGACTTGCTAGGCTCACTAGGCAAACCAGGGTAGTCAGGTGAGGGTGCGCGGATTGTGGAGGGGCTAGACCCCTGTTACTGAGAGGGCTCTGCCCTATATTGGTTCCGTGCTGTACTTTGGGCGCACCCGTTAACGAAAACAACTGATCGCGTGCCAGTGCGGGGTAGCTACCCGTGTGTTTATCGGGCGTGCCGTAGTCACCGTTACGTCTGTCAGCGACCTTGGGGTGGTTGACTGAGGGAAGGACCACCACGGGGGACTCTTCCGGCCATGAGAGCACCACGTGCTACTTCTACTTTCCGGAAAAGACTACAATCAAGATCGTTCCCACGAGGAACATTCGAGATCAAGAGAAAAACCTGAGAAATAAACCAAGAAAGGGTAAAATAAAGAAAGAAATTAAAACAACATCTACTTGTTTACCTTTACTGTTTTCTTAGCTAGCTGGTTGCCACTCTACTCAGTGTTTCGTTGACGTGTCATACTTGTCAGCTTTTTCAGGACCAGGTGTTGAGCAGCCGGAGCCTATGGCTGCGGAGGGTGCTGGGCCTAGTAGAGCCCAGTAGCTGTACTTTTGTTGTACCCATTTTTCTGTAGTAGTGAGTATTCTGTTACACCTTTGTACTCTTTTATTGTAAACTTCATATTTCTGTACCTGTTTTTAATTCTCTACTATTATGGTGGTGTGTACTGTAGTAGTTTTTTTTCTTTACTGCTGTACTTTTCTTACTGTTAGTTACTTGCATGGTGAATGTGATTTATTTTACTGCTTTTTGGTTACTTTCTCGTTGGACGACTGGGTCTTGGGATCAGTTGAGTCGGTCCGATTCTCGTGTCCTGTAGGGATTCGGGAATCGGGTCGTAACAAGATGGTATCAAAGCAAGGTCGTTACGAGAAGTGAACCAACTGGCTGGAAAATAACCAATTGACGTTCTTGTAACTAGAGTAGCCACCACAACGTACCTTTTGACATCTGTTTTAAGGTTCCTTCATTGAATATCAATTAGTATTGACGTATTTTCTGTTCCGTGTTTGCGTCTCCGTGCAGGAAATGCCTCGACGAGGAGGTAGCGAGGCGAGCCGCGGATGTGGCCGAGGATGAGGTTGGAGGGGCGGGCGCGTTGAGCCCGACGCCTCAGTGGACCAGCCACTGCTCCCAGGCATTCAGGCCTAGGACCTCGCCCAGCTGATACGGGACATCGTGCAAGAGGAGCTTCACCTGCTGCCACGAGCGTCTCTCCCTGGGGCTGCGAAGGGGGAGTCCTCTGTGGGACCACGAGACGGACACGGCACTAGATGCTGGGGAGAGGGTGGGCCTCCACCACCCCCACCTTCCTCCGGCACTTCCGAGCACGAGGCTTCTTTACCCGGAGGCGTACCAGCTTCTCCACTTCAGCGCCATTATGAGCTTTTCTGACAGTTCTGGAAGATGAAGCCCCTCCTTCAAGGGGGATGAGGACCCAACCGAGGCAGAGGACTGGCTCGAGCAGATCGAGAAGGTATTTGACACCCTTCGCCCCCTGTGGAGTGCCGCGTGGCCTTTGCCACGTACCAGTTGGAAAGCGCGGCACACAGGTGGTGGAGGGCGGTCAGAGGTCAGGAGAGGGACGAGCCGACTTGGGACCAATTCATCACTCTCTTCTACGAGCAGCACTTCCTCCAGACATGGCAGGGCCAGAGGAGGCGGGAGTTCCAAACTCTCCGTCAGGGGACGATGACCGTGAGCGCGTACCGTACGCATTTCCTGGAGCTGTCCCGTTTCGTAGCGACAGCCTTGGCTACCGAGGAGGTGCACCTTTGGAGGTTCAGCGAGGGACTTCGGCCTGCTATTTTGGGGTATTTCAAACCCCTGAAGCTGCGTACGTTCTCGAGGGTGGTGGAGGCAGCTATGACATATGAAGAACCAACCCGTCCGCACGTGACACTGACAGCGTGCGGAAGAGGCCCTACTAGCCAGACTTCTCACAGGGCCGACAAGAGAGGAGGCACGTGGCGCCCGTGGGAGAGCTGTCACGCTTTGCGAGGCCATCAGTGGCCTTTGGGGGCCCCCGTCAGGGGCCAGCTGCCTGCACCGAACCCCCGCCTAGCCGTCAGCGGGGACCCACTGAGGGCGGGAGTCGAGTCCCCCTTTGCTACCAGTGTGGCCATCTGGACCACATCAGGAGGGACTGCCCATCTAGGGCTGGAGATCAGTAGATGCTTCCCGTGCCGAGCACTGGAGGGCGAGCAGGAGGCCGCGGCTTCTAGGCGCGAGGTGGAGGACAACAATCGCGGGGAGGGTACCGGCCGGCGGCTACTCGTCCGACTCAGAGTGTGGCTGCTTCGTCTGCACCTAGGGCTGAGGGGCGTATCAATGCCCTGAGACATAGGGATACCAGAGCTTCAGGATCAGTGGTGGCAGGTATGGTTTCAGTTTTCGGCAGACTTGTTTACACCCTTTTCGATTTCGACGCCACGCATTCGTTTGTCGCTGCCAGTTTTGCGATTAGTCTGGGGTAGTACTGTGTGTTGTTAGAGGATTCGTTTGTGATCAGAGGTCCGGGTAGTCAGCTGTTTGTAGCTGAGGAGGTGTGCACAAGTTGTGAGGTCAGTGTTGGAGGACACTGCTTTCCCGCTGACCTGATCATGGTACAGATGGAGGACTTTGGCGTAATTCTGGGGATGGACTAGTTGTCCGCTTACCTCGCCTTGGTGGATTGCTTTGAGAGGAAGATCGTCTTCTCCATACCGGAGTTGCCTTCTTTCGAGTTCCACGGGCAGCCAGTGGACGGAGGCTTCAGGTGCATTTCTGCACTTCATGCGGCGAGACTTTTGGGTCAGGGGTGTGAGGGCTTCCTAGCTTGTGTGGTGGTGGAGCCCAGCCCTGTGGCAAACTTCCAGGGTATCCCGGTGGTCAGAGAGTACCCCGACGTGTTTCCAGATGAGTTGCCAGGACTACTGCCCGAGCGTGAGATCGAGTTTGAGATCTCACTGGTACCGGGGACCAGCCCCATTTCTACAGCACCGTACAGGATGGCACCACTTGAGTTGCGAGAGCTCAAGTCTCAATTGCAGGATCTTCTGGAGAAGGGCTTTGTGAGGCCCAATGCGTCTCCATGGGGAGCCCCAGTATTTTTCGTAAAGAAGGACGGTACCCTACGCCTTTGTGCGGACTATAAACAGCTGAATAGGGTTACCATCAAGAACAGGTATCCGCTGCCAAGGATTGATGACTTGTTTGACCAGCTGCAAGGTGCCACGGTATTCTCCAAGATAGACTTGAGGTCTGCATACCACCAGTTGAGGATCAAGGAGGCAGACGTCTCCAAGACAGCTTTCCGCACCTGGTACGGACACTACGAGTTTTTGGTCATGCCGTTTGGGCTGACCAACGCCCTCGCTGCCTTCGTGGATTTGATGAACCGGGTGTTCGGACCGTATTTGGACCAGTTCGTGGTGGTATTCATTGATGATGTGCTCATCTATTCTCGAGATCAAGCGCAGCACGGACAGCACTTGCGGATGATTTTGGACACACTGAGACGACGTGGGCTGTACGCCAAATACAACAAGTGCGAGTTCTGGTTGAGGGAGGTGACCTTCTTGGGTCATGTGATCTCCGGGGATGGATTGGTTGTGGACCCAGCCAAGGTTGAGGTAGTGCTCAGGTGGGAGAGACCGCGTACAGTTACTGAGATTCGCAGTTTCTTGGGACTGGCAGGCTACTACAGGCAGTTTATCAGGGGCTTCTCGCAGATTGCACGTCCTATGACACAGTTGACCCGGAAGGACGTGCCCTTTACTTGGAAAGACGCTCGTGAGGCGTGTTTTCAGGAGCTGAGGGAGAGGCTGACTTCGGCTCTTGTGCTCACCATCCCAGACAGTATTGGCCAATTCGTTGTGTACACGGATGCCTCTTTGCAGGGGTTAAGGGGTGTGCTCATGCAGAGGGGACACGTTGTCGCTTACGCTTTGCGGCAACTGAAGCTCCACGAGCATAGCTACCCCACCCACGACATGGAGCTGGCAGCTGTAGTCTTCGCGCTGTAGACTTGAGGCACTACTAGTACGGTGAGACCTTTGAGATTTTCACGGATCATAAGAGCCTCAGATACTTGTTTGATCAGAATGAGCTCAACATGAGACAGAGACGTTGGTTGGAGCTCCTGAAGGACTATGACTGCTGCATTTCCTACCACCCAGGAAAGGCTAACGTGGTGGCTGACGCCTTGAGCTGGAAGGCGCCCGCCCACTTGGCCAGTTTACAGGCACGGAATTGGAGCCTCATGGAAGTGATGGGCAGCTAGTGAGCCCTAGAGTTACTGGGCACTGTGAGGCAGTGACTGTGCCCAGTAACTGTGACACGACAGACAAGGCCAGAGTTGATAGATCGCATCATCACTGGACAGATGGTCGACCCATACTTGCAGTCGTTGCGTGACAGTGTACTGTCAGGAGACCCTGGGGACTTCTCCTTTACGGACGAGGTGCTGCGCGTGAGGAAATGGTTGTGCGTTCCCAGAGATGAGGAGTTGTTAAGAGAGCTCCTGACTGAGGCACACGGTTCCAGGTTCACCATACATCCCGAAAATACAAAGATGTACCATGATTTGAGACGTGACTTTTGGTGGAGGGGAATGAAGTGGGATGTAGGTGAATTCGTACAGCAGTGTTTAGTGTGCCAGTAGGTGAAGGCCGAGCATCAGAGGCCTGCGGGGCCGTTGCAGCCACTTCCAGTGCCAGAGTGGAAGTGGGAGAGCATCACCATGGACTTGGTGGTGGGCTTGCCCGTTACCCAGCGAGGACACGACGCAGTCTGGGTGATCGTTGACAGATTGACGAAGACGGCACGTTTCTTGCCGATCCGAGTCACCTTGGGACAAGCACAGTTGGCAGAGAGGTATATCTGCAACGTGGTACGTCTACACGGAGTTCTGCGGGAGATCATATCGGATCGGGATTCCCATTTTACGTCCCAGTTTTGGGTTGAGTTTCAATAGGCCCTGGGGATGCGATTGAGGTTCAATACAGCATACCACCCCCAGACAGACGGACAGTTTGAGTGCACGGTACAGACACTTGATTACCTTTTGTGTGCTTATGTACTGGACTGGTGGGGCTCTCGGGAGGAGCACTTGCCCCTGGCGGAGTTTGCATATAATAATAGTTATCACTCGAGAATCAGTATGGCACCCTACGAGGCTCTGTACGGACGGAGGTGTACGGCGCCCTTCAGTTGGGTTGAGGTGGGGACCAAGTGGGAGGTTAGCCCCAGGCTGATCCGGCATAGTCAGGAGGTGATCGAGCAGATTCACAGGCGACTCCGCATTGTCAGGAGCAGACAGAAGAGCTATACAGATCGGAAATGTAGAGAGGTGCTGTTTGAGGTTGGGAACCACGTGTTCCTTCGTGTTTTGCTCATGAAGGGCCTGCAGCGGTTTGGGTGAGAGGGAAGCTCACGCCGAGGTTCATGGGACCCTTTGAGGTCCTGGAGCGGGTTGGGCCCGTTGCTTACAGGCTTGCCCTTCCTCCCTAGCTTTCTGGTGTGCACGACGTGTTCCACGTGTCCAACCTCAGGAGGTACGTCGCCGATCCCCGTCACGTTCTGAGCCACGAGAGCATCAACTTGGGTGACGACCTGACCTACCCTGAGCGGCCAGTGCAGATTCTCGACAGAGCTGTCCGGAGTCTGACACGGAAGCAAGTACCCCTGGTGAAGGTCTTGTGGAGGAGCCAGCGATACGAGGAGGCTACCTGGGAGCCTGAGGCAGCAATACGGGAGCGGTACCCAGAGCTCTTTGAGGGTACGTCTTTTCGGATTGGCTTCGGTCCTCTTTGAGTTTGTTATGCGTATATTGTTCTTTTTCCGCACCCTAGTTAGGGCAAGTTTCGGGGACGAAACTTCCTTTGAGTTTGTTATGTTGTTAAGATTCGAGGCATCAAAACACTTTAAGACGTCTGGGAGTTGGTCTAGACGTCTGGACGCCTTCCCAGATGTCTGAAAATAAATTTTTGCGTGCGTACGATCGCGAGTCTGCGCGGGTGCCCCACGTAGACTGAATCCTGCCACCCTCTTCATTTTCTCTCCCCTCGTTGACCTGCAGATGCCTTCCCCCACTCCTACAAATACTCCTCTCCCCTCTCCCTCGTTCACCACATCCACCCGTGTCCTCCTTCCTCCAGTGCGAGCGTGGGAGTGAGAGCGAGCCACCGCTGCTACCGGGTGCAGTGGCGGAGAGGAGAGGTGCAGCGAGAAGGAAGAGGAGAGAGCATGCGTGCCGTTAGGGAGAGAGCTCGCCGGAGCAGCTAGAGGCTGGCGGGCACACGGAGGAGCGTTTTGCTGGGGAGGTTCCCCCGGTGCTGCTGCAATTCGGACAGCGGGTAGACGAGGGCGGCATGGCCGCGCGCAGCGGGAAGAAGACGAGGGAGGTTCTGATTCTGGGAATTTCTCCCAGAATCAGACGTCTGGACCTACATCCAGACGACGTAGGCGACGTTTGGAGGGAGCTCCAGACGACTGAGAGGTACGTATTTCCTCCTATACCTCCTTTTGCGGATACAACCATGCTGGCCGTTTCGCCGAGGTTCTGAGACGTGTCGTGCTGAGGAAGTTTTCGTCGCGCGTGCGTGATTCGTTTCGGGAAGGCGCGGGGACACGCCCTCCCACGCAGTTCAGACGTCTGAGCAAGGCATCAGATGGCGGAGAGCGTCTCCAGACGTCCAGAGGGGAATACCCACTTGGTTATAGCCTTGAGCTACAAGTCTGGCTTTATTCTTGATTACTGAACCAGATTCATCCAATTTATTTCGGAATACCCACTTGGTTCCAATGATGGAATTATCGCAGGTACCAAGTTCCGTACATTATTCCTAGTAAATTGGAGTAGCTCCTCCTGCATAGCTACAAACCATGATTCATCATTTAATGACTCATCAACTTTCTTTTTTTCAAATTGTGAAACAAAGGCATTGAGGACAAATTCAGCTCTAAAGTGAGATCGAGTTTTTACACCTTGTTCAATATCACCTATAATTTGTTCTTGAGGATGATCTTTATAGACCCATTCTTTTGGAAGATCATGCACATTTCGCGTATCTTCCATTTTTGATACATCGATGAAGGGGGTATCTTCATCATCTGAATTAAAATTATTTGGTTCAGGTTCACCTAAGTTTGTTTCATTAAATGAAACATGCAGTTATTCTTCTATAACAAAAGTTCTTTTATTAAAGACTCGATAAGCTTTGCTTCTTGTTGAATAGCCAATAAAGATGCCTTCATCACCTTTAGCATCAAACTTATCAAGCTGATCACAGGTGTTTAATAAATAACATCTACTTCCAAACATCCTAAAATATGAAATCGTAGGAGACTTCTCATAATAAAGCTCATATGGAGTTTTCTTAATAATAGGCCTTAAGAGAGTTCTATTGAGAATATAACATGCCATATTAATGGTTTTTGCCCAGAAATATTTTTGAAGCCCAGTCTCCAAGAGCAAAGTTTGGGCGCATTCTTGTAGAGTGCGATTCTTGCGCTCTACAACACCATTTTAAGATGGTGCCTAAGGAAATGAAAATTCATGGGTTATGCCAGAATTGTCACAAAAACTTGAAAATTTTTCATTTTCAAATTCACCTCCTTGATCAGTCCTAAGTCTAAGAATAGAGGATGATTTTTCCCTTTGAAGTCTTCGAGCAGGACTTAGGAAGGAATCAAATGAGTCATTTTTATGTTTTAAGAAGATGACCCAAGTGAACCTAGAGAAGTCATCAACAATGACTAGGCAAAATCTTAATCGATTTAGACTCTCAAATCGTGCTGGTCCAAATAAATCAAGATGTAACAATTCTAAAGGTCGTGTTGTTGAAACTAAGTCTTTTGGCTTAAAAGAAGCTTTGTGCATTTTTTCGAGTTCACAAGATTTGCACAAAACATCCTTTTTATAAGTTAGTTTGGGTAGGCTCCTTACTCATTTTTGGCTCAGCTATTAAGATGTTTGTGCTTAATGTGACCTAGCCTACGATACCAAAGATCTACTTCAACATGGGAGGCAAGCAGACATTTTACAAATTTCTCTTGTGAAAAATGAAAGGCATAGATATTTTCATATCTAAAACCTTCAATTAAAATCGTATTTGTTCCTTCTTTTAATATTTTAAATCCAATTTTAGTAAACAAGACATCACATCCATTATCACATATTTGGCTAACACTAAGCAGGTTATGTTTTAAATTTTCTACTAAAAAAACATTACGTACCTGCTTAGAAGAATTACCTATTGTACCTTCACCAATAATGCGATAACGTTTGTTGTCGCCCAACTTAACGTGTCCTCCATCTTCGATTGTAGTCCACTTGATAAAGAGGTCGGAGCGTCCCATCATGTGCTTGGAACACCCACTGTCTATGATCAATTTGTTCTTCTTGACCTGTAAAACAGTTTATTAAATCTATTTTAGGTATCCATTTCCTTTTAGGTCCTTGATGGTTAGTACCCTTCAAATCCTTAGGTTTGTAGATCACTTTAGTGTTAGATCTATAATTCTAAGGATTCTTGACCTTTTGATAAATCCATGCATATTTAAGTGCATATGATTTATTTTTTGTGTTCTTTTTATTGTTGAACTTGGCTTTTAAATTATTACAAAATTCTATATTCAGCCTAGTTGTTGTTTTTGGATTATTCAAAATGTCCTCAAAATATTCATAAATATCTTCTAATTCTACTATTTTAGCATGCAATTGATTATTAGTTTCTTTAGACATTTCTAGTCCTATTTCTAAACGAGATTTCTCTATATCTAAGGTTTTATAACTGTCATGCAAGTCCTTATTTTCCTTTTTAATTAACTTAGCTTTATGATACAAATCTTCATATGCTTGTAATAACTCATTAAAAGTAACTTCAGATTCTACCTCATTTTCTGAATTATCGTGGTTCGCCATTAAACAGAGATGTGCAACTTCTGTTTCTTCGAATTCTTCAAAAGATGATTCCGTGTTGGAATCACTATCATCCCAAGTCGCCTTGTATGCCTTTCTTGAAATCTTCTTCTTCTTCTGATCGAGTTCTTTGTCTTTCTTCTTTTCTTCCTTCTTATTTTTTATCATTGGACAATCCTTTCATATGTGTCCTTTCTTCTTGCATTCAAAATAAATAATATCATTTGTAAATTTATTCACTTTCTTACCTTATTTTCGGATGAATCTTCTGAATTTTCTCGTTAGAAGAGCAAGCTCCTCTTCTTTATCGGAGATGAAATCATCGAGGTCCGACTCCTCCTTTAAAGCTTTAAATGCAAACTCCTTTTTCTTGCTAATGGACTTTTCTTCAATCTTCTTCATATTTTCCAATTGGACTTTATATGCCACGAGACTTCCAATCAAGTCATCTAAGGAGAGAGTAGAAAGATCTTTCACCTCTTGGATGGTTGTGGTCTTTAGAGACCAAGCACTTGTAAAAGTTCTTAAGATCTTCCTTACAAGTTGCTCCTCCTTCAGCTTGACTCTAAGATTCTTCAATGGATTTATGATCTCTCCAAATCTTGTGTACATTCTTTTGATTGTTTCACCTTTCTGCATCCTGAAACAGTCATAGTTTTCTGTTAGAATAGAAATATGTGTTTCTTTTACCTTACTCGTACCTTCATAGGTGACTTGCAATGTGTTTCATATCTCGTATGCGGACTCACATGCGGAGATACGGTTAAACTCTTCCTTTGATAACGCACAATAGAGTGCGTTCATCGCTTTCGCATTTCCCATGATCCTTTTCTTTTGTTCTGTAGTCTAAACAACACCTTCCTGTGGCTCCGAATCCATGTACTTCTCTTGGATAAGCGTCCATGAGTCCTCATCCATGGCCTTGAGAAAGATTTGCATTCTCCTCTTCCAGTATCCATAGTCCGTCCCATCAAAGTAGGGAGGACGAGCAGATGACTATCCTTTGGTACGCTTGACTGGAGATGCCATTGCGAAAGAGAATTGTTACTTCTTTTCGCAACCCACTCTGATACTACCTGTAGGATCTGTAAATCAGAAACACACTAGAAGGGGGGATGAATAGTGTGGAATAAAAAAATTGCAAAACAAAGCAAACCACAAAATGCACAAGATATATAGTTGTTTCCCTCACTTGGGTACTCCACTACCTAAGTCTCCTGACTTAGGATTTTTAACCCGATTCCCTCAACCCGGAGGAAATCAATTTACTAAAACCTGAGGTAATTAACAGGTTACCTCAACCCAATTATAAGATATAAAAGAGAAATAAAGATACAGGTATAAGCAAAATACAAATAAGAGCTTACAACTAGTCCCTAAGTCTCCAACAATTATATAGCTTAATTAGAGTATATAAATTGATCTGATGAGAAAATTGAGGCATAAAACAAATGGATTTTTTAGAGAGCACGATCGCTTTGAAGACTTGTTGCAAGTGGAGAATGGTCTTGAGAGAATTGCAACAAGACAAGCTCTTTTTCAGCTAGTAATATGAGAAATGAAGGTGTAAGAAAAGGTAGAATTTTTTTTGCTTCTTGGGTATGTGCAAAAGACACTCAAAGAGTGCTTATATAACTCATAAATCACCTTCCCTACATTTACTAGCTGTTAGGGGTAATTTGGGAAGTTTAAGGATAAGTTTAATTGCAAAATAGCCGTTCAAGTTGGTCACAACGGTTAGTTGGTACCGGTACTAAACTTTTGGTATCGGTACTAACTGCTTACAATCAGCCCAACTAAGTCACCAGATACTGGTACTCATGATGAGTATCGGATGACTCATTGGTTTAAGTCCAGTGACCTACATGTACTGGTACTAGTGATTAGTATCGGTACTTGTAAGGTCCAGGCAAAAACCAAGTGTACAAACTGTGACCATTTAGTACCAGTACTCATGATGAGTACAGATACTTGTTGCTCACAGTTTGGGACTTAAGTCCAAACCTGTGCCTAGTATGTACCGGTACTTATGACTAGTACCCGTACTTGCTACAAGTACCACATTTTGTAAGTTTTAAGTCAGTTTTTAGATAAATCCAACTTACTCTAGATGACTTGATTTCGAAAAAATCGATTTTGAGTTTTAAAACGAGTGAATGAACGATTTTTTGAACCCTAATTATCTTTACTTTATTTTTAACTTTTAAATTTTGTTTTACTTGTTAGGAGACGTACAAAGATTCTACAAAAATAATAAATACAATAAAAACTAGTCTTCTAATCTTCTTCTTCCAAATGCATTCTTGTTGCTTGCCTCCATAGGTTCTTTTGACCTGTAATATTTCATAAACACATTAGATTTAAACATGATTTTGTTAACACTAAAACACATAAGAGAAATGGAACTAGGTTCCAACATGACTCACTCCACTCATTAGAGCATCCAGTAGATCTAATACTTTCTAGCTCTGAGATTTATTGAAGCACTCAAAATCAATCTAAGGGCATCCTATTCAGCCCAGACAATCTCCAATGCCCTCCCCATGGTTTTAATTGATTGCAATTCACTTGATTGGCTGTGATTTGGTTTTCATGCCTAATTAGATGATTAGAGATTCAATTTGGTTTAATGTCTTTTAATTGAGTAAATTGAGTTTATCTCTGTGTAATTGGATTCAATGCGAAGCATTTGAGCATCTTCAATTGGATTTTTATAGTTTAATTAGCTCACGCCTAATTTTTATCTCAGTTAGTATTTTTTATTCAACCCCCAAGTAGCTTGGGCCAATGAGAATCGGATGCATTGATTCAGGGTCTTTGCAATGACCTAAGCATTCATTTAGGATCGCAATAGATCCTTGAACACCAATCAATGGTGTGTAGAATCTAGAGTGACCAAGTCACTGTGGTGATTTAAGATTACATGCCCGAGTAGGTGACATCTGATTTTACTTTAAAGAGGTTTTAATCTGCAAACGAGGAGTTGAATGCTGTTAGAGAGGTTTAAATGAAGATTTGGAACTGGTTTGAAAGTTGTTTTCCTTGCTTGATTTGGATTCTCTGACCTACGTTGTTCGTGGAGAGGTAGGAGAGTCAATTAGGGTTTTTTGGCTTCTTTGACCCTTGATTTGGTTTTAATGGGATTTTAGATCTTTTGACAAGTATTTGCGACAATGCAACATGAAGTTGTTATGCTTTGAATCAGATCTATGTTGTTTTCCTCCATCGCCTAGGTCTGAGAAGAGTTCTGGGATCTAAGCACTCAGTGAGTGTTGTATAGGTCCAGTCAAGATTTGAAACTAGTTTTCAATGATTTTAGAACACTATGGAGTGTTTCGATTGATGTTTTGAGTTCTAATCAGATTGATGATGTGCTTTTGTTAGTAGTAGTGCAACTGCTGGTTTTTCTGAATGGAATGAGGAATGGATTTATGTGTGGATTTCAAATGAGGTTTGAATGTTGTTATGCTCAATATGGATTTTCTGGTGTAAGTCTTGTATAAACATTCCTTTTGATGCCTGAACAAGTCTTGAAATTTAGAAAATCAACCTCAAATTGGTCTGAAGATTGTGCCTATCAGTAGCTGTTGTATATTGGACTGGATGAAGTAAAACCAAAGATTCTGAACTAATTTTAGGTTCTATTGAGTAATCAGATACATTGTAATGCTAGAATGAGATATAAGAAGCATTCATGTATAATCTAGTGCTTAAATTTGACATCAAGAGCCTGTAATTGTTGATTTCAATTCTTTGTTTGCTAAATATGAGCCAATATTTGTCCAAATTACGTGATCTTCTTTAATTCAATGATTAAAATAAGTTTCTGAATTGATTCTGACCCAAATGAATTTTTGGAAGTTACTCATGCTTATGTCTTCTTTTTCTAGCAAGTTTGTATGAATTTTCATGTAGGCTTGGGTTTCATGCTCTACTCTCCTTTAAGCCTAATTTTGTCTAAATTGTAAATACATGAAAAATAAAAAATAATTCTAAAAAATAGAATAAATGTGTCTTGAGTTAAATTAGGTTTAGTTTTAGGTGTGTGTCATGTTTGGTTAGGTTTCGAATCCAGTAATTAGTAGAACATACTAGTGGAAGCTTAGGTCTTCTCTAATTTTGAAATAAAAGAACTTAAAACAAAACACCAAAAAGAGTCTTCTTCTGTTCTCACCTTTCTCCCCTCTTCTCCTATCTCTATAAAACATAAAAACAAAAGAAAAATTTAAAAAAGTCCAAAAATCCATAAAAATACCTATGTATATAATATTTATACTTGTATATAAGCTTAAATTAGTTGTACATAGTGACTTATATGTGTATAAAATGTATAAATAACTTATATATCTATACTGTTTTCTTAGGTAGGTATTTAGATAGAGTTATATAGTATGTTCTATAATTATGTATTTATTTATTTATTTATATTATATGTACATAATCCATGTATATTTGTAAATAGATATGTATATACTTGTAATTATAATTATAACTATATATATAACATAAGGTAATTATAATGTACAGTAATATATTCATATATTTATTTGTTTACGTATATATTATACATAATTGTATTCATAAGTTAATTAAGCATATTAGTAAGTAAAAATAGCTTAAATTAGTAAATTAATGAATTATTGAAATAAATTATTTTGTATACTTGTTTAGTGTAATTTAAAAATAATTTCATTTATTTATAACTTATTTATACCATAGAATAGTTTTTATACTGTATATATGTATATTCATGCTTTTAAATGTATATAAATCGAGATAAATGAGTAAAAATAAATTAAAAATATGTAATAATAAGTTAATAATGTAAATGAGCTAATTAATTTATAAGTCAATTGTACTATTAATTTTTTAATTTATGCTTTAATTAAGGAATTGATCAATAAATCAATATGTATTTTTCACTAACTTTAACTATTTTTAAATAAATTATATATTTAGTTATTGTAAATAGACTATACAAATAAGTAGCCCTATATGTAGGCTACCTTTATATATAATCTAATTGTAAAATAAATAATTATTTAACACCTAATTTAATCCTTAAACATTGGCATAAATCACGGCTTGGCACTAAAATTTGGTGCTCGGTCATAGTCCCACATCATTAACAACGAACCACCCACAGTCTTATAAAAGCAATTGCACTCATGACCTTCACGGTAGTTAGCGCTAGGCGCACGAACTGAGCATGTGTGTGGGTGTGTGTGTGCATTTGGTGGGCTAGGAGCTCATTGGCCTAGATGGGCCGTAAGCAGTCTGAATGCAAGCCTATATGGGTCTAAAATTATACAAAAATCTACAAAATAACAAACTAGGGCTCGACTAGTAATGGTACCGATCCAACCCTAGTGGTTGTTTGATGAGAACCTCGTCACAAACCCTAAACTAGCACCAGTTAACCCTGATATGCAAGAAAAAGCTCCTACATAACTCTAGAAAGGCTTGGCTCAGAGAGATTCTGAGTTTGCAAAGAAAATTGAAACTAAGGGGTAAAAAAGCAATTTCACCAATCCGATCTGAAAATAGGGTAACTCAGGGTCCAAACATAGGTCAAAATAACCTAATAAGAAGAAAAGTGGGATGAGATGACTCAATAAGGGCTACACCAACTCCAAGGAATTAAATGACATCCTGTAACCCTAAAAATAAATCCACTTCAATTCACGTGGTTCGAGGTAAGGTAAAAATCAACTAAACCCTCTAAAATTCATAGAAAAATAATCTCTAGGGTTTTGGACTTTCAATTTCGCCTTAAGAATCCATTTTGACCAACATTGAGAACCATGCCCAATTAACAACTTAATTTGGGTTTTTGCGTAAATTGACCGGTCAAACAAGGGTTAATCTAGAAATAAAATTCACCATCAGAATCATTAGGTCCTAATTAGTCATGTATAAAAACTTGAGCTTAAGAAGAAACCTTCTTGACCAACTTTACACTTTGGTCCTCATATATTTACGTTTTGGCCCTAAACTTTTGAACCCTCACATTCTGGCCCCTAACTCTCCTTCGTTCTTTGCGTTCGGGTCCCTCCTGCAAAACCTGAGCAGCGCCATGCTCCGACGACCTTGCGCGGAGCATGGCGCCGCGCAGGGTGAGGGAGGGGCCCTGGCAAGTCAATGGGGGGTACCCTGCGTCGTCAGCCACCGCAGGGACACCCCCCTGAGCGCTGCACCCACCCATACCGGCCGTGCGAACGCACGGATGGTATGGGTCTCCACTTCCGGCGTCCTCCGGCGAGGGAGACACGTCGTCTCCCTCCGCCCTCCTCTCTGGTTCTGCCCCTATAAATACCCCCGTCGCTCCGCCGTTCTTCCCAGCTTGGATCTGACGGAGACACCCCCTCAATTCCTCCCTTCCCACTCCGACAGACGCCCCCTTGCTCCGACGGCCTCTCCTCCTCCTCTTCGCCCTGCCGCACTACCAGCAGCAGGGTTACCTTCCCTCGATCTTTCCGCGTCACGCCGCACCCAGCTGGCGCCTCTCCGGCCCTCTCCTCGCCGCCGCCCCTTCCTCTGGGCAATTTCTTCTCCGGCGACAGTCGATACGACTGTCGCCTGCGCCAACCCCTCCTCGTCCAGCTTAGTAGGTAAAACTTCTCCTCTTCCTCCCCTCTTTCTTTTCCATACTAAAAGCCCTTACTGTCGCCACCGATTTCCCACCGAT
Source organism: Thalassia testudinum (assembly GCA_037157565.1). NCBI lineage: Eukaryota > Viridiplantae > Streptophyta > Magnoliopsida > Alismatales > Hydrocharitaceae > Thalassia > Thalassia testudinum. The sequence continues at coordinate 52,376,406 of JAZHRO010000077.1, read as the reverse complement.
CACCCTCACCTTCTCCACCTCCGGCCAAACTCCGGCGAACCACTCCCATCGCTCCAGCACCCCACACGGCTCGCCAACCTGTGTATAACCTCCGCCTCCTCACCCTGATCCTCTTCCGCCCCTCCACTTCCCACCAAACGCCCTCTGCAGATCCACCGAACACACCCACTTCTCCCCCCGCAGTTTGACCTAGGGCGACCCTTTTGCTCCACCACGCCCCCTGCAGACCCTCCGACCACCTTCGCTGTGCCACGGCGAAGGTCCTCCGCATATCTGATTAGGCCGAGAGGCCGTGTTGTTGTAAACAGGGTATGTGCTCGCCGCCGCCATTGACGAGTGACGAAGCTCCTTCGACCTGCTGCTCCAGGCACACCACGCCCAGATCAGACTCCCAGGCTGCGTGGGGTAGCTTCGCGAAGTGTCAGGCTGCAGTTGAGGCGAAGGCCTCGCCCGAAGTTCGGCTGCCGCTGCTTCCTCTGCGCAGGTGCCCAAAATGTCCCACCTCGGAAACCCGCTGAGGCGAACGGGCGCTTAAAGGCAAAAAGTGCCTTAAGCTGTTCGTCTCAGCACACGGGGTGAGGTCCCTCTCACACCGCTTCACCCGGCCCGTCCGCGAGCTCATCACGTGGATCCGGCCGACCCGACTTGACTGGCACTCCTCGCCCACCACCACACGCCGGTGGGCCTGGACCCGGGCGCAACCCGCGTACCCGATTACCCGGTTGCTCTAGGGGAGCTGTCCTAAGAGCGAATTCAGAGAGAGAGAGAGACGCGGGGGGGGGGGGGGGGGAGGGTAGAGTAGGTTTTGCCCTCTGATGCTGAACTCTTGAGCGTGCAGGCACAGGTGAAGAAGAAGAAGGACTGCGGAAGAAGAAGAACTGAAGCGACACTGTAGCATCCGCAGGTTAAGTCGTCTGATTGGAAAATCAGACGACGTCCTGAAGACAGGTGAAGACAAAGAAGAAGAAGAAAGGAAGAGAGAAGGAGCAGCCAAGTGAAGAAACAGAAAGCAGAAGAAGAAGAAGAAGAAGAAGAAGAAGAAGAACAGGAAGAACAAAAGCCAAAGAGGAGAGAAGACAAAGAAGAAGAAAAGAGGAGAGGAGCAGCCAAGTGAAGAAACAGAAAGCAGAAGAAGAAGAAGAGAAGCAAGAAGCAAGAAAAGAAGAAGAAGAACAGGAAGAACAAAAGCCAAAGAGGAGAGAAGACAAAGAAGAGGAAGAAAGAAGATAAGAAGAAGAAGCCAAACTTTCATCTCTCTCTCTCTCTCTCTTTATTTTTGTAATAGAACATGTATATCTCTAGAATACGACTTGCTCCCTGAGTTCGACCTCGGGAACTCTTTTATTTTCCGAGTAAAAAAATATATATTTGAAATGATGGCAATAACTAGCTATACTACAACGCTATAGCAAAACCTAGTCATAGTTATCGCCGACCGTTTCACTAGCTCTTGCTCTCCAAGCTCAAGCTCCATTCTATTGAGAGCATCAAGCTTCGCGCACCCGCTCTCCCGCCGTAGTTCACGAGAGCAAAGTTGCGCCATCGCGTGGCACACGCACCGCGTCATCAACTCGACGCACTCCTTGCAAAGGGGAGTTTCCTAATTCCTATAGAAGCTAGGTTTAAAATTACTTTGTTGGCTCTATAGGATTACTTGTTTATTTTATCTTTGTTATTTGGTTGGGTATTCGCTTTGCGAATTCCCGTCTCCTTCGCGAGACAAAATCCTTCTCGTGAAGAGAAGGGGTTGAGGTACGCTACCCTCGTTTAAGTAGCGTGGTTGTATTGAGGTTGAATCACCCTCGTTTAAAGTGATTCGGTTTATTGGATTTTGATCAACTTGGTTGATCGGAAAATCCTGACTCGAGAGGGTTAGGTGGTGGTTTTCACCCGATTTGGGTTTCCACCTAAAAATCTTTGTGTACTTTGTGCGATTGTCTTTTTGTGAGATTGTTTATTATTTATTTCCGCAATTATTACGTCATCCCTCCTGGTAGGGCCGAAACCTACAATCTCCTCCGCAACTTTTTTTGACTTCTCGCGAGCAGTGGTAGCCTCTTCAAGTAGATGTGTGAAGTTCCGTTGCTCCGTCTTGGCGATCATCACCCATTTCGTGGCCATATCAGTTGCCTCGGTGGGGACACTGGGTTCAGGGATGGTAGACAGCTGTTGTAGGGAAAATTAGGAGATTTAAGATGCATTCGTTGTAGTGCACTCCTAAATCACGGAACAAAACATTTAAATTTATAAAACTCATATTCTAATTGGAGTCCGAGATTGTTTGCAGGGAGCAAATATGGAATCCACGCATTAATCTTCATTCAAAATAAGTAAGCAGAATAACAGATATGCATTAATAGATATTCAATGGATACAACTTGTCAGATTGATATTCAATGTAATTCAATGTATCTCAGAAGATGTATAGATAAAAAGAATAAAGAGAAAACCTAAAAAGTGGTGATTTAGATCACCATTTAGATCCTTCTAATTAAGCATGCATCTCATATTCAATTTATTCAAATAATCTAACAGTGCCTCAATTTAGATAACTTGGGTACTTAAATAATGTCACAATAACAGCAGAACCAAATCAGGCGTTGCCCATGTTGTGTCAGACGACTTAACTTCACAACATACAGCCTCACAAAAGGCATACACAAGCGATGGCCTCTCAAGGCCATCTCTTCTTCAACAAGCCTTTAAGACCAAGGCTTTCCTCAAGCACAGCCTTCACAAGCACAGGGCCTTTCTTCCTTCATCTCACACCCAAGGCAAAGGGTTACACAGCAAAACCCTCCCCACTCCTCTCACAGATCTCCACTTTCTTCTCTCCTCTCTCAGACTGGGAGTAATCGGGCATGTATGCGTGTTATCGGATCTGGGCAGGGGACTAGGATCACCGGGCGTGGGGGTGAGCGAGGTGTGCTAGAGTAGGTGAGTGGAGACCCGACTCCAGGTGACTTGGGCGAAGTGTTGAGATCATGAAATCAACTTAAGTGCCTGCAAGCACTCCTCGTCTAACGATGTGAGACTAAACATCCCACTCTTCTTTTTGCACAATAGCAACAACATGGAGCGCCAAATCAAGACAACTGGAACTCACACTGCCTCAATTGACACTTGAAGTTTCTTCAAGACCTGGAGTTGCGTCAGGAGAAGGCAGCAACAAGTTATTGGATGACCAGAGAAGCACTGCTGTGACTGGAGAAGACGAGGGCAGTAGTGGCATCCGGCAGAGTACCTGCAAGGAGAAATATGGGATAGACGCCCCAATTAGATAGCTCCTGAGCTTCGTCAAAGGACGACAAAGGTGATGGTGGGGATCGTTGGGCATGCGGAGGTGTGTGGTGACATGATAAAGTCGAGGAAGAGGTGTGGTGCAGGTGGTATTCGGTGGGTGATTTTGATGGTCAATCCCTCATTTTCTTGAGGGGTTTTGGTCGTGAAGGTGTGGTGGTGCTTATGGGATCGGTAGCGTGGAGTTTGGTGGAGTGTGGAGTGTGGATGACCTCACCAGAGGGTCAGAGCTGCGGTGGAGGTAGTCAAAGAAAGAGAATTGGTGAAGAATTGAGATCAAACCAAGCTAAAGAGTAAGGCTTGAAACTCCATAAGCTTTTATAGAGCTCTAGCCGAGCTCTAAATAGGGAAACAAGCCCAAATTGGCTTATGCTTGATGTATAAAACACCCACTAATTTCATGGGTTCGCTAGGGCAATCAGGTGTGATTTGGGATCCCAAATTGCATTCAGAGGATTCTTCGCAATGCGAACACCAATCCCACCAAATTTGGTGGGATTTTGTGTTGATTTGAGTAGGATTTGAGGCGGTCAAAAGCTTCTTGGAGGTCGGTTGAACTCCAATGGCGGCAGGGACTTGCTTGCAAAGAAGATAAGGAGGTTAGGGACTCAATTGCAAGGATTTTTGAAAGTTAGTGGCTTATATGTGAAGAATAACATTTACGGGACTAGATTGCAAACTAGGTCAAGATGAACTCTGATTAGGGCCAACTTTTGGTACAAGCCTAATTTGGACCCAAGGAATTCGATGGTAGGATTTCAGTTTTGACCAAGTTTGATTGGGTAATTTGGGTAGAAACCTAAATTAGGGCAGAACTCTATCTGTGACTCTATTTAAGGTGAAAATAGGTCCTGATGGTCAAATCAAGGATACCAAACCTCAAGAAATTTTTTTATGAATTTTAGGAGATTTGGATGAATTTTATCTTGACCAGAACCTCTGTAATTTAAGCGATTATGAAATTAGGATTTTGGGTGCTGAATCAGTTCTCGAAACATGTGAAACCCCGTTTCTGTTCGTGTGGATCCTCTTATTAGACTTTAATGCTTATTAGACCTTAGATGAACCCCTGGTAAACCTCGTGGTTACTCTACTTTCATGATATGATGTCAAAACTGTAGAATTAGCCCTGTTTTAATATTTTTCCCTTAGAATGGATATGCATGAAATTATGGCTCTTAGGCGAATATGTAGGAGCATTTGTCACTTAATTATGACAAATTAAAGCTAATTATAGCTCATGATGGTGTTACCATCAACGACACATCACCAACTAGGATAAAAGAGGTCCCAAGAGTCTCAACCTGTCAAAAAGCTGTGATTGGAATTTGAGATTTAATATTTTATAGAAGTAGGAATCAAAAACATAACGAGGGAGCAGAGCTTAAGTAAAGAATAGAATAAAACGTGGTTGAATTTCATCCCTCCCTGATGGGAAGTAGCCCAAAAGTGGGCATCTTGCTGATGTCAAAGTCCTTTTCTCTCCACATGCAGTGCACTACTGGAAGAGATCGCTTGAGTCGGAGTCCCCCTGTCGGGTACGAGGCCCTCATGGGTCCCCTCCAGCATGGATCCCTTCACAGATCCAATGGTCTACACTATCATCCCGAACCCCCCCCCCCCATCAAAGGGGTCCATCGGCACTCCTGCCCCTGTCGAACTTTGTCTGCTGTACGACCGCTCGGCAGTGTTGCCACCTAAAAAACCCTCCGACATCGCCGCCTCCTGTGTCACCTTTGCAAAGGCACCTGAAGAACTAGTCAGAGGGATGGAAAAACTGACACTCCCCTTCTCAGCCACCTCACCAGGGGCCTTAAGCGGAAAGTTGCCTAGAATAATTGGCTCTAGCGGGGCAGATGGACGAGGCAGATCTACGGGGGCATCTGCTGTCGCAACCCTGCTCGGGCTCGAAGGAATGGGTCCCGTCCACTCTCCTGTTGGAGGAGTCATAGCAAACTTCATCCTTTGGCGCTTAAGGGGGACCTCCTCCTTTTCGCCACCTGCCACTTCCTTTCTTTTCCCCTCCTTATGGTTGGAAGATCCACTCCCTTCACCCTGCTTCGAGAGCTTGTCCCTTGCCTCCTTAGGCCAGGACCCACTATGAGAAGTATTGCCGGGTCGCCACCTAGGGGTATCCATACGGGCAAACCGCCCAAAAGTTGGAACAAGGAAAAATAGAAGTTAATCAAATGGCAGAAGAAATAAGCTATCTAAAGCTATTACCCCCCAACTTACATGGAGTGGGATAGGAATCTGCAACCCACATTAACGCCACCCAAACATCCCTCCACCTCAACTCTGACTAGGCAATCGGCTCAAATTTCATTATCTTATGTGCGTCTCCTTGCGTAGATGAATCAAGTTCCTCGAAGCTAGGCAGTAAATCTCTTTCAGGCAGGCCTTGCCACTTAAAGGGAACTACTAGGTTCTCAACATTATGAAGGAAAAAAGTGGAGATCTTGTCCTTTCAAGCTATCGTGGAGATCGACTATCTGATATGTAGTGTGTCGGCTGTACAAGGTATATGTACTAGAGGGAGGCTTACCCCTTTTCACCTTAAGGGGCATGAACCCAAAAATCAGGCGAAATATGCCTAGTCGGGGAACGAACCCCAAGTGGAAACAAATAATAGTGAAGGCATTGAGAACAGGCCAATAGTTTAGGCTAAGTTGAGAGGCGGCAAGGTTGTAATGAGAAAGGAAGGAAACCAAAAAGGGGTTTAAAGGCACTTGCAGGTCATGCTCTATGTCATATATAAAAATTATAAACATATCCACCGTCCCATCGGAGAAAAGGTGAGTCATGGACCCGCAGGGATGGAATTGGACTTCATGGAGTTTGTGCGTCGCCAGGAACTCCATAATGGCAGACCGGCTATGAAAGTTAGAACTAAAGCTATACAACTCTCTCATCTCAGGTAGGAGGCCCAACGAGGAAGAGTCGGACTTACCCTTGCCTGCAAGTCCAGAAATTGTCAAGCCTCCAGTACTCCTTCGAACATAGTGATTTTGACGAACGGAAGCTCTCATAGCTTGCCGAAGAAGGAGTGAAGGCAAGCTTCCAAGGTGGGACCACGACAGTAAAAGTGAGTAGGTGGGCATTAACTCTACCCTACCCCTCAATTTATAACCCCACGGGGGGAATTCTCCCCTTGCAAGGCTAAGCTTCGAAACAACGAAATCGTGTGATATGCACAAATTTCAAAAGATCCTATCAAATTTGAAACGATCTTGATCATCATTACGGGCTTTAAATGCCCCTGCACGCACATCATTTCGCTGCAGTCATAGCGATTGCATCACTGTCCATTACAGCATTTGAGGAAAATATGACTCATAATGACGGCAATTTATGCTAGTCTTGTCACATAAAAGGACAATATCAATTCCCGCAGTGATTGGCCACCACTCGTGGAAGGTAACGCATACGTCACATTTTTTACCCGTGATGTTGGTCTCTTAAGGCCGACAGGGACCTAGGCAGACCACGCCTACATTCCCTTCATTAAACATTAGTCTCTTAAGACCAACAGGAACTTAGGCGGACCATGCCTACGCTCCCTTCATTAAATGTTGGCCTCTTAAGTTCGACAATGTAACGACCTGAACCTACTTTCTGAGGTTGTTTTAAGACTAAGCTCATTAAGTTGAACCCATTGGCACTCGTTAGGCGAGAATCGGGTTCGTGTACTTTGAAATTTTGGAAAATTGCACTTTTTGGTGAAACTTGGTCATCTCTTGAAAAATGTGTCCAACTTACATTGAAACTAGTACCTTTGAGTCCCTCTCATTGCAAACTTTCCAACAATGTCCATTTTGTGAAAATCTAAATTTTATACTGAAAGTTGCAAATAAAATTTGAAACCAAGTAGAGGGATTTTTAATAATAATAATATGTATATATATACACATATATAATAAATAAATACATAGATAAATAAATGAATGATTTCTATCCCTAACTCTAACAATCTTCCCTCTCGCTAAATAAACCCTCAAACCAAAACCTAAGGGGTAGTTTACGGTGGGGGTTAACCCCGCTTTTTGGGGGTTAACCCCTGTTTACGAAGGGGGATAACCCAGCACCTATTTGCCCTCTTAACACTGGTTCTCCTAACCTGTGTTTGAAGAACGGTTCCCCCAACCCCCACTTAACCCCCGAAGTCTCTCTCCTCCGCGACACCCCTTGCGATCTTTTCTTCCCGAATTTTCCCTTTTACCTATTCGCTCCTCCTCGCTCCCCCTTATGATCCCCCTCTGTCCTTCGAGCGATGGCACGAACGAAAACCTACCACTCCTCATGTTGATCGATTCTTGTTGGCACTATGGGAGCAAGGCATTCACATCGTTCTTCGCCTTTGGCGTCGTTCGATGTCAGTTGCAGTTGCTTTGTTTCTTTGGATTCTAGATCTACGATGAGTTTCCTGCAAGGGAGGTTAGTAGCTGGGCATTAATCTCTTATCTTACCTTTGTTCTTCCTTCATTTGTGAGATGATCGGTTTCGAGGTGCTGGTGGTCTGTGTTCCCACGAATCCGACTGGGCTATCTCGTGAAAGCACAATCTGACCTCGTCTTTATTGATTCCGGTTGACTGTGGGTCTTTGGATGCATTCATGACCTTGCATTCATCGCTTATAAAGGGACCTCGATGTCGTTCCTCCTCTTCAAGCGAACTTGAAACCCTAATCAGGTTTTTTTCCCTTCTCTTCATGAATTTTAGTTGGTTTCTTTAGATTTGCTCTAAGGTAATTTTTTTTTTTATCTTCAAATTGAAGGTGACCTTTGCACATTCGATCTTGGGTTCTTGTTTGGTGTAGAAGGCGTTCGGTCGAGTTTTCCTTTTATTAGGTACTTATTTTTTTACATGAATTTATTTCAAGTTTTTTTGATGTTGTTGAAGGTGTTGTTTGCTTGTTGAATGTGGTATGGAGGTCTCTACTGAAGTTGCTTTGATCAGTCTAGTTTTCCGTTGTTGTTTGAGTTCTATTCCTATTTTGTTGAAGTTATGGTTGTTGGTGCTATATCTATTTGTATTTTCCTTTTTTCCATTGTTGATGGTGTTGTTGTTTGATGCATTTGTTGTTTCTTCTTGTCTCCTAGCAATCTAAATTGCCAAAAATCAAGTACTTATCTGAAACAATGTTGTTTCTTAGGTTATAAGGTATTTGAAATTAAGTTTGAGATGTTTTATGCTTTTCAACACCTGAAATTGGTCTAAAATTTATTGGAGTTTAATCTTGGATTTTTTTGGGCACAAAAAGTCACGTTCTAAGTTTATATGAAACTTTATTGCCAAATTCTTGTTATTAGTTTCCATATAATATTCAAGTTGTGCTTAAAATTCAATCTACTTGGTTTTATTGTTGTTGTCCTGCCCTATTCTTTATTTAAAGTTGTTATTGCCATGCTTTTTCTTTTTGTGGTTGAATTGTTCTTGTGCTGCTTTATCTCCTCTTCACATAAAGTTCTCCTCTGTTCTTGTGCTCTACTTTCATATAGACAGTAAAGCTTCATCGCGTTGGTTCCTTCCACAAAAAGTAGTTGCTTATGATTTTTGCTTTTTGTTTGGTTGGATACAAATATATTTACCTCATTGGTTTTTGATGAGGCGGTTTCATTTTTACCTCCTTGGGGTTTTTTTGATGTTGTTGAAAGTGTTGTTTGCTTGTTGAATATCGTATGGAGGTCTCTGTTGAAATTGCTTTGATCGGTCGAGTTTTCCATTGTTGTTGAAGTTTTGTTCCTATTTTACTGAAGTTGTTGTTGATGGTGTTGTATCTGTTTGTAATTTCATATTTTTTATTGTTGATGTTGATGTTGTTTGTTTAAAGTCTTGCTGAAGTTGGGGTTCTGTTCCTATTCTCCATTACTTTTTGGTTCATGTTTTGCTGCATCTGTTGTTTCTTCTTGTCTCCTTTGTTCTTGAATCGCCAAAATCAAGCGCTTATCTGAAGCAATGTTGTTTCTTAGGTTATTTCGAGGGCTAAATTTTGTAAACCATCCATAGTTGATAGAATTTGCCCGATGACTAGCATTTAAAATTTCTACAATGAAGCAATCTGAGCCTACTGTAAATTTAACAATCCATGTTTATTGCCTAACCAGATGTGCCATTGCGGGTTAGTAATTTTACACCTACAATTTCTCTTACTTATATAACGATGAATGAAGGTCTCTGATTATTTACACATAATGCATTTAAATTATTTCTACAGGTTTATTTTCTTATTAATTACAAGAACCATCACTTCTTCAAGACGATACGAAAGCTTCTCATGGTTTCCCAGATAAGTTAACTAAAATATCCACTATAATTACTCAGCTTTCCATTCATTAAAGATTTTGATAGGAAGGCTACTAATATATTTCTTCTTGTTTAAGGTCGTGGATTGCAATGCTTCCTTAATTGAAAGAATTTCCCATGTTTGTTATGCCAAAGATGATGACCTCAGATGTACATCAAACCTACTTATAACTTCCATTGTTGAAGGAAAATCTAAATAAATTTTTGTAAAGGAATATCTTCTTCTTATTTAAGTTATTTTTATTTCTAAATGTAATATACCATGCAGTAACGTAACTTATAACAAACTTTATGGTTCACATGAATTAAGTCAGTAGTGCGTAATTGTAGAGATTTCATTCAAATGATTTATTATTTTTTTCTTATTTTTGTTATTTATATTTGATAATGTAATATGCGATGCTGCAATGTTTCTTATAATAAATTTGATTAATCACATGACAATGAAAAAAAAATTCTCTAATACAAGTAAATTTTCTTTTGTATTTGCCATTCAACCTTTTTAAATAAAATATTATTATTAAAATAAAAAATAATCCCAACTAACGTACCTACCATCCCAAGGGCAAAAGTATCTTTTACCACTTTAACCCCCCTTCTAACTCTCATTTCCAAGTAAACACCCTCCTGTCACATACAGGATAATCTCATTCCTAACCCCCATTATGTAAACACAAACAGGGATTAACCCCTGTTTGCAAGTAAACAGAAACAAGGGTTAACCCCTGTTGCAACTTTCCTAACATGAGTTAGCTAACCTACGATGGAAACTAGCTCTAAAAGCCAACCGTCGTCCCCCCTATCAGCAACTTACGTGGGAGAAAGCGAGAAAGAGAGAAAGGTATAAGAGGAGGCTTCTTCTCCTTCATCCTCCTGCACCACTTCCTTCCATGTTGCCAAAAGGCAATCGAGTGGCAACCAGCGACGCCGACACCAATGCACATAAGCCCTCCTCCATTATTTTTTTTCTCTTACTTTGTTTGTTCATCCTCCTTATCATGCATATGTTGTGAGGGCCAGGAGGAGAAGTAGAGGAAGGGAGGAAGGAGGAGGCAACGATAACTGCGAGGAAAGGTGGAAGGAAGGAATTGCGGGTGCCATGCACGCATGGGTGCACGTAGGAGGGGAGGTATCGTTTTTCAATGGCATTCTAGAGGAGGCGAAGGACGTCGGTTAAGGGGAGGGTAACTAAGTTGCATCCACCCACGTTGAAGGAGAGACCAAGGATGAGAGGAGAGGTGGCGACCGGCTTGGAAAGGATCGCCGGAGCGCCGACGATGGCAAGCCAGGCCGGTGGTAGTCAGTGTGGCCGGAACCGTGGCCCTACACAATTTGCATGGATGGGTTTTATGGTCACGAAGTAGCAATTTAGAAGAAGAAGCAAGGGAGGGCGGTAGAGAGAGGAAGGAGGTTGTAAAGGTCAACGAACGGCCGGCGGTCGAGTCATGGTCAACTGGACGGTAGAGAGAGAAATTTATGTTCATTTAATTTATGCGTTATGTATTATTTGTTGGTTATTGAAATGACCCTTTCTTGGAGTCGTTTGGTATTTCCAAAATCCGTAGAGGTTTTCCTGCAGTTTTAAACCCCTTATCTTTTGTTTTGAGGGTTTGCAAAGGGGAAAGGGAGATTGCAGGGAAGTCCTCTCAACTTCCCCACTACCTCTCCTCACCATACGCACCCCATTCCCTCCCCCTCACCCCGCAAGCCTCACCTCTCCCCCCTGCGGCGACCACCTTCCCCTCCTCCATGTCGTCCCCCTTACCTCTACTCTCCATATATACCCCCTCCTCCTCCTTCTGTTCCCACACCGGCAGTCGAGAGGAAACGGGAGACGGAGAGCGAGGAGAGCAAAAGGGCCTGAGAGCGGAGGAGCCAAGGCGGTGCTGCTGTAGACTTTCCCGATAAGAAAGGACTCAGAAGTGATTCAGAGGAATCAGTTTTCCGCATAATCAAACATCCAGAGTGACCTCCAGACGTCTGGTAGGATGTTCGAAGATAATCTCAGACGTCTGGTAGAGTATTTTTCTTCAATTATTTTCCTACCAAAGTCCTGATCGAGTACATGGTGGGACTCGAATAGGTTTGGTTAATATAGTGATATTATCGTTGAAATTAGTGTAGTGAGTTAACCTAAATCAAGTCTAACCAGCTTCACAAAAATTTTTAACCTGGCCTATTTGATTTTATCTTGGTCACTTTTAGGTCCAGGGTCAATCTCAGGGAGGCGGGAATTTGAAGATCGAGGTGTTTCTACGCCTTTCCTAAAACGTATCTCTTCCTTGCGCTTATTATGTTTTTGATTTTTCCTATTTTTTAAGATTTTTTGTTGGTGATAATGTTGTCCTTGAGGTACACCCTCAAAAAATTAAATCCTTGGCCTTGAGCCAAATGGTTCTTGGCTTGTAGCCAACTAGGGGTCTTCAAAAATCGATCTTGTTATTCGCAAGATCGAGTACCTGTAAGACAAGAATTATCTTTTCTCTTTTACTTTTTTTTTTAATCTTTTTAATAGCAAGAAATAAAAGATAAATGAAAACATAGTAAGTTGCTAGCAAAGAAAGAAACACATAGCTTAATATATATATGTATAGATATATAGTAGATATAGAATATATATGTGTATATAGTTATATACTATGTATATAGGAATGGAAGTGGAAGTAAAAATGGAATGTAGCACAGTGTCAAGTTGGTCCACGTCTAGGAAGACGCAACCAACAAGACTGAGTGCCGCGTGAAGTGTGGAGCGGATGTGTGGGAGTGAGGGTGGAGTCGCTTGCTTTGCGCGGATATCGGGGAATATCAACAACTAGTGCGAATATTCCCGCGATATGATGTGCGGTGGAGGGGCGAGTGCACGGGAGTATGGGTGGTGTTTGTGAAGTGTGTAGATGGATATGCTTAGGTGGATTTATATGTAGGTATATATATGTATATACATATATATCTATAACTATATATGTATATATAGATGTATGTGTATATATATATATATGTAAATATGTATATATATTTATATATATATACGTAAGGATAAGAGTATGTGAGTGGATATATGTATATGTGTGTGTGTGTGTATACATATATGTATATGTGTGTGTATATATATATATATATATATATATATATATATATATATATATATATATATAGGTGTATGTGAGGATGAGTGTATGACTATATGTGTGTGTGTGTATGCGATTGAGTGTGTGAGTGTCTATGAGGGTGAGTGTGAGAGTAGTTAAGCCGTCTGGAGAGCTGGAGCGTCGTCTGGAGAGAGAGAGCTGTGTGCTGGAGAGTGTACATGTGCAGGCGTAAGGGAAAACGTAGCGCACAAGGGTTGCGTGCAGGTGCGTAGGCGCGGACAAGTGCAGGCGCACGGGTGACGCAGTGGCGCGTAGGTGCAAGCGACTGGTTGGAACAGGTCACACGAGGAGAGAGAGCGCTCGTGGTCACCGGATAAGTGAGAAATGAGCCGATTGCGCACTGTAGCCGCGTGAGGTCGCTGCTACAGTGCCAAGGGCAAAAAGCAACCGGCTCTGTAGCTACGCAACCGGCTATGTAGCGCACGGGGAGGTGCGACAAGGCGTGCGGAGAAGGGCGAGGATCAGCAGTGGACGCGCGCAGAGCACGTGGAAAGGTCGCCTGAGGCGCGCGAAGGCACGCGGAGGTGGCTTAGCACGCACAGTGGTTGTGTGCGAGCTTCAGAGCTTGAAGCTCTGCTGCTCTAATGGCGACGAAGAGGAAACTGAAAACAAAATCAAACAGAGAACAGAAAGGAAAATATGTAAAATAAAAAAAAGAAATAAAACAAGAACCCACCACGCCCACCTGCTCACGATGGAGCTGGGCGGTGGTGGAGATCACAGTGGGGTCTTGAGACCACTGTGAGCTTCTCCTGCACTCAGCGTTCCTCTTCTCAACTGGTGAGAAGAGGTGCTGTGTATGGAGAGGGAGAGGGGAAGAGAGTGGCCGGCAGTGAGTGGTATGTGTGGTGCGTAGGGGAGGGTGGAAAAGCTGGCTGCCAGTGCAAGGGAGGGTGCATGGTGTTTTATAGAGGAACAACATGCATTTCCCCATGCTGCTGGCAAGAGAAGCGGCGATAAGGGGATGCTGCACCATGTCGTGTAGCCACATGAGAAAAATAAAAAAAGAAATGAGGAATGGTGAAATTGCGATGCCATACTCAAGGAAAATGTTAATAATGGAAGTGGAATGGATGGCCACTTATTCACACTCTCCTCCCCTCTTTATAAATGCATGCAGGCGTCTATTTACAAATGCAATTACAACTACATAAGATGCAATGGCAGTGCTAGGAAATAACACAAGATGGCATATTTACTAGTGTATTTTTGCTGTGCAATCATACCCCCATGCCTATCTTTTGCTAGTCCCTAGCAAAACATTTTGTATTGTGTTTAAAAATGATCTTAAGCTGAAGATTTTTTTCTGAAGCGACATGGATGTGTTTATTCGTTGGATATTGTGAGAACCAATTGCAGAGAAGACTACTGGGAGTTTAAGTCTTACATGACATAGGTCATCTCTCGACTAACTTGGACTCTTGATATTTAAACCCCAAGTATGATTTCCAGGACTCAAAGGGTTTTGCCATACTCGAGAGCTCAAGAGATTATGGTTTGTGCATAGTGAAGGATTAAGACTGATTAGATGAACATTAAGGCTTAAGCCCAGGGTTTCACAAATTTTTAAGTGCAGGTTGGTCCCAATTTCAACTCATGTCTTCGGATTGATCCTCAAAAAGATGATGGAAAACTCAACCCCATTTTATTGCTTTTGTGGCTCAAGAAATATATGGTAGAAACATGGTATTTGTGACGTGCTCTAAAAATCTTTTTAGGGAGAAGAATTTACAGATATTTGAAAGATATACTGACTTATTGTAAGCTTTTTTTTTTTTTAAAGTAGTGTTAGTATATCTCTTACAACTTTATTTGGAGGAGCATACATTTTTGGTGGGAGAGTACTTTTTTGGTGGAAAAAGTTTCTCCTAAACACAAGACTAATGTCTGGGATAAAAAGTCTACCAGTGCGCACAGGTAGGGACTCCACCTTCCCTAATGAACACTAGGGTTGGATCTTATGTTTACCTGGTCTTTCTCGATATGTGTAGTGTGAACCAAGATTACTTAGGCTCTCAAGTAGAAGCAAACCAATGAATCCTGTACTGGTAACTCAGGTACAAGAATACTTCCTTAGTTAGGAGAGGTTCCGATCTATCTTATCAATGCTCAAGTGAATTAAGCCAAGCCTGAGCGAATCAAGCTTCTGTGGGCTGGAAAGTCTTCAAAACAACGGTTGAATATCCATAAACACTTATTGTATTTTTGTTTCAGCCTTCAGATCATTGTTAAATACCTTTTTTTTTTTTGAAATAAGCTATATACATATTTATAAATGGATATGTATAATGGAAGCTGCATGATACCATATAATACGTAGATCCTATGGATGCCTATCCACCCCCCCATGCCAAATGATGCTATGTCCTCATATGCATGCAGGGTAAAGCAAGGTTCAAGGATCAGGGAATCAGAGTTGACGTGCAAGGTATATAGCAGGGAGGTAGGGTGGGTGGATGGTAAGTGGTGAAGTGAAAAGTGAAGAAGTGCGAAGTGAAGTGAAATGGAATTGTGTAAGTGATAGTGGAGGAATGTTGCTGGGGTGCCTCCTAACGAGCGCTAAATTTAACGTCCCCAGCTGGACTCAGAGTGAGGCACGAAGTTAGTTACCCTCCAGCAGGGAAACAGTTTCACCAATGGGGGTGAGTTCATGAGTAAGATAGGGTTTTAACCGCTGCCCATTAATTGTAAATTTATGCCCAGATTTGGGATCTTTAATTTCGACAGCCCCGTTGGGAAATGGTCTAGAGACCAAGAAGGGACCAATCCATTTGGACTTCAATTTCCCTGGAAAGAATTTGAGCCGGGCATTGTAAAGCCAAGCTTGCTGAGATGGCTTAAATTCCTTCTGCCGAATTCGGCTGTCGTGAAAGGCCTTAGTACGTTGCTTGAAATTTAAGGCAGAATCATAGGCTTCACGACGGAGCTCTTCCAGCTCCTGGAGTTAGAGTTTCCTTTCTCGACCACAAAGGTTTGGGTCGAGGTTACATTGGCGAACCGCCCAATAAGCGCGGTGCTCTAGCTCCACGGGCAAATGACAAGGTTTCCCGTAAACAATTCTATAAGGAGACATACCAAGGGGAGCCTTGAAGGCGGTCCGATACGCCCAAAGTGAGTCAATCAGCTTGTCGGACCAATCCTTACGGTCAGGTTGAACCATTTTCTGGAGAATTTGCTTGATTTGCCGATTCGACACCTCAGCCTGGCCGTTCGTCTGAGGATGATATGGAGATGCGATACGATGGTGAACTCCATATTTCCTTAGAAGTGCCCGAAAAGAAGCATGGGTAAAATGACTTCATCAGAGATAATGGCTCTAGGGTTCCCAAAGCGTGCAAAAATGTGGTCTTTGACAAATCGAGTAGATATGACATGGTCAGCATGGCACGTAGGAGTAGCCTCGATCCATTTCGAAACATAATCAACAGCAACGAGGATGTACTCAAAGCCGTTGGAAGGAGGAAAGGGACCCATGAAATCGATTCCCCAAATGTCAAAGATTTCAACAGCTATGATGGGTTGCAAGGACATCATGTCATGATGTGACATTGACCGTAACGACTGGCACCTAGTGCAATGTTTAGCATAATTGTGTGCATCCTGGTGAAGGGAGGGCCAAAATAAACCACATTGCAACACCTTGGCTGCAGTTTTCCTCCCAGAGAAATGGCCTCCGCAGGCCTGATCGTGATAGAAGGATAGCACACTGGGGAATTCGCTGTCAGGAATACAGCGACGAATGATCTGGTCTGCACCTATTCGAAAATGTAGTGGATTATCCCAGAAATAGTACTTTACTTTTGCAATGAGACGCTCGCACTGGTTTTTAGGCCAGTTCCGTGGAAGGGAACCAGAAGCAAGGTAATTGGCAATGTCGGCATACCAAGGTCCACTTGCCACATTAATTGCCAATAGGTGCTCATCGGGAAAAACCTCATCAATTGGCAGGGTAAGTCCAATGTGGTCAGGGTTCAGTCTCGGGAGATGATCAGGAACAACATTCTGGGCTCCGGCCTTATCGCGGATCTAAAGGTCAAATTCCTGGAGCAGAAGGATCCAACGAATCAGTCTAGGCTTAGCATCCTTCTTGTGCATGAGATAACGAATGGCCACGTGGTCAGTGAATACAGTAACATGCGAGCCCAGAAGGTAAGAGCAAAATTTTTCCAGCCCAAAGACAACCGCCAGTAGTTCTTTCTCAGTGGTTGTATAATTACGCTGGGCCACGTCCGTCTTACTAGCGTAGTACACCACAAAGGGGTGTCTATCACGTCTTTGTCCTAGGATGGCTCCGACTGCAAGGTCAGAAGCGTCACACCTGAGTTCAAAGTCGAGGGACCAGTCAGGTGGTTGGAGAACAGGGGCCTTGGTGACAACGTCACGCAGCTGCATAAATGCTCATATGTAGTCGGGGCCCATATCAAAGGGTACATCGGTCGATAGGAGATGAGTTAAAGGTCTAGCAATTTTAGATAAGTCTTTGATGAATCTCCTATAGAAACCGACGTGTCCTAAGAAGGAGCGGATTTGTTTGACAGAGCTAGGCACAGGTAAATCAGCAATCACATCAAGCTTAGCTCTGTCAACCTCAATACCCCTATCGGAGATGATATGCCCGAGAACAATTCCCTTGTGTACCATAAAATGAGTTCTCTCCCAAGAAAGCACGAGGTTCACATCAATGCATCTCCGAAGGATACGGGTCAGGTTGGTAAGACAATCATTAAATGAAGGCCCAAAGACCGAAAAGTCATCCATGAAGACCTCAAGAAAGTCACCTACCATGTCATGGAATATCGCCAGCATACATCTCTAGAAGGTTGATGGCGCGTTACAAAGTCCGAATGGCATCCTTCTAATTGCGAAGGTGCCGAAGGGGCAGGTAAATGTGGTTTTCTCTTGGTCCCGGGGGTCAATTGCCACCTAGTTATATTCAGAGAATCCATCCAGGAAACAGAAAAATTTATTTTCTGCTAACCGCTCCAGGATTTGGTTAATAAAAGATAGCGGAAAGTGATCTTTCTTTGTTGCACCATTCAGTTTCCTATAGTCTACACACACTCTCCAAGATGTAGGAGTGCGTGTAGGGATAGATTCGTCACTGTCATTGACATGGATGGTGAGTCAAACCTTTTTGGGCACGACATGAATCGAGCTCACCCAGGGGCTATCGCTGATCGGGTAGATTATACCTGCATCAAGCCACTTAATGATTTCCTTTTTAGTAACCTCCCTCATGTTAGGGTTGAGACGTCGCTGCATTTCGCGGGAAGGTCGAGCCTCCTCCTCCGTATATATACGGTGAGTGCAGTAGGAGGGGCTAATGCCAATTAAGTCAGATAAGGACCATCCGATGGCTTCCTTGTGTTCCATAAGGACCTTTGTTAGTTTGCACTCTTGCTCCCTGGTCAATTTTGAACTGATAATTACGGGGAGCGTTTCATTTGGTCCCAGGAAAACATATTTAAGCGTGTCAGGCAACTCTTTCAGTTCGGGAGTGGATGGCGAAAGATCTGGCATTTCTTGGGACGAGAGTGTCACAAGCGAATCAGAAGGAAGAAGGGCCGGAGGAAGAAATTGTCCCTTAGATTGGCCAAGAAGAGGGGCATCTTGGATTGATGGATCCAACAAGGGATAGCCCCAGTGATCAATATATGGGCTCAAGGTCCTAGTGTGGAGTCGCAATTCCGCTTGATTTGGCAGGAAAGAAAGGGCAATCCGGTCTTCAAGGGGGTGGATCGGCAGTGAGTAGCCTGAATATGACTCAGACCACGAGGTAAGAACAATCAGAAAGTGAGCTAAGAACTTCCATATCCAAAATAAGAAAGTCAACAGGAAAATAGAGAATGTTGACCCTAATCACCACGTCTTCCACCACACTCTTTGGTATTTTGACAGAATGATCTGCCAACTGCAACGTGACAGGGGTGGGTTTCAGATTTCCTAAGGCAAATTTCTCGAGCATGATGGTTGCTATAAGATTGATGGAAGATCCTACATCAAGCATAGCACGGTTAAAATTGTAGCCTTGGATGCTACAAGAATTAAGCGGTGTGCCCGGATCTTTCTGCTTCGGTGGTAGATTTGACAGTATAGCACAACTCGCATGAGGCGGGAGGACCACCGGATTCTTTGTTTTCTTTGACTATCGCCTGGGTGTAGTGTAGTCTTTGAAAAATCAGGAGACAGTTGGTATATGGTAGATAGCTTCCAACAGGGGTACTTTGATTTCAACATCCTTGAATAAATTACGCAGGTTATCAAAGGCCTGCGTATCCTTTTTCTTTCCTTTTAGCTCCCTCAGTAGAGCCTCAGGGAATGGGACTGATTCTGGCATTAGTTTGGGTGTATCGACCTCACGAGAATGCGGTGCGCATCCCGAAAGAGAGGGTGATGAAAAAGATGGGCCAGGATCAGGTCGAGGCGGATTGACAGTTTGCTTACCACTCATAGTAATCGCATTGGACGTCGCGGGTCCAGTGGGATCATAAGGCGGAGGAGGGTTCGCAATAGGGACATAAGGGTGATGTGCTGTTGCGGGATAAACCTGGAATCCTGGGGGAATGCTCGGAGCTTGCAGAATCTGATGAACTTGCCCTTAAGAAGGTCGTACCTGTGGTTGAGGACCACAGGGTACAAAATTTCGCAGGTTAGGAATAGGTTGGGCTGGAGGAGTGCCCTGAGATCGAGTCGTCGTGCGTAGTTGACTGATCTCAGCATTCTGCTGCGCCAATTGGTGCTGAAGAGAGGTCATGTTTTCTTCATGGCGCTAAGACATTTCCGTCACCATTCGCATCAGTTTATCAAGAGGACTTGATGCGTGTTCTGTTTGAGAAATGCAAGGACCCGATGGCGGATTTGCCACAGGATTAGACTGGGCCCTTGGGATGACGGGTGAGGACGGTTGCATTGGCCCACCCGTGGGGTTTTGGCGCTGCAGGTTATTGGACCATGCGAAGTTAGGATGATTTTGCCACCCTGGGTTATAAGTAGCAGAGAACGGGTTGTTCCCCAAGGCGCAAGCGTCTTCTAAGCCAGAAGACGAGTCTGCATGCACATATGCATCCGAGCACACGGATGCTTGGTCCTCCGTGTCGTAATACTGGCTTGCAGAAGCCAGGTCCACATGACTTACCGAATTGCTCAGCGCGATACTCGGTAAAGACAGTCTTATAGGGTTTTTGGGAATAAGCCTGGCATTGGAAGGATTAGGGTTGTGACGAAGTGAAGGTGTGGAGGTGTTTGCCATAGAGCGGGCGGGATTGGCTAGAAGCTCGTCCAACTTCTTATGCACGACGGAGACTTCATCCAATTTTTGTACAATAAGGTTAAGATCTGTGGATGAATGGGAGGGTCCTGTGTCAACTTCGTGAACATTACGGAGCAGGCTGGTACGATTAAAGGCGACAATGGAGGCATTGTTCATTGAGTTTTCACTCATGTTCTCAAATAATTCAAATGCTCCATTCTCGTCTTTATTCATAAAATTCCATCTGCAGGAAGCGTCTGCAATCTGCTTCAAAGTTTCATTTAGCCCATAATAAAAGATCAGAGCTACATGCCACTTAGGCAGACCATGGTGCAGACATTTTCGAAGGAGGTCATTATACCTTTCCCATGCCTCATGAAACTGCTCGCCGTTTTGTTGTGTGAAAGAAGTTATAGCCCGACGAAGCGCATTGGTTCACCCAATTGAGAAGAATTTCTTGAGAAATGCTCTTCGCATCTCTTCTCAAGAATTGATGGTTCTCCCAAGGGTGCGCAACCATTGTGACGCTTTATCCCGCAACGAAAATGGGAACATTTTCATGAGGACAATTGATAACTCGTTGTTTCTTGGTCTAACAGTTTTAGCTAATCAGGTTAAGTCTTCCAAATGGAGAAAGGGATCTTCACTTGTAAGACCATGGAAGTAAAAATTAATTAGGCCAATGACATTAGGTTTTAATTCAAAATCGTCCCCGCCCATGGGGACCCGAATTTGCCCAATGGTCTCTGTAGTAGCGGGATTTTGATAAGAGCTAAGAGACCTAGACTCCTCCCGTTCGGGAGGGTTTTGCATTTCCTCCAAGTTTTCCCTAATGGCTTCAATCTACTCATTATACATTTCCATTTGGGCTTGTAGGGAGGTTATGGGGTCTACGGCTTCACCACCACCTGGTGGGATTTGAGGGGGGCGGTTTCCTCCCTTGGGATTTGGGGGTGGGCGTGCAGGCATGTTTGTGGAGGAGGATGACGATTCAATTTCTATCCTTCTAGAATTATCAGACAATTCAAACAATTCAAGATTTTGTGACCTCCTCTCAAACATGCACTACCGCAGTTAGAATTAGGGAGATAAGAAGGGAAAAGGGGATGGGAGAAACAATGTCGTATGGGTACACTTGATGACAAATCAAAGCAATCAGTTTCCTAACCTCTACAATGTGCCCTTAAATCTAAATATCTAAGTTACCTACTATCACAACCTACGGAACCAAATGACAGCATCGCAGAACCATCGGGCTAGATTGAAAGGCCGTTTGCCCCAGTCTTAGACACCCGATAACACGCGGGAACCCACACCAGCATGTAGGTGCTACACGTAGGTAGTTAGATCTCCAATCCTTAATAGGGGTCAAGTTGCTACCAGTTTTAATTTAAAGGCTTAGGATCAAGTGCTCCAAGAATGTGAAGGGCGTTGTATAGGGGAAATGCCCAAGTGCGTTGATTTAAGAGTGTGTAAATCAAGTATGCAATGGGGAAATCTCCCCGAATTGGAGTTTTAGATGGTGAATGGCTTTTAGAATTTTAGCCTTAAGTAGTATGGATTTTAGGATTCTACTGAGTTAGCAATTCAACCAATCTTCGGGTTTTGAGAAAACACAAGTTCTTTTATGCCCAATGATGGTGGTGCGTTGTGACTAGGTTTTGCTATAGCGTTGTAGTACAACTAATCATTGCCATCATTACAGATATATTTTTTTTACTCGGAAAATAAAAGAGTTCCCAAGGTCGAACTCAGGGAGAAAGTCGTATTCTAGAAGTACAGTATTTCTTATTACAAAAATACAGAGAGAGAGAGAGAGATGAAAATTTGGCTTCTCCTTTTTCTCTTCTTTCTTCCTCTTTGTCTTCTCTTCTCTTCCTCTCGTGCTCTTCTTCTTCTGTCTTCTGTTCTTCCTTGTTTTCTTTCTTTCTTTTTCTTCAGATCTTCTTCTTCTTCTTTTTTCTTCTTTCTTGTCTTTCCTCTTCTTTGCCGCGGTCCTGCTTCTTCTTTTCTTCTTCTTCCTTGCCTTCAAGACGTCGTCTGAATTTGCAATCAGACGACTTAAACCGCTGCTGCTACAGTGTCTCCCTTAGCTTCCGTCTTCTTCTTCTTCTTTTTCTTCCGCAGTCCTTCTTCTTCTTCTTCACCTGTGCCTGCACACTTCAAGGTTTTCATCAGAGGGAAAAACCTACTCTACCCTCCCCCCCCGCATCTCTCTCTCTCAGAATTCGCTCTTAGGAAAGCTCTCCCAGAGCAACCGGGTAATCGGGTACGCGGGTCGCGCCTGGGTCCAGGCCCACCGGCGTGCGGTAGTAGGCGAGGAGTGCAGGTCGGCTAATCGGGTCGGAGCCAGGTCCGCGGGGCGTGAGCGCGAACGAGGCCGGGTAATCGGGCGGGTGAAGGGGACCTCACCCCGTGAACTGAGGCGAATAGGTCATGTCACTTTTTCCAATTTATCTCACGGCGCTCGCTCACAATCTTCCGAGGTGGGACTAAATGTCCCACCCCAATGTCAGCGCCCATGCGGAGAAGGCAGCGAGCAGTCCAGGGCCAATGCGAGGGCTTTGTGCGAGGACTTCGCCTCAGCTGCAGCCTGGCACTTCGCAAAGACACCCCACGCAGCCTGGGAGCCTGATTGGGCGTGGCGCGCCTGGAGCAGCAGGTCGACGGAGCTTCTTCACTCGTCAATGGCGGCGGCGAGCACAGACCCTGTTTACAACAACACGGCCTCTCGGCCTAATCAGATATGCGGAGGACCTTCGCCGTGGCACGGCGAAGGTGGTCGGGGGGTCTGCAGGGGGCGTGGTGGAGCAAAAAGGGTCGCCCTAGGTCAAACTGCAGGCCGAGAAGTGGGTGTGTTCGGTGGATCTGCAGAGGGCGTTTGGTGGGAAGTGGAAGGGCGGAAGAGGATCAGGGTGAGGAGGCGGAGGTTATGCACGGGTTGGCGAGCCGTGTGGGGTGCTAGAGCGATGGGAGTGGGTCGCCGGAGTGTGGCCGGAGGTGGAGAAGGTGAGGGTGATTAGGTCGGTCGAGTGTGTAATTGACTGTAAAATAGGGAGGAAAAGAAAGAGGGGATAGAGAAGACTAATTCTAACCTAGCTAAAGTGACGAAGGGGACGAAGAAGCTGCTGGCTCGTACCTACCGGAGCTGGAGAAGAAATGCCCAGTGGGGGAGGACGGCGGCGACGACGGGGCAGAGGCAGCGCATGCCGGTATTGCGCGACGCGGAGGAGAATCAGGAAGAAGTCTCTGCTGCTGGTATTGCGGCAGAGCGAAGAGGAGGAGGAGAAGCCGCCGGAGCAAGGGGGCGTCTGTCGGAGTGGGAAGAGAGGAAATTGAGGGGGTATCTCCGTCAGATCCGAGCTCGGAAGAACGGCGGAGCGACGGGGGTATTTATAGGGGCAGAACCAGAGAGGAGGGCGGAGGGAGACGACGTGTCTCCCTCGCTGGAGGACGCCGGAGGAAGGATACCCATACCGTTCGTGCATTCGCACGGCCGGTATGGGTGGTTGCAGCCATCAGGGGGGTGTTCCTGCGACGGCTGACGACGCAGGGCACCCCCATTTGACTTGGCAGGCTCCCTCCCTTACCCTGCGCGGCGCCATGCTCCACACAAGGTTGCCAGAGCATGGTGCTGCTAAGGTTTTGCAGGAGGGACTGAAACGCAAAGAACGAAGGAGAGTTAGGGGCCAAAATGTGAGGGTTCAAAAGTTGAGGGCCAGAAAGTAAATGTATGAGGACCAAAGTGTAAAGTTGGTCAAGAAGGTTTCTTCTTAGGCTCAAGTTTTTATACATGACTAATTAGGACCTAAGGATTCTGGTGGTGAATTTTATTTCTAGATTAAACCTTGTTTGACTGGTCAATTTACGTAAAAACCCAAATTATGTTGTTAATTGGGCATGGTTCTCAATGTAGGTCAAAATGGGTTCCTAAGGCCAAATTGAAGGTTCTAAACCCTAGAGATTATTTTTATATGAATTTTAGAGGGTTTATTCTATTTTTACTTTGCCTCTAACCTTGTGTATTTAAGTGGGTTTGTTTTTAGGGCTACAGGATGTCATTTAATTCTTCGGAATTGCTGTAGCCCTTGTTGAGTCATTTCATCCCACTTTTCTTCTTATTAGGTTGTTTTGACCTATGTTTGGGCCCTGAGTTACCCTATTTTCATATTGGATTGGTGAAATTGCATTTTTACCCCTCAGTTTATGTTTTCTTTGCAAACTCAGAATCTCTCTGAGCCAAGCCTTTCTAAGGTTAAGTAGGAGCTTTTATTCTCTGTATTAGGTCAAAATGAGCTAGTTATGGCTTATGATGAGGTTCTCATCACCCAACAAACCTTTCTTCAGTGTAAATTAGTTAATGCATGCTAAAAATGCAATGGGCTTCCCTAGATGGAAATTTCTATATGTGGATACACGAGTCTATTTTAAGTCAATGTGAAAGGGAGCCAAAGCACTTTAATTCAAGTGCTCCCAATCACCAAAATAATATTCCACACAAGACTCAACCACCAAATGATGTAAAGAAAATTAAAATGTTGGGGTTGAAATATTTGAGATCAAATCTAAGGCAATTGAAAGGTCGTGGTGGGGTTGGAATCAACTCAATTCCAAGTCTCCCCACCAAAAATGTGATCCCGAAAGGTAAATAAATGAGGCAAGGAGGGATGGTAATCAATAAATTTTATCTTGCCTCAAAGAAAACTTCACACAATGAAGGATCCAAGAATTGGATTTTCGCTATACGAAGTTTTGCAGGAAATCAAGGGGCGGTGGAGGTGATATCAAACAATCAACAAGTGATTTTAATCCATTTGCCCCAAGAAATTCCCAAGAAGTTTTTTTACGTTTTTTTTTTAGGTGACAAAATAACCTAAGTTACTAAGAGGAAGACACCTATCTCCTCAGCAACGTGGGCGAAGCTCCAATGCGGTGCCAGCGACTTCACGCTCTCGCACCCACCTTGGATTTGCCCACGTCTCCGACTTCCTCTATTTGTCTCCTCCTTACAACTGGTTTACCTGCACACAAGCAAACAAAACACCCGTGAAAAGAAGGGTGTGGGAAGAGAAAATCAAAGGAATGAGAGTAGAAACTTACCCCAATTTGCGCCTCCCCGGCAACGGTGTCAGAAAAGTGTGGTGGGACTCGAATAGGTTTGGTTAATATGGTGATATTATCGTTAAAATTAGTATAGTGAGTTAACCTAAATCGAGTCTAACCAGCTTCACAAATTTTTTTAACCTGGCCTATTTGATTTTATCTTGGTCACTTTTAGGTCCAGGGTCGATCTCAAAGAGGTAGGAATTTGAAGATCGAGGAGTTTCTACGCCTTTCCTAAAACGTATATCTTCTTTGCGCTTATTATGTTTTTGGTTTTTCTTATTTTTTAAGATTTTTTGTTGGTGATAATGTTGTCCTTAAGGTACATCCTCAAAAATCAAATCCTTGGCCTTGAGCCAAATGGTTGTTGGCTTGTAGCCAACTAGGGGTCTTCAAAAATCGATTTTGTTATTCGCAAGATCGAGTACCTGCAAGACAAGAATTATCTTTTCTCTTTTACTTTTTTTTTTATCTTTTTAATAGCAAGAAGTAAAAGATAAATGAAAACATAGTAAGTTGCTAGCAAAGAAAGAAACACATAGCTTAATATATATATGTATAGATATATAGTAGATATAGAATATATATGTGTATATAGTTATATACTATGTATATAGGAATGGAAGTGGAAGTAAAAATGGAATGTAGCACAGTGTGAAGTTGGTCCACGTCTAGGAAGACGCAACCAACAAGACTGAGTGCCGCGTGAAATGTGGAGCGGATGTGTGGGAGTGAGGGTGGAGTCGCTTGCTTTGCGCGGATATCGGGGAATATCAACAACTAGTGCGAATATTCCCGCGATATGATGTGCGGTGGAGGGGCGAGTGCACGGGAGTATGGGTGGTGTTTGTGAAGTGTGTAGATGGATATGGGTAGGTGGATGACGTCTGGAAGTTGTACCAGACGGCGGGAGTGACCTCCAGACGTCCGGGGTAACCATCGGACGTCTGGGAGCTAGGCCAGACGTCCCCGCAGACTTCTGGACGTCTGGGAAACCACGCTGAACAGGTAATTCTCTGATCCACTTTTTAAGACGTCTGGAAGAAGTTCCAGACGTCTGATTTTGCACAGTATCGCCTTGTTCGACCCGTTTAGGGCCCGTTCGAGCTCCGTTTTCCGCAATTCGAGTTGCGTTCTTTTCAGAATTAATTCCTCTACCCGTCTACAGTAGCTATACACTATTTTGAGACACTCCTTGTGTTTGATCCTTGTGATAGGACCTCGTTCAGTTGTAGTCTTGGGAGTCGCGGAGGCACGCGGGATTCCTGATCACGCCTCCATTTCTCCCGTTGTGCCTGGTAGAGTGGCTTTAAGTATTAATAAAATCTGTTAAAGTATGGAACCATAACTAGAACCTAGGACATTGCATGAATCCTAGGAATGAGAAATATATGGAATGATAGCTCCTAGGTGTTGCATGAATCCTAGGGTCGGAAAACTAGATTGTATGATAGATCCTTGGATATGGCATGAATCCTAGGATGGAAAAAACTAGTGGAATGTATAATACTGCAGTCTTGGAAAAATGGAAAGGAATATATAAAGCTGCCTGTAAATCGAATTAACAGCTGCCTGTTATGAATAAGGAACATGACTGAAATCATGGTTTGTAAGAACGTGAAACTGGAAAGTGAAACATAAGATGTTCTGAGATTAAAGGATGGAACCCTACGGGGAATTAGGAGTGGAACTTCTGGAAAGAGAAAGGAATGGAACTGAGATGTTGTTCGTACTGTCTCTTGGGTACGCAGTACCAAGGGAAGTACCTGTACCTGTTTAGTGCAGAGTGGGGCCAGCCACCCCAGGGACCCGGGGTTAGGATTGGCCGCTCTGTACCGACTTGCTGGCCCTCGTGTACGTAGTACCGAGGAGAGCTACTAGTGTTAGGAGAGTACTAGCTACCCCACGGGCCCCGGGGTTCTGCTAGCCTCCTTCACCGACTTGTTAGGCCCACTGGGGCAAACCAGGGTAGTCAGGCGAGGGTGCGCGGACTGTGGAGGGGCAAGGCCCCGGTTTGGTTACTGTGGAGGGGTTGGACCCCGTGTTACTGAGAGGGCTCTGCCCTGTACTGGTTCCGTGCTGTGCTTTGGGCGCACCCGTTAACGGAAACGACTGACCGCGTGCCAGTGCGGGCTAGCTACCTGTGCGTTTATCGCGCGTGCCGTAGTCACCGTTACGTCTGTCAATGACCTTGGGGTGGTTGACTGAGGGTAGGATCACCACGGGGGACTCTCCCGGCCAGGAGAGCACCACGTGCTACTTCCACTTTTGGAAAATACTGCAATCAAGATCGTTCCCACGAGGACATTCGAGATCAAGTAAAGGATCTGAGAAATAAATGAAATAGTGAGAAAATTGAAAGATGTGAATAAAGGAAGTAATAGAACATAGCAGCTACTGTACACTCTACTGTTGCCTTTAGTTAGTTTGCCACTCTACTCAGCGTTTTGCTGACGTGTTACACTCGTTACCTTTTTCAGGACCAGGTGTTGAGCAGCCAGGGTCGGCGGCTGCAGAGGACGCTGGGCCGAGTAGGGTCCAGTAGAGTTTACCACAGCCTTTTGTACCTCTTTTGTTTCTGTTATAGTGAGTAGTTCTTGTTTCCGCTGTACTTTCTTTACCTGCAGTTCATGTTATATGATAAATGTTGTTCTACTGTTGTGGTGGTATCTACTGTAGTAGTTTCTTTCCTTACTGCTGTACTTTCTTACTGTTAGTTATATTCATGCTGAATGTGGTTTATTTTACTGCTCTTTTGGTTACTTCCTCGTTGGACGACTGGGTCTTGGGATTAGTCGAGTCGGTCCGGTTCTCGTGTCTCGTAGGGACTCGGGAACCGGGTCGTTACACACACAGAGGTGGCTGAGCGTGCACAGTGGCTGTGCGCGAGCTTTAGAGCTTGAAGCTCTGCTGCTCTAATGGCGACGGAGAGGAAACTGAAAACAAAAACAAACAGAGAACAGAAAGGAAAATATGTAAAATAAAAAAAAGAAATAAAACAATAACCCACCACGCCCACCTGCTCACGATGGAGTTGGGCGGTGGTGGAGCTCATAGTGGGGTCTTGAGCCCACTATGAGCTTCTCCTGCACTCAGCGTTCCTGTTCTCAATTGGTGAGAAGTGGTGCTGTGTATGGAGAGGGAGAGGGGAAGAGAGTGGCCGACAGTGAGTGGTATGTGTGGTGCGTAGGGGAGGGTGGAAGTGAGGTGTTTGAGGGTGGAAAAATCGGCTACCAACGCAGGGGAGGGTGCATGGTGTTTCATAGAGTAACAGCGTGCACTTCCCCATGCTGCTGGCAAGAGAAGCAGTGAGGAGGGGATGATGGGCCATGTCGTGCAGCCGCATGAGAAAAATAAAAAAAGAAATGAGGAATGGTGAAATTACGATGCCATACTCAAGGAAATGTTAATAATGGAAGTGGAATGGATAGCCAATTATTCACACTCTCCTCCCCTTTTTATAAATGCATGCAGGCGTCTATTTACAAATGCAATTACGGCTACATAAGATGCAATGACAGTGCTAGGAAATAACACAAGATGGCATATTTACTGGTGTATTTCTGCTGTGCAATCAGTACGCGCATGTGTCAGAGGTTGGGAGGCGCGTCGGCGTGAGGACTGAGGCAGTTTTAGATGTCTGAAGGCACTCAGACGTCTGCATTGAACCCCAGACATCCGCATTGAACCCCAGACGTCCGAGTAAGGCACCCCAAGCAAGGTATGCCTGTGAGTTCGTTTAGAACGTCTGGGACCTTTCCCAGACGTCTAATTTTAGTCAGGATTGGTGTTTTTGGGCCCATTCAGGGCCTAAACGGTGTCGGTTTGCTGCAAACGAAACGTCTTTGGTTTCCATGTGAGTTTCTTCATCTAATGGTACTTTGTTAGTGTCATTTTGAACACTTTTGACCTATCGACCCATGTCATAGGTCTCCAGTCCATCGAGTATATGGGACCTGTGGAGATGTCGGGAGCTACTGTACGAGTCCCATTCCACCTAGTTACCCTGGTAGAGTGGTTCTTATCCTAATTTCAAAATTAATAAAGTGCATGCATAAAAGTAGCTGAACATAGGATTTGAGATAAATCCTAAGAAGAAGTAAACGCATGCTTTAGAATACATTTATTCGATTGAACCCTAGGTTGTGACATGAACACTAGGGCTAGAAGAAATGCACGTATAGAGAGATGAATGATTGAATAAATCATGATCTGCCTGTACTACCTGAAAGGAACCACGTTATAAATAGAAAACAAACTCGTACTGTGATAAATATAGAAATTTAGCTGCATTTTCGGTATGTAACAAACCAGGTATGAAATAAGAAAGGTTTTTGTATGAACCGTATGGGGAAAGTAGAATGAGACAAGCATACGGTAGTACGGAGAACCGGATGGTTTTGGAACACGTCGCCACGGGCGGCTGTTCGGACTTGGTTTAGGGATGGGAGCTGGCCTTCGTGTATGTAGTACCGCAGAGAGCAACTATCCCTTTTAGAGCAGAGGGGAGCTTGCCACCCCTTGGGTGGAGACTCGAGGTGGGTTTGGCCACTCTACGTTGACTCCTATTGGCCCTCACGTACGTGGTACTGAGGAGAGCTACTTAATGTAGGGGAGAGCTAGCCGCCCCAGGGGGCATGGGGTTAGGACTGACCACCGTACATCGACTCTTGTTAGGCCCACTGGGCAAACTGGGATAGTCAGACGAGGGTACGCAGACTGTGAGGGGCGAGACCTTTGTTCTGAGAGGGCCAGGCCTTGTGTTGTTCTATGCTGTAGTTTGGGCGTACCTGCTAGCGGAAACGACTGACCACGTGCCAGTGTGAGGTAGCTACCCATGTGCTTATCACGTATGCCGTAATCACCGCTACATCGCAACCGTGACCTCGGGGTAGTAGACCATGTGTAGGACTACCACGGGGGACTCTCCCGGCCACGAGGGTGCCACATGTACATCCTTCATCGCATGAATACTACAAGCAAGATCGTTCCCTCAGGGAACAGGAAGATTGAGCAATGTCATGGAACCCGATTAGAGTATTCAGATCAGCAACACGTAATAAGATAATTGAAATTGGAAGATAATATTTTAAGCTGCTTGTTTAAATTACATTACATATTTTAGCCACCACTCTACTCAGTGTTAACTGAATCCAGATGTTATAACTTTGTACAGGTTAGGGATTCGAGCAGCCAGAGCCATCGGCTGCTGAGGGCACTGTGCCCAGTCGAGCTCAGCTGTAGTTTCCTTCTATTAATTGTTGTAGTGAGTTCCTGTAGTTCATGTTTTTCTAGCTGTATTTACATCATATGTGTACTAGTTTTTGTTGTGATGGCCGTGTTTTGTACTAGTTCTGTTGCGATGGCCTGTAATATTATGGTGATTATCGTTCTCCTACTTTACTGTTAGTTTTATATTTGCTTCTCAGTTATAATACTTGTGTGGTTGTGGAATGAATGTGTATTCGGTTATTTCTCACTGGACGACTTGGTCTTGGGGTTCGTCGAGGTGACCTGTCCTCGGGTCCTGTAGGGAGCCGGGAACGGGTCGTGACAAGATGGTATCAGAGCAAGGTCGTCCCGAGAAACTAACCGAATAGTCTGAAAATAACCACTCTTGTACATGTAGCTAGGATAGCCATCACAACGTGTTATCTTGATGGTTGCTTCCGAGTCTTACTTTTTCTCTGTAAGGTCACTGACAAGTTTATTTTTCCTCCTCGATCTCTGTGTAGATGCTCGCCAGGGAGCTCTTGAGGCAGATCGCTGACGTGGTCGTGGCCGTGGGCGTGGTTGTAGGGGAGGGTGAGCGAGGGCCGAGGACGGGGTCGCTCCACCTCTCCTTCCGGGTGTTTAGGCCCCAGACCTTACCCAGCTAATCCGAGATATCATACGGGAGAAGCTCCAGCAGCCTCCTCCTCAGCCGCCTCTTCCTAGGGATGAAGAGGGGAGTCCTCCGTGAGGCAGGTGAGTCGCCACGACGCTGGACGAGCTGGTGGGGGAGAAGGTGATCCTCCACCACCCCCACCTTCGTCAGACACTTCGGGGCATGAGTTCTTGCCTGGAGGTGTGCCCGTTCCCCCATTGTAGCTCCACCATGAGGTCTTCAGCCAGTTTAGGAAGCTGAAGCCCCCTTTCTTTAGGGGGGGGAGAGCCCGTCTGAGGCGAAGGACTGGCTGGAGCAGATGGAGAAGATCTTCGACACACTCCGTCCCCCTGCAGTGTGTCACGTGGTCTTCGCCTTGTATCAGGTGGAGAGTGCATCCTACATGTGGTGGAGGGCGGTCAGAGGACAGTAGGAGGGAGAGCTAGCGTGGGACCGATTTGTGACACTCTTCTGCAAGTAATACTTCCCACATACCTGGCAGGATCAGAGGAGGCGGGAGTTTCACATTCTCTGTTAGGGGGTGATGACGGTTAGCGCTATCGTACGCGTTTCCTGGAGCTGTCATGCTTCGCCTCGACAACTGTGTCTACCAAGGAGGAGTGCCTGTGGAGGTTCACTGAGGGCCTCCAACCTGCCATTCAGGGGTATGTAAAGCCCCTGAAGCTACTTACCTTTCCCTCGTGCTCGAGGCTGCCATGACCTATGAGGAGACCAACCTATCTGTGAGAGATGTCAACGGGGGAGGATGGAAGAGGCCATACCAGTAGGAGCACTCACAAGGCCATCGAGAGAGGAGGCACACGGCACCAGCGGGAGACCCGTCCTGTTCTATGGGTCCACCAGGGACCTTTGGGGGCCCCAAATAATGACCCGTCGACTATAGCAGATCCCCACCTAGGCTCCAGCAGGGGCAGCAGGCAGAGGGAGGAGGTCGCGTTCCACTCTGCCACCAGTGTGGCCAGTTGGGCCACATACGGAGGGACTGCACATCTAGGGCCAGAGCACAGTAGACGCTCCCAGCACCGAGCACTGGAGGCCGATCTAGTGGCTGCAATTACCAGGCCCGAGAAGGAGGACAGCAGTCACGAGGAGGGTACCGGCCGGCTGCTTCTCGCCTGGCCCAGAGCATGGTTGCTTCTTCCGCATTGAGGGTTAAGGGGCATATTAACGCCCTGACTCATGGAGATGCTAGAGTTTCAGGCTCCGTAGTGGCAGGTATGGTTACAGTTTCTGACAAGCTCATTTACACGCTTTTCAATTCCGATCCCACGCACTCATTTGTTTCTACAGGTTTTGCTGTCAGCTTGGGGTCAAGCAGTGTACTTTTAGAAGAGCCATTCCTGATTAGAGGCCTAGGTGGACAGACATTTGTCGCTGAGGAGGTTTTCACAAACTGTTAGGTCGCGATAGGGGGACATAGTCTTCTGATTGACCTAATCATGATCCCGATGGAGGATTTCGGTGTAACTATAGGGATGAACTGGTTGGCTGCTTACCATGCCCTAGTGGACTTCTTTGGGAGGAAGATTGTTTTCTCCATACTAGAGTTGCCTCCCTTCGAGTTCCATGGGCAGCCAGTAGACGGAGGATTCAAGTGCATTTTCTGCACTTTGGGCAAAGAAGCTACTGAGCCAGGGATGCGAAGGCTTC
This sequence comes from Thalassia testudinum, assembly GCA_037157565.1. Lineage (NCBI taxonomy): Eukaryota > Viridiplantae > Streptophyta > Magnoliopsida > Alismatales > Hydrocharitaceae > Thalassia > Thalassia testudinum. Next base: position 52,343,765 of record JAZHRO010000077.1, on the reverse strand, counting down.
CTCGCTTGTGTCGTGGCAAAGCCTAGCCCAATGGCCGACTTACAGAGTATCCCGGTAGTCCATGAGTACCCCGACGTATTTCCAGAGGAGCTGCCAGGACTACCACCTGAGCGTGAAATTGAGTTCGAGATCTCACTAGTACCGAAGACCAACCCCATCTCTATTTCACCTTACCGGATGGCCTCGCTTGAGCTGCGAGAGCTCAAGTCACAGTTACAGAACCTGTTAGAGAAGGGCTTCGTGAGGCCCAGTGCCTCCCCATGGGGAGCCCCTGTTCTATTTGTGAAGAAGAATAGTACTCTTTGGTTGTGCGTTGACTGCAGACAGCTGAACCGGGTCACCGTCAAGAACAAGTACCCACTGCCTCGCATCTATGATCTCTTTGATCAGCTGAGAGACGCCACAGTATTTTCTAAGGTAGATCTGAGGTCAGGCTATCATTTGTTGAGGATCAAGGAGATCGACGTCTCTAAGACAACCTTTCGCACGTGGTATGGTCACTATGAGTTTTTGGTCATGCCATTTGGGCTGACCAATGCCCCCGCCGCTTTCATGGACCTGATGAACCGCGCCTTCCGGCCGTACCTGGATCAGTTTGTGGTGGTTTTTACTGACGACATACTCATTTACTCCCGGGATCAAACACAGCATGGACAAAATCTTCGCATGGTCTTGGATACTTTGAGACGCCATAAGCTATACGCCAAATACAACAAGTGCGAATTCTGGTTGAAACATGTTACCTTCTTGGGCCATGTGATCTCGGGGGATGGGCTAGCTGTGGATTTAGCCAAGGTTGAGGTCATACTTAGGTGGGAGAGGCCGTGCACAGACAGAGATTCGCAGTCTTCTGGGGTTGGCTAGTTACTACAAGCGATTTATCCGAGGGTTCTCGCAGATCGCATGTCCCATGACTCAGTTGACCCGGAAGGACGTGCTCTTCACTTGGACAAATGAGTGTGAGTCTTGCTTCCAGGAGTTGAAGGAGAGGCTGACATTCGCTCCTGTACTCACCATCCCAGACAGTAGTGGAGGATTCGTCGTTTACATAGATGCCTCGTTGCAGGATTGGGGTGTGTGCTCATGTAGTGGGGTCACGTTGTCGCCTACGCTTTGCGACAACTAAAGCCCCATGAGCATAACTACCCCACCCAGGACTTGGAGCTGGCAGTAGTTGTATTTGCACTGAAGACATGGAAGCACTACCTGTACGTAGAGATGTTCGAGATTTCCACTGACCATAAGAGCCTCCGATATCTGTTTGACCAGAAGGAGCTCAATATGAGGCAGAGACGTTGGTTGGAGCTCCTGAAGGACTACGACTGCAGCATCTCCTACTATCCAGGGAAGGCTAATGTGGTGGCTGAAGCCTTGAGCCGGAAGTTACCTGCCCACTTGGCTTGTTTACAGGCACAAAGTTGGAGACTCATGGAGGAGATGAGCAGTTGGCGACCCCAGGAGTCACAGGGGTACTGCGGGACGGTGACAGTGGTGAGGCAGACACAACCAGAGCTGATAGATCGCATCGTGGCTAGACAGATGACAGATCCTTATCTACAGACACTGCGAGATCTGGTATTGACAGGGAGCCTAGGAGATTTCTCGTTCATTGATGGGGTTCTGCGTATGAGGGGACGCTCGTGCATTCCTAGAGATTAGGAGCTATTGAGAGAGCTCCAAACTGAGGCACACAGATCCAGATTCACCATACATCCGGGGAACACGAAGATGTACCACGACCTACAACATGATTTCTGGTGGAGGGGCATGAAGCGGGATGTTGGTTGTTTTATTCAACGATGTTTGATATGTCAGCGAGTGAAGGTTGAGCACCGAAGGCTTGCAAGGCTGTTACAACCATTTCCCGTGCCAGAGTGGAAGTGGGAGAGTATCACTATGGACCTGGTAGTAGGATTACTCGTGACACAGCGAGGACATGACGCAGTCTGGGTGATAATGGACAGATTGACGAAGACGACACGTTTTCTGCCGATTCGAGTCACGTTTGGACCAGCACAACTGGCAGAGTGCTACATTCAAGACGTGGTGCGCCTTCACAGGGTCCCTCGTGAGATTATTTCAGACAGAGACACTCGTTTCACTTCCCAGTTTTGGGCAGAGTTTCAGTGGGCTCTGGGGACTCATCTAAGGTTCAGTACGGCATATCACCCCCGGACCGACGAACAGTCAGAGCGCACCATTCATGCTCTTGAAGACCTTCTATCCGCTTGCGTACTGGATTGGAGAGGTTCCTGGGAGGAGCATTTGCCCCTAGTGGAATTTGCAAACAACAACAGCTATTACTCAAGCATCGGCATGGCACCGTATGAGTCTCTGTATGGGAGGGGTGTAATGCTCCCTTGAGCTGGGTTGAGGTGGGGATCAAGTGGGAGGTTGGTCCCAGGTTGATACGCTAGAGTCAGGAGATGATCGAGCAGATCCATTGATGACTCCGTACCATCAGGAGCAGGTAGAAGAGCTACGCTGAACTAAAGTATAGAGAGGTACAATTAGAGGTTGGGGATCACATCTTCCTCCGTGTTTCGCCCATGAGGGGCTTACAGCGATTTGGGGTGAAAGGGAAGCTTGCACCGAGATTCGTGGGGCCTTTTGAGGTCCTGGAGCGGGTAGGACCCGTTGCTTACTAGCTTGCCCTTCCTCCCAAGCTTTCTAGAGTATATGACGTGTTCCACGTATCTAATCTCAGGAAGTACATCGTCGATCCCAGCCATGTTTTGAGCCACGAGAGCATCGAGGTGGGAGATGACTTAACCTATCCCGAGAGACCAGTACAGATACTAAACTGAGCCGTTCGGAGATTGAGACGGAAGGAGGTACCCCTTGTGAAGTTCCTGTGGTGGAGCCAGCGATACGAGGAGGCCACTTGGGAGCATGAAGCGGCGATGCAAGCACAGTACCGTGAGCTTTTTGAGGGTACGTCGTTCTGACCTACTTCGATCCTCTTTAAGTTTGTTATGCACATTTATTTTCTTTTATTTATTTTCGTACCCGTGTCGACTTAAGTTTCAGGAATGAAACTTCCTTTAAGTTTGTTATGTTGAAATGACTGTTTCTTGGAGTCGTTTGGCATTTACAGAATCCGTAGAGGTTTTCCTGTAGTTTTAAACCCCTTATCTTTTATTTTGAGGGTTTGTGAGGGGGAGAGGGAAATTGTAGGGACGTCCTGACAATTTCCCCACCACCTCTCCTCACTGAACGCACCCCATTCCCTCCCCCTTACCTCGCACGCCTCACCTCTGCCCCCCTCCCCCCTTGCGGTGACCACCTTCCCCTCCTCCATGCCGTCCCCCTTACCTCCACTCTCCATATAAACCCCCTGTCCACCTCCTATTCCCACACCGGCAGTTGAGAGGAAGCGAGAGAGGGAGAGAGAGGAGAGCAGGAGGGCCTGAGAGCGGAGGAGCCGAGGCTGTGGTGGTGGTGCTGCTGCAGATTTCCGCGGCGACAAAGGACTCAAAAGTGGTTCTACGAAATCATTTTTCCGCAGAATCAGACGTCCGGAGTAACCTCCAGACGTCTGGTAGGACATTTGAAGGTAACCTTAAATGTCTGGTAGAGTATTTTTCTTCAATTATTTTCCTGCCAAAGTTCTGATCGAGTATGTGCATGTGTCAGAGGTTGGGAGGTGCGTCGACGCGAGGACTAAGGTGGTTTTAGATGTCCGGGATCATCTCCAGACGTATGAAGGCACCCTCAGACGTCTGCACTGAACCCCAGATGTTCGAGGAAGGCACCCCGCGCAAGGTATGCCTGTGAGTTCGTTTAAGACGTCTGATTTCAGTCAGGATTGGTGTTTTTGGGCCCATTCAAAGACTAAATGTTGTCGGTTTGCTGCAAATGAAATGTCTTTGGTTTCCATGCGAGTTTCTTTATGTAATGGTACTTTGTCAGTGTCATTTTGAACACTTTTGACCTGCCGACCCATGTCATAAGTCTCCAATCCATCGAGTATATGGAACCTGCGGAGATGTTGGGAGCTACTGTACGAGCCCCATTCCACCTGATTACCCTGGTAGAGTGGTTTTTACCTTAATTTCGAAATTAATAAAGTGCATGCATAAAAGTAGTTGAACCTAGGATTTGAGATGAACCCTAGGAAGAAGTAAACACATGCTTTAGAATACATTTATTCGATTGAACCCTAAGTTGTGACATGAACACTAGGGCTAGAAGAAATGCACGTATAGAGAGATGAATGATTGAATAAATCATGAGCTACCTGTACTACCTGAAAGGAACTACATTATGAATAGAAAACAAACTCGTACTATGATAAATACAGAAATTGAGCTGCATGTTTGGTATGTAACAAACTGGGTATGAAATAAGAAAAGTTTATGTACGAACCCTACGGGTAAAGTAGAACGAGACAAGAATACGGTAGTACGGAGAACTGGATGGTTCTGGAACACGTCGCCACAGGTGGCTGTTCGAACTTGGTTCAGGGAGGGGAGTTGGCCTTCGTGTATGTAGTACCGAAGAGAGCAACTATCCCTTTTAAAGTAGAGGGGAGCTTGCTGCCCCTTGAGTGGAGACCCGAGGTGAGTTTGGCCACTCTATGTCGACTCCTGTTGGCCCTCGCATACGTGGTACCGAAGAGAGCTACTTAGTGTAGGGGGGAGCTAGCCACCCCAGGGGGTTCGGGGTTAGGACTGACCACCTTACACTGACTCTTGTTAGGCCCACCGGGTAAACCGAGATAGTCAGATGAGGGTACGCGGATTATGGGGGGCGAGACCCCTGTTCTAAGAGGGTCAGGCCCTATGCTGTTCCATACTGTATGTTTGGACGTACCCGCTAATGGAAACGATTGACCGCGTGCCAGTGTGGGATAGCTACCCGTACGCTTATCACATGTGCCATAGTCACCGCTACGTCGCGACCGTGACCTCAGGGTAGTAAACCAGGTGTAGGACTACCACGGGAGACTCTCCCGACCAAGAGGATGCCACGTGTACATCCTTCATCGCATGAATACTACAAGCAAGATCGTTCCCTTAGGGAACAGGAAGATTGAGCAATGTCATGGAATCCGATTAGAGTATTCAGATCAGCAACACGTAATAAGATAATTGGAATTGGAAGATAATATTTTAAGCTGCTTGTTTAAATTACATTACATATTTTAGCCACCACTCTACTCAACATTAGTTGACTCCAAATATTATAACTTTGTACAGGTCAGGGATTCGAGCAGCCAAAGCCACTGGCTACTGAGGGCGCTAGACCCAGTCGAGCCTAGTTGTAGCTTTCTTCTGTTAGTTGTTGTAGTGAGTTCCTGTAGTTCATGTTTTTCCAGCTGTATTTACATTATATGTGTACCAGTTTTTGTTGTGATGGCTGTGTTCTACACTAGTTCTATTGCAATGGCCTGTAATATTATGGTGATTACCGTTCTTTTACTTTCCTGTCAGTTTTATATTTGTTGCTTAGTTACAATACTTGTGTGGTTGTGGAATGAATGTGTATTCGGTTATTTCTCGTTGGACGACTGAGTCTTGGGATTCGTCGAGGTGACCCGTCCTTGGGTACTGTAGGGAGCCAGGAACGGGCTGTGACAGTTATGCTTATATGTTATGATTATATATTGGGTAACTGCGATCTTGTAGGCGAGTTGTGTTGGTTGTTAGCACACGATGACCCAGGTTTTGTCGCTTGGCTTGACTCGGGTCGTCACACTTTTAAACAACAAACAAAACTATGTTGCATTGATACAAACGGGTGAGTTTTGATTTAAAACGAAAAATCACCTTGTGCCCACTAATTCACAAAGTGGTGGTAGCTTTTTCAATACATTTTGACAATGGGATTCTACTTCATCCTTTCCTAAGAACTGCACGGCTGCCGTGGTCGCCGTTGCCGCCGCCCCCAAAGTAAGGAGATGATGCCAACTACACATCATGGATTCATATCATCCCCTCTATTCTGCTACTGAGGGTTTCATTTTTGGGGTAAGCAGGGATTATGGTTATGTAAAATAACAAAATTATGCCACCAGTCTAACAAAAGAAAAAGGCAACCTCGATTGCATTGAGGTCATGTTCCATTTGGGCGACGAAATGTGGAAAAATAGTTATCTTTTACTTTGGTATGACCCAGCAAGCTAGCAACAGCTGCATATAATTGTTGCAGTGAAATTAAAATGTTAGCATGGTCCATCAGGTCAATGACGATCAGCGGGGACTCCTGACCTTCACAAGTGAGATCCAGATTCCAAGTCCCATTCCTGCATTACCTGAGCGATTCCCTAATTTGCTCATATGGGACTTGTGTCATGAAAAGAGAAATGCTAGTACGTTACTTAAATAACATGTTGATTATGCTGTTGACGAGCCTAAGGTGATACTCATAAATAAGGAGGTGAACCATGAACGAGACAAGTTGGAACAGTTTACCAAATTTACAGGAAACGTTAGAATCTTTTTTTGGCCAAGAACATATGCACATAGTGATTAACATCTCCCTCCAAATTCAAGATGACTCTTCTATCCAATGAGGAGATACACCCAGCTGTAAGGAATGACATGGGTAAACATTCTGGAGATATGGAAGCGTGGGCTTCTTCTTGTCTCTAGAGAATTCAATTCACCCAAATAATTTACCACGGATCCTTTTTACAGTATTGTAATGGGAAAAAAACTAGTTCTTCTGACTCCAGAGGTTTACATGGGTTTCAAACTTTCAAAAAGCCTGAGTCGGTTAGCAAAAGGAAGAACAATTCAGCGAAGCACCATGTGGTGCTCATCCAAATTACAAGTCACAAAGGAGAAACGCCAATTCATTTTAATTCTCACAATACATTGAGAAGCTGGAAGACACCATACCACTAAACAAAATTACATGCAACTTTACAAGGTATTTCCAACAGCACTGCAAACTGCAATCTAACATTATATGTACATTCAGGACATTGTGAGATGTTAGTATGCGATGCCTCCTGAAAATCTATCATCATCGGTTAATAAACTCTCTGTCAGCCAAAAACCATCCCATATGCCACCTATCCTCTGAAAGAAATGGGCATCCCATGTCAATAGATATGAACCACAAATCATTTCATGTGGGCAAATTCGAACTAACCAACCTGAACCATGGTAAATTGGAATATCTCTTCTTCTTCTGGACGAGAGCCGCATACCAGAACTCTTTCTACGTAACGATTCTATTCGAACACGCAGAGAACCATCAAATGTCATCATGGCTTTCATGCACATGGACACAGCTCAGCTGAACCGACGAAATTGGCACTGCTCAAGGCATCAAATTCTCAAAGAAGCAAAATTTTGACCTACCTCTTCCACGCGTAAGCTGCTAAGGATCTCCCTTTCCTTGTGTCCAAGAAGCACGCGATACGTGGAATGGTGAAATATTCGCCTAAATCTTTCAAACTGTGTACAACCACAACCATAGGTAAGAATTTGAAATTGACTTGGGCAATTGCACGTGTGGAATACTCGATGGAAAATGCACCTGTCCCAGATCGAAGAAGCGCCCGAAATAGGTCGATCTCTCGAAAGGATCGAAGCCTGAAAACTGATGGAAGAACCATTTAGAAAACTTTGGGATAATGGTAACAACAAAGTATTGTCTGATTGTTGAAGGGCAGGACAGGGCGGGTGTGTTTTCACCGATTCCACCAGATGGAATTCATTCAAACACACACCTTCCCTCCCACCCATTGCCCATGGGTTTGGGGTACCAATACATTTTTATATCACTTCAAGAGTTTACCCACCCATTATGTGGCACTGAAAGGGCTCTTCAGGTTGAGTTGCAACAAAATTGAATTCTCAATTGAACTCCCATACCCAAATTGAGTTAATGCATCTCCCAAAATTAACACTGATCGCACAAAAGATTACCCTGTACATGACTTCTATGCCGTAGTCTGGGCGAGGTAGATCATTATACTTCAAGGCATCAAGCTGATGCTGCACTGCTTCTTGTGCTGTGAACTGGAAAAAGAAAGCTGTGAAGGATAAGTAACTCGAATTTAGATTGAGATCAGGTAAGATGTATTCAATTCCATAAACTCGGTTACATTTAGCCGTGGACCGAAGGGCTGTTTCCTGCGGGATTCGAGCCTGGAATATTGTAAGAATGGTATCATCAGAATAGCCATGCTTGGACTTTGGAGCAGTTTAATGTATCAACGGATAATGACCTATGTAACTCTTTCATCATTTAATCAATTCATTTCCAAATAATTTAATCATTCAAAGGGAAAAAAAAAAAATTATGACAGAACAAGTCAGCCAAACAGAGAAGCAATTTTCAACATCCCTTCTACATTATCATGAGGTTCTAAGAATAAACAAAAATTGCTCTTCCCTGAAGGAAGCTGAAGCAAATCTATTAAAAGATATGGGTTACTCCCAGCATTAATTGGAAGCCAGAACATGTGACCTTGGGTTTTACTATCAGTAACAGAAAAGTGCACGCCTAGATTCCAAGTAGACATGGTAGATTGCAAAATCATATTTCTCGAAGGAAAAGAGGAAAAAACAAGAGCACGAAATGTATTTGCTAGGTTTACGTTTACATTCGGGTCAAGAAATTTAGATAGGTAGCTCATCAAAGGCTCTACCAGCAAAGTAATTAGCCTTTCCGTATTCACGAAATATTACGTACATCAATTTTTTTTTTTTTTTTTTTGCCTTTTAATGTACCAATCGGAAGGGAGGAAATCAGGGACAGGAGCATCGGTGGAGCATGCTATGGTGCGAAATCGAACGTTTCCTCCCCGCGGACAACTGTGAGCCTTCGGCTTGGGGTTGGAGAAGACAGGAATGGATTGAGGTGAGGATGCCAACGCCATTGCCACCCCCCTCAGTCTTCTGTTTTTGCTTTGCAGATTTAGGCAATTCGGATGGTATGATACGAACATTATCGTTGGTCCAATGGAATGGAAGATGGCAGGTAGAATTGCCACCGCGAGTTTCCCGTGGGTGGGTCCCACTCTTCTTTGGTGGTTGGTAGTTAGCGAACGATGGGAGGATTACGTGTCACAGTTTGAACCGCATCGGGCCAACGCCGCGAACAATATGGGCCCAATTGGGCCTTTCGTGAGAAATGAAATCGTAATTTTCGTTTTGAAAAGCGCGACGGTTTTTTCTGCTCGCGTTTGCGCTCAACTGTATCCACTTATTTGGAACCGTTTACCTGTTGAGATTCAGGGTAGCTTCATTTTATCAAGGAATTAGTTTGGGAATCCGAACGGAAATTTTTTGCCTTCCACTTTATGAAATGGACATCACCTATGAGGTCGATTTGGATGTGTAGGTTGATAACATCTCATGAGATTAAACCTCACGAGTCGGGGGTGAATGATGGCCGAAATCTTTAAATTGTTCTTGGAAATGAACCAGTCCAGCTTGGGTCTTATGAAAATAGGAGTTCGAGCCTTGGGAGCAAAATAGGTGGATGATTTTGAGTCATTTTTCTTCTGGATGTGGGTTTCGAAATGTAAAAGTTCACGCAAAAGGTGACGAAGAGGGCTGATATTTAATATGAAGAAAAAGAAAGGTTGGAAAGAGGCTAAAAAGTGTTGGTATTCAAGCTTTTGGGCGGGTTTTAGGTTGGCTAGAAGTTTGCCCATACACTACACAGGCTAGAGTTTAGGTTCGTGTAGTTAGGCTCAGGCTTGAGTTGGATCAAGATTCTAGGCTGAGTCCTCATCGTCAAACAAATGCTCACTCTTAGCGTGGAGCATTTGGTTGAGCCTGACCTGGCTTAGCCCAATCCAAACTCGAGAAAGTTCATAAATTTTTACAAAATCGAGGCCCGTACCCAACCGAAGGCTCATGTTTATGAGCCTAGGGTAGGGTCGGGCCTCGATTTCGTAAAAATTTATGAACTTTCTTGAGTTTGGACAGGGCCTAGGGTTGGGTCAGGCTAGGCCCATTTCGATTTTCAAGTCAAGTGTTTGGGTCGTTATTTTATTGTAGCCATTTTTATTAGATTTTTAAATAAGACCTACCAACCAAATAAATTAGACTTAAAAATATACCTTATTATTTTCCTCAAAAATTGTAGATTTTGATATATAACGAAATTACTTACTTGAAATTAGTACTTACATTTTCTAGTAATTTAAATTTATGTTACTTCGTTGTAAATATTATTCAAAATACAGATTGAACATAACATTATTCAACATAAGTTACATCACACAAAGTTATCATACGATACAAGTTACAAAATAATGTCGTTGTCGAAGATGACTTGCTGGTGAGAGATTGATTGGAGAGGAGAGGAGACTCAGCAAGACTCGTCAATGGATGCCTGAGATGGAGAGGGCGTAAGGCAGCTTGATGCCTTGATGGAGTAACCACGAGCACGGCTGCACAGGAGGGAGGGGATTCTGATTCTGTGCGCAAGATTAAGGGAGACTGTGGAGGGTGACAGTTGGAATTCTTTTTTCAATTTTTAGTTAAAAAGGAAAAAAAGGTTAAGAACTTGGTTGGGGTCGGTCAGTGTTATGACTCGGTTCCCGGATCTCTACAAGACCCGAGACCGACTTGCCTCGACTAATCCTAAGACCTTGTCGTTCAACAAGAAATAACCCAAAAGTAAGAAAATAAACCACATTCATACATGCAATATAACTAAGCAGAAGAAAATAACGAAGCAGTAAAGAAAGTAGAACAACAATCTCAAAACATAGTACATGCCACCACAACGATAGAAAACAGAAAGGAAACAGAAAGTAACATGAACAGTAAAATATATGTCCATTACTTATTACAACAGTAGAAAAACGAAAAAGCTGAAAGAAACGACTACGGCTGGGCTCGGCTGAGACCAGCACCCTTTGCAGCCGAAATCTCGGGCTGCTCAACTCCTGGTTCTGAATAGTGTTACGAAAAGGCAGAGTCAACGAACACTAAGTAGAGTGGAGTTTACATTATTTATGTGCAAGTAAAGTAAAACAACAAGCATGTTTATTTCTCATTTCTATTTATCTCATTGTGTGTTTCTGGTTCATCTATTTCTCAAAGTATCAAGGTATTTCTTGATCTTACTTGTTCCTCGTGGGAACGACCTTAATTGCAGTCTTTTTTGTGGAGTAGAAGATACACGTGGTATTCTCCTGGCTGGAAGAGTCCCCCGCGGTAGTCCTACACCCATTCAACCACCTCGAGGTCACTGTCGAGATGTAACGGCGACTACGACACTTGTGATAGGTGCATGTGTAGTTACCCCACACTAACAAGTGGTCAGTCATTTCTGCTAGTGGGTACGCCCTAAGTACAACACGAAACAACATAGGGCTTGCCCTCTCAAAACAGGAGTCTTACCCCTTTACAGTCTTCATACCCTCTTCTGATTACCCCGGTTTGCCCAGCGGGCCTAACAAAGTCGTTGTAGGGTAGCTAGCTTAACCTCGGGCCCCGTGGGGTGGCTAGCTCCCTCCCTACACTAGTAGCACATCTCGGTACCACGTACGCGAGGGAAAATAGGAGTCGGTGTAAAGTGGCCAATCCTGACCTCGGGTCTTGTAACGAACGCGTGCCCCAGACGTCTTTTAAGACGTCTGGGAGGTGGCCCAGACGTCGTACCAGACGTCTGGGATCACATCCAGACGTCTTACCAGACGTCCGAGATCGTTTCCAGACGTCTGTAAAACAGTTATTTTTCCCACAAGAGATTCATCTGCGCGCCTGTACACGCAGACCCGCGATTCCTCTCTCTCTCTCTTTTTCCCTCTCTCTCTGCGGCTGCAGACCTGCCGCTCTCTCTCTCCCTCCTCCTCGCGCGGCCTTAAAAGGCCACGCCTCCCCTCCTGTCGTCTCCACCGTCCCCTTCCTCTTCTCCTTCCTGTGCGCGAGAGCGAGCGAGCGCGAGGGCGGCAGCGGCGGCCGCAGTGAGCGCGTAGGAGGTGTGGCGTGCGAGGGCGGAGCTCTGCCGTGAGGGCGAGCTCGCCGGAGCGGCTTGGCCGGCCGGCGGAGGGTGCAGGAGGCGCAGAACGACGCGGAGAGGGACCTGCTGCGGTCTGAGCAGCAGACGCGCGAGGTGCGACGCGGGCGGCGTCGCGAGCGGAGGCCGAGCGGTGTCCTGTTCTGGAAAAATTTCCAGAATCAGACGTCTGGGTTTATAGCCAGATGGCGAGGGAGACGTCTGAAAGGTGAGTATTCCACTTTCTTCTTCCTTCCTGTCGACTGACCGTACTGAGGGAGGGAGTTGGCTGTGCGCAGGCTCGCTGATTCGCCATCCTTTGCGAATCAGACGTCTGGAAGTTGTACCAGACGGCGGGAGTGACCTCCAGGCGTCCGGGGTGACCATCGGACGTCTGTGAGCTAGGCCAGACGTCCCTGCAGACTTCTGGACATCTGGGAAACCACGCTGAGTAGGTAATTCTCTTATCCACTTTTTAAGACGTCTAGAAGAAGTTCCAGACGTCTGATTTTACACAGTGTCGTCGTTTTCGACCCGTTTAGGGCCCGTTCGGGCTCCGTTTTCCGCGATTCGAGTTGCGTTCTTTTCAGAATTAATCCCTCTACCCGTCTACAGTAGCTAGACACTATTTTGAGACTTTCCTTGTGTTTGATCCTTATGATAGGACCTCGTTCAGTTGCAGTCTTGGGAGTCGCGGAGGCACGCGGGATTCCCGATCACGCCCCCATTACTCCCGTTGTACCTGGTAGAGTGGCTTTAAGTTATTAAAATCTGTTAAATTATGAAACCATAAATAGAACCTAGGACATTGCATGAACCCTAGGAATGAGAAATAGATGGAATGATAGCTCCTAGGTGATGCATGAATCCTAGGGCTGGAAAACTAGTTGTATGCTAGATCCTAGGATGTGGCATGAATCTTAGGATGGAAAAACTAGTGGAATGTATAATACTGCAGTCTTGGAAAATGGAAAGGAATATAAAGCTGCCTGTAAATTGAATTAACGGCTGCCTGTTATGAATAAAGAAACATGATTGAGACCATGGATTGTGAGAACGTGAAACTGGAAAGTGAAACATATGATGTTCTGAGATAAAGAGCTGGAACCCTACGGGGAATTAGGAGTGGAACTCCTGGAAAGAAAAATGAATGGAACTGAGATGAAGTTTGTACTGTCTCTTGGGTACGCAGTACCAAGGGAAGTACCTGTACCTGTTTAGTGCAGAGTGGGGCCAGCCACCCCATGGACCCGGGGTTAGGATTGGCCGCTCTGTACTGACTTGCTGGCCCTCGTGTACGTAGTACCGAGGAGAGCTACTAATGTTAGGAGAGTACTAGCTACCCCACCGGCCCAGGGGTTCTGCTAGCCTCCTTCACCGACTTGTTAGGCCCACTAGGGCAAACCAGGGTAATCAGGCGAGGGTGCGCGGACTGTGGAGGGGTAAGGCCTCGGTTTGGTTACTGTGGAGGGGTTGGACCCCTGTTACTGAGAGGGCTCTGCCCTGGTTCCGTGCTGTGCTTTGGGCGCACCTGTTAACGGAAACGACTGACCGCGTGCCAGTGCGGGTTAGCTACCTGTGCGTTTATCGCGCGTGCCGTAGTCACCGTTACGTCTGTCAGTGACCTTGGGGTGGTTGACTGAGGGTAGGATCACGACGGGGGACTCTCCCGGCCAGGAGAGCACCACGTGCTACTTCTACTTTTGGAAAAGACTGCAATCAAGATCGTTCCCACGAGGAACATTCGAGATCAAGTAGAGGATCCGAGAAATAAATGAAATAGTGAGAAAAATTGAAAGATGTGAGTAAAGGAAGTATTAGAACATAACAGCTACTGTACACTCTATTGTTGTCTTTAGTTAGTTTGCCACTCTACTCAACGTTTTGCTGACGTGTTACACTCGTTACCTTTTTCAGGACCAGGTGTTGAGCAGCCAGGGTCAGCGGCTGCAGAGGACGCTGGGCCGAGTAGGGTCCAGTAGAGTTTACCACAGTCTTTTGTACCTCTTTTGTTTCTGTTATAGTGAGTAGTTCTTGTTTCCGCTGTACTTTCTTTACCTGCAGTTCTTGTTATATGATAAATGTTGTTCTACTGTTGTGGTGGTATCTACTGTACTAGTTTCTTTCCTTACTGCTGTACTTCCTTACTGTTAGTTATATTCATGCTGAATGTGGTTTATTTTACTGCTCTTTTGGTTACTTCCTCGTTGGACGACTAGGTCATGGGATTAGTCGAGTCGGTTCGGTTCTCGTGTCTCGTAGGGACTCGGGAACCGGGTCGTTACAGGTCTCAACCCAAGGGCGGCTAGCTCCACTCTACACTAAAAGAGACAATTGTTCTCCTTGGTACCGTGTACACAAGGGCCAGCTCACTTCCCGTCTACATTCCAGATTCCGTTTATACACAGGAGTTCTACTCCTAATTCCTTATAGGATTCATGCTCATATTCATCTCATTTATCCATATTCTGATCTCATGTTTCATAACTCATTCCTTATTCATATACAGGCAGCTCGTGTTTTCATAATTTAATTCTCAATCATATGTATGTAACTTGTGGTTTCACAGTTCACTTTCTCATTCACATACAGGCAACTCGTATTTTAACATGCATCTGATAATTACACTAATACCATTTGCTAGCAATTTATTTTAACTATGCACTTAAGTAAACAGTACAACTCAAAACAGGCTCATACATTTCTACCATAGGGTTCATTTCACATCTTAGAGTTCGATCCGATTATTCTAAACAAGTACATTCTTATTTAAATATTAACAACTGAATTAAATCACTCTACCGGGTATCACGGGAGGAATGGGGCCTGTACCGTAGATCTCGTCGTCTCCGTGGGCCCTAAACACGCCATCGGTTGGTAACTTGTACAGCGACTAATTTACATTAGACGAGTTCAAAATAGTAGATACTCAACACGAACACGTAGAGGAACTCGAGTGGAAAACAGCGGTACTTTGTTTACAGAAATCCAATTCCGTTTGGGCTTTAAACGGGCCAAAAAAAGCGATTACTAACCAAGATCAGACGTATGGGACTAGTCCCAAACGTCTTAAAAGACGTCAGATCTCACCTTGTGCTTCCTGCGGTGTGCCCAGACGTCTGGATCCCTCCGCGACCGTCTGGGGGCAGCTCCAGATGTCTCACCCTCCTTCCAATCGTCTGGAAGGACCGTCGGACGTCTGGCAAAGCGGTCAGACGTCCAAAAGTACTTGGGAGAGCGTACCGCACGCCTTCCTGAAGCCTTTACCTGCGTACGAAAACGCAGGCACAAATTTAGCCCAACACCTCCTGCGTTGAAATCTTCTGCATGGCGGAAAGCAGCACAGGAAGGTATATACCTCGTGATGTTGTGGTTTTAGATGTCCGACCTCAGCTCCGGACGTCCTGGTGCCTCGCCAGTTGTCTGGACGATAAACCAGACGTCTGATACTAAAAAACTTACGGTACCAGAACCTGCTCCGCAACGCTTCTCACCTCGTACCGTGGCCCGTAGTGCGTCGCAGCAGCTTCAGCAGTTGCAAAGGGCCAGGAGGCCGCCTCCCTGAGCCCTTCCTCCTCGTGCACGCACCCGTTGTCAGCCGTGCGAGCTCCACCGAGCTCCCGAAGGTCCTCTGACCTTCCACGCTTTCTTCCTTCCTCTCCCTCTTTCGCCCTCGCTCGACCCCCCTCTCTCGACACTCTCGTCCTCCCTCGCCACGGCCGCAAGAGGAAGACGTAGGAAATGGTGGTGGTGGCTGGAGAGTTGTGTTAGGGTGGCGAGAAGAAGGGAAGGGGGTGGGTTTAAATAGAGGGGTGTTAGGGTTTAAGGGGTGAGGGTGTGGGGAGAGAGAGTCCTCTGCGTGCCACCCGCGCGCAGAGCGCAAAGCGTAGTTTGAAATTTTCACTTTTAGATGTTCGGGCATGTGGACAGACGTCTGACTGAAAGGACAGACGTCTTATCTGGCTAAAAAAGTAACGAATCTTTTCAGTCAGGCTTAACAGGCTTTTTCGGATTTTTTCGGGTTTGGGTTGAGTCGGGCCTAAACTTAAATTTTTTCAAAAATTAAGGCCCGAGCTTGAGACAAGTAATATTCGAGCTCGGATCAGATTAGATTTTTTCGGATCGAGTTTGAGTCGATATCGGACCAACCCAACCCAACACTCTACCCTACTCAATCCTCCATGTCAAGAGAAAAAGGGAGAATCTAGCAGCTGAAATAGCCGATAATATTATTGGGTTTATTGACAAGCCGTCCACAAATTAGCATATTTCAAACCGTGCAAAATTTGGAGAAAATCTTGATGAATCTTGACAACAATTCGACTTTGAGCTCATGCAACTGCCATGTTAGTCAAGCATGGCAATTGCCATCGTTCCTACTCATTGTACTCAAGCGATCTCATTTCGCCACTTCCCTCCCTCTCCTTCTCCTTTCTTCAAAAATGTCAGAGTATTTATTGCCATCGTTCCTACTCATTTTATCGCAGTTCAGTGAAAACCTGAGATCAATCTTGTGGTTTTGCATGATAATGTTGTGATTTGGATATCTTTATCCATGTATGGTGCAAGATCTTTGATCACAACTAACCAGAGGATGTCAAAGCCTTCTCACCCTAGAATCATTTGTAATACTATCTAGATAAGAGTTTCCCTACTGCCAAAGACCATCAGAACTAATCGCAGAAATAGGGCTTTTTTGTTGCCTTTCACCTACTCTCCAAATTAACAGGGTAGGTCTTTATGGGATTTTAAATGCAAAACAACCTCACTCTTAAATCTAACTCCTTCTATTTCACAAACAATTTGATGGAGAGGTTCACACTCTTAATTGGAGAAACTTATAAAGGTATCAACGTAAATAATAGCAAGTCAAGAGTACTTGTAAGATTCCAAATTATCTCTGAGTACGAGAAAGGTTATTTGCTGCTTTACAAGTATGGTTTAAGTATTCACAAGTTAAAATTTTTTCTACAAGAGTCCTTTGAGTTTTAGCACGTGGATTGAATGTCTTTTTTAGTCTATTCTTTTTGAATCACGGACTTTTTCCATTCCATTAATCTTTAATATTAATGAATGATATAGACAACATAGACATTTATTCTGAGGGCATAGATATAAATAGTTAATTTTATTATTTTCTTTTTAGGATAAGTTTGATTTCTTTCAGAGTCTTTAGTTAATTATCACTTTATTTAGAATTTTTTCTTTTTTTTAATATATTATTTCTTTATTTCAGGATGAGTCAAGTTTTTATCTTTTAAATTATTTTTTTATTTAAAATAGATTAAGTTTTTTCTAATTCTTTAGTTTGTTAAATTTCTTTAGAAAATGAGTAGATATGTGATGTAGAAAGATAAAGTCAAATACAAAAATTTAAACCTTTGTGATGTATGCTTTCATTTCATTTTTCTCCATCTCAAAATGCATCGCATGTTTTCCTTATTTCACTATCTCTATCCCCCTATTTTTCTTCCAATTGCATCAATTAACATGCAATATTTTAGATTAACGAAAGAAAGTTAGATGTGAGCTCACATCGATCAAAGAAAAACTCCAAAGATGCTTTGTTTTAACCATCGCAAAATTACACATCTCGTCTGGTTGCATATTGGAATACGTAGCGGAAGGAAAAGAGTCTAACAGAGTGATTTTACTTATATCTTAGGGACTTTCATGTGAATGTGCTCACTAACTTTCACTTTTGTAACAAATATCACTCTATTTTTCATATTTATACAGAGGTCCTTATGATGTTAACGATCTATACACAAATTCTTACAAATTAACCTCCTTCAATTTTTTTATCAAAAAGTTTGAAAAAATTAGTATGTTCCCCCTTTTGTAACATCCTAGTATTTAAAGTAAAGCAATTTTCTCCTCTTTTTTTTCACCGCAATTACACGCATACATCTCAAAGATGAGATCTCCATTTTTTATTATTATTATTTTTTTTAAAACTTTTATTTGGATCTTCCTTCCAGGAAAGATTCCAGCATCGGTCAAAAATAACGCCCATCCGACATTATAAACTGTGGCCCAATGCTCAACAAGGGGCACAATAAATGCAACGCCGTTCAACTTTGCGTATGCAACAGTGACATCTGTATCTTTATTTCTTATTTCTGATTAGCATTCTAAAATTAAGGTCAATCGTGAATAATTAAGGTGCAATAAATCCCAAAATAGCTTTGGTGGGGAAGCGTTGGAGACCTTCCGGCGTGCAAAAGGTGCTTGCAGGTGGACCAGAGATTCCCTTGACGCTTCATACGAACTGTAAAAGAAAGAGCCTATTCGAAGTCCTTCCGCTTGCTCACGATGGTAACATCGTTGGCAGCAAACTCCACTGCGGGGATAAGTGCCTGCCTTTCTAAGAGGGGCCGTCGATTCGGCAGTGGG
The DNA here is from genome assembly GCA_037157565.1 of Thalassia testudinum. Taxonomy (NCBI): domain Eukaryota; kingdom Viridiplantae; phylum Streptophyta; class Magnoliopsida; order Alismatales; family Hydrocharitaceae; genus Thalassia; species Thalassia testudinum. Next base: position 52,325,450 of record JAZHRO010000077.1, on the reverse strand, counting down.
AACCACGATCGTTTTCCTATTTTTCTAAGATTGTGTTTTGCGGCGGATTAACAAGTTAGATAGGAACTCCGGATTGAAATGGAACAAGAAATTTTTCAAATGATTTCATAATTTTTCACATGCATTACATTAATATTATTTTTTATATTACATCAACATTAATATTCACTCATGTCATAATATATTCAATTACATCAACTCCAATATAACATACTCACTGATATTATATTATAATATTAAAATATCTTCACATAATATTATATCATCATATCAATTATTATAGATCTTCAGTCATTAAAACTCTTCTAACTAAATACCTCATTCAACTTATCTTATTCTAATTCTATTTCAAGATATCCCAAATCCTCAATCAAATTTCTTAAGATTTAATTTGATAAGATTGATAATTCATCAAAAAGAGGTGGCTAACTTTATTTAATGAAAAGAATATTTTGACCCATAATAAGAGAACTTATTTTAAGGTTGATATGAGATAATTTTTTTTCATAGATTATCCCATATATATATTTTCATAAATTAAATCAAAAATTTTTTAAACAATCACGTATTAACCTACGAAGATAACATCTATAACTTTCAAACAAAAAATAGAAGATAATCTATCTAAAAGAAAATATATATCCTATAAATCCTATCCCACCGCCAAAACCAGCAAGAAAAGAAATGCATACGTAAGTGATGACTCCGGTGGTCGTGATCATATGGACCCAATTCCAGGCTGTCTGCACGCTGGGAATCCAGAAATGGCTGGTTATCATCCCCATGTGATGTGGCCAGCGCGAACCCACGACGAAACAAAAGGGAAGCGTCGAAACTAATTGACCCCTGGCCTCTTGCGTCCATGTTACTCTTCACTGTCATGTATCCTGCGATGCGGAGAAGACCTGATTTGATCACGTTCTGCTCCGTGGTCAACGATAGCCGCTCTTGCCGATGTGGTCCTGTAACATGACGGATTTATATTTAAATTTTTATTCTTACATTATTTTGGGGATCGGTGCGCGAAGGACTACGAATTTAAGTAGGTCATAAAAAAAAAAAAAAAAAAAAAAAACACCTAACTCATCTTTGACTAATGGGACGTAGGAGAAAATAATGTATGGATACGTTAGTGTGGGAGAAGTAGAGAAAGGTATTTATTTGAGCAGTAAGAGAAATGGTGGGATAAGTGAGGAGGTAAAATAATGCGTGTATTAATATGATATTTAATATTAAAAGTAAAAGTAGAAGATTTAATGGATATTTATTTAATATTAAAAAGTGAAAGCCAAGGTTAGGTTAATTTTGAGTGTCTAATTGTATTAATCTAGATGCAATTGATATGTAATGAACTGAAAATTTATATTGAAATTAATAAAATTTGGTAAAGATATTTGTCTCATGTTAGAAGATGATAAATCTCTTAGTGGGTGTTAGAGATTTCATCTTCACATGGCTTATGTAATAAAGAGTGAGAGGTGGGGCTGAGGATTATGCACATGTGCGTGTCCCTCGTCCTGCTCTAGGCTTGGGCTCGAGTAAGAATCAATTTGGAATTTTGGATTCTTTTCTTATGGATTTTTAATCTCATTATTTTGTCTCAAATTGGTCGATCAATGTTACAACCCGATCTCAAATTCCTACAGAACCCGAGACCGGCTCACCTCAACTGATCTCACGACTCAATCACCCAACGAAAAATAACCCAAAAGCAAAAAATAATCAAAAGATAGTAAAGGAAACAGAACAAACAGTCTCACAATATTACATGCCATCACAACTATAACAGTGGAAGTAACAAAAATGTAATAGAAACAGTATTACAGATATCAAATACTTACTACAATAAAAAGTGCTCTGAAACGAAAAGGAACACAGCTAAGGCTGGGCTCGACTAGGCCCAGCTCCCTCTGTAGCCGGTGGTGCTGGCTGCTCAACTCCCTAACCTGAACAAGGTTATAAAATCTGTATTCAGCTAACGCTGAGTAGAGTGGTAGTTAAGCCATTTACATGCAATTAACAGAAGACAAGCAATGAATTAATTATTCATTTCCATTTAGCTCAACTAAGTAGTTCTGATTTGTTTACTCTCTTAAGAATCTGGTCAGTTCTTGATCTTAACTGTCCCTCAAGGGAACTATCTTAATTGCAGTCTTACACGTGATGTAGGATGTACACATGGTGCTTTCCTAGCCAGGAGGGTCCCCCATGGAAGTTCTACACTTAGTCAACTACCTCGAGGTCATGGTCGCGACGTAGCAGTGACTACGGCACGCGCGATAAGCGCACAGGTAGCTACCCTGCATTGGCATGCAGTCAGTCGTTTCCGCTAGCGGGTACGCCTAAAAGTACAACATGGAACAGCACAGGGCCTTGCTGTAACGACCTTATTCTCGAATCCCTACGAGACACGAGAACCGGACCGACTCGACTAATCCCAAGACATAGTCGTCCAACGAGGAAGTAACCAAACGAACAGTAAAATAAACCACATTCAGCATGAATATAACTAGCAGTAACAAAATACAGCAGTAAGAAAAGGAACTACTACAGTATATACCACCACAACAGTAGAACAACAGTTATAACATAACATGAAGCTACAAGTAAAGAAGTACAGAGAGTAACAAGAACTACTCACTACAGTGGAACAAAAGGGGTACAAAAAGAACTGCGGTAACTCTACTAGACCTTACTCGGCCCAACGTCCTCTGCAGCCGCTGACCCTAGCTGCTCAACACCTGGTCCTGAAAAGTAACGAGTGTAACACGTCAGCGAAACGCTGAGTAGAGTGGCAGCTAAAACTAAAGAAGCAGTAGAGTGTACTGTAGCTGTTATATTTTCTTTCTTCCTTTATTTACGTCCTTCTATTATTTCACAATTTATCTATTTCTCAGATCCTTCACTTGATCTCGAATGTTCCTCGTGGGAACGATCTTGATTGTAGTCTTTTCCAAAAAGTAGAAGTAACACGTGGTGCTCTCCTGGCCGGGAGAGTCCCCGTGGTGATCCTACCCTCAGTTAACCACCCTAGGGTCGCTGACAGACGTAACGGTGACTACGGCACGCGCGATAAGCGCACGGGTAGCTACCCTGCACTGGCACGCGGTCAGTCATTTCCGTTAACGGGTGCGCCCAAAGCACAGCACGGAACCAGTATAGGGCAGAGCCCTCTCAGTAACAGGGGTCCAACCCCTCCACAGTCCGCGCACCCTCGCCTGACTACCCTGGTTTGCCCAGTGGGCCTAACAAGTCGGTGTAGGAGGCTAGCAGAACCCCGGGGCCCATGGGGTAGCCAGTGCTCTCCCTACACTAGTAGCTCTCCTCAGTACTACGTACGCGAGGGCCAGCAAGTCGGTGTACAGTGGCCAAACCCACCCCGGTCTCAACCTGAGGGCGGCAAGCTCCCCTCTACACTAAGAGGTAATGTGTGCTTTCGTTGGTACCACGTACCCCAGAGACAACACACTTCCACGTCTTTCTTTCTCAGTTCCATCCATTCTCTTTCCAGGAGTTCTACTCCAAATTCCCCGTAGGGTTCCAGCTCTTTTAACTCAGCACATTTAGGTTTCACCGTTGTAGTTTTACGTTCATACAACCCATGTTCTCAATCATATTTATTCCTTTATAACAGGCAGCGGTTAAATCAATTTACAAGCAGCTATTATTTCCTTTCCACCTTTCCAAGACTGCAATATTTATATACATATCACTAGTTTCCCAGTCCTAGGATTCTTGCCGTACCCTAGGATCTATCATTCAATCTAGTTTCCAGTCCTAGATTTCATGCAATACCCTAGGATCTATCATTCAATCTAGTTTCTCAGACCTAGGGTTCATGCAGTGCCCTAGACTCTATTAATTATTCCACAATTGTAACAAATTTGATTAAGTAAATTAAAAGCCACTCTACCAGTGTTACGAACGCGTACCCCAGACGTCTTTTAAGACGTCTGGGAGGTGGCCCAGACGTCTGCGATCACATCCAGACGTCTGACCAGACGTCTGGGATCGTTTCCAGACGTCTGGAAATCAGTTATTTTCGACACGCGCGGGTTGTCTGCGTGCCTGAGCGCGCAGACCCGCATATTCGTTATTCCCTCTGCGGCTGCAGACGCCCTGCCGCGATTCTCTCTCCTCCTCGCGCGGCCTTAAAAGGCCACGCGCTCCCTCCCGTCGCCTCCACCCCTTTCCTCTTCTCCTTCCAGTGCACGAGAGCGAGCGCGAGAGCGGGCGCGGGGTTGCTGCGGCGGCGACGGCCGCAGTGAGTGCGGAGGGGGTGCTGCGTGCAAGAGCGGCGCTCAGCCGTGAGGGCGAGCTCGCCGGGGCTGCCAGGGCCGGCCGGTGGGAAGCGCAGCGGGCGCGGAACGACGCGGGATGCCTGCTGCGGCTCGAGCAGCAGGCGCACGAGGTGCGACGAAGCACGACGTCTCGAGCGGAGGGCGAGTCGCGCCCTGGTTCTGGAAAAATTTCCAGAATCAGACGTCTATGCTGATAGCCAGACGGCGGGGTTGACGTCTGGAAGACTGTCCAGACGTCTGAAAGGTGAGTTTTCCGTCTTCTTCTTCCTTCCTGTCAACTGACCGTACTGAGGGAGAGAGATGGGTGTGCGCAGGCTCGGTGATTCGCTATCCAACGCGAATCAGACGTCTGGCTGTTGTACCAGACGGCGGGAGAGACCTCCAGACGTCCGGGGTGACCATCAGACGTCTGGGAGCTAGGCCAGACGTCCCCGCAGACTTCTGGACGTCTGGGAAACCACGCTGAACAAGGTAATTCTCTAATCCACTTTTTAAGACGTCTGGAAAAAGTTCCAGACGTCTGATTTTACACAGTTTCGTCTTTTTCAACCCGTTTAGGGCCCGTTCGGGTTCCGTTTTCCGCGATTCGAGTTGCGTTCTTTTCGGAATTAATTTCTCTACCCGTCTACAGTAGTTATACACTGTTTTGAGACACTCCTTGTGTTTGATCCTTGTGATAGGACCCCGTTCCGTTGCAGTCTCATGGATCACGGAGGCACGCGGGATTCCCGACCACGCCCCCATTACTCCCGTTGTACCTGGTAGAGTGGCTTTAAGTTATTAATAAAATCTGTTAAATTATGAAACCATAAATAGAACCTAGGACATTGCATGAATCCTAAGAATGAGAAATAGATGGAATGATAGCTCCTAGGTGTTGCATGAATCCTAGGGCTGGAAAACTAGATTGTATGATAGATCCTAGGACATGGCATGAATCCTAGGATGGGAAAACTAGTGGAATGTATAATACTGCAGTCTTGGAAAATGGAAAGAGATATAAAGCTGCCTGTAATTTGAATTAACAGCTGCCTGTTGTGAATAAATAACGTGGTTGAGAACATGGATTGTAAGAATATGAAACTGGAAAGTGAAACCTGGATGTTTGAGTAAAAAGGATGGAACCCTACGGGGGAATTAGGAGTGGAACTCCTGGAAAAAGAAAGGAATGGAACTGAGATGTAGTTGTGTACTGTCTCTTGGGTACCTAATACCAAGGGAAGTACCTGTACCTGTTTAGTGTAGAGTGGGGCCAGCCACCCCAGGGACCCGGGGTTAGGACCGGCCGCTCTGTACCGACTTGCTGGCCCTCGTGTATGTAGTACCGAGGAGAGCTACTAGTGTTAGGAGGGCACTAGCTACCCCACGGGCCCTGGGGTTCTGCTAGCCTCCTACACCGACTTGTTTAGGCCCACTGGGGCAAACCAGGGTAGTTAGGCGAGGGTGCGCGGACTGTGGAGGGACAAGGCCCTGGTTTGGTTACTGTGGAGGGGTTGGACCCCTGTTACTGAGAGGGCTCTGCCCTGGACTGGTTCCGTGCTGTGCTTTGTTACGTTGTAGTGAGTAGTTCTTGTTTCCGCTGTACTTTCTTTACCTGCAGTTCAAATTATATTATGAATGTTGTTCTACTGTTGTGGTGGTACATACTGTGGTAGTTTCTTTCCTTACTGCTGTACTTTCTTACTGTTAGTTATATTCATACTGAATGTGGTTTATTTTATTGCTCTTTTGGTTACTTCCTCGTTGGACGACTAGGTCTTGGGATTAGTTGAGTCGGTCCGGTTCTCGTGTCTCGTAGGCACTCGGGAACCGGGTCGTTACAACCAGCAACAACGGGAGTACTGGGGCGTGGTCGGAAATCCCGCGCGTCTCCGCAATCCCAAAGACTGCAATGGAACGAGGTCCTAACACAAGGATCAAACACAAGGAGTTTCTCAGAACGGTATATAATTACTGTAAACGGGTAGAGGATTTTATTCCGGAAAGAATGCAACTCGAAACGCGGAAAACGGACTCTGAACGGGCCCTAAACGGGTCGAAAACGATGAAACTACCCAAAATCAGACGTCTGGAACCTCTTCCAGACATCTTCAAATGTGGGTCAGAGCGTACCTTCGTGACAAACGTCTAGGCAGTCTCCAGACGTCTTCACCGTCGTCTGGTCGTAAGCCCAGACGTCTGATTCTGGAAAAATTTCCAGAACCAAAGCTCAACTCGCCTTCCGCCCGGAACGTACGGCCGCACCGCACCCCGTCCGCCTGCTGCTCGAGCTGCAGCAGCCCCTCCGCGACACTCCACGCCCGCTGCCTCGCCGGCCGGCTCTAGCTGCCCCGGCAAGCTCGAGCCCTCATGGTCGAGCGTCTCCTCCCTCGCGCAACACCTCCTCCCACACACTTGCCGCGGCTGCTGCTGTCGCCGCTCACTCGCTCGCGCTCTCGCACCGGCTGGGAGAAGAAGAAGAGGGACACGGAGGAGATGAGGGTGAGGGAGAGGACGAGGGGCCTTTTAAGGCCGCGTGGGGAGAGAGAGAGAGAGAGAGAGAGAGAGAGAGAGAGAGAGACGCCGCGCCCTGCAAGAGGAGAGAGGGAAAAAGAGGGAAGAGAGCGGCGCAGGTCTGCGCGTGCATGCGCGCAGACACAACCCCGTATGCCGCAAAAAATTAAATACCAGACGTCTGGAAAGGGTCTCAGACGTCTGGTCAGACGTCTAGGCCACTTCCCAGACGTCTTAAAAATCGTCTTGAGGCCGTGTTCGTAACACTTTACCTCTCAGAATAGGGGTCTCGCCCCTCCACAGTCCGCGTACCCTCGTCTGACTATCCCGGTTTGCCTAGTGGGCCTGGGCCTAATAAGATAGGTGTAGGGTGGGCAGTCCTAACCCCGAGTCCTGTGGGGCGGCTAGCTCCCTCCCTACACTAAGTAGCTTACCTTGGTACCACATATGCGAGGGCTAAAAGGAGTCGACGTAGAGTGGCCAAATCCACCCTGGGTCTTAACCCAAGGGGCGGCAAGCTCCCCTTTACTCTAAAGGGACAATTGCTCTCCTTAGTACTGTGTATATAAGGGCCAACTCACTTCCCGTCTACTTACTAGATTCTTTCCATATACAGGAGTTATTCTCCTAATTCCCCACAGGGTTCATGCTTGTATTCCTTTCATTCCATTTCTCAACATTTAGATCTCACTGTTCACATCCCGGGTTTCATTTTTATAGCAGACAGCTCATGATTTAATAACTGAGAAAGCATTACATCAAGTAATTAATACACTTGCTAGCAAATAGGATTTAACATGCGTCTCAAAGTAAACAGTGTAGCTCAAGCAATATTCATTCATTTCTGCCCTTAGGTTCATTTTACATCCAAGGATTCAATCAAATTATTCTAAACAAGCACTTTACTTATTTAAATCTTAATATTAAAGTAAACCACTCTACCGGGAAACACAGGAGGAATGGGGGCTAGAACTGCACGTCCTGTCGTCACCGCGGGCCCCGAACACGTTATAGGCTTGAGACCTATACCAGTGACTAAGTCACATCAGACAAATTCAAAATAGTATATAATTGAAACTAACACGTAGAGAAACTTGAGTGAAAAGCAATGGTATTTTGTTTGAGTAAATCCGACTTCGTTTGGGTCCTTAACGGGTAAAAAATGTGCACATTACCTAAAATCAGACGTCTAGGACTAGACCCAGACGTTGTAAACAATTTCAGAACCTCACCTTGTTCCCCTGCATTGCTGAAGGACGTCTAGAACCCCTTTACAGTTGTCCTGGGTCTTTCCAAATGTCTGTCAGTGCGCTCGGATGTCTGATAGGTCTATCAGACGTCTGTGGAGACGTCCAGCATCCCAAAGCACCTCGAAGAGCGTGCTCGCTTGCCTTTCCAAGACCTGTACCTGCACACACGTTCACAGGTTTAAAAACACAACAGCGCAACATTACGTACGTAACGTACGCGTATGCATGAGCGTTTAGGACGCTTACTTCGACAGTCCGCAAGTTTTCAGACGTCCGGCTTCAGCTCTGGATGTTCGCTATTGCTCCAGACGTTTGGCAGATGCTCTAAAAGTCTGATACTGGAAAAATCCAGTATGCAAAACTCTTCGTGACACTCGTCTTTTCACGGACCTTCGCCCGCAGCGCCTACAGCAGCAGCTCCAACGGCTGCAGGAGGTCGAGGAGCTCTCCTCCGGCGTCCTCCTCTCTCCCAAGGGTGCTTCCCGAGCTCTCGCGGCTGCACTCCAGCCATGGCTCCTCCCTCTCGCACGAGCTCCCTCGAGCTCACACCCTCGCTCTCCCTCTCCCACGACAGTAACTCCGGCCATGGCAAGGGCAGTCCCCACGTGTGCGAGCTCTCCTGGCCATGCACTCTCAAGTTTCCCCGAGCTCCTAGCTTCTCCCCCACGCTCTCCCTCTTCCTCTCCCCTTCGAGCTCTGCCTTGAGCTCTCCTCCCCCTTCCCCACCCGCAGCTTGCAAGGAGACGGGGACGGGAGGTCGCCGATAGTTGTGGAGGTGGTGGAAGTGATGGTGGTGGTGTGGAGATGGTGAGGGTGGTGGGGTTTAAGTAGAGGTAGAGGGGTTAGGGTTCGGAGGGGAGGGGGAAGGAGAGGTGTGTGTGAGTGTGTGGGTGTGTGAGAGGAAAAGAGAGAGGGAAAAATTGTGAAACTTTCCTCGCTAACCTCTCTTGCTCCGCAAGGCCCACACATCCAAACTCAAGGGGTTAGAAATTGTATTTACGCCCCTAACTTTCTAGAGAAATTCCGAACAATCCTTGGAAATGATCATTTCAATTCAAAAGTAAAATTGGTTGATCAATTATTTTGATCAATTAATAGGTCAACTTTAGTTGATTAATTATTTTTGTTGACCAATAAATTAAGTTTAATCAATCAGTGAGACTAAATTGATTAATCAATTACTTTATTTCTATAAAACGTAATTTCCGTAAACGTTAGGTTGTGAGATCTATATAAAAGCTGTGAGAGACACCCATTTGACAAACAGCAAGAACAAAAAAACTCTTCACTCTCCCTCTCTCTCTCTCTCTCATTCTTACCTCTCTTTTGCTTTGTGCGTTCGTTATACGTAAAATTGGTAGATTAATCTCCAATCAAAATTTTCAATCTTGCATAAGGTCTTACCAATCAACTTAGTCAATAAATCTGGAATTTGGTTGATCAACCAAATTGCCTTGATTGGATTCATTCTTCTGAGGTGATTTTCGAGAATGTCGAAGTTCGAAGAACGTTGAATCTTAAAGGTGGATTGTCGCATACTAAGAGAAGTTCATTAGATTGTGATGCATCGATATTGTAGGAGACGATATCTTCTCTATGAGAATTCTTTCATGGATGATTTGATAAAAGTAATTTCTAAATTTTATTCATTTTGTTTATTCATACTATTATATGTTATTTATTATTTATTTTATTTGAGATCTTACTATGTCCGGTTTAGTTTGATTGATTTAATATTTTTAATATATGAATACTCATTAAAAATATAAATATTTGTATTTATTTATTTTTTATTGATGCATTTTTTTTTGAAGTTAAAACAAAATCTCAAAAATAATTAAAAAAGAAAACCCACTAACCCCCTTCCAAATAGGGCCTAAGTGGTCAACAATAGCCACTCTTGTCTGTTGGGGGAGGACGGCGAACTCAAATAGGACATAAAAGGGAAAAAAGATCACTCCATTCTTCAATTCTTAAAGATGAAAACCCATCTACGTCCCTCTGGGAAGCTTCTGTAGCTTTTCCAAGAAATTTAATTAAATCTAATAATATCTCGAGTGCATTGGACGACGATATGTCTCTACTTTATTCCTTGGCATTTTCAATAAGTGCAGTCTTTACTAGCTCAAATCTCCTTGTAGTCAAGGCTTGACAAAGAAATTACTTATCTACCCATTTCGAAAGAGGAGTTTGCAGATATTATAATAATGATCTTTAGGGTTAATTTGAATGTAGGGATAGATGTTATAAGATAATATTTTTATAGTTAAGTTATCATTTGTTTTTGTTAGAAAGTCATAAAAATTATCTTAGTTGGTTAACTTGTGATTATTTAAAAAGTTACTAAGTTAATATGTGAAAATATATAAAATAATCTACAAAAAAATTTATCCTACATCAACTTTAGGATAATTTATCCCAAGTTAAGTAATCTTAACCTAAATTAAAATATTATTCTCACCAAATAAGTTTAATCTTTTTTTTTTGATAGATTATACTCCTTACCGAATTAGACCTAAGGGATTAGGGAATTGCATGGTAATGGGAAAGAAGGATCAAAGAAGAAATGGAATTTGAATTTTTGGTTTCTTTGTTTAAAAGGAAATGGAATCTGAATTGTATATTGGCGTCTCCTCGCTTCAAAAGCTTAATCCTAATCGCCTAACCAGATGGATGTATGGGTTAAGGATTATAGTTTAACTCCAACAAATATCCGGCTTATTAATAATTTGAAGCTTCTTTGTTATTCCATAAATGCACACTTCCAACAAGTTTGCTAAGCGCAACATTTGTTCATTAAATGTTTTAGTTGGGAGCTAAAATCCCAACACCTCGTAGGTGAGGGTTGGGCGTTCGAGCAGACCTCTTAACGTAGTGGCCCAATGGGAAGTCAAACAAACCTCTCTTTAATACTGCATTTCTTGAAGTGGTCTTTGTTTGACAAGTAAAGCATTTAACATGTTAGCTAACGCATCTAAAATTTATGTCGACTTAACTTCTATTTAACATGAGTTAAATTTATTTCATCTTTTCTGTAAAATAATTTTAATATATTAATTTATTTATTTTACTATTTATTTCATTTTTTTTTTATTTCTCTACTTATTCCATCAAATTATTTCTCTTATCAAATAAGTCAGCGGTTGATATGATAGTGTAGTTATTAGATTAGATATTCTTTATTTATTTATTTAAATTTTTATTTAATAAGAGTGAACATTCATGCATATTTTTTTATTTTTTCTATCTTTATTTATGGTGTTCTCTCTCTATTTTTTTAATTTTACTTTTATTTTATTTTTCTTACATATTATTTACCACAATTAATTTTATTTTTGCAATCGACTTCCTCATCTTGTAATATTTCATTAGATATCAATATCAAGTATGCCATATAAACTTAATCTAAAATATCGATTAGAAATCAAAATACACTGGACAATGTATTTCGTAACATACAACGTATTATGATTTCAAACACACTAGTTGAAAGTAAAAATGCACTGGTGTATTTTTTTAGTTGAGACATTTATTTACCTTTCAATAAGTATATTTTGGTGGATAACTAAAATGCATAGGTATATTTAAATTTTAAACCAACGTCCCAATAAAAAAGGAAAAGCATACCGATTAAAAATAAAAATGCACTGATGTATCTTATTGAGTAGGGATGCTTATTTATTTAAGTCGATGTATTTTACTTTTCAACTAATATGTTTTAATGAAAAATTAAAATACATGGATTGAAAATTTAAATACACTAACATATTTAATTTATTAAGTGAGAACATCTGATATAAATAATCATTAAATAATCCTCGTGAATCTTAATCATATCATTATTTTTTTTCCTCCATCTGAACTCTCTCTCTCTCTCTCACTTGTATTACAATAATTTTTCTTGAAAATATAATTTTCATGTAATTTTAACTTTTGTATTCTAAGGTGCATTAGTAGAAAATGTGCTATTTTCAACGTTAAATTTTTAACTCTTTTATAACGGTCGCTAATAATAATATTCTTGACCGTTGTAAGGTAAAACGGTTTTCAAAACACTAAGTATTAAGTTTCCCACTTACTGTGCAGGGGTTTTGGTTGAGGACATTCTAGACCGTTGATAATGGTTGAGAATAAGAGATTTGTCGATCGTTAATAATAAAATGGTCGACGATAAGCTTTTCATGAACCACGAAACTGCATAGTTAATTTAAGGTCATTTCCAACCGTTTATAAACGATCTACAATAAGATATTTTTTGACCATGCAAAGAAAATGATCGACGATAAGCTTTTCATCAACCGCCACGTTCAAAAAATAATTTGAGGTCATTCTCGATCATTTATACACGGTCGCGAATAAGACATTTGTCGACCATTAATCCTAAAATGGTCGATAATAAGCTTTTCATAACCCGCCACCTTGAGAGGGGGACTTTTCAAACGCCATCGTCGACCGTTTACATGGAACGATCGAGAAAGGTTGACTAAAACCCTTGCGTCGCCCCAACTCCCACCCCTTCCTCCCAAATCCTCTTCTCCTCCAAGCTTCCTCCTCCGCGACCCCCTTCCTCCACAACACCCCTGGCCTCTCCCCTTCGTTGACTGACCCCTCCTCCTCAGGTAGCCGTCCTCCTCCCCTGCCTCCTCCCTCTGCCATCGTCACAACCTGCCGGCCGGCCTCGTCCCTCCGCCACCGCCACAATCGGCTGGTCGCCGCCACCATCAACACCTCACCACCACCGGCACCTTCCCCTTCCCCTCGTCATCGGCCCCCGCCACCACTAGCAACACCACCCCCTGCCGCCACGACCGCCACCACCAGCACCCGCTGCCGCCACCCCCAGAAGCACCACCACCCTACCACCATCCTCGCCACCACCAGCACCCAGCTGCTAGGCCCTGACACCATCTGCCCCACCACCACCTCTTGCCGCCACCATAACCAACTCCTCTTGCCCCCACCACCACCTACCGCCACCACCATCACCTGCTTCTACTGCCATTAATTTTTCATTTTTACTGTAGTCTTAGTTATAGATTTAATTATGAATGTAATTAAATCGTATGCTTCATTGCATCAATTTAGCTTCAATGCTCGATGGTCTCCTCCATTTGTCATTATTGTAATGTGATGGTGTGCACATGAAATGTGGGGTGTGCCCACGTGTTAATTGCTGTTTTTATTTGATCTGAGTGTAGGGTGTGCTTATATATTGTGTTTTATATGCAAGAATTGGACAATGTGCATATTATAGGGGAAACTCTGTCGAAATTTATTTGACTTTGAGTTTACTTTCTAGGTTTAGGTTTAGGATGTTGGGTTTAGGTTTTTGATTGATGTTGGAATTGGATTTTAAGTTTAAACATGTTGGGTTACGGGGTTTTATTTTAGGGTTTAAAGTGTTAGGTTTAGGGTTTTACGCTTTTGAATTTAGAGTTTAGGATTGGGTGTTGGGTTTAGGTTTTAGGGTTTGGAGTTTAGAGTTTAAAGTTTTATTATTTGGGTGTTGTGTGTTGGGTTTTGGATTTAGGATTTAGGATTTAAGGTGGTCGATTTATGGTTTAGGTTTTAGGATTTAGGATTTTAGGTTTTAGGGTGTTGGCCGGATTTTGAGTTTCGGTATAAAGGCATTTGATTTATGATGTAGGATTTAGATTTTAAGGGACTTGTTTAATGGTTACAAATTAGGCTAGGGTTTAGTGCTTACGAATTCGGGTTCAGGTTACGATTTAGTGTTTAGGGTTTAAGGTTCAGCTTAGGGTTTAGTGTTTAACGGTTAAAGGTTTAAATTTTTGTAGATGAAGTTTGTAATAAAGGAAATATTTTGAATAATAACATTTTCGAATATCAGCTTTTTGTATTATATCAATTAAATACACACACTTGTACAAATTTAGAAGCACTTCATTACAAACAATAGGAATTCTAATCCCTAGGTAACAGGTTGTGAGAGGGATATAATTGTGTCAAAATACTAACCTGTCGAGACTTATGATCATATTATACGGACAATGCAAAGTCTGTATACCTCGCTTACATGTTCGATGTATTGTCATTATAACATGCCATAAGTGTCATCATCCTTTGTTTAGAGAAATTCTGAACAAAGGAGAGTCTTTGAAGATTTGATCACAACTTAGGGTTGCTTCTTGCATGTAGCTAGTGTTTGGAGAAATTTCGGTCGCATTTCTCGCTCTTCTCCGGTATCCCAACTAATCTTAACTTTGTTTCCGAAGTGTCCTTTAGTGAGAGCTACCGGGGATGTAGCTAAGATTAGTCTTGAGGAGTATACTAGAGAGGTGCGAGGAAATGCCGTCGAAATTTCTCTAAAACTGGTTGCATGTAAAAAGTAATCTTGTGATCAAATCTTCAAGGATGGGCTATCAAGTGAAAATCTTCTTAAAATACACATTTCTTTCTTATTCGAGTCTAACTTATGCGTGATCTTAAAATACACATTTTTACCTTATTCGAGTTCAACTTATATGTGGTTGTCTTTTACATTTAGGCTAATTATCATGGATAAGTCATGGATGAGTATGAGGAATTTGAATTACCACATATACAAGAGTGGAGTGATTTTGTTTATGGAGTGGGTGCTTCATGATGATAGGAAGACATTTAGACGAGGTGAATTCCTTCAGCTGATTTTATCCCCATGTAGACACCATTTGAATGTGTTTTTCTATGACCGAGACACAATTTTGGAGCATGTGATATGTAACGGTTGGTGGCAACATTACGTAAATTGGACAGCTCATGGTGAGCAAATGAGAGAAGATAGAAATGAGAGAATTGAAGCCTTTGAAGGAAGTGATGATAATTAAGAAAATGAATTGAATGAAATGTTATATGATATGGGAGCAACAGACCTTGATGATGCAGATGACGATAAGGCATTACGAGATTATAATGAGTTGTACGATGTAGTCAAAGTAGCATAGGATCCTATTGCTCATGGAATAACGTTAATGTCGAAGTTGTCATTCATTCTGAAATTGTTTCAGATGAAAGTGATGAATAGAGCCGCAGCGAAATTAATATCTGAGGTTCCGGAATTAATTGGTGATCTGTTGAATAATCCTACTAGGTATCCTAAGTCATGGTATGATGCATATCAACAAAACTCACAAAGTGAATAACTTGCTGCAAGCACTAGTTGTGATGGGTATTACGGTTAAATTGAAGAAATTATGGAAATGAGTTTCAGGTTTGACCGTAAGGTGGTTCTATTCAAGTGTGATTGGTTTGATGTTTTTAAATAAGTCATTGGATTCAAAGTTGATAAGAAACAATGTTTCTTCAGGTTAAGTAAGAACCGTCGCATCTTTCAATCATTAGAACTATTCACACTAGCTTATCAGGTAGTATAAGTATTCTACGTGCCTGATAATAGTAGAAATGGGTGGATTATACCAGTTAGAGCTCAACCCCATGAACAATAAGATGCGAGAAAAGATTTACACCCAGATGTTGAATCCAAAGCATTTCAACAAAACCCACAATGGGAAGAACTTGTCCCTTGTGCAACTGACATTAATATATAAGGTAATTTGTCAAAAGTATTAATCCATAACCATAAATATAAATAATTTAAGAAATTCTTAGTTGTCTGTTTTGTTTAAATTTCCTTTAAATTATTTAATCTTTTATCAAAGCTTATGTTAATTTATATTTCAAAACTGAAATTTATTTTATTACCTTCTCATATAAGTTCTTCGCATTCTCCTACTGTTTGTGGACCATTTCGTCTCTATGGTAGGTTTCTTACTACTTTTTTATTTAAAATGTTGTTAGCATATTAAATGTGGGGTGTGTCCACTTAGATTTATTTTTTGTGTGTGGTGTGTCCACTTAGATTTATTTTTTGTGTCTAATGATACATTTATTTATTGTATATTAAATATTTTCTGTTGAATGTGGAGAAGACAGGGAAAGGGAAATGGAGGGGAGAATGGAGGAAAAGAGAAGAGGTATGAAAAGGTGGAGGGAAATGGAGGAGAAGGGAAGGGAAATGGAAGGATGGGAAAGATAAAGAATGGAGAAAAAGGAGAGGAAAGAGGAAGGGAGAACGGGTGGGAAATGATGGGGTGGGTACGTGTTAAGACCCGTGACATCAAAACACTTTAAGACGTCTGGGAGTTGGTCCAGACGTCTGGAAATAAATTTTTGCGTGCGTACGACCGCGATCTGCACCCCAGCCGCCCTCTTCTCTTTCTTCCTCCTCTCACTGACTTGCAGAACTGCCCCCCCGTGTTTACAAATACTCTCCCCTCTCCCTCGCTCACCACCCCATCCGTCTCCTCCTTCCTCCAGCGCGAGAGCGAGAGTGAGAGCGAGCAGCACCTGCAACCGAGTGCAGTGGCGGAGAGGAGAGGAGCAGCGAGAGGGAAGAGAAGAGAGCGCGCGAGCCGTGAGAGAGAGCTCGCCGGAGCAGTTCGAGGATGGTCAGCGTGTGCGCGGAGGAGTGTTATGCTGGGTAGGTTTCCCCTAGTGCTGCTGTAGCTCGAGCAGCGGGTGGACGAGCGCGGCGCGGCCGCACTCAGCGTGAAGAAGACGAAGGAGGTTCTGATTCTGGGAATTTTTCCCAGAATCAGACATCTGGACCTTCATCCAGACGACGTCGACGACGTCTGGAAGAAGCTCCAGACGACTGAGAGGTATGTACTGTGCCTATACCTTTCTTTTTGCGGATGCAGCCATGCAGGCCGTTCCGCCGAAACTTTGTTGCGTGCTGTGTTGAGAGATTTTGCGTGCGCGTGCAGGATTTGCTTCGGGAAGGCGTGGGCATGCCCTCCCACGCGGTTCAGACGTTTGGGTTAGTCACCAGATGGCGGAGAGCATCTCCAAACATCCAGAGAGGTGGTCGGATGTCTGGAACAAGGTCCAGACAGTTCAGCGGGATCTTTGGATGTCTGAGGAGCAGCACAGAGTGAGGTATGGATCTGGACTCCTTTTAAGACGTCTGGAAGATGTTCCAGACGTCTGATTTAGGTCAGAATTATCATTTTTGACCCGTTTAGGGTCCGTTCGGGGTCCATTTTCCGCGTTTTAGATTCCGTTCTTCTTCGTATAAGTTTCTCTACTTGTTGGAATGCTTTTATCATGTTCTGAGTGGTTTCTAGTGGTTGATCCTTGTGTTAGGACCATGCTCTATTGCGGATTTGGGGGTTGCAAAGGCACGTGGATCTGCCGATCACGCCCCCATTACTCCCGGTTTTGCAGGTAGAGTGGCTTCCCTTAGTTAATTATAAGCATAAATGCATATCTAAAATAAATGATAGATCCTAGGGTATGGCATGAATCCTAGGACCAGAGAAATTAGATTGAATGATAGATCCTAGGGTATGGCATGAATCCTAGGACCAGAAAAACTAGATTGAATGATAGATCCTAGGGTATGGCATGAATCTTAGGACTTGAAAACTAGATTGAATGATAGATCATAGGGTATGGCATGAATCCTAGGACTAGAAACACCGGAACGATTGTATTAAATGCCTGAAATGCAGTTTTGAAATGAGTAGATGGAATAATAACTGCCTGTAATTGGATAACAGCTGCCTGTGAAATGTAGAGTACTGTTGTTAGTAGCTGCTACATGTAATTTCTGTTGGTTGAAATACGAGCTGCTTGTATATAAATTGGAAAAGAAAGATTGAATGTTGGAAACACCTGCTATATGCGAATAAACCTCAATGATGAAACCTAGTATGGCTTGGCCTGAGGAAACATGAGCACGAACCCTACGGGGAATTAGGAGTAGAGCTCTTGGAAATAAATAGAATGGAACTGGAAAAGTGAATGGGAAAGTGTGTTGTCTCTTGGGTACGTGATACCAAAGAGAGCACATATTACCTCTTAGTGTAGAGGGGAGCTTACCGCCCTCAGGTCGAGACCGAGGTGAGTTTGACCACCTTGCACCGACTTTCTAGCCCTCGCATACATTGTACCGGGGAGAGCTGCTAGTGTAGGGAGAGAGCTAGCCACCCCACGGGGCCCGGGGTTTAGCTAGCTGTCCTACACCGACTTGTTAAGCCCACTTGGCAAACCAGGGTCGTCAGGCGAGGGTACGCGGACTGTGGAGGGGCGAGTCCCCTGTTTGGTTACTGTGGAGGGGTTAGACCCCTGTTATTGAGAGGGCTCTGCCCTATACTGGTTCCGTGTTGTGCTTTGGGTGCACCCGTTAACGGAAACGACTGACCGCGTGCCAGTGCAGGGTAGTTACCCGTGCGTTTATTGCGTGTGCCGTAGTTACCATTACGTCTGTCAGCGACCATGGGGTGGTTGACTGAGGGTACGACCACCACAGGGGACTCTCTCGGCCAGGAGAGCACCATGTGCGACTTCAACTCTTCGGAAAAGACTGCAATCAAGATCGTTCCCACGAGGAGCAGTCAAGATAAAGAAGAAGACCTGATAAATAAACCAAGTGGTGAAAGAAAGAATAATTAGTTAAATAAAGAAAGAAATTGAAAACAACAGCTACCTATCCACCTTTACTGTTTCTCTTAGTTAGCTGGTTGCCACTCTACTCAGCGTTTCGCTGATGTGTCGTACTTACCACCTTTTTCAGGGCCAGGTGTTGAGCAGCCAGAGTCTACAGCTGTGGAGGGTACTGGACCTAGTAGAGCCTAGTAGTTGTACTTTTGTTGTACCCATTTTCTGTAGTAGTGAGTATTTTGTTACACCTTTGTACTCTTTTATTGTAAATTTCATATTTCTGTACCTGTTTTTAATTCTATACTGTTGTGGTGGTGCGTACCGTAGTAGTTTATTTCTTTACTGCTGTACTTTTATTACTTTTAGTTGCTTGCATGTTGAATGCGATTTATTTTATTGCTTTTTGGTTACTTTCTCGTTGGACGATCGGGTCTTGGGATCAGTCGAGTCGATCTGATTCTCGTATCTTGTAGGGATTCGGGAATCGGGTCATAACAATAAGGGAAATGGAGGGATGGGAAGGGGAAAGGGGAAGAGGGAAAGAGATAGAGAAGAAAGAGGAAGGGAGAAGTGGAGGGAAATGAAGGGGAGGATAAGGGAAATGAAGGGATGGGAAGTAGAAGGGAGAAAGAGAAGGAGAAGAAAGAGGAAGGGAGAAGTTGAGGGAAATGAAGAGGAAGATAAGGGAAATTGAGGGGAGGGGAAGGGAAATGAAGGAATGGGAAGCGGAAAAGGGAAGAGAAAAAGAGTATGAGAAGAAAGAAGGGAGAAGGGGAGGGAAATGGAGGGGAGGGTAAGGGGAAAGTAGAAGGGAGATATCATATCTTTTTCAGTTTCATTTATATATGCCTATTTCATTTTTATTTATTTGTATGCTTATTTTATATAGGATTTTTGAAATATTACAATATATAAGGGAAATGCTGCCAAATCTTTTTAAAATATTTAATTATTTGTGATGTTTTTACGCATATTATTTTCAAGAAAAAGGCTAATAAGAGTCACAGGGAGGAGGCTCAGGCCTCTTAGCAGCTTGAGGCCCCACGCCATCAGCTTTAGCCTCAACCTTAGGCTCACTACCAGCAGCAACCCACTCAGTACCAGGCACCTCGCCAGCAGTTTTTGAGGCCTGGAGATGTGGTTCGATACTTCCAGAGTAAGGGGAGGGGAGGTAAGGGGAAGGGGAAGAGTCCAATGCCTCCTCTGATGGATCTACTAGTAGAGGATTCTGACTATGAGGAGGATGCAACTTCCGATGAGGAGGAGGATAATACTTCAATTAATGAGGAGAATGTTGGCTTGAATGATCAGTTAGAGCAGACAGTTGACCAAAATCCTTCTCAGCTGGGATGTTCTGCACCACCACCACCCTTCCATAGTTTAGGTATGAATTTAAGGTTTGGTAAATAATACAATTTATTTATTTCTTTGCTATTTAATTTTATGTTATAATTCTATCTTATGGGTGCACGTAGGGGAAGAGGTCCCACGCGAAATAGGGACTTACAGAGAATTCTGCATGGGGTCCGCATTTTAGTGCGGATCACACTCACAGGGGAAGCAGTTGACTATCCTCCATTGGTCAGTAGACTGAGTACGCTGAAGAATGCGATCATCTCACCGTCCTACTTCGATCGGAGAAAGGTGTGAACTGAGCTGAAAATGCAGCTCATTCAAAAGTTAAGGGTAATTGGTAAAAATTAATAACTTTTGTACATTGCTTTATATAAGTTTAAATTATGTAACAATTTCTATTCTCTTACTAATGCAAGCCTCCTTCAATTGGGGAGATGATCCGAACATCGTCAAATATATTCTTAAGCACGCAACAAAGTTTCATAAAGATTGGAGATTGGAGTTGAAGAATAAGGTAAAAGATAAATTTTAACCGTATTTGTTAATTTCCTTTACCATAATTCAAATATTATTTCTAACATTACAATTATATTTTTTACTGTTATAAGAACATGAATCATGTGAGGCGTTGCATAATGCACGTCTTTTGATACAACTGCCCATTTGGAAGGAAGCGTGCGAGCATTGGCATAATCCATAGACGCAGATAAAAGTATCTCATATGTTATCATTTATTTAACTAATTTCTAAGTTAATAAATTATACCTTTATTTTAGGATTAGGCCAAAAAGAATAAGGAAAATAGGACTAAGGTTCCATCGAAGACTCATGTCTTGGGTAGGAGAAGCATAGGCTTAATGAAATCCATATACGTACAAAAGTACTTTTAATTATTATTTTCTTTTAAACCTTACAAAAATTCCTAATTTTGTTAAAATTAACTGTTTCAAATTATTGTAGTTCGCCATGCATCGAGGTGCCTAGCTTGATCGGGTGTGAGTATATGAGGGAACTCATTATAGGATGAGTGATGACGAAAATAGGGAGTGGCTTTACAACACATGCTAATAGAGATGCGTAAGTTAAAAAAGATAATACTTTTATTTGATTTTGTAATTATATAATTAAATAAAATTACTTAACGTAAATCAATATCTTTCAGGATAACATGATCAACTTAATGGATCATCCTGAAGACGCCAACTCTACTACAGTTCAACAGCCACTGACAACAGAGGAGGCCTACCAGACCGTCATGCCACCTAAGCATAGCAAGTACATGCGTAGCACAGGGAGGAACGAGACTGTCTCGAGGTGGTATGGGAGAAGGGGGGCATCATCCTTTTCAGCTGAGGTGCATGAGATGAGGAAGGATATTATGGCATTACGTCGCAGAGATGAGGAGAAGGACCATCGGATCAATGAGCAAACAACGATAGTCACGGACAACGCGATGCAAACCAAAGAATTCAACAAGACCATCAAGGAGTTGCTGGCATTACTTAAGAAAGGACATATTGATCACCCGTCCTTTCATCAGTATAAAGATTGTCATGATAACGACGATTTAGGTGGTACCGGTGCTGAGGCATCGGTGTCACAGTATGATTGTATTTTTTATATACATTATCGTTTGTAATAAACTCTGTATACGTTATTTCTTATATGAAATTTTTATTGTGATTTCGTGTGTTTTAATTAAATGCAAAAATAGTTTAAGTTGTATGATTGATTATATTTTTATTAGATTTGTAGTTCTTTACAGGTTCATCACATAAATTAAACACATTTTAAAAAAAAAGCTTTCTCGATCGATTTTAATGGACGACAATATTAGTATTATTGACTATTATTTAAGAAACGTTGACAATATTAATATTCTCGATGGAAATATTGAAATTTCCAAATGTTATATATGAACGGTCGAGAATATTAATATTTTCGACCGTTAACAAACGTACAGCAATAGAAATATTTTTGACCGTTGTTAATAAACGATCGAGATTATGATTTTAGTCGACCGCCTAAATACCGGTTGATGTAAATATTTTCGTCGACCGTTTATTTAGAACAGTTGAGAAAAAGCTTTTTCGAATGTCGAAAATAGACGAGAGAAATAGTCAAACGTTGAGTGGTGATCCACTTTTTTTCCGATAATATTATTCTTAAACGGGCGGGAAAATCTAATAATAATAGTATATTCCTCAATCTTTTTTCTCGACCGTTATTTAAATATTATTGATCATTTTTAACGATCGACAATACTCAATATTTTTGTTGTGATGCATGTTCAAAATTAATTTAGATAGATACTTAAAAACAAATGTAAATCTATTTAGATCATAGGTAAATCGTACTAAGTTAGGTTAGGTGGTGAAGCCAAAAGCTAAGCTCGTTTGTTAGGAGGGGCCAAACTATAGATCAAACTTGGAATATCAATGCATAATTTAGTGCATTCAGGCGTTCCATTAGCATACCAAACAAGCTGGGCAGGTGAGGGTTTGGCCCATCGACCTGTTCCTAACGTTTGTGTAAGTTTAACGTGTAAGTAAGAAGTCAAAATTGCATGTACTAATTAAATTTGCAAATGCATGCTGGATTGTTTGCTTTTGTCAGTATAAATGATTTACAATTTTTTGAATTTGAGTTGTATATTTATGCATATACAGTGGCTTACTTAAAATTCTTTGACCATATAAATGATTCCTCTATTACGATTCGAAGATTGCTCAAGGAGTTACGCAACAGAGACAGGAGATGATGGGGCCAATGCTCCTAGCTTGTGCTCCTCCGTTTAGCATGTTCTTCATGCATGATTTTGTTGAAAATCCTCTATGTTTTCGTTCAATTATGTTTCTTTTCCATCTTTCACTTTTTGGTAAATATCAATGTTAACCAAAAATAGTATTACAATGTAATAATAATAATAATTATTATTATTAATTAGACGTGGTTAGGAGCCAGGGTCAGCGAAAATTAGTTCCCAACGTGGGGAACCATGTTGATGGGTGTCTTGGATCTTGTCACGCTCAATTTCACTCAATTATGTTAGGAATTTTGGGATATCCTTAATTTTTATTTGGCTTAATTTTTATGTAATTAAGAGTTTTAATAGGTTTAAAATTCTTTAGTTTTAATAAGATTATAAGTTTGAAATCATATTAGAAATAAGGGTTTCTTGTCGAAATATGAGTTGTATATTGTGTCCATAAATAGGAGATTAAGCTTTCAAACTCTATAACATTGATTAAAAAGAAGAGAAAAAGAGAGTAGAGTTAAAGTGAGTAATAGTTTATATTTTCTATAATAGAAGCTTTCTCTTCTTCGGCGGTCACAGGAACTGACCGATCGGCTATTGTTAAATCATGTGTTTAGATTTTTGTGTGTGTCATGCATTTTGTAGTTCATTATGCTGCTATGCCCAATAAATTAGGCATACCTATGGTCTTGAATTATTATAAATGACATCTAAAAATATGAAAATTAAGTTTTGTACGAGACTAGCTAAATGCTACATCATAAAAATGATAATAATAATCATCTCTAGAGCCTATGTGATCACCTCTAGAGTTGTAAATTGTGTAATTGAATTACCGGTGGATTGTGTGAGTCTTGGTGAGGACATCGTATTTCGAGCAGGGAGGCTATACCATTCTAAACAGTACCACATCATAAACTGGAACAGTGAAATGTGTATATAAGGTGTTGAAAATTATGATTTGAGAATTTGGATTCAAACATTTTAGGCAGTTACTTTTAGTCGATTGTGTTAACTTGTTAGGTTTAGTCACATTTAGACTCAAACTCAACTGAAAAATTCTAGAATTAATAACAGTTATTTTGATTGTTTAGTTATAAAAATCTGATTTCCTTTAAGTTGAAACTACCTTCAACTTCTTACATCCCAATTCTCACCCCTCATTGAAGCGGGTAGTTGGGAGTGGGGGTTCCCAACGTCTAGCTGTGAAACTATAGGGGTTAGATGCAAATGTTTCAATCATCATTGATCGAGAGACATTGGGCACCAAACTGAATTCCGATTATCTACTTAGCAAATACATTCACCGTATAAAAAGGCCCTATAAGTTAAAGAATATAAGTATCTTCGATTTAAAGTCTTTTTTTATGAGTTATTCTTGACTTACATCTATGATAAAAAGTAGTCTGATTTCCTTAAGACACATGTTCACCAAAAACAATGGTTGACATGTACCTTCGTAACAATTCTCGATAGCTAAAAAGTATGGAAACACAGGTTGTGGCGTAAGCAGTGGTATGATGTATTGTTTTCATATTTTACTTAGTGTGGATGATGTTGATTTATTTGATAATTAATATTTAATATAAATAAATAAAAAATATAAGGCTTATTAATTTTTATTATATTAAAAAAATATCACACTATTTTAATTTAAAAAATATATAGATGGTAAAAAATTTTGTATCGGTGATAAATTATTTTGTATCGATGATAAATTATTGTAAGATATTTTTCAATTGGTGTAATCTTATTTTGCATTTGTGTAAAATTATTCTAAGGGTAGATTCACCTATTCAAAATGATTTTGACTTATGAGTTTAGGATTTAGGTTTATAAAAAGTAGTTTCCCATATGAGAAGGGATTTTTCATCTTACGGTTTAGGATCTAGGATTTAGGATGTGAGGTTTAGCTTAAACACTAAAGACTAAACCATAAACCGTAAGATAAAAAATCACATTTCAAGTGTAAAATCACTTATCATACGTGAAGAAACACTTGAAATTTAATTTTACACCAGTGCAATCTCACTTTCCACTCGTGTAAAATAATATTATACTGGTGCAAAGTAGTTCAAAGTAAAATGTCGTGTAAAAAAATATTACACCCTTGAAAAATAATCTTGTACGAATACAAAGTAATGTAAAGTAAGATTGTACCGGTGTGATCTTACTTTACATTCATGTAAAATTATTTTAAAGGTGTAAAGTGATTTTACACACTCTTATAAAAATAATTTATTATTGATTTCAATAACGATTTACTTTACCACGTGTCATTACTTTTTTTACATTAAAAAAAAATGAGACAAAAGTTAAAACCATATTTACAATTACATATCAATTTTTACATCACCTTCTACGTTTATCAACCCGCATCTTCTCTTGATGTATATCCTTGACTTATATTAATTCATTCTGCGGTGATTCTTGTCCCACGCTAAAAGTTGAAATTTGTCCATGTTTAAAATGATGGCCAGAAAGAAAAACAGCCTTTCTCTGGCGATTTGGCATTTAGAATCAAAAGTCACATTTGAATATAAATGTAGGTACAATGAATATATATAGGTGTATTATGATACAGAGAATCGTAATATTTTTTTTTATTTTGAGTGATCTCACTTGCATGAGTTGCGCCGGACCCAGAAATCCCATTTCCAACCTCAAGGTCCAACGTGTTAGGCCATATGGTTGACGTATGTACAGGAGATACAATTAATCGATGAGACCGAAGTAGTTGCACTGTTACGCATCTTTCTGAGAGAAACGGTAGGTGCATCGTATGTTAGCAGAAATGCATCCTCTCCACACAAAAATGTCAGACTTTGTTCGCAACCGCGCAATGCAATCAATGATGCACAGCTCTTCCTACGTGTTGATTTTTGGCAATTTACTAAATTTACGAAGTCCTGGAAATTTTCATGTTGGCATTCCCACGCAATCGAAACAAAATACCCATGGATGGTTGATGCAAGTAATATTTTAAAAATAAGACCGGATCGATTGGTTCAGACGATTCAATCAAAAATCGATGCGATCGATTGATTTGAATTATAAAAATCAAAATCGGTATGAATGGATTAAGTTTGGATCAGGCTGGCTGGTTCTGTCAACATCAGTCTCATGAGGGTTGAAGAAAAAGAAACACAAATACATGCATTTTAGTTTGGTCAAATTTTATAAGAGTTAGTTTATTCAAGGAGATAAGAAAGTGATGTTAAAACAAGAAGTGAAATTAATATTAACTTGTAATAATATATTATTTATAAAGTCGTATTAATATCTAGTTGTGTTTATTTAAATTGATCTTAAATTATGATGTTAATTTAATAATGATATTATGTATATAAAACATAAGATATATTAGAGATACAAGTGATATACGATTTTAACATAGGTTTAGTTAGCATTAATTGAAATTGGTGTCAGATAAATTCGAGTTAACAGATAAGTGGTTAAATAGTTAATTAAACAAGGGTTAATCGCCTTTTCTGAGGTTAACTCCCCCAAGAAAATTAAACCTAAAACATAAAAATAAAGATTTAAAAATTTATGCATTCAATTTTAGTAATATCTTTTGTTTTTGTTTGTTATTTGCTAAAGACATCTTAATTTTAGCGTGTCACGATCCGATCCTAAATCCTTACAGGACCTGAGATCGGCTTACTTCGGTTTATCTTAAGATCCAGTCGTTCAACAAGAAATAACCAAGTAACATTCAACAAACCACAATCACACAAGTACAATAATTAAGCAAAAAGAAATTTATAGTAGGGAAAAGAAAAACAGTAATATTACAGCCATCACATCAAACGAGTAAATGTAACAGAAGACAAAGCTATAAAAACTCACTATCAAGCAGTAAAACTAAAGCTAGGCTCGACTAGACCCAGCGTTCTCAGCAGCTGGTGATTCGGGCTGCTCAAATCCCTGACCTGTACAGAATTTATTTAACTGGATTCAGCTAACGCTGAGTAGAATGGTGGCTAAGAATTAACATACATTTAACAAATAGTTAACATAAAATTTTTCATTTTCCAATTATGTTATACATGTGGGTGCGTAGAGATCTCTAATTAGAATTTGTTACCTAATCTTCCTGTTCCCTATAGGAACGATTTTGCTTGCAGCTTCTCGTGATATAGGATGCCCACGAGGCACTCTCCTGGCCGGGGGAGTCCCACCGTGGTAGTCCTATACTCGGTTTACCATCTCGAGGTCACGATCGTGACGTAGCGGTGACTACGGCACACGTGATATGCGCGCGGGTAGCTACCCCGCACTAGCACGCGGTTAGTCGTTTCTGCTAGCGAGTACGCCTTAACATACAGTGCGGAACAGTATAGGGCATTTCCCTCTCAGAACAGAATAGGGGTCTTAACACTCAAGGGTTTCGCCCCTCCTCAGTCCGCGTACCCTCGTCCGACTACCTCGATTTGCCCAATGGGCTGACGAGAGTCAGTGTAGGGTGGCCATACCTAGCCCCGGGTCCCCTGGGGTGGATAGCTCCCCCCTACACTAAGTAGCTCACCTCTGTATCACGTACACGAGGGCCAGTAAGAGTCGTCGTAGAGTGGCCAAACCCACCCCGGGTCCCAACCCAAGGGCGGTAAGCTCCCCTCTACACTACAAGAGATAGTTGCTCTCTTCGGTACCACGTAAACAAAGGTCAACTTACCTCCCTTAACAGCTGCCCATAGGCAGCGAATTCCCAGAACCATCCGATTCTCCGTAGTACGGTGTTCTTGTTTACATTCCCCGTTGGGTTCGTTACGGAGCTTCTTTTTCACATCCGAGTTGGAATGTTTGGAACAAACAGTTCAATTTCCATTTTATTATAGTAGGGGTCCATTTTAGATAAAAACAGGCAGCTTTTGATTACTCAATCATTCACATGCAGTTTCTTCTAACCCTAGTGTTTATGCTAAGACCTAGGGTTCAAGAATTTATTTTCGAATATACGTTTATTCTTTTCTAGGGTTTATCTCAAGTCCTAGGATTACTTACTTGCATGTATTCAATTAGAGATTTAAGGTTGTAACCACTCTACCTGGGTAACCAGGTGGAATGGGGGCTCGTACAGTGGCTCCGGACGTCTACACAGGTCCCATACACCTGACGGACTGGAGACCTAAATTATGGATTGATGGGCCAAAAGGTTCAGAAAGATATAAACAAGGTATCATTATACAGAGAAACTCGTACGAAAAACAAAGATGATTTTTTTGCGGAAAAGTGATAATAATAGGGCCTTACATGGCCCAAAACACGCTATCAGACGAAAATTAGACATCTGGGAAATGTCCCAGACGTCTTAAAATAGTTCTCAGGGATACCTCTCTTGGTGTTCTGCTATCAGACTTCTGGAACTCAATGTCGACGTCCCAGGACTTCATCAGACATCTGGGGGTGCTCCCAGACGTCTGAAACTTTCTCGGCTACGCTCTCACCTTCTGACACATACACGTACGCTGTCAGGACTTGTCAGAAAGATAAAGTATGGAAAGTAGATCTCTACCAGACGTCTTGCTCTACCTTTGGACGTCCGGTAAGACGTCTGGGTGTCTCTCCGGTTGTCTTATTTCACGGAAAAATGACTTCCGCAGAACCGCTCTGACTCTCCTTGCCTGTAGGTGCTGCAGCAGAACAGTGCTACACCCTCCGCTCTCGCGCTTCCTCTCGCTCGGGCTCTCCGCTCTTCACTCACTCTCGCCTTCGCTCTGCTCTCGGCTACGGGGTGGGCAACGAAGAGGAGGGGGAGAGGTTTATAAAGGGAGAGGAGGTGAGGGGGGTGGAAAGGCGAAGCATAGCGCGGAGTGGCGTCGCAAGAGGTGGTGCAGTGAGGCTGGAGAGGTGGGGTGAGGGAGGAAGTATGGCGTACGTACGTTCCACGCTGAAAAGTATTTTCAGACATCTGGTGAACGTCCCAGATGTCTTAAATGACCAAAAGGGTGGTGGGTTGTTTCAATATAACAAACTTAAAGGAAGTTTCGTGTTTCGTCCCCGAAACTTGAACTGACTAGGGTGCGAAAAATATAATGTAGCAGCGTATAACAAACTTAAAGAGGACTGATGTAAGTCAAAAGAGTCATACCTTCGAAGAGTTCCGGGTACTGCTCTCGCATTGCCGACTCAGGCTCTCAAGTTGCCTCCTCATACCGCTGGCTTTTCCATAGGACTTTCACCAGGGGTACTTCCTTCCGCCTCAACCTCCGAATGGCTCGAGCTAGTATCTGTACAGGTCTTTTGGGGTAGGTCAGGTCATCTCCCACTTCGATGCTCTTGTGGCTAAGGACATGGCTAAGGTCGGTGATATATCTTCTGGGGTTTGACACGTGAAATACGTTGTGCACTCCAGAAAGCTAGGGAGGAAGGGTAAGCCGGTAAGCGACGGGTCCTACCCGCTTTAAGACCTCAAAGGGTCCCACATATCTCGGTGCAAGCTTCCCTCTCATCCCAAACCGCTACAAGCCTTTCATCGATGAAATACTGAGAAAAGCACGATCTCCAACCTCAAATTGTACCTCCCTATGCTTCAGATCGGCGTAACTCTTTGCCTGCTTCGGACAGTACGCAGTCGTCAATGAATCTGCTCGATCACCTCCTGACTCTGGCGTATCAGACGGGAGCCGACCTCCCACTTGGTCCCTACCACTACCCAACTCAAGGGGGTCGTACACTTTCTCCCATACAGAGCTTCATATGGTGCCATGTCGATGCTCGAGTGGTAACTGTTGTTGTATGCGAATTCTGCCAGAGGCAAATGCTCCTCCTAGGAGCCTCTCCAGTCCAGTGGGCAAGCGCGCAGAAGGTCCTCAAGGGTCTGAATGGTGCGCTCTGATTGTCCATTTGTCTGGGGGTGTGTAACGACCCGGTTCCTGAGTCCCTACGAGATACGAGAACCGGACCGACTCGACTAATCCCAAGACCTAGTCGTCCAACGAGGAAGTAACCAAAAGAGCAGTAAAATAAACCCCATTCAGCATGAATGTAACTAACAGTAAGAAAGTACAGCAGTAAGGAAAGAAACTACTACAGTAGATACCACCACAACAGTAGAACAACATTTATCATATAACAAAAGCTGCAGGTAAAGAAAAGTACAGCGGAAACAAGAACTACTCACTATAACAGAAACAAAAGAGGTACAAAAGACTGTGGTAAACTCTACTGGACCCTACTCGGCCCAGCGTCCTCTGCAGCCGCTAACCCTGGCTGCTCAACACCTGGTCCTGAAAAAGGTAACGAGTGTAACACGTCAGCAAAACGCTGAGTAGAGTGGCAAACTAACTAAAGACAACAGTAGAGTGTACAGTAGCTGTTATGTTCTATTACTTCCTTTACTCACATCTTTCAATTTTTCTCACTATTTCATTTATTTCTCAGATCCTTTACTTGATCTTGAATGTTCCTCGTGGGAACGATCTTGATTGCAGTCTTTTCCAAAAGTAGAAGTAGCACGTGGTGCTCTCCTGGCCGGGAGAGTCCCCCGTGGTGATCCTACCCTCAGTCAACCACCCCAAGGTCACTGACAGACGTAACGGTGACTACGGCACGCGCGATAAACACACAGGTAGCTAACCCGCACTGGCACGCGGTCAGTCGTTTCCGTTAACGGGTGCGCCCAAAGCACAGCACGGAACCAGGGCAGAGCCCTCTCAGTAACAGGGGTCCAACCCCTCCACAGTAACCAAACCGGGGCCTTGCCCCTCCACAGTCTGCGCACCCTCGCCTGACTACCCTGGTTTGCCCTAGTGGGCCTAACAAGTCGGTGAAGGAGGCTAGCAGAACCCCGGGGCCCGTGGGGTAGCTAGTACTCTCCTAACACTAGTAGCTCTCCTCGGTACTACGTACACGAGGGCCAGCAAGTCGGTACAGAGCGGCTAATCCTAACCCCGGGTCCCTGGGGTGGCTGGCCCCACTCTGCACTAAACAGGTACAGATACTTCCCTTGGTACTGCGCACCCAAGAGACAGTACAAACTACATCTCAGTTCCATTCCTTTTTCTTTCCAGGAGTTCCACTCCTAATTCCCCGTAGGGTTCCAGCTCTTTATCTCAGAACATCATATGTTTCACTTTCCAGTTTCACGTTCTCACAATCCATGATCTCAATCATGTTTCTTTATTCATAACAGGCAGCTGTTAATTCAATTTACAGGTAGCTTTATATTCCTTTCCATTTTCCAAGACTACAGTATTATACATTCCACTAGTTTTTCCATCCTAGGATTCATGCCACATCCAAGGATCTAGCATACAACTAGTTTTCCAGCCCTAGGATTCATGCATCACCTAGGAGCTATCATTCCATCTATTTCTCATTCCTAGGGTTCATGCAATGTCCTAGGTTCTATTTATGGTTTCATAATTTAACAGATTTTAATAACTTAAAGCCACTCTACCAGGTACAACGGGAGTAATGGGGGCGTGATCGGGAATCCCGCGTGCCTCCGCGACTCCCAAGACTGCAACTGAACGAGGTCCTATCACAAGGATCAAACACAAGGAAAGTCTCAAAACGGTGTATAGCTACTGTAGACGGGTAGAGGAATTAATTCTGAAAAGAACGCAACTCGAATCGCGGAAAACGGAGCCCAAACGGGCCCTAAACGGGTCGAAAACGACGACACTGTGTAAAATCAGACGTCTGGAACTTCTTCCAGACGTCTTAAAAATTGGTTCAGAGAATTACCTGCTTAGCATGGTTTCCCAGATGTCCAGAAGTCTGCGGGGACGTCTGGCCTAGCTCACAGACGTCCGATGGTCACCCCGGACATCTGGAGGTCACTCCCGCCGTCTGGTACAACTTCCAGACATCTGATTCGCAAAGAATGGCGAATCAGCGAGCCTGCGCACAGCCAACTCCCTCCCTCAGTACGGTCAGTCGACAGGAAGGAAGAAGAAAGTGGAAAACTCACATTTCAGACGTCTGTATGTTCTTCCAGATGTCTCCCTCGCCGTCTGTCTATAAACCCAAACGTCTGATTCTGGAAATTTTTCCAGAACAGGGCACCGCTCGGCCTTCGCTCGTGACGCCGCCCGTGTCGCACCTCGCGCGTCTGCTACTCAGACCGCAGCAGGTCCCTCTCCGCGTCGTTCCGCGGCTCCTGCGCCCTCCGCCGGCCAGCCAAGCCGCTCCGGCGAGCTCGCCCTTGCACGCCGCACCTCCTCCGCGCTCACTGCGGCCGCCGCTGCCGCCCTCGCGCTCGCTCGCTCTCGCGCACAGGAAGGAGAAGATTAAGGGGACGGTGGAGACGACAGGAGGGGAGGCGTGGCCTTTTAAGGCCGCGCGAGGAGGAGGGAGAGAGAGCGCGGCAGGCCTGCAGCTGCAGAGAGAGAGGGAAAAAGAGAGAGAGAGAGGAATCGCGGGTCTGCGCGCACAGGCACGCAGACGAATCTCTCGTGCGAAAAATAACTATTTTACAGACGTCTGGAAACGACCCCAGACGTCTGGTTAGACGTCTGGATGTTCTCCCAGACGTCTTGTCAGACGTCTGGGCCACCTCCCAGATGTCTTAAAAGACTTCTGGGGCACGCGTTCGTTACAGGGTGATGGGCTGTACTGAACTTCAGACAAATCCCCAAGGCTCGCTGAAATTCTGCCTAGAACTGGGAAGTGAAATGAGTGTCCCTGTCTGAAATAATTTCGCAGGGAACCCCATGAAAGCGTACTATGTCTCTGATGTATCTCTCTGCCAATTGTGCTGGTCCATAAGTGACTCGGATTGGCAGAAACCATGCCGTCTTTGTTAATCTATCAACAACCACTCAGACTGCATCGTGCCCTCTCTGTGTCACAGGTAACCCCACTACCAGATCCATAGTGACACTTTCCCACTTCCATTCTGGAATGGGAAGTGATTGCAGGCCTCTGATGTTCGGCCTTCACCTGTTGGCATATTAGACACTGCTAGACGGAAAGGCCAACATCCCGCTTCATGCCTCTCCACCAAAAATCACGTCGTAGGTCGTGATACATTTCCGTGTTCCCGTGATGTATGGTAAATCTGGATCCATGAGCCTCAGTCAAGAGCTCCCTCAACAGCTCCTCATCTCTAGGAATACACAAGTGTTCCCTCATATGCAAAACTCCGTTAGTGAAAGAGAATTCTCCTGGGTTCCCTGCCAATATTTGGTCTCGCTGTACCCGTAGATATGAGTCCGTCATTTGTTTAACCATGATGCGATCCACCAGCTCTGGTCGGTCTGCCTCGCAACTGTCATTGCCCCGCAATACCCCTGTGTCTCCTGAAGTCACCAGCTGCTCAACTCCTCCATGAGCCTCCAACTTTGTGCTTGTAAGCAAGCCAAGTGGGCGGGTGCCTTCCGGCTCAAGACGTCAGCTACCACATTGGCCTTTCTTGGGTGGTAGGAGATGCTGCAGTCGTAGTCCTTCAGGAGTTCCAACCAGTGTCTTTCCTCATGTTGAGCTCCTTATGGTCAAACAGATATCTGAGGCTCTTATGGTCAGTGACAATCTCTAACGTCTCTCCGTAAAAATAGTGCCTCCAGGTCTTCATTGCTAGAACGACTACTGCCAATTCTAGGTCATGAGTGGGGTGGTTATGCTCGTGGGGCTTTAGTTGCCACAAAGAATACGCGACAACATGACCCCGCTGCATAAGTACACCCCCAAATCCCTGCAACGAGGCGTCTGTGTAGACGATGAATCCGCCGTTGCTGTCAGGGATGGTGAGTATAGGAGCTGAGGTCAACCTCTCCTTCAGCTTCTGAAAGTAAGACTTACACTTGTCTGTCCAGGCGAAGGGTGCGTCCTTCCGAGTCAAATGAGTCATAAGACAGGCAATCTGAGAGAACCCTTGGATAAATCGTCTGTAATAACCAGCCAACCCCAGGAAACTGCGTATCTCTGTCACCGAACGCGGTCTCTCCCACCTGAGTACTGCCTTTACCTTGATTGGATTCACAGCTAAATCGTCCTCTAAGATCACATGACCCGGGAAGGTGACTTGTCTCAACCAGAATTCGCATTTGCTGTATTTGGCATACAACCTGTGCCGTCTCAAGGTATCCAAGACCATGTGAAGGTGTGGCTTATGCTGCGTCTGGTCTTGTGAATAAATGAGCACGTCATCAATGAAAATAACTACGAACTGATCCAGATATGGTCGAAAAATGCGGTTCATCAAGTCCATGAAAGCGGTAGGGGCGTTGGTCAATCCAAACGGCATGATCAAGAACTTGTAGTGGTCGTACCGTGTACGAAAGGTTGTCCTGGAGACGTCGGTCTCCCTAATCCTCGGTTAATGGTATCCTGACCTCAGATCTATCTTTGAAAATACCGTGGCATCCCTCAGCTGGTCGAAGAGGTCATCTATGCGTGGTAATGGTACTTGTTCTTGATGGTGACCCGATTCAGCTGTTTGTAGTCAATGCACAACTGAAGAGTACCATCCTTCTTTCTCACGAACAGGACGGGGGCTCCCCACGGAGAGGCACTGGGCCTTATGAAGCCTTTTTCTAGCAGATCCTGTAGCTGTGTCTTGAGCTCTCGCAGCTCAAGCGGGGCCATTTGGTACAGTGCTGAAGAAATGGGGCCTGTCCCCAATATCAGTGAGATCTCGAACTCGATCTCATGCTTAGGTGGCAGTCCTGTCAGCTCCTCTGGGAAGACATCGGGGTACTCACAGACCACCGGAATACTCTGTATACTGTCCACGGGGATGGGCTCTGCTAGAACGCAAGAAAGGAAGCCCTCGCACCCTTGACTTAGTAGCTTTGCTACCGGAAGTGCGGAGATGCATCTGAATCCTCCGTCCACAGGCTGGCCGTGGAACTCGAAGGGAGGCAGCCGTAGTATGTAGAAGACAATCTTCCTCCCAAAATAATCTACAAGGGTGTGGTATGCGGCCAACCAATTCATCCCCAAGATTACATCGAAGTCATCCATCAGGATCATGATCAGGTCAATCGGGAGAATGTATCGCCCTATCATGACCTCACGTCGGTGAGAACCTCTTCTGCAACAAATACCTGTCCACTTGGTCCTTTAATCAGGAAGGGCTCCTTTAAAAGCACACAGCTCACTCCCATGCAGACAGCGAAACTCGTAGAAACAAACAAATGCGTGGCTCCGGAATCGAAAAGAGTGTAGACGAGTCACCGGAAATAGTAACCATCCTGCCACTACGGAGCCCGAAGCTCTGGCATCTTCGTGAGTTAGGGCGTTAACACGCACTTCAGTCCTCGGTGTAGAAGAAACAGCTGTGCTTTGGGTCGGGTGGGAGGCAGCAGGTCGGTACCCTCCTCGTGATTGCTGCCCTCCTCCTCGGGTCTGGTATCCGCGACCGCCAGATCGGCCTCCAATGCGCAATGCTGGGAGCGTCGGTTGCGTTGCAGTCCTAGATGGACAATTCCTCCATATGTGACTCGGCTGGCCACACTGACAGTAGAGGGGTATGCGACTCCCCTTTCTCTGTTGTCCCTACTAGTGACTAGGCGGGGGTCTGCTGCAGTCGGTTGATCCTTGTTGGGGACCCCCATAGGTCCATGGTGGATCCACAGAACGGGACGGTTCCCCTGCTGGTGTCTGGGCCTCCTCTCCTAGCAGCCTTATGAGTGCTCCTGTGGGTAGGGCCTCTTCCGTCCTCCTCCATCAATATCTCGTGCGGACGGGTTGGTCTCCTCGTAGGTCATGGCAGCCTCGACTATGCGAGAGAAGGTAGGCAGCTTCAGGTGCTTTACGTACCCTCGGATGGCGGGTCAGAGACCCTCGGTGAATCTCCACAAACGCTCCTCCTCGGTGGATGCAGTTGTCGGGGCGAAGGAAGACAGCTCCAGAAAATGCGTACGGTACGCGCTAACTGTCATTTCCCCTTGGCGAAGAGTATGGAACTCCCACCTCCTCTGATCCTACCAAGTCTGTAGGAAGTACTGCTCACAGAAGAGTGCCACAAACCGGTCCCACGTCAGTTCTCCCTCCTCCTGTCCTCTGATCTCCTTCCACCACCTGTGGGTTGCACTCTCCAGCTGATACGTGGCGAGGGCCACACGGCATTCTGCAGGAGGACAGAGGGTGTCGATGATCTTCTCCATTTGTTCCAGCCAATCTTCTGCCTCAGACGGGCTTTCCTCCCCCTTGAAAGAGGGGGGCTTCAGCTTCTTGAATTGGCTGAAAACCTCAAGGTGTAGCCGCAGTGGAGGGAGGGGTGTACCTCCAAGAAAGGAAGACTCGTGCCCCGAAGTGTCTGAAGGGGGCGGTAGAGGATCACCCCCTCTCCCTCCAGCTAGTCCAGTGCCGTGGCGGCTTGCCTGCCCCACGGAGGATTCCCCTTCCTCATCCCCAGGAAGGGAAGGCTGAGGAGGAGGCTGATGGAGCTCCTCCCGTATAAGACTCCGAATCAGTTGGGCGAGGTCTGGGGCTTGGATGCCCGTGAGGAGAGGTGGAGTGGCTTTATCTTCGACCATCGCTTGTCCTCCCCTGCGACCACGTCCGCAGCCTGCCTCAATAGCTCCCTGGCGAGGCATTTCCTACTCAAAGATTGAGGAGGAAAGAGATTATAGGTGCCTGTTTGACCAAAGAAGAGACGTGAGACTCGGATACAATAATCAAGAGAAAATGTTGTGATGATTATCTTAGTTACATGTACAAGTGCGGTGTTTTCCGGACTACTTGGTTCATTTCTCGGGACAACCTTGCTCTAATACCATCTTGTCACGACCCGGTCCCAAATCCCTACAAGATTTGAGATTGGCTCGCTTCGGTTTATCCCAAGATCCAGTCATCCAACAAGAAATAACCAAGTAACATTCAACAAACCACAATCACACAAGTACAATAACTAAGCAAAAAGAAATTTACAGCAGGGGGAAAAAAACAGTAATATTACAACCATCACATCAAACGAGTACATGTAATAGAAGACAAAGCTATAAAAACTCACTATCAAGCAATAGAACTAAAGCTAGGCTCGACTAGGCCCAGCGTCCTCAGCAGCCGATGGCTCGGGCTGCTCAAATCCCTGACCTGTACATAATTTATTTAACTGGAGTCAGCTAACGCTAAGTAGAGTGGTGGCTAAGAAGTAACATACATTTAACAAATAGTTAACATAAAATTTCCATTTTCCAATTATATTGTACATGTGGGTGCGTATAGATCTCCAATTAGGATTTGTTACTTAATCTTCTTGTTCCCTATAGGAATGATTTTGCTTGCAGCTTCCCGCGATATAGGATGCCTACGTGGCACTCTCCTAGCCAGGGGAGTCCTACCGTGGTAGTCCTATACTCGGTCTACCACCCCGAGGTCACGGTCGTGACGTAGCGGTGACTACGGCACAAGTGATAAGCACACGGGTAGCTACCCCGCACTGGCACGTGGTCAGTCGTTTCCGCTAGCGGGTACGCCTCAACGTACAGTGCGGAACAGTATAGGGCTTTGCCCTCTCAGAACAAAACAGGGGTCTTACCCCTCAGGGGTCTTGCCCCTCAGGGGTCTCGCCCCTCCTCAGTCCGCGTACCCTCGTTCGACTACCTTGATTTGCCTAATGGGCTAACAAGAGTCGGTGTTACGACCCGGTTCCCAAATCCCTACAGGACACGAGATCAGACTGACTCGACTGATCCCAAGACCCAGTCGTGTAACAGGAAAGTAACCAAAAAGCTAGAAAGTAAACCACATTCACTATGCTAACAACTACCAGTAACAAAAGTACAGCAGTAAAAAAGTAAAACTAGTACAGTACACACCACCACAATAGTAGAAAAATAAACGGGTACAGGAATATAATGTTCAAAATGAAAGAGTACAGAAGTGCCGTAAACTACTCACTACAACTGGAAAGCAGTACAACAGAAAGCTACAACTATTGGGCTCTACCGGGCCTAGCACCCTCTGCAGCCGTAGGCTTTGACTGCTCAACACCTGGACCTGAAAAGGGTTATGAGTATATGAAGTCAGCGAACGCTGAGTAGAGTGGCAACCAACTAACTAAACAGTAAAGGTGGACAGGTAGTTGTTGTTTTTCAGTTACTTTCTTTAACTAATTATTATTTTTCACCATTTAGTTTATTTATCAGGTTTCTTTCTTGATCTTGAATGTTCCTCGTGGGAACGATCTTGATTGCAGTCTTTTCCGAAGAGTAGAAGTCGCATGTGATGCTCTCCTGGCCGGGAGAGTCCCCCGTGGTGGTCCTACACTCAGTCAACCACCCCAATGTCACAAACAGACGTAACGGTGACTACGGCACCCGCGATAAGTGCACGGGTAGCTACCTCGCACTGGCACGCGGTCAGTCTTTTCCGTTAGCAGGTGCGCCCAAAGCACAGCACGGAACTAGTATAGGGCATAACCCTCTCATTAACAGGGGTCTAGTCCCAAAGAATCAAACAGGGGTCTCCCCCCTCCACAGTCCGCGTACCCTCGCCTGATTACCCTGGTTTGCCCAGTGGGTTTAACAAGTCGGTGTAGGGCGGCTAGTTGAACCCCGGGCCTCGTGGGGTGGCTATTTCTCTCCCTACACTAGAAGCTCTCCCTGGTACAGTGTACACGAGGGCCAAGAAGTCGGTACAGAGTGGCCAATCCTAACCTCGGGTCCCAACCCAAGGGCGTCTAGCTCCGTTCTACACTAAATAGGGGGGACAGTCGCTCTCCTTGGTACTCCATACTCAAGGGCCAGCTCACTTCCCCACCCATATTTCCAGTTCCATTCCATTTATTTCTAGGAGCTCTACTCCTAATTCCCCGTAGGGTTCATGCTCATATTTCTCAGGCCATTCCATATCAAGTTTCATCATTTCTATTTCCATTCTCAGGTTACACATATACAACTGGTAATTCTATCATTCATATTTCTATATTCAGGTTATTCACAGGTAGTTCGTGTTTCCAACATTCACATTTTCATTTCCAAGTTATATACATGCAGCTCATATTATGTGTGCGACAGGAATTTACATTCAACAGTTAACTAGCACAAGTACTACACAATTCGCAGGCAACTGTTATTCATTTACAGGCAATTGTTATCATTCTATCTACTCATTTAAGATCGCAATCCATTCATTCAAAATAGACATTCCAGTATTTCTAGTCCTAGGATTCATGCCACATCCTAGGTTCTAATCATTCATTCCACACATGCATTTAGGTTTTAATTAAATTAAGGGGAAGCCACTCTACTAGTAAACCCAGGAATAATGGGGGCTTGAAAGGCAGGCTCACGTGCCTCAGCAAGCCTCGAACTTGCAATGGAAACAAGTCCTATGACAAGGATCAATCACAAGAGAATACTCAGAACAGTATAAAAAGTATTCCAACAAGTAGAGGAAATCATGCGGGAAACATCGGTATCTTAATTGCAAAAATTGGACCTCAAACGGACCCTAAACAGGTCAAAAACAGTGATTCTGACTCAAATCAGACGTCTGGAACACCTTCCAGACGTCTTAAAAGAACCCAGAGCCATACCTCAAGTCCTGCGCTGCTCCTCAGATGTCCGGGAACTCTGCTGGACCGTCTGGACTCAATTCCAGATGTTCGACCACCTCTTCGAACGTCTGGAAACGCTTCCCATCGTCTGGTGCCTCGCCCAGACATTTGAAGTGCATGGGAGGACATGTCTCGCGCCTTCACGAAGCAACTCTTGCGCGAATCAACCGAATCTCCATCAAAAAGGTAAGAAACAATGTCTCGACGGAGCGGCTTGCATGGGAAACAAGGGCAGCAGCCCACACCACGCCGACTCTTACAGGCGACGTACCTCCGCGGAGAGTGGCCAGTAAGAGTTGTCGTAGAGTGGCCAAACCCACCCCGGGTCCCAGCCCAAGGGCGGCAAGCTCCCCTCTACACTACAAGGGATAGTTGCTCTCTTCGGTACCACGTAAACAAAGGTCAGCTTACCTCCCTTAACAGCTGCCCATAGGCAACGAATTCTCATAACCATCCGGTTCTCCGTAGTACGGTGTTCTTGTTTACATTCCCCGTGGGGTTCGTTAAGGAGTTTCTTTTTCACATCCGAGTTGGAATGTTCGGAACAAACAGTTCAATTTCCATTTTATTACAGTAGGGGTCCATTTTAGATAAAAGCAGGCAGCTTTTGATTACTCAATCATTCACATGCAGTTTCTTCTAACCCTAGTGTTTATGCCAAGACCTAGGGTTCAAGAATTTATTTTCGAGTATACGTTTATTCTTTCCTAGGGTTCATCTCAAGTCCTAGGATTACTTACTTGCATGTATTCAATTAGAGATTTAAGGTTGTAACCACTCTACCTGGGTAACCAGGTGGAATGGGGGCTCGTACAGTGGCTCCCGACGTCTCCATAGGTCCTGTACACCCGATGAACTGGAGACCTAAAACATGGATTGATGGGCCAAAAGATTCAGAAAGATATAAACAAGGTATCATTATACAGAGAAACTTGTACGGAAAACAGAGACGGTTTGTTTGCGGAAAAGCGATAATAATAGGGCCTTACACGGCCCAAAACACGCTATCAGATGGAAATTAGTTCTCAGGGATACCTCTCTCGGTGTTCCGCTATCAGACGTTTGGAACTCAATGTTAATGTCCCAGGACTCCGTCAGACATCTGGGGGTGCTCCCGGACGTCTAAAGCTGCCTCGGCTACGCTCTCACCTTTTGACACATACACGTACTCTGTCAGAACTTGTCAAAGAGAGAAAGTACGGACAATAGATCTCTACCAGACGTCTTGCTCTACCTTCGGACGTCCGGTAAGACGTCTGGGTGTCTCTCCGGCCATCTGATTCAGCGGGGAAATGACTTCCGCGGAACCGCTCTGGCTCCCCTTGCCTTCAGGTGCTGCAGCAGAACGGCGCTGCACCCTCCGCTCTCGCGCTTCCTCTTGCTCGGGCTCTTCGCTCTTCACTCGCTCTCGCCTTCGCTATGCTCTCGGCTACGGGGTGGGCAACGAAGAGGAGGGGGGGAGGTTTATAAAGGAAGAGGAGGTGGGGGCGAAAAGGCAAAGCATGGCGCGGAGTGTGTCGTAGGAGGTGGTGCGGTGAGGCGCAGTGAGGCAGGGTGAGGGAGGAAGTATGGTGTATGTACGTTCCACACTAAAAATTATTTTCAGACATATAGTGAACATCCAAGACGTCTGGATAGACGTCTGATAAATGTCGCAGACATCTTAAATAATCAAAGAGGTGTTGAATCATTTCATAGCGTAATTATAATTTCAAAATAATTTTTCCTTTTACATATTTTCATTGAATTTTTAATTAAATCTAATATAAATTATTTAAAGATCTTACCGTTTAAATTCTTTCGATTCTTTCATGTTCACATCATCAATGATTCAATCGGAATAAATTATCCGTTGAATCACCAAAAAAATTTAAATTAATACTTAACCAATTCAATGGCTGATCCACTATTTAAAACATTGGATGCAAGTGCACACGCTTTTTTAATGAAAAGTTACG
Source organism: Thalassia testudinum (assembly GCA_037157565.1). Taxonomy (NCBI): domain Eukaryota; kingdom Viridiplantae; phylum Streptophyta; class Magnoliopsida; order Alismatales; family Hydrocharitaceae; genus Thalassia; species Thalassia testudinum. The sequence continues at coordinate 52,284,435 of JAZHRO010000077.1, read as the reverse complement.
AGTCAACTGCCCTTCACACAAGAGTAGGGTCTCCGTCTCTCTCTCTTTTGTTTCCAAAGGAAATTCAAAATTGGCATCGCCGTAAGTAATCACAAGTACATCGCTGAATGAGTGTTTCTTTCTTTCCTTTTTTTTTTTTTCCTTCTAACAAATCACTTAATGCGTGTGGTATGAACGGTACAGACAAGAAGTCAACTGACATCGTCCATGTCGACCAAGTGGCGACAACCAATAACATTCAAGAGTGATATGTTTTTCAATACCACCAAGAGGGTTCTCTGGAAGCTTCCACCTCGGAGAGTTCTCTCTTCTGACTGATAGAGTAGATCGGGTGCTCCCATTTCACCCTTTTTTTTGAGGGTAAGATATTTTGAGGTGGTGGAGCTTTTGTCGCAGCGTGGTGGGATGGGTAGCAGTGTCAACGTGGATTCGATGTCGGCGGGTGGTGTAGCGTTCGACGACATTGCGACTGTCGGTTGCTCGAAGTTGGAGGGAGGGCTGTGGCTAGGCATGCAATGTTTGATGGTGCTGGGCTTGTAGTGCGATGGCGGTAGCTGCAACGTCAAGGCTAGTGGGGTCGGGTGGTGCGGTGGCTAGGCGAGTGACGGATCTACATGGGTGGGTCGCTTCCTTTGGGTTCATGCTATGGATGCTCTTCGTCCGGATGGTCAAAGGTCTTGGTCTCACCATGCCTTGACATCTTCGAGTTTTAGTTTGGGTTCGACCAATTTTGGTTGTATTTTTTTTTTCCTATGTTGTAGTTGTTGGTTTTGTTTCCCTTTGGGAGAGGTAATTGTTTTCCCTATGTGAGGGTTTGGGGTTGTTGGGTTTGCTGCTCCCCTTGGGGGATGCTAATTTTTCCTTGGGGATTTATTTTGGAGAACATGCGAAAATCCATGCTTCTTACTATCGGGCAAGCTAGATTGTGTTCCGGTGCCTGATTTAGTTAGATTTCCTGTATGTGCTGATAGCTAGGGATTATTCTAGTAGCGTGGTCGTATCTATGAGCATGTTGCGGTGGTTGGTTTCCTGATTACTATTTGAACTCCATATTTGTGATGATTCTTTTTGTTTTGTTTTTAAACTGAAGTCGAAGTTATGTTTCGATTTCTTCGCCTTGTGAGATGTCAGGATTCTCTTCTCTATTTCTACATCACTTGTATGATTTCAACTCTTATAAATGAAAGCTCCCATTGCTTGCCAAAAAAAAAAGTGGCGACAACCAATTTATTATAGTTTGTTGCTCAACTTCTCCCACTGATGAGAAAAAAAATTAGCCAAAAAGTAGAAAATTGTAGGTTCCGATGCAAAAAGTGATGCGGCATACTGCTTTTGTACATTACACAACGTTGAGAACGTTGTCCCACTTGATAACGGATATTTAATGTAAATAAATAAAAGAACGTAAGGTTTATTACGTGGTAGTCCCCACTACATTAAAAAAAACCACCACACCACTTTAACTTAAAACGCACAGGTGATAAAAAACTTTGCACCGATGATAAAATAATTTGCACTGGTGATAAATTATTGTAAGTGTCTTTGCACCGATGCAATCTCATTTTACATCGGTGCAAAATTATTCCAAGGATGGTTTCACATGTCCAAAGTGAGTTTACACCTGTGTAAAGTGATTTTGATCTATGAGTTTATGGTATAGGTTTTTGGAAAGTGATTTTTCACTTGAAAGGTGATTTTTCACTTTAGGGTTTAGGGTTTAGGATTTAGGGCTTAGGGTTTAATGAAGCTAAACCCTAAACACTAAAGAAATGCCTGAGTTGGCTAGGATGGTGAGTACAAGAGCTGAAGTTAGTCTCTCCTTCAACTCCCGAAAGCATGACTCACACTCATTTGTCCAGGAGAAGGGCACGTCCTTCTAGGTCAACTGGGTCATAGGACGCGCGATCTGAGAAAATACCCTTATAAACCGCCGGTAGTAGTCTGCTAGTCCCAGAAAGCTGTGTATCTCTATCACTGTGCGTGCCCTCTCGCACTTGAGTACGGCCTCAACCTAGGCTGGATCCACAACCAAACCGTCTCCTAAAATCACGTGGCCTAAGAAGGTCACCTGTCTCAACTAGAACTCGCACTTGCTGTACTTGGCGTACAGCCTGCGTCGTCTCAATGTATCTAGGATCATACGTAGATGCTGTCCATGTTGTGCCTGATCCCGAGAGTAGACTAGTATGTCGTTGATGAATACCACCACAAACTGGTCCAGGTATAGCCTGAAAACACGGTTCATCAGATCCATGAAAACGAGGGTGTTGGTCAACCAAACAACATGACCAACAACGCGTAGTGTTCGCACCGAATACAGAAGGCCGTCTTGGAGATGTTGGTCTCCCTTCTCCTCCGTTGATGGCAACCTAACCTCAGGTCTATCTTGGAGAACTCGTAGTGGCATCTCTCAACTGGTTGAAGAGGTCATCGATACGAGGCAGCGGATACTTGTTCTTGACGGTGACCCGATTCAGCTGCCTGTGGTCGACATAAAGACGAAGGGTACCATCCTTTTTCTTCACGAATAACATAGGGGCTCCCCACGGGGATGCACTGGGCCTCACAAAGCCCTTCTCTAACAGATCCTGTAATTGAAACTTGAACTCTCGCAACTCAAGCAGGGCCATCTTGTATGGTGTAGTAGAGATGGGGCTAGTCCCTGATACTAGTGAGATCTCAAACTCGATCTCACGCTCTGGTGGTAGTCCTGTCAGCTCCTCTGGGAAAACATCAGGGTACTTGCAGACCACCAGAATACTTTGTAAGTCGGCCACGGGGCTAGGCTTTGCTACAACACAAGCTAAGAAGCCCTCACACCCCTGGCTTAGAAGCTTCGTTGCTCGAAGCGTGGAGAAACCTCTGTCTACCGGCTGGTCGTGAAACTCAAAGGGAGGCAACTCCGGAATGGAGAAGACGATCTTCCTTCCAAAACAATCCACCAGGGCATGAGAGGCAGACAGCCACTCCATCCCTAGGATCACATCAAAGTCCTCCATCGGGATCACGATCAAGTCGGTGGGAAGACTGTGTCCCCCTATAGCGACCTTGCAGTCTGTGAAGACCTCCTCTGCGACAAACAACTGTCCACCTGGGCCTCTAATCAGGAACGAAATCTCTAACAGTACATTACTTAGGCCCAGACTGACGGTAAGACTCGTGACGACGAAAGAATGTGTGGCACCAGAATCAAAAGGGACGCAAACAAGTCAGCCGGAAACTGGAACCATACCTGCCATCACAGAGCTTGAAGCTCTGGTGTCTCTGTGAGTCAGGGTGTTGACGTGCCCCTCAGCCCTAGGTGCAGAAGAAGCAGCCACACTTTGGGTCGGGCAAGCAGCTGCTGGTCGGTACCCTCCTCGTGACTGTGGTCCTCCTCCCTGTGCCAGGTAACCGCGGCCGCCAAATCGGCCTCCAGTGCTCGGTGCTGTGAGCATTTGTTGTACTCCGGCCCTAGATGGGTAGTTCTTATTTATGTGGCCTGGCTGGCCACACTCAGACGTTAGTCACTGTCTCCAGACGTCCTAAAACACATCGAAGGGCATGCCACGCGCCTTTCCAACGTCCCGTACCTGCGCATGTGCTCAGGTTAAAAAATGCGACACCTAAAACTCAACGTACGTGCATGCGATGCATACAGAGCATGTACCTTGGCACTCTACGTGTTGTCAGACGTCCGACGCCAGCTCCGGATGTCTTGAGGCTCCTTGACGTGCCTTCGTGCGTGTGTGTTAAGAGGTGTTGTTATAGTTGCACTTGATACGTCGGTTTTAAAGGAAGTAAACGGAGGTGAGTCCGAGTGTCGATCTCAGGGAGGCGTGGAAATCGGATTTTGTTTACCACTTGTTGTCACGAAAAAGGCAGAGTTTTGCTTGCGAAAGAGACGGTTTTGAAAAGCGAGAGATAGAGAGAGTTTAGGGTTAGAAAGCTCTTGGTTTTGATCATGCACTTTAAACAGAAATTAAAATGGCAACTAAATAGAAAATAATTTCATTAAACATGCATTCATAGTTCATGATTTACAACATTAAATACATGCTTCAACAAAAGTAAGTGAAACCTTAAAAGAGAGAGAGAGAGGTAGAGAGAGAGTGGAGAGCGACGAGGCAGCCACGGCGGTGGAGGAGGCTCCGTCGGCGGCTCGTCGTCTCCGGCGATTACAAGAGTGCCTAAGACTAGCTAGGAGAGGAGTGGAGTAGTTGCAAGTGGGAGAGGATGCCTTGAATGGTGGTAGAAGGGGGTTTAAATAGAGTTAAGGGCCTCCTAGAAGAAGAATGTGCTTTAGCGACATCCAGAACGTCGCTAAAACTGCTTCCAGATACGTCGGTGAAGGCCTTCTGCCGCCGGTCAGCCGCCCGCCCCCTCTCTCTCTCCAAGCGCGATCCGTGGATGATGAACGAGAGCCGTCCGATCGAAGATCGGACGGCTGAGATCCTCCCGCGCCCGTGCTGAGATCGCGCTTCGGGCGCGCGTGCGCGCGCGCGTGGGCGCTCGGGCGCTGTCATCGCGCCGCGTGGCGCAATCCTGACCGCCCGCTGCTGATTGAGCGGCTCAATTTCGCCGCGCCCTTCGCTCGCGCTTGATTTCCGCTCCGCGCGATTCGAACGCGCGTCGCTGCGACGCGGGCGTGCGCGCTAACCGTTGCGCCACGCCCGCGCTTTGTCTTGGCGACCGCGGGCGAGCGCGCGGATCTCGGCCGTTCGATCGAAGATCAACGGTCGAGATTCGTTCTTGGCTGGCTTGAGGGCAAGCGAGCGGTGGTGCCGGGGTGACGTGGTGCTTTCTGGGCCGTTGATCTCCAGATCAACGGTCAGAATTTCTTGGGCCCATTGTGGGAGCTCCGGATGTCGGATTTGGCCGATCTTGAGTCCGTTGGACTCCGTTCGTCGTTCTGAATCCATCCGTGCGGTCCGATTGCTCATCTGAGGCCTTCTTTGACACATGCTTTACACAAATGGCCACTAATGCAGTTTATAAGCAATCTTGGTACTTGATGCATGCAATGCTCCTATTCTACTTTATGTTGTGCCTTTTATTCTAAAGATGGGCCATATTCAACCTAATTACTACCCCCTTGCGTGGTGTTATCATACCCCCATGCTTACTCCTTGATAGTCCCTAGCAAGGTTTATTCTAGCCTTTATTTCTTTGGAGAATTCAAGAAGTAATTACTTAGGCACTTCGTTACTCGTCAATAAGAGGAAATATACGAAGATCTTAATCTACAAAGACTAAGCAGCGCCCGGGTGTCTTCCAAAATACGAATCGTCCGAATCCTTGCTTTGTATATATAACTATACATATGTATATGGATATATCTATATATGTCTTTTTAGAATTTTCGGAATTCAGTGTGGGTTGGTAACTTTTTACGGCTACCCAACCCACCCAAAACTCGGTCAAAACCCTAAGTGCTAAGCATCTTGGTGTGAATGTTGTGATAGACTCACTTAACGGTAATTGAGACAGACTTCGAGTTTCTACGCCCCTAGGTGACCGGAAAAGAAAATAAATTTTTGCCTGAAGGTGTATTTGTTCGATTGGTAGCTTTCTCCCTACGTTCATTTTACTTGGGGTCAACACAAGGATTTTCCAGTGTATATCTCCCCGACTTGTACTACTTCCCCGCTTCGTCCTTAGGTGTTTTGGTCTTTTTTTGTGCAATTATTGAGCTGGGCTCTGGACAACCGACCAATGGCCTGTTACCCACGATCACTTGCCAGCCATACTTGTGCGATGAAGTGTGGTTTATTTTCTTTTCTTTTCTTTTCTTCTTTTTTTTTTTTTTTTTTCGTAGGTGGCTTCCCTAATCTCAAATGTACCTAGAGGCAGCGAAAAAGAAATGGCCTGTGGCTGGGTTCTAGACAACCTGCCAATGGGCTGTTATCCACGACAACTTGCCAGCCATACCACCCTAGAGAGTTCATTAGCTACCCAATTCCTGTCAAAATCTCCAAGAAGTGAGTCTGTGCAAAAATGTGTGTAGATGCTTAGACTCAAAGTTTTCCTGAGTTAGAGGGTGTAACGACCCGGTTCCCGAGTCCCTACGAGACACGAGAACCGGACCGACTCGACTAATCCCAAGACCTAGTCGTCCAACGAGGAAGTAACCAAAAGAGCAGTAAAATAAACCACATTCAGCATGAATATAACTAACAGTAAGGAAGTACAGCAGTAAGGAAAGAAACTATTACAGTAGATACCACCACAACAGTAGAACAACATTTATCATATAACAAAAGCTGCAGGTAAAGAAAGTACAGCGGAAACAAGAACTACTCACTATAACAGAAACAAAAGAGGTACAAAAGACTGTGGTAACTCTACTGGACCCTACTCGGCCCAGCGTCCTCTGCAGCCGCTGACCCTAGCTGCTCAACACCTGGTCCTGAAAAAGGTAACGAGTGTAACACGTCAGCAAAACGCTGAGTAGAGTGGCAAACTAACTAAGGACAACAGTAGAGTGTACAGTAGCTGTTATGTTCTATTACTTCCTTTATTCACATCTTTCAATTTTCTCACTATTTCATTTATTTCTCAGATCCTTTACTTGATCTCGAATGTCCTCGTGGGAACGATCTTGATTGCAGTATTTTCCAAAAGTAGAAGTAGCACGTGGTGCTCTCCTGGCCGGGAGAGTCCCCCGTGGTGATCCTACCCTCAGTCAACCACCCCAAGGTCACTGACAGACGTAACGGTGACTACGGCACGGGCGATAAACGCACAGGTAGCTAGCCCGCACTGGCACGCGGTCAGTCGTTTCCGTTAACGGGTGCGCCCAAAGCACAGCACGGAACCAGGGCAGAGCCCTCTCAGTAACAGGGGTCCAACCCCTCCACAGTAACCAAACCGGGGCCTTGCCCCTCCACAGTCCGCGCACCCTCGCCTGACTACCCTGGTTTGCCCTAGTGGGCCTAACAAGTCGGTGAAGGAGGCTAGCAGAACCCCGGGGCCCATGGGGTAGCTAGTACTCCCCTAACACTAGTAGCTCTCCTCGGTACTACGTAGACGAGGGCCAACAAGTCGGTACAGAGCGGCCAATCCTAACCTCGGATCCCTGGGGCGGCTGGCCCCACTCTTCACTAAACAGGTACAGGTACTTCCCTTGGTACTGCGTACCCAAGAGACAGTACAAACTACATCTCAGTTCCATTCCTTTTTCTTTCCAGGAGTTCCACTCCTAATTCCCCGTAGGGTTCCAGCTCTTTATCTCAGAACATCGTATGTTTCACTTTCCAGTTTCACGTTCTCACAATCCATGATCTCAATCATGTTTCTTTATTCATAACAGGCAGCTGTTAATTCAATTTACAGGAAGCTTTATATTCCTTTCCATTTTCCAAGACTGCAGTATTATACATTCCACTAGTTTTTCCATCCTAAGATTTATGCCACATCCTAGGATCTAGCATACAACTAGTTTTCCAGCCCTAGGATTCATGCATCACCTAGGAGCTATCATTCCATACATTTCTCATTCCTAGGATTCATGCAATGTCCTAGATTCTAGTTATGGTTTCATACTTTAACAGATTTTAAAAATAAACTTAAGCCACTCTACCAGGTACAAAGGGAGTAATGGGGGCGTGATCGGGAATCCCGCGTGCCTCCGCGACTCCCAAGATTGCAACTGAACGAGGTCCTATCACAAGGATCAAACACAAGGAGTGTCTCAAAACAGTGTATAGCTACTGTAGACAGGTAGAGGAATTAATTCTGAAAAGAACGCAACTCGAATCGTGGAAAACGGAGCCCGAACGAGCCCTAAACGGGTCGAAAAAGACGATACTGTGCAAAATCAGACGTCTGGAACTTATTCCAGACGTCTTAAAAAGTTGATCAGAGAATTACCTGTTCAGCTTGGTTTCCCAGACGTCCAGACGTCTGCGGGGACGTCTGGCCTATCTCCCAGACGTCCGATGGTCACCCCGGACGTCTAGAGGTCACTCCCTCCGTCTGTTACAACTTACAGACGTCTGATTCGCAAAGGATGGCAAATCAGCGAGCCTGCGCACAGCCAACTCCCTCCCTCAGTACGGTCAGTCGATAGGAAGGAAGAAGAAAGCGGAATACTAACATTTCAGACGTCTGTACGATCCACCAGACGTCGTCCTCGCCGTCTGGCTATCAACCCAGACGTCCGATTCTGGAAATTTTTACAGAACAGGGCTCCACCCGGCTTTCGCTCGCGACGTCGCCCGCGTCGCACCTCGCGCGCCTGCTGCTCAGACCACAGCAGGTCCCTCTCCGCGTCGTTCCGCGCCCCCTGCGCCCTCCGCGCGGCCGGCCAAGCCGCTCCGGCGAGCTCGCCCTCACGGCAGAGCTCCGACCCCGCATGCCGCACCTCCTCCGCGCTCACTGCGGCCACCGCTACCGCCCTCGCGCTCGCTCGCTCTCGCGCACAGGAAGGAGAAGAGGAAGGGGACGGTGGAGACGACAGGAGGGGAGGCGTGGCCTTTTAAGGCCGCGCGAGGAGGAGGGAGAGGGTGCGCGGCAGGTCTGCAGCCGCAGGGAGAGAGGGAAAAAGAGAGAGAGAGAGGAATCGCGGGTCTGCGCTCACAGGCGTGCAGACGAATCTCTCGTGCGAAAAATAACTGTTTTCCAGACGTCTGTAAATGATCCCAGACGTCTTCTCAGACGTCTGTATGTGATCCCAGACGTCTGGTACGACGTCTGGGACACCTCCCAGATGTCTTAAAAGACGTCTGGGCACGTGTTCGTAACAATATAACAAACTCAAAGGAAGTTTCGTCCCCGAAACTTGCGCCAACTAGGGTGCGGGGAAAAGATGTCCAAAAAACCGTAACAAACTCAAAGAGGACCGAAGCCGGTCCGAAAAGACGTACCCGCGAGAAGCTCCGGGTACCGCTCCCGCATTGCCGCCTCGGGCTCCCAGGTAGCCTCCTCGTACCGCTGGCTCCTCCACAAAACCTTTACCAAGGGTACTTGCTTTCATCTCAAACTGCGAACGGCTCGGTCTAGGATCTGCACTGGCCGCTCGGGGTAGGTCAGGTCGTCGCTCAGTTCGACGCTCTCGTGACTCAGTACGTGACTGGAATCGGCTACGTACTTCCTGAGGTTGGACACGTGGAACATGTCGTGCACACCAGAAAACTGCGGGGGGAGGGCAAGTCGGTAAGCAACGGGTCCAACCCGCTCCAGGACCTCAAAGTTCCCCACGAACCTCGGCGCGAGCTTCCCTCTCACCCCAAACCGCTGTAGGCCCTTCATGGGCGAAACACGAAGGAAGACGTGGTCCCCAACCTCAAACTGTACCTCTCTGCGTCTCCGATCCGCGAAGCTCTTCTGTCTGCTCCTGACAGTGCGGAGTCGTCTGTGGATCTGCTCAACTACCTCCTGACTCTGCTGGATCAACCTGGGGCCAACCTCCCACTTGGTCCCCACCTCAACCCAACTCAAGGGTGCCGTACACCTCCATCCGTACAAAGCCTCGTAGGGAGCCATGCCGATGCTCGAGTGATAACTGTTGTTGTATGCAAAATCCGCTAGGGGCAGGTGCTCCTCCCAAGAGCCCCTCCAGTCCAGTACACAGGCACGCAAAAGGTCCTCAAGTGTCTGTATCGTGCGCTCAGACTGTCCGTCCGTCTGGGGGTGGTAAGCCGTGCTAAACCTCAACCTCGTCCCCAAGGCCTGCTGAAACTCAGCCCAAAACTGGGACGTAAAGCGGGTACCCCGGTCGGATACGATCTCCCGCGAAACTCCGTGTAGTCGTACCACATCACGGATATACCTCTCTGCCAACTGTGCTGGTCCCAAAGTGACTCGGATCGACAAGAACCGCGCCGTCTTCGTCAATCTATCCACTATTACCCAGACTGTGTCGTGTCCCCGCTGGGTAACAGGCAAGCCCACCACCAAGTCCATGGTGATGCTCTCCCACTTCCACTCTGGCACTGGAAGTGGCTGAAGCGGCCCTGCAGGCCTCTGATGCTCGGCTTTCACCTGCTGGCACACTAAGCACTGCTGCACGAATTCACCCACATCCCGCTTCATCCCCCTCCACCAAAACTCGCGTCTCAAGTCGTGGTACATCTTCGTGTTTCCGGGATGTATGGTGAATCTGGAACCGTGTGCCTCCGTCAGGAGCTCTCTCAACAGCTCCTCGTCTCTGGGAACGCATAACCGTCCCCTCAAGCGTAGCACCTGGTCTGTGAAAGAGAAGTCCCCCGGGTCTCCTGATAGTACTCTGTCGCGCAAAGACTGCAAGTATGGGTCGGCCATCTGTCCTGTGATGATGCGGTCCATCAGCTCTGGCCTAGTCTGTCGTGTCACCATTACTGCCCCACAGTACCCTCGTAACTCTAGAGGTCGCCAACTACCCACCTCCTCCAAAAGGCTCCAACTCTGTAACTGTAGGCTGGCCAAGCACGCGGGCGCCTTACGACTCAAGGCGTCAGCCACCACATTGGCCTTTCCCGGGTGGTAGGAGATGCTGCAGTCGTAGTCCTTCAGGAGCTCCAACCAACGTCTCTGTCTCATGTTGAGCTCCTTCTGATCAAAAAGGTATCTGAGGTTCTTGTGATCTGTAAAAATCTCGAAGGTGTCACCGTACAAGTAGTGCCTCAATGTCTTCAGCGCGAAGACAACAGCTGCCAACTCTAGGTCGTGGGTAGGGTAGGTATGCTCATGGGGCTTCAGTTGCCGCGAAGCGTAAGCGACCACGTGACCCCTCTGCATGAGCACACCTCCTAACCCCTGCAAGGAAGCGTCTGTGTGCACAACGAACCCGCACTACTGTCAGGGACGGTGAGCACGGGAGCCGAGGTCAACCTCTCCTTCAGCTCCAGAAAACACGCCTCACAGGCGTCTGTCCAAGAGAAAGGCACGTCCTTCCGGGTCAACTGTGTCATACGACGTGCAATCTGTGAAAATCCTCTGATGAACCGTCTGTAGTAACCCGCCAGTCCTAGGAAACTGCGAATCTCAGTGACTGAACGCGGTCTCTCCCACCTGAGCACTGCCTCAACCATGGCTGGATCCACCGCCAAGCCGTTACCAGAGATCACATGACCCAAGAAGGTCACCTCCCTCAACCAGAACTCGCACTTGCTGTATTTGGCGTACAGCCTGCGTCGTCTCAGAGTGTCCAGAACCATCCGCAAGTGCTGTCCGTGCTGCGTCCGATCTCTAGAATAGATGAGTACATCATCTATGAAAACCACCACAAACTGGTCCAAGTACGGTCTAAACACCCGGTTCATCAGGTCCATGAAAACAGCGGGGGCATTGGTCAGCCCAAACGGCATGACCAAAAACTCGTAGTGTCCGTACCGGGTGCGGAAAGCTGTCTTGGAGACATCGGTCTCCCTGATCCTCAACTGGTGGTATCCAGACCTCAAGTCTATCTTGGAAAACACCGTGGCACCCCGCAACTGGTCAAACAAATCGTCGATCCTCGGCAGCGGATATCTGTCCTTGATGGTGACCCTATTCAGCTGTCGGTAGTCCACACAAAGGCGTAGGGTCCCATCCTTCTTCTTCACAAACAGTACCGGGGCTCCCCAGGGAGACGCTGTGGGCCTCACGAAACCTTTCTCCAGAAGGTCCTGCAACTGAGACTTTGAGATCTCGCAGCTCAAGCGGTGCCATCCTGTATGGCGCAGTGGAGATGGGGCTGGTCCCTGGTACTAGTGAGATCCTAAACTCGATCTCACGCTCGGGCTATAGTCCTGGTAACTCGTTTGGAAACACGTCAGGGTACTCTCTGACCACCGGGATGCTCTGGAAGTCTACCACAGGGCTGGGCTCTGCCACCACACAAGTTAAGAAGCCCTCACACCCCTGGCTCAAAAGTCTCGCCGCCCGAAGTGCCGAAATGCACCTGAACCTCCGTCCACTGGCTGTCCGTGAAACTCGAAAGAAGGCAACTCCGGAATGGAGAAGACAATCTTCCTCTCAAAATAGTCCACCAAGGCGTGGTAAGCGGACAACCAATGCATCTCCAGAATCACTCCAAAGTCCTCCATCTGGATCATAATCAGGTCAGCTGGCAGGCTATGTCCCCCGACGCTGACCCCGCAATCCGTGTACACCTCCTCAGCTACAAACAGCTGAGCACTCGGACCTCTGATTACGAACGGATTCTCTAATAGTGTATAATCCTGGTCCAGACTAACTGCGAAACTGGCTGCGACAAACGAGTGCGTAGCGTCGGAATCGAAAAGGGTGTAAACGAGTCTGCCAGAAACTGAAACCGTACCTGCTACCACGGATCCCGAAGCTCTGGCGTCCCTGTGTGTTAGGGCGTTGATACGCCCCTCAACTCTAGGTGCTGACGAAGCAGCCACACTCTGCGTCGGACGGGTAGGTGCTGGCTGGTACCCTCCGCGCGACTGCTGTCCTCCTCCACGTGCCTGGGAACCGCGGCCTCCTGCACGCCCTCCAGTGCTCTGCACGGGAAGTATCTGCTGACCTCCTGCCCGAGATGGGCAGTCCCTCCTGACGTGGCCCGGCTAGCCACACTGGTAGCAGAGGGGAACCCGACTCCTGCCCTCAGTGAGTCCCTGCTGTCGACTAGGCGGGGGTCCGGTGCTAGCGACTGGCCCCTGTCGAGGGCCCCCAAAGGCCACTGATGGCCCTGCAAAACGTGACGGTTCTCCTGAGGACGCCACGTGTCTCCTTTGAGTTCTCCTAACACGCCTAGTGTGCTGGCGGAAATCTCGTTCCACCACTAACTCCCCTGTCGTACTCTCGGAAGGGGAAGGAGGGGGTGGCGACGTGGGTGGAAGCTGAAATTCTTCTCGAACCACCTCTCGAATCAGTTGGACGAGGTCCGAAGACGGTATGCTCAGGAGAAGAGGAGGGGTAGCATGTACTCCAAGCTCGACACATCTGTCCCTCGAGCCCCGACCTCGGCCCACCCTCCTAGCTCCACGACGAGGCATCTCCTACAATGGAGACGCGAAACAAAACGAAAACGTCAAAACCGACGGTACCTAACGAAACTTCTAAGAGCTCAAGTCAGGAGATATGCTGTGGTGGCTACTCTAGCTATAAACATGCGAATTGGTTATTTCCCAGTCAGTTGATTCACTTCTCGAGACTACCTTGCTCTGATACCATCTTGTAACGACCCGGTTCCCGAGTCCCTACGAGACACGAGAACCGGACCGACTCGACTAATCCTAAGACCTAGTCGTCCAACGAGGAAGTAACCAAAAGAGCAGTAAAATAAATCACATTCAGCATGAATATAACTAACAGTAAGGAAATACAACAGTAAGGAAAGAAACTACTACAGTAGATACCACCACAACAGTAGAACAACATTTATCATATAACAAGAGCTGTAGGTAAAGAAAGTACAGCGGAAACAAGAACTACTCACTATAACAGAAACAAAAGAGGTACAAAAGACTGCGGTAACTCTACTGGACCCTACTCGGCCCAGCGTCCTCTGCAGCCGCTGACCCTGGCTGCTCAACACCTGGTCCTGAAAAAGGTAACGAGTGTAACACGTCAGCAAAACGCTGAGTAGAGTGGCAAACTAACTAAGGACAACAGTAGAGTGTACAGTAGCTGTTATGTTCTATTACTTCCTTTATTCACATCTTTCAATTTTCTCACTATTTCATTTATTTCTCAGATCCTTTACTTGATCTCGAATGTCCTCGTGGGAACGATCTTGATTGCAGTATTTTCCAAAAGTGGAAGTAGCACGTGGTGCTCTCCTGGCCGGGAGAGTCCCCCGTGGTGATCCTACCCTCAGTCAACCACCCCAAGGTCATTGACAGACGTAACGGTGACTACGGCACGCGCGATAAACGCACAGGTAGCTAGCCCGCACTGGCACGCGGTCAGTCGTTTCCGTTAACGGGTGCGCCCAAAGCACAGCACGGAACCAGGGCAGAGCCCTCTCAGTAACAGGGGTCCAACCCCTCCACAGTAACCAAACCGGGGCCTTGCCCCTCCACAGTCCGCGCACCCTCACCTGACTACCCTGTTTTGCCCTAGTGGGCCTAACAAGTCGGTGAAGGAGGCTAGCAGAACCCCGGGGCCCGTGGGGTAGCTAGTACTCTCCTAACACTAGTAGCTCTCCTCGGTACTACGTACACGAGGGCCAACAAGTCGGTACAGAGCGGCCAATCCTAACCCCGGGTCCCTGGGGCGGCTGGCCCCACTCTGCATTAAATAGGTACAGGTACTTCCCTTGGTACTGCGTACCCAAGAGACAGTACAAACTACATCTCAGTTCCATTCCTTTTTCTTTCCAGGAGTTCCACTCCTAATTCCCTGTAGGGTTCCAGCTCTTTATCTCAGAACATCGTATGTTTCACTTTCCAGTTTCACGTTCTCACAATCCATGATCTCAATCATGTTTCTTTATTCATAACAGGCAGCTGTTAATTCAATTTACAGGCAGCTTTATATTCCTTTCCATTTTTCCAAGACTGCAGTATTATACATTCCACTAGTTTTTCCATCCTAAGATTCATGCCACATCCTAGGATCTAGCATACAACTAGTTTTCCAGCCCTAGGATTCATGCATCACCTAGGAGCTATCATTCCATACATTTCTCATTCCTAGGATTCATGCAATGTCCTAGATTCTAGTTATGGTTCCATACTTTAACAGATTTTAAAAATAAACTTAAGCCACTCTACCAGGTACAAAGGGAGTAATGGGGGCGTGATCGGGAATCCCGCGTGCCTCCGCGACTCCCAAGACTGCAACTGAACGAGGTCCTATCACAAGGATCAAACATAAGGAGTGTCTCAAAACCGTGTATAGCTACTGTAGACGGGTAGAGGAATTAATTCTGAAAAGAACGCAACTCGAATCGCGGAAAATGGAGCCCGAACGGGCCCTAAACGGGTCGAAAAAGACGATATTATGCAAAATCAAACGTCTGGAACTTATTCCAGACGTCTTAAAAAGTTGATCAGAGAATTACCTGTTCAGCGTGGTTTCCCAGACATCCAGAAGTCTGCGGGGACGTCTGGCCTATCTCCCAGACGTCCGATGGTCACCCCGGACGTCTGGAGGTCACTCCCGCCGTCTGTTACAACTTACAGACGTCTGATTCGCAAAGGATGGCGAATCAGCGAGCCTGCGCACAGCCAACTCCCTCCCTCAGTACGGTCAGTCGACAGGAAGGAAGAAGAAAGCGGAATACTAACATTTCAGACGTCTGTACGATCTACCCGACGTCGTCCTCGCCGTCTGGCTATCAACCCAGACGTCCGATTCTAGAAAATTTTCCAGAACAGGGCTCCACCCGGCTTCCGCACGCGACGCCGCCCGCGTCGCACCTCGCGCGCCTACTGCTCAGACCACAGCAGGTCCCTCTTCGCGTCGTTCCGCGCCCCCTGCGCCCTCCGTCGGCCGACCAAGCCGCTCTGGCAAGCTCGCCCTCACGGCAGAGCTCCGCCCTCGCACGCCGCACCTCCTCCGCGCTCACTGCGGCCGTCACTGTCGCCCTCGCGCTCGCTCGCTCTCGCGCACAGGAAGGAGAAGAGGAAGGGGACGGTGGAGACGACAGGAGGGGAGGCGTGGCCTTTTAAGGCCGCGCGAGGAGGAGGGAGAGGGTGTGCGGCAGGTCTGCAGCCGCAGGGAGAGAGGGAAAAAGAGAGAGAGAGAGGATCGCGGGTCTGCCCGCACAGGCACGCAGACGAATCTCTCGTGCGAAAAATAACTGTTTTCCAGATGTCTGTAAACGATCCCAGACGTCTTAAAAGACATCTGGGCACGTGTTCGTAACAGAGGGTGAGTTGATAAGTCGTATACTTATTACCTTATTTATTAGGTGGATTAGAATAGCTTAAAGTTGCAAGGATTCACCGCTAAATCCATATTTTAATGGACACCAGGGCTAATTAAGCCTGAAGGCCTGAAAAGTCTAAGTGTTTAAGTTCTTTTTGTATTATTTCCCACTATTGACAAGTTTCTAATGCCTAAGTTTTTTCTTCCTAAATTCAATTTTTTTTTTAATCAATTAATTTATTCATTCAGACTGATTAATTAAGCTCAGGATTATGCAATTTACCATCCCCCCATGCTTAAGTTGGACAAAGCGTTCAAAAAAATAGTACCTGAGTGACGTAAACTACCAGATCAGTCTGAATCCGCTGGGTTGCCTCCCAGGAAGCACTGAGTTTAACGCCTCTAGCTGGGCGGTGCTTGGTGTCAGCCCTCAACAAGGGTGACACTTTCCTTGGGGGGTACCTGGGCCAGGAAATGCTTCAATCTTTGACCATTGACTGTAAAGGTGTGCCCGATATTAAGATCGGCGATTTCGACTGCCCCATTGGAATAGGGCTTGACCACCCGAAATGGTCCTGTCCATTTGGACCTAAGTTTCCCTGGGAAGAGTTTCAGGCGTGCATCAAATAGCCAGACTTGTTGGTTTGGCTCAAAGGTTTTCCTATGAATGAGTCGGTCGTGGACGGCTTTCATTTTCTCCTTATATAGCCGACTATTGTCAAAGGCGTCTCGACGAATTTCTTCAAGCTCAGATAATTGAAGAGTCCTTTGCGCACCAGCTAACTGTGGATCCATGTTACATTGCTTAACAGCCCAGTAAGCCCGGTGTTCCAATTCGACAGGGAGATGGCAAGCTTTGCCAAAGACCAAGCGGTAAGGTGACATGCCTATCGGGATCTTAAAAGCGGTCCTGTATGCCCACAGGGCATCATCAAGTCGTGTGGACCAGTCTTTCCTGTCAGGTCTCACAGTCTTCTGTAAAATGTTCTTGATTTGTCTGTTTGAGACCTCAGTCTGCCCATTTGTTTGTGGATGATACGGGGTGGCAATGCGGTGGTTTACCCCGTATTTTCTAAGTAGGGCACGGAACTGGGAATGGATAAAATGGCTTCCACCATCACTGATCATGGCCTCGGGTATTCCAAACCGGGAAAAGATGTTCTTCTTTACAAAGTCCATGACTGTCTTGTGATCGCATCGTCGGGTGGTGATGGCTTCAATCCATTTGGAAACATAGTCTACCGAGACCAGGATATACTCGAAGTCGTTGGATGGTGGAAAGGGGCCCATAAAATCGATACCCCAAACGTCAAAAATTTCGACAATCAAAATGGGCTGAAGGGGCATCATATCTTTTTTGGTCATTGTCCCTAGTGTTTGGCATCGTGAGCAAGTCTTGGCAAAGATGTGTGCATCCTTGAATAGGGACGGCCAATAAAATCCAGACTGCAAAACTTTTGCAGCTGTTTTCTTGCCAGAGAAATGGCCGCCACACGCTTGGTCATGACAAAAGGAAAGCACACTCTGAACTTCGTCTTCGGGGAGGCACCTCCTGATGATCTGATCAGCACAGAGGCGAAACAGCATGGGATCATCCCAGAAATAGTGCTTGGCCTCAGCCAAGAACCTGTCTCGTTGCTGTCTGGACCAGCTGTGCGGGGTTTGTCCTATAACCAGGTAGTTGACATAGTCAGCATACCATGGCATTTTCTTGTCTTGCACGGCTAGGATGTGTTCATCAGGGAAGGTATCAGATAGAGGTAGGGAGGGTCCAATGTGGTCTGGATGAAGTCTTGACAGGTGGTCAGCCACCACATTTTTCGATCCGGCCTTGTCTCGGATTTCCAGGTCGAATTCCTGCAAAAGCAGGATCTGATGAGCCTGGGTTTTGCGTCCTTTTTGGCCAACAGGTGCCGGATGGCTGAATGGTCGGTGTAGATAGTCACGTGGGATCCCAACAAGTATGATCGGAATTTTTCCAGTCCAAAGACTACAGCAAGCAACTCTTTTTCTGTGACCGTATAATTACGTTGGGTCTCGTCCAACGTTTTGCTCGCGTAGTAGATCACCACGGGCTTCTTGTCTTGCCTTTGTCCCAGGACAGCGCCTATGGCAAAATCTGATGCGTCACACATAATCTCAAAATCCTGGGACCAGTCTAGGGGTTGAACTACAGGTGCGGTGGAGACTAAGTCCCGGAGGGTATGATAAGCCTGGGTGCAATTAGGAGACATGTGGAAAGTGACGTCGTTGGCTAGAAGGTCGGTCAAGGGTTTGGAAAGTTTGGAAAAGTCTTTGATGAACCTTCGGTAGAAGCCAACATGTCCTAGGAAAGAGCGAATCTGTCGGACCGAACTAGGTGGAGGAAGTTTGGAAATTAAATCAACCTTAGCTCGATCTACCTCGATGCCCCTATGCGAAACGATGTGTCCGAGGACAATTCCTTCTTGAACCATAAAATGGCTCTTTTCCCAACTTAACACCAAGTTAACCTCGATACATCGTTTCAGGATTTTCTCCAAGTTGCTCAAACAATAGTCGAATGAATTCCCGAATACAGAGAAATCATCCATAAAGACCTCCAAGTATTCACCCACCATTTTTGAAAAAATGGCTAGCATGCAACGCTGGAAGGTCGCGGGTGCGTTGCATAACCCGAACGGCATTCGACGGAATGCAAACGTGCCATACGGGCAAGTGAATGTGATCTTTTCCTGATCTTCCGGAGCAATTGCGACTTGGTTATATCCTGAATATCCATCCCGGAAGCAAAAATACTTCTGCCCTGCCAATCTTTCAAGGATTTGGTCAATGAATGGCAAGGGGAAGTGGTCCTTCTTAGTGGCTTCATTAAGCTTCCTATAATCAATACACACCCGCCATGCGGTGGTGGTGCGGGTGGGGATGGATTCGCCATGATCATTAGTGACAACGGTGAGCCCGGCCTTCTTTGGAACCACTTGAGTGGGGCTCACCCAGGGGTTATTAGAGATAGGGTAGATGATGTTGGCGTCGAGCCACTTGATAATTTCTTTTTTAACGACCTCCCGCATGTTAGGGTTTAACCGTCTCTGCATCTGGCGGGAAGGTCGGGCCCCGTCTTCCAGGTAAATCTTGTGGGTGCAATAGGTGGGGCTAATTCCTCTTAGATCTGAGATGGTCCAACCAATGGCGGCCCGATGTTCTGAAAGAGTTGCAGTCAACCTTAGTTCCTGATCCTTGGTTAGATGGGAATTAATAATCACTGGGAAGGTCTGGCCAGGTCCCAAGAAGACGTACTTGAGATTCTCGGGCAATGGTTTAAGTTCAGGTGCGGGTGGGACCACAGTCGATGGGAATGGAAAGGGCGGTAGTTGATCAACATCGATTTCTTCAAAGGGTGTCATGTGATGATACTCAGCCTTACAGAGGTCCACAGGTAATGATGGTGACGAGTCAGAACTACGGGTTTGGTGGTCTGAGACAGAACTGAGGGTAAGGCATTCCTCGATTAAAGTTTCCACGGGATCATGTTCCTCAATGTAATCACAATCAAAAGACTTTGTTGCTCGGAAGATATCCAATTGCATTTTCCTATCTCCGAAGGCGATTTCCATACATCCCGTGTCGCAATCGATGTTTGCTTTAGCCGTAGCTAAGAAAGGTCTGCCTAAGATTATGGGTGCGTTCTGTAATTTTTCAGGGACTTCCATGTCGAGCACCAAAAAGTCGACTGGGAAATAGAAGCCCTTGACCTGTACAATCACGTCCTCGACAACCCCCTTCGGGTTTTCACTGATCTATCCGCCAGCTGGATGGTGATAGGGGTTGGTGCCAGCTCCCCAAAACCAAATTGGTGGTACAAGGTTGTGGGAATTAGGTTGATAAAAGCACCTAGGTCCAGGAGCGCTCTATCAAATGTCATGTCCCCGATGTTGCAGGAAATCAGGGGTGCTCCTGGGTCAGTTCGTTTGAGTGGAAGGTTGCTTGATATCACGGAACTGGCTTGCTCAGAGAGTACAACCTTCCTAGGTGCTTGAGGTCTCGGCTTACACTTGGGTGTACAGGCATCCTTTAAGAACTTGGCGTAAGCGGGGATGTGTTTGACAGCTTCTAGAAGCGGAATATTAATCTATACTTGTTTAAAAATTTCCATCAGCTCCTCAGTTTCCACAGTATTCTTTTTTCTCTTGATTGTTTCCAAGGCCTCAGGATAGGGTGTCTGAATTGGTTCCATGTCTGGGTCCTTGGTTGGTGTTTCTTCTAAGTCGGGTAAAGTCTCGGGGAGAATCGGCCATTTGGGATCCTGGGTTTTGGTGCCGCTTCTCAAGGTCACCGCATTCGCAGAGGCATTGGGGCCATGGGGTGATCCTTGAGAAGACGAGGATGAAGAAGCGCCAAACCCAGGAGGTGTTTGTGGGGCCGGCTGGACCATATGAGCCTGCCCGGGGTTGCCTTGGAACCCTTGCGAATTGGGGCCTCTGTTAATTATGTTTCGCGGGTTTGGTTGCGGTTGGGAAGGTAGAGATCCTTGCTGTTTACAGTCCAAGAGTTGGCTTAACTGTCCCTTTACCAAGGCCATTTCTTCCTGATGTTTTTGGTTCATGTCAGCCATCATCTTTATTAGGGTGTCCATTTGGTTTTGTGGGGGAGGGGCCGCCCTATTTTGGTTATATTGGGGTCTAACTGGTGGTCCTTGCTGATAGGGGGCAAGTGTGGCTGTTGGTTTGGCCTGGGCTGGTTTTGGAATTGCGGTAGTTTCTGGTTTGTTCAACCAAAGTTGGGGTGATTACGCCAGCCGGTGTTGTAAGTGTTGGAGAAAGGGTCAGGTTTTGCATATCCTTGGACGGCTTGCACATCTTCTAGAATAGCTGATGTTGATGAAGAAGGAAAGGAGTAATCAAGGGTCGAGGGAGCAAAGGTCCCTCCCTGGAACGTGGTTGGGGGTTGTTCCAGGTTTAGTTGGGTGAAGGGTTGGACCAGGTCAACATTATATGCTCCCTTTGCTAGGGTGAAAGTCTGCAAGGGGTTCCTGGTCTGGTTTAGAAGCTCATCAATCTTCTTGTCCACCAATTCCACCCGATCCAACTTTTTGGCAATGATGTCCATGTCAACCATTCCAGAATTTGCTTGCACCTCATAAATCCCACCACGGGGTTGACTGGACCTGTTAAACTGGTTCATGGAGGCATTGTTGAGCGAATTCTCGCTCATAGACTCAAAGAGCTCAAACGCGCTCTCCTCGTCTTTGTTTAGGAAGTTTCCCCCGCATGAGGCATCGACGAAGTTCCGTAGGTTGCTGTCCAGACCGTGGTAGAAGATCTGAGCCAATTGCCATCTTGGAACTTCGTGGTGTGGGCATTTCCTCAAAAGTTCATTGAATCTTTCCCACGCCTCATGAAATTGTTCCCCACCCTGGTGTGTGAAGGTAGTGATAGCTCTTCTGAGGGCATTGGTCTTTCCTATGGGGAAGAATTTCTTTAAAAATGCATGCCTCAGTTCCTCCCAGGTGGTGATGGGTCTACCTAGGGTTCTAAGCCAATGAGAAGCCTTGTCTCTTAATGAGAAAGGGAACATCTTGATTAGAACAATGTCAAGGCTAATGTTCCTAGGTTTTACTGTTCTTGCTATGCGGTCGAGATCTTCTAGGTGCTGAAAGGAGTCTTCATTTGAGCTTCCATGAAAGTGGCTCTGGATTAGACTTAATACATTAGGTTTTAGCTCAAAATCGTCTCCCCCTTCGGGGATCCTAAGGTGTGGCTCGACTCTAATGGCAGAAGGGTTATAGAAATCACGGAGGGGTCTTGGCTGGTCTTGAAATGGTGGTAAATCAAGTGGTGGTTGTCCTGGTATGTCATTGAAAGGTGGTGGTTGTTCTTGTGGGTTCTGTAACTGTTGCATGGCTTGCATGATGGTGTGGATTTGTTGTTGCTGAAGCCGATGGTTAGCATTGATTTGAGCCTGGATGATAGCCATAGCATCTGGTTGGGTTGATCTTCAGCCTCATCTACCCTAGGTTCAGCCATGTTTTCAACAGAATTACGTCGCCTAGATTCCTTCCCCAAAACACACAATTCGGGATGCAGTGAGCGCCTCCCGTGCATACACTAGAGAAGAACAGGAGGGGATGCGGAGGGCGACAGATGCGAGAAATGTGTTTCAATCAAGCACGCAAGCCTAATCCTTATGGTGTATTCCTTAGGAGACCTAGAAATCTCACAAAGGGTGATTAAGTCCGTAAGCACTGGACTCCCCTTCTCAAGGCTAATCTGGCCAGGTTGATTACGAGGGGATTGCAGGGAAGGTTCTTCCTTTGGCTTGCGCCTCCGGTTCCATAGACCCCACAACCGCGGTCGTTTGACACTGCCCCGCAGCCTAGTCACCAGATTCTACCAAGGGAATGAAAGCCAAGTGCCTAACAAACAAAACCTCGCCTTTTGAGACTTAACTCAGTCCTGCCTAGGGCACGTCTACTCAGTTTTAAAGGGTTAGGATAGTGCTTGTGCTTAGGGTGATGTGATGAGGCGTTGATTGGGGTGGTGCCTCTTAATTTTCCACTTTCAAAGTGTGTGCTTCTAGCAAAACATGGTTTTCAAGCAAGGATTTTTAAGGTGTGGTGTCTTTTAGTATTTTATCCTTGATGAGAACCTCATCATGAGCCATAACTAGCTCATTTTGACCCAATACAAAGGATAAAAGCTCCTACACATCTCAAGGAAAGGCGTAACTCAGAGAATTCTGAGTTTGAGAAGAAAACAAGTCATAAGGGGTAAAAGTGCAAGTTTACCAGTATAATCTGCATACAGGGTAATTCAGGGCCCAAACATAGGTCAAAACAGCTTAATAAGAATAAAAGTGGGATGAAATGATCTAGCAAGGGCTACAGCAATTCCAAGAGACTAAATCTGTAACCCTAAAACAACCCACTTCAATTCACAAGGTTCGAGGCAAAGTAAAAATAGAATAAACCCTCTAAAATTCATAGAAAAATAATCTCTAGGGTTTAGAACCTTCAATTTGGCCTTTAGAACCCATTTTGACCTACATTGAGAACCATGCCCAATTAATAACTTAATTTGGGTTTTTGCGCAAATTGACCGGTCGAACAAGGTTTAAGATGAAAATAAAATTCACCATCAGATTCCTTAGGTCCTAATTAGTCATGTATAAAAACTTGAGCCTAAGAAGAAACCTCCTTGACCGACTTTACACTTTGGTCCTCATATATTTACTCTTTGGCCCTCAACTTTTGAACCCTCGCATTTTGGCCCCTAACTCTCCTTCGTTCTTTGCAATCAGGTCCCTCCTGCAAAACCCTGCCAGCACCATGCTCCGGCGACCTTGCGCGGAGCATGGCGCCGCGCAGGGTGAGGTAGGGGACCTGGCAAGTAAACCGGGGGTGCCCTGCGTCGTCAGCCGTCGCAGGGGCACCCCCTTGGTCATTGTAGCCCACCATACCGGCCGTGCGAACGCACGGACGGTATGGGTTCGTCTCCGACCATTCTCCGGTGAGGGAGACACGTCGTCTCCCTCCGCCTTCCTCCCTGTTTCATCCCTATAAATACCCCCCGCTGCTCCACCGACCAGGGCAGCTTGGATCTGACGGAGAAATCCCCAACTTCCTTCTCTTCTTTCTCCGGCAGACGCTCACCAGCTCCGGCGGCTTCCTCCCCCTCCACCTCTTCGCTCTGCCGCAATACCAGCAGCAGAGACTTCCTCCCCTGCTCTTCCCGCGCCACGCCGCACCCAGCTGGCGCCTCTCCGGCTCTCTGCTCGCCGCCGCCCCTCTCCCTGAGCATCGTCTTCTCCGGCGACAGTCGATACGACTGTCGCCCTGTTCCTCCCCCTTCGTCCCTGCAAGTAAGCTAGAGTTACTCCCCTTCTCCTCATCTTTCTTTCCCCGCTTTCAATTTAGTCAATTAAGCCCTCTACCGACCCTGTTCACCCTCACCCTCTTCGCCTCCGACCACCCTCCGGCGAGCCGCTCCCATCACCTCAGCGACCCACACGGCTCGCCGACCACCGCAGAACCTCCGCCTCCTCACCCTGATCCTCTTCCGCCCCTCCACTTCCCACCAAACACCCTCTGCAGATCCACCGAACACACCCACTTCTTCGCTCACAGTTTGACCTAGGACGACCTGTTGGCTCCATCACGCCCCCTGCAGACCCCCTGACCACCTTCGCCGTGCCACGGCGAAGGTCCCCCGCCTGTCTGATTTGGCCGAGAGGCCGTTCTTCTGTGACCAGGTGACTCGCCCGCCGTCGCCATTACTGCGCAGGCAGAGCTGCTTCACCTGCAGGTGCAGGCACGCCTTCGCCCAGGTTTGACTCCCAGGTTGCGCAGGGACTCTCCGCGAAACGTCCCTGGTTCACAGATGGAGCGAAGGTCGCGCGGGAAGCCACGATCGCCCACTGCTCCATCCGCGACGCGCGCTCAATTGGGGTGGGACATTTAGTCCCACCTCGGAACTTCTCGGAGGCGCGCGGACGCATAAAGGCAAAAAGTGCCTTATGCTGTCTGCCTCCTGACCACGGGGTGAGGTCCCTCTCACCCGACCCGGCCTCGTCCGTGACCACGCTCCGCGGACCTGGCCCGACCCGTTTAGACCGACCTGCACTCCTCGCCCACCACCGCACGCCGGTGGGCCTGGACCCGGGCCTGACCCGAACCCGATTACCCGGTAGCTCTGGGAGAGCTGTCCCAAGAGCGGTTTCAGAGAGAAAGAGAGACGCGGGGGGGGGGGGGAGGGTAGAGTAGGTTTTGCCTCTTGACGAAAATCTCTGAAGTGTGCAGGCCAAAGAAGAAGAAGAAGACCCGCGGAAGAAGAAGGAGCTGCACTGTAGCAAATGCTCAGTTAAGTCGTCGAAGCACCGGGCCAGACGACGGAAAGTCAGCAGCCAGAGCAACACAGAAGGCAGGCTGAAGAAGAAGGAAGGGAGACTTAGTAGCCGAAGGCAGAAGCACCACGATTGCAGAAGAAGAAGAAGAGAGGTCAAGGCAGAAAACCAAAGAAGAAGAACAAGGAGCTCTGAAGAAAGAAAAACATCACCAACGCAGGAACAGCAGGAAGAAGAAGAGCATCACCATTGCAGAAGAAGATTATCACCATAAACCAAGGAAGAAGAAGAAGAAGGAGATCTGAAGAAAGAGAAAGAAAGAAGAACATCACAACAAATTCTTTCCCTTTCTCTTTATTTTGTAAAAGAAACATGTATATCTCTAGAATACGACTTGCTCCCTGAGTTCGACCTCGGGAACTCTTTCATTTTCCGAGTAAAAAAATTTATATTTGAAATGTTGGTAATAACCGGCTTTACTACAACGTTATAACAAAACCCTCAAAACCGGTTGCCGCCTAAGACGTTCCATTTTTGGCGCCGTTGCCGGGGAGCAACGGCCATTCTAGAGGTAAACATTCCTGTATCTTTTAATTTCTGATAATCTCCTTTCTTTTGTGCAGCTACAGGAACTCAAGAAGACAAGCAACCACACAACCACTCCGAAGACAGGTAAATCTTTTCTCTCACTATTAACCCCTACACTCTAAAGAGGAAGAAAAGAAAAGAACAAAGCAATATAGGGCTAACCTGTCTTCCATACTTAGTAACCATAAAAAGTTGCATGTTTTCAACTCATCACTCCTGCACACTATTAAGGGTATTTAAGGGCTAACACATTCTTGCTTGAGCCCTAATTGCCCAACAAAGAGTTAAATGGACCAAGTAGAGCCAACATAAGGTCAAACATTAGGATTTCAGTAGAGACACACCCCTTAATCAAGAATTGAGGAAATCCAAAAGAGGTGTGCCCAAGCCATTGATTGAAAATAATTAACAAGAAAAATCCTAAACAATTGGCTCTCTCTAAACACTTGAACCCTAAAAGACAGGACCTAAAAGCTCCTAAAGAAAACAATAGGTAAAGTTGACCCCTTTGGGTTAACCAACCTTAAATTAGGTCACTCTTTGCACTTAAAAAGACTAAAGTTCAAGTGAAACCTTAAGCACCCTGATCTTAAAATTGGTAGACTTAAGAGGTCAAGATCCCCATTCTGGTCTACCTGGAACCGCAGTGACAAGAGAGGTCGGGTGGGGGAAACCCTGTAACCCGTGGGGACGCTCTACCGTGTAGGGGTCTTCGCGGGACTCTCCCTCTCTGGCTGCCCAGGTAATTCTCAGGTGGACGATCTTTCTGATCAAGGGGTCCATCTGCCCCGCACCTCTATAGTCACCCAACACATTTTTGGGTGTCTTGATTGGGTCCAGCACCTTCTAAACTTACCTCTCCCAACTGTGCATGTACGGAAGGAGGTCTCTAAGACCACCCTTAAGACCTCCATTAGAAATTCGCTCTCGTCAAGGCCACACCTCGACGCCCGTATTCGTGCAGCAACACCCTTACATTATTCTCTCTTCTGATTCAGAACCAAGTTCTTCTTCCTCCCCCATCATGGCCCAGCCAGTTGAGGAAGAAAATAATCTGGAACACCAGCTCCAGCGACTCAATGACCTTTTCCAAAACTTCGTGCACCCACCGCAGCGTCCTATGATGCGGGACCACTACAATCCTGCTGCGGTGGCCGTTGAGCCTCGAGTCAGAATCCCGATTGGAGGACCTGATTCCGAACTAAAGCCCAACATGATTCATGCTATACCTAAATTCCATGGGCTTAATTCTGAAGATCCCTTCCAGCACATCAAACAGCTTAAGCATCTGGCCCACACTTTTGGATCAGATGCGCAAAACCGGGATATTCTTCTCATGAAGATGTTCTCCTTTTCTCTTATGGACAAGGCCGCCCATTGGTATCAAACTCAGACCCGGCCGATCAACACTTGGGAAGAACTGCAATCCGAGTTTTTGAAAAAGTTCTTTCCCGTTGGTCGAACCAACGCCTTGCGCCATCAGATTACACACTTCACTCAACAATCAGGAGAACCTCTCCATGAGGCATGGGATCGTTTTCAGGATCTCATGAGGAAGTGCCCCCATCACGGAGTTCCTAAATGGGAACAAGTCCAATCTTTTTACCAGGGACTCCGTGAGGACATCCGCCTTTTCGTCAATGCAACCTGCGGAGGAAACATCATGGGTCAACATGAAGACACCGTGTGGGAGATTCTCGAAAACATGTGCGAGAACTCCATCAACAATGACTCCATGGGATTATTCGACAGGACGAATACCCGCGCAGCGACGAATCTTAAGGGAGCACATGAGACGCAGGGCCTGTCCGCATCAGTCGACCTGGAATTAATGGCCAGTCGATTGGACAAGGTCTCAATCATTGAAAAGAAGGTGGATGAGCTGACTCAGCACTTGCAGCGAGCCACCTCTGCGCGTAACTCCTTTGCACAACCTCCTTCCACACAGGAGACTGTGCAAAACATCCTACACCGATCCTCCCCTGGGATGGATCCATATCCATCCCCATCTGATTCTTGGACTGGAAGATCATCCGATCCTTTCTTCACCAGCCGGGGGAACTCCATTCCTCCTTTCCCTGATTCTCAGGAGGTTCCTCAGACTTGCGAGGACCTCAACGACATCCAGAACGACCCATTCTCCAACACTTACAACCCTGGATGGCGAAACCATCCCAATTTTCAGTGGGCGGGAAATTCCCAAACCCAAAGACCACCTTTTCAGTCCCGCCCACAGCCCTCTCATCACTACCAGCCGCCTCAGCCTCGGCCCAACCCTACTTATCCATCAGGGCCAAATCAAGATCAAATGTCCTTAATCCTTCAGACTCTGGCTGACATTCAAAAATCGAATGCGGCCATTCAAAAACAGCACAAGGACGAGCTTACTGAAGTTAAAACTCAGCTGGCCCAGTTGGCAAATTCTCGCCAGCCAGGCACACTCCCTTCCCAACCTCTTCCTAACCCAAATAACGTGCCAACCCAGAAGCGCGTTATGAATCCAAATTTAGGCCACGCTCAATGGATTTATCAGGCCCCTACTGCTCCATCTCCAGACGAGATGGAAGCCTCTACTTCTCGTGCGGGATTTCAGCAGCAGCCACCCCTCCTACCTAACCCAAGCCAAAATCAGGCCGGATTAAATTCTGTAACAACACGTAGTGGTAAGACAACTCAGGACCCGCATTATCCAAACCACTCCCAGCCTGATAACCATGACCCTAGGATAGTTAGCCAAGGTACTGTTGTTCCAGACCCACAACCTGGACCTATCCTAGAGGAACCAACCAAGATCCCGTTTCCCGAGGCCCTGACCAAGGGAAAGAAGACCACCAAACCCGTGGCCCCTGAGGAGGACCTGGTCAAGCTCTTTGAGCAGGTCCACATAAACATCCCCTTGATGGATGCAATCCGCCACGTACCAGCTTACGCACGATTTCTAAAGAATATATGTACACCCCAGCGTAAGCCGCGAACCAAGGGGGGGAGCCCAATTGTTCTGTCAGAGCAAGCCAGCTCTGTAATCCTTAGTAGACTCCCACCCAAGGCAAAAGATCCTGGAACTCCCCTGATCTCCTGTAAGATAGGTGGTACCCAATTTGATAGAGCATTGTTAGACTTAGGTGCATCTATAAATCTGATACCCACATCCTTACTTGACCATCTGGAAGAATCTGAGCTGAAACCAACCGAGGTGACATTACAATTAGCAGATCGATCTATAAAATCACCAAAAGGGATTCTCGAGGATGTTATCGTGAGAGTGCGGGATTTCTATTTTCCAGTGGACTTTATAGTCTTAGACATGGATGCACCTGAGAACCCTAGGGATACACCAATCATCCTAGGGAGACCTTTCTTGGCTACTGCTAGAGCCAACATCAGCTGTGAGGAGGGCCAAATAGAGCTTAAGTTTGGAAATCAAACACTGAAGATTGATATATTTAAGGCCCAACAAGGAATTAATTGCGGCGTCATCGAGCAAATTTGTGACATCAAGACTTTGGTTGATGAATCACACCTCCAGAATGACTTGAGTATGCCTCATCAACCACAAAAGGATCTTGACCCGCAAACAGAGGAGTCAAATCCAGATGTGAACAACCCAGTAACTCCCACCCTTGAACCTCACATCTATACTGAACCACCCGCTGCTGCTGAAAACCCCATCCTTGAACTGAAACCCCTTCCTGCTCATTTGAAATACATCTTTTTGGGTTCTAATCAGACCCTTCCTGTGATCATCAATTCCAACCTCAGTCCTGAACAGGAATCCCGTCTGATTGTTGTCCTCCAGCAACATCGCAGAGCCATCGGATGGACTCTCGATGATTTGACTGGAATAAGTCCCTCTTATTGTACTCATCATATCTATTCAGAAGAGGGCACACGACCTTCTCGTGAAATGCAGAGACGCTTAAACCCCAATCTGCAGGAGGTCGTGAAAAAGGAGATCATCAAGTGGTTAGATGCCGGGATCATCTACCCGATCTCCGATAGTCGTTGGGTGAGCCCAATTCAGGTCGTGCCTAAGAAGGCAGGACTCACCACTATAACGACTGCGACCGGAGAAATCATTCCTACCCGATTAGCCAACTCGTGGAGAGTCTGTATAGATTACCGTCGACTCAATTCCTCCACGAAGAAGGATCATTTCCCACTACCCTTCATTGATCAAATTCTCAAAAAACTTGCGGGAAATAGGTTCTTCTGCTTTCTCGACGGGTACTCCGGTTATAACCAGGTGGCAATCCATCCTGAGGACCAAGAAAAGACCACGTTCACCTGCCCCTTCGGAACATACGCTTTCCGAAGGATGCCTTTCGGTCTTTGCAATGCACCCGCTACTTTTCAGCGATGCATGCTTGCCATATTCTCAGATATGGTAGGTGATTATCTGGAAGTCTTCATGGATGACTTTTCAGTTTTCGGAGCATCATTCGACGATTGCCTCCAACACTTAGTCCAGATACTCAGGCGGTGCATCGACGTGAATTTGGTTCTTTCCTGGGAAAAGAGCCATTTCATGGTGCCTGAGGGAATTGTCCTGGGACACTCAATTTCGGAGAAAGGTATCCAAGTGGATCGAGCTAAGGTTAATCTGATTTCTCACCTTCCTATGCCTAGCTCGATCAGGGACATCCGATCCTTTTTAGGGCATGTCGGTTTTTATCGACGATTTATCCCTGATTTTTCAAAAATCGCACGCCCCCTGACCACTCTTCTCTCCAAGGATGTTCCCTTCGAAATCTCCAAGGAATGCACTCAAGCATTTGAAATCCTGCGTGACCGAGTCACCCAAGCCCCGATCCTACAGTCCCCTGATTGGTCTCAACCCTTTGAGATCATGTGTGATGCATCCGACTTCGCTGTAGGAGCGGTTTTGGGGCAGAAAAATGACAAGAAACCTGTGGTCATTTACTACCCAGCAAAACACTCGATGAGGCTCAGCGTAACTATACAGTTACTGAGAAAGAGCTGCTAGCTGTAGTATTTGCCCTAGAGAAGTTCAGATCATACCTTCTGGGTTCCCATGTCATCATATACTCGGATCACACGGCTGTGAGGCATCTCCTTGCAAAGAAGGACGCGAAACCTCGATTGATCCGATGGATCTTGCTGTTGCAAGAATTTGACCTCGAGATTCGCGATAAAGCGGGAAAACAAAACGTGGTAGCTGATCACTTGTC
Source organism: Thalassia testudinum (assembly GCA_037157565.1). Classification (NCBI taxonomy): domain Eukaryota; kingdom Viridiplantae; phylum Streptophyta; class Magnoliopsida; order Alismatales; family Hydrocharitaceae; genus Thalassia; species Thalassia testudinum. The sequence goes on along the minus strand of JAZHRO010000077.1, from coordinate 52,254,112 downwards.
CCGTCTTCCTTCTGAAATGATAGACCCTTCCGGACCCATCACTGAGCATTTTCCCGATGAGCACCTGCTGACTATTGGTACTAGCCTTCCATGGTTTGCTAATATTGTAAATTACTTGGCATCTCATCAGACCCCGTCCGATTGGCCGAAGGCCAAGAAAGACAAATTACGCTCCGATGCCAAGTATTACATTTGGGAAGACCCGTACCTCTTCCGCATAGGTGCCGATCAGATCATCCGGAGATGTGTCCCGGAAGGGGAAGTCAACAATATCCTCTCTTTCTGCCATGACCAGGCATGCGGTGGCCATTTTGCCGGGCATAAAACCGCATCAAAAGTCCTCCAGTGCGGCTTTTACTGGCCCACACTGTTCAAAGACGCATACAGTCATTGCAAGGCATGCAGTCGTTGCCAGACTTTGGGCAACATGAGCCATCGCGACATGATGCCTATGCAACCGATTCTAGTATGCGAAATCTTTGATGTTTGGGGGATTGATTTTATGGGCCCCTTTCCTGTTTCGGATGGTTTCGAATACATTCTGTTGGCTGTGGACTACGTGTCCAAATGGATCGAAGCCATACCGACCCGAACCTGTGATCACAAAATCGTTCTCAAATTCATTCATCAACACATTTTCTCAAGGTTCGGGATTCCTCGTGCAATAATCTCTGACGGGGGGACCCATTTCACAAATGCTCAGTTTAGGTCACTGATGACCAAATACGGGGTGTCTCACCGAATCTCTACTCCTTACCACCCCCAAACTAATGGTCTAGCTGAGCTGTCTAATCGGGAGATCAAGAAAATCCTGCAAGTCACTGTTCGACCTGACAGGAAGGACTGGTCGTCCCGACTTCCGGAAGCATTGTGGGCCCATAGGACCGCCCACAAGACCCAATTAGGCATGTCTCCCTTTAGACTGGTGTACGGAAAGGCATGCCACCTTCCCGTCGAACTGGAGCATAAAGCCTATTGGGCAGTACGGAACTGTAATCTGGATCTTTCTAAGGCTGGTACCCACAGAAAACTCCAAATCAGCGAGATCGATGAATTACGCATAGACGCGTACGAGAACTCGCAAATCTACAAGGAGCGGGTTAAAGCCTTCCACGACAAACACATCTCGAGAAAGATCTTTCATCCTGGTCAAAAGGTCCTACTCTTTGATGCCCGACTCAAACTCTTCCCAGGAAAACTGAGATCTAAGTGGGTCGGACCATATTTGGTCCGACAGGTTTTTGGAAATGGAGCAATCGAAATCAGTCCACTCAGCCACGATTCTGAACCTTTCATCGTGAACGGTCAGAGACTCAAGCCGTTCATTGATGTAACTTCTACTGATTTGGCTGAGGCATCTTATATCCTCCTTTCCCCTTGAGCTTATTGCGCCCAGCCGATGGCGTAAAACTCAGCGCTTAACGGGAGGCAGCCCGTCATTCTCTTTGAAAACCTGAAACTTGTTCTGACACCTTTCAGCACTTGAAGTTCACCCTTGTAGACAGCCGACCCCAACTCAGATGTTCGCATCTGAGATTTGAAATCGTCCGCAAAAAAAAAAAATTCAACCCGACCCATCCACTCACCCAAATTTCTGTCTTAAGGAATGAACTAAGACCCCCTAGGTTACAATGAGGACATTGCAAATCTTAGGCATGGGGGGGTAGGAAAGTGCAAAAACTTGTAAGAAAATGTTTCAAACAAAAAATTCACATATGCCAAAAATACCATAAAAATTAAAAATTTTTTCGAAAAAGAATAAGAGGAAAAGAGGAGAAGGAAAATTTTGTGAAGGAGAAAAGAAACAAAATGAAAAAGGAGCACAAAATTATGAGAAAAAGTGATAGTCATTAGTAAGGAACTAAGGAATTAACCTAAGTTCTAGACCTCATTCAAGAAAATAACTGAAAAGTGCACAATGAGATTAGTAAGAATGCAAACCTTAGGCATTCTTGAATAGACTCTTAGTACCCATTAAGATCTGGACACTCCTCAAGAGGTTGAGGAAAATGAAAAGCTGAAGTATTAGGTCCAAGGCTTAGGAAGTATTCGGCCTCGTTAACTAATTTTTGGTTTACGGGACTCAGTAACCTAAGCACCCTAATCTCACACACAGCCTGGTTCAGTAAGCGTAAAAATCAGAATCACGCAGAAGCGTCGCAAAAATCTGAAAAGAACACCTAGAATAGGAGCGGCCGATCAACACAAGTTGATTTGGACGAGTTCCCAGCGCAGAGAGGCGGGAAATCCCCTCGAAGACGCGTAACAAAATATCATCTCCTCGGTGCTTGTCTCTTAGGATATTTACATATCCTACGGGGGGCATGTAAGCACTCTGCTGGTTCAGATTCCATGGATGGCATTATCTCGAAGTGTCAATTGCCAGGATCTGGATTCGGCCACGGAATACCATGGATGGGATTATCTCGAAATCTCAATAGCCAGGGTTCCGGGGGTTGCCATGGGCGGTGCTATCTCGAAGCATCGATCGCCAGGAACCCTTGAGGATTGATGATGGGAGCAAGGAATCTGATACAGACCGTGTTGAAAAGCCAATCCTAGGCTAGAACTAAAAAGAAAAAGAGAGAGAAAACTCTCCAAACAGAAAAACTTTCTATCTCTCTCTTACAAAACGCACTGCGAACCGAGCCAGGGCTAAAATCATTTTAAGCACGGGTGCTTTAACCACGAAGTCCAATAAACCTTAGGTTAGTTCTTGTGGGCCTTAAAAACCTTTGCTAAAAGACTGAGGCTAAGGCTAGACAGATTTGGATCTTGATTGGTACTAGAGTACCTTTTAGGCCTATGATCAGCATTCTAACCTAATCTATGAAGGCACTTATCTAAAACTATTGAAAACTTCATGGTCTAGAACAAGGGTTGAAACCTTAAGTTTTTTGCTAAGGGACTAGCAAAAGCTAGGCATGGGGGTATGATGAGAACCTCATCATGAGCCATAACTAGCTCATTTTGACCCAATACAAAGGATAAAAGCTCCTACACATCTCAAGGAAAGGCGTAACTCAGAGAATTCTGAGTTTGAGAAGAAAACAAGTCATAAGGGGTAAAAGTGCAAGTTTACCAGTATAATCTGCATACAGGGTAATTCAGGGCCCAAACATAGGTCAAAACAGCTTAATAAGAATAAAAGTGGGATGAAATGATCTAGCAAGGGCTACAGCAATTCCAAGAGACTAAATCTGTAACCCTAAAACAACCCACTTCAATTCACAAGGTTCGAGGCAAAGTAAAAATAGAATAAACCCTCTAAAATTCATAGAAAAATAATCTCTAGGGTTTAGAACCTTCAATTTGGCCTTTAGAACCCATTTTGACCTACATTGAGAACCATGCCCAATTAATAACTTAATTTGGGTTTTTGCGCAAATTGACCGGTCGAACAAGGTTTAAGATGAAAATAAAATTCACCATCAGATTCCTTAGGTCCTAATTAGTCATGTATAAAAACTTGAGCCTAAGAAGAAACCTCCTTGACCGACTTTACACTTTGGTCCTCATATATTTACTCTTTGGCCCTCAACTTTTGAACCCTCGCATTTTGGCCCCTAACTCTCCTTCGTTCTTTGCAATCAGGTCCCTCCTGCAAAACCCTGCCAGCACCATGCTCCGGCGACCTTGCGCGGAGCATGGCGCCGCGCAGGGTGAGGTAGGGGACCTGGCAAGTAAACCGGGGGTGCCCTGCGTCGTCAGCCGTCGCAGGGGCACCCCCTTGGTCATTGTAGCCCACCATACCGGCCGTGCGAACGCACGGACGGTATGGGTTCGTCTCCGACCATTCTCCGGTGAGGGAGACACGTCGTCTCCCTCCGCCTTCCTCCCTGTTTCATCCCTATAAATACCCCCCGCTGCTCCACCGACCAGGGCAGCTTGGATCTGACGGAGAAATCCCCAACTTCCTTCTCTTCTTTCTCCGGCAGACGCTCACCAGCTCCGGCGGCTTCCTCCCCCTCCACCTCTTCGCTCTGCCGCAATACCAGCAGCAGAGACTTCCTCCCCTGCTCTTCCCGCGCCACGCCGCACCCAGCTGGCGCCTCTCCGGCTCTCTGCTCGCCGCCGCCCCTCTCCCTGAGCATCGTCTTCTCCGGCGACAGTCGATACGACTGTCGCCCTGTTCCTCCCCCTTCGTCCCTGCAAGTAAGCTAGAGTTACTCCCCTTCTCCTCATCTTTCTTTCCCCGCTTTCAATTTAGTCAATTAAGCCCTCTACCGACCCTGTTCACCCTCACCCTCTTCGCCTCCGACCACCCTCCGGCGAGCCTCTCCCATCACCTCAGCGACCCACACGGCTCGCCGACCACCGCAGAACCTCCGCCTCCTCACCCTGATCCTCTTCCGCCCCTCCACTTCCCACCAAACACCCTCTGCAGATCCACCGAACACACCCACTTCTTCGCTCACAGTTTGACCTAGGACGACCTGTTGGCTCCATCACGCCCCCTGCAGACCCCCTGACCACCTTCGCCGTGCCACGGCGAAGGTCCCCCGCCTGTCTGATTTGGCCGAGAGGCCGTTCTTCTGTGACCAGGTGACTCGCCCGCCGTCGCCATTACTGCGCAGGCAGAGCTGCTTCACCTGCAGGTGCAGGCACGCCTTCGCCCAGGTTTGACTCCCAGGTTGCGCAGGGACTCTCCGCGAAACGTCCCTGGTTCACAGATGGAGCGAAGGTCGCGCGGGAAGCCACGATCGCCCACTGCTCCATCCGCGACGCGCGCTCAATTGGGGTGGGACATTTAGTCCCACCTCGGAACTTCTCGGAGGCGCGCGGACGCATAAAGGCAAAAAGTGCCTTATGCTGTCTGCCTCCTGACCACGGGGTGAGGTCCCTCTCACCCGACCCGGCCTCGTCCGTGACCACGCTCCGCGGACCTGGCCCGACCCGTTTAGACCGACCTGCACTCCTCGCCCACCACCGCACGCCGGTGGGCCTGGACCCGGGCCTGACCCGAACCCGATTACCCGGTAGCTCTGGGAGAGCTGTCCCAAGAGCGGTTTCAGAGAGAAAGAGAGACGCGGGGGGGGGGGGGGAGGGTAGAGTAGGTTTTGCCTCTTGACGAAAATCTCTGAAGTGTGCAGGCCAAAGAAGAAGAAGAAGACCCGCGGAAGAAGAAGGAGCTGCACTGTAGCAAATGCTCAGTTAAGTCGTCGAAGCACCGGGCCAGACGACGGAAAGTCAGCAGCCAGAGCAACACAGAAGGCAGGCTGAAGAAGAAGGAAGGGAGACTTAGTAGCCGAAGGCAGAAGCACCACGATTGCAGAAGAAGAAGAAGAGAGGTCAAGGCAGAAAACCAAAGAAGAAGAACAAGGAGCTCTGAAGAAAGAAAAACATCACCAACGCAGGAACAGCAGGAAGAAGAAGAGCATCACCATTGCAGAAGAAGATTATCACCATAAACCAAGGAAGAAGAAGAAGAAGGAGATCTGAAGAAAGAGAAAGAAAGAAGAACATCACAACAAATTCTTTCCCTTTCTCTTTATTTTGTAAAAGAAACATGTATATCTCTAGAATACGACTTGCTCCCTGAGTTCGACCTCGGGAACTCTTTCATTTTCCGAGTAAAAAAATTTATATTTGAAATGTTGGTAATAACCGGCTTTACTACAACGTTATAACAAAACCCTCAAAACCGGTTGCCGCCTAAGACGTTCCAATCCTTACTTTAGAGCTTTTTAGGGTTGACGTGTCTTAATGTTTTCAACCAAGTTTCAGTGGGCACGTCAAGTTCTGCACACAATTTGATGAAAGTAGATTTCCTTTTTCTTCTGTAGAGGCTCTAAAACCCTAGTGTACTCATCTTAATGATCATGCAGCTTCTATTAGATGAGTCAGTTTTAGGGTTGAGTGGTGCGGCCCAGGTCAACTCATGGTGGCTTCACAAACACCACTCAAGAAAGAAAAGAACACTCCAAGAATTTATTCAGCATATTAGAGTGTACATTTTTTTGTAGGGTGATGTGTTAAGAATGTGGGTCAAGCAATCATTCACCATGCCAATTTTTTTAGTTTTTTACAATTTTTTTTAGCTTTTTCACGCAAGCAAACAATGAGAGACAGGTTACTCACTATCGGTCCTCGAGGCGCCTACTCCCTTGCTACCGTCGTGGAATGCGTCGCTTCGCCATCCATGCGTCGAATTCCTGCAACCGTCAAGTAAAAAGGAAAATAGGGCATTAGACGATGTGAGAATGAGTGTGGAATGGAGGTGATAAAACAAATCCGTTGCCTCCCTGAAAACAGCGCCAAAAACTGACGTGCCTTCGTGCGTGTGTGTTAAGAGGTGTCGTTATAGTTGCACTTGATACGTCGGTTTTAAAAGAAGTAAACGGAGGTGAGTCCGAGTGTCGATCTCAGGGAGGCATGGAAATCGGATTTTGTTTACAACTTGTTGTCACGAAAAGGCGGAGTTTTGCTTGCGAAAGAGACGGTTTTGAAAAGCGAGAGATAGAGAGAGTTTAGGGTTAGAAAGCTCTTGGTTTTGATCATGCACTTTAAACAGAAATTAAAATGGCAACTAAATGGAAAATAATTTCATTAAACATGCATTCATAGTTCATGATTTACAACATTAAATACATACTTCAACAAAAGTAAGTGAAAGCTTAAAAGAGAGAGAGAGAGGTAGAGAGAGAGTGGAGAGCGACGAGGCAGCCACGGCGGTGGAGGAGGCTCCGTCGGCGGCTCGTCGTCTCCGACGATTACAAGAGTGCCTAAGACTAGCTAGGAGAGGAGTGGAGTAGTTGCAAGTGGGAGAGGATGCCTTGAATGGTGGTAGAATGGGGTTTAAATAGAGTTAAGGGCCTCCTAGAAGAAGAATGTGCTTTAGCGACATCCAGAACGTCGCTAAAACCGCTTCCAGATACGTCGGTGAAGGCCTTCTGCCGCCCGCCCCCTCTCTCTCTCCAAGCGCGATCCGTGGATGATGAACGAGAGCCGTCCGATCTAAGATCGGACGGCTGAGATCCTCCCGCGCCCGTGCTGAGATCGCGCTTCGGGCGCGCGTGCGCGCGCGCGTTTCCGCCCGGCGTGCGTGCGCGCGTGGGCGCTCGGGCGCTGTCGTCGCGCCGCGTGGCGCAATCCTGACCGCCCGCTGCTGATCGGGCGGCTCAATTTCGCCGCGCCCTTCGCTCGCGCTTGATTTCCGCTCCGCGCGATTCGAACGCGCGTCGCTGCGACGCGGGCGTGCGCGCTAACCGTTGCGCCACGCCCGCGCTTTGTCGCGGCGACCGCGGGCGAGCGCGCGGATCTCGACCGTTCGATCGAAGATCAACGGTCGAGATTCGTTCTTGGCTGGCTTGAGGGCAAGCGAGCGGTGGTGCCGGGGTGACGTGGTGCTTTCTGGGCCGTTGATCTCCAGATCAACGGTCAGAATTTCTTGGGCCCATTGTGGGAGCTCCGGATGTCGGATTTGGCCGATCTTGAGTCCGTTGGACTCCGTTCGTCGTTATGAATCCATCCGTGCGGTCCGATTGCTCATATGAGGCCTTCTTTGACACATGCTTTACACAAATGGCCATTAATGAAGTTTATAAGCAATCTTGGTACTTGATGCATGCAATGCTCCTATTCTACTTTATGTTGTGCCTTTTATTCTAAAGATGAGCCATATTCAACCTAATTACTATCCCCTTGCATGGTGTTATCACTCCTCCACACGTCTAGATAGCATCCCAGATGTTTGATACTGCAGAAAAATGATTCCGCAAAACTCCTCGCGTGCTTTCTCCCCACACGACCCTCCACCTGCAAAACCGTAGCTGCTCTTTCAGCAGCTGCAGGAGGTCGCGGAGTTCCTCTCCATGTGCTCCCTCGGCCGCACCTTTTCTCCTGAGCTCCCCCGAGCTCCTCGCTCTCCTCCTCGCACAGGAGCTTAAACAGCAACCACTCACGAGCTCATCCTCGTAGCCGAGCCCCAACAACTCCCTCTCCTCCACGTGAGCTCGAGCTCCCCTCTTTCCCCGCTTGTGGCTGCAAGGGGGGCAAGAAGGGAGGTGGTCGGTGGCAGGTGGTGGAGGAACGAAGGTGGAGGTGGTGGTGGTGTGGGGATGAGGAGGGTAGAGGGGTATTAATAGGGAGAGGGTTAGGGTTTTGTGAGGGGAGGTGTGTGTGCGTGGGTGTGGGAGTGGTGCGTGTTGTGTGGGAAGAGAGAGAGAGAGAGAGAGAGAGAGAGATTACGAAATCTTCCCCGCAAAATCTTTTTTTTCCCCGCAAGACCCACACACTTAAACTAAGGGGTTTAAAATTATGCACACGTCCATATCTTTTCAGAAAACTTCGAACAACCTTTAGGAAAGGTCATTTCAATGGATATGTAACAATGCAATTTACTTTTAAAACGCACTGGAGCTAAATTTTGAGGGATTAAAATTATATTTTTCTTTCTTTTCTTGACTACAATGGACCATTCATTTCTAGATATTTAGCAATGGACTGCAACAAAGAAATGTAGAAGGTCATATGAAATGTCATACGTCCTTTAAAAAATTGGTTATCATATCGGTGCAATTTATTATATTGCTCACTAGTGTTATTTGATTTAAAATTAAATATTATAATTTATTTTACAATTAAAAAATCAATGATGTAATTTAATATAAATTTAAATTATTTTATAATTATATATCATCGATGCAATTTTATTTATAAAAGACATGTGAACTTTCACTTGAACTTTAATGCTAACATACATTTTATCTTTTATCATTTGTGTGCTTGTCTCAATTCTGTTTGAAATCATTTGATTTGTTTTTGTGCATTAAGTGGATCACTTAGGAGATGGTTTGTATATTAGCAACACGATGGCCGTAGAGAAAATCACAATTTAGCTTAGCTAAGTAGTTGGTTGAGCAAATAGACTCCCATCAAACGGTCAGATTTTACCTTACTAATTTATTTATAAAAAAATCACAACTTCCTATGATTTGTGGAGGGAATACCCCACTGTGGCTTGATTGGGAAGTGGCTCGATGCTGGTTATCCACGGTGTAGGCTAAGCAGCCATGTACGACCAATGCTGCAATTAGGGACCATTGGGATGAGAAGATCCAAATGGTATTTGGCAATAGGCCCAAAAAGCCCAAGGTGCTTTTGCTCGATATCTATGAAACGCAACGTTTCATGTGCTGGCAAAATGAAAAATGGTTAATGCTTCTGGATGTAATCGCTACAGACGTTAAATCTCCCAATTTTATTCAAAAAAAAATTGCCATCTACAAAAGGTGACACAAGGCATTCGATTCAACGTGGTGGGGTTTTACGTATTTCGTTTTGGATGAGCTTGGCTTTGGTCCCACCTAGATTAGGTGGATTGGATCAAATGGTGTGTGGCCTTTCCTACCGCATCGCCTTTGGTTAATGGTGTCCAAACAGGCTTATGTAAGACTTCTTGTGCTCTCAGACAAGGGGATCTGCTCTCCACCCCCCTCTGCTTTTCATGCTTATGATGAAAGTCTTGTGTATCCTCCTCGAGTTGCAAGTCAAACAAGGCCACATCAAATTACCAGAGGTGGAAGGCGTCTCTTTCTCTCTCCCACTTATTATTTGTAGATGATGTGCTTACCTTTGCAAGGAAAATCCACCTTTTTACTAAAGGAATGAGGCAAGCGCTAGTCATATTTGGACTTGACTTCTCCCTAGGCTCCAACAGAACTCCTCCAAAAGCAGGCTTTACTTGAAGGAGGCAACAAAAGAATGCTAGTCAATTTGTATGTACTTTGGCATGCTTGAAGGTAAACTCCCCACTACTTATTTGGGCTCGCCATTGTTTATGGGCTCGGCATGGGATGGCACCTTTTGGGTCCTTGAAGACAAGGTGAGGAAAAGGCTGGCACCATGGCAAGGGAAGTTGCTATCAAGAATGGGAAGGATAGAATTGATTAAATGGGGGGGGGTGGGCTCCTCTCTTATTCGCTCCCTGCAACATTGGTTCTAGCCAAGGTACTTGGTAGTGCGGCAAAGACGGCAGCAAACTATCTTTTGGATGGGGGTACCCCATCTGCACTCACCTTCTTGAATGGGGTCTAGGCCCTACGTTCCCCAGTTGACATTGTGACTCTCTGTGTTGCGGAGACTCAATCTAGAATGGGTGGATGAGGAGGCGCGCGCTATGGGAATCTTTGGATGGCCGTTCCTACAGCCAGGGACATCCATAACTAGGAAGCCATGATTTGACTAAGGGAAAGGTTCCTAGTCAATGGTTCGTGGCATTGGTCATTGAATGTAGATGGCTCCCTCAAATTTAAAGAGGTCTTGGATAGATTAAGAAACAAAGGCAAAGAGTGTGTAATTTGGTTGTAGCGAGAACTTGCTTCAAAAATGGTCAGCATGCGTCTGGTTGGTGGCAAGGAACCGTCTCCTCAATGGTAAGAGGCTAAATGACCAGGGAATCCTCCAAGATGACTCTTGCTTGTTGCATACACTTGGCCTGTGGTGATTCTTACTTGGTTTAGTCCTTGACAAGGTGAGTTGTGGATCCTACATTTCGTCCTCCTACTCCATCTCTAAAAGCATGGTTTGTTGCATGTAGAAGGGTGATTATGGATTCAGATTTCACGTGCATGCTCTCTCCTTGTATCTTGTTCCCATGGAGTCAGAGGAATGGTAGGTTCCGTGGGGGATATTTCTTCCTGTATTATCAAGGGTCTATTTGAGGTTTGGGTAGATCTTCTTTAAATCTCCCGTGGAGTGTTGTAAAATGGCTACATTTTATTTGGAGGTCCTCTTGTATTTTTTTAGTAATGGAGTGCCTATTTACGCAAAGAAGTAAGAACAACTCCCTTTATCCCAAATGCTCTTTCCATCACCACATTTTGGTCTCCATGGAAAGCTGTGAGAACAGCTACTATTTCAGCATGGCACAACCCACTGCAAGTCAATCTAAATGGACCCTAAGGCTTATTTTGGTTGATGTAATAGTAATGTAGGAATAAATTTTTTTAGTACATGGGATATTTTCTTTCCAATGGAAATTTGGAACATACTCTTCTTTCTATATTTAGTGCACATTTCGAAATAAAAGGAAAAATAACCCAACTTTTAGTAGAGATTCCCAAATTCATTTCACTCTTAGAATAAGAACTAAAAGATATCTCACCTTGGTTTGAAACTACGACTCTACTTTTACCCTATCAATCAAATGATTATTCTCACAAACTAGAGATTACTTAGGAAACAAAACATATCGGTTGACAAAGATATGCAACGAATTTGATTCTCCTTGATTCATAGTCTACTTCTGTGCTAAAAAATATTTGACATGCAAAAAAATCCACACTAAAGCACACTCCTCATTAAAAAAGGAGGCACAAACCCCTATAGTGCCACTCTCCCTCATTCTTGTCTCGTTCTCCTAAACCAATGGCTAAGATCCTTGATGGGATCTTAGGTGGGATGGTGTGTAGGAAATGGGACCCTTTTGTGCTTGTAATAATCAAATCATGCAAAGAGTTTGGAAAACAATTTCACGTCCACGATGAATTGTGCAACTACTTAATTCATTCAGGTACGGGACATCACTAAAGAGGGAAGAAAGGAGCATTCGAGACCTTGAGGCAAAAAAGGTAGGAGGAGAGGTGATGTCTGGTACTCATTACGTTGACATGGCCAAGAAGAGGATATAAATCAAAGATTCGCCTGACACCCCCCTCTACCCAAAAGAAAAGAGTGCTCCCACACACCCAAAGAGCCCTGAAGTCACTATCACCAAGACTCCAACTAGACACACTATATTGGTCGACGAACCCTCCTTGTCCTCATCTTTCACCCATCTCTCTCTTACTAGGAAGGAACCTTTATTTCTTGCCTACTAATGATATAAACAACATCATCAATCATAATAAAATAATATTATCAGATTTTTATCTCCACCAACGATGAAAAAAAATAATGATGACCGACATTTTGCCTACAATAAAAATAATATTTTATGTGTCGTTGTATTATATTTGTCACAATATAAATATATGTCGCGTCATTTTATTTAATTATAATTTTTACTGTTTAGTTTTCAAGTCGTTCACTGGGAAACAGATATATATTACTTTTTATATCAAAAAATATTCTTTTATTCTAAAAATGTTAATTTTATTCTCAAAATGAATCAATAAATCAATTAATGAATGAATTGGTTAATTACATAAAAAAAGAATCAATTAATAAACACTACAATACCTTAAACAAATTTTCAAATGACAAGCACTAAAAACTCTATGTAACTACACTATGTTAATTATATACAACTACTCTAAGTAATACCTAAATATAAGTACAAAAATAGCTACTAATATCTACTATACCAAATTATATTAACATACTAATATCTTTAATAACATATTCTATACATACAGTAACATGTATATATACAGTGACGGATATATTTGTCACTAAAACCTTAATTTTATTTATATACATATAAGGTTCAAACATCATCCGCTCTACTTATGTTTATATACGTATATTACCTACATATATATACATTATTTACATATGTTATTTGCTACATATATACCTTTACTAATATATATGTACTATACATATATGTATACATATACATATCTACATATAGACACACATAAGCACAGCACAAACTGCTAACACTTAGCAACATTTAGTCTCTTCCTCTCTCTTAGGTTCTCTTCTTTCCTTCTCTTCTCTCTTATTTCTTTTCAACACTCAATTGAATTCTCAAGACCTCTCTCACTTCGATTTAGCTACTGTTTATTAGACCAAAAATTGTGTTTTTAATGGGTGGACTGACCATTTTCATGGGATACACAACACCTTGTAGAGATGGGACCAAACCACTACTAGGGTCAACCCTAGTCCATTAATTGTGTATTTATATCCGATTATAAGTCCATGACATGCCCAATATGGGCCCAACTATAGTGTGTTGCCCCCGACCTAATATCATGCTCATATATACTCGTGTCAGGAGGAGAGGACTGGGTTAATGGGTAAGGGTTATTTAGCTCCCAACGCCAGACGATTGGTGGGCATGCATGACAAAATTAATTTATGCAGTGTCGCGTAATCACACACCATCCATGTGCTTAACTGAAGTGCCAAATTGGCGCTACGTCGTGTCCTGTAATGTTTGGAAGGGAGGGTTTTGGCCCTCGATTTGAGAGCCCAATTAAGGTATAAATTATAAATAAATTATATCATTGTAAAGTCCTTACAAAGGACTAAGTAGTTATGCAATTAATTTAGAATTATAACTTATTTAATTATATATAAAAATTAGTTAAATTTAACTATTTATACACATTAAATTAAAGGTTAATTCCTTGATTAAAGTATAAATTAGTTAATTAAACATGAAATTGACTTAATAAAGAGTTAATTTACATACTAAAGTATTTATTACACATTTTAAATTTATTTTAGAAGCTTTACTTGAATTTATTCACATTTAAATACACGTTTAAGCTAGTTTTATACATAATTAAGTTATAAATACTGTAATACACTATAAATATAATATAAATAGGTTGAAAATACTTGAAATTAATTTATATATGTGTACAGTTAAGATTACTTTAGTAATAACTTAATATACTAATTTATTTTATATTAAGTTAATAATTTACCTAATTAACTTAATAGCTTAATTACCTACTTTAAATACATCATTAAATTATTCGACAGGTATTATATAGTACACATTACTTAGTTAAATACATATGTACCGTATGAGATATAATTATGTACATATATATAGGTTTGTATAATTACTTAGGTTAATATACATTTAGTTAATAAAAATTAATATATAATAATACAATAAAGTTATATATATAATAATTCATTCTAAATACTTAATTTAATATATAGAATACATATGTAAGTCATTTATATACATTATTTACATATTATACAATATATACCGATGCTTAGTTTTAAATTATATTTATAAGTATAAATATACTATACAAGGTATTTTAAAGTATTTTTGGGGATTTTCTGATTTTTATAGTTTTCATATTATAATAGAGGTAAGAGATGAGACAAGAAAGATCTTTTTAGTGTTTTTCATCTTTGATATTTTATTAAATTCCAAAGTATACTAAACTATTAGTTGGTATGTTCTACCAAGTCGGGGGTTTAGATTACTTTGAAACTTAACCAACACTTAGAAAATTACCTAATTTTACTCAAGATAGGTTTATTTTATTTTTTTGTGATTTTTTAATGAATTTTATTTATATTCAAACTAACCCAACTTTAAGCCTTAAAGGGTGTTTGAAAGTGGAACCTAAGGCCTAGAAATGAGGTCTAATGGTTGGAAAATGGGCTTAAGCAGTCAAGGACATCCAACACATGATATGAAACATGTTTGGGTTAGTTAAGCATAATTTCCACTCAGATTTCCATTAAATAACACTGTAGACAGATTACAAACTCTAAATTGCTGACAAAAGGATTTGAAACAACATTACAATTTATAATCAAACTAAATTCTAATTTTAGTACATGAATGCTTGTACATTACTAATTTAACATTATGCACATGTCAACTCCATTACAACATAGATTCTTGCTTAAATTCCCCTCAACTCAGTGGTTGTTGCTGCGATCAGAAAGGCAGCTGTTGCTGCCCAGATTCAGCAGCTACTAGTTGCTGCAGATGCATTGTTTTGCTGCAAAGATCAGACCAATTAGGTCTGATATGGGGTTTCTTTAAACTACTTTAGATCTGAAAATTTAGACCCAATTGTCGTTCATCACAGAAACACCCCAGATCCACCAATCTCTTAAAAACAGAGATGAAAACATTGAATGTAGCTGGTATGCAGCCTTTGATGTGTTGAAATGGGAGATTCAAAACCAAAAACACACGTTTAAACAACCATAAAAATGATTGGGCTTTAAACTCATTTTAAGAATCAAATTCGTGTGTTAAAATCTTCATCAAATTCCCTTAGAATTCAAATTTCATTTTAAATCAGGGGTTGGAGAATAACATTCCAGATCTGAAATGATTGATTAAATCCCATGAGAAATCATTTCAAAATATTTCCTAACACCTTTAAATTTCAAGGAAAGCCAAACATATCTTCCAAAAATCATTGAGACCCTAATAAGATCCTTATCTTACGCTATAGACAGTGTAAGATAAAGATCTTCATTAAACTCCCAAAGCATATAAATCCAATTCAGATATGATTAAAAACCTTTAAACACAATTACAAACTTTGAGAATCATCAATCATGCTGATCTAATCCCTCTCTTATGCTATAGATAGCGTGAAGAAAGAAATTAAATCAGTCAATGAATTCCAATCAACTTGAATCCCAAATCTTCATAACCCAAAAGAATATACTGAAAGTCTTTAGGTTAAAATCCAAATCTCACTCAAATAAGGATGTGAATCGTTTCTAGGGCCTCAAATCAGTAGAACTGATTTTTCTTGGTTCTAACTATCAATGAAGAACTAAAAATTCACAACGATCATCAAATCAGAACCACATCTAAGGACTTTGACAATTCAGCTCAATTCAAACTCAGGAGAGGGTGATTGTCGTCAGATGAAATGAATGGATTCACCCTTGAATGAGTTTGGTGCATCGCAAGATCTAATAGCCCTTGAACTTTAGATCTGTTGATTGCCTAATGAATGGGTGAACAATGGATCAAATCGCGTAAGAAATCAATGAATGTGGATCGTGAGGCATTGAGGAAGCTGTATGAATCGAAGCGGAGGTGAAAAAACACATCTCTGATCTGAATTGATTAAAGAGGGCGAAATCGCTTCTAAACTAAATCACACAAGTCTACATTGATCCATTACAAGATTCATCATCTAATCTATTATAACTAAGTTGCAGTACTCTAATTACTACTCGAAATTACTCTAGAAGGCAAGGAAACCTAATCTAAAGGGAAGAACGGGACCTGAGGATCTCCACATGGTGAATGGAGAGGAAGAACTGGGGAAGGAGACTGTGGTCGAGTGAAAGCCCACTAGTGGAGCTCTGGGTCGCCCATAGGTGCTACGATATCCTTAGCGACGAGGAGAATCAGAGAGAAATGAATTTCCACTGCCAAGGCAGTGAAACGGAGCTATATGGGGAGGAGAATCAGAGTGGACGAATGCTCAGCTCGAGAGGTGTAGGTGGGGAGCTGATTGGCGTCGCGCGAGCCTAGGAAGCTGCTTATATGGGCACACAAGTTGATCAGGTCACCGGCAAGGTGCGATTAAGTAAGTAGGGTTCCAATGGTGGTTATTAGCTAGGAGGACGGGAAAGTCTAGGATGAAATCCAACTATTGGAAGGGATCTGGAATGGGGGGTGAGGTTATGTGTGGGTGCGCGCACAAATTGGAGCGAGATTGGCCATTGGATGGATGCCTCGCACAATCAATGACACCTGTAGTGCGAGTTCCTTGTGAGTGAATCATGCATGCGTGTTGTAAGTGTAATGGTGCATTTGCAGGAAAGCCCTTCAAGGTTGAAACGGTGGAAGAATTGTAAATGAGCCCATAAGTGAATGAAATGGGTTCAGAGCAGCCCTCCAAGCCTAGCAAATAGGTACCTGGCAGCTTTCAATCGAGTCCTTGAAGGTTTTTATGCATGGAAATGTGAATGATAAATGACCTATTTGTAATGTCATGAATACAAGGTCCTAATGATGTCCAAATACAACCACGTTTTTATTGAAGCTTAATTAAACATTTAGGAACATGATTTCACTTTTAATTTGAACTTTTGAGCCCAAAGATGTGTTTAATTTGCAATTGGATCACCATACTACACTTTTAAATAGATATACCTCATTTTGTGACCTAATTGTGGGTTTTTAACACTAATTTGATGTTTTAGGTCATTTTCCTTAATTTCTACACATAATCATTTTCTTGTGTTAATTATGTAGTGTTTAATCTAATTTCTAGCTTAACTTGGGTATTTTAGCTATGATGAGCTACACCTCATCACCTACAATCACATGCCACCACCTCCTCCTTAAACAACCTCCTCTTGCTCTCCAACCACAAGTTCCTCCTCCTCTTCCTTGGTCGCATGGTACTGCTATAAGTTCCTCCTGTAACCACTTAGCTTGAACCCTTCTCGTGCAACTAGTTTCAGCCACAGTAGCTAGATCTAACCACATAGAGTTTAAACTGCCCTTATATCTATGTGACCACATGCTACACCATATCTGATTGAGGGAGGAAGGTCGTAGTCTTGGATGGCAAAGCCATCTTTCTTAGTTCAATTACCTCCTCACATCCAAACCTAATTGAAGCCGCTCACAAGGGGATTGAGCCTATCATGGGAACCTTACACTGTCATCAACCTCATCAGTATAAAATTGTTGATCTAGAGTTTCCTAATTCTAACTTGTGTGTACCATGAAGCAAGAATCTAACTAGGGATGCTAATTCTAACCGTGCATCAGTTGTGAAGCTTGTCCAAGCTATGAGTTCAAGGATTTGATTGTGTGTGATCTTGGTTTGAATGCTCCAATGCATGTGGGTCTAAATCATTGTAGGAGAATCGATGCTGAAGTCAATATAACGAGTTAAGGATATGGTTTGAGAGATTTGGTTGAAGACTGGAGGTCTAACATGCTTAAGAATTGCCCTCGACAATTGCAGCTAACTTTTCTTCCATGTAACTTCCATTTTCTCATGAGTCACATTAGGACTTATACCTAACACAATTGAGATGTATGCCAGTGTTATTATGTTACTTTTATCATATTGCATGGAAATCATTTCAATGATGCACAATTGTCATCAAAGTGTGGAACGTAGTTGCCAAGTTGATCGAGTGCCTTTTTTCATTTTTATTTTATTTTGCCCTTTGCTTTACTTTTTTGGCCCATGTTTGAGTCCTTCTTTCTCAGGTGTCAAGTTCTCATTTTCAAGGTATCGATTGCTTTCTATTGAGATGTGGTGCTCCCCTTCTCTGCCCCTTGCCCTTCTCGAGGTTGCTGTCTCGGTATGTTATGTTTCTTTTCCATTTCAAAATTAAGTCACCAGCAAAGGAGATAATAAATAATAACCCACCAATTCAACTATGTAAACAACGAAATAAATTTTAAATCTCACTTAAAATCAGCTTCCGAAGTACAACACCGTAGGAGCCTTATAATATCAAACGCTTAAAAGGCATGTTTTCTTAACCCAACTAACAAACCCTAATTACAATAAATCTGTCATTACAAAAGTGACACATCCTATTACAATAAATTAAACCTAATTCAAATTTTCACACTTTGTATGGTGCTCTCGTTCACACAAGAATGATAAAGAGGGAAAAGGGAGTTTGAGCACATGAGCTCGCATTCGAAAAATCAATTTCAGATCTCAACTTTTACGGAGGGAAAAAAAAAAGGAGCAGACAAATTTTCTAAATTAAAAAACAGACAAAGAGAGTCAAAATGACCTCTTCTTGCACCCGTGACTTCCCGTTCGCGTCGGCACCACACGCCCCCTCTATAAAATGCAACACTCGCATCCCCCTCGTGCAGTAACCGCACAACCCATTCCGTTCCACCCCATTCCATTGATTCGTGAGGGAGGAGAGGAAGGGGAGAGCATTAGGAAGAATAGGAGAGAGTGGTGGCCGTCGTTAGAAGCTCGTTAGAAGCCCCCCCCCCCTCCCTCCCTTCTTTCTTCTGTTCTTCCTTCCACCACGATTCTTGGGTGATTCGCCCCTCGCATTCTTCGCTTCTCAGGTTCGTTACCCCTCTATCTGAGCGCTCCCCCATCTTTCGAGCTCTTCCCATGGAGACCCTTTTCGTTCTTCTTCTTTTTTTTTTCCTTGTTCCTTTTCTTTTTCCCGAATCAAAGGCACGATTTTTATGCCCGAAGTTGGTTTTTCCGGGTGTTTGAGGAACGTGGTCGGTCTGCTTCGATCCATTTTCTCCTGCGTTCGCGTCATTTCTCTCCCGGGAAGATCCCAAGGCGGTGGTCAAAGATGGCACCTTTGGGTGCTCCGCTCATAGATGCAGCACGCAATGTTGTTGTTGTTGTTGTTGTTTTTTTTTTTTTTTCTTCTTTTCCACTCGTTTTTCTGGGCTTTGTATTACCTTTAAATCGTAGGTTTGCTCAAACTTGGGGGAGTTTTTATTCCGCGGTTGCTGCCACCGCTTCGAACCGGAAAGTCCCGGTCTTGTTGAGATCTGCGCCCCGAAAGGGACCTTTCCGGCATATTTCCATCGCTATGACTCTCGCCCTTCTCCTGTATTTTAATTTTCTTCCGTGGATACAGATCCAACTCATGTGGGAAATTTCCGTTTTCTCGCCGAATTTTTAATTGGCCTTCCCCACAAAATTGGACTTTTCTTTCCTTTTCACGGCACCACACCCTCACGCACATCTGTTTAAAGGCGTTTTGCTTCGTTGGCTTCTTTTCGACCCCTTGCTCTGACCTGTTCCACTGCTGGATCTGCTCGCCCCTCTTGGCCCCCTTCCTCCTCCACGCGTTTCCGTCTCTGTGGGTCTCGCATGAAGTTCGCCCCGCTTTGACGTTTAAACACCGGGCCCACCCGAGTAATTAAGCCAACCAATGAGAGGAACAAAAGAAAGAAAGAAAAGGCTCCCTTTTTTTTTTCTGTGCCCCTTCTTCATACAGTAGCAACCAATGGTTAACTCACATCCCATCTGGCTTTGCGGCGTTGGGTTTCCAAAATTTACGAATATTACACCTCCAATCAGGAGTTGCTCCATGCTGAAGGCGTACGCCCTCTAGAACTCGTGGAGAAATCCAACGAACGGTTTCAAATCATGAGTTGAGCGCCCTACTTTATTCAGAAAAAAGATGAGACCTCTGCTTTCTTCCCTTGAAAAAATAATAATAAACATCGGATAGTCAAAAAAAAAAAAAAAAAGGCAAGAAAATAAACTTTAAAAAGGGTACCAAACCAACCACTCTCTGTTCCTTCCATTGCTTATGTAAAACTAAACTTTCTCTTCTTCCTTCCTTCCTTCTCCCATGCAGAGATCAGGCATGGCAGAGCCCAATTCCACGAGCACCCCTCTGCTGCAGCCGCCGCCGCCGCCGCCGACGACGACGACGACGGCACCGCCCTCATCGTCGTTGTCCTCGACGACGTCGAGGCTGCCGGACTTCAAGCAGTCTGTGAAGCTCAAGTACGTGAAGCTGGGGTACCACTACCTCATCTCCCACTTCATGTACCTCCTCCTCGTCCCCGTGCTCGCGGTGGTGGTCGCGCACCTCTCCACTTTCTCGGTCCAGAACCTCCGGGACCTCTGGAACCACCTCCGCTTCAACCTCATATCGGTGGTCGCGTGCTCCGCCGCGCTCGTCTTCCTCCTCACCCTCTACTTCCTCACCCGCCCTCGGCCGGTCTACCTCCTCAACTTCTCCTGCTACAAGCCCGAAGACGCCCGAAGGTGCACCAGGCAGATCTTCATGGAGAGGTCGAGGCTCACGGGCTCCTTCACCGACGGGAGCCTCGAGTTCCAGCGGAAGATCCTCGAGCGCTCCGGACTCGGGGAGAACACGTACCTCCCCGAGGCCGTCCTGCGTGTGCCCCCGAACCCGTGCATGGCGGAGGCCCGCAAGGAGGCCGAGGTCGTCATGTTCGGGGCCGTCGACGAGCTGCTCGGGAAGACCGGGGTGAAGCTCAAAGACATAGGGATCCTCGTCGTCAACTGCAGCCTCTTCAACCCGACGCCTTCGCTGTCCGCCATGCTCGTCAACCACTACAAGCTCAGGGGGAACGTGGTGAGCTACAACCTCGGAGGGATGGGCTGCAGCGCGGGGCTCATCTCCATCGCGCTCGCCAAGGACCTCCTCCAGGTGCACCCAAGCTCCTACGCCCTCGTCGTCAGCATGGAGAACATCACCCTCAACTGGTACTTCGGCAACAGCCGGTCCATGCTCGTGTCCAACTGCCTGTTCCGCATGGGTGGCGCCGCGCTGCTCCTGTCCAACCGCAGGTCGGACCGGAGGCGCGCCAAGTACCAGCTGGTCCATACCGTCAGGACCCACAAGGGCGCCGACGACAAATGCTTCGGATGCGTGACGCAGGAAGAGGACGACCTCGGGAAGGTCGGCGTGTCCCTGTCAAAGGACCTCATGGGCGTCGCCGGCGACGCCCTCAAGACCAACATCACCACCCTCGGCCCCCTTGTCCTTCCCATGTCCGAGCAGCTCCTCTTCTTCGCCACCCTCGTCGCAAGGAAGCTCTTCAAGATGAAGGTACTCGCATTATTGTTACTATTATTATTATTCTTTCTTTCTTGTTTAACTTAACTCGGTCATACTACCCTTTTGTGGCATGTATGTATAGTTCACGGCACGTTTTATTACATGATCTACATGGTCGTTAATATCCTTTTATTAGAGGAAGTGCTAACTAACCCAAATTTGAAAAAGTTGAAACTAGAGATATCCCCTGTTTATGTATTTACGGTTACGTGGGGAAAACGGATCCGTCCTCTTTGCGTTTACGTTTGGTGTTATTCAATTTCAGTTTGGGCAAATCCGCGTGGCGCCCAAACTATCCCGAGATGTAAAATGGAAAAAGGGGTATATAACCCAGATGGGCCTTACAGCATACATAGCTCATAGCATGTTTTGTGTGATTTGCTCCCTCCTGTGCCGTATGTGTTCGCATCGTTGCTTGTCGACAATGGCAGGTGAAGCCATACATACCGGACTTCAAGCTGGCATTCGAGCACTTCTGCATCCACGCCGGGGGAAGGGCAGTGCTGGACGAGCTGGAGAAGAACCTGCAGCTGTCGGATTGGCACATGGAGCCGTCAAGGATGACGCTGCACCGCTTTGGGAACACGTCGAGCAGCTCCCTGTGGTACGAGCTGGCGTACACGGAGGGCAAAGGCAGGGTGAAGAAGGGGGACAGGACGTGGCAGATCGCATTCGGGTCGGGTTTCAAGTGCAACAGCGCGGTCTGGAGAGCGCTGAGGACGATAGATCCCGCCAAGGAGACGAACCCATGGATGGATGAGATCCACCAGTTCCCCATGCAGGTCCCGAAGGTCTCGGCTATCTGACGCGGTTGGGGATTAATCTCCCGGAGAGAATTGGATCAGATCCGATTTGATTAGAGAGGAGGGAAGGCATTGTTTTGAAGGCTGTGTTGTGTCCGCGTGGGTTCCATAGTCACATGTAGCATTTGGAGATGGCTACTGATCTGATGCTGTTTGTTTCCTCTGATTTGTTCTTTTCAAATCCGATGCTGCTGATGCTGGTTGCTTTTGGTAGTTTACTTCTTTAGAGAGTGGTATGTAAGACTGGTAGGTTAGATCCAATTTAAGGAAGAAAATCGAAGCAAGGAACTGGGCAATCAGGTATCACAATTTGTTTGTGTGTATCTGAAACAAGGGAAAAACCCTACCAAATCATCCAGATGTTACAAAGTAAAAAAACATTTCAACCACAGCAGGCAATATCCCCTCGACGTGATCCATTTTGCATATTAGAGTCGATAGCATTTAGTGTTGCTGCCGTCTAAATTTTCTCCTCTCCGAGCCTACTCTACCAACAAAATCCGCACGTACATAGTTCTATGGAGAAAGAGCGATTTTTTAATCATGAAACGAGCTTAGCAACAGATGTGATAGTCAATGGCTAAATCGTGTCTTGCAACTGCACCGGCAAGTAAAACAAAAGTGAATTCTGCAAAGGGATTCTGGATTCACATACGTGCTTGGTTTTGGATGCTACTACCATGCTGACACCATTACATCATCCATAATAGAAGGGCGGGATCCCACAACCACCATTCCATGGTCAGAAGCTTACACCAAACTAACTTTTGACGAAAGCACACATCCAGCCAACTGAAATTTGGGTGGGACTTCATGGGCACCAGTAATTCATATCCTTGAAATGAAAAACCACGGCAACACATAAATTAAGGTCAACTAAAGTAATGCAAACAAAGCCACAGGGCTCCCTAACATTTCCATCATACGAAATAGTACCAACTAAAGACAGGTCAATTGCTCCTACTTGTTGGACCTGGACTCGAGGGTTCAATCCTTGGACGACTTATTGATGAGCGACTTGTGGATGTGGGGTATGACACCGCCTCCAGCGATTGTCCCCTTGATGAGAGTGTCTAACTCTTCGTCTCCGCGGATCGCAAGTTGCAGGTGCCTCGGGGTAATACGCTTCACTTTCAGATCCTTGCTTGCATTCCCAGCCAGCTCCAACACTTCAGCAGTCAGGTATTCCAAGATGGCTGCAGTGTACACAGCGGCAGTGGCTCCGACCCTCCCATTTGCGGAGACCCTCGACTTCAGCAAGCGATGGACCCGACCAACAGGAAACTGCATGTTAACAGACAAATATCAAATGAATCTGAAAAAATAGACATCAAGGATAAGGTTGCACATTACGATAAAATGAATTCCAGATATACATTGGAAAAAGAAGCCAAACACACAATAGTCACCATGCTTCTGCGAATAGACAGTTGGATTACATTGACCCAACCCCACTCCCATACTAACCATGTAGGTTTCTCAATTTAAATCAGGCGCAGCCAGCTGGAATTGGGATCCGATACACAAAATTGGATTGGCAAAGCAATCCATATCCAATTCTACACTTTGATTCCCAGACCATGCAAATATAGACTACGACGAGGAAGGCAAGCAGCCATAAGGCACATACAACAAACCGAATAGCAACCGAGAAAATTTTCTGACAAAGTGCTAGGCATCATGCAGGAAACTGGAAATTTTGTTAACCCCTAAGTAGATGCTTGGAAAAATCTACACACTCTGAAGCAAAACATTTCTTTGAGGTTGCAGTATAAATTTGAAAAACAGAACGCTTATGCATGTAAATACACACACGACAAAATGGCATGTACAAAAGAACAATAAATTTTTGAGGGGGACAAGAGCTACAGTATATTACAGCAAGATAACAAGTCCGACCAGACTTGACAAATTTTCTTCTAGAAAAATATAAAACTACTGACGTTTGGCATTTATCGCACGTCATTTACCACCCCACCCCCCAACCTACCCAACCAAACAACCAAACAAACAAACAAACAAAAAAAAAAAGACAGCACCATACAGAAGTCCAATTCAACTAATTGATATGTAAGACCTACAAAGTACAAGAAGAAAACTGGGGTAGAGAAAAGTTCCCCTTAGTTTGCTACCTGAGCATCTTTTCTGTTACGGAGACCACAAAGTCATATAGGCAGCCGGACTAGGTCCCAAATCCATAGTCAACAAGTCTATTGTACTATCAAGGTCCACATAGGCAGGCACCTGGGTGGGTGGTGGCCCGGTGGTTCTGCATGTTAAGATATTGCACTGATTTCCATTGCAGCAAGTAAAACATAAGATGAAAAGGATACAAGTAAATGCCTAACCAAAACTTGCACTCCATGTTAATTTGTTCAAACTATAAGCAGGAACTGGTTGATTTACCAAAACTGTACTACCAAATCATGTTGTCTCATTAGTAATCACTGATTCAATATAATTTAATAAATGGGATGGAAAAAGAGTTCCATGCTACGGTAAAATCGCCCCTACTAGGAAATAAAGCAAATTAATTATTTGATTAGTTGTTTACTATTTTTAGGTCATAGGTATATTAGCATGTATGCTCTTGCCTCTCTATATATATAAGGAGAGCTACGGCCTCTTTTTTGTTAATAACAAGAATCACTTATCCCCCCAAAAATCTTTACATAGTATCTGAGCCACTGATCTTGGTGGTCCACGGTTTAGAAGAAGATCTAGAGGGGGGAGGCCCTCCAGAGTCCGGCGATGCCGCCGATCTCTAGCAAGCCACCGAAGAGTCTCTCTCCTCTCTTCTTCATCTCCTCTCCTTCCTCTTCTCAATGTCGGAGAAACCAGCAATCGAAGAATAGGTCCAATGCCGCCATTGTTGCACCAATTGCCATTGGACTTGGATGGGTGCGTCACCAGCCCATCGCTGACCGACCACACCCCCTTTGCTGACCATTGGTCGGTGGAGTCGCCGTCGGCAAGCCAAATAATGTTTGGCGCCGCCCTTGAGGAAGCTTTGGATCGAAGTTTTGGGTCAACAAATCACGCCTGTTCGAAGATTTGGAAGCACCATCGTGTTCCTTGGAGCCTACACCATCGAACCAAGGCAGTCCGGATCTCCTCTGACCCACTAGAGCATCGCATCCAACCTCCTTGTCATTGTAGCCCCGCCTACAAAGAAAACAAGGGGGAAGAAGGAGAAGAGGGATATAATAGCTTCTCTCCTCTCCTCTCTTCTTCGATTGCACCAGCAGCCGCATCAATGACAGCAGCAATGAGTGTTGTTGCCTTCACTCTCTCTCTCTGATTTCAATCAAAGAAAAAAAAAAGAGTGACTTTAGAAGTTGTCTTGGTTTTTGGGTGTCTGCATGTATCCCTTAAAGTTTAGTTTTTTGTCTTTTTGGTCCTTATATATTTGAGTGGAAGACAAACAATGAAGATGAGAGCATCCTTTAAATGTCAAGAGTATAGGTAGTACTCTTATGCACTTCAAGAGAAACCGAGCGTTAACTGGCTCTGTGAGGGCATACAAGAAGACGCCCGGTGTTAAAAGATACGAAGAAGGGACTACTATGTCAACAAGAAGACGGGAGCCACCTCAAGATGTTCAGTGTACAGGTAGTACTCTCACCCACCTCAAAAAAAAACTAAGCGTCGACTGGTTCTACGAAGACATACAAGAAGACACTTAGAATTGAAGACATGAAGAAAGGACTACTACGTCGACAGGAGTTGCTCTCTACTACCTTAAGGATCAAGTCTTTGTCGTCGCTCGTGTCTTGACTTATGGGGGAATGTTAGGAAATAAATTAAATTAATTATTTGATTAGTTGTTTACTATTTTTAGGTCATACGTATATTACCATGTATGCTCTTGCCTCTATATAAAGAGGGCCAAGGCTCTCTTCTATCAAATAACAAGAATCATTTATCCCCCCAAAAATCTCTACAGTCCCAATACAGCAACCGCGAATCCAAAGATTTCTAAATTAAGTCCATCCTTTCATGGAGTTGTGAAAACAATGCCTCCATTTTCACCATAAAACCTTCCATGACATCATGAAATCCTAGCAAGTTTCAAATAAGTCTGTATCCCAAAAAACAATAAAAATGAAAAGCTAGCACACCAGAAACAGAAAAAGGTAAGCAAACAAAGTGGGCGTCATTAAATAAAAATTTTCTAGGACAAAAGTATGCAAAGTGAATGATCACCAAGGTTATTTATTTGTGTAAGAATCCAGCTACGTGGGCACATCCGTAGAATATAGGCCAATGTCACCAACAAGGTAACGCAGAACATGAGATGCATTTAGCTAACTTAATGCTAAAGCATCCGTAGTTCTAGAAGTAGCAATGCCATTCAGGCAAATTTTGTGGCTTTATGGGGCAAAAAATGACAGCAGGTAAAAACATAAGTTCCACGGGAATCGACAAGCTTGGTGCCTTCAGGAAATATTTACACATCACTATATAGATAAATTTGGAAATATTCAAGACACCACCAGCATTTAGACCTAAAAGTGCAAGAAATAGATTTACAAATAAGACAATGAGTGAATCTATACAGCTCCAACCAGCTAGTGTTCGGTAAAAGAAAGGTGATACAAAGCATTCCTTTGGAGAAGCTTTGATGAAAACATACCTATGAAAGTATAACCACATGGGTAGGGAATCCATATTGAGATTCTAGATCAAAGCACATAGGTGATGAGACAAAGAAATCAGTGTTGGTATGACCTCGAGCAAGGTGAAATTAGGGCACCATTCACCTCATGATTGTTGTATTGACTGGTGAGCATCTAAAAATTAACAAGAGCATAGTGTGAAACCAAACAAACTGCAATAGGAGATTTGTTCTTCTAGATGGAAATGGCTGTGAAAGATTAATATCCGGAAGCAAGGTTGCAAAAACTGGCACTTGGCATTCACTTCAGATCATTAACTAGCAAGTATAATGTATGCATGCAGAAGAATAAATGGGGATTATATGACGGGGATTATATGGGGCTATACTTTTTAATATTAAATTGAAGAATGTTTTAACTAGTATGAGGATATTGATAAATATAGTGATAAAAACATAGGATGCTTGGACTCATGTACTTTACCTGATTTGAAGAAATAGAATTGGGTGTGTATTCATATTGAAGAAGACAGAAAAAACTTCACAAACATCTCCAACGTAAATATCAGCCAAATAACAAATTTGCTGAGTCTCTGAGTATCTATACTTTGTACAGCCACACATTTTTGAATCCTTCTTTGGAAACATCACTGGATGACGGCAACCTTGCAAAGAGCCCCCAGTCAAATAACAAATTTGCTGAGTCTCTCTGAGTATCCATACTTTGTACAGCCAAGCATTTTTGAATCCTTCTTTGGAAGCGTCACTGGAGGACGGCAACCTTCCAAAGAGCCCCCAATCAAAATGCTTCTTGCCTGACCATAGATCTCATATTCTGGAATCTGGAAAAGAACAGGTAATGGATGCACAAGACTGGCTTGGGAACTAGGTTCATGAAGGGTACCAAAATCAACAGCAATTAGCACCATAAGCAAGGATGTCGCTTTGGATGCATCACCGGCAAATAAGGGAACCCAATGTCCTACCAAGTACATTTATAGTCTTTTATTCCAGTCAATAAGCTCAATGCCTCAATCCAATTAAGGAAGCCAGATGCCTAACTGCTTGGAAGACTAAACAAGCTACTGGAAGCAGCATTGCACTTCCTTGTCATGTTTACAAGGTCAGAGCGTGCTTGATCATGACTAGTGTCCATCTTGTACAACTATGATGGCATTTACAGTCCTTTTCCAAAAACAAAAAGAAGAAGAAGACACTTCCAGTCTCAATACCAGAACAAACATTTCACAAAGAAATGTAGACCATGGATTTGTGTTCTTAATTGTAGCATTTCCAGTTTCAATATCCCTGATACATTTTTTTCCTGATTCTTCCAAAAGAATAAGATAACACCCCAACTTCGGTTGAGAATTGGCCTGTAGCACAAACTCACACTAGCTGCACATTTAACACATAAATACTACAGAAGGTAAGGATTTCAGAGACAAGACAGCTTTCAATACAAGCAACTTGGTGTAGGTCTTTGTTAAGGGCCCTCTGATCAAGAAGTGCTGAGAACTTTTGACCTTAAGAGAGGGCAGGTTCCCTTTAGTTGCCTATGTCTGGAAGGGTGGATCTACAACCAGAGTTTCTATATGGACAGAATTTAGAGGTGGAATTGCATTTTCATTGATGCCTTGGCAACAGAGCTCCACTACATTGTAAATAAACCTCACCTTCAAATAACCAGACAAACATCCCAAGGAATACAAATGATATCGCACAGTATATTTCTACAGATGCTTGACAACACAGTGAACACACAGATGCATGCTTCTTCAACCAGTCACGATAGATAAGCTTTGCAAAGTTATATGCCTTTCACATAGTGTAACTTGGATTGGTGCCGAAGCAACAGACTGAGATCTTTGTCGGCAAGGCAGGCCAAAGAACAGTCCAGGGTGCAGTCTAGATATTACTGCAATAGGTTGGCTGGGGGCCATTTCTGTGGAAGGTGAGATCTTTCCATGAAGGATTGTGAGCTACAAGATGTGGAAGACAGGATATGCCTTATCCTCGGGAAGCCGAGGTTCTTAGGCCACCTCTTCGATGTGATGAAGGATTTAGAAGGCCCCATGCTACCTAGAGATGAGCTTGATTTGGGGGGTTTTGCAGAGGAAGGCAGGCGGATGGTAGGGGGACCTAATGTAGACCCACCGCCCAACCTCAGTTTGCACTTCTGGATGATGGCAATTTGAAGAGGTGCACATCCAATCCTATGCTCATAGGAGATGCTGCTTCCAGGATAAGAGGATTTACACCACCTCCCAATTACATTTAATATCAGGTGCATGGGTTACAAATAAGGAAACAAATGCCCATAGATGGCCTCAAAGAGGGTGGAGTTGGATTTTGTGTGCCAATTAGTGTTAAAATAATATTCTTCTTCCCATCATAAGCATACCCATGCACGTTGCTGCTCTTTGCAAAAGCAATGTAGTCATTGATATTACA
Organism: Thalassia testudinum; assembly: GCA_037157565.1. Classification (NCBI taxonomy): domain Eukaryota; kingdom Viridiplantae; phylum Streptophyta; class Magnoliopsida; order Alismatales; family Hydrocharitaceae; genus Thalassia; species Thalassia testudinum. The sequence continues at coordinate 52,225,039 of JAZHRO010000077.1, read as the reverse complement.
ATTAATCACATTCATTTTCTTGTCACACTAAAAGCGGTATGTCGAGGAATAGAAAAGCTTTGAGACGTGCCAAAACAAGCTCATAAAGATGTGCATCTATATTCGAGGCAATGGTCCATAAGAGGCCATGCAATTCGACCATGTTGGAGACAGACATGGGTAACATCCTACACAAAAAATGAACTTGGAGAGGCAAACAATGAGAACAAGGATGATTGTATATCCATGGTCACAAGAGAGGGCTTCAACGAAGTCCATAAACAAGTCTCTCCAGAGGGTGTTCAGAATTGGCAATGGCTAGAGAAGTTTGGTGGGCTTGAGGTTGCATCATTGGCATGCATCGCATTCCTGCATGTAGGTGTTCAATTCCCCCATTCATGTCCAGTTAATAGAAGTCACACTACAGCAGTTGCAGGGTTTCCTTGTATCCAGTGTCCTTCAGAGGGTGTTGACTGTGCCTCAGTGAGGAATGTTCATTGTACCCTGGAGTTCAGAACCACAAATAGCCTCTCTGTAAAACACCAACCCATCTTGCATTGGCCAAGGATCCCGATGGTTGGTGTCCCATTTGGTCTTCATCATTGCCTTAGTTAAAATATGCATTATTATTGGGTAATACACACGAAGTTCCTCCACCCACCTAGATTGGACACTGATATAGCCAATGATGGCCCCTCTTCATGATGACAAAAGGCATCTGCAACCATAATTTATGGCCACCTTCTGATATTCGGTACTAAAATCAAATCTGAGAAGCTTGACCAACCAGTTTTGCTCTTTGGAATGGTGTGAGTCTGGTGGCCTTCTGCTGGAGAAGAAAGAGGATGATTCACTTGTTGGTGTGGATCATGAATGTCCACCCCAAGGAGGTAATGATGTCATTTTTAAATGTCCACCACCAAAGCAAGCAGCCCCTTCTCATACGCCAGGAAGCTAAGCTGCAATGGCTTCAAGGCTTGGCTAAGTAAGGCCATTGCATGGCCTTCCGACATCAATAACACCAATTTCGACGTCAGGGGAAGCACACTCAAAGATGAACGAATAAGTGAAACTTGGTAGGTGCAAAACCAAGATGATAAAGACAGCATACTTGAGACATTAGAAGGCTGGAATCGCCTCCTCCAACCATTTGAAATCCCCCATCAATAGGAATTCATGCACAAGCCCAACAATCACCCTGAAATCGCAAATGAACTGACTCTAATAACCCAAAGTCCAACAGATCCACCTAGTACGTGAGGTATCATGGGCCACAGCCACATTGTAAGCACTCCACCTTTGTGATCGACAACAACACCCTTCTCAAAAATGATGTGTCCAAGGTAATTGATCATAGAGACTCCCAAGTTGCACTTGATCATTTGGCAAAGAAACGGTCCTCAAGAATTCGTATGACTATTTGACCATTCCAAAGATGTCACACCCAAGTATACTGTATAACTTTATACTATCATATCATTAAAGAAAATTAAGGCAAATCTCATGCACGATTGTTTGGAAGGTAGGAGGGAGGATTCATGAAGCTGAATGGCATAAGCATGCACTTACACCAGGACCTGTGCATCTCGAAAGGCATCTTGTGAATGTCAAACTCAATGATGTGAATTTAGTGAATAACTGGCTCAATGGTTGAGTTATGAGAAAAACCATGCTCCATGGAGCTCATTGCAAACCCCGTTGACAACTAGGATGGGACTTGGTTCTTTACCAATGTGATAGAAGGGCATGGGAAGAAAGGACTAACATTATGGCAAATGTGATCATCGACAAGGAACCCTTGAACTTGATGTTTGATCTCATTTTTGTCTCACCAAGCATAGTGATAGGGCATTGTGGACATCACATAGGTTTCAACCTACAGAGGAATGACAAGAATGCATGCACATACTGATGAAAGAGAATGGGCTCTTTCAAAGACATTGTGGAGATGTTGTAGGAGACTGTGAAGGTCTTGAAGCAGTGGTTGTTCCTCACTAGTCCCAACCTCCACATTCACTACATGGACATGTTGGTAATCGCAGAGCTTGCCTTGAAGCTCAATGTCCAACGCTGCACAAGGTCAAGTGTCGGTAGGCGACAGATGATGGACAGATCACTAATATGAAAGCACAAGGAATGGTGCTTAAGATTCTATATGGTCTCCTCGAGGTTGAGGAGCAATGTTTGCCCAAGATGATGTTAAAAGGTGCCATCAAAAGTATGTAGGCTTTGATGGAAAAGGAGTGGCTTGAATGTCCACTCACATGAAGTCCACATGCCCTACCATGGATAACCAACATCCTCCAAGCACAACTAACCATAAGGGGCAAAACATGGTAGCCATCTAAGCGTCGACAACAAGCTTGGCATCAGTGAAATTGGACGGGCTCTCAATGTCTACAAGTGCCTAGTGTCCATTCACATAACTCATAGACAAAAGTTTCCAAAAGGGTTCTTTTGCATAGGGCAAATGCACTTTCACTACCATTTTTTATGCCACATACTTGTTCTTACTACCATACTCCTTAGGGATGAGATAGAGGATCTTGCTCTTACGTCGATGACCCAAGGCATAGTCTCCATTGCAATTGTAACAAAGGTTCTTCAACCTCCACTTAGCCATTTCCACTTGTATCAGTTGAAAGGATGCATGTTGTCAACATAGTGTCCTGCTCTAGCCGTTAATGTAGTCCTTATGACAGTGACATTATAGGAGGGAATGGGAAAACACTTTGATGACTTGACCTAATGTGCTGGAAAGAAGAATGGAAATCCCTTGATGCCCACCTTCGAACATCACTGTGAATGTGACTTCAATCTTTAAGAGATTCGAGCCAACCATAGCACTAGGCTACCTTCAAGGTTTGTCACAACTAAGAGAGTCGGATGAGACGTTCCTCGTATACACCATAGCGAGAACCTCACATAGTCCTCCTCGAAGGTACAGTAGGAAGTAAAGTACTTCTCAACCTACCCTAACATAACCAAAGCATGGCCTCTCCATCAAGGTGGAGGCCAAACACATGAACTACTTGCCTTCAATATAGTAGTACTTCAAGTACCACTTGGTTTGGTATAGCCAACATGTTGAATTCACAGACCCATCAAAATGAATACTTGCTATTCTTGTAGGTGAAGAAGCCTTGACTCAAGGACCTTTCGAGCTATGTTGTCAATTGCACTTCCTACTCCTTAGCCAATCCTCGAAGGTACACTAGGAGGTTAAGAGCTTCTCAAGCTACCCTAACATAAGCAAAACATGACCTCTCCATCAAGGTCGAGGCCAAACACATGAACTGCTCCTTGCCTTCAATATAGTAGTACTTGAACTATTAGTTGGTTTGGTATACCCAACATGTTCAATCCATAGACCCATCAAAATGGATACTTGCAATTCTTGTAGGTGAAGCGTTGACTCACTTCAAGCGATGTTGTCAATTGCACTTCACACTCCTTGGCCAATGGTGCAACTCTTTCACAACCACTAACAACTCCTTCATATCTTGTTGGTTCATCCTAGGAGCTTCCTGAGTCTTCTCATAGAAACTCTTCATATCCCATTGCATGCTCAACAATGACTAAAGTTGCTTATCACTTGTCTTCGACACAAGGGAAACATTTAGCTTTGGTACCAAGTTGTTAAGGGCCTATTGATCAAGAAGGTGGTAAGTCCTTCTGACCATATTCCCTATACTTGCCTATGTCTAAGAGGATGGACCTATAACCAGAGTTGGCATAGCGAAAATGCATAATTGCATGTTCATCAATGCCTTCAGACTACTTTTACAAAAAAAAAAAAAAAATCAATGCCTTGGGAATGAAGTTTCCCTTCACCATAAACACATCTTCCATAAACGAATACATATAACTTTTTTTTGAATGAAAGGATGATCAAAGGAGGTCGGTAATCATCCGCAAAATATCATTAATTAGCAAAAAATGAAATGGACTTGCAAGACATGGAAACACAACTCTGAGAAGCCTCATGCCTCTCTCAACACATTTTCCACCTATGCCCTTTCATTTTTTAAAACAACACCATTACACTGGAGCCAAACACGCCAAATAACCACCAACCTCAAAATCCACCCAGACACATCTGCATGAATCATCCTACAGAAGAAATCCTAAAAGATGGAAAAAGTAGCCCAATAAACTCCTCCAACCTAGAGGTTGCTCCATAACCTCACTAAGAATAGGCAAGCAAAGAACACAAGCTCAATATCCTCACAAGCAACACCACAAAACAGACAAGAAAGATTTGGGTCCTCCAACCACTTCGATCTATAGATCTTTGTGACCAACCTTTTCCTTCTAAACAACCATATGAATAACTTGACCTTAAGCGGGAGCTTCAACTTCCAAATCAAGTTACAATCAGTAGCAAGAACTGAAGCTTGACCCTACTCCCTCGTGATCATCTTATAAATCTATCCTACAAAAGGTCGACCCTCCTTGCAGTGAAAACCATCATCAACGCTACCCAAAGGCCTAAATTCAACATGGATGGTCATTAATCCCTGGAGCTAAGCAAGTGTCGCATCCAACAAACTACTTGAGAGGACAAAGACCACAAACTAGAAGTATCCCAAAGTTGGGATACCAAAGCTCCTTTTCAATCACTGAACCATGCAGACGCAAGAACAACGTGGCAAAGGATTCGGATCTAGTCCAATCATCCAACCAAAACCCGAAATCCTCACCTCTACCCAAAATCAAAGTGAACAGGTCCAGTCGGAGACCCTACTGGATGGTAAGAAGCAAGTTGTACTTTAAGGGAAAAGGACCCCATTAGCATGAGCGATTGAAAGCAACGTCCACTAGGAAATCATAAGAATCCCTAAGCAACCTTCCTACGCCACTGAGGAAACTAGCAGCCATCTTCAACAATGAAGCACCACTAAAGTCAGCCAGCCAACAAACCCCCAAGCCACCTCTAGATTTAGGCTTGTAAACATCCGCCCATGGTAACAATTGCAAGAATCATCCCTCATGATCCACTCCTTTCGAGAAAAACCTGTTGATGATGACCTCCATCTTAGCAAGCACACCCCCTTCATGGGCCTAAACAATGACAAAAAGAAAACCAAAATAACTGATAGAATCGCCTTTACTAGAACAAGGCTTCCTCCTGTAGAAAGGAGACTACTACTCCAACTACTGAGTCTCTTTTGAACCCATTCAACCATCGAATTCCAGTCTGCAGATAGCAACCTCTTCCCCTTCAAAAGGAGGCCCAGGTATAAAAGAGGCAAGCGAACCATGGGCGTGTCAAGGACCAAAGAAATAGCCTCCTGGCTTCGATCCATACGAAAAGGAACAATCACAAACTTCCTCCCATTACCAGAGAGACTATAAATGGCACAAAAAATCTTAACCAATGTTGAAACATTTCGTGCATCCTCCAAACCACCTGTATAAAGAAAATAGTATCATCTACATATTGTAGAATAGGAGTTAAAACCAATCCGTCACCATGTAAAGCTTGAGAAGAGACACCCATTGCACCCTTTAAAAGGCAAGTCAAGCCAACATAGCACTGCAATGTTGAACAACGTGGGTGCCAAGGGGCACCCCTGCCGCACCCTACACTTAGGTTGGATCCAAGAGTTGCAAGGCTTTCCATTAAAGAGCACAACAAAGGAAGTAGTTGTAATACATTATTTCATGAGCCGAACCCATCCTTTTGGGAAGCCCCTCCTCAAAATCACCCACAAGTAGGCCCATGAAACAAAATCGTAAGTCTTGGAGAAGTTCACCTTCCACAAGAATGCAAGAGTATCAACCCTCCTCCACGTCGCCACCATTTCTTCAACCAGAATGAAAGAATCCCACAAAGACCTACATGAAATAACGCTGACTAAACTGGAGATATAAGTTTAGGCAGCAGAACCCAAAGTCGATTAGCCAACACTTTGGCAACTCAGCCACTAAAAGATATACTGCATTAGAGAGAGATGGGCATGTATTCATCAATTGTCTTCGCACCTGCCTCCTTCAGCAGCAAGAAAAAGAAGAATCTATTAAGTCTTAAACCTCTAATTGCCCCTGAAGAACTCTCTCAGCATACTCATAACATCAGCGCCCACCACGTCCAACAACTCCCTAAAAAAAATAATCGGTAACCATTGAGACCCCTTCGCCTTAAGTCCTTGCGGTGCAACAAGGACCTCCTCCTCTGAGACATCCCAAAGCAAGTCAATCTTTTCATCATCATCCAAGGTGAGCATGTTTAAAGAGCCCAGCCACCATAGACTAGATAGCCTTGTCCTCATGAAGTCATTGAAGTGTGCACTAACCGCATCACAGATCTGTGTTCCCTAATCCACAGTCACCTCACCAACTTGTAGAGAGTGGATAAGGTTTGACTACCTTCGGGCGCTAGCAACCAGGTGAAAAAATCTGATATGAGCATCCTCTTCTTTGAGCCACAATTGCCTCGACTTCTGTCTACAATTCATCTCTCCTATGATTTTCTTCACTGCCTGTAGCTTGTAACATGCATCTCTCCTGATGCTCCACGACCCCCAGTAGGCCATCCCCTCCTTATGATCCATCTCACCAATGACTTGAAGGGACTCCTACCTAATACGCACATGCCTCTCTTGCACATCCTTTTTATACTGCAAGAGGGCAATCTAAATGCCCTTAATCATCACTGCCAAGGTGCACGTCGTTGAGGTATAAGACGGAACTTCATTCCATTTTAATTGAACAAAAATCATGGAACCTAGGCTCTGACAACTAAGACTTCAAGAATTTTAAATAGGAGGAGAAAATGATTCCCTCACCACTATCCCAAAGCAGTGGTGTATGATCAGAAAAATACCTCTCCATAGCTACCACAAAGGCTCCTTGATAAGTCTCAACTAGGGACACACTGCAAAGAAAGTGATCAATCCAAGAAGCAAACCTTGCGCCATACCTCCAAGTGAATGTTGTGCTGGAGGTGGGAAAATCCAATCGCTCAAGTTCATCCACCAACTGTCAGAAATCCTCCGTAAAAGCCTTTACCCTCCTGTCCTATTTGTTAGACACCTCTGAAGTAACATTAAAAATCACCTCCCACTAGCCAAGGCCTCCCATCTACAGTAGCAACCACTTGTCTCAACTACTCCCACAAAGCAAGCTTGGCAACAACCTAACACGACCCGTACACACTAGAGACGACAAAGGATGCTCCATCAGAACTCCTTGTAAATATGCCTAAGACAACTCTAGTTGCAACCAATGAAGACTCCAACCGGAAGCATGAAGCATTCCACAGCAAGACATGCCCCTTGGACCTCCCAACAAAGTTGATTACCAATGCCTCAATTAGACTATCTCCCCCAAAACACCTCCTAACCTAACCATCCAGTGCTTTAAGATGAGCCTCCTGAAGCAATACAAAATCAACCCTCCACTCCTCCAAATACAGCAAGCCCCTCACGTTCCATGAAAGCACTTTAACCATGAGAAGCAGGTGTGTTCCCAACATCGGTCCTACCGGTGGTCACCTTAACCCTCTTCACATTCAAGGCATGTGCAACCCGCTTATCAACCTCTAAAATCTCATCACTGACTGTAGCAAGCACTACATTGCTCCCACATTTCTTAGGAACTTTTCCCCCATGCCAATATTGATGAAGCCCCTATTTGGCTTTAATTGACTCTAACGTGGAGGCCCCCTTACTAAATGAAGAAGCACCCTTAGGTCCATCGTGGACCCTACTGGTTCCACCACCATCACCAGAAGCACGACCAAATGACACATCGCCAACATGCGACACCCCATCGCCGACAAGACAACCCCTACACAAGCTCTCACGGTCAAGATATGCGCCACCACCGCTGCGTTGTAGGCCACCCCCTCCACATCGGTTACAACCCATACGATCACAACGCTCATGACCCCCCACAAAACCCACAAGTTCAGGGATCAAAGGGAGGAAGCGAGGAGGATCGCCTGAAGGTGCAGCATGGTCAATCGCCCCTACAAAGGCTCCGATAACATCCCGATCATCCCATGAGAGAAGAAAGAAAGGAGGGCCAAGTAGAGGATCCAACGCACACTCAAAAGGAGAATCAGACTCAAAGAAGTGCAACTCACCAACACCCAATCCGTTTCCTACAAACCACATCTAGAGACACATTAACAAACACCTACAAGAGGCTCAACAATACTCAAATGCAGGACTCTTAAAAACAACTTGGACTCTCTTTAGACTCTACTAATATAGTTATACTTCCTCCACATAATCTCCACATTGGCACTCATGTCAAGCCCTTTCGCCTTCCTCATTAGAAGCACTATTAGACTTAAGCACAAGTTAGTTTGATTTGCAATTAGATAGGTGCCTAGACACTTCTTTGGCTGCTTAAGTGACACCCATAGTCAAGCTTGAGCAGCTACCAAGTTTCCTAGAGTTCCTTAAAAATCTCAAACAATCCATGTATAATTTGAAATTGAAGTAAAGCTACCTTTTTTTTAACAAACATCTAGAACAACTCTATTTTCCAAAAGCTTCAACGTTATGTTTAAGTAACTGAAAATAATAATAATAATAACAAAAAAGCAATGATTTTTGAAAAAAGCGCTCCATAAAGAATGAGATTTGGATAAAGGATAAACTAGATTATGTCCTTGCATTGGTTCTGCTATATCTTGGTAGTCTATAGTTTGCACATAGCAATTACCCGCAGACTAAAGCCAATTTAGCGGTGTCAATAAATACAACCATCTTTACATCATACGGGCATCATAGATACCTCAAAGTTACAGTTATTGTTAAGTCCAGACAAGGTCTGATGAGTTTACAAGAAGAGACACCATGCAAACAGCAAAGACCCTCCCATATGAATTTCCAACCTAGAAATCCCATTAAATAAAACAATAAAGTATAAAATAAAACTCTGCCTCAAAGAAAATTTGTTAGGTCTTTCCTCAAAGTTGCCTGCCAAAACCTTATTACCATAGTCATTGCAACATCATCATGTCATTAATTAGTTTTTTTTTTTTTTTGGCAAGGTAATATCATTAATTAGTTATAAGCAAACAATTTTTTTAGTCTTTGTAGTTCCAAGTTTACTCACAATGAGTTTGACCACATTCCAAATAAACATTGAAGTTCAGAATTTAGTAAAGTACAAGCAATATAGGTAATAAAATTTAGACAAACTAAGGTGAAAACCAACAACTAATTTATTTTTTGATAAATTATAAAAAATAATAGTAAACTATTCTGTATCATAACCTGTTTTAAAACCCCGGTGCTTCTTTTTTTTGGAAATGGTGGTGCATATACACTACTTGATATGCAGGCGAACTATGGTTTTTTTGGAAGCATCTTAATAGTGATTTCTATTTCATCAATGAACAATTAAGCATTGCATATAAAGATTGATTACAAGCTCCAACCCACCATAACAAGAAGAACAAATCCAGATTGGTTTGCTATGGAGTAGTAATATCCCAAAAAAAAACCAACCAATCACTTCAAATTCAAATTCACGAGAATTAGGGTGTGGACACCACAGTGAAGTTGAAATAAGTATCTAAGCCACCAAAAAAAAAAAAAGGGCCTCTGCTTAAACTTTGACTTCCAAGTTTGACATCTTACTCCGACTAAATTTGCCAGTCAGGTTCTAACTACAGTTGCAACAAGCTTTCCAAATAGTTGCTTTACCCAGAATACTCGGGTAAAGAAATAGATCCAATTGTATATTGCTCCATGTTTCTTTGTTTGGGGAACCTCTCCCCCGCATCTTTCTCTACACTATCCTTTGGTGAAGAAACCCTCCAACATCACAGCGATAAGAAGCTCAAAATCACTTCTACAACCCTAAGCATCACTCACTATCTAAATCCCACACCCCTCAGCATCTCCAACCAAACAGATGCCTCCAATCAACAATCAACCACCAACTCGTCCATCGAAACCCTAAAAACACTATCCACCGAAGAAAAATCGACAATGCACTGCTCCATACCACCAGAAGGCGTACCTAACCACCAGATTCCCCGCTAAAGCACCCACCCCGAGTTCCAAATCCCATAGACCCGAACAAAATCTCGTCTTTCACAAAACCCACTTGCCAAAACTCTCATAAATCACACAAGCACCACACTTTCCCGGCTTCCACTTCAAGGACACGGCGAAAAAGGGGATCTTCCGCCGCGACCTCTGGCACCCCCACTCTAAATCGAAAACATGCATGGAAAATCGAACAAAAAGGAAGCAACTTTGGCCACGGGGAGCTTAAAGAGGAGAGATTTGGGGGTGGGGGGGGAAGGGAGGACCTGAAGACCGGCCCTTGAAGAACGAGAGACGGGCTTCTTCTTGTCCTTGTCCTTGTTGGGGTCCGGTCTCGTCAGGAGCCCCTTCGCGCCTTTGCCCGACATCTTCCTCTCTTCTTGCAGATCGAGGGGAGTAGAAAGAGAGAGAAGGGAAGGAAAGAGGGAAACAGCGAGGGAGAGGGGGAAAGAAAGAAGAGGGAGGGGGAGATCGAAGAAACCCCGAGGAGATGAGGGCAGCTCTTTATTAATGATTTCTCTACGGGACCACCGCTCCTATTTTTGTCACGATTACGGTTCTGTCCATGAAGAAGTCTGAAGGATTTGAATTTAGGAAAGGGCACATGAGTCTTTTCCTGAATTGGGCAGGGGTTTCCTCCGTGCTGATCGACCTTCGGGAGATGCGACAATATTCCTACGACATGGCATATGATTTAGATGTAAGTTATTTCTTTTCCAAGAGTAAATGGTGCAGGGAATAAAGATCTAACGGTGATAACGTATGATGCATATGTTTGTCTTTTGTCAAGAGACACAAGTGTGGGAGATGTAATTTATTTTTACTATTCTTGCATCTTTGTGATCATATTCTCATCATATTTCAACACATGCATATTTATGATCAGATGTGGAAGAAGTATATTAGAGTGATGAGAGAGCTAAAGTATTATGTGTTGTTAACATTAATATAGATTGGAGTTTAGCAGAGAAATCTAAGAATAACAAATTATTCCATAACTAATGTAAGAAAAGAGAGCATTTTATTAATGACTAATCAAAAGATAAGTACGAGGAGTTTTGTATAAAAAATTTTCATAATGGTATAATATCCAAATTATGGGTATGTGTCGGTGAAAATTGATCCATACAAATTAAAAGATATTTTGTTCTTAAACTTATGTTGTCATGTTATGTTTATTTCAATTAAAACCATATCTTGACCCACAATTCTCTTGAAAGTGGAGTTATTTTGATCATAAATGATTGGCATTCTCATATTGTTGGACAAAAACTTCTTATAGCCTCTTACTCCAATAATAAAGATGCCATCGTCTTGGTTAACCTAATAGTTACCTAATCATTGAGATTGATCCAAAGCCTTTTCACCATTAAAATATGTTTCTTTGAAGTCAAGAAACAAATCTATGTTGGATCAAGCATATCATAATTATAATGATTAAAAAAAATCAATAATATAGAATCTCCCATCCACAAATTCTCAATTCCTTGCATCCATCACCATCTTCCTCGACAGCTTTTCATGACTCTCTACTCATTAACAACAAGCATCGCTATTATCACATCCAACACCAACTTCCAACATTGGGATGCAAATCTGTAATTTTCTATGGGAGGGGATGAGATATGCGTGATGTATAAAATGCGAAATTAAAATAAACAATCTCACAAAAAATAAGCAACCACACAGAGGCACAAGATATTTTTAAGTGGAAACCCAAACTGGGTAAAAACCACCACTCAAGTCTCTCAACTTAGGATTTCTGATCGACCTAGTCAATCAAATCCACTAAACGAGTCACTTAAACGAGGGTGACTTAACCTCTTACAACCATACTACTTTGAACGAGGGTAGTGTATCTCAAAAATCCCTTCTCTTTACGAGAAAGATTTTGTCCCTCGATGGAGACAAGATTTCGCAACGCAAATATCCAACTAAATAATAAAGTAAAAATTACAACAACCTATAGAGCCATAAAATAAACCTATCTACTATAGGTAAAGAAACTTCCCTTTGCTTGGAAGTGCGATGACTTGACGTGAGTGCGTAAACCACGCGATGGCATTTTGTCGCTCTCGTAATCGCGGAGGGAGAGCAGGTGTGCAATTGGATTGAATCTCTCTAGATGTTGAACAAATGCTTAGAGAGCTAGAGCTTCCTCTACTTCTCTTGGACACAAAAGATGTGGAAAGTGTGTTGCTTGGTGTGTCTTGGTGTATATTTGCAAGGTAAGGGTCCTCCTCTATTTATAGAGGGCCTAGGAAGGCTTTGGAAGCCCTTAGAAAGCTTTCATAGTTGTTGGGGTTGAACCCAAGGCAAAACAAGCCGTAATCAGAATCATTTATGATTCTGACAGGGTCATCAGAAGTCTGGTCCAGGTATCAGATGTCTGGAAAGCAAGTTTAAGACGTCTGGGAATTAAGTTAGACGTCTGATTCTAGGCGGGTTTCCTTCCTGACTTGGTTCAAACCTAAACAGGGTTCTAGTGTAAGGCCATCAGATGACGTACAAGACATCTGACACTAAGTTTGGATGTCTAGAAACCTATTGTACAGCAGGAATGGATTCCCAAGACAGGTTAACAGTTAGAATAATCTGACAAAGGTGATTTTGGCTCACAACGAGACTCAATAGTCACATATTAGACGTCTGAGGTCCACTGCGGATGTCTGATAGAAGCTTAACGATTATTTTCTTCAACGTCTACATTACTAGCCAACGTTCCACTAATTGGACGTTTGGCACAACTATCAAACATCTTCTGAGACGTCTGGACTAAGGTTTGGTTGTCTGATTTCATCAGACAGAACCTACTAAGTCCAACCTAAGTTATTAGACGTCTGAGTCAATAGTCAGATGTCTTAAAAGTCACTATCAGACGTCTGATATCCAAATTAGACGTCTGATTAAGCTGTTAGAACCCTACTTTGGTTTTCTAAGTTCTTTACAGAAAATTTAAGTATCTTAGGGTTATACAAGTGTACCTAGGACTACTGTGAGTGTACTTTGAGGTTCTTTAACATGCTACTAAAAAATAAAAGAGCAAAAAATAAAGAGATACAAAGTACAAAATAGAAAAAATATTTATTATATTCTTCTGACTTCATGCTTTCGCTTCTCACGAAACTCCTTCTTTTCTGTCAAGCTCCTCCAATCCGCCATGGATGCGAGCTCGAACTCCGTTTCTACACTTGTCTCCATTTACAATTAACCTGAAAACTTAAGATTCAAAAGCAAATGTTAAATGACATGTGTTTTGTTATCATCAAAATAAACGATCGTGGTGCTCTAGCACCAACAAAATCTACGATCGGTAACCTCACAACTATAGTCTGAGTTATGGAAGTTGAAAGAAATCCTCTTTGCCAACTCATTGTGGTTGATAGGTGATGGTGTGAAGGTGAATATATGAAGAGATGCCAAGATATCTTATTCCTCTTTGCCTATTAGATTGCTACATATGTCATCTCATACACCTACTAGGGTTAGCAAATGGTCAGTGGGATGCAACTTATCTAGATAAATATTGATTACGAAGTACAGCAGTGAATGCATTTGATGAAGGCAAACATGGATGAAGAAGATGAACTAATATGGGATTGTATTTGCATTGGCAAAATAAATGAGCATTGCATCATTGATATCCACCATCTCTTTTAGCATAATTAAATAAAAGAAAAAAGAGAAAAGTGATCAATAATTCTTAATAATTAACTCCACTGAACTCTCCTAAATTTCCTTGAGAACTCTACCCCAACAAAAAATAATCAAAAAAGAAAGAAAAGAAAAATAAGCAATATCAATTTTCTCTTTGAACTCATCATTTCTATTCTATTTTAGAAAAAGATAATAAAATGAATATACGAAAGGAAGCACCTTCTAATCATTTCTATTCTATTTTAGAAAAAGATAATAAAATGAATATACGAAAGGAAGCACCTTCTAAAATTTTCCGTAAAGAAAAAATGGGGAGAAGTTAGATTTTTAAAGAGAGATGGAGGAGTTGGGGTCGAATTAAAAAAAGTGAGAGATGAGAGAGAGAGGTAGATGAGACATAGTAACAAAATAAATAAATAAATAAAATAAATGAATAGTGTTGTATTGAATGATGGTGAAAAGAGGGCGAGAGAGAGGATGGTGGGAGAGAGTGTATGTGTCAACAACAAATTAAAATAAAAATAAATAAATAAATAGTGATAATTATAGTAATTACCTCACTTGAATTTACACACTGAATCATAATATTTATAGACGACCTAAAAAATTTTCACTTTTCTTATAAATCAAATAGAATAATTCCACAAGCTCATCCTTACTACTTTACTTATAGGTGTCCTTTGACAATTGGCCTGTGGGTCAATCCATTCGACCTAGCTTATGTTAGGTTGGTCTTAAGTCAAGAATCTTGGACATAGATTAGGTTGGGTTAGGCTTGAGTTGAAATATTCATCAAAGTCGACCCAATTGACCCAACTCATTCACAACTTTGTTCTAACAAGATTGAATGGGTCTACTCCACGTATCCAAGTCACTGCCATTGTAATCCCCACAGCTGAAAAATGAATCACAACCTCCGACTCATGCAAAGATATAAGGGAAAGGAACACTAGTTATCGACAAAAGAAAAATAATAAAAAGCGCCTACTCAGGAATAGCTTACATGGTGAAAAGACTGACATATCATGCAAGACAACCCTATTCAAGTCTTACTTGCTTGTAAGGTGTGTGTGCAAGAGCTCTTCTCTTCACAATTTACCAAGAAATTACACTCTTAGGTTTGGATCATGAGAAAGTTAAAACTACCGAGAAAAAGATAATATATTCTAGGGAATCCTGTGTTATTCAAATTGCCATTTCTTTTTCATTTCCTTTCTCACCCGCTAATAAGAACCCCGCTTCCCCCTCCAAAACACACACACCTCCATCTTGGAGTTTCTTTTATTTTTTTGACTTGATTTCGTACGTATATATGCATGGTATAGTTACTTTTATTCACAACTTAAATTTAGTAATTTCTTATATATGATCAAACGTAGAATCTTTGCACTTAAGACCTGTTTGTTTTGCATGATACAATGATTTATCATTTTTTTTTTTTGAAACAGTTTAATAAAAGGGAGGGAGGGGGGAGACTCCACCTCCCTGGGATCCTCGAATTTCTCACTTGTTACGGAATTACTCCGTGATCTTAACCACGGTCACCTTCCAATGCCGAGTCGAGGCGATGACAACATCAACGATGCATCCTCCCATGAGGACACTATGCGTGATTGGGCATATCGCAAGGGATCGAACCCACATACCCCACACATTGAGAGTCTTATAGGGAACAAGCGTGCCAACTGTGCTATCCTTGACCCCTATGATTTATCATATTTTTGAAAAACTTTATCCCAAAATAAAGTTATTTTGGGAAAAAATTTTAAAATATGGGATAAATATATTTCAATGTGAGATGGAATAAATTTATCCCTCTTTATGTGAGTCATCTATTCCACCGATCTTTTTAAATATTTCTATTTATTCCATAATTTAACACATATCTTTCTCAAATCAAAAAATCAATTTATCTTAAATTTATTTCTCAATTCTATCACCTACAAAATTTATCTCATAAAACAAAGTGACCCTCAAGGATGCAATAAAAATATAGTATTTCCTAACTCATTCTCTCAATTTTCTCACCCAATTGTTTCATGCAATTGGGAGGCATATCTATACCATTAAACTAGAAAAAGGTTTTGCAAGAACCTCATCCAGCTTGTGTTGCACATTCTTTCCCTCCGTCCTCTCTTGGCTAATGAATGGTTTAATATTCAAATTAGTCATTAAATCGATGAGGTGTTGATTTAATTTTTTAGTGATTTAATCGATAATTTGTACTGATTGAATTGGTGATGACGTCGGCATATGAAAAAATCTAAAAAAATCAAACCATAAGAGACCTTTAAATTAATTTATATTGATTTAACAAAGTCTAATCAATTTGAATAATTATCAATAAAAAATCATTGAAGATAAGTAGTAGAAAAGTTATTTTATAATTCTAATTATACTTAAATTGATATATTTTTATTAATATTAAAAAAAATTAAAGATATAATCAAAATTAAGAACCTAATTTTAAAAAATAAATAGATCTTTGAATCTTTATTTCATATTTTAAAGTCACATGTATTTTTTTTCTATTATTTTTTAACTCATAAAAGAATAATCAAATCAAATAATCTATTTTACCAAACCAACCCATCCAACGTAATTTTAATCAATTTACATTGATTTTAAATTTTATCACTCGAATCGATGGATAGGATCAACAGGACATTAATTTTTTATGAAGTCAATTACATTTATCAATTAGATTTGATTTTTAAAACATCTCACCCAGCTCCCTCTTCACACACTCGACCTCTCCGACCATCTCCCTCCATTCCTCCCTCTCTTTATCTCTCTCTCTCAATGTGAGAAATTATATTTCACACTTTCCGCGATTCGGAGATAATTAAGTATACCTTTGCCACATTAATTATATTTTTCTCATTTTATTCCTTACATAATTTTATTGCAAAAGAGGATAAATGAGAGAAAACAAAGTTCGCTCATTCTGAATATGACTTAGCCTACCTCTCCAAAATAATTGTCTATTGTAATAATTCTTGATAAATGAGATCAACTAAAAGGTGTACTTTGAAATAATAATTGTTTATTTATATAATTTCATCTTCGTTTGAGAGCTTTGGAGATGGACAACAACCAATACGTAATAAGTTGGAGGCATGATGAAACAAGTGTATTGATTTTAGCTATCATGCATGTTTCATGGGTATCGCATAAAATCTTTAAGACTCTTCCTTAAATTTATTGTATATTTTTTACACAAAGTAGAGACATTATTTGTAATCATTTTTTTTAATTTTACAGTATTATTTTTAATAATGAAAATTTTCTTAAGACAATAATTTTGTGATTGTTATAGTAATTATCATTTTAATTTATATTAATTTCATATAAAGTTTCAGATCTATTCTTTAATATGTGGAAGATGGATTCCATATTATTTATTATATGATAGTTAATGTCTTGATTTTATTTTAAAATTCATAATTAAGTTACATGTTTTAAGCATGGGAGTTTAGCATATTGAGATTGTCACTTTCTAAATTTTAGATCCTACTTACATGCTATTGAAAATCTATCAAAAAATTCATATCTACGAGTATTATATTTATCATTGTATGACACAAATGCATACGACAGTCAACAAATTCGGGTAAGAGAAAAATACTATATTTTTTATTTAAATGTAAATTAGTAAAATATAAATCTACTTAATGTAATGATTTATCAATAGTTATCCAATTGTGAAGCAAGAGTCTCCTCAATAATATATATATATAGAGGTGGGATGGGATGCTACATAAAGCACGGTGTCCATATATACATGCCCGCCCACCCACTCTCGCCTCCACCTTAGAAGATCCCGTGTTAGTTTGTGCATATGCATGCACCATACGATGGAGAAAAATAGGAATTATCTTATCTTTTACGATTTCCTTGTATTTTACTCGCTGACGATGGCTTCCTCAAAGAAAATGTGGTTAGATAGATAGATATTCGTTTGCATATAAGGTAGTATTCACCTTCTATTAGTAAGCCATGGTGGGTTCAGGTTAGATTATCAAAATAACATGGTACCTATCTCGCATCCTACTTGATAGCATCAAAACCCTTACCACATCATGAGGGAAGGAAATTCCGATTAGATTGACGGGTTGATCGATTGGTGAAGATTGACCTTTCTAGGTTTGCTTGCTTGATTGTATTGATTCACCTTGCTAGGTAAGTCCACCAAATGGGCTAGTCAGTGATGTTTGCCCATAGGCGTTGGTACGATAGTCGATGGGGCATCATTAGTCAGGTTGACTTAGCCAGCTAAATTGATAGAACCTGGCCAACAAGGATATCGGACAAGAAGAAGCTATGTTCCTTTCTGTCTGAGTACAATTACGAAGTAATTACTGAAGGTAAGATAATTATTCAAATATGTATTATTACGGTTCATGGAGATCGTGATATCGTGAGTTTTGACCCACAATCAGTTGGCCAACTAACCACAATCCTTATGATTGAGAATCTCACGACCTTTAAAAATCGAAGTCATCTAGTTGAAAATTAAAAGTTACACAATTAGAAAAAAGGATAGGAGATTTCATTGTATTTTATATCTAAAAAGAGTACATAGCAAACCTGGAAGTTATCACACTCTTCAAAACTTACCTCCGTTGATGTGGAACTAAATTATCAATCTTTTTGCCTTCTTGTTATATTACTTATTGTGTTGTCATCTTCGTCAAATTTATTAAAGACGACGCCGAAAGTGTATGCAGAGAAGTCCCATGCATAAACATATGCACACGGATAACATACAATATCTACTTAAATAGGGCTTTTATATAAAAGCCTCCGTAATATTTTGTAATTATAGGTATACTCTTCTCTTCATCGTATTTACATACATACACTTGAAAAATCAATATTATATCGTTTCCACCAATGTCCTCCGTGGAGAACGTGCGTTGAAAATTAAAGTATCTTTTGTAAAAAGTTCTTTATGATTTTTATCATTTTATATTTATGTCCTCCTCCTCTCCCTTCTCCTTACGGCTCACTCTTTCTCTCATGTTACTAAATTAATTCAGTCCAAACTTGAAAGTAAATGGAGTTCAATTAAATCTTGACGCTATCCTACATAAGAACTAATTTTCTCTTCTCCTTGGTTATATTAGGTTTATGTTGACCAATGACTCAAGACAAGTAGGTGGAATGTGCTCTCAATAAATTTTAGAAATGTGTTACAGTCCACTAAGTTGCTCTGAAGAGTAATCCACCGATAAGGAACCCATAATGGAAGATTCCTTGTACTATGATGCACCCACCAACTCCAATTTCCATCATCAATCCACGTATAGAAAGGATGCGCCTATCTCCGTCTCACATCACCTCAAGACTACTTTAGTTAATTATGCTAAAAATACCATTTACTAAAAGCACCATTTGCTACCAAAGTCTTGCTGGGAAAAGAAATTTGAACATGAAGGTAATTTTACTGCTGACCTCTTTCAAGGTCCTGTAACTAATACAAAATCAATACATGGCAACGTGTACATGTTGCCAAACAAATACATCTATGATAATAAACATATCATTGATAAAACTAGCAAGAAAAGCTCAGTGTAAAATTTAGAAAATAGTCCACAATCAGCGAGTCGAGGTACACAAAAAGTGATAGGAGAGTTAAAAAAGTTATAAGTGCACGAGGATTTGGCAATCTGCCACCAGTTTGCTCTTATGTACATCGTTTTAGATGCTGTTATATTGCAGCTTCTCTTTACTTCCTGGAAGAATCAGGTGGCTTATTTCACTCCAAGAGTAGACACATCAATTCACTTGTTGGATAAGGAGCACGTATAGGCAACTGCAACATTAATATATATCATGACAAATTAGAAGAAAACATTATCCAATGCAAAGTGAACCATCTGAAAAATTCAGGGTAATATAAAGGACACTCTCTTGCATTTGTACGTCTATCTTTTTTTTTTTTATTTTTTTGAAACAGTAACTTTCTTCCATTAAAACAACTTTTTGCAGATCTTGGTCATTATCTGATGTAATAAATAAATATTTATATGCAGCTCTTGTATTTTTTTCAAATTTCTGGGGATGTCCTCGTGATGTTGCTTGGCGTTACCCTCATACCACCTAATGAACATGCCATCACAAGCTAAACATGTATGTGAAATCCAATCAAAAGCTCAGAAAATAACAATAAAGGAAAATATCACCGTTGCCTCCTGCGGGTAGTTTAACCGGTAAGATCCTTATATTGCTATTACGGAAATGGGGTTGTTGATTTGAGTTTTGCATATGCTAAATTTCTTAGGAAGTGGTGAAGTTAGGATGTTTACAATCTTCTTGAGATTATTTCCTAAGAAGGAATCTCGTCATAAAAAAATATATCACCATTGAGACCAAGCTTTCCTTACATGCGACTTACTCAAGATAGATTAATGCTTGGTAAAGTTGATCGAAGTGACAAATTGTATTAGATTGAATGTTATGAGATAGTAGAGGGTCAATAATAATTGTTTTCGGGATCTTTTTATTATAAATAGAAGATAATTTCATAAATATTAATATATATGAGGGGGCATATCACACGTGTCTAAAAAAATGTCAACATTACAGAAGTATCTCCGTAGAAATAAAAAATGTAAGGATGTTCATTAAAAATTAAAATATACTGGATGTTTTTTTGTAAATCATCTTAACCTTACTTCCACAAAGCTAAAATGCATGAGTCCTTCGCTTTATTGAAAAGGGAGATTATATACTTAAATGATGTCATATATATTTGAATGATGTCCCGTGACTTACGAATAGATATATAAATTAATACATAAATCTATGTACAACTGTCATCGCCCCTAAACCTTAGTTTAACCTTTCTTCACATGCTCCATTTCTGCATCAAATTGCATCGATGCTATTCGGTGTACCAAAGACTACCACGGCTATATAACTAAGGGTAATGATTTTTGCAAGTGAGAAATCACATCTCATCTCAAGGCATGAGATCAGACACGTCAATCCCCGTGAAAACGGTTAAAAGTGGACGTGAGACCCACAAGCAGTAGTGGGTAGGAGATCATATAGCTATATTACATTTGTAGTTTTCATATAGAACAAGTGCTTTTCAGTGTATTAGTGATATACCCGTAATTAGTTACGGGAGTTTGCCGAACTTTCTTATATTTAATTATAATATATAATTTAACTAAATATTTAACTCTAAAAATATAATTGAACTTTTATTTAGATTAAATTTTATTATTAATAATAACATAAATTATACAATATTATCAAAATTTTAAAAAATATATAACAAAAGTTATATATAATTTTTCTCGATTTACAATCATATTTTAAAATAACAAATATAATGATAGAGTTTTTCATGAGATTTACTTTTTGAGAAAAAGTGATTATTTTTTTTATGAAATTTGTTTTGGAGGGAGGGATTTTTTGTGGGATTTTTTTATTAATTTACAGGAAAAATTTATAATGGTAAAAAAAAAAATTTTAAGAAGCTAAATTGAAGAGGTTATTTTTAGGATGGGATGACGTTACTTGAATAAGGGGAGAAGAGGTTATTGATTTTTTTATAATAGATGAGAAAATTTGATGATTAATAATAATATAAATTGTGAGATATTGATAAAATTTTAAAAAATATAACAAAAGCTGCACACGATTTTCTTTGATTGACAACGATCCAATTGATTTTTGGAGAGGTTTTCTTTTTATGATAGGATGACATTACTCAAATCAAGGGAGGAGAGGTTTTTATATTTTTTATATAATGTGATTATGTTAACTTGATTACAGGAGGAGAGATTTTTGTTTATGGGATTATGTTAATCAAATTAAGGGAGGTTATTTTTTATAATAGGATTATGTTAATGGAATTAGGTTAATCGGATTAGGGGATGAGAGATTTTTATTTTTTTTACAATGAGATATGCTAATCTAATTAGGAGAGGTATTTTTTTATAATAGGATTATGTTAATTGAATAAGGGATTTTTTTTTAATAATGGGATTATGTTAACCGAATTAGGGGATGCTTTTCTTTATAATGGGATTATGTTAATCAATTAGGGGAGGGGTTTTTTTTTTATAGTGGGATTATGTTTATCAGATTAGGAGGAGTGATTTTTGTTTTTAATCGAATTAGGAGAGATTTTTTTTTATAATGGATTATGTTAGTCAAATTAGGGGAGGTTTTTTTTATAATGGGATTATGTTAATCAAATTGGATTATGTTAATCGAATTAGGGGAGGTTTTTTTTATAATGGGATTATGTTAATCGAATTGGATTATGTTAATCGAATTAGGGGAGATTTTTTTTATAATGGGATTATGTTAATCGGATAAGAGGAGGAGACATTTTTGTTTTCTTTTTTTCTTTATAATCGGATAAATCTTTAATTAAATTAGGGGAGGTTTTCTTTTATAATGGGATTATGTTAATCTAATTAGGAGAGATTTTTTTTATAATGAGATTATATTAATCAAATTAGGGGAGGAGAGATTTTTATTTCTTTTTCTTATAATTGGATGAGTCTGGGGAAAGAAAGATGGATAAAGAGAAGAGCGTCGAACACGTGGTGTGAAGAGTCTGTCCGCATTCTCCTTTGTTATGTTATATACATATATAACTTTCAACGATTAAAATAATAATTTACCTTAAATAAAAGAATAATAATATATGATTTGTATGATATACATAAAAAAAAATTAAAAAAATATCAATTAATTGTTGCATCCGTGGGCATGTGCGTGAGAGAGAGAGAAGGGATTGGCATTAATTTGTGAGAGAGAGGAATGGAGAGAGGCTGTGGACACGAGGAAACCGACGAGAGAGGGAGGAACAACGCAAGCCACTGTTGTGACATCGTTGATGGGTTAGGGGTAACGTGGCCGGAGGAGAATGACCGCACTTTTCTCTGGTGTTTATATACATATGGATGATCGAGAAGCACATATGTCTTTTAATTCAAAGATAACATATGTGCTACTTAATATGCTTAGGACACGTGCACGTGAAGGATGCGTTGAACGTGGGGTATATCAAAATGGCAGCCCTTTCACGAATGGCTTTCCATCCACAAGCTATGCTAGAGATAATATAGCAAGGGAAATACACAACAGAATAAGCTGCATATCGCCAGAGCGTTTACGGACCGTAAAAGAAATGTTTGTCGACTCTAGTTCGGTAATTGCAAGTACACACTTAAATGTCAGGCCGATGTATTCTTCTACATCAATGACTACTGTGTAATAATTGAAATATGAGTATGGTTTGCTTTTATCGGCAACTCTAAAGTGAGGCCACTTTCATCCTCCTGTCCTGGGAGCACAAGCTTCTGCATCATAACATGAGGGATATGTTGCTATGAAGGATAAAGGATCAGGGGCCCTGTAAACTTAGTTGGGGTCAAAACTTGCATTTTACCAAAATAGGCAGCCTTTCTGAAGCCCTCCCTTGGAAAGTGGTCTGAATTATGATGATAATGAGATTTGATCTCATTACCCCTTAGATGCCAATGGAAGGTTTTACCTCTACGTCAAACCCTTGGTGGTAAAGATACCATCTTTCCGGGAGAAATCTCATTCCATATTATTCCATGCTACATGCTTATCTTGAAGATAAATAAGTACATTGTTAGATACTATCCTCCAAATAAGAAAAAAAAAATCACACCTTTGGCACGACCCAAAACCAAATGTTAACTAATAATTTGTTTACATCACAAAATATAAACTTCTCCAGTATGCATCCCTTCCTCCGAACCTTCCGGAAATATCATCATCTTCCTTCAGAAGATGACCTCAATAATGTACAAATGGTTGGGGATGAACTTAAGGAGGTAGACCAAAATCCTGCAGTACTGAAAGAATCATATCTGATTCAAACAGTGGCTGGGGAAGGAAGAACAAGAATCCCCCACAGCAAACTCCAGTTTTTCAGCAACATGTGGCTCTTGTTTGGCATCCAAAAACACTGGAGATGCTGCAAATCTGTGGTGCTCGGGGGAATCAAACATCTTCAACCACCATTAGTGCAGCCTCCAAGGACTTCAAATGCTGCAGTCTCAAGTTTGTCTTTGGCCAGTGGTGGAACCAAATATAAGAGGTGTAACTGCACTTGGAAAGAAATGCTTGACCCTAGTGATGGACAGCTCCATCTCCGCCAAATTTCAGTCATATCTACTGCATGAAGATAAGATGACTGGAGAGGTAAGAGACTGGAACAAGCAGCTTGGAAAATTGAACATAACTAAAAGCCAGAAAACACTCAATGCACAGAAGGCATGAGAAATCCAACAAAACATTCATTCCTTCACATTCCAATAAAAAAAGAGCACATTGACCCCGGACTTCGCGTCATACCTATATAATCTTCTTAATCAAGTATTTTTCTTTCAAAATATCTATCAAGTCTCTTGATTTGAACTTGATCCAGAAAGACTAGGAATCTCTCAGCTCTCCTGTGACTACAACAGTTTTGAGGAAGCCTTTTACTGATGCCCTTCCAATAAGGTAACTCTGAGAACCATGTACTGATTCATTGTCTATTTATTTGTTGAGCCAATTTGGTTTTGGATCAAATAAAGATGGGCACGCAAGAAGCATATTGTTTACTGTTGATAATGAAACATATAAACCTCGTTTACCATTCACAAGGAAAGATATAAAGGAAGAAGGTATTCATAGCTGTGATTTCAACATAAACACCCAGTGGAATACTCCAAGATGGCAAAGGAACATGCAAATTAGATAGGATTACAATGTGCGCATGATTAGCCTATAAGACATTCAAACATGTAGAGTATAGATAAAAGTAGAACTCAAACGAGCACTATTGCACAAGAACGAGAAGGTGAAGGTGGGTGCAACGATTCTGAGAACAGGCATAAAATATTAGGGAGATACATGTCATTTTTGTATTAGTAGTATGAAGAAATAGAAGAACGGCCTGTGGTTTTGCATTGGATTAAATCTGCAAATTTGAAATCCAGATGGGTAAATCCACGCCTGATCTGTCCTAGGATTGCAGAAGAATATCCGGAAACATGCTCAGATATATAGCAACTAAGAATTGCTGTGAAGCAATTCAATATTTGATCATGGTATTAATGGGAAGAACAGGAAAATGAATCACCTCTAGAGACAAAGCGAGAACACTGCAAGGAACGGCTTATTAGGGTAAAAAATGTTTAAGTGTGTATTGATGGTTCAATCATAGAATGGCGAATCAGTCTGTTAGTATTTCCATGGACTGCAGGCATTCCAATCATTTAAATGATACATACAGAATTTCCATGGACTGCAGGCACTCCAATCATTTAAATGATACATACATACTATTTGCAACAATTTGAAGCATACATAACTACTAATAGAGACAGATGTATTTTCTAACAACATGAATTATTGATACTCTGAGAAAAAGTTGATCAGATGGTGCAATTAATAACCATAAAATCATCTGAAATGGAGCTATTCTGTCCAAAAGATATATGTCAAGGATCCAGAGATTAACATCCATTCAACATCGATTGCTACCTTAATTATATACGCACGTATTCAAAACCCATTTGGAGCAAGTACCGGGAAATTTTATTCAAAATTTTGTTTGGGAGGGTAGATTCAGCAGTTTTACCTCAATGGTTACCAAAGGTGCCCGACCAATGTGGTACTTGTATGCCAATCATTATGGTTATACGTCTCACATGTGTCAATGACACCTTCACTTATCATATGCTGCTTGTCTTCCCCCTCACTGAGTAGCTTCCAATCATTTAACTCTATTCTATGGATCACCACCTTCTTTCTCATCGGCATTTTGTCTTAGCCTGTTGGAGTGTGTGTAATTTAGTTCCACATCGGTTAGTATGGGACTGTGTGGTGTGTGGTGACCTATAAATAACCAACATACGTCTTCATTCTTTTATGCTTTGATATTATATACACATGCCTTATCGAGACCTTCTCCCGTGATTTTCTCCCCGCTCTTCGTGGGTAGGGTTTCTACGTAAACCAAAGTGTTCTTATTCTTTTATGCTTTGATATTATCGCTTCCGCATTGTTTAGTTTATTCAACGTGATATCAGAGCGAGTTGTTTTTGGATTTTATTATCAGAGATTCTTGAGTTTATTATTATCATATTCTATTCTTGGAGTATCTTTGTTGCTGGAGAATGGAGCAGCGATAGCGGGCTACTATAGGAGGTCGATGTGGCTAGGGCACATGCGATGCTGAAGATGAGACTGTGGCAGCAGCCGTCGCGATGGAGGAGATGGAGCACACCATCAATGGCGTGACATCAGGGCTGGGCACACTGGCGCTGGCCCTCGTGGCTATGCTTAATGGCGATGGTGTCGTAGAGCACATCTGGCAACCGCAAGGAGCGGCACCCGCTGCAGGCAACCTCAGACGGAGTTCCTCTTTGTGGTTGTCGTCATTGGAAGGAGACGAGCGACGCAGAGCAACCTACGTTTGAGCAAGGGCATGACAACCTCAAGGTCGAGGTCTGAGGCACCCCACCAAAGGGTGCAGTCCGAAGAGGAGCCTCTACCGAGCATGTCCAAGGGGCGAGGAAGCTCGATTTGCTGGATGCGAACGTGCGACCACTATGGCTCCAGTGGTGGCGGAGGCTACGGATCGGGTGGATCCACGTGGTGGAGAAGAGTGAAGAGCGGCGTCACCGCTAGAGGACGACAAGGATGACGCCAGTGAAGATCCCCATTTAGAGGAGTCGATCTGGACGGAAGAGGATGCCGACGATGAAGAGCTGCGAAGGCCGAGGAGATCCTCGCGTTGGAGATCTCACGCAAGATCACGCGAGATGGAGACACAATTTGGTAGGCGATGGTGGAGAAGATTGTGGTGAGAGACGCGGACCGATCTGGTAGAGCAATCTCAGGTGAGGATCGCAACGATGATCTCGACGAAGATCTCGCTAGATTGGATCTGGACACGCAGTAAATGAACCTCAGAAGCAACGGAGAGCAGCAACAGCGGCTGCTGCAGTGGAAATAGAGGCACGCTAGTGGTGCCAACGATCCCTCAAGCAAGATTGCACAATGGCTGCAGTGGGATGGAGATGAGCTTCCATGCACGGTTGCAGCAACAACGAAGAAGGTGCCGATGAAGGAGAAACAATGAAAGTTGCACTGTGATTTCAAGTTCATTTGAAGAGACATTTTTGAGGTTAGAGATATTTTGGGCAGTTTGCATCTTCGCTCTTAGGTTTCCTTTTATTTCTTTTTTGGCTCCTTTTGGGTCCTTTTTGTATTGCAAAGGAAAAGGAGGGGGTAGAGAAAAAAAAAGGTGAGACAAAACAAAATAAAAGAGGAGAAAAAAAAGGAGGAAAGAAAAGAAAAGGAAAAAAATGAAAAAAAAGGAAAAGAAAAATTAAAAAAAAAGAGAGAGCAAAATAAAAAGGGAGAGCATTTGAATTCAAGAGAAGAGGGAGAGAAACTTTTCTCTATATATATGTATTTCTATGTTTTTTATTTCTTCACTCATACGAGTATGGGAGAAATGGGGAGTGTAGGCCTATTATAGTCATCCTCCAAGAGAGAGTCCCTTGTTCGAGATCACCACGCAAGGATCCACAACTCTGGGAGGTCTAGAGTTTCAAGATCTCTAGGAGGGAGATCTAGTTTCGAGATCCTCAGAGGAAGGGCTCATTTCCGATTCCACATTGGAGATCTAATTTTGTGGACTCCAAGAGAGAAATCCACCTTTTGAGGCCTTTAGAGGAAGGCCTATTACAAGGATATTGTATGGGGAGCCACTAGCACGTGTTGAGGTCTCTAGAGGAAAGGCCATTTGTTAACTATAGCATCTAACAGCTTTAGCCCTCGCTGATGTGTTGACATCAGCATACCTGCCTGCAGACAAGGACCACTCGAGAGTGTATGTTCCATTATGAAGAGTGAGATTTGAGTGTTACAAGCTGAAATTGTATGCTCCAGCTTAAGGAGGAGTGTTGGAGTGTGTGTAGTTTAGTCCTACATCGATTAGTGTAGGACTGTGTGGTGTGTGGTGGCCTATAAATAGGCAGTGCACCTCTTCATTCTTCTTTCAGAAATTATAAACACACATGCCCTATCGGGGTCTTCTCCTGTGATTCTATCCACTCTTCGTGAGTGGGATTTCTATATAAACCTAAGTGTTCTTATTTTTTTATGTTTTGATATTATTGCTTCCGCATTGTTTAGTTTATTCAATGTAACCTTCACGGTAACAATATTTGAGAACTCCCTCATGGTTACAATGTAATGTCCAGACATAAGCACTATTTCTCTGAAACAACATGCATAACAACTACTCCAACTTCTATAACAATTTGAAGTGTCTCTTCATAAGTAGCCATTGCTTATTGATAAACTCCACCATAACTTAGATTCGATCTTATTCCCTTACAGCTAATGATATATTTCTTGAAATTTGAATATAGTACATTTGATTCTCAGTACCATGTTTCCATACAAATTTGGTTTGCCATACCCTTTATGCCCGAGTCAGTTGACTCGGTTCTACCCACATGACAGCAACATAATCATATCCAGTTAAGAACTCTACACATAGATTAAACAGACAGTTGCTCAATGATAATGAAATGCATGCAGATTTAATAGCTGTTATAATGCAAGCGGATCTAAAATTAGCCATGCAAATAACAAGATTATGCATGCTATAAAAATCTTTGTTTGGAATTGAGCGTATTAGGGCAGAATGAAACTGACCACATGATTAACCGTGTGTAAACTGTTTTGAGCTTTCCTCCATGTGGGCTTCTTCCAGCATCGTAGGCAGAATACCTCACTCTCCAGTACATCCATATCACCTAACATTTCTAGGTGAGGGGAACATCAAGAACCTGCATTTCAGGTTAGAGGCAATATCCTCCCTGTGGATTCTCCGCAAATCCTTCACCATCCTCACATAAACGGGGAGATTCGGTTTCAGCCCCTTCTCCATCATCTCATCAAGAACACCGGCGCCCTCGACCACCCTTCCCACCATCCGCAGCAGGTTTGCCAGCAGGCTATAGTTCACGTTCGCAGAGCAGCTATCTCTCACGCACATATCAACCATGTACTTCCTCGCATCGCCTACTCTCCCCAACCTGAAAAAACCCTTAATTATCGCCGCGTGCGTCGTCAGCCTGGGCGTAAGCCCCTCATTCAGCATCTTGTCCAAAAACTCGAGCGCGGCATCCACGCCACCGATCCTACACGCGCGGAAGATGACCACCTCGTACGTCACCTCGTCCGGCGCGCAACCCGACTCCTCCATTGTCCGGAGCAACCCACATCCTTCCTCCACCCTCCCGTTCTTGAAAAGGCTCCCCAATAGATAGTTATATGAAGCGGCCGACAGGTTGTGGTTCGACCTCCTCATCTCATCAAGCAGCGCCTTTGCTCCGCGGAAATCGCCGCTCCGGCATTTCGCCGCTATGAGGGCATTGAAATACGACACCCTTCTCGTTCCATCGATCGCGAGGACCGCCAGATCAGGCGAGCCCAATTCGCACAGCACCCTGACGAGGGCGCTGATCCCCGAACTAAAGCACGATCCGTGGACTCTTTGCAGTATCTCCACTACCTTAACAACGGAATCTCTCCCGCCGGTATCACCAGAGCTTAGAAGTTTCAGGAATCCGAAGGCCTTTTCCGTTAGTGAAAACCCGAAAGATTGGAGCCTTCCGAGGACATCGGAGACAGCGTCGTGGTCTTCGACTAAGAAGAGGTTGTTGACGAGTAGATTATAGAGCTCGGGGTCGGGGGGTAGACCGCGGGGAGAGGTGGAGAGCCAGTTGAAGAAGCGGAGGGTGGAGGTGCCCCGGTCGGTGAGGGCGCGAACGACGTCGATGGCGAGGCTGCGAGAGAGGTCGGGGCGAAACCTGTCGAGCTCCTTCTCCATGTCGGTCCGATTGGCGGCGACGACGACGCCGACGCTTCTACAAAGGTTGGTGGTTTCGGCGTCGTGGAGAGGCGTAGATCCCAATTTTACCGAGGTGGCGGATGGGAGATTTCTTAGGTGGGTTGGGAAGGTGGAGTAGTCTAGGGTTTGCGGTGGTGGGCGTGTGGGGGAGGGGTGTGGGCGGTGGCTAAGGAGGGATCGTGCCAAGCGATTCCTCCACCATCCCATGCCACCGCATGAGGGGAAGATTGAGGGTGGATGATTGGGTGACAACGAATTTGGATTGAGTCGGGCTGCTGCTCGCGTCCCGCCAGCAGAGAACCCTACGGGGAGGGTTTAAATCCCACCAACGATGATGTTATCCGAAGAACAAATATGGGCTTATGCACGGTTTTATTTAATGACGAGAGGCTTCACCCGGGTGGGGGGGGGTTGTGCGCGCGGGGACGAGTTTGGTGATGTTACCTTCTTGCGTGTATCACCGAATTTTGTCCCGTTTGAATGTGCATTAGGGGATGATTCTAGGTAGGTCTAGCCTTGGTGCGTTTGGGTATGTGGAGTCTTAAACCAGTCCCAATTTTATTTTCAGCTTAGCGACTGCATACTTTTCTTCTTTGTCCTAAATCCCTAGTGACCCTCGTCGGGCCCTTGGTCGGTAGGTCCGGCTTAGGGCCCCCCCCCCCATCTCTTGATCCTCTGATTTCACCCTTCCTTTCCCTCCCTTTTCATCTCAAGTCTCGTGGGTCTCCCCTGTTCTTATTTTCTCGCTATTGGGGTTGCCCATTTCTCGGCTTGCTCTTTGGTTGCCGTGGACTTGCCAAGGCAACGCTAGCCTTGTCGGGGTGGAGCTTCGCATGGCTAGTAGTGTTGTTGGTAGCAACTTTTGCCTTTGCAGGGGTGGCAATAACAAAGGTGGCGGGTAGCTCATATTGTTGCGTGTAATGGTTTCTGCGGTTCCTTGTGGAGACACCTGCTGCAGCGATTGGGTTCCTGTTGTCAGTAGTAAGTGTAGGTGTGGTTCGCTGTCGTGGTGGCGGAACTCATGCAGGTGGTGCTCATTGGGCCTGCTCTTGTTGCTGTTGTGGGAGTTTATGCTCGGTGGGGTCTTACTTTGAGTCGGGATTGAAGCGGGAGTGGCTCTCTAGCTTCCTGATCATTGGCCGTAGTTTTCATTCCACCTCGTCATCTTCTCACTAATCATTTCAGTGCATTTGGTGCTCGAGCTCCACTTCCCACAGCTGCAGTTGGGCATTTGAAAGTGTTAGGGACCACATGTGACTCCAGGCTTTCCTTGATTGAGAAATTCCCCTACTCATTTCGAGTTCCAGCTTCTTGTCTGTGGCTGATCGACACCCTAAGATTCGGAGTATCCGACTAAAGAATAGAAACGTTCGAACTTCCTCCGTGGGTGGATGATTCAATTGTGGGATTCAAGCAATCACATAATGGCATAGGGATTGATTACCCAGTTCCACCACAAAGGTGTACGTCTGAGTGGAGGATGGTACTCCCAACTATGTACTACGACTTGCAAGATTACAAAGTTTACAGTCTCTCGATTTCTCTCTTGAGTTGCTTAAGGGAGGCTTCGAGTGACTTCCTTAGTTATTTATAGCGTTGGGATTGGCCCTCCAGCGAGATCTATTGAGTAGATACGCCACTTGACAAGGTACGCACGTTGTTAGATTATTAATTACGACGGCCATTGTCAGCATTTATTGAGGGCATGGCCTTGCTATACCTTCGTCGTCCCCTCTAACGGATAGGATCCTTTGGGTTCGGCTGTATTTGGCCTTCTCTATGTGCAGGCAGGTTGGGTTCCTAGATTCGTCTGCGTAGAAGATTTTCCTTGGATGTAGTTTGTGATCATCGATGACCGGTTTGTACTAAAAAGGGGTTTTAAATGCCGTTGTTGTAATATATGTCACAAATGCAAACCAATGTCGCATCAATTTTATTTATTTACTTAATTTTTACTGCCTTATTCTAGGTCGTTCACTGGGAGGCAATTATTGATATACATCACTCTTTAAGTCCAGAAATATTCTTTTATCCCAAAAATGTTGATTTTATTTACAAGTATGAATGAAAGAATCAAATAATTGCATGAATTGGTTAATTATATACAAAAGAATGAATAAAAACATATTACAATGATTGAAAACATATGTACATAAAAAAAGTATAAAAAACTATGTATAACTACTTTATGTTAATTATTTATAACTAAAATAGTTAATACCTAAGTATAGGTACAAAAAGAGTTAACAATATTTACTATACTAAATCATTATAACATATAATATCTATAGTAACATATATTACATATACAGTAACATATATAAGTGTCGCTAAAGCTTTAGTAAGCTAGGTACATAACTTAAGGCAAAAACTATTATTTATACTACCACATATATACATATACAGTGATGGATAAATTTGTCACTAAAGCTCTTATTTTATATATGTACATAAGAGCTCAAACATTTTACTCTATATACACTTATATATACTATACTATATTATTTACAGCATACATTATTTATATACATATACAATATATACTATATGCTTATATATACATACATATATATATGCACACAACACACACATACTATACACATGCACAGACAAACACAACTGACACTATACACACATTAGCACGCTAAGGCACAAGAGGGTTCACCACTTAGTTTCTTTGGAGCTCAACACTTAGCTGGTTCGGAGCTCACTCTCTTTTCACACTGGTTCGGTTAACCTTCAACCCAAAAATTATGTTTAATAGGCGGGTGGCCTTTTCGAGGGATACGCAGCACCCACTACTGGGTGGGACCTGACCTCTACTAGGGCCACCCTAGTTCTTTATTGGGTGCATTATTTCTGGTTTAAGCTTGTTAATGGGCACTGTAAAGACCCGTTCTGTTTTGAGCCTTTTAAGACGTCTGGACTGTCTAGCCAGACGTCTGGACCCCTTCCCAGACGTCTGGAAATTGAAAAATCTATATGCGAAGTTGGTTCTGCGCACTGGCTGCTCGCAGACAACTTTCCTTCTCTCTCTTCTTTTTCTCCTTCCTCCTCACCGAACCCTAACCCTTGCCTATATAAGTGCCCCCTTCCTCTCCTCTCCACTCCATCACCACCACCTTCCTTCCCCCTTCACTGCCGTGAGAGAGGCGTGCGTGAGAGAGGGAGCAAGAGCGAGGAAGAGGAGCGGCGTGAAGAGAGAAGGGGGTTGAGCTCGCGAGCTTCATGGGAGATCGCCGATGGGTTGCACGGCCGCCATAGCGCGTGCGGGAGGAGGAGAGCATCGAGGAGCCATCCCTGACTTCCTGCAGTGGCCAGAGCTGCAACCGAGAGGGAGGAGCCGCAGCGGAGCGCGGTGAGAGGAGTGGGAGCTCGTCTTGATACTGGAGTTTTTCCAGTATCAGACGTCCGGAGTGCCTTCCAGACGACGGGCTGGACGTCTGGTGACGACACCGGACATCTGAAAGTGGGTTTTCACGCAGGTACATCCTTCCCACGGTTACGACCATGAAGGCCGCACCACAGAGACGAGGTTGGGCTGAAAAGGGTTGTCTGCTTTGTCGTGTGCAGGAGCAGCTTTGGGAAGGCGCGCGTCACATCCTCCCACACTTTTCGAATGTCTGGACAGCTTACCAGACGATCAGAGGCACTTCCAAACGACTAGAGGATATGTCGGACGTCTGGAGCTGGGTCCAGACGGTCGCGTAGAAGTCCTAGACATCTGAGGTCGACGTAGGGACTTGAGGTGAGACTCTGGTGACTTTTAAGACGTCTGGACTTAGTTCCAGACGTCTGATTTGGTTCTGTAGTTCTGTTTTTGACCCGTTTAGGGTCCGATTGGGGTTTGTTTTATGCAAACAAAATATCTGTGGTTTCCTTGTGAGTTCCTCTACATATTAGAAACCTTTATATACTGTTTTGAACGTTCTATTGTGATATGTTCCTTGGTATAGGACTTCAACCTGTTACGTGTCTGGGGCTTGCAGAGGCACGTGAGTCTGCAGTTCGAGCCTCCAGTATTTTCGAATTGTCTGGTAGAGTGGTTTCCTCTTGTTTTATTTATAAAACATGAATGCAGTCATGGTAATTAGATAACTAGAAATCTAGGATGTGGCATGAATCCTAGGACAAGAAATAGCTGCACTGTTTGTATGCGTGATTGAGATTGCAGTCATAAATGAATGAGCTGAATTGTAAACAATTGCCTGTTAATAAATACGAGCTGCCTGTTAGAATATGAAATGCCTGAGATAACTAAACAGTTACCTATGATATCACTTGTTGCATATGTAAATTGTGAAAATACGAGTTGCATGTGTACAATACGAGAATGGAATTGTGAATGATGAAACCTGGGATGGAATAATATGGTGAATATGAGCATGAACCCTACGGGAAGTTAGGAGTAGAGCTCTTGTGGATGAATAGAAAGGTATGGAAATGTGAGTGGGAAGTGTGTTGGCCCTTGAGTACACGGTACCAAGGAGAGCGACTATCCCCTTTTTTTGTGTAGAGTGGAGCTAGCCACCCTTGGGTTGGGACCCGGGGTTCAGCTAGCAACCCTACACCGACTTGTTAGGCCCACTGGGCAAATCGGGGTAGTTAGACGATGGTGCGCGGACTGTGAAGGGACGAGACCCTTGTTTGGTTCTGAGGGGCTAGACCTGTAACGACCCGACTCCCGAGTCCCTACGAGACACGAGAACCGGACCGACTCGACTAATCCCAAGACCTAGTCGTCCAACGAGGAAGTAACCAAAAGAGCAGTAAAATAAACCACATTCAGCATGAATATAACTAACAGTAAGAAAGTACAGCAGTAAGGAAAGAAACTACTACAGTAGATACCACCACAACAGTAGAACAACATTTATCATATAACATGAACTGCAGGTAAAGAAAGTACAGCGGAAACAAGAACTACTCACTATAACAGAAACAAAAGAGGTACAAAAGACTGTGGTAAACTCTACTGGACCCTACTCGGCCTAGCGTCCTCTGCAACCGCTGACCCTGGCTGCTCAACACCAGGTCCTGAAAAAGGTAACGAGTGTAACACGTCAGCAAAACGCTGAGTAGAGTGGCAACTAAAACTAAAGACAACAGTAGAGTGTACAGTAGCTGTTATGTTCTATTACTTTCTTTATTTACATCTTTCAATTGTCTCACTATTTCATTTATTTCTCAGATCTTTTACTTGATCTCGAATGTTCCTCGTGGGAACGATCTTGATTGCAGTCTTTTCCAAAAAGTAGAAGTAGCACGTGGTGCTCTCCTGGCCGGGAGAGTCCCCCGTGGTGATCCTACCTTCAGTCAACCACCCCAAGGTCACTGACAGACGTAACGGTGACTACGGCATGCGCGATAAACGCACAGGTAGCTAACCCGTACTGGCACGCGGTCAGTCGTTTCCGTTAACGGGTGCGCCCAAAGCACAGCACGGAACCAGTACAGGGCAGAGCCCTCTCAGTAACAGGGGTCCAACCCCTCCACAGTAACTAAACTGGGGCCTTGCCCCTCCACAGTCCGCGCACCCTCGCCTGACTACCCTAGTTTGCCCTAGTGGGCCTAACAAGTCGGTGAAGGAGGCTAGCAGAACCCTGGGGCCCGTGGGGTAGCTAGTACTCTCCTAACACTAGTAGCTCTCCTCGGTACTACGTACACGAGGGCCAGCAAGTCGGTACGGAGTGGCCAATCCTAACCCCGGGTCCCTGGGGTGGCTGGCCCCACTCTGCACTAAACAGGTACAGGCACTTCCCTTGGTACTGCGTACCCAAGAGACAGTACAAACTACATCTCAGTTCCATTCCTTTCCCTTTCCAGGAGTTCCATTCCTAATTCCCCGTAGGGTTCCATCCTTTCAACTCAAATATCCAGGTGTCACTTTCCAGTTTCACATTCTTACGACCCATGATCTCATTCATGTTTCTTTATTCGTAACAGGCAGCTGTTAATTCAATTTACATGCAGCTTTATATTCCTTTCCATTTTTTTTCCAAGACTGCAGTATTATACATTCCACTAGTTTTTCCATCCTAGGATTCATGCCACATCCTAGGATCTAGCATACAACTAGTTTTCCAGCCCTAGGATTCATGCAACACCTAGGAGCTATCATTCCATACATTTCTCATTCTTAGGATTCATGCAATGTCCTAGATTCTAGTTATGGTTCCATACTTTAACAGATTTTAATAATAACTTAAGCCCCTCTACCAGGTACAATGGGAGTAATGGGGGCGTGATCGGGAATCCCGCGTGCCTCCGCGACTCCCAAGACTGCAACTGAACGAGGTCCTATCACAAGGATCAAACACAAGGAGTGTCTCAAAATAGTGCATAGCTACTGTAGACGGGTAGAGGAATTAATTCTGAAAAGAACGCAACTCGAATCGCGGAAAACGGAGCCCGAACGGGTCCTAAACGGGTTGAAAAAGACGATACTGTGCAAAATCAGACGTCTGGAACTTCTTCCAGACGTCTTAAAAAGTGGATCAGAGAATTACCTGTTCAGCGTGGTTTCCCAGACGTCCAGAAGTCTGCGGGGACGTCTGGCCTAGCTCCCAGACGTCCGATGGTCACCCCGGACATCTGGAAGTCACTCCCGCCGTCTGGTACAACTTCCAGACGTCTGATTCGCAAAGGATGGCGAATCAGCGAGCCTGCGCACAGCCAACTCCCTCCCTCAGTACGGTCAGTCGACAGGAAGGAAGAAGAAAGCGGAAAACTCACCTTTCAGACGTCTGTATGAGCTTCCAGACGTCTCCCTCGCCGTCTGGCTATCAACCCAGACGTCTGATTCTGGAAATTTTTCCAGAATCACGGCGCCACTCGGCCTCCGCTCGCAACGCCGCCCGCGTCGTGCCTCGCGCGTCTGCTGCTCAGACCGCAGCAGGTCCCTCTCCGCGTTGTTCCGCGCCCCCTGCGCCCTCCGCCGGCCGGCCAAGCCGCTCCGGCGAGCTTCGCCCTCGCACGCCGCACCTCCTCCGCGCTCACTGCGACCGCCGCTGCCGCCCTCGCGCTCGCTCGCTCTCGTGCACAGGAAGGAGAAGAGGAAGGGGACGGTGGAGACGACGGGAGGGGAGGCGTGGCCTTTTAAGGCCGCGCGAGGAGGAGGAGAGAGTGCGCGGTAGGTCTGCAGCCGCAGAGAGAGAGGGAAAAAGAGAGAGAGGAATCGCGGGTCAGCGCGCACAGGCGCGCAGACGAATCTCTCGTGCGAAAAATAACTATTTTCCAGACGTCTGGAAACGATCCCAGACGTCTGGTCAGACGTCTGGATGTGATCCCAGACGTCTGGTACGACGTCTGGGCCACCTCCCAGACGTCTTAAAAGATGTCTGGGGCACGCATTCGTAACAAGACCCCTATTGCTAAGAATGCTATGCCTTATACTGTTCCATGCTGTACTTTAGGCGTACCTGCCAGCGGAAACAATTGACCCCGTGCTAGTGTGGGGTAGCTACCCGTGCGCTTATCGCACGTATCGTAGTCATCGCTACGTCTGTCTATGACCTCGAGGTGGTTGACTGGGTGTAGGATTATCACGAGGGACTCTCCTGGCCAGGAGAGCACCATGTGTGCCTTCTACTCTTCAAAAAAGACTGTAATCAAGATCGTTCCCACGAGGAACATCCAAGATTAAGAAAGAAATCTGAAAGTAACCCAATGAGTGAAAAGGAATTACTTGTAAAATAAAATAATTGGAAAAGATAAATTTACCTGTTAGCTTTTATTGCTTCAGATAATTTGGTTACCACTCTACTCAGCGTTCGTTGACTCCGTTTTACTCATAACCCTTTACAGGTCCAGGAGTTGAGTAGCCCGAGTCACCAGCTGCAGAGGGTGCTGGGCCCAGTTGAGCCCAGCAGTAGTTTCTTACTGTTGTAGTACTTCCTTTTTGTTAATGAGTTTCAGACTTTGTTTACTGTTCCTGTTGCTGTACCTTTGTTCTACTTTCCTGTTGTGGTGGTGGTATGTACGGTTTAGCAGTTTTTACTTCCTTTACTGCTTGTACGCTTTTACTGTTAGTTACCTTGCATAGTAAATGTGGTTTATTTTCCTACTTTTCGGTTATTTCTTGTTGGACGACTGGGTCTTGGGATTAGTGAGTCGAGTCAGTCTCGGATCCTGTAGGGATTTGGGAACCGGGTCGTAACAGGCACCAAACAGGCCCACGCACAATGCAAGGCCCCCAACCCATGCACCACACACACATCATGTATCACATACTTAAGGTATCAAGAGAGGAGAGGGTAATGGTATAAGGGCGCCCGGCGCCTGACAACTGAGAGGGCATAAACACAAAATCACTTTAAGGCATTGCGCTCACTCTAAAGCTATCGATGTGGCACAAATGGGAGCACCTATAAGGCGTTGCTGTTCGCATGAATCCATCTTGATTTGCTGATTTGGTACTCGATTTGAGGGTTATAATTTAATCTAAATTAAAAGTAAATTATAGGATAACAAATCCCTTACACAAGGCTACATAATTATGTAGTTACTTTACAAAAATAAGTTATTTTATTATATAATTAAATTAGCTAAAGTTTACTAATTATACACATTAAATTAGAGTTTAATTGATTAATTACAGTATAAATTAGTTAATTGATAGTACAATTGACTTTATACAGAGTTAATATACATAATAAATTAGTTATTACAAATTTTTATTATATTTTAGAGGCTTTATTTTAATTTATACATAATTAAATATTTGTTTAAGATAGTTTTACATATAAATAAACTATATATACTATAATACAGTATAAATACAGTTTAAATAAGTTGAAAATAATTAGGATAATATATTACAAGTATACAATATAATTTATCTCAGTATTCACTTAAATTACTAATTTATTTTATTTTAACTTAATAAATTACCTAGCTAACTTAATAACTTAATAATTTACTGTAAATATATAATTAAATTAAATTACAGGTATTATATTATTCATAATACATATATAAATACATATGTATAGTATTAGGTACAGATATATACATTTAAATAGGTTGGTATAATTACTTAGTTATTATACATTTAAGTTATATAAATTAATATAAAATTTTATAATACAGCTATATATACAATAAGTTATTCTAAATACTTAATTTATTATATAGAATACATATATAAGTTATGTATATATATTTTATACATATTATACAATATTTGCATATAGCTTAGATTATATATATATATATATATATATATATATATATATATACACAGAGTATATATGGTATTTTTGGGAGTTTTTGGGGTTTTTATGATTTTTATGGGTTTTATATATATAAGAGAGATAGGAGATGAGAGGGAAAGAAGGAGATGAAAGAGAGAGAGAGAGAGAGTTGTTTTTTTTGTTTTTCATATTAGGTCTTTTATTAAATTTTAATGTATACTGAACCGTCGGTTGGTATGTTCTATTACGTCGGGGGTTTAGATTACCTTAAAACTTTGCATACACCTAAAAATATATCTAATTTTAATCAAGACACATTTATTTTATTTTTTTGAATTTTTTTTATGAATTTTATTATGTACAAAATTTGCCAATTTAGGCCTTCAAGAGTGTTGGAAGTGGAATCTAAGGCTCTAAAAGAGGTTTCAAGGGTTGGCAGTGAGATAGGCATTCAACAGTGTCCAACACAACACATTACACATATATGAGCAATTAAACCAAGTTTTTATATCAAATTTCACTAAAATTCATATTTGGATAGTTAACTCAATTTAAACAATTGACAAAAGACTTTAAATCTAAATTACAAGCCATTCTAATGAAATCCAATTAATCTAAAGTACATGAATGCTTATTACAAGATATACACAACACTACAAATTATGTTAGCTCCATTTCAACACTCAAAATCCAGCCAGTCCCAGTTTAAACCAGCCAACTCAGCCCATCCAATGGCTGATCTGTTGTCCATGTCAGCAGCTACAATTCAGCAGCAACAATTGCTGCTATTACTGCCAAATTCAGCAGCTACTGCTGCCACAATACCACTCAAGAATAGATGAAACATTCATCTAATCAGAAATCTTAACTACAACTTTTGTTGTAGTTAAAACTCTGATTAGATGAGTGTTTCCAACATTATACTCCTTTGAAATCATAGATCGAGACTAATTTTAGAATTTAAAACCATGTCGTCCCAAATGGGCTGTTGATTTGAATCACCTAATTGAATTGTTCATCTAGAATTCCTGCACACTATTGATTGGTGTACAGGAGTTCTAAGTGATCATGTAAAACCAATTGGATCCTTGCTCAAACCTCAAGTCAGGAACACTGACTTTCCTTGGCATGTCTCTCCAAGAAAGAAAAAAAAAAAAATCCATGATTCAAACTGGGCGCAAAGCATACACTCGATGAAAATCCAATTCATTGAGTTAAAATTCGTTACCATAAGCTCAATTGGACTCTAATAAAAACATTCACTCGATTAAAATTCCAAATTAAAACCCAAATATCCCAATCAGACGTTTAGATCAAAATAATCATTAATCGAGCAAATTCCATCCAATTAAAACCACGATAAGGACCCTTGTGGACAATGGAGTGGATGAAGGGGTCCTTTGATGAATCAGCGCTCAATCAGATCTGAATGCTATATAGCTTTAGATCTGATTGATGCTTTAATAGATGGGTGAAATATGATAAAAACTTAAGGGAAATCAGAAGGTGAGATAGTGATATGAAGGGGAAGATTAATGTGTCGAAATGGAGGTGAAAAAACACCTCTCTGATCTAAATTTATCAGAGAGGGAGAGATCAAATGTATACTAATCTACTCCTACCCTACACTAAACCATCACCAAAATTTGATCATCTAATCTATACTTACCAAACTACATTGCACTAATTACTACTCTAATTACTCTAGAAAGTAGATAAAATCCTAATTTAAAGAAAGAATGGGATGTCTAGGCTGCAGTTGGTCACTGTAGCGACGAAGGGGGATGAGGAGACCTCCAGCGAGGAATGGGATCCCTGGATCCACAGCGGGTTGCTGTGGTGATGAAAGTTGAATGGAAGAATTGCCCCTGTCACCGGTGGTTTTGATGAAGGAGGGAGAAGAATTGGAGAGTGGATGAAGGGATCGGCTCATGGAGGAGGGAGTCGATGGGTGTGCGTGTGAGCTGGGCAGGGACTTAAGTAGGCAGGGGAGTGATGGTGGTCACCGTGGAGGTGTGATTAAACACTTAGGGCTTGGGTGGTGGGGATGAGAAGAGAGGCGTGCGTGAAGCTTCAAATCAAATCACGACCGTTGGATGAGATTTGGCATAGGTGGTGAACACACGCGCCGAAGCGCGTGAAGGTTTGATTGGAGCTGGGCCATCAGATCGTGAATCAAGAGATGAACGATCGAGATCTCAAGTGCTCTTGAGCCACTACAGTACTCCTGGTGCAGTAGCAGCTCTTATGGTGGTTTTGTGCAAAGGCCCTTATGGGTGAAAGGGTGGAAGTTTTGTAGCAAGGCCCATAAGTGGCTAAAAAGTAATGCAAAGCCGCCCCTAAGCTTTGTAAATAGGCCCCTCAACTTTCAAACAAGTCCCTGAAAGGTTTTTAAATGAATAAAATGTATGTGAACAAAGGACCTAAATGTAAAACTACTAATGAAAGGTCCTAATGATGTCCAAATGTAACCAAGTTTTTATTGAAGCATAATTGAACATTAAGGAAGTTGATTTCACTTTTGATTTGAAGTTGTGAACTCAATTATGTGTTCAA
Source organism: Thalassia testudinum (assembly GCA_037157565.1). NCBI lineage: Eukaryota > Viridiplantae > Streptophyta > Magnoliopsida > Alismatales > Hydrocharitaceae > Thalassia > Thalassia testudinum. The sequence continues at coordinate 52,183,709 of JAZHRO010000077.1, read as the reverse complement.
TTTGCAATTGGATCATCATTTTATAGAGTATCTCATTTTATGACCTAATTTCGCATTTTTAACACAGATTTGATGTTTTAGGTATTTTTCATTATTTCACACACTTAACCATTTTCATGTATTAATTCAGTAGTGTTTAACATAGTTTCTAGCTTAACTTGGCCATTTTAGTTATGATCAGCCATACCTCATCATAGGCGAGTTGAATCCCCGAGCCCACCTGTACCCAAGTCTTTTTGGGTTGAATCATTCTTTTCCGGTCTATTGCGGAGTTTCGGGTTCGAGGGTACGTTTTTCTCCTCATCATATGCCCCTTACTCTCGAGTTGGCAAATGCTTGTTGAGAGAGTAACGTTTGAAGTAGAAACTCCACGATAGGTAATACCCCCAAATGTTGACCTAGCTATGTACTTAAGTAAGGGAGCATTTGTATATAGCAGGGTTTTAAGGGAAAAGACCCGTAGTTGTATCGACCTTAAAATGTGGTATGGGGCGCATGGGCTTAGTATGTTACCGGCCTTGAGAGGCGGTTGTAAGGCGCATCCGCCAGGTATATCAGCGGCCTTAAGAGGCAGTCGTGAGGCACGCCCGCCTACTCGATTTTCACGTGTAATGGCCAGTTACATCAAGATTGATATTGTGTCTTGTTATTTGAGATGATCGGTATTTATTGCCGTTATGATGAGGCGAAGGCCTCAAGCGTCGTGCCAATCATTGATGGGACCACCCTTTCTTCAGCAGTAGATGTGTGCGCAGGGATATTAAATGTCGATAATGATGGTTGAAGTTTTCTTTACTCTTGGCGGTATATTTGGAATTCGTGTAGGATACAGCAGAATTTGATTTTTTCGAAAGTTGTGCCCCGTAGGGGGAACTGCACTCCATGGGGGTTATATATAGGGGTGGTGGGTCATGGCTAATGGCCCACCTACCTCAGAGAGCATTTGCGTAGGGAACTTTTACTCTTGGTAGAGCGTTGTGAGGAGGCGTCCTTCGTCGGAGCGTCACTGTGTCGAGGTCTGTTTAAAGCGAGAGTCATTATATCGGGTTTTGCGAGCAAGGGTAAGTCTGTTGCCTCTTCCTTTGGAGTCTCTGCCAAGACTAGCGCTTTATATGATTTTTCATCGGACTTTCATAGTCGATCTGCACTTTTGTCGTTCTTGGGGGATACGGACTCGGTGGAGTACCATTTCAAGCTTGTGGGTCCGAGACCCATTTGTGTTCAGACGGGCCGAAGGACATGTTTATTATATGTAAATACGCCATAGAACATGGTCTAAGGGTACCTTTGAACCCTTTTGTATCTTCCTTCCTTTCTTTTTATCGCCTTGCCCCTTCTCATTTCAGCTTTAATTGTTGGCTGGTGTTGAATTCCTTTATAGCCTTCTGCTTTCATTTGGGGATTGCCCCTTGCCTCATTTTGTTCTGCCTGCTTTTTGGGCTGATGCCCCTGAAGGTGAAGGGCAAGCCTCTGTCCGACACTTACACGCTGTACAGTCGGCAAACAGGGTACCAAATAATGCATCTCCCCAATAGTTTGAAGGGGTAAGACCACCATTTCTTTTTTCTGTCCAACCTTGAAGACCTCAGAGTCCCTTACGCTTGGCAAGGTCTACCTGAGAGGGACCAACTACCCCGATTTAAGGAGCTTGACCCATTCGTGCGGGCGGACATGGAACAATTAATTAAGTTTGGTCTGATTGTTCAGTCAGAGCTCAGGGGGAAGGATGTCCAGGAGGCATTGTCAAGGGTTGCGGACTCGTTGCCTACACCATGTAAGTGGGGGGAGGTAAAAATGGCTTTCGCGCCATACCTTATGCCCGCCAATTTTGTATTAACGTGGTATTTTTGGTTCTTTTGCCTGTAGCTTTTGAGCAGTTCGCGAGGCTGGTTGCGCCAAAGCGTCAAGGTGGTACCTCTTCCTGCCGTGAGTCGCGACAAGGTGAGGAAGGGCCTATGGAGCCGGGGGAGGGGAGTCAGCCTGCTTATCGTAAGGAGCTGAAGTGAAAGGAGGAGGTCCTTAAAGACGTTGCGAAAGAGCCGGAAGTCCTGCTAAGCCAGGTGAAGAAGGGTCCTCGTGTGGAGCTTCCGCAGGAGGAGTCGGTGATGTCCACTCCACGGAGCCCGGATGAGGTTGAAGGGGAAGGTGTGCCTTTTGCTCCCCTGGCACCGTCTGAACCGCCTGAGGTGATTACCCTTCGTGACTCTCCTTTGGATGCGCCTCTAGAAGTAGCTCATTCAAAGGGTACTTCCGGGTTCTTGGCTTCGTCGAGAGCATTCAGTCTGTTAACGCAAGAGGTGGCTGGCACAGGTAGCATTTTCGGCCAGCCCTACTACCAGCAAAGTTCTACAAGCACCCGGGTTTTGGTGGATCTCTCTGGCTGGGGGGGCTCGAGGATGATTGGCCGTATCGTCGGGTTCATTGCTAGACCTGTATTGGAGGGTGCCCCTGGCGGGTCTGGACCTGGGTGTGTGGTGCTTGTGTAGCTGGGGGCGTCAAGTAGTGCCCACGACCTAAAAAGACAGATGCTAAGGTACTGATGAGAACCTCATCATGAACCCTAACTAGCTTACTTTGATTTAACAAAGTGAACAAAAGCTCCTACATAACCTAAAGGAAGGCCTAATTCAGGGAATTACTGATATGAAAGGAAAACATAAAACAAGGGGTAAAACTGGAATTTTACAATTGCAGTGCATCAACGGGATTTCTAAGGGTCTATACATAGGTCAATTGGTCTTAATAAGAGAAAAAGTGGGATGGTTCAGTCAGAAAAGGGTTATTGTGAAATCTAAGAATTAAATGACATTCTGTAACCCTAAAATAAATCCACTTAAATTCGAAAGGTTCCACGCAAGATAAAAATCAACTAAACTCTCTAAAAATCATGGAAAAATATCCTCTAATGTTTAGAACCTTCAATTTGGCCTTTGGAACTTGTTTTGACCTAGATTGGGGTCCATGCCCAATATTTGACCTAATTTGGGTTTTTATGCAAAATGTCTAGTCAAACGTGGTCAAACCTAAAATCCAACTTCACCATTGGATTCCTTAGGTCCAAATTAGGTTTATACCAAAATTTTGACCTAAGGGAAGGTTGTCTTGACCCACTTTGCAAATTGATCCACCAAATTACATTTAGACTCTCAACTTTTTGGAACCCTTGCAAATTCTCCCCTAACTTCTTCTTCTCTTTCTTCATTTCGGTCCATCTGCCATCGTAGCAGGGACCATACCTCCTGCAACTTTGCGCGGAGGTTTTCTCTTCGCTTTCATGGGGAGTCGTCCCCAGATTTGAAAGGGGAGCTCCCTACGAAGCTCCCTACCGCATGGGCAGCTCCCCATGCCCTGAAACCCCCCATACCTCTCGTGCGAACGCTCGAGAGGTATGGGTCTCCCTCCAGCCTTACCTCCGACGTGGTTTTCCCGCCTCTATGCGCTTCCCGCTCCGCCTACGCCTATTTAAGCCCAGACCCTGCCGCTTCCTTAAAGCCTAATTTGGCCGAAGATTACCCCTCAATCTGATCTCTTCCACACTCCGGCCAACTGCCCACGGCTTCCGACGATTCTCCCTCCCTCTTCTCGTTGCTCTACCACCGTACCATTGGCAGAGCCAGATCTGCCGTTCTCCTCCGCATAGCGTTGTACCAGTGCGCGTCCTCCGACCCTCTTCGTCGTCGTCGTCATCTCTCCCCTGGGCCTCTTCGCCTCCAGCGACGACAGTACCCACTACTTGCCCTCCGCCTCCCCCTTTCGCTCCAAACCTGTCAGTTAAGTTCCTCGTCCTCCCCTCTTTATTTCCACCTTATCAATTTTTAGTTTCAATCCCTCAACTGCCACTACCACCACCATCGTTTCCACCTCCGGCCACCAACTCTGGTGAGGCCGCTCCACCACCACAGACCACCCCACCCCTCGCCGACCAATCCCTAAGCATCGCTGCGACTCACTGATCATCCTCTGCACCTTCACCAACCGCCACACACACTGCACACCTCCACCGATCTAACCCACCTTCGCGACCACAGTGTGCCTTAGGCACGCTCACACAGGCGTTCCCATGCCTCACCAACCACCTCTGTACATTCGCTGCACCTTGGCGAAGCTCCCTGAGCTTTTTAATGTGGCTGCAAGGCCGTTTTGGTGCTTTCAGGTTCCAAGGGCTCGCCGCCATTAACGAGCAGATCAAAGCTTCCTTGCAAGCTTCTCCAGGCCCTAGCGCTCTAGGCCCCTAGGTCCAGAAGGTGTGGCTTGGTCTCGCGTGCACACCCAAGCCTTTGATTGACTTCGAGGATCCTCGCAGCAGCTGCAATTGTGAAGCTCAACCTCTGCAGGTGCACGCGACAGGCAGGTGGGACGTTTAGTCCCACCTCGGAAGTGGGTGAGCAGGCGTAGCAGCAGAAATTGAATTCCAGCATAAGGCTCATCACCTCCAACTCATGGGGTGAGGTCCCTCTCACCCGACTGATCGGCCTCGTCTGCGACCCACGCTATGCGGACCTGGCTGACCTATTTACCCTGCACTCCTCGCTCACCACCCACGCCGGTGCACCTGGTCCCAGGCACGCGTACCCAACCTGATTACCTGGCTAGCTCTGAGAGAGCGAAGAGAGAAATAGAGAGAGAGAGATGCGGGGAGGGTAGGGGGTAGGTTTTGCTTCTCTGTGCTGTGCAGGGAAGAAGGAAGAAGAGGAAGAGAAGAAGAAGAGGAGGCGCAGCAGTTGAAGGAAGAAGAAGCTGAAAACTTAACCGTGCAAAAGAGAAGATGAAGGCAGAGGAAGGAGCCAAAGAAGAAGAAGAGGACCGCAGAAGCCAAAGAAGAGGGGCAGCTGAAGGAGAAGGCCTGCAGAAGCAAAGGAAGGAGGAGGTGCAGTAGCTAAAGAGATAAAAAGAAGCCAAAGAGGAAAAGAAGAAAAGAGAAGGAAGGAGCTATCGCAAAGAGGAAGGAAAGCCAGGCAGAAAAGAAAGAAGAAGAAGAAGCCAAGGAGAAGAAGAAAAAGAAGACTCAGGCACTGTAGCAGACGTCAGTTAAGGCATTTGATTCACAGAATCAGACGTCTAAAGACAGAGAAAGAAGAGGAGAGAAAGCAAAGAAAAAAGAGAGAAGAGAAGAAGAAAGAAAAAGAATATATTTCTTTTTTTTGTCTCTAGCATTTATCTTCCTGGCATTAGTATTGAACATATTTGAGATTGTGATTTTCTGCTTCTAAATACCAATTTGCTCTCTAAGTTCGACCTCGGGATATTTTTGAATTTCGAGTAATAAATAAATTTGATAATCGTTTTTCGTGGTATACTACAACGCACGCATATCTTTTAAAACTCGTCGAATGACGGCTATCATTTTTTGGCGCCGTTGCCGGGGAGCAACGGGCATTTTAGAGGCTTTAAATCACAATATTTGATTTTATACTGTAACGACCCGATTCCCGAATCCCTACGAGACACGAGAACCGGACCGACTCGACTAATCCCAAGACCCAGTCGTCCAACGAGAAACTAACCAAAAGAGCAGTAAAATAAACAACATTCACCATGTATATAACTAGCAGTAACAAAATACGGCAGTAAAGGAAAGAAATACTATAGTATATACCACCACAATAGCAGAGAAATAAACATGTACATAACATAAAGTTTTCGGTAAAGAAGTATAGGGAGTAACAAAGAAACTACTCATTACAGTGGAAGAAAAGTACAGAAAGTACTACATGTAACCCTACTGGACCCTACTAGGCCCAGCGTCCTCTGCAGTCGCTGACTCTGGCTACTCAACACCTAGTCCTGAAAAGGTAACAAGGGTGACACGTCAGCGAAACGCTGAGTAGAGTGGCAACTAAAAGCTAAAGAAGTAGTAGAGTGTACAATAGCCGTTATATTTTTACTTTATTTACGTCTTTCTATTATTTCACTATTGATTTATTTCTCAGATCCTTCTCTTGATCTTGAATGTTCCTCGTGGGAACGATCTTGATTGCAGTCTTGTCCGAAAAGTAGAAGTAACACATGGTGCTCTTCTGGCCGGGAGAGTCCCCCGTGGTGGTCCTACCCTCAGTTAACCACCCCAAGGTCGCTAACAGACGTAATGGTGACTACGGCACGCACGATAAACGCACGGGTAGCTACCCTGCACTGGCACGCGGTCATTCGTTTCCGTTAATGGGTGCGCCCAAAGCACAGCAAGGAACCAGTATAGGGCAGAGCCCTCTCAGTAACAGGGATCCAACCCCTCCACAGTAACCAAACAGGGGTCTTGCCCCTCCACAGTTCGCGCACCCTCGCCTGACTACCCTGGTTTGCCCAGTGGGCCTAACAAGTCGGTGTAGGAGGGCCAGCAGAACCCCGGGGCCCGTAGGGTAGCTAGTACTCTCCCTACACTTGTAGCTCTCCTCGGTATTGTGTACACGAGGGCCAAAAGTCGGTACAAAGTGGCCAGACCTAACCCCGGGTCCCTGGGGCGGCTAGCTCCGCTCTGCACTAAACAGGGGGACAGTCGCTTTCCTTGGTACTCCGTATTCAAGGGCTAGCTCACTTCCCCAATTCTATTCAATTCCCTTTCCAGGAGTTCTACTCTTAATTCCCCGTAGGGTTCAATCTCTTTTAACTCAGCCAATTTAGGTTTCACCGTTCCAGCTTTACGTTCATACAACCCATGTTCTCAATCATACGTATTCATTCATAACAGGCAGCTGTTAACCAATTTACAGGCAGTTATCATTTCCTTTCTACTATTCCAAGACTGCAATATTTATATATTCAACTAGTTTTCCAGTCCTAGGATTCATGCCGTACCGTAGGATCTATCATTCAATGTAGTTTTCCAATCCTAGGATTCATGCAATACCCTAAGATCTATCATTCAATCTAATTTCTCAGTCCTAGGGTTCTTGCAATGCCCTAGACTCTATTAATTGTTTCATAATTATAACAAATTTTGTTAAATAAATTAAAAAGCCACTCTACCAGCGAAATCGGGAGTACTGGGGGCATGGTCGGCAATCCTGCGTGCCTCCACAACTCCCGAGACTGCAATGGAACGGGGTCCTAACACAAGGATCAAACACAAGGAGTTTCTCAGAATAGTATACAATTACTGTAAACGGATAGGGGAATTAATTCTAGAAAGAACGCAACTTGGAACGCGGAAAACGGACTCTGAACGGGCCCTAAACGGGTTAAAAACGACGAAACTGTCCAAAATCAGACGTCTGGAACATCTTCCAGACGTCTTAAAAGGTGGATCGGTCGTACCTCAGTTCTGCGCAGTCCTTCAGATGTCCAGAAGCCCGCTGGAACGTCTGGCCTTGGTTTCCAGACGTCCGATTGTTACCACGGACGTCTGGAGGTCCTCTTCGTCGTCTGGCACTGCGGCCAGACGTCTGATTCACGTGGGATGGCGAGCCTTCGCACCCTCCCGAGTAGGACCAGCGCACACATACACCTGCTCTCAGCACGACGAAACGCAGAAGAAAACGCGGTGGACGGCTGCATGGCCGTACACGCGCAAAAGGAGAAGGTGAGAAATATCTTACTTGTCAAACGTCTTGACCGTCCTTCAGACGTCTTCGGCGTCGTCTGGACGTAAGTCCAGACGTCTGATTCTGGAAAATTTTCCAGAACTAGAACCTGACTCGCTCTCCGCTTGCGACGCATGGTCGCGCCTCGCCCCGTCCACCTGCTGCCCGAGCTGCAGCAGCCCCTTCCCGACACCCCACGCCCACCGCTCACTCGCTCGCTCGCTCGCGCTCTCGCTGGCAGGGAGAAGGAGAAGAGAAAGGCAGAGGAGATGAGGGTGAGGGAGAGGGCGAGGGTTTATATAAGGCAGCGCGGGGAGAGAGAGAAGAGAGACAGCGCGTCTGCAGGAAGAGAGAGGAAAAAGAAGACGAAGGTGGCGGGCGTAGTCTGCACGCGCATGTGCGCAGGCGCAACCGGGTATGCCAAAAAAATTTATTACCAGACGTCTGGGCCACTTCCCAGACGTCTTAAAAATCCGTTTGATGCCACGTTCGTAACATATACTGACTTAATCTCTCTCTTATTGTGTTTGTTTCTGGAAAATCCTAGGAGAGACAAGCAGCCGTACAGCAACTACACCAGGAAACATGTAACCTTTTTAACCCTCTCTTTTAATCCCCTCACAATCTAAAGAGGATAAGCAAAGGAAAATCAATCTAGGGCTACTTGTTTTCCATATTTAGTAATCCACAAGAGTTGCCTTTTTTTTTTTTTTTACTTTCAACACATTTTAATTGTATATCCACTTAAGGTAATTAGGGTTAAAACCTTTTTGATTGAGCCATAGATACCAATTTTTGAGGCAACTTGGACCAACTAGAGCTAACCTAGGATTACAAGCTAGGGTTTTAGAGACACATCGTCTTCTAAGAAAAGAACCAAAAATTCCAAAAAGAGGTGTGCCTAAGCCATTATTTGAAAAGACCTATCCAAGAGAAACCCTAAGCAAATCAGGCTCTTAATCTACTTGAACCCTAAAAGAAAGGACTTAAGAAGTTCTCAAAGGAACAAAGAGGTGAAGTTGATCCTTTGGGTAAACCAACCTTTAAATTAGGTCACTTTTCACACAAAAGGCTTAAAGTTCAAGTGGAACCCTAAGCACCTTGATCTTAACTAAAAGTGATAGACTTAAGAGGTCAAGGTCCCTGATGAGAGCCTTATCATGAACCTTAACTAGCACATTTTGATTCAAATAAGTGTACAAAATCTCTTACAAAACCTAAGGAAAAGCCTAAATCAGAGAATTCTAAATTTAAGAATAAAATAATTCACAAGAGGTAAAACTGCAATTTTACCAATGCAGTACACAGACGGGGTGTCTAAGGGTCTAAACACAGGTCAAATGGGCTTAATAAGAAAGAAAGTAGGATGACCTGATCCGAAAAGGGTTATAGCAACTTCTAGGAATTAAATGACATTCTGTAATCCTGAAACAAATCCTCTTTAATTCATGAGGTTCTAGGCAGGATAAAAATAAACTAAACCCCCTAAAATTCATGTAAAAATATTCCCTAGGGTTTAGAACCTTCAATTTGGCCTTTGGAACCTATCTTGACCTAAATTGAGAACCATACCTAATTTTTGACCTAATTTGGGTTTTTGTGCAAATTGACCGATCAAACGTGGTCAAACCAAAAATAAAACTTCACCATTGGATTCCTTAGGTCCAAATTAGGTTTTTACCAAAATTTAGACTTAAGGGAAGGCCATCTTGACCTACTTTACAAATTGGTCCTCTTGAGTTACTTTTCGACCCTTGTCTTTCTGAACCCTTGCATTTTGCCCCCCAGCTTCTCTTTCGTTCTTTTCAGAACGGTCCCTCTGTCACCCCACGCAACTGGCCATACCTTCGGCGACCTTGCGCGGAGGATGGCAACGCACAGGGTATGGGAGCCGCTCTCAGAAACGAAAGGGGGGTTCCCTGCATCGTCCTCTTTCGCAGGGGCCCCCTCCCATGTCCTGCCTTCGCCCACTCCTCTCGTGCGAACGTGCGAGAGGAATGGGTCTCCATCTCCGGCCAACTCTGGCAAGCTCTCCACGATCTCTCCTCAAGATTCTCCTCTGGCTTGCTACTATAAAAGGGACGGCAGGGCTCTCCGGTTGTCTCAAGCTCGTTTTGGCCAGAGAATTCCCCCAAACTCATCCCTTCTCACTCCGACCAGACAGCTCGACGCTTCCGGCGACCCTTCCCCCTCCCCCTCGTCGCTCTGCTACCACACCTGCAGTAGAGTTCACTCCACCTCGTCCTCCTGCGCCAGGCCGCACCAGCTGGCGCCTTCCAGATCCCCTCCTCGTCGCCGTTGCCCCCCCTCTGGGCATCTTCGTCTCCAGCGTCGGCAGTCACGCACCGAGCGCCTCCTCCCCCCCTTCGTTAGTTAAGTAGGTGAAACTCTTCCCCTTACTCTCTCTTATATTTTCCCCTTTTTTATTTGCTATTTCCACCCACCGACCACCACTGTCCATCACCACCTTCTCCATCTCCGGCCGCCCTTCGACGAGGCATTCCCGCCATTCCACGCCTCCATCCACCTCGGCAATCACTCCTTAAGCACCGCGACACCACATTGACACTAAATCCGCACTCCACTCACCACGCCACACCTCCAGAACACCCCCCGAACACACCCACTCTCACGCACACAGTGTGCCCTAGGCACGCGCACTCCGGCCTTCCCACGCCACGCCGACCTCCGCATTGTCTTCTCTGTGCTCTGGCAATGCTCACCAAGTGTTTTGACGTGGCCGCGAGGCCATTTTAATGTTTTCAGGACCCAGGTGCTCGCTGCCATTGTCAAGCGAGTGAAGCTTGCTTTGGAGCTTCACCCAGGCCTCCTCACTCCAGGCAACAGGTCCCAGGTCGCGTGGAATCTCTTCGCGTACAGCCTTAGACAAGCAATTGGCACTGCCGCCCCACATAGCTGCTATAATCAGGCGGCACGGTCTGCTGCGGGCATGCGAGAAAGAGCGGTGAGCATTAGTCCCACCTCGGTAAGTCACAAAGCGCGTGAGCGCTTTATATTGATTTTTTGCTATTGCTGTGTTGCCTCGAATACACTGGGGTGAGGTCCTCCTCACCTATTCATAGCGCCTCGTCCGTGAGCTCATCACGTGGATCTGGTGCTCCGACTCGACTACCCCTACTCCTGAGCACTCCTCGCGCACCACACCCACGCCGATGCGCCTGGACCCGGGCGCCCGACCTGACCCGATTACCCGGCTCTAGGAGAGCATACCAAAGAGAGATTCAGAGAGAGAGAGACGCGGGAAAGGGTAGGGGTAGGTTTTGCATGTGTGCAGGGAGCAGTTGAAGAAGAGAAGAAAGAGCGAGCGTCGAGGACTTAGCCGTAAAAGCGAAGAAGAAAGAAGAAGGCGGAGGCACTATAGCAACAGCGCCGATAAGGCATTCGACTTGAAGAGCAGACGTCCGGAATAGGGAAAGAGCGAAAGGGAAGAAGAAGAAAGAAGGAGTTGCTGAAGAAAGAAGAGGAAGAAGAGAAGACAAGCAGAAGAAGAAGGAAGGAGCTACTGAAGAAAGAAGAGGAAGAAGAGAAGCCAAGCAGAAGAAGAAGAAAAGCTGAAGCCAAGCAGAGCCAAGGAAGGAAAAGAAGAAGAAGCCAAAGCACTGTAGAAACAGAGCTGAAGGAGAGGGGAGAAGAAAGAAGGAAAATCCGCAGCAGAGGAGAAGAAGAAAGAGAAGGCACAATGAGAGAAAGAGATGAAGAAGAAGCCAAGAGAAGGAAGGGAAGGAAAAGAGAAGAAGAAGAAAAAGAAAAGGAGTTTTTGCTCATTCTCTCTCTCTTAATTTTTTGTAAAACAGTATATAGTCAATTGTAAATTCATATGTTTCTAGAATGACGTGTGCTCCTTGAGTTCGACCTCGGGATATTTTAAAATCTCGACTAATAAATAAATTAAAGTGATAATCATCTTTTATAATACTGCAACGAATACATCATTAAAACCCGAAGGACGAGAGCAAGCAGTCCCCATTCTGGTCTACCTGGAATCACAGTGACAAGAGAGGTCGGGTGGAGGAAACCCTGTAACCCGTGGGGGTGCTCTACCGTGTAGGGGTCTTTACGGGACTCACCCTCTTTGGCTGCCCAGGTAATTCTCAGGTGGACGACCTTCTGATCCAGGGGTATCATCCGCCCCGAACCTCTATAGTCACCTAGCTGTCTAATGGGGTGTCTTGATTGGGTCCAACACGTTCTAATCTCATCCAGTCCTTCAGTGCATGTTTGGTAGGAGGTCCTTGAAACCTCCTTTAGAAATCCACTCTCCCCGAGGCCAAGCCTCGGTACCCTTGTTTGTGTAGCAACCCCTCCACATAGACCTTTCCTCCGATTCAGAACCTAGTACTCCTTCTTCCATCATGGCACAACCAGTTGAAGAAGAAAATAATCTTGAGCACCAGCTTCAGCGTCTTAATGACCTCTTCCAGAACTTCATGAACCCACCGCAGCGACCCATGATCCGAGATCATTATAATCCCGCTGCGGTGGCGATCGAGCCTCGAGTCTGAATCTCGGCTGGAGGACCTAATTCTAAATTGAAGCTCAATATGATTCATGCCATACCAAAATTCTATGGGCTTAACTCCGAGGATCCATTCCAGCATATCAAATAGCTTAAGCATCTGGCCTAGACCTTCAGGTTAGATGCGTAAAACCGAGATATCTTACTCATGAAGATGTTCTCTTTCTCCCTCATGGACAAGGCAGCTCATTGGTACCAAACTCAGACCTGTCCGATCAACACGTGGGATGAATTCAATCTGAGTTTTTGAAGAAGTTATTTCCCGTTGGTCGGACAAACGCCTTGCGCCTTCAGATTACTCATTTCACCCAACAGATAGGAGAACCTCTTCATGAGGCATGGGACCGATTTTTGGATCTCATGAGAAAGTGCCCCCATCACGGAGTTCCTAAATGGGAACAAGTCCAGTCTTTTTACCAGAGACTCCGTGAGGACATTAAATTATTCGTCAATGTAACTTGCGGAGGGAATATCATGAGTCAGCATGAGGACACAGTGTGGGAAATTCTAGAGAATATGTGTGAGAACTCCATCAACAATTACTCCATGGGTTTATTCGACTGGACGAATACCCGCACATCGACGAATCTTAGGGGAGCACATGAGACGCAGGGCCTATCCGCATCCATCGACTTGGAGCTAATGGCCAGTCGGTTGGACAAGGTCTCTATTATAGAGAAGAAGGTGGACGAGCTAACTCGGCATTTGCAACGAGCCACCTCTGCGCAGAACTCTTTCGCATAGCCACCTCCCACAAGAGAAATTATGCAAAACATCTTCCACCAATCTTCTCCAGGGATGGACCCGTATCCACCCCCATATGACTCCAGGACCAGAGGGACCTCCGATCCTCTCTATTCTTGTCGGGGGAACTCTGATCCCCCATACTTTGACTTTCCTGAGGCTCCTCAGACCTGCGAGGACCTCAACGCCATCCAGAATGACCCATTTTCCAACACCTACAACCCTGGATGGCGAAATCATCCCAATTTCCAGTGGGCGGGAAATTCTCAGACCCAAAGACCACCTTATCAACCTAGTCCACAAGCTCCTCGTCCTTATCAGCTGCCTCAGCCTCTGCCCAACCCCACTTATCAACCTAGGCCAAACCAAGACCAAATGTCCCTCATCCTCCAAACACTGGCTGACATTCAAAGAACGAATGCGGCAATCCAAAAATAGCACAAGGACGAGATCATAGAGGTCCACAACCAGTTTGCCCAGATGGCGAATTCTCGCCAGCCGGGCACACTTCCTTCACAACCTCTGTCAAACCCGAATAACATGCCGACCCAGAGGCATGTTATGAACCCAAATCTAGGCCACGCACACATGATTTATCAGGCCCCTTCTGTTCCATCACTTGATGGGATGGAAGCCTCAACATCTTACGTGGGTTATCAACAGCAGCAAGCCATCTTACCAACCCCCAACCAGAACCAGGCGAGATTAAACTCTGTAACAACCCAAAGTGGTAAAGAAACCCAAGACCCATCGTATCCAAACCACTCCAAGCCTGGTAGTGATCCATGCCGTAGGATAGTTATCCAGGATGTTCCTGCTCCAGATCAAAAACCTGGACCTATTCTAGAGGAACCAACTAAGGTTCCATTTCCCGAGGCCTTGACCAAGGGAAAAAGGACAACCAAACCCGTGGCTCCTGAGGAGGACCTGATCAAGCTCTTTGAACAGGTCCAAATAAACATCCCCTTGATGGATGTAATCCGCCACGTACCGGCTTACGCACGATTCTTGAAAAACGTGTGTACACCCCAGTGTAAGCCACGAACCAAGAGTGGGAGTCTGATAGTACTGTCAGAGCAAGACAGCTCTGTAATCTTGAGTAAACTCCCACCCAAGGCAAAAGGCCCAGGCACTCCCCTGATCTCATGTAAAATTGGTGAAACCCAATTTGATAGAGCATTACTAGACCTAGGTGCCTCCATAAACCTAATACCCACATCCCTGCTTAACCATCTTGAAGAATCTGAGCTTAAACCGATTGAGGTGACATTGCACTTAGCTGATTGATCCATTAAGTCACCTAAGGGAGTTCTCGAGGATGTTATTGTTAAGGTGCAGGATTTCTACTTCCCAGTAGACTTTATAGTTCTAGATATGGATGCACCCGAGAACCCAAGGGATACACCAATTATACTAGGGAGACCTTTTCTGGCCACTGCTAGGGCCAACATATGCTATGAGGAGGGCCAAATAGAGTTGAAATTTAGGAATCAAACTCTTAAGATTGACATCTTTAAGGCCCAACAAGGGATTAATTGCGGTATTGTAGAGCAAATATGTGATATTAGAGCCGTGGTTGATGAACCGCATATTGAGGATAACCTGATCATCCCCAATCAACCACAAGAAGATCAAAACCCGCAATTAGAGGAGTTTGAACCTGATCTAGATACACCCATAACTCCTACCCTTGTTTCTCACACACACGCTGAACCACCCGCTGCTGCTGATAATCCCGTCTTGGAACTCAAGTCCCTTCCCGATCATCTGAAATACGTCTTTTTGGGTTCCAATCAGACGTTTCCTGTGATTATAAACTCTCGACTCACACCTGATCAGGAATCCCGTCTGATTACTGTTCTTCAGCAACATCGCAGAGCCATTGGATGGACTCTCGATGATTTGACTGAAATAAGCCCCTCTTATTGCATACACCACATCTATTTCGAAGAGGGAGCACGACCTTCGCCGGAGATGCAGAGACGTCTAAGCCCTAATCTGCAAGAGGTCGTGAAAAAGGAGATCATTAAATGGTTAGATGCAAGGATCATCTATCCGATCTCCGACAGTCGATGGGTGTGCCCAATCCAGGTTGTGCTTAAGAAGGTAGGGCTCACCACCATCACGATTGAAACCGGAGAGGTCATACAAACTTTTATAGCCAACTCATGGAGAGTCTACATAGATTACAGAAGACTCAATATCTCCACGAAGAAGGATCATTTCCCACTACCATTTATTGATCAGATCCTCGAAAAACTAGTGGAAAATAGATTCTTCTACTTTCTTGACGGGTACTCTGGTTACAACCAAGTGGTAATCCATCCAGTGGACCAAGAGAAGATCACGTTCACCTACCCCTTCGGGACGTACACGTTCCAAAGGATGCCTTTCGGTCTCTGCAATGCACCCGCGACTTTTCAGCGGTGCATGCTTGCCATATTCTCTGATATGGTAGGTGATTATCTGAAAGTCTTCATGGATAACTTCTCAGTATTTGGGGCATCATTTGACGATTGCCTCCAGCACTTGGTTCAAATACTCACGCATTGCATTGACGTGAATCTGGTTCTTTCCTGGGAAAAGGGTCACTTCATGGTGCCTGAGGGGATCATCTTGGGACATCTTATTTCAGAGAGAGGCATCCAAGTTGATCAAGCCAAGGTTAACCTGATTTCCAAACTCCCTATGCCTAGCTCGCTCAGGGACATTCGAACTTTTTTGCGGCACGTCGATTTTTACCGTCGATTCATCCTTGATTTCTCAAAAATCGCATGTCCCCTGACCACTCTTCTCTCCAAGGATGTACCTTTTGAAATTTCCAAGGAATGCACTTAAGTATTTGAGATCCTTCGTGATTGAGTTACCCAAGCCCCGACTCTATAGTACCCTGATTGGTCTCAACCCTTTGAGATCATGTGCGACTCATTTGACTTTGCTGTAGGAGCGGTTTTGGGGTAGAAGATTGACGGGAAACCCGTGGTCATCTACTACGCCAGCAAGACATTTGACGGGGCTCAGCGTAACTACACGGTTACGGAGAAAGAGCTGCTAGCTGTAGTATTTGTCCTTGAAAAGTTCAGATCATATCTCCTGGGTTCCCACGTTATTATTTACTCTGATCACACAACTGTGAGGCATCTCCTTGCGAAGAAGATGCGAAACCTTGATTAATCCGATGGATCTTGCTGTTGCAAGAATTCGACCTTGAGATTCGTGACCAAGCGGGAAGACAAAACGTGGTAGCTGACCACTTGTCCCACCTTCCTTCTGAGATCATCGACCCTTCCGGACCCATCACAGAGCATTTTCCTGATGAGCACCTCCTGACTATTAGTACAGGGCTTCCATGGTTTGATGATATAGTAAACTACTTGGCATCACACTAGATCTTGTTTGATTGGCTGAAGGCTAAGAAATTCAAATTGCGCTCCGATGCCAAGTATTACATTTGGGAAGACCCGTATCTATTTCGCATTGGTGTTGACTAAATTATTCGGTGATATGTCACGGAAGCCGAAATCAAAGACATACTCTCTTTCTGCCATGACCAGGCATGCGGTGGCTATTTCTCTGGGCACAAAACCGCATCAAAAGTTCTCCAGTGTGGCTTTTACTGGCCAACAATCTTCAAGGATGCATACAATCACTGTAAGACATGCAACCGTTGCCAAACTTTGGGCAACATGAGCCATTGCGACATGATGCCTTTACAGCTGATTCTCGTATGCGAGATTTTTGACATTTTAGGGTTTGATTTTATGGGCCCCTTCCCCATCTCGGACAGCTTTGAGTACATTTTACTCGTTGTTGACTACGTGTTCAAATGGATCGAAGCCATTCCGACCTGAACCAATGATCATAAAGTTGTTCTCAAATTCATTCACCAAAACATCTTCTCACGGTTTGGGATTCCTCGAGCGATCATTTCTGATGGAGGGACTCATTTCACAAACGCTCAGTTCAGGTCACTGATGACCAAGTACGGGGTGTCACACCGAATCTCTACTCTCTACCACCCCCAAACTAATGGTCTAGCTGAGCTATCTGAAATTTCCTACTTGGAGGGGGTGAGATCAGCGTGACGTAAAAAATGGGGAATTGAAATACAAACAATCACACAAAGTACATAAAGATTTTTAGGTGGAAACCCAAATCGGGTGAAAACCACCGCCTAACCCTCTCGAGTTAGGATTTTCCGATCAACCAAGTTGATCAAAATCCACTAAATGAATCACTTTAAACGAGGGTGATTCAACCTCAATTACAACCACGCTACTTAGACGAGGGTAGCGTACCTCAACCCCTTCTTTTCACGAGAAGGATTTTGTCTCGCGAAGGAGACGGGAATTCGCAAAGCGAATACCCAACCAAATAACAAAGATAAAACAAGTAATCCTATAGAGCCAACAAAGTAATATTTAACCTAAGCTTCTATAGGAAATAGGATGCTTCCCTTTGAAAGGAGTACGTCGACGACGCGGATGCGTGTGCCACGCGACGGCGCAACGTCGCTCTCGTGAACAACGGCGGGAGAGCGGCTGCGCAACAGCTTGATGCTCTCAAGATGTAGAACTTGAGCTTAGAGAGCAAGAGCTAGCTAGGACACAAGAGAGTGGAAAGTGTATTACAAAGTGTTTCTTGTGTATCTTGGTGTATTTTTATGTTGCAAAGGTTCCCCTGTATTTATAGAGGCCCTAGGAAGGCTTTGGAAGGCTTAGGAAAGGTTCCATAGCCGTTGGGTGCAAAGTCCAAGAGAATCAGCCCAAAATTAGGAACAATCATTGCACTGACAGGCTTATCAGACGTCTAATTCTGGCATCAGATGTCTGGAAGTTCACTTTAAGACGTCTGATTTCAAGGTCATACGTCTGATTTTGGGCGGGTTCCTTCCTGACTTGAATCAGATCTAAACAGGGTTCTTGTGCAAGTCCATCAGACGACATATAGGACGTCTGGCACTATGTCTGGACGTCTGGAAACCTACTTTTTCTGTGGGAATGGATTTCCAAACGTTGCAACGGCTAGAAAATCTCTGAGAAGAGATTTTGGGTCAGCCGAGGCAAAACGGTCAATTATTAAACGTCTGGAAAGTCCTATGGACGTCTGATAAGGCTTTAACGGTCACATTCTTGACTGTTCGCCAAGCCAGCCAACGGTCCACTAATTGGACGTCTGGCAAAGTCATCAGACGTCTCCTAAGACGTCTGGTCTAAGGTTTAGACGTCTGATTTCATCAGACACAACTAACAATGTCCAGCCTAAATGTTATCGGACGTCTGAATCAACAGTCAGACGTCTTAAAACACTTTATCAGACGTCTAATTTGGGAATTAGACGTCTGGAAACTCTGTTTGAACCCTATATTGGTTTTCTAAGTTCTTTATAGAAAACCTAAGTATCCTAGGGTTGTGCTGGTGTTCCTAGGACTACTGTTAGGGTACTTTGAGGCTCTTTAACATAATTTTCTAAGGAAATAAAGAGCAAGAAAATAACGACAAATGTACATGAAAGGAATAAAAAGAATTCTATCCTATTCTTCTTGTCCTTCCATCTTCAATCTATCGCTCCTCACGAATCTTCTCTGTTCTCCGTCAAGCTCCTCCAATCCGTCCTAGATGCGAGCTCGAATTTCGTCTAATCACGTATCCATTTGCAATTGGACTGAAATCTAAGACTCCAAGTGCAAATGTTAAATAACACGTGTTTTGTTGTCATCAAAATAAATGATCGTGGTGCTCTAGCACCAACAATCTCCTCCTTTTTGATGAGGACAAAATCATAAATAATAGTGCAGAAAATCCTCCCCCTTTTTGACATTATCAAAAAGGTTTAATTGATTTTAAATTTTCTATAACTCTCCCTTAAAACATGCTCTTCTATAAATTTCTTTTAACAAAGGTAATGTCCTTCCCCTTTTTTATAACAAGATAGCTATTATTTTTCTCCGCCTTTCTAAAGGAAATTTAGCTACCTTATATCTCCCCCTTAAAAATTGACAACTTATAATTTTTTGCTCCCCCTATCTAAATGCTTATGATAAAAGGATAGGGTAAAGGGTTTTACCTCACCTACCATGGCCAATAAAATGGCCCGAATGGTGGTGGTGGATGCCACATCGGATGGGGCTCCCATCCGTAGCTTGGTGGCCCGCGCATTGGAGCCGGTCTCCAATTTGGTGGTCGACGTGCGGCGGGTCCGTCGCTTATTCGCCGTCTCGTCGGTCTTCTTGTTCTCCTCCTTGGTCTACTCCTTGGTTCTCCCAACTTGAGTTGACCAGCTTTGAGTTTGTAGGTCCAGTCCTTTGTGTTGTAATTATCCCTGAACCCTACAAAACAAGATTCTAATTCTTTTTTCGGTATCCAAGTGGGCTTGGATCCGGATCTGTTAGCGGGTCTCCTTGATGGAGATCCTTTCTCAATCTTAGGACTATAAAAATTATCTACTTTGTTGGTTAATTTGTTAGAGTTTTCCCTAAGACATGCAGTTTCTTTTTCTATAGTATGCATCTTAGTCTGTAAGTCAGAAATTTCTAACTTTAAACTATCATTTTCTTCAATCAATTTATTATTTTCATTGATGAGTTTATGATTTTCTAATAATAGGTTATTATTTTTAGGACTAGCTTCTATGTCCTTAAGTTGTTTTTCTAACCTATCATTTTCATTTTTAAGAAAACTAAGGTTCTTTTTAATGCTATTATTTTCTCTTTTTAGTGATTTACTAACTTCAGAAAGTTCATTAAAAGCTTCTTGTAGATCGAGATTTACCTCGTTGTCGGAGTCGCTTTCGCTTTCGCTGTCGCTATTGCTTCCTCTGGCCATGAAACCAAAGCAAGTGGTTTCCTCCTTCTCGAGATCTTCTTCCGAGCTCGTCTCCTCATGAGTGCCTTCCAACCTCGTCCATATCTCGTGGGCGGTGGTGCACTCTTGGATTCGTTCGAATTCCTTTGTACTCAACGCGCAATACAAGGCATTTATTGCCTTTGCATTGAGGTTGAGATTCCGAACCTGATCTTCTGAGTAACCTCTTGCGGGTTTCTTGGGAATCACAAATGCGGATTCGCATTTTTCCCACACCCGGAAGTTGTAGGCCTGCAACCACATAGTCATACGATTTTTCCAATAAACGAAATCTATACCTGCAAAGTATGGTGGTCGCGAGGTATCGTGTCCTTCGGTGCACACGAATGCTTTTCCCTCCATATCTGGATCATCGCCGGTTTGTAATGCCGATAACGCGAGACCTGCTCTGATACCAACTGAAATTTCCTACTTGGAGGGTGTGAGATCAGCGTGACGTAAAAATGCGGAATTAAAATACGAACAATCACACAAAGTACAATCACACAAAGTACACAAAGATTTTTAGGTGGAAACCCAAATCGGGTGAAAACCACCACCTAACCCTCTCGAGTTAGGATTTTTCGATCAACCAAATTGATCAAAATCCACTAAACGAATCACTTTAAACGAGGGTGATTCGACCTCAATTACAACCACGCTACTTAGACGAGGGTAGCGTACCTCAACCCCTTCTCTTCACGAGAAGGATTTTGTCTCGCGAAGGAGACGGGAATTCGCAAAGCGAATACCCAACCAAATAACAAAGATAAAACAAGTAATCCTATAGAGCCAACAAAGTAATATTTAACCTAAGCTTCTATAGGAAATAGGATGCTTCCCTTTGAAAGGAGTACGTCGACGACGCGGATGCGTGTGCCATGCGACGGTGCAACGTCGCTCTCATGAACAACGGCGGGAGAGCGGGTGCGCAACAGCTTGATGCTCTCAAGATGTAGAACTTGAGCTTGGAGAGCAAGAGCTAGCTAGGACACAAGAGAGTGGAAAGTGTATTACAAAGTGTTTCTTGTGTATCTTGGTGTATTTTTGTGTTGCAAAGGTTCCCCTCTATTTATAGAGGCCCTAGGAAGGCTTTGGAAGACTTAGGAAAGGTTCCATAGCCGTTGGGTGCAAAGCCCAAGAGAATCAGCCGAAATCAAGAACAATCATTGCACTGACAGGCTTATCAGACGTCTAATTCTGGCATCAGACGTCTGGAAGTTCACTTTAAGACGTCTGATTTCAAGGTCAGACGTCTGATTTTGGGCAGGTTCCTTCCTGACTTGAATCAGATCTAAACAGGGTTCTTGTGCAAGTCCATCAGACGACATATAGGACGTCTGGAAACCTACTTTTTCTGTGGGAATGGATTTCCAAACGTTGCAACGGCTAGAAAATCTCTGAGAAGAGATTTTGGGTCAGCCGAGGCAAAACGGTCAATTATTAAACGTCTGGAAAGTCCTATGGACGTCTGATAAGGCTTTAACGGTCACATTCTTGACTGTTCGCCAAGCCAGCCAACGGTCCACTAATTGGACGTCTGGCAAAGTCATCAGACGTCTCCTAAGACGTCTGGTCTAAGGTTTAGACGTCTGATTTCATCAGACAAAACTAACAATGTCCAGCCTAAATGTTATCGGACGTCTGAATCAACAGTCAGACGTCTTAAAACACTTTATCAGATGTCTGATTTGGGAATTAGACGTCTGGAAACTCTGTTTGAACCCTATATTGGTTTTCTAAGTTCTTTATAGAAAACCTAAGTATCCTAGGGTTGTGCTGGTGTTCCTAGGACTACTGTTAGGGTACTTTGAGGCTCTTTAACATAATTTTCTAAGGAAATAAAGAGCAAGAAAATAACGACAAATGTACATGAAAGGAATAAAAAGAATTCTATCCTATTCTTCTTGTCCTTCCATCTTCAATCTATCGCTCCTCACGAATCTTCTCGGTTCTCCGTCGAGCTCTTCCAATCCGTCCTGGATGCGAGCTCAAATTTCGTCTAATCACGTATCCATTTGCAATTGGCCTGAAATCTAAGACTCCAAGTGCAAATGTTAAATAACACGTGTTTTGTTATCATCAAAATAAATGATCGTGGTGCTCTAGCACCAACACTATCAAGCCGGGAGATCAAGAAAATCCTTCAGGTTACCGTTCGACCTGATAGGAAGGATTGGTCATCCCGGCTTCCAAAAGCTTTGTGGGCTTATAGGACCGCCCACAAGACCCAATTAGGCATGTCTCCTTTTAGACTGGTGTACGAGAAGGCGTGTCACCTCCCTGTCGAGTTGGAGCATAAAGCCTATTGGCCAGTACGGAACTGCAATTTAGATATTTCTAAGGCTGGAACCCATAGAAAGCTTCAGAAAAGCGAGATTGATGAATTATGCCTCGATGCGTATGAAAACTCGCGAATCTACAAAGAGCAGGTTAAAGCTTTTCATGACAAGCACATATCTAGAAAGATCTTTCATCCTAGTCAAAAGGTCCTACTTTTTGATGCCCGACTCAGACTATTCCCAGGGAAGCTGCGATCCAAGTGGATGGGACCATACTTAGTTTGACAAATCTTTGGAAATGGAGCCGTTGAGATCGGTCCACTCAGCCACGATTCCGAACCATTTGTCGTGAACGGTCAGAGACTCAAACTGTTCATTGACATGACCAATACAGATTTGGCTG
The DNA here is from genome assembly GCA_037157565.1 of Thalassia testudinum. Lineage (NCBI taxonomy): Eukaryota > Viridiplantae > Streptophyta > Magnoliopsida > Alismatales > Hydrocharitaceae > Thalassia > Thalassia testudinum. Next base: position 52,161,384 of record JAZHRO010000077.1, on the reverse strand, counting down.
AGTCATCCTTTATCCTCCATTCTCCTTGAGCTCATTGCGCCCAGCCGATGGCGTAAAACTCAGCGCTTAACGGGAGGCAACCCGTCATTCTTTTGAAAACCCGAAACCTCTTCTGACATTTCTTTGCACTTTAGGGTTCATCCTTTAGGACAGCTGACTCCACCTCAGGTACCCATACCCGAGATTAGAAATCGTCCGCAACAGTCACCTCGACCCGTCCAGTCACCCAACACCTGTCCTAATGAATGAACCAAGCTGAATACAAACCCGCCTAATTTACAATGAGGACATTGCAAATCGTAGGCATGGGGGGATATGAAAGTGCAAAATGAATGAAAACTCATAACAAGAAAATATTTCAACAAAAAAAATCACATATGTCAAAAACACAAAAAACATAAAAAATTTTTGAAACAACACCACAAAAATAAAAATTTTTTTTTTGAAAAAGAATAAAAAAAAACTGGAGGAGGGAAATTTTTGTGGGCTTTACATAATCAAAAGGAGGAGGAGAAAAAGAGAAAAATGCTAAAAAGGAGCACAAAATGAAAAAGAAAGAGATAGTCATTAGTAAGAGATTAAGGGATTAACCGAAGTTCTAGACTACATTAAGAAAAGTAAAAAAAAAGTGCTAAAGAGACATAGAGAGACTAATAGGAATGCTGACCTTAGGCCTTTTTGGCCAGACTCTTAGTACTAGTTAAGATCTGGATATTCCTCAAGAGGTTGAGGAAAATGAAAAGCTTAAGTATTAGGTTTAAGGCTTAGGGAGTATTCGGCCTTGTTAATTGACCTTCGATTTGCAAGACTCGGTAACCTAAGAACCCTAATTCACACACAGTCTGGTTCAGTGCGTATAATGGTTGCGTCGCGTTTCGCGGTGTTATGAAATTATGTTCATTGCAGTATATTGCAAAAAGCGAATACCGGTCTATTACAATTTATTACTCGAAATTTTAAAATATCCCGAGGTCGAACTCAGGGAGCACACTGTGATTCTAGAAGCTTACAAATTCACAATTACAAAAAAATTTAAGAGAGAGGACAAAAGAATCCTTTTCTTCTGTCTTTCTTCTCTTTCCCTCCTCTTCTTTTCTTTTCCGACTCTTCTTTTCTTTTCCTTATCTTTCCCTTCTCTTCTTTTTCTGCCTTTCTCTTTTTTGGACGTTTGATTCTCTGAATCAAACGCCTTATCGGCCCCATTTCTACAGTGCCTCCTTCTTCTTTCTTCAGTTGTCTTCTCAGCCTTCTCTTCTTCTTCTTTTTGCTTCCAGCTGTTGTGGCTCTTCTCCTTCTCTTTCTTTTCTCTGCAGCTTTCCTCCATCTTGGCTTCAGCTCCTTCCTTCTTCTTCTCAGCTCCTTCTGCAGCAGCTCCACCTTGGCTTCTTCTTCTTTTCTTCTTGCTGCTGCGTCTCCTCCGCCTTCTTCTTTCTTCTTCTCTTTGCAGGTGAGTCCTCACCGCTTCTCTTTCTCTTCTTCTCCGCGTACTCCCTGCACACACGCAAATGCAAAACCTACCCCTACCCTTCCCTACATCTCTCTCTCTCTGAATCTCTCTTTGGTACGCTCTCCCAGAGTCGGGTAATTGGGTCGGGTCGCGTGCTCGGGTCCAGGTGCACTGGCGTGGGTGTAGTGCGTGAGGTGTGCTCAGGAGGGTAGTCGGGTTGGGTCAGGTCCACATGGGCAGTGCCGCAGACGAGACCGAGTGAGGGTAAGAGACCTCACCCCTGTTTGACTTGAGGCGAATAGCCTCAGTCACCTTTTCTTCTGTGCGGGCACGCATCAGCTTCTGAGGTGGGACTAAAGTCCCACCTGCGTCTTCGTGCGTCTGTAGGAGAAAGGCTCGACAAATTGGGGCACCAGCTGAGGCCTTCGATCCCAATTGCAAGCCTGAGTGTGTGCGTGACGGTGTTCCACACCTGCTGGCCTGTGGACCTGGAGCGCTGCAGCCTGGAGTAGCTCGCGAAACAGCTTCAACCTGCTCGCTAATGGCAGCTAGAGCTCGAACCTTGCCTGACACAAAAATGTCCTTGCGGCTCTATCAGACTATAGGAGGACCTTCGCCGTGTCACGGCGAAGGTGAGGCGGTAGGCGGCAGGCCACGGGGTGGCCTAGGTGTGCGTGCCTAGGTCACTCTGTGGCCGGAGTGATGGGTTAGTTGGGGGGCGGTTGTGGTGGTGTAGGTGGTCTGTGGATGGGTGGATGGTGTTTAGTGGAGTGTGGAGGAGGTTGTGCTGTGGGTGGCGAGACGTGTGGGGTAGCGGAGTGACGGAGGCGTCTCGCCGGAGGGTGGCCGGATGGTGGAACTGATGGTGGTGGTAGTGGCAGTCGAGGGATTGAAACCAAAAATTGTTGAGGGGGAAATAAAGAGGGGAGAAAATTGAAGAGCTTTTACCTAACTAAGCGGACGAAGGGGGGTAGGAGGCGGACGACGTAATTCTGCTGTCCCCGGAGACGACGCCCTGTGGGGAAGATGACGACGACGAGGAAGATAGACCGGAGGGTGCCTGCTGGTACGGCGAGGCACGACGAACGATGGCGGGGCTAAGCCTGCCACTGGTATGGTGGCAAGGCGACGAGAGTGGAAGCGGAGAGTCGCCGGAGCCTGCAGGCGAATGGCCAGAGGAGGAGGAGACAAAGTTTGGGGATTTTCCTTATCTAAAACAAGCTTAAGACGACCGGCAGCCCCTGCCATTTCTTAAATAGCAGTTGGCGAGGAGAAGATCTCGAGGAGAGGGCGTGGGTAGCCTCCCGGAGAATGGCCGAGGAGAAATTGCTATAACCCTTTTCAGATCAAATCATCCCACTTTCTTTCTTGTTAAGCCCATTTGACCTGTGTTTAGACCCTTAGACATCCCGTTTGTGTACTGCATTGGTAAAATTAAAGTTTTACCCTTTGTGTGTTGCTTTATATTCAGAATTATAGTTCTTTAATTTAGGCTTTCCCTTAGATTTTGTAGGAGCTTTTGTATACTTATTTAGGTCAAAATGTGCTAGTTAGGACTCATCATACCTCCATGCCTAATTTTTGCTAGTCCCTTAGCAAAAATTTAAGGTTTTAACCTTTGTTCTAGACCATGAACTTCTTCCATCAAGTTTTGATAAGTGTTTTTCCTCTTGTATCCCTGATTAGGTCAAAATGCCAATCATAGGCCTAAAAGGTACTCTAGTACCAACCAAGATCCAAATCTGTCTAGCTTTAGCTTTAGTTTTTAGCAAAGATTTTTAAGGCCTACAGGAACTAACTCAAAGTGTATTGGACTCTGTGGTTAAAGCACCCGTGCTTGAGATATTTTTAGCCTTGGTTCAGTTTGCAGTGCGTTTTGTAAGAGAGAGAGACAGAAGATTTATTTGTTTGGAGACTTTTCTCTGTCTTTTCTTTTTAATTCTAGGTTAGGATTGGCTTCACAACACAATCTGTATCGGATTTCTTGTTCCCATCATCAATCCTTAAGGGTCCCTGGCAGTCGATGCTTCGAGATAGCGCCGCCCATGGTAACCCCGAGAACTCTGGCTTTTGAGATTTCGAGATAATCCCGTCCATGGTGTTCCGTGGCCGAATTCAGACCCTTGCAATTGACTTTTCGTGATAATGCCATCCATGGAATTTGAACCGGCAGAGTGCTTACATGCCCCCAGTAGGATATGTAAATATCCTAAGAGACAAGCACTGAGGAGATGATATGTTGTTACGCATCTTCGAGGGGAATTTCCTACCTCTCCGTGCCGAGAACTCGTCCAAATCAACTTGTGTTGATCGACTGATCCTAATCTAGGTGACTTTTGAAAACATTTGAAACGCTTCTGCGTGATTTCGATACTTATGGTTACTGAACCAAACTGTGTGTGTGAATTTGGGTGCTTAGGTTACTGAGTCCCGTAAACCAAAAGTCAGTCAATGAGGCCGAATACTCCCTAAGCCTTGGACCTAATCCTTAAGCTTTTCATTTTCCTCAACCTCTTGAAGAATATCTAGATCTTAATGGGTACTAAGAGTCTATCCAAGAATGCCTAAGGTTTGCGTTCTTACTAATCTTGTTGTGCACTTTTCCTTTTTCTTTTCCTTAATGTGGTCTAGAACTTTGGTTAAATTCCTTAATTTCTTACTAATGACTATCCCTTTTATCTTTCATTTTGTGCTCCTTTTTATCATTCTGCTCTTTGTTTCCTCAAAGTTTTTTTTTTCCATACATGCGGATTTTTTTTGTTGAAACCTTTTCCTTGTTATTTAATTGCACTTCTATACCTCCCCCATGCCTAAGATTTGCAATGTTTTCATTGTACATTAGGTGGGTTTTTATTTAGCTTGGTTCATGGATTAGGACAGGTATTTGGTGAGTGGATGGGTCGAGGTGACTGTTGCGGATGATTTCTAATCTCAGGAACGAGTACCTGAGGTGAAGTTGGATGTCTTAAAGGATGAACCTAAAGTGCAAAGAAATGTCAGAAAAGGTTTTGAGTTTTTCAAGAATGGTGGGCTGCCTCCCGTTAAGAGCTGAGTTTTACGCCATCGGCTGGGCGCAATAAGCTCAAGGAGAATGGAGGATAAATGATGACTTAGCCAAATCTGTACTTGTTACGTCAATGAACGGCTTGCATCTCTAACCGTTCAGGATAAAAGGTTCAGAATCGTGGCTGAGAGGACTGATTTCGACGGCTCCATTTCCAAAAATCTGTCGGACGAGATATGGTCCGACCCACTTGGATCGTAGTTTCCCAGGGTAGAGTTTGAGTCGGGTATCTCAGAGTAGGACCTTCTGACTAGGGTGGAAGATCTTTCTAGATATGTGCTTGTCATGAAAGGCTTTAACCCGCTCTTTGTAGATTCGCGAGTTCTCATACGAGTCAAGGCGTAGTTCATCAATCTTGCTTATCTGAAGCTTTCTGTGGGTTCCAGCCTTAGAAAGATCTAAGTTACAGTTCCGTACTGCCCAATAGACTTTGTGCTCTAGTTCGACGGGAAGGTGACATGCCTTCCCGTACACTAGTCTAAAAGGAGACATGCCTAATTGGGTCTTGTGGGCGGTCCTATGAGCCCACAAAGCTTCCGAAAGTCGGGACGACCAGTCCTTCCTATCAGGTCGAACAATAACTTGTAGGATTTTCTTGATCTCCCGATTTGATAGCTCAGCTAGACCATTAGTATGGGGGTGGTAAGGAGTAGAGATTCGGTGAGACACCCCGTATTTGGTCATTAGTGACCTGAACTGAGCGTTTGTAAATTGGGTCCCTCCATCAGAGATGATTGCACGAGGAATTTCGAATCGTGAGAAGATATTCTGATGAATGAATTTGATGACGATCTTGTGATCACAGGTTCGGGTCGGAATAGCTTCGATCCATTTGGACACGTAGTCTACTAATGATGATTGTGAAAATGGTTGTTGTTAATGTTTGTTGGTAATAATTGTTGATCATGTCGTTGTAGTATAGGGTGTATAATATAACATTAAGGATGTCGTATAGTGGTGAGTATGGGTGAGTACCAGTCATTACAACCATTATTATCATTTGCTTATTTATCTAATTTTTACTGGTTTTGTTCCAGGTCGTTCTCTGGGAGGCAATTTATTGAATTTAATTCGGTCACTCTTTGATTATCTCCAAAATTGTCTTCTTATTCAAAAAGAAACTTTACATTTAAAGAATGAATGAATGTTTTATTTACCTAGTTGCTAAGAAGTGCTTGCAAAAATGCTAACTATGAACAAGCATCAAACAATCTATTATTATACTCTAAACTATGTATTTACAAGTTATACTATTAACAGTAATATGTTAGTTCATACTACATTAGGATACCATGGTGTAAAAACTTAACTTACTAGTCATTTATTTATAGTGACATATATATCAGTTTTAGTGACAGATATAAACGTCGCTAAATCTCAGGAAACACTATATACAACCTAAAGAAGCAAACTGAGGTCTTTAGCGACATTTATAGTGTCGTTTTATTCTGTTAGTAATTATGTGGGTTTAATTTTACATATGTACAGAGTCTTTTCTGTTGTTATCTCGTGTTATCTCTTTTTTTTTTTTAAGTCGTCTGTCCTTTCATTTTGTTCTGTGTAGTCTTTTAGAGGCTGCGGTGGAGAGTCCTTAGTGTAAAATGTGTTTAATTAGCGGGCGCGCTTTTCGAGGGATACACAGCACCCTTCGGGTGGGACCAGACCTCTACTAAGCGCGCCCTAATCTCAGATTAGGTGCTTAATTACGTTTTTATATCAGCGCAGGGCCTCAGCCCAACGCCTTCAACAAGTTCGCACACGCTCGGGCTCCCAGCCCCACACATTCAGTATCATCACATATCAGAATCGGGTTATCGGATCAGACGGAACAGGTAACGTTTCGGGCGCCCGGCGCCATGACGACTGGTAAGGTTATAACATAAATTATATTTATATGCTGCGTTTCATTTGCAGCCCACGATGTGGCGCTATTCCAGCGCCACATCGTGCGCTGGAAACCAGACGCAGCTGCGTCTGTGCGCGTTTTTGGCCCTCGATTTGGGGGCCATAAATTATTAAAAAAAATAAAATAAAATATGGTAAATAAAATATTTACATAATACTACATAATTGATTAATTAATTTTGAATTTTAAATATATTTACTATACAAATAAATTCGCTAAACTAGGCTGATTATACAGGTTGATTTAAGTGATTAAATAGTTAATTACTTATAAAATAATTAGTAAATGGTCTAATTGACCTTAAACAGTTTTAACTTACATACTTAAGTATTTAATACATATTTTTATTGTATTTTTACGAATTTGTTTATGTTTTATTTAGGCTAAAATAGCAGTTCTGTGTAGTTTATAATTAAAACTAAGTTACAGTAAGTTATACTAGGTATAATTATACTTTGACTAACTTAAATTACTTAATATATACATATATATATATATATATATATATATTCCCACGTTTATAGATTTATTTACTTGATTATTGCTCTAACCTATTAACTTAGCTACTAAATCAGTAAATATAAATCTGTACATATATATATACATAAATCAGTGAATACATACATACTAGATTAGTATACATACATATTTTTACATGGATTGCATATGTATACGAATTTCTATACAGGTTTTATACATATTTACAATATAACTATGTATCTAACTGATATGCTATAGTTATAGTTATAATACTATGAATGGGTGTATTTACAGTTTTAAAATAAGTCTATGCCATTAGGCTTTTGTATAAAGTTAGGGAATTAGAGTTGATTGATTTTTTTATTTTAGTTTAGACAGCAGCCGCAGCTACTGTCAGAGGAGATGGAGAAAAGAAGAATGTGCTGTTTTAGTGTTGGTTTACAGTGGCAGTGGCTTAAGCCACTGTCAAATGGCTAACTGCTGCTGCAGTTAGTCCACTTGAAGAGGGGGGAAGTATTCTACAGAGAAGAGGGAAATTTAGAGAAGAAGGGAGTTTAGAGAAGAGGGGAATGTAGCTGCTAGATGCAGCATATTGCTGTGTAACTGGGAACAAGATAAAATTCAAAACAAACTACAATTTACAGAGTTGAAATCCAAATCTGAAAGGGGTTTAAATCTCACGAAAATCTCATGTAAATTCAGCTCAAATACTCATTAGAAAAAAAACTTAGCAGAAGCATCCTTTCAGATCAAAACAGCAAATGGCATTGAGTTAGTCTTCCTAATGCCATAGACAGCATGAAGGAAGACTTAGCTCAATCAATTAAAACCAAAGAAACACAATCCCAGTTTCTTGCAACCTGAAGGAGTATGGAAAACTCCTTAGGTTAGAGAATCACCATACAGAAATGATCATCAACACAAATAGTGCATGGCAGTTCTGAAATAGCAAAAAGTGACTAAGAATGCATTAAGGAAATTTAATGGAAGCTGGCGAATGCATTCAAAACAAAGTATAAACAGAATTATGAAAGGCTCTTCTGATTGGTTCTCTGTCACCAGAGAACTTCTCAGAATCCTTGCCTACAATGAAAACCAAAAATCCTTTCAATTTGTCAGATCTGTCAAAACATTTCAGAGAGTAAAAATCCTTTAAAATCCAGATCAAAAGTGCTCTGACAAACTGAGTCAATCCATTTAAAACAGAGGGGCTTTTATGAAACAAATGGAATGAGTGAGAAGCCCCAAATGGTGCTTGTGACGCCACTTTCAGATCTGAGGCAGTGTGCCATCAGATCTGAAATTGGGTCAGGATGTGTGGGTGATTGATGAAAAATTCGTCGTTAAAAGGAAAAAACAAGAATCAGAATCTGGATGATGGGAAAAACAAAACATGAAGAGGGAGATAAATTGAACAGTGAACAGATGATTCTTCCCCTCTGATCTGGACTGATCAGAGGAGGTGAGGGAGGGGATCTAATACTAATTCTACTCCTAAGACTAATCTAACTACAGCTAACATTAAACACTAACAATTAAAACTAAATCTATTCTAAACTACTGCAAACTAAATCTAACACTACTCGTGCAGAATTAAAAACTAAACTAAAAGGAAGAATGGGACCTATGGGTCCTTAGCCGGCGGCTAAGGAGGAAGAAAGGAGGAGGGTGACTCCAGCGGAGGGAAGAGTCTGCTAGTGAGACTCCAGGGTCGTCCTCAGGTGCTACGAGGTCCTTAGCGACGAGGAGGGTCGAGAGAAGGCGATGATTCCACAGCCGGTGGCTGTGAAATCAGGGTCTAGATGAGGAGGAGAGACTGGAGTGGAAGAATTGATCGCTAAGAGATGTAGGAGGGAGCGATCCTTTGCGCGCGACACCACTGAGGTGCTTAAATAGCAGCTCAGTGACTGAGATCACCGCAAGGGTGAGGTTAATCAAAATTAGGCCGGCGGTGAGGATGAGATGGGTAGAGCGCGCGGCGAGTCAAGAGAGAGATCTGACCGTCAGATGAGATCTGGGAAGAGAGGTGAACGCACGCACCGAATCGCGCGAAGGTTCCATTTGATTCCAGCCGCAGATCGAGATCAAAAGTGCGATGGACGGTCGAGAATGGCTGTGTTCTTCGCGCGCTACAGTGCGCGTGAAGAACACAGGCTTCTCTCTGAAATGAGGGAAAACTTGCAGGAAGACCCTTAAACGAAGGGGTAGAAGAATAGCGTGCAGGTCCAAAAGTGAGAAGAACTATAACTGGAAGGGCCTTGCAGTCATACAGAAGGGTCCCTGCGGCTTGCAAAAAGGTCCAAGAAGGAGTTTTGAAGGGTAGAAATGTAATGCATGAAGGACCTAATTGTAATCTATTTATTTCTAAGCCTAAATGATGTCCAATTGCTTTCAAATTTTTACATGTGCTTAATTGAACATTTAAGACATTGATTTTACTTATGATTTATCTTTTCAAACTTGTTTATGTGTTCAATTGATGCATGGATCATCATTTGTTCTTTAGTTTTCAGAATATCTCATTTTTGTGACCTAATTAGGAGGTTTTAACACACATTAAAAGTTTTAGGTCTTTTCTTTAATTCCCACACTTAACCCTTTTTATGTGTTAATTTGATATTGTTTTGCTTAGTGTCTAGCTTAATTTCGGCCTTTTAGCTATGATGAGTAGCCACTCATCATACCCCCATGCTTACGTTTTGCTAGTCCCTTAGCAAACAATCTGTTGAAGTGTAAGGCAATTTAAGTATCAGCAAGGTAAGTGTGTAAAGATATCTTTTTCTTCTTTCAAAAAAAAAAAAATATTTTTAAGTGTTTTATGATGATCTTTAAGCTGAAAAATTTTTTCAATAAACCAACTGTGTTTTTGGACATTGTGAGAACCTGGTTACTGAGGATAACCTACCAGAACTCGAGGCTTAAATGACATAGACCATCTCTCAACCAACAAGGATTCTTGATATTTAAACCTTAAGTCGAATTCCAGGACTCAGGGGGTTTTTACAGAGACTCAGAATGCTATGAAGTTATGGCTGTGCTTTGTGATAAGTCAGGACTAACCAGGTGAATTCTAAGGCTTAATCCCGGGGTTTCACTTCTTTTTAAGTCCAGGTTGGTCCTAACTTCAGCTCATGCTTTCGGATGACTCAAAAATTGATGGTATTCAATCCCAACCCTTATTGTATTTGTGGCTCAGAGAAGAATTTTTTTTTTTTTTGGTGGGCAAACAGGGTATTGTTTTGAACCCTGAAAACATTTTTGGTGGAAGGGTAGTTTTTCAGACTTTTTGGAGAACATACTTGACCTTTTTTTTTTTTTTTTTTTTTTTTTTTTTTTTTTGAACAGTATGTCTCCGAAACTTATTTGGTAGAGCGCACTGTATTTGGTGGGTGGATTTTTTTGTGGAAAGAGCTTCTCCTAGACACAAAACTAAAGATTAGGACAAAGAGTCTACCTGCACGCACAGGTAAGGACTCCACCTTCCCTAATGAACACAAGGGTTGAGGCTTAGGTTCAAGTGGTCTTTCCTGACACTGTGTAGTGTAAGCCAAGGTTACTTAGACTCCTAAGTCAAAGCAAACCAACGAATCCTGTACTGGTGACTCAGGTACAAGAATTATCCTAAAGTTAGGAGAGACTGTGGTCTATCTTGTCAAGGCTCGAAGTGTATTAAGCCTAAGCTTGTACCAAGCTTCTATGGCCCGGCAGGTCAAACCAGTAACGGTTGAATGTCCATATACACTTATTCTATTATTTTTTTATTTTAGCTATAAGATCACTTATCTTTTCTTTCTTTTTCTTTTTCTTTTTCTCCCTCCCCTCTTGAAATGAATGTCCTCCTTTGATAATGAAGTACATGTCCCTTATTGTATTTTTGGAATTTTTCTGATTTGTTATTTTTTTGTATTTTTAGCTTTGTAATTTTTTTTTTTTTTCAAAATTTTTCAATTTTTTTGAAGTATATAATTTTTTTGATAATACTATATGTACTATAGTTGTGTCTACAATTGCATTTTGGTTTAAATGGTTTACCATTTACACCCCCCCATGCTTAAATGTTTCAATGTCCTCATTGAATGAAAGGGTGGATGCAAATGCATGCTCTGCTTTTCACTATCCTAGACTGGGTGATGGAAGGAAGTCGGAATGAGGAGATACAATCTCTGTGCGGACGATTTTAAGTCTGATCTAGGATCAGAGTGAACAGTCGGGCTAGGAAGTGAAATGCATGACATGTGTGTCAATGAATGTATGCTCAGAATGCAAGGGTAGACACTATATGCAAATAAAGGCAAGAGTAAGAAAGGTGTAAAACAGCTATATACAAGGGTAGGTGTTTGCTAAGTTTAACGCCGTCAGCTAGGCGAAAACTTAGTTGGTAGCTCAAAATGTAGGAGCGAAATGGTGGAATTGACAAGTCTGAGATCATGCGGCTCAATGAAAGGTTTCAGTCTTTGTCCATTAACAATAAAGGGTTCAGATTTGTCAAGTTCAATGATCTCAACGGCTCCATTATCAAAAAGTCTCAAGATCATGTCGATTCAGTGTTATGCACTGGTTGTGAAATGTCATGTGTTTGGTCTTGCAGTGCTGGTCTAGGTTGGACATACCTTTGAGCAGGTATGTTCCTAGGGTTGGGTTGTGCTTGTGATGGGAGTGAATGTGGTTGACGGGACTCCGTCAAGTGTGATAGCTGGGCTCTCATCTCAGCTAAGGCCGCGTCCTGTCTCTGCTGCATAGCAATATTCTGTTGTTGCATATCAGCAAGAGCTTTCATGATAGACCCCAACTGGTCATCTCGTGTAGGCCCAGATTGAGAGTATTGGGTGGGCCTGGGTTGGGGTTGCTGGTAGGTACGCGGTGGATATCCGTGTGATTGTGGAGGTGGTGCTCGGATCGGGTTGTGCAATGGTGGTGCAGAAGGTTGTTGAAAAGGAGGTCTTTGTGAATTTCCCGACCACGAGAAATTTGGATGATTACGCCATCCAGGGTTATAGGTTTGTGTGAAAGGATCATTGTGAATGGCATGAAGCTCCTCCGAAGCTCCAGAAGGTGCAGGGAAGTCAGTGAAGGGAGGAACAAAGGTTCCTCCAACCGGTGAAGGATATGGAAATGGAAAATCCGGTAATGCAGTTTGTGTCACAGAAAGGTTATTCACAGTTTCCCTCCCTGTGGGAAACTGAGAAGAAGTGTTTTGTGCTGGTGACTGAGAAGAAGATGGGTGTTTTGAGAGAAATTTCCATACTTCATCTACTTTCTTCTCGATTAAGCCCACTTTATCCAGTTGACTAGCCACTATCTCTAAGTCTTTGCTACTGGATTGGGCTTCATGTACCCCCGTGTGTGAGTGGGAATGTGAATAGGATTTTGAGACTCAGGAGGTAAGGGATTAGAAGTGGAAGGCAAAGAAGATGATGCAGTAGCTTGGGTAGCAGTACCCAAGGGGAGTACAAGTTCTGGGTTTTGGGATCTCCTACCTTCCATTGAGTTGGTTTTTTTTTTTTTGAAATCCCGTTTACTCTAATTCGATCCAACTCAATGGGAAAAAAAATTTTTAACGTTCACAATAAAACAGAAGAATCCCAATAAAATCTCAATTCAAGAAGACCAATCAATCGAAATGAATCGGAGAAAATTTTTCCTAGAGGCTGCAACGCAAAGTATGTTATACGCAAACAATTGTTTCAAACAATTGTACGTATCCTAAGATAAACCTAGCGAAGTGCAGACCTCTAAAATCCACTGGGAATCTGGATAAGACTGAGCGTGCGAATCCAGATCCTGTGGTTGCAGAAAGATGAGGTAGAAACCCGTGTATTGTGGCCTTAAGTGATCGTGCTGTGTGCACGATAACATTCAACACAAGGCGATTAAAATCTCAAACATGGTTTCACCCAATTTTGCTATCTCCTTTTTGATTTAATTGAAGTGATTAAAATGTGTTTTCTATGCTGCTCGTTTCACTTTTTACTAAATTCAGAACAAGTAGTGGTCTTCTTTAATTTTAAGTCAAATGCAAATATGGCAGGAGTTAGAGTTAGGTAAGAAATGCGTACCTGACTCCAGCAATCTTCGAATGCAGATTTGACTTGAATTAAAATCTAGCAGGAATGAAATGCAATCCTAAAATGGATGCCTAAGGTTATGCTGCTGCTAGATAAGTATGAGGTCTTTTTGATTTTTTTGATTTTTCTGAAAAAATTTTATATGCAATTCAAAAGTAAGGAAAGAAATTAAGAAGATAAAGAAATAAAGTCCAGACAGTCCAGAATTATTACAAAAATTGTGTGAGAACAAGCTCTCACAACTTATGACTAACAATTGCTCCTAATCAATAAACCTAAAACTATCTATACTAAAACTAATACTAAAATCCTACAGCTACTTCGAGGCAAAACTCCACCAGGAAGACGGATCTGGAGCGCAGCGACTCCACCAGGAAGACGACACTCCTCCTCAAGTGCTGTGGGAAAACAAATGATTAGTAAAAGAATAAAGGAATGTATACACAATTAATTCAATGGAAAATAAAAGCAATTATAATGAATGAATGAAGAATTTCTATATACAAAAGAATGAAAAGAAAATTTTGGTGCAAAGAGCGTTGCCTCCCCGGCAACGGCGCCAAAATAATGATGGTGATTGTGAAAATGGTTGTTGTTAATGTTTGTTGGTAATAATTGTTGATCATGTCGTTGTAGTATAGGGTGTATAATATAACATTAAGGATGTCGTATAGTGGTGAGTATGAGTGAGTACCAGTCATTACAACCATTATTATCATTTGCTGATTTATCTAATTTTTACTGGTTTTGTTCCAGGTCGTTCTCTGGGAGGCAATTTATTGAATTTAATTCGGTCACTCTTTGATTATCTCCAAAATTGTCTTCTTATTCAAAAAGAAACTTTACATTTAAAGAATGAATGAATGTTTTATTTACCTAGTTGCTAAGAAGTGCTTGCAAAAATGCTAACTATGAACAAGCATCAAACAATCTATTATTATACTCTAAACTATGTATTTACAAGTTATACTATTAACAGTAATATGTTAGTTCATACTACATTAGGATACCATGGTGTAAAAACTTAACTTACTAGTCATTTATTTATAGTGACATATATATCAGTTTTAGTGACAGATATAAACGTCGCTAAATCTCAGGAAACACTATATACAACCTAAAGAAGCAAACTGAGGTCTTTAGCGACATTTATAGTGTCGTTTTATTCTGTTAGTAATTATGTGGGTTTAATTTTACATATGTACAGAGTCTTTTTTGTTGTTATCTCGTGTTATCTCTTTTTTTTTTTTAGGTCGTCTGTCCTTTCATTTTGTTCTGTGTAGTCTTTTAGAGGCTGCGGTGGAGAGTCCTTAGTGTAAAATGTGTTTAATTAGCGGGCGCGCTTTTCGAGGGATACACAGCACCCTTCGGGTGGGACCAGACCTCTACTAAGCGCGCCCTAATCTCAGATTAGGTGCTTAATTACGTTTTTATATCAGCGCAGGGCCTCAGCCCAATGCCTTCAACAAGTTCGCACACGCTCGGGCTCCCAGCCCCACACATTCAGTATCATCACATATCAGAATCAGGTTATCGGATCAGACGGAACAGGTAACGTTTCGGGCGCCCGGCGCCATGACGACTGGTAAGGTTATAACATAAATTATATTTATATGCTGCGTTTCATTTGCAGCCCACGATGTGGCGCTATTCCAGCGCCACATCGTGCGCTGGAAACCAGACGCAGCTGCGTCTGTGCGCGTTTTTGGCCCTCGATTTGGGGGCCATAAATTATTAAAAAAAATAAAATAAAATATGGTAAATAAAATATTTACATAATACTACATAATTGATTAATTAATTTTGAATTTTAAATATATTTACTATACAAATAAATTCGCTAAACTAGGCTGATTATACAGGTTGATTTAAGTGATTAAATAGTTAATTACTTATAAAATAATTAGTAAATGGTCTAATTGACCTTAAACAGTTTTAACTTACATACTTAAGTATTTAATACATATTTTTATTGTATTTTTACGAATTTGTTTATGTTTTATTTAGGCTAAAATAGCAGTTCTGTGTAGTTTATAATTAAAACTAAGTTACAGTAAGTTATACTAGGTATAATTATACTTTGACTAACTTAAATTACTTAATATATACATATATATATATATATATATATTCCCACGTTTATAGATTTATTTACTTGATTATTGCTCTAACCTATTAACTTAGCTACTAAATCAGTAAATATAAATCTGTACATATATATATACATAAATCAGTGAATACATACATACTAGATTAGTATACATACATATTTTTACATGGATTGCATATGTATACGAATTTCTATACAGGTTTTATACATATTTACAATATAACTATGTATCTAACTGATATGCTATAGTTATAGTTATAATACTATGAATGGGTGTATTTACAGTTTTAAAATAAGTCTATGCCATTAGGCTTTTGTATAAAGTTAGGGAATTAGAGTTGATTGATTTTTTTATTTTAGTTTAGACAGCAGCCGCAGCTACTGTCAGAGGAGATGGAGAAAAGAAGAATGTGCTGTTTTAGTGTTGGTTTACAGTGGCAGTGGCTTAAGCCACTGTCAAATGGCTAACTGCTGCTGCAGTTAGTCCACTTGAAGAGGGGGGAAGTATTCTACAGAGAAGAGGGAAATTTAGAGAAGAAGGGAGTTTAGAGAAGAGGGGAATGTAGCTGCTAGATGCAGCATATTGCTGTGTAACTGGGAACAAGATAAAATTCAAAACAAACTACAATTTACAGAGTTGAAATCCAAATCTGAAAGGGGTTTAAATCTCACGAAAATCTCATGTAAATTCAGCTCAAATACTCATTAGAAAAAAAACTTAGCAGAAGCATCCTTTCAGATCAAAACAGCAAATGGCATTGAGTTAGTCTTCCTAATGCCATAGACAGCATGAAGGAAGACTTAGCTCAATCAATTAAAACCAAAGAAACACAATCCCAGTTTCTTGCAACCTGAAGGAGTATGGAAAACTCCTTAGGTTAGAGAATCACCATACAGAAATGATCATCAACACAAATAGTGCATGGCAGTTCTGAAATAGCAAAAAGTGACTAAGAATGCATTAAGGAAATTTAATGGAAGCTGGCGAATGCATTCAAAACAAAGTATAAACAGAATTATGAAAGGCTCTTCTGATTGGTTCTCTGTCACCAGAGAACTTCTCAGAATCCTTGCCTACAATGAAAACCAAAAATCCTTTCAATTTGTCAGATCTGTCAAAACATTTCAGAGAGTAAAAATCCTTTAAAATCCAGATCAAAAGTGCTCTGACAAACTGAGTCAATCCATTTAAAACAGAGGGGCTTTTATGAAACAAATGGAATGAGTGAGAAGCCCCAAATGGTGCTTGTGACGCCACTTTCAGATCTGAGGCAGTGTGCCATCAGATCTGAAATTGGGTCAGGATGTGTGGGTGATTGATGAAAAATTCGTCGTTAAAAGGAAAAAACAAGAATCAGAATCTGGATGATGGGAAAAACAAAACATGAAGAGGGAGATAAATTGAACAGTGAACAGATGATTCTTCCCCTCTGATCTGGACTGATCAGAGGAGGTGAGGGAGGGGATCTAATACTAATTCTACTCCTAAGACTAATCTAACTACAGCTAACATTAAACACTAACAATTAAAACTAAATCTATTCTAAACTACTGCAAACTAAATCTAACACTACTCGTGCAGAATTAAAAACTAAACTAAAAGGAAGAATGGGACCTATGGGTCCTTAGCCGGCGGCTAAGGAGGAAGAAAGGAGGAGGGTGACTCCAGCGGAGGGAAGAGTCTGCTAGTGAGACTCCAGGGTCGTCCTCAGGTGCTACGAGGTCCTTAGCGACGAGGAGGGTCGAGAGAAGGCGATGATTCCACAGCCGGTGGCTGTGAAATCAGGGTCTAGATGAGGAGGAGAGACTGGAGTGGAAGAATTGATCGCTAAGAGATGTAGGAGGGAGCGATCCTTTGCGCGCGACACCACTGAGGTGCTTAAATAGCAGCTCAGTGACTGAGATCACCGCAAGGGTGAGGTTAATCAAAATTAGGCCGGCGGTGAGGATGAGATGGGTAGAGCGCGCGGCGAGTCAAGAGAGAGATCTGACCGTCAGATGAGATCTGGGAAGAGAGGTGAACGCACGCACCGAATCGTGCGAAGGTTCCATTTGATTCCAGCCGCAGATCGAGATCAAAAGTGCGATGGACGGTCGAGAATGGCTGTGTTCTTCGCGCGCTACAGTGCGCGTGAAGAACACAGGCTTCTCTCTGAAATGAGGGAAAACTTGCAGGAAGACCCTTAAACGAAGGGGTAGAAGAATAGCGTGCAGGTCCAAAAGTGAGAAGAACTATAACTGGAAGGGCCTTGCAGTCATACAGAAGGGTCCCTGCGGCTTGCAAAAAGGTCCAAGAAGGAGTTTTGAAGGGTAGAAATGTAATGCATGAAGGACCTAATTGTAATCTATTTATTTCTAAGCCTAAATGATGTCCAATTGCTTTCAAATTTTTACATGTGCTTAATTGAACATTTAAGACATTGATTTTACTTATGATTTATCTTTTCAAACTTGTTTATGTGTTCAATTGATGCATGGATCATCATTTGTTCTTTAGTTTTCAGAATATCTCATTTTTGTGACCTAATTAGGAGGTTTTAACACACATTAAAAGTTTTAGGTCTTTTCTTTAATTCCCACACTTAACCCTTTTTATGTGTTAATTTGATATTGTTTTGCTTAGTGTCTAGCTTAATTTCGGCCTTTTAGCTATGATGAGTAGCCACTCATCATCTACCGTGAGTAAAATGTACTCGAAGCCGTTCGAAACAGGAAAGGGGCCCATAAAATAAATCCCCCAAATATCGAAGATCTTGTATACGAGAATCGGCTACAAAGGCATCATGTCGCGGTGGCTCATGTTGCCCAAAGTTTGGCAACGACTGCATGCCTTACAGTGTCTGTATGCGTCTTTGAAGATAGTGGGCCAGTAAAAGCCACACTGGAGGATTTTTTATGCGGTTTTGTGCCTAGAGAAGTGGCCACCGCATGCCTGGTCATGGCAGAAGGTGAGAATGTTGTTGATTTCTCCCTCTGGGATGCATCACCGGATTACTTGGTCAGCACCTATGCGGAAAAGGTACGGGTCTTCCCAGATGTAGTACTTGGCATTGGAGCGCAACTTGTCTTTCTTGGCCTTTAGCCAATCAGACGGGATCTGATAAGTTGCCATGTAGTTTACTATATCAGCAAACCATGGAAGCCTAGTACCAATAGTCAACAGGTGCTCATCAGGAAAATGCTCCGTAATGGGTCCAAAAGGGTTGATGATTTCAGAAGGAAGGTGAGACAAGTGGTCAGCTACCATGTTCTGTCTTCCCTCCTTGTCGCGAATCTCGAGGTCGAATTCTTGCAATAGCAGGATCCATCAGATTATTTGAGGCTTCGCGTCCTTCTTAGCAAGGAGATTCCTTACCGCAGTGTGATCCAAGTAGATGATGATGTGGGAACCTAGGAGATAAGATCGGAATTTTTCGAGGGCAAATACTACAGCTAGCAGCTCTTTCTCTGTAACCGTGTAGTTACGCTGAGCCTCATCAAGTGTCATGCTAGCGTAGTAGATGACTACGGGTTTCCTGTCAATCTTCTGCCCTATAACATCTCCTACAGCGAAGTCAGATGCATCGCACATGATCTCCAAGGGTTGAGACCAATCAGGGGACTGTAGGATCGGGGCATGGGTGACTCGGTCTCGAAGGTTCTCAAAAGCTTGAGTGCATTCCTTGGAAATCTCAAAGGGTACATCCTTTGAGAGAAGAGTATTCAGGGGGCACGCGATTTTCGAGAAATCAGGGATGAAACGACGGTAAAAATCAACGTGCCCCAGAAAAGATCGGATGTCCCTGATCAAGCTAGGCATAGGAAGTCTAAAAATCAGATCAACCTTGGCTCGATCCACTTGGATGCCTTTCTAAGAAATTAAATTCCTAGGACGATCCCCTCAGGCACCATAAAGTGGCTCTTTTCCCATGAAAGAACCAGATTTACGTCAATGCAACGCCTGAGTATCTGAACCAAGTGCCAGAGGCAATCATCAAATGATGCCCCGAAAACTGAGAAGTAATCCATGAAGACTTCCAGATAATCACCTACCATATCAGAGAATATGGCAAGCATGCATTGCTGAAAAGTCGTGGGTGCATTGCAGAGACCGAAAGGCATCCTTCGGAACGCGTATGTCCCGAAGGGGCAGGTAAATGTGGTCTTCTCTTGGTCCTCTGGATGAATCGCCACTTGGTTATAACCGGAGTACCCGTCAAGAAAGCAGAAGAATCTATTTCCTGCTAATTTCTTGGGAACCTAATCAATGAATGGTAGTGGGAAATGGTCATTCTTTCTGGAGGAATTGAGTCTTCGGTAACCTATGCAGACTCTCCACGCATTGGCTATACGGGCAGGTATGACTTCTCCGATTTTAGTCGTGATAGTGGTGAGCCCTACCTTCTTAGGCACAACCTGGATTGGGCTCACCCAATGACTGTTGGAGATCGAGTAGATGATCCCTGCATCTAACCACTTAATGATCTCCTTTTTCACGACCTCCTGCAGATTGGAATTCAAACGTCTTTGCATTTCACGGGAAGGTCGTGCGTCCTCTTCAGAATAGATACGGTGTGTGCAATAAGAAGGACTTATTCCAGTTAAATCATCGAGAGTCCAACCAATGGCTCTGCAATGTTGCTGGAGAACAGTAATCAGACGGGATTCCTGATCAGGTGTGAGTCTGGAGTTTATAATCATAGGAAAGGTCTTATTAGAACCCAAAAAGACATATTTTAAATGGTCGGGAAGGGGTTTGAGTTCAAGAATGGGGTTATCAGCAGCAACGCGTGGTTCAAAGTGAGTGTGAGGTACAAGGGTAGGAGTTATGGGTTTGTCTATCTCAAGGTCTGACTCCTCTAATTGCGGTTCAAGATCCTCTTGCAGTTGATTAGGAATGATCATGCTGTCCTCAAGTTATGGTTCATCAACCACGGCTCTAATATCACAGATTTGTTCAATGACACCGCAATTAATTCCTTGTTGGGCCTTAAAGATATCAATTTTCAGAGTCTGGTTCCCGAATTTCAGTTCTATTTGGCCCTCCTCACAACTTATATTGGCCCTTGCAGTGGCCAGAAAAGGTCTCCCTAGAATGATTGGTGTATCCCTTGGGTTCTTAGGTGCTTCCATATCTAAAACTATAAAATCTACAGGGAAGTAGAAATCCCGCACCCTTACAATAACATCCTCAAGAATCCCTTTTGGTGACTTGATAGATCGATCTGCTAACTGTAGTGTCACCTCAATCGATTTTAGCTTAGATTCTTCTAGATGGTTAAGTAGGGATGTAGGTATCAAGTTTATGGAGGCACCTAAGTCCAATAATTCTCTGTCGAACTGGGTTTCACCGATCTTACATGAAATCAGGGGAGTGCCTGGGTCTTTTGCCTTGGGTGGGAGTCTACTCAGGATTACAGAGCTGGCTTGCTCTGACAGTACAATTGGACTCCCACTCTTGGTTCTCAGCTTACGCTGAGGTGTACATACGTTCTTCAAAAATCGTGTGTAAGTCGGTACGTGGCGGATTGCTTCCATCAAGGGGATGTTTATTTGGACCTGCTCAAAGAGCTTGACCAGGTCCTCCTCAGGAGCCACGGGTTTGGTTGTCTTCTTTCCCTTGGTCAAGGCCTCGGGAAATGGAACCTTGGTTGGTTCTTCTAGGATAGGTCTAGGTTTTTGATCTGGGACAGGGATAGGAACATCCTGTTTGACTGCCCAAGGATTTGGGTCATTACCAGGCTTGGAGTGGTCTGGATAAGGTGGATCTTGGGTCATCTTACAACTACGGGTTGTTACAGAATTAAGTCCTGCCTAGTTCTGGTTACGGGTTGGTAGAATGGGTTGCTGTTGTTGATAACACGCATAGGAAGTTGAAGCTTCCATCCCGTCAGGTGAAGGAATAGAAGGGGCCTGATAGACCATGTGTGCTTGGCCCGGGTTTGGGTTCATAATGCGCCGTTGGGTCGGCACACTATTATGGGTAGGTAGAGGCTGAGAAGGAAGCGTGCCTGGTTGGAGAGAATTTGCCAACTGGGTAAGTTGATTTTGGACCTCTGTGATTTCGTCCTTGTGTTGCTTTTGAATAGCCACATTCGTTCTCTAAATGTCAGCCAAAGTCTGGAGGATAAGGGACATTTAATCTTGGTTAGGCCCGGGTGGATAAGTGGGGTTGGGCCGAGGCTGAGGCGGCTGATAAGGACGAGGTGCTTGTGGACGGGGCTGAAAAGGTGGCCTAGGATTCGGGGAATTTCCCATCCACTGGAAATTGGGATGGTACCGCCATCCAAGATTGTAAGTGTTAGAAAAAGGATCATTCTGGATGGCGTTGAGGTCCTCGCAGGTCTGAGGAGACTCAAAAAAGTCAAAGAATGGGGAAGTAAAGTTCCCCCGACAAGAATAGAAAGGATCGGAGGTTCCTTCGATCCTAGAGTCAAGTGGGGGTTGATACGAGTCCATCCCTGGAGAAGGTCGGTGGAAATTGTGCTGCACAGTTTCCCGTGCGGGAGGGGGCTGTGCGAAGGAGTTCTGCGCAGAGGTGGCTCGCTGCAAATGCTGAGTCAGCTCATCCACCTTCTTCTCAATAATAGAGACCTTGTCCAATCTACTGGCCATTAATTCCAGGTTGACTGATGCGGACAGGCCCTGCATCTCAGGTGCTCCCCTAAGGTTCGTCACTGCGTGGGTATTTGTCCTGTCGAATAATCCCATGGAGTCATTGTTGATGGAGTTCTCGCACATATTCTTGAGAATCTCCTACACAGTGTCTTCATGTTGATCCGTGATATTCCCTCTGCAAGTTGCATTGACGAACAGTCTAATATCCTCACGGAGTCCCTGGTAAAAAGACTGGATTTGTTCCCATTTAGGAACTCCGTGATGGGGGCACTTTCTCATGAGACCCTGAAAATGATCCCATGCCTCATGAAGAGGTTCTCTCGTCTGTTGCGTGAAGTGAGTAATCTGATGGCGCAAGGCATTGGTCCGACCAACGGGGAAGAACTTTTTCAAGAACTTGGACTGAAGTTCCTCCCAAGTGTTGATCGGACAGGTCTGGGTTTGATACCAATGCGCTGCCTTATCCATAAGGGAGAAAGAGAACGTCTTCATAAGTAGGATATCCCGATTCTACGCATCTGACCCGAAGGTCTGGGCCAGATGCTTAAGCTGTTTGATGTGCTGGAGGGGGTCTTCATAGTTAAGCCCATAGAATTTAGGTATGGCATGGATCATGTTGGGCTTTAACTCTGAATCAGGTCCTCCAGTCGGGATTCTGACTCAAGGCTCAATTTCCACCGCAGCGGGATTATAGTGATCTCACATCATGGGACACTGCGGTGGGTTCATGAAGTTTTGGAAGAGATCGTTGAGTCGCTGGAGTTGGTGCTCAAGATTATTTTCTTCCTCAACAGGCTAAGCCATTGTGGAAGAGGAAGGTGAAGTGGGTTCAGAATCAGAAGAGAGGTCTATGTGAAGGGGTTGTTGCCCAAACAAGGGTACCGAGGCTTGGCCTCGGGGAGAGTGAATTTCTAGAGGAGGTTTCAAGGACCTTCTTCCAAACATACACTGATGGATTAGACGAGGTTAGCAGGTGTTGGACCCAATCAAGACAACCAAAATGTTGGGTGACTATAGAGGTTCGGGGCGGATGATACCCCTAAATCAGAAGGTCGTCCACCTGAGAATTACCTGGGCAGCCAGAGAGGGTGAGTCCCGCGAAGACCCTTACACGGTAGAGTGCCCCCATGGGTTACAGGGTTTCCCCCACTCGACCTCTCTTGTCACTGAGATTCCAGGTAGACCAGAATGGGGACCTTGACCTCTTAAGTCTACCACTTTTAATTGGGATCAAGGTGCTTAGGGTTTCACTTGAACTTTATCCTTTTGAGTGCAAAGAGTGACCTAATTTAAAGGTTGGTTGATCCAAGGGATCAACTTCACCTATTAGTTCTTGTGAGTGCTTATTAGGTCTTGTCTTTTAAGGTTCAAGTGACTTAAGAGCCAGATTGCTTAGGGTTTCTCTTAATAAATGTCTTCAAGCAATGGCTTAGGCACACTTCTTTTGGGAATTCTCAATTCTTGATTAGAAAGTGTCTCTAAAACCCTAGCTTTGAGCCTTAAGTTGGCTCTAATTGGTCTAGTTAGTTGCCTCAAGATTAGGTAATTAGGGCTCAAGCAAGAAGGTTTTAGCCCTAAATACCTTTAGTGAACGTACAGATAGAATGTGTTTGAAATTGAAAAACAGGCAACTTTTGCGATTTACTATGTATGAAAGACAGGTTATTCCTAAATTGCTTTTTCCTTTTCTTCCTCTTTTAGAATTTTAGGGGCTCAAAAGAGAGGATAGAAAATTACTTGTCCCTTGATGTGGTTGTTGTGCGGCTGCTTGCTCCTTCTTGATTTCCTGTGCCTGCACAACAAAAGAGAAGAGATTAATCTAATAAATCAAAAATTGTGAATTAATAGCTTCTAGAATACCCGTTGCTCCCCGGCAACGGCGCCAAAAACTGGTTGCGTCGTGTTTTGCGGTGTTATGAAATTATGTTCGTTGCAGTATATTGCGAAAAGCGATTACCAGTCTATTATAATTTGTTACTTGAAATTTTAAAATATCCCGAGGTCAAACTCAGGGAGTACACTGTGATTCTAGATGCTTACAAATTCACAATTACAAAAAATTTAAGAGAGGACAAAAGAATCCTTTTCTTCTTTCTTTCTTCTCTTTCCCTCCTCTTCTTTTCTTTCCCGGCTCTTCCTTTCTTTTCCTTCTCTTTCCCTTCTCTTCTTTTTCTGCCTTTCCCTTTTTCGGACGTTTGATTCTCTGAATCAAACGCCTTATCGGCCCCGTTTCTACAGTGCTTGTTGGTGCTAGAGCATCACGATCATTTGTTTTGATGATAACAAAACACGCGTCATTTAACATTTGCACTTGGAGTCTTAGATTTCAGGTCAATTGCAAAGGAGACGTGATTAGACGGAGTTTGAGCTCGCATCCAGGATGGATTGGAGGAGCTTGATGGAGAACAGAAGAGATTCGCGAGGAGCGATAGATTGAAGATGGAAGGACAAGAAGAATAGGATAGAATTCTATTTATTTCTTTCATGTACTTTTGTCTTTATTTCCTTGCTCTTTTTGTTCCTTAGAACATCATGTTAAAGAGCCTCAAAGTACCCAAATAGTAGTCCTAGGAACACCTGCACAACCCTAGGATACTTAGGTTTTCTGTAGAAAACTTAGAAAACCAATATAGGGTTCAAACGGCCTTTTCAGACGTCTAATCTCAAAATCAGACGTCTGATAATGAGTTTTAAGACGTCTGACTGTTGATTCAGACGTCTGATAACATTTAGGCTGGACTTAGTTAGTTCTGTCTGATGAAATCAGACGTCCAGACCTTAGTCCAGACGTCTTATAAGACATCTGATGTTTTTGCCAGACGTCCAATTAGTGGACCGTTGGTTGGCTTAGCAAACACCGAAGGGTAACCGTTAGAGCCTTATCAGACGTCCATAAGCATTTCCAGAAGTCTGATAAATGACTGTTTTGCCTCGGCTGACCCAAAATCTCTTTTCAGAGATCTCATAGCCGTTGCAATTTCTTGGAAATCCATTCCCGCAGAAAAAGTAGGTTTCCAAACATCCAGACATAGTGTCAAACGTCCTGTATGTCGTCTGATGGACTTGCACTAGAACCCTGTTTAGATCTGATTCAAGTCAGGAAGAAACCCGCCTAAAATCAAACGTCTGACTTTGAGATTAGACGTCTTAAATTGATCTTCCAGACGTCTGATGCCAGGATCAGATGTCTGATAACCCTGTTAGTGCAATGATTGTTCCTGATTTCAGCCTGATTCTCTTGGGCTTTGCACCCAACGGCTATGGAAGCTTTCCAAAGCCTTCCTAAGGCCTCTATAAATAGAGGAGAACCTCTTGCACACAAGACACACCAAGTAATACATTTTCACACCATTTTGTATCTCTTGGTCCTAAGAAGCAAGCTCTTGCTCTCCAAGCTCCAGTTCTTCATCTAGAGAGCATCAAGCGTTTGCGCACCCGCTCTCCTGTCGTAGTTCATGAGAGTGACGTTGCGTCGTCGTGTAGCTCACGCACCTACGTCATCGATTCGACGCACTTCCATCAAAGGGGAGTTTCCTAATTCCTGTAGAAGCTAGGTTTAAATCTTTGTTGGCTCTATAGGACTATATTTGTTATTTTACTTTGTTATTTAGTTGGGTATTCGCTTTGCGAATTGCCGTCTCCTTCGTGGGACAAAATCATTCTCGTGAAGAGAAGGGGTTTGAGGTAGGCTACCCTCGTATAAAGTAGCGTGGTTATAATTGAGGTTGAATCACCCTCGTTAAAGTGATTCGTTTAGTGGATTTAATCAACTTGGTTGATTGGAAAATCCTAACTCGAGAGGGTTAGGTGGTGGTTTTCACCCGGTTTGGGTTTCCACTTAAAAATCTTTGTGTACTTTGTGTGATTGTTTGTTTTGCGAGATTGGTATATTTTCAATTCCGCATCTTTTACACCACGCTGATCTCACCCCCTCCAAGTAAGGATTTACAATGCCTCCTTCTTTCTTCAGTTTTCTTCTCGACCTTCCCTTCTTCTTCTTTTTGCTTCCAGCGACTGCGGCTCTTCTCCTTATCTTTCTTTTCTCTGCAGCTTTCCTCTTTCCTGGCTTCAGCTCCTTCTTCTTCTTCTCAGCTCCTTCTTCTGCAGCAGCTCCTCCTTGCCTTCTTCTTCTTTTCTTCTTGCTACTGTGTCTCCTCCGCCTTCTTCTTTCTTCCTCTCTTTGCTGTTGAGTCCTCGTCGCTTCTCTTTCTCTTCTTCTCCACCTGCTCCCTACACACACGCAAACACAAAACCTACCCCTACCCTTCCCTGCGTCTCTCTCTCTCTCTCTGAATCTCTCTTTGGTACGCTCTCCCAGAGCCGAGTAATCGGGACGGGTCGCGTGCCCGGGTCCAGGTGCACCGACGTGGGTGTAGTGCTCGAGGTGTGCTCAGGAGGGTAGTCGGGTCGGGTTAGGTCCGCGTGGGCAATGCAACGGACGAGACCGAGTGAGGGCGAGGGTCCTCACCCCTGTGTGAGTTGAGGCGAATAGCCTCAATCACTTTTTCTTCTTATGCAGGTGCGGGCGCGCGTCAGCTTCCAAGGTGGGACTAAAGTCCCACCTGCATCTTCGTGCGTCTGCAGGAGAACGGCTCGACCAATTGGGGTAGCGGCTGAGGCCTTCGATCCCAATTGCGAGCTTGAGTGTGTGCATGAGGGTGTTCCGCACCTACTGGCCTGAGGACCTGGAGCGCTGCAGCCTGGAGTAGCTCGCGAAGCAGCTTCAACCTGCTCTTTAATGGCGGCTGGAGCTCGGACCTTGCTTGACACAAAAAGGGCCTTGCGGCTCTATTAGACTACAGGAGGACCTTCGCCATGTCACGGCAAAGGTGAGGTGGTAGGCGGCAGGCCGCGGGGTGGCCTAGGAGTGCGTGCCTAGGTGGCTCTATGGCTGGAGTGATGGGTTAGGTCAGGGGGCGGTTGTGGTGGTGTAGGTGGTCTGTGGACGGGTGGACGGTGTTCAGTGGAGTGTGGCGGAGGTTGTGCGGTGGGTGGCGAGACGTGTGGGGTAGCGGAGTGACGGAGGTGTCTCACCGGAGGGTGGCCGGATGGTGGAACTAATGGTGGTGGTAGTGGCAGTCGAGGGATTGAAACCAAAAATTGTTGAGGGGGAAATAAAGAGGGGAGAAAACTGAAGAGCTTTTACCTAACTAAGCGGACGAAGGGGGGCAGGAGACAAACAGTGCAATTCTGCCATCGCTGGAGACGACGCCCTGTGGGGAAGATGACGACGACGAGGAAGATAGACCGGAGGGTGCCTGCTGGTACGGCGAGGCACGATGAACGATGGTGGAGCTAACCCTGCCACTGGTATGGTGGCAGGGTGACGAGAGAGGAAGCGAAGAGTCGCCGGAGCCTACGGGCGAATGGCCAGAGGAGGAGGAGACGAAGTTTGGGGATTTTCCTTATCTAAAACAAGCTTAAGACGACCGGCGGCCCCTGCCGTTTCTTAAATAGCAGTTGGCGAGGAGATCTCGAGGAGAGGGCGTGGGTAGCCTGCCGGAGAATGGCCGGAGAAGAGACCCATTCCTCTCGTGCGTTCACACGAGAGGCGTGGGCAATGGCAGGGCATGGGAGGGGGTCCATGCGAAAGAGGACGACGCAGGGAACCCCCCTTTCATTTCTGAGAGCGGTTCCCATACCCTTCGCGGTGCCATCCTCCATGCAAAGTCGCCAGAGGTATGGGTAGCTGCTCGAGGTGGCAGAAGGACCGTTCTGTAAAGAACGAAAGAAAGTTGGGGGGCAAAGTGCAAGGGTTCAAAAAGTTAAGGGTCAAAAAGTAATTCATGAGGACCAATTTGTAAAGTAGGTCAAGATGGCCTTCCCTTAGGTCCAAATTTTGGTACAAACCTAATTTGGACCTAAGGAATCTAGTGGTAAAGTTTGATTTTAGGTTGACCACGTTTGACCGATCAATTTGCACAAAAATCCAAATTAAGTCAAAAATTGGGTATGGTTCTCAATTTAGGTCAAGACCGGTTCCAATTGGCCAAATTGAAGGTTTTAAACCCTAGGGAATATTTTTCCATGAATTTTAGTGAGTTTAATTGACTTTTATCTTGCCTGGAACTTCGTAGATTAAAGTGGGTTTGTTTTAGGGTTACAGAATGTCATTTTATTCCTAGAAATTGCTATAACCCTTTTCAGATCAAATCATCCCACTTTCTTTCTTGTTAAGCTCATTTGACCTATGTTTAGACCCTTAGACATCCCGTTTGTGTACTGCATTGGTAAAATTACAGTTTTACCCCTTGTGTGTTGCTTTATATTCAGATTTATAGTTCTTTTATTCAGGCTTTCCCTTAGGTTTTGTAGGAGCTTTTGTATACTTATTTAGGTCAAAATGTGCTAGTTAGGACTCATGATGAGGCACTCATCACACAACTATTAAAATCACACAGAAGCGTTTTAATGTTCTGAAAACTTTACCTAGATTAGGAGCGAACGATCAACACAAGTTGATTTAGACGAATCCCCGGTGCGTAGAGGTGGGAAATTCCCCTCGAAGATGTGTAACAACATATCGTCTCCTCGGTGCTTGTTTCTTAGGATATTTACATATCCTACCGGGGGCATGTAAGCACTCTGCGGGTTCAGATACCATGGATGGCATTATCACGAAATGTCAATCGCCAGGGTCTGGATTCGGCCATGGAATGCAATGGGTGGGATTATCTCGAAATCTTGAAAACCAGGGTTCTGTGGGTTACCATGGGCGGTGCTATCATGAAGCATCAATTGCCAGAGACCTTTGAGAATTGATAATTTTGACGAGGAATTCGATACAGACTGTGTTGAGAAGCCAATCCAAAGCTAGAAATAAAAAGAAAAGAGAGAGAAAACTCTCCAAAGAAATAAACCCTCTGTCTCCTTCTTCCGAAAACGCACTGCAAACTGAACCAAGGCTAAAAATGTCTCAAGCACGGGTGCTTTAACCACGGAGTCCAATAAACCTTAGGGTAGTTCCTGCGGGCCTTAAAAACCTTTGCGGAGGACTGAGACTAAAGCTGGACAGGTCTGGATCTTGGTTGGTACTAGAGTACCTTTAGGCCCATTATCGGCATTCTGACCTAATCAAAGAGAAAAGAGAAGAAAAGCACTTATCATAATTGGTGAAAGGAACTCATGGTCTAGAAGAGAGGTTAAAAACTTAAAATTTTGCTAAGGGACTAGCAAAAGCTAGGCATGGGGGCATGATGAGAACCTCATCATAAACCCTAACTAGCTTACTTTGATCTAATAAAGTGAACAAAAGCTCTGACATAACCTAAAGGAAGGCCTGATTCGGGGAATTACTGATCTAAAAGGAAAACATAAAATAAGAGGTAAAACTGTAATTTTACCATTACAGTGCATCAACGGGATTTCTAAGGGTCTATACATTGGTTAATTGGACTTAATAAGAGAAAAAGTGGGATGGTTCAGGCAGAAAAGGGTTATTGTGAAATGTAGGAATTAAATGACATTCTGTAACCCGAAAACAAACCCACTTAAATTCACAACGTTTCAGGCAAGATAAAAATCAACTAAACCCTCTAAAAATCATGGAAAAATATCCTCTAGGGTTTAGAACCTTCAATTTGGCCTTTGGAACTTGTTTTGACCTAGATTGGGGTCCATGCCTAATATTTGACCTAATTTGGGTTTTTATGCAAAATATCCTGTCAAACGTGGTCAAACATAAAATAAAACTTCACCATTGGATTCCTTAGGTCAAAATTAGGTTTATACCAAAATTTGGACCTAAGGGAAGGTCGTCTTGACCCACTTTGTAAATTGGTCCACCAAATTACATTTAGACTCTCAACTATTTGAAACCCTTGCAAATTCCCCTCTAACTTCTTCGTCTCTTTCTTCATTTCTGTCCCTTTGCCATCGCAGCAGAGTCCATACCTCCGGGTGGAGGTTTTCTCTTCTCTTGCATGGGGAGCCACCCCTAGATTTGAAAGGGGAGCTCCCTGCGAAGCCCCCTACCACATGAGCAGCTCCCTATGCCCTGAAACCTCCCATACCTCTCGTGCAAACGCTCGAGAGGTATGGGTCTCCCTCCGGCCTAACCTCTGGCATGGTTTTCCTGCCTCCTCTGTGCACTTCCCGCTCCGCCTGCGCCTATTTAAGGAATCCCAGACCCCGCTGCTTCCTTCAAGCCTAATTTAGTCGAAGATTACCCCCCAATCTCGTCTCTTCCTCACTTCGGCCAACTGCCCACGGCTTCTGCCAACTCTCCCTCCCTCTTCTCGTCGCTCTGCCACCGAACCAGTGGCAGAGCCAGATCCGCCGTTCTCCTCCGCGCCACGCCGTACCAACGCGCGTCCTCCAACCTCTTCGTCGTCACCGTCATCTCTCCCCTGGGCCTCTTTGTCTCCGACGACGGCAGTACCCGCCGCTCACCCTCTGCCTCCCCTTATCAATTTTTAGTTTCGATCCCTCGACTGCCACTACCACCACCATCGTTTCCACCTCCGGCCACCAACTCCGGCGAGGCTGCTCCACCACCACAGACCACCCCACCCCTCGCCGACTGGTCCCTAAGCACAGCCCCGACTCACTGATCATCCTCCGCACCTTCCCCAACCGCCACACACACTGCACACCTCCACCTATCTAACCCACCTTCATGGCCACAGTGTGCCCTAGGGATGCTCCCACAGGCGTTCGCACGCCTCGCTAACCACCTCTGCACATTCGCCTCACCTTGGCGAAGCTCCCTAAGCTTTTTAACATGGCTGCGAGGCTGTTTTGGTGCTTTCAGGTTCCAGAGGCTCATTGCCATTGACGAGCAAATCGAAGCTTCCTTGCAAGCTTCTCCAAGCCCCAGCGCTCCAGGCCCCCAGGTCCAGAAGGCGCAGCTTGGTCTCGCGCACACACCCAGGCCTTTGATTGGCTTCGAGGATCCTCGCAGCAGCTGCAATTGAGAAGTTCAACCTCTGCGGGTGTGCGCGACAGGTAGGTGGGACGTTTAGTCCCACCTTGGAAGTGGGTGAGTGGGCGCAGTAGCATAAATTGAATTCCTGCATAAGGCTTATCGCCTCCAACTCACGGGGTGAGGTTCCTCTCACTCGACCGACCGGCCTCGTCCGCAACCCACGCTACGTGGACCTGGCTGACCCGTTTACTCTGCACTCCTCGCGCACCACCCACGCCGGTGCGCCTGGTCCTGGGAACGCATACCCGACCCAATTACCTGGCTGGCTCTGAGAGAGCGAAGAGAGAAATAGAGAGAGTGAGAGAGACGCGGGGAGGGTAGGGGGTAGGTTTTGCTTCTCTGTGCTGTGTAGGGAAGAAGGAAGAAGAGGAAGAGAAGAAGAAGAGGAGGCACAGCAGCTGAAGGAAGAAGAAGCTGAAGACTTAGCCGTGCAAAAGAGAAGAAGAAGGTAGAGGAAGGAGCCAAAGAAGAAGAAGAGGACCGCAGAAGCCAAAGAAGAAGGGCAGCTGAAGGAGAAGGTCTGTAGAAGCAAAGGAAGGAGGAGGCGCAGCAGCTCAAGAGAGAAGAAGAAGAAGCCAAAGAGGAAAAGAAGAAAAGAGAAGGAAGGAGCTGCTGCAAAGAGGAAGGAAAGCCAAGCAGAAAAGAAGGAAGAAGCTGAGGAGAAGAAGAAAAAGAAGACTTAGGCACTGTAGAAGACGTTAGTTAAGGTGTCTGATTCACAGAATCAGATGTCTGAAGACAGAGAAAGAAGAGAAGAGAGAAAGCAAAGAAAAAAGAGAGAAGAGAAGAGGAAAGAAAAAGAATTTATTTCTTTTTTTTGTCTCTAGCATTTATCTTCCTGGCATCAGTATTGAACATATTTGAGATTGTGATTTTCTACTTCTAAATACCAATTTACTCCCTGAGTTTGACCTTAGGATATTTTTGAATTTCGAGTAATAAATAAATTTGATAATCGTTTTTTGCGGTATACTACAACGCACGCATATCTTTTAAAACCCATCGAACGGCGACTATCAGGTACCTAAATGATGCCATGTTCTGGGCCACTTGTGGGCCTCGAGGCATGAATTTTAACCATGTGTTCTTCTACTGTATGTGCATGATAAGCTTGTGGGGCCTGTCTTTTGTTGATTAACTTTTTCTTACCCAGAACTGTTTAAATTCTGACGCATTTGTGGTTTACAGGTGGAGATGCTTGGGTCGTCGTTCATCTCACGTTAGGACGCTCCTATGGTACTTCCTAGCCTAGTCGGTCATACTGACGTGGCGGACTTGGCTGCCCAATGGGCCGTGACAGCCAAGGAGGAGCATCGATAGTTGTTTCGCCAAGTGGCGAAGGCCACTGCCGCCTAAGAGAAGGTGGAGCAGGCGGTGGGGGAGGCTGAGTAGAGACTTCGCTCCTTTTAACAAGCGGCCAACGATGTGGGTCAACTAAAGGGGGAACTGAAGAAGGCCCGTTCTTCTCTGCAGGGGGCCTCTCGCATTGGCGAGGAGGTAGCGGAGAGGCTCATAAGGGTGCATAGTGCCCATCAGGAGGCTTTGGGGGACCTATTTGAGCAACTCTCGATCGCCTGCACCAGTATCCTTTCCTTAAAGGAGGAGGTGCAAGTGCTTAAGGCTAAGCACTCCTCATCGATGGAGGAGTATAAGAAGGGTTTTGAGGAAGAGCGCATCCATCTAAGTGCCTCCATTGACAGCCTTGCTTCTATGCGAGCAAGTCTGGAGAAAGCGGAGGCGACTGCAGAGGATCTGAGGACGACCTCTATAGGGTCCAACAGCTCGCGTCAGAGAAGGGCCATCAGATGGTAGAATTAGAAGGGGTAAAGGAGCGAGCAGAGGAGGCAGAGGGGCCTAAGCTGAACGCAGAGGTGGTGATGGACTTTTATGCCATGCACTCGTCGATGGGACCGATCTGGGAGGAGCTTTCGTAGGAGATTGGGAAGTAGACGTTGGCTACTGTTCAGGCCCTTATTAAGGGGAAGCATGCCTCTGCCAAAGAGTTGTTCGGTTGGTCCATTGGCTAGTTGGGCTCGAAATATGACCACCTCAAAGCAGTTGGTCTTATTACTGATGATAAGCTCGTGGAACTGCCCATGGATTAGTCTCCTGACGAGGAGGTGGCCCCACCGACTACCGAGGAAGTAGCTCAACCGGTTGCCGAAGAGGCAACCCAGCCGGAAGTTGCCGATCCAACTGCAGGGGTCATTAGTCCACTTTGCCTTTCACCTATGGGCGGTGAGGATATGTTTGAGATGTGGGAGTAGAGCCTCTGAGTGTCTCGATAGTGTTATCCTCACCTCGTTTGTTGTTGTTGTTTTTATTTATTTTTTTAAAAGAGATGTAATGGGTGAAGTTCCTTTTTTGAATGGAAAAAATCTCTTTTTATTGCTCATAGGCATTTATACATGGTACATTTGTAAGTTGCTCGCATGCCAGGTGCTGGGGATGTCTCTTCCTTCCAGTACCTGTAATTCGTAAAAGTCTCTTAGACTATTTTTACGAATCTTGCAAGGCCCTTCCCATGACGGGTTTAACTTTCCGCTCGACTGGCTAGGCATGGAGACTTCGCACTTTCGTAGGACTAGGTCTCCTTGGGAGAATGTCCGTTTACAAATAAGCTTATTGTAGGAGGCGGCTATGGCCTCTTTTTGCTTGAGTGCTGTCTCCAATGCCTTATCCTTGAGATTGTTCAGGAGGTCTAAGGATAAGCGGACTTGATCATCGTTGGTGGCCAGGTCATAAAGTTGCGTTTTGTACAGGACTATTTTAATGGGTAGCCGGCCTTCCATGCCGTACACCAGGTTGAATGGTGTATGGCTTGTGGAAGTCCTCTAGCAAATCTTGTATCCCTAAAGAACGTCTAGGAGCTCATCCGCTCATCTCCCTTCGCTGAATCTAGCCGACATTTGAGCATTGAGATGATGGTGCGATTGGTTACTTTGGCTTATCCATTCGCCTGGGGATGACCCACCGACATGAAGCATAGACAGATATCCCAGCTGGCGCAAAATTCTTTGAAGTTTTTGCAGGCGAACTAGATTCCATTGTTCGTGACTATGTACCAAGCTATAATGCTCTTGCGGACGAAGAATATGACCCTATCAGTCGTGGGGCTGGCTATGGCCTCAGCTTCGACTCACTTGGAAAAGTATTCGACGGCCACTAAAATGAACTGCTTTTGAGTTAGGGCTGACGGGAAGGGGCCAATGAAGTCCATGCCCCATTTTGAAAAGGCGATGGGCAATATGACGAGTACTAACTTTCTAGGTGACAAGTGGTGCAGGGTAGCAAACCGCTGGCATTTGTCACACTTGCGCACAAAGTCTTTGCAATGTTGCTTCATTTTGGGCCAAAACTAGCTCGCTTTCGGACTGCGATGACGAGAGCTAGCCCTAATTTTTTAATGACCGCATACTTCGCTTCTGCTCCTTAGTAGGTCATGTTGACAAAATACACAGGTCGCTAAATTCCTCCTCGGTCGTTGACTAAGATGTCACTGATGGCAGATTCAGAGACAGCTAAATATAACGACAAAACTTCCTAAGGCTGGGGGGCTGTCAGAATCGAGGGACTTTGGAGTGCATTCCTAACTTCCTCCAAGGCCTTCTGGTAGTCAGGAGTCCAATGGGCTACGTTATAGCCTTTACTCTTTTTTATGCACTCGAAGAAGGGGAGACATTTGTCGGAAGATCGAGATATAAATCAGCCTAATGAGGTGATCTTGCTGACTAACAACTATAGTGCTTTCAGCGTGCCTGGCGGTTGCAGGTCTTCAATTGCCTAGATCTTGTTCGGGTTGGCTTCAATTCCTCGGTTAGTGACCAAGAACCCTAGGAACTTGCCAACCGAGACCCCAAAGGTACACTTGTCATGGTTCAGTTGAAGGCGGGTGTTCCTTAGAATCTAGAACACCTCTGCTGAAACGACCTGTCACCTTTCGGTCCTTTAAGACATCTAGGATGCTCACCAGACATCTGTCCAGACATCTGGAGAGATTGCTAGACGTCTGAAAATACCTTTTCTTTTCGGCACGTACCATACGTACTCCATGCTTATTCTCTCACCACCTCTTTCCTCCTTGTGATGCCACTCCGCACCACACCCTCGCCCATGCCCTTCTCCTCACCTCCTCTCCCTTTACAAACCCCTCCTCCTCTTCGTCTCACGCCATTTCAGCCGAGCCAGAGAAGGAGAAAGTGAGAGGAGAGCAGTAAGCGGAGAGCAGAGAGTGGCGAGTGGAGGGCAAATCGTGAGTCTGAGCGTGGGAGCGAAGGGTGCCATGCTGCTTTGTTGCAGCTTCTGGAGCGAGGAGAGACTAGAGTGATTCCGCGAAAGTCATTTTTCTGTGGAATTAGACATCCGAAGTGACCTCCAGACGTCGGGGAGGACGCCCGAAGGTATTATGAGACGTCTGGTAGAGATTTATGTTTCCGTTATTTCTCTACTGAGTCATGACAATGCGTGCGCATGTGTCGAGGTTGGGAGGCACGACGGAGCGAGGACCGAGGCAGTTTCAGACGTCTGGGAGCATCTCCAGACATCTGACGAAACCCTCGGACGACAGCATTGCGTTCCAAACGTCTGATACAGACACCTGATTGCACAGCAAAAATACACCAATAAAAATGCCATCTTGTGTTATTTCCTAGCATTACCATTGCATATTAGGTAGCCACAGTTGCATTTGTAAAAATTGACACGTGCATGCAATTATTTGAGAGGGGAGGAATGTGAATAATTGGCCTTGTAATTAACGTATTCATCAAGGGTTGCATCACAATTTTCACCTTCTTTATTTTATTTGGCTTTGAACATCTTTTTCCCCGTGCAGCTGCAGGGCATGGCTTCTTCTTCACACCACTCTCTCCCACAGCATGCTCTGCCAGCCGCATGCTTAGTCATGCATGCAGCCCAGGGCATGGCTGTGCATGCCTCATTCTTCTTTAAAAGCCTAGCCATCTTCCTTGCGGAGGAAAGCTTGGTCCATATACACATAGCAGCCCCTTCCTCCAGGCCGTCTCCTCCTCTCTCCCCTCCATACACAGCACCTCTTCCACTGAAGAGATACGCTGTGGGCAGGAGTAGCTCACAGTGGTCCCACGGCCACCATTGCGAGCTCCACCACCGCCCAGCTCATCAAAGAGCCGGTGGGCGTGGTGGTTCAGTTCTCTGTTTCACCGGCTCAAAGCCCTCACGCCATTGCCGCAGCCCCGAGCTTTGATGCTTAGCAGCAGCAGCAGCATGGCGTAGCAGCCTCCCGCCCGCGTGCAAGCCATCGCGCGCCCCTGCAGCAGCCGGCGCAGCTCCTTCCGCGCGCGCAGGCCCGCTCAAGAGCGCCCGTGCACGCAGAATCGGCCACAACCAGTTGTCCATGCCGCGCAAGCACTGTAGCTATTTTTCACGCGTTTCTGCGGAACACTGTAGCTACAGTGCGGTGACCGAAAAGTTTCTCACTGATCCGGTCACCGTGCACTCTCTCTCCGCGCCACAACCGTCTCCAGCCCATCTGCGCGCCTGCTCTCGCGTACGCTCGCGTCCGTAGCGTCTGCTCCAGCGCCCGCCCCCGTCTGCGCCCACACCTGCTTCTTCGCCCGCGTTCACTCCAGCGCGTAGCGCGGTGCGCTGCGCTACAGCCTCACACCCGCTCCCTCCAGTGCGTGCATGGCCCTGCGCGCACCACCAGACGTCGGCTGCAGCCTCCGGATGACTTAAACTCCAGTGCCCTCTCTCACAGCCACTCTCTCACTCCCTCCCGCAGACACACACATACACACACCACACTTGTACACACTCACGTGTACACACACACTCACTTGTACACGCTTATATATATACTTACATATATATACATACACACACACACACACACACACACACACATATATATATACACATATATATATATGTATATATATATATATATATATATATATATTATTACCTATACAACTAAATATAACTATATATACATATATATATACATACACATATATTTATACACATATATATACATACATACATACATACATAGATATATATATATATATATATAAATATATACTTACATTCATATCACCTACCACGCATTATATCGCGGGAATATCTGCACTAGTTGCTGATATTCCCCGATACCCGCATACAGAAAGCGTCTCTGCACACACCTTCCACCCATCCATCCTACACTCCACGTGGCACTTCGTCCTGTTGGTTGCGTCTTTCTAGACGTCGATCAACTCGACACCGTACTACACACCATTTCCACCCCCACCCTTATATATATATATATATATGTAGACTATATTTATCTTGTTTCTATTTCTCTTTTGTTTCCCTGCTATTAAAAAGATAAAAAAAAATAGTAAAAGAGAAAAGATAATCCTTGTCTTGCAGGTACTTGGTCTGGCGAACAACAACACACGTTTTTGGAACCCTAATTTTGCTCAAAGCCAAGAACATTTTGGCTCTAAGCCAAGGACTTGATTTTGAGGGTGTACCTCAAGACAAAATTATTAGAAAAAAATCTTAAATAGAAAAACACCAAAAACATAATAAACACACCAAAGAGATGCGTTGTAGGAAATGCGTAGAAATTTGTTCACCTCTAATCCTGCCTCCCTGAGTTCGACCCTGAGCCTAAAAGTGACTAAGATAAAAATCAAGTATGCCAGGTTAAAAATTTTTGTAAAAAGATGGTTAGGGTCCATTTAGGTTAACCACTATACTCATTTCAACGATTAATTCTCTATATTAACACAACCTATCCGAGCCTGATCATAACCTTTTTCTGGCGCCGTTGCCGGGGCGGTACGCATACAGGTAAGTTTCTACTTCATTCCTTTAGTTTTCTCTTCTCACACCCTTCTCTTCATGGGTGTTTTTGTTTGCTGGTGTGCAAGTGAACCAGTTGCAAGGAGGAGGCAAGCGGAGGAAGTCGGAGACGTGGACAGATCCAAGGTGGGAACATGAGCGAGAAGTCGCCGACACCGCATTAGAGCTTCTCCTACGTTGCTGAACAGGTAGGTCTCTGTCTCTTAGCAATTTAGATTAACTTGTCACCTAAAAAAAAAAAAACTTCTTGGGATCTCTTGGGGCAAGTGGATTAAAAATCATTTACTTGATTGCTTGCCATCACTCCCACCACCCCGAGATTTCCCGCCAAACTTTGCATAGCGAAGATCCTAGAATCTTGATTCTTGAATATTTCGCCGTGTGAAGTATTCTGTGAGGCAAGAATAAAAAGATTGACTACCACCCCTCCTTACCTCATTCATCCACAATTCGGGATCACACTTTTGGTGGGGAGACTTGGAATTGAGTTGATTCCAACCTCACCACGACCTTTCACGTGCCTAAGATTTGATCCCGAATACTTCAACCCCAACAATTTGATTTTCTTTATCTTATGGTTGAACCTCGTGTGTGGAAGATCATTTTGGTGATTAGGAGCACTTGAATTAAAGTGCTTTGGCTCCCTTTCACACTAATCTAAAATTGACTCGTGCATCCACACATAGAAATCTCCATCTAGGGAAGCCCATTGCATTTTAGCATACATTAACCAACTGACATTGAAGAAGGGTTTGTTGGGCTTAGAAAAAAACTTGTATTTTCTCAAAACCCGGAGATTGGTTGAATTGGTAATTCAGCGAAATCATAAAATCCATACTACTTAAGGATGAAACTCTAAAAACCATACACCAATTAAAACTTCAATTTGGGGAGATTTCCCCGTTGCATGCTTGGTTTACACACTTTATAAAATCAACCACTTGGGCATTACCCGTAAATAACACCCTTCACATTCCAGAAGCACTTGATCCTAGGCCTCTAATTGAAACTGGTAGCAACTTGATCCTTATTAAGGATTGGAGGTCTAACTACCTGCGTGTAGCGCCTACGTGTTGGTGAGGGTTCCCGCGTGCTATCGAGTGTCTAAGATTGGGGCAAACAGCCTTTCAATTTGGCCCGGTGGTTCTGCGGTGCTCGCATTTGGTTCCGTAGGTCGTGATAGTAGGTAACTTAGATCTTTATGTCTAAGGGCACACTGTAGAGGTTAGGAATTGATTGTATTGATTTGTTATCAAGTGCACCTTTGCGGCATCATTTCTCTCATCTCCTTTTCTCTTCTTATCCCCCCTAATTTTTCCTGCGGTAGTGCATGTTTGGGAGGAGGTCATAGAACCCTGAATTATTTGAATTGTCTGATAATTTTAGAAAAGTGGCTGAATCGTCATCCTCCTCCACAAACATGGCTGCACGCCCACCCCTAAATTCCGAGGGAGGAAACTGCCCTCAAAACCCACCAGGTGGTGGAGCCATGGATCCCATAACCAGCCTCCAAGCCTGAATGGAAACGTATAATGAGCAAATTGAAGCCATTAGGGAAATCTTGGAGGAAATACAGAACCCTCCCGAACGAGAGGAGCCTAGATCTCTTAGCTCCTATCAGAATCCCGCTGCTACAGAGACCATAGGCCAAATTTCGGGTCCCCATGGGTGGGGACGACTTTGAATTGAAACCCAACATAATTGGCCTAATAAACTTCCACTTCCATGGTCTTGCAAGTGAAGATCCTTTTCTCCATTTGGAAGACCTAACCTGATTGGTTGAAACTGTCAAACCGAGAAACATCGGGTTACCAATAGTCCTCATGAAAATGTTCCCATTTTCGTTGCGGGATAAAGCTTCGCAATGTTTACGCACCCTTGGGAGAACCATCCACTCTTGGGAAGAGATGCGAACAATGTTTCTCAAGAAATTCTTCCCAATCGGGCGAACCAATGCACTTCGCCGTGCTATCACTTCCTTTACACAACAAAATGGAGAACAGTTTCATGAGGCTTGGGAGAGGTATAATGACCTCCTCCGGAAGTCTTCACACCATGGTTTGCCTAAGTGGCATATAGCCCAGATTTTCTATTATGGACTAAATGAGACTTTGAAGCAGATTGCAGACGCTTCCTGCAGAGGGAATTTCATGAATAAAGATGAGAATGGAGCATTCGAATTATTTGAAAATATGAGCGAAAACTCAATGAACAATGCTTCCATTGTCGCCTTTAATCGTACCAGCCTGCCCCGTAATGTCCACGAAGTTGACATGGGACCCTCCCATTCATCCACAGATCTTAGCCTTATCGCACAGAAATTGGATGAAGTCTCCGTCGTGCACAAGAAGCTGGACGAGCTTCTGGCCAACCCCGCCCGTTCTATGGCAAACACCCCCACCTCACCACTTCGTCACAATTCCAATTCTCCCAACATCAGGCTTATCCCTAGAAACCCCGTGAGATCTTCCTTACCGAGCGTCGCACCGAGCGATTCGGTAAATCATGTGGATCTGGCTTCAGCAAGCCAGTATTTTGACACGGAGGACCAAGCCTCTGTGTGCTCGTATGCGTATTTACATGCGGACTCGTCTTTTGGCTTAGAAGATGCTTGCGCCCTAGGAAACAACCTGTTCTATGACACTTATAACCCAGGGTGGAGAAATCATCCGAACTTCGCATGGTCCAGCAACCCGCAGCGCCAAAACCCTGCGGGTGGACCAATGCGACCATCCACACTCGTCATCCCAAGGGCCCAATCTAATCCTGTGGTGAATCCGCCATCGGGTCCTTGCATGCAGCAAACAGAACACGCATCAAGTCCTCTTGAGAAATTGATGCGAATGATGATGGAAATGTTGAAGCGCTATGAAGAGAACATGACCTCTCTTCAGCACCAATTGGTGCAGAAGAATGCTGTGATCAGTCAACTACGCATGGCAACTCGATCTTAGGGCACTCTTCCAGCCCAACCTGTCCCCAACCTGCGAAATTTTGTACCCCGTGGTCCTCAACCACAGGTACGACCTTGTCAGGGGCAGGTTCATCAGATTCTACGGGCTCCAAGCATTCCACCGGGATTTCAGGCTAATCCCGCTGCAGCACCTCACTCTTATGTCCCTATTGCGAACCCTCCTTCTCCTTATGATCCCACTGGACCCGCAACGTCCAATGCGATTACTACAAGGAGCGGTAAGCAAACCGTCGATCCGCCTCGACCTGATCCTGGCCAGTCTTCTTCATCACCCTCTCATTTGGGATGCACACTGCATTTGCGAGAGGACGATACACCCAAATTAGTGCCAGAATCGGTCCCATTCCCTGAGGCTCTACTAAGGGAGCAAAAAGGTAAGAAAAAGGATACGCAGGCCTTCGTTAACCTGCGTAATTTATTTAGGGACGTTGAAATCAAGGTACCCCTGCTAGAGGCATCGACCACATACCTACTGTCGCCCGATTTTTCAAAGACTACACTACACCCAGGTGATAGTCAAATAAAATGAAGAATCTGGTGGTTCTCTCGCCTCATGCGAGTTGTGCTATACTGTCAAATCTACCACCGAAGAAGAAAGATCCGGGCACACCGCTTATTTCCTGTAGCATCCAAGGCTGCAATTTTAACCGTGCCTTGCTTGATCTGGGATCTTCCATCAATCTTATACCAACCATCATGCTCGAAAAATTTTCCTTAGGAAATTTGAAACCCACCCCTGTCACGTTACAGTTGGCAGATCTTCTGTCAAAATACCAAAGGGTGTGGTGAAAGACGTGGTGGTTAGGGTCAACAGTCTCTGTTTTCCCGTTGACTTTCTTATTTTGGATATGGAAGTTCCTAGCTCACTTTCTGATTGTCCGATCATCCTTGGTCGACCCTTCTTGGCCACAGCCCTTGCCCATATCGACTGCGAGTCGGGCTGTGTTGAGATTGCCGTTGGATCTGAGAAGCTCAAGCTTAACATCTTCAAGGTAGCCAAGAACTTTGATTGCGATTGCATCGAGGGTGACACGTCTGATGAGGACACGGCTGTCAGTGCATGTATCGGACTAATTGGGACCTATTCTGACTGCTGCGGATTACCTTTAAACACTGATGATTGCCTGACCGACATGTATTGTGACGTTCCCCCATCCCTCCCTATTCCCGTACCTTCTCCTAACCTGACCTCTGACGAGGTTTTCTCCGCTTCTCATACCTCGTGGTCTAAGTCATATCTGGGCTACTCATCACCGGTACACACTCTTGAAGACCGGATTGCCCTTTCTTACCCGCCAAATCAGGCGGAACTGCAACTCCACACTGGGACCTTGAGCCCACATACTACTCACTGGGGCAATTCCTTTTTGGATCCATCTATCCAAGATGCCCCTCTTCTTGGCCAATCTGAGGGCCAACCTCTTCCTCCTAACTTGTTTTCTTCTGATCCGCTTGGGACACTCTCGTCCCAAGAAATGCCAGATCTTTCACCATCCACTCCCGAGCTGAAAAAGTTGCCTGATATGCTTAAGTATGTTTTCTTGGGACCGAATGAAACGCTCCTCATAATCATCAGTTCAAAATTGACCAGGGAGCAAGAGTGAAAACTAACAAAGGTCTTTATGGAACACAAGGCAGCCATTGATGGTCTTTATCAGACTTAACTGGCATTAGCCCCTCCTACTGCACTCACCGTATATATACGGAGGAGGAGGCTCGACCTTCCCGCGAGATGCAGCGATGTCTCAACCCTAACATGAGGGAGGTCGTTAAAAAGGAAATTATTAAGTGGCTGGATGCGGGTATAATCTACCTGATCAGCGATAGCCCCTGGGTGAGTCCAATTCACGTTGTGCCCAAAAAGGCAGGACTCACCATCCGTGTCAATGACAGGGGCGAATCCATCCCTACACGCACTCCTACATCTTAGAGAGTGTGTGTAGATTATAGGAAACTCAATGCTGCAACTAAAAAAGATCACTTTCCGCTACCTTTCATTGACCAAATCCTGGAGCGGTTAACGGGAAATAAATTTTTCTATTTTCTGGATGGATTCTTAGGATATAACCAGGTGGCAATTGACCCCCGGGACCAAAAGAAAACTACCCGTACCTGCCCCTTCGGCACCTTTGCATTTAGAAGGATGCCGTTCAGACTTTGTAACGCGCCAGCAACTTTCCAGAGATGTATGCTAGCGATATTCCATGACATGGTAGGTGACTTTCTCAAGGTTTTCATGGATGACTTTTCGATCTTTGGACCATCTTTTGATGACTGTCTTGCCAACCTGACCCGTATCCTTAGGAGATGTATTGATGTAAACCTCATGCTTTCCTGGGAAAAAAGTCATTTTATGGTACACGAGGGAATTGTTCTCAGGCATATCATCTCCAATAGGGGTATCGAGGTTGACAGAGCTAAGCTTGATGTGATTACTGATTTACCTGTGCCTGGC
The DNA here is from genome assembly GCA_037157565.1 of Thalassia testudinum. Taxonomy (NCBI): domain Eukaryota; kingdom Viridiplantae; phylum Streptophyta; class Magnoliopsida; order Alismatales; family Hydrocharitaceae; genus Thalassia; species Thalassia testudinum. The sequence continues at coordinate 52,118,529 of JAZHRO010000077.1, read as the reverse complement.
TCTGTTAAACAAATCCGCTCCTTCCCGGGACACGTCGGTTTCTATAGGAGATTCATCAAAAACTTCTCCAAGATTTCTCGACCTTTAACTCATCTCCTATCGACTGACGTACCCTTCGATATGGGCCCCGACTACATACGAGCATTCACGCAACTGCGTGATGCTGTCACCAAGGCCCCTGTTCTCCAGCCACCTTATTGGTCCCTCAACTTTGAACTCATGTGTGATGCTTCCGACCTTGTAGTCGAAGCCATCCTGGGACAAAGACGCGATAGACACCCCTTCGTGGTGTACTACACCAGTGAGACGTTGGATGAGGCCCAGCGTAATTATACTACCACTGAGAAAGAACTACTGGCGGTCGTCTTTGGGCTGGAGAAATTCTGCTCTTACCTTCTGGGCTCACATGTTATTATTTTTTCTGACCACGCGGCTATTCGCCATCTCATGCACAAGAAGGATGCCAAGCCTAGACTGATTCGTTGGATCCTTCTGCTCCAAGAATTTGACATTGAGATCCGTGATAAGGCCGGAGCACAAAATGTTGTGGCTGATCATCTTTCTAGATTGGACCCTGACCATATTGGACTTACCCTTCCGATTAATGAGATTTTTTCCGATGAGCACCTATTGGCAATTAATGTGGCAAGTGGACCTTGGTATGCCGACATTGCCAATTACCTTATTTCTGGTTCCCTTCCACATGGTTGGCCTAAAAACCAGCGCGAACGTCTCATGGCAGAAGCAAAGTATCATTTCTGGAATAATCCACTTCTTTTTCGAATAGGTGCTGATCAGATCATCCGTTGTTGTATTCCTGACAGCGAATTCCCCAGTGTGCTATCCTTCTGCCACGATCAGGCCTGCAGAGGCCATTTCTCTGGGAGGAAAACTGCAGCCAAGGTGTTGCAGTGTGATTTCTTTTGGCCCTCCCTTCATCAGGATGCACACAATTATACCAAACATTGCACTAGGTGCCAGTCGTTAGGGTCAATGTCACGTCGTGACATGATGCCCTTGCAACCCATCCTAGCTGCTGAAATTTTTGACATTTGAGAAATTGATTTCATGGGTCCCTTTCCTCCTTCCAACGGCTTCGAATACATCCTCGTTGCTGTTGATTATGTTTCGAAATGGATCGAGGTTATTCCCACGCGCCATGCTGACCATGTTATATCCACTCGATTTGTCAAAGACCACATTTTTTAGCGCTTTGGGATCCCTCGAGCCATTATCTCGGATGGAGGAAGCCACTTTACCCATGCTTCTTTTTGGGCACTTCTGAGGAAATATGGAGTCCACCATCATATCGCATCTCCGTATCATCCTCAGACGAACGGCCAGGCTGAGGTGTCGAACTAACAAATAAAGCAGATTCTCCAGAAAACAATTCAGCTTGACCGTAAGGATCGGTCCGACAAGCTGATTGACGAACTTTGGGCGTATCGGACTGCCTTCAAGGATCCCCTTGGTATGTCTCCTTATAGAATCGTTTACGGGAATCCTTGTCATTTGCCCGTGGAGTTGGAGCATCACGCTTATTGGGCGATTCGCCAATGTAACCTTGACCCAGACCTGTGTGGTCGAGAAAGGAAACTCCAACTCCAAGAGCTGGAAGAGCTCCATCGTGAAGCCTATGATTCTGCCTTAACTTTCAAGCAACGTACTAAGGCTTTTCACGACAGCAGTATTCGGCGGAAGGAATTTGAGCCATCTCAGCAAGTTTGGCTCTACAACGCCCGACTCAAATTCTTTCCTGGGAAATTGAAGTCCAAATGGACTGGTCCTTTCCTAGTCTCGAGACCATTTCCCAACGGGGCCGTTGAAATTGAAGATCCCAAATCTGGGCATAAATTTACGGTCAATGGACAGCATTTGAAACCCTATCTTACTCATGAACCTGCCACCATTGGAGAAACTATTGCCCTGCTAGAGGGTAACTAATTTTGTGCCTCATCCTGAGTCCAGCTGGGGACGTTAAATTCAACGCTCGTTGGGAGGCACCCCAACAACACTCCGCCACTGTCACATACACTTCGTACCTTTTCACTTCACCACCCACCATCCACCCGCCCTACCACCCTGCTAAATACCCGGCACCTCAGCTCTCGTTACCCGATCTTTGGTCCTTCCTCTACCCTACCCTGCATGCATATGAGGACATAGCATCGTTTGGCATGGGGGGGTGGATAGGCATCCATAGGATCCGGGTATTATATGGTATCATGTAGCTTCCATCCATCTATGTACATAGCCAAAAAAAAAAAAATGGTGTTTAGTAATGATCTGAAGGCTGAAACAAAAATACAATAAGTGTTTATGGATATTCAACCACTGTGTTGAAGACTTTCTAGGCCACGGAAGCTTGATTCGCTCAGGCTCAGCTTAATTCACTTAAGCATTGACAAGACAGATAAGAATCTCTCCTAACTAAGGACATATTCTTGTACCTGAGACACCAGTACAGGATCCGTTGGTTTGCTTCTGCTCGAGAGCCTAAGTAATCTTGGTTCACACTACACATATCAAGAAAGACCAGGTGAACATAAGATCCAACCCTAGTGTTCATTAGGGAAGGTGGAGTCCTTACCTATGCATGCAGGTAGACTTTTTATCCCAGACTTTAGTCCTGTGTTTAGGAGAGACTCTTTCCACCAAAAAGGAACTCTCCCACCAAGAGAAAAGTGTGCTCCTCCAAATAAAGTTGTAAGAGATATACTGACACGTGTTTCAAAAAAAAAAATAGTGTAAATAAGTCAGTGTATCTCACAAATGTCTGTAAAGTCTTCTCCCTACAAAACTTTTCCGGGCAAGTTACAAATACCTTGTTTCTACCATATATTCTTAAAGCCACAAATGTAATAAAATGGGAGTTGAGTTTCCCGACATCTTTTTGAGGGTCAATCCGAAGACATGAGCTGAAAATGGGACCAACCTGCACTTAAAAATTCGTGAAACCCTGGGCTTGAGTATTAATGTTCATCTGGTCAGTCTTGATCCTTCATTATGCACAAACCATAATCTCTTGAGCTCTCGAGTACGGCAAAAATCTCCTGAGTCTTGGAAATCGTACTTAAGGTTAAATATCAAGAGTCTAGGTTAATTGAGAGATGATCTATGTCATGTAAGACTTAAAGTACTAGTAGTCTTCTCTGCAATTGGTTCTCACAATATCCGACAAATAGACACACCTATGTCACCTCAGAAGAAAATCTTCAGCTTAAGATCATTTCTAAATACAATACAAAAATATTTTGCTAGGGACTAGCAAAAGATAGGATGGGGGTATGATTGCACAGCAAAAATACACCAATAAAAATGCCATCTTGTGTTATTTCCTAGCATTACCATTGCATATTAGGTAGCCACAGTTGCATTTGTAAAAATTGACACGTGCATGCATTTATTTGAGAGGGGAGGAAAGTGAATAATTGGCCTTATAATTAACGTATTCATAAAGGGTTGCATCGCAATTTTCACCTTCTTTATTTTATTTGGCTTTGAACATCTTCTTCCACGCGCGGCTGCAGGGCATGGCTTCTTCTTCGCGCCACTCACTCCCACAGCATGCTCTGCCAGTCGCATGCTTAGTCATGCATGCAGCCTAGGGCATGGTTGTGCATGCCTCATTCTTCTTTAAAAGCCCAGCCATCTTCCGTGCGGAGGAAAGCTTGGTCCATATACACATAGCAGCCCCTTCCTCCAGGCCGTCTCCTCCTGTCTCCCCTCCATACGCAGCACCTCTTCCACTAAAGAGATACGCTGCGGGCAGGAGCAGCTCACAGTGGTCCCACGACCAACACTGCGAGCTCCACCACCACCCAGCTCATCAAAGAGCCAGTGGGCGTGGTGGTTCATTTCTCTGTTTCACCCGCTCAAAGCCCTTACGCCATTGCCGCAGCCCTGAGCTTTGAAGCTCAGCAGCAGCAGCAGCACGGCGCAGCAACCTCCCGCCCGCGTGCAAGCCACCGCGCGCCCCTGCAGCAGCCGGCGCAGCTCCTTCCGCGCGTGCAGGCCCGCTCCAGAGCGCCCGCGCACGCAGAACCGGCCGCAACCGGTTGTCCGCGCCGCGCGAGTACTATAGCTATTGTTCACACGTTTCTGCGGAACACTGTAGCTACAGTGCGGTGACCGGAAAGTTTCTCACTTATTCGGTCACCGCGCACTCTCTCTCCGCGCCACAACCGTCTCCAGCCCGTCCGTGCGCCTGCTCCCGCGTACGCTCGTGCCCGCAGCGTCTGCTCTAGCGTCCGGGCCCATCTGCGCCCACGCCCGCTTCTTCGCTCGTGTTCACTCCAGTGTGCAGCGCGGTGCGCTGCGCTGCAACCTCACACTTGCTCCCTCTAGTCCATGCTTAAGCTTGTGCGCGCCTATGCCTGCGCGTGCATGCCCCTACGCGCACCACCAGACGTCGGCTGCAGCCTCCGGATGACTTAAACGCCAACGCCGTCTCTCACAGCCACTCTCTCACTCCCTCCCGCAGACACGCACATACACACACCACACTTGTACACACTCACGTGTACACACACACACTCACTTGTACACGCCTATATATATACTTATATATATATACATATATATATTTATATGTATATATATACATATACATATATACATATATATATACAAATTATTACCTATACAACTAAATATAAATATATATACATATATATATATACATACATACACATATATATACATATATACATACATATATACATATATATATCTATAGATATAAATACATATATATATATATATACTTATACTAATATATCTATATACATAAATACATATATATATATACATATCTATATATCTATATACATATATTACTATATATATATATCCATATCTATATAGTTAGACAAATGTACATATATATCTAGTTATAAATATATATATATATCTATATATATATACATATATATACATATATATATATATAACTACATATACACCTATATAATTATAACCCTATATATATATATATATATATACATACTTACATTCATATCACCTACCACGCGTTATATCGCGGGAATATCTGCACCAATTGCTGATATTCCCCAATACCCGCATACAGAAAGCATCTCCGCACACACCTTCCACCCATCCATCCTACACTTCACGCGGCACTTCGTCCTGTTGGTTGCGTCTTTCTAGACGTCGATCAACTCAACACCGTGCTACACACCATTTTCACCCCCACCCCTATATATCATATATATATCTATATATATGTAGACTATATTTATCTTGTTTCTATTTCTCTTTTGTTTCCCTGCTATTAAAAAGATAAAAAAAATAGTAAAAGAGAAAAGATAATCCTTGTCTTGCAGGTACTCGGTCTGGCGAACAGCAAGACCCATTTTTGGAACCCTAATTTGGCTAAAAGCCAAGAACATTTTGGCTCTAAGCCAAGGACCTGATTTTGAGGGTGTACCTCAAGGACAAAATTATCAGAAAAAAATCTTAAATAGGAAAACACCAAAAATATAATAAATGCACGGAAGAGATGTGTTGTAGGAAAGGCGTAGAACTTGTTCACCTGTAATCCCGCCTCCCTGAGTTCGACCCTGGGCCTAAAAGTGACCAAGATAAAAATCAAGTAGGCCAGGTTAAAAATTTTTGTAAAAAGATGGTTAGGCTCGATTTAGGTTAACCACTATACTCATTTCAACGATTAATTCGCTATATTAACACAACCTATCCGAGCTCGATCAGCGTCATGAGAGAAGTATGCCTGCGAGTTGGTTTAAGACGTCCGAGATCTCTCCCAGACGTCTGATTTCTGTCAGACCTCGTGTTTTTAGGCCCTACAAGGCCCAAACGATGTCGATTTTCCGTAAACAAAACGTCTTTGTTTCCCATACATTTTTCTCCATGTAATGGTACCTTGTTTGTAGCACTTGAACCATTTTTGACCTGTCAATCCATGTCTTAGGTCTTCAATCCGTCGAGTGTATGGGACCTGCGGAGACATTGGGAGCTCCTGTACGAGCCCCCATTCCACTCGATTATCCTGGTAGAGTGGTTCTGACTATAAATCTCTAAGATTAATAAAATGCATGAAATTAGTTAAACCTAGGATGTGAGATGAACCCTAGGAAGAAATAAACGTATGCTCTAGAATACATCTATTCAATTGAAACCTAGGTTGTGACATGAACACTAGGGCCAGAGAAAAATGCATGATTGAGTAAATCACGAGCTGTCTATATTATCTGGAATGGACCACATTATGAATAAACCTGTACTGTGATTAAGCTAGCTGTTCTATATATAAATATCAAATCGGATGTAGAGAAACTCATGTACAAACCCTACGGGGAATGTAGAACAAGACAAGAATACCGTTGCACGGAGAACCGGATGGTTCTGGATTTTGCCGCCCATGGGCGGCCATTAAGGGAAGTGAGCTGACCTTCGTGTACGTAGTACCGAAGAGAGCAACTACCCCTTGTAGGGTAGAGGGGAGCTTGCCGCCCTTGGGTTGAGCTCCGGGGTGAGTTTGGTCACTCTACGTCGACTCCTGTCGGCCCTCGCATACGTGGTACTGAGGTGAGCTGCTTAGTGTAGGGGGGAGCTAGCCGCCCCAAGGGGCCAGGGGTTAGGCGTGACCACCCTAGACCGACTCTTGTTAGTCCGTTGGGTAAGCCGGGATAGTCGAACACGGGTACGCTGATTGTGGAGGGGCAAGACCCCTGTTCTATTCTGAGAGGGCAAGGCCGTGTGCTGTTCTATACTGTATGTTTGGGCGTACCTGCTAGCGAAAATGACTGACTGCGTGCCAGTGCAGGGTAGCTACCCGTGCGCTTATCACGTGTGTCGTAGTCACCGCTACATCGCGACCATGACCTCGGGGTGGTAAACCGGGTGTAGGACTACTATGGAGGGACTCTCTCGGCTAGGAGAGTGCCACGTGTGCATCCTACATCACGAGAAAATTGCAAGCAAGATTGTTCCTATAGGGAACAAAAAGATTAAGTAATGTAATGGATTCTGATTAGAGATCTCTACACAGCAAACTGTTATAAGATAATTCGGATCGGAAAATAATATGTTAAGCTACTTGTTAAATGCATTTTATGTTATAGCTACCACTCTACTCAGCATTAGCTGACTCCAGATGTATAACCTTATACAGGTCAGGGATTTGAGTAGCCTAAGTCACTGGCTGCTGATGACGCTGGGCCTAGTCGAGCCCAGTTGTAGTTTCTACTGCTAGTGAGTTTCTGTAGTTATACTTTCCAGTACTTTTCCACTGTATTTCTCTATCATCTATTTACTAGTTTTTGGTTGTGATGGCTGTATTTTTTGTTCTTGAAGGCATGTAATATTTTAGTATTACTATTCTGTTTTTCCTTTTTGTTGTCAATTTCTTTCTGCTTAGCTATAGTACTTGTGTGGTTGTAAATTGATGCATGTTATTTGGTTATTTCTTGTTGGACGACTGGGTCTTGGGATTAGTCGAGACGAGCCGATCTCGGGTCCTGTAGGGATCTGCGATAGGGTCGTGACATCTGCCATGTATTCTAGGTGTTGTGAGAAGTTTGACCCCTTCATAAGCATATCGCCAATATACACATCAAATGATTTTCCTATTATTTTTGCGAAAATCATGTTTACAAGGAACTGGTAAGTTGATCCAGTGTTTTTTAGACCGAAGGGCATGACTCTATATTGAAACAGGCCTCTGTTGGTGAAGTGTGAGGCCTGTTTGCTGGGGCAAGGCTGATCTGGTGGTACCCGCTGTAGGTGTCTAGGAAGGACATGCGGGATTGTTCGCTATAGGAGTCCACCATGGAGTGCATCCTTGGTAGGGGGAACTCATCCTTTGGGCAGGCTTCGTTCAGGTTGGTAAAGTCGACACACATGCACCACTGTCTATTGGCCTTCTTTACCGTTACAACGTTTGAGAGCCATGCCGGGTACAGGGATTTGTCGATGAATCCTACCTCTAGAAGTTTTTGGACTTCAGCCTTGGCCGCCTGCCATTGTTCAGCCGACTTATGTCTATGCACCTGTTTAACTATACGAGTGCCTGCCTGGATATTCAGATTATGCTAAATCAGGGACAGGTTCACCCCGGGAAGGTCATTGGCGGACTAAGAGAAAATGTCCGCATTGGCCTGGAGCAGGAGTAGCAACTCCTGTATCTTGAAGGGTGCAAGGTCGGCTCTGACCCGGATGAGCTTAGCAGCATTGTCTGGACAAATCTATATAGCCATGGCTGTAATCCTGAAGTCATTGGCTGATCAGTTGGGACAACCTCCTGCTGGATCGCTTAGACTTGGTTTCATTTCTTCCCCCATTTTCGTGACTTGGGGGCTTCGGCTCTAGGGATCGCTCCAGCTTAATTCGCAGGAGCTCGCACTTGGCCGACTAATCCCCGTGCACTATTCCAACACCGTGTGGAGACTAGAAAAGCATGAATTGGAAGTATGACGAGGGAATCAGGCGAAAGGCATGGGTAGTGGGGTGGCTGAGGATGCCGTCGAATGCTCACGTCAACTCGGCCACTATGAATGTGCCTGTTCAATTGAGGTGCCTGTCCCCGTCGCAAAGGGACAAGGGGAGGCTAATTTCCCCTTTTGGCATCTCCTTGTAATTATTGAATTCGACCACTGGGTGGACCGAAGGGGATAGGTGCTCTTCCGTGAAACCCAGTTGGAATAGGGTTTTGTGGAAGAGGACATCTACGGCACTTCCCTCGTCAACAGGGAGCTGGGGCTGCTGTTGCTCTGTTAGTAAGAGTGTTACCAGCAGTAGGTCAGTATGCTCCACTGGGTTTGGGAGGGAGGCGAACAATCGCAAGGCCGCCTACCTGATGGGGCCTCTTTCGCCTCGCTGAAGGGTGGGGAAAGCGCTAAGAGTCGATCGCCTGGGAGGGTTGGACTGTTGATGAGAGACTCATCATGGCTCCTAACTATCCTTAATTAACTAGTTTCCCAAGTTAATTAGCTAAGAATACACTTAATACATGGTTAATTATACTATAGGGGATAAATTACTGAGGATCTTCAAAATAAGTTTAAAATACTAAATTAAATATCAATTAATCTTAATAATAATTTAATTAATAAATTGGACTCAATTAATAAGCATCTAGATACACATTTAATATTTAAATTAACTTAGTTAATATTATGACCTAAGTACTTAATTAACTATTTAAATTAATCACTTAATTAAATATAGCTAAAAAGGGAAAAAACGTAATTTCAAGGCATAAATATAATATTTACCTAATGTATAATTATATATAAAATGATGATAAATAAATAAATTAAAATAAGCCTTGAAACTCACTGTTTACGTTTAGGTCCTTAGCTTCATTTCAATTGAGTCCTTTTTATTTACATTTAGGTCCTTTGATTACAAAAATGCCTCTGTGGGCACAACTCTCCATCGTCTTCTTCATCTTCATCTTCTGATTGGACGACCGAGGATGGTCGATGTTCGTATCATCGTTTCACCGCCGATCTTACGTCTGAACTTCACCATCATTGCTGCCAGTGCTCTACTCACCTCCAGCTTTCCATCCAACGAATCGGATCATCCTTGAATCCTAATTAGACTAGGTGTTTAACTTCATCGACGTCGTCTAGGATGCACCTAGACTCAATTCCGTCTAGGTTCTTCCCCATTGACCACCTGCTCCACCTATAACTATCCTCCTACCTCTCTGATTACAAGGATCAACCCCCTTCCCTCTTCTTTCATTGAGGTCGGTTGACAGGTTTCCTCCTAACTCCGGTGTCTTCCCAACACCTTTCTCGAGTGCTACCGTCGAGGAGCGCTGCCTCTCTCACCTCCTCTTCCTCTCCTTCACCCTACTAACAGCTTTGGAGCGCGCCACAACTTTGAATTCTCTCCACTCCGATCGGCTAGAGTTGCTCTCCTCACCAAAGTCTGATTTTGTTCCTGTTCTCGCCCTGCCAATGGTGATATCCCTCACCTCCTTCGTGAGGTAAGTAGATCTAACAAGTAGGCATAGTTATAGCTTTTCAATTAGGCGAGTAATGGTAGGAGTAGGTGTAGATTAGTTAAACTTCACATTTCTTCTTCGACTCCTGTGAGGTCAATTCAGATCTCGTCGGACTTTGATTCATGTCTTTAACCACCTGAGCACCTTCCTCATCTCACCACGATCATTGTTCACCTTCTTCCCTCTAAAATTTATCAGCTTTTTCGCTTAATCCACTCCACCTTCATCGAAGACCTCTAATGTCCATGGCGGAGGTCTACGGCTTAGATCACATCCACTAGGGGCCCTCCACCACTTCTTCATCACATAATGGCCCTGATCTCACTTCCAATTAGTTCTAAAATCATCTCCATTTAAAATGCCTAATTTTCACCTTCAACCTCTAAGCTACTGTCAATGGCGAGCTTAGAAGAGTTCTTCCATCTAATTAAACACACGTACACCATTGTCGTAGCTTCCTGACCATTCCCGTTACTCAATTGAGTGAGTGGGCTGCTCTTGAGTTCAGACGTACTCAAGAGGCAATTCTACTGATTCATTGATCAATCTTTCACTATGTTCATCAATTGCATCAATTGATGCTTTCTTGAGGATCTGTGCGACCTCAGGAATCATTTGACCCACTTTTGATCCTTTTCATGGAGATTTGATCTCCAATCATCTATTACAACGTTCACCGGAGCTTCGGCAAACCAAAATCAAGCCTCAGCCTTCCAAACTATCTCTGAAGTTCCAGATCAAGTCAGCATGATTTTAGGATTAATTCTAGGCATTTAGACTTGTGTTTTAATGTTTATCATTCCTAGTTGATCATCATCTTCTCCAACTCCGGCAGAGTTGAAGAGATGTAACTGCTGAAGGATAGAGCATGAAAATAGGTTCATAAGCAAGAGTAGAACCTTTTGAACCTACTCTAGACTTCACTTAGGTCTTGCAATCTTTGATTCTTTTTGTCAAACTCACCACTTTTCGAGTTTAGGCGGCATGGTCTGACAGCATCCAAGAAGCGCTCAAAACCAAAATTTGAGGTGTGTAATAGATTCCTTAGATGGAAATTAGTCCATCTAAGTGGTTCATTTGAATCTGTGAGCTATAAATCTGGAAGTCAACATTTTAGCTCCATAGGTCAACTTTGAGCTCAATTTGAGGTTAAAGTGTTCAAATTCCAAAATTAATAGGTGGATTAAGTTCCTGATTTGATTTATAATCATTTAGAACTAATTTGATTGGATTTCATTGAGCTTATAATGTAATTTGAGTTTCTGTCCAGTTTGGGTTCTGAAAGGAACCCAACACGGATCTTGGTGTTTTTGACGAGATTTAAGCTCAAATCCTAAACAAATCAGTCCCATTCGACTTTCTAATTCGATCCAAATCATTTCCAACTGATCTAATCTATCTGCAGGGTTGATTTAGACTTGGAATTAGTGCTCTGTGATTCAACGTGAAGCTTTGAAGCTTCTGGAGCTTTTGAAGCTTCTTTGCAACTCAATCTCTCTTCCAAACTCCACGAAATAGGTTATGAAACATTCCATGAACATCAACTGAGGGTATTATCATGTCTTTAGGTCAATTGTCTTGAGATTTACCATCTAAAGCATGTTCCAGGCATGGCGAGACAAACATGCTTCTCTTTCGAATCCTTGGATCAAATCTAATCCAATGTCCAAATTGACATCAAAATTGTGTAGAGGATTCCTACAACTTTCGATCGAGTACTCACTCAATTTGACCCTGTGAGTCACCGGGAATCAACATCTGAAGACCTGACTTGCGAACGCAACAGCTGAAGAGAACCGACTATCTTAGTCCCACATCGAGAACTTCCGAGCAAACGCCTGATGGGAACACCATCATGAGCCATAACTAGCTCAATTTGATCTGATTAAGTGAATATAAGCTCCTACAAATCCATCGGAAGGTCTTAAGGGCACAAAACACTGATTTGAGAAGAAGGCAAGATTATAGGGTTATTTTTGTAAATTTACCATTCTATCACAAAAATAGAATAACCACGGGTTTTCTTAGGGGTTAACTAAAGGTCAAAATGTGCTTTAGGGTCTAACAAGTGGGTTCATACAGAATGAAACGAGTTTTCATGCATTACGGGAATTAATGGACATCTGAAACCCTAAAAATAAACTCGCTTAATCTACTGAGGTTCTGGTCAAGAAAAAATTCGCCTAAACCCTTTAAATTCATAGAAAAATATTTTCTAGAGTTTAGTACCTTCAATTTGACCATCAGAACCAGTCTTGACCTAAAACAGAGTCACAGATAGACTTTGCCCTAATTTAGGTAATTGTTCAATTTCTCCAGTCAAACATGATCAAAACCTAAATCTAACTTCATCATTGGATTCCTTGGGTCCAAATTATGTTTGTACTAAAATTTGGGCCCAACTTGAGGTCATATTGACCAAGCTTGTATTTTGGTCCTGTATGGCTATTTTTTTCTCACACCCGTGCTCCTAACTTTCAAAAATATGCATTTGGGTCCCTAACTTTTGTCATATTCTTTACAAGCTGGTCCATGCTGCCATTGGTGTGAATGCACCTTGCTCCGGCAAGATTCGAGCGGAGATTTTTCGCTTGATTCTCAATCAAACCTTCCCAAATTTGAACCGGTGATTCTTTGTGAAATTTCCTTCCACATGAGATCGATCTTGGGCTCCAATTCTTTTCCAAAAGGTCTTGCGAACCGTTTGAAGGTTTGGCTATCTTATTTCGCGTGAACCTTCTGAACTTGGAAGCTTCTTTCTAAGCTTGGAAAGGTCTCCTATGGCCTATATAAGTGTGACCAATGCCTTACTGTGCTTCTCAGCAAGTCTTGGCAAGCCAAAAACCCTTGAATTTCCTTCCTCCGGCCACCAACGACCGCTACTCCGACTTCTCCGATCCCATTCCTCCGGTCGTCCAACGACCAAATTGGTCAGTCCTCTCGACTCTCCTCTTCGTCGCGATCCTCCCTGACCAAAGGGAGGACGTGCCTCTGCCTACCTCGCCGTCGTCGCCTCCCCGCTCTCTCCGTCTTCTCCGGCGTTAGTCAAACACAACCGATTGCCTCCACCTCTCTCCCACCTAGCTTAGTCCTTCTATTGCTCTCTCTCACTCTACTTCTCTCTCCCACACTCACAACACACGCATGACCATTGTATCACCTCGACTGCCTTCACCTTCCTCCACTTCGACGAAGCTTTGGTAACACCTCCAGCTCGCTCCACCGCACGAACCTTGCCGCCATCGCCTTGACTAGCTCCACCACGACTTCCTCAACAGAAGCCCTCTATCAATTAGGGCATGCACATTCTCCATCGCTCCACCAGCCAACCCACTTCCGCAATTCCCTCTCCGTCACCAACACACACACACCAACCTCTACATGCCCTCAGACCACCACCATCGCATTCACCATCACATGGCGAACCTTCTAAGCTTCTTAATTGGGGCAGTTAACTTGTGTTCATTTGTTTCAGCTATCAAGTTGCCTCCGCCATTGACAAAGCTTCACGCACACCTTAAAGAAGGTGCTCTTGCTTCAGACGCCCCAGGCATCACCTCCAAGTGGTGCGGAGCACTCGCTCCAGACTCCCAGGTCCCTGATTGGAGACCCCGAACGCAGTAGCTGCTCCAATTCGGTGAAGGAAGTTCACTGCTTGCTGTGCGAAGAATAGGGGACAAGATAGTCTCATATCGGATATGGAAGACTCCCCCGTGCGATTTAAATTGATTTTGTGCATTTGGCTTATCGCCTTAGCACGCACAAGGGGTGAGGTCCCCATACGCACGCCTCACCGCGATCATGCCACGCAGGTCTAGCCAGATCCAGTTAGCCGTCTATTTATCCTATTATAGTAGGGCTCAGAGAGAACAGAAGAAAGAGAGAGAGAGAGTTGGGGGGGTTTTTGCCCTCTGCTGCTCTCTACACAAAGAGAATTCGAAGAAGCCTTTGCTTTTGTGTTGCTGTGCCTGTGCCTCTCCCTGAGGTTTGAAGAGAAGAAAAGGAGAAGATTTGAAGGAGACCGTAGAGAAACCAAAGAGAAGAAGAGACAAAACTGAAGAAGGAGAAAAACAACAAGAGTAATGCCTTTGCACTGTAGCGTCAGAAGTTTAAGGCTATATTAACTTGATTGATATTGTGCTTCTCTTTGCTATTATTGCATAAGGGTAATTGATGATTTAAATCACCATTTTACCCTCTTCTTTTTGCACATTGCTACTTGAAATTATTGCTATATCATTTCGAATCAATTCTGATTGCAATTGCTCATATCTTTTACTTAGAATTGTGATTTTGAGATTGAATTTCTACTTGCTCCCAGTGAACGACCTTGGATTTCAAATTCAAGTATAAATTTTATCTATTTTTTGCACTAATTGTACTACAACGCGATGATTTTTAAACCCATTTCAGAGCATTTAACAACGCCTTAGTATAATAGGATTTTGTGAACCTAACGCTTTAATTGTCAAGCATTGGGCGCACAAAACCGATACCCTTCTGATCCTTCGAGAGCGCGTGCAGCGCACGTGAGCATATGTGTGTGCGTGCACCTTTATGCGTGGGCCCAAGTGTGGGCGTGAGCGTGTGTGAGCTTGATTGAGCCCAGTACTGTACATGGTTAAAATGATAAAAATCCATCTAATGAAAACTAGGCTTGGGATTAGTAGGGTTTGGTCCCACCCTTGCTGGTGCTGTATATCCATGAAAAGCCTAAGCCGCCCAGTTAACAAAGCTTTTGTTAAGTGAAGAGTTAATGTGAGTTTGAGTTCAAAATTTGGCTAAGTATGGAACACAAGAATGCACAGTAAAGGGAAGATTGAAAGGAGAGAACTGAGAAATTAAAGAAGAGAAGAGAGGAGGGTAAAGGGATTAGAGAGAGAGAGAGGTGAGAGAAACTAAGGAAGAGAAGAAGCTAAAGGCAAGAGGCAGAGAGCTTAAAAGAAGAGTGAAGTTAAGAGAGAAGAGATTAGAAAGAGTTAAAAGGAGAAATGAGAGAATTGAGAAATCAAAGAAAGAAAAAAGAAGAATTAAATAAAGAGAAATGAAAAGAGAGACATACGTCCGTTGCCTTGATTAGAAGTATAAATTTTATTTTTAAGTAGTATGATTTTCTTAAAAGACGTCTAATGGAGAAAAGAGAAGGCTGAGAGTTGAGAAGAGAGAGTGTTTGAGTTCTATTTTGTTTAAAAGGTATTTTATATTTGTTGTAATTTTTTCTTTGCCTTGACTATTTTAATAAACACTTCACTACTCTTGTCATTCATAGAAAATCTTTCATGTACACTTGTTTCTTATTAATGGTTCTTATTAATGGAATAGTTGCTTGATTTTACATTCAATCTTTTAAGTAATTATTCATGAGCTTAACATATTCTGTAATTAATAAAGTAATTAGTTTAAATAATAAAAATGATGGATTAAATTACAAATTATGCCTCCTAGTGAACTACCTGGACTCAACCAGTTAAATGAAATAAAATCTAAAATGTTAGGTTTGCTTGACGTTATACTACAATTGACGACAATCTAATGATTCAAGTTAACCTAAATCATTTCTTTATGCAATCAATTAAGATTAATAACCTTAATTAACTATGTTGAGAATTGAACAATTAACTGCTGACTTGGAGTGGCATTAACACCAAAAATAACTTCGACCTCTGCGCTTACGAGGGGTGGGTGGTGAATGTGCTGGGGCGCTCCGGGCATAGCTGCTAGGACCTGGCGGTGGTATTCAGTTGGCAAGAGCAGGGGGGATATCGCCTGCTCGAGGTGGTGGGCCACGGCATCGTTGGGCTCTGGGCCTTCGACGAGTGCCACATTGATCCCACAAAGATGCTGAAGCCCCTCCTTGTGGTAGTCTTCCGGGCTCTCCATGGGCCCCTTGCCCTTATCTTGGCCTTTGTTCCGCTTAACAAAGTAGTCCAGGTTCCCCTGCCGGATCTAAAACTCGATTTAGTTGTGCAAATTGCAGTAGTCTTCGGTGGAGTGGCCTCGGGCCTTATGATACTTATAGTAGGGCCCGGAGTCAGCCTTCTTCATTAGCTTAGGCAGAGGTAGTAGATATTTATTCGTAGACCATACTTCTGCCAACATGTCAGCTTAGTTCACGGCCAGGGAGTGTATTCCTTGAAATGATCCCACATGAGTTGGCGGGGTCCATTGTTTTGGTCCTTGCTTGGTCAATCATTCCTTTCCTCTAGGAAGTTAGCCTTGCGCTTGTTGAAGCGGTTGCCTCATGGAGGGAGATGGGGGCAGACTTACCCAGGGTCCGCATCTCTCGAACTGGGCTAGCATCATCCTCGGGCCCCTCTGCTAGTTGATTGCGGGAGCAGAAAGAGTCATCTTGCTTCGGGAACCTTGTGGCCTTATCCCAAAGCTCTGCCATATCCTTGGGTGGGAAGTTGTCGATGTCATACCAAAACCTTTGAGTTAGGAGCCCTGACTTAAAGTATTCAATGACAATGGCATCCTCTCGGGATTGTCTCTAACTCTCTACTGTTTGATGAAGTTTTGGCAGAACTTGTCCGCCGATTCCTGGAAGCAGGTGATTTATTTGGCCGACAGTTCGTTAAATCACTCATGGGCCATGCTAGACAAATAGGATGGGAATACTCTACAGAGTACTCCATCGGGGCAGCCGTGCACCAACATCATCTGGTAGTAACTCCCAACAAAGCTACAGGGCCATAACAGGTTGCTTGAATCTCTCAGGCAGGGGGGTTGTCATCACTTCCTAGATGAAGGGGTAGGTGGTGGCATAGGCTCGGGGGCGTATGCCCTACATGACCCTAGTAACCTGGCGGAAGATCTCAAGGATCGATCCCACGCTGCCGGTTGTGAGGGGTTAAGCCCCTAATATTTCCTTTGAGGAGGGTGGGCGAGGAGCCTTCACTAAGTTGGGAGGAGCTTCCCATTTCTGGCTATTAAGCTTGCGCTTTGGCTTCTCGAGCTGTTCACGCATACGGCTGTTCTCATCCACCAGCATGCAATGCACCTCAGTTGCTCGTCTTCGAGGCTTGGCTAGCAGGGCTCCCCCGGTAGGGTTGGCCGAACTCCCGGATCTACCTGATCTCCAGGAGCTTCTCCATGACTGAGATTTCATCAGTCGTCAAAGCCACTAGTTTAGCCTGAAACTGCTCCTCCCTCACCTATAGCTTCGAGAGGAGGTCGCGCTTGTGGTCCTCCGGCAGCTGGTCATCTTTTGCTTGGCTTGGCCGGCGGTGGGCGTCTCTTGGACACCGAAAAGCTTGACTCGGTCCAATCTAGCGCCTTCTCGAGGTCAACGCGAGAGGAGTTGCGAATCATGGGAGCCATCAGGAGGACCTCAAGAGCTAGGAAACGTTTTGAGTTTTAGCTTCTTGTTGGTGGCTGATCGGCACCTCGAGATTCTGAGTATCCGACTCAAGAATAGAAACGATCGGATCTCCTCCGTGGGTGGATGATCCTTCTTTTCGAGCCTATCGTGCAGTTTCGAGTTCGAGGTCATTTTTTGACCCTCATCAGTGGCTCGTTTATGCAAATCACTTTGATCATCGGGTTTCAACCTTGGTGGCATAGTCGAATCTATGAGCGTGAAGTTGCTGCTCTTTCCAAAGATTGGGGAAGCACAGCTAGATCTCCTCTATTTGGGATGCTTCTTTGTTACTTGTTGCTTTTTCAGTTTCCTTGTTTTATTTTGTTATAGTTTTGTCTCCTCCTTCGAGGAGTGAGTTCCCCTCTTTGTGAGGGCATCTGGTTGTTGTCTTCTCTTCCTTTCCCCTTAACTAGGGATATGTCCTGATGTATTAGATTCTTTGCCATTAATGGAATGCATCCTTTAAAAAAAAAGTAGGTCGTGGGTTAGAGCGTAATGGATTTGAGAGGTAAATTGATGTGTTATAAGATGTAATATTATTTTATTTAGTTTGAGAGTAGATGATAGATGCAATAAATAAGTTACAATATTATTGTATTTTGTTTGAGAGTAGAGAGTAAATGTGATAAATAAGTTGAGGATAGATTGCGATCGAGAGATGTCACTTGTGGGGAAAGGTGACAAGAACCTTGCTTTTTATATGAAGGAAAGGAAGGCCAAAATGTATTACCTAACGTTCCTGGTTTGAGGAACCATGTGTGGAGGAACTAAATTAAAGATGTCAAATAATCTCGCGAGGGACTCCATGAAGGTGTACTACGTCTCGGATGTAGTACTCTGCCAACTGTGTTAGTCCAAAAGTGACTCGGATTGGCAGAAACCGTGTCATCTTCGTCAATCTGTCCACTATCACCCAAACAGCACCGTGTCCTCACTGTGTCACAGGTAATATGTCACAACCCTCTCCTAGTTCCCTACAGGACCTGAGAACTGCTCGCCTCGACGATCCCCAAGACCCAGTCGTCCAACGAGAAAGAGCCAATTGCTATAATCATTCCACAACCACACGGGTAATGTAACTAAGCAGAAAAATATGTGACTGAAAATAAAGGAAAGGAAATAACAAACAACTGGCATCTCACATTATACAGCGGAAAGTATGAAAACAAGAATAACCATCACAATATAAACTGGTGGAGAAATACAACTATAAGCTACAAGTACCCACTACTAACAAAAACTCTCTGTAAGAAAAGCAGAAGAAACTACTACTGAGTTCGACTGGGCCTAGCTATCTCAGCAACCAGTGGCTCTGGTTGCTCGAATCTCTGACTTGAACAAGGTTATGAAATTTGTGGTCAGCTAATGCTGAGTAGAGTGGTGGTTAAAACATATTATTTAAATAGGCAGCTAACTAAACATGTATTTAATAGTTTATTTATCATCATCTGTTTCCAATTATCGTCTTTCTGTTCCAAGTATTCTAATCAGGTTCCATAACATTTCTCAATCTTCTTGTTCCCTAAGGGAACAATCTTGCTTGTAGTTTTCACGCAATGCAGGATGTACACGTGACACTCTTTTGGCCGGAAGAGTCCATCGTGGTAGTCCTACACCTGGTCTACTATCTAGAGGTCACGGTCGCGATGTAGCTGTGACTACGGCACGCGTGATAAGCGCACGGGTAGCTACCCTGCAATGGCACGTGGTCAGTCGTTTCTGCTAACGAGTACGCCCAAACGTACAGCATGGAACAGCATAGGGCCTTGCCCTCTCAGAACAGGGGTCTCGCCCCTCATAGTTCACGTACACTCGTTTGACCATCTCGGTTTGCCCAACGGGATAACAGGAGTCGGTGTAGGGTAACTAGTCCTAACCCCAGGCCCTGTGGGGCAACTAACTCCCTCCATACACTAAATAGCTCACCTTGGTACCACGTAGACGAGAGCCAAACAGAAGTCGATCTAGAGTGACTAAACCCACCCCGAGCCTCAACCCAAAGGGCGGTAAGCTCCCCTCTTCTCAAAAGGGATAGTTGCTCTCCTCGGTACTACGTACACGAGGGCCAGCTCACTTCCCTTAACCAAGTTCGAATAGCTGCCTGTAAGCGACATATTTTAAAACTTGCAGGTTTTCCATACTATGGTATTCCTAGTTTCTTTCTAAATTTCCCGTAGGGTTCGTACATGGACTTTCTTATTCCCATATCTGGTTCATTATACGAAAAGCAGGCAACTCAAATTCTACCATCAATTACTTAGTAGGAATAATGTAGTTCGTTTACAGGCAGCTCATGGTTTATTTCTTTTCAGGAAACAATAATTTAATCATTCACTAAATGTACATTCTTTTCTTTCAGCCCTAGGATTCATTTCACAATCCTAGGGTTCGATTTTATAGTAGCATGCATTTACCTCTTTTTAGTCCTAAGGTTCATCTCACAACCTAGGTTCAGCTAATTATACGCATGCAATGTAATTATAAATTCCGAGATTAGTGTGGGAACCACTATACCAGGATAACAGGGAGATGTGGGGACACAGTTGACGGAGCTTGCAATCCCCGTAAGTTCTGTGCACACCACGAAAAAACGACCTATCACATTGACCCATATGTCAAAATGAGCTCAGAACTATATAGACGTTATACCAATACGTAGGGAAACTCGAATGGAAACCAACGACGTTTTGTTTGCAGAAAATTGATTCTGTTTGAACCATGAACGGGCCCAAAAACACCAACTCTGATCAAAATCAGACGTTTGAAAATAGTCCAAGACGTCGTAAACAAACTCAGGGACTCACGTTGCTCGAGGCACCTTTTCTAGACGTTAGGAACTCCGTGCAGATGTCTGAGGGTGTCTTCAGACGTCTAAAGACCCTTTCGGACATCTAAATCTACCTCGATTTTCCTACCGGTGCGCTTCCCAATCCTCTGACATCCGTGCACGCATGGTCAGACTTTCGGTAGGAAATAAACAAAAATACGTGTTATTAGACATCTAAGATTTACCTACGGACGTCCGATCCGACGTTTGGAAGTCACTCCGGACGTCTGATTCTGCATGAAAATGATTCCGCAGAATCATTTCTGACCCCTTTTCTTCCCCGCAGAAGATGCAGCAGCTTCTCCACTCTCCCGCTCCTTCTCCCCTCGCTTAGCTGCAGGGCTCCTGCAGTAGCTTCGCCCCTCTGGATCCTCCTACGGCTGCTCCCGGCTCTCCGTTGCCTCCTCCTTTCAGCTGTGGTGTGGGGAGAATGGAGGAGGGACGGGGGTATATAAGGAGGTGGGAAGGATGGTGAGCGGCATGGAGGGGAGTGAGGGGACATGGCGTAAGGGTGAGGTACGACGTGTGTGAGGGGTGAGGGGGGAGGAGAGGGTGCATGTGTAGGGTGATGGTAGTGGCGAAAATTGTGGGGATGCCCCTGTAATTTTCCTTTCCCCCTTCAAAACACCAAAATAAAACCTAAGGGGTTTAAAACTGCACAAAAATCCCTACGAATTCCGGAAACGTCAAACGACCCTAGGAAATGGTCATTTCAAGGTTGATATCTCTAAAGCCTTCAATACGATTAGGAGGGTCTTTATTATTCAAATCCTACATTATATGGGATATTGTGACACATGGATCTTGTGGATTAGTCGTTGCATTTCAATCCATCCCGTTCCTCCCTTGTGAATGGGATTCCTGTGAGCCTCCTACACACCTCTTGTGGACTCGAACAAGAGGATTCACTATCCCCTCTTCTCTTCACTCTGGTAACAAATGTCCTCTCCCTCTTCCTAAAATTTCATATGAATGAAGGTCTTATTAGGGAAGCTAAGAGTGGGGGTGTACCCTTCCCCTCTCACCTACTCTTTGCTGATGACATTCTCATTTGCACCAAAGTTGACGCCCCCTCGATTAAGGGGATCAGGAATGCCCTCGACGAGCTTAGTGTCATGGCTAGTCTGCAACTCAATGGAAGCAAGAGTCACGCCTACCTCCCACATCATGCCAAGGAAAGATGGTACATTTGCCTCTCACTGGGTATCCTTATGGGGAGGCTCCCTTGTAAGTATCTAGGCATCTCCCTCGCTAAGGGGAGGATTATAGGTCACATGGCTGCGTTAGAGGACAAAATCAAGGAGATACTCAATGGATGGAGAAGAAAAATTGCTTTCTCAAATGGGGAGGGCGAAATGGATTGCCTAGGGAGTCGAAGGTGTTCTTCAATTCTGGCTAGCAAATATATCGGTCAAGGTGGGTATGTTAAATCATATCAAAAATATGGTTGCCAACTTCCTTTAGGATGGGAACCTTCATATTGTGGCATGGAACATTGTTTGCAAACCTCTAGATGAAGTAGGTCTTGGTTTCACTGTTTTTAAGGACCTTGAAACTATTGCCCTTCTTCAACACCTTTGGAGGTTATTCAATGTGGGGGACTCCATCAAGAGCTCTTGGATGCATTGCAGTCTTACAGATATGGAAATTTCACCTCCACACAAAAACATGCCTCAGATTCCTCTTTATGGGTTGATTTGCTAAAGGTCAAACCTCTTACTCTTCGACACTTCCACGCTAGAAATTCCTAGGTTTGGCCTTTAAAACCTTGTGGGAGTGTCTCTTCTAAAAACCTCTTGAATAATATTTGTGATCATGGGCAATCACTTGATGCTTGAAAGATAATTTGGGCCAAAAATCATGTCCCCAAGTGATCCCATCACGCTTGGCTTGCAGCACGTGATAGGCTTCCTACCCGGTTGAGATTGGTGAAATGGGGGATGAACATCCCTAGTGATTGCTTGGTTTGCAACTAGGAAGAGGAAGAGGAATCAGCCAAACATTTGTTCTTCAATTGCAACTATGCAACCAACGTCTGGAGGCTTCTTTGGTCCAAATTTCACCCCTCAACTTGCATCCCTCGACTTGCATTCCTGACTCCCCCGCTGATGCCTAGGTCATGGCCAAGCAATCCAACCTTGGCCTAGAAGAATTCTCCAAGATCCTTTCCGCTTCCATATGGAGTATTTGAAATGAGATGAATAACCGACTACACCAACAAGCGATTTCTACCCCTACTGCTCTAGCAGAATTGACATTAAAACATGTTATTGCGATCCATGTATGAGATGATGGGTTTCGTATTACTATTTGGCCAATTGCCCTTGAGCAAATTTTAGCTTTTACGTAAAACACAAAAATAAAAGACCATGGAAGCAACTTTCTTAGAGACTGTTTACCTTGTAGATTATTTCTTCTTTTGTGGGGATAAGCATCACTTACCTCGAATGTTATTTTAACACCTTCAGGTATTTAACATCAATTTGACCCAACCCATGTTTAATGGAGGGTATAAGATAAGTGCATCGTTTTCTGATTCCCAATTTAATCATTCATTCTGAAAATACTAACGGGGAATATCCCCACACATAAATACAGAAAAACGGTTATCCCACCTTTTTGCAAACACGGACAAGCAAACCCCTACAATAAACTAAGCACATAAAATTTGATTCCGACATCTTATACAAGCTCTTAAATTTTGATTTCGCAAGTAGAATATTTATTCTAAATCGTTTTGCCTTTTAAAAATACATTTTTCCGTACAAGATCATTCCAAATTTTTTTAAGGTGAGACCAAGGAGAAGGGCATATCTCTCCCAATGCTGTGCTTTGACTCAAAAAAAAAAAAAAAAGGTTGCAGACGAAACATCCGGCTCTAGTTTTTTGTGTGTGTTTTCATAATGCATGTCCAATGCCTTGTGTTCTGCATCCCAGCAATGATGGCAGTCACGCATACCCTTTGATGCCAACGAAAATATATCGAAGTAATGCCCGTTCCCCAACTTACGTTATTATACAAATTTCACACAAATTAATAGTACTTCACACGTTCACGTACATTTAGTTTACATGAAGACCTTGCAAATGAAATTATCAATGAAAAAGAGACGAAACTTGTAACAAAGGATTGTATCTTGCACCACCCTTTGCAAGTTCGTAAGCAAGCCTGAGATACGATGCACTCTTTCAATCGCAAAAAAGAATGCAAACAGAGGAGATGGCATTCACGAGTATCCATCCAGCATGATATATACATATCCGTGTGGTGCTGAGTTCCTCCTGTAGACAGCAAGATATTCAGCTACAGGTATGCAAATGAACGTATAGAAAGTGGCAAAAGTACAAGGCAAGCCTAAGGCCCAGGCTCTTTATACACTACCAGAATAATGATTTGGCAGACCTTGGTTTTGGTAGTCTAACTGACTCGCTCAGCATTGTCAAGTATGTGTGTTCTGGCAATTGGATTGGGTGGCGCCTATGGGAGTGGCACAATCTCCAACATATTTGCAGCATTCTCACAGGGATTGCACACTTATTTTCATTTGATAATAACCTTCCTTTATCATTTCAAAGAAAAATAAAAACTTTGTTTTATAATGTTGAAATAAATGATCTACCTTACTGAAAAAGGTAATCCTAACGTCTCTTGTACATACAGGTGGGAAAGGAAATATCACACAAAGAATCCTATTAGAAATAGAAAAATATATAACCAACTCACTAATAAACTCAATGGTAAAATAATTAGAATCTTAACAAAATTAATACTCTAACACTCCCTCTTAAGTTAAAACGTAAAGGATAATTAAGCCCAACTTATTACAATACAAAACTCAACTCTCTCACACATGACATCTTCCAGATGGAGAAGTAGATCACAGCACTAGTAGATGGGTAGGTAGGTAGGAGACAAACCCAAGCAATAATCGAAGTAGTACACGGTAGTAGATTCTAGCAAAAGTAGCAGCAATAGTAGGCTATGGTGGAAGTAGCAACGGTAGCAGATAGTAGGTTGTAGCAATAGCAATATCAATAGACTAGGAAATGTTCCTACGGAGGCACTAGTAGATAAGTAGGTAGGCAGTTAAGAGTGTTCGATCAAAATAACTAGTGGCAATATTATTGGCCACAAGTGTTGCGGCAATAGTATTGGCCACAAGTGTTGTGGCAACAGTAGCAATAGAGGAGGGCTTACTCCCAAATGATCCAACTCATCTATAGTAAATGGTAGAGAAGACTGCTCCATAGCAATCTTAGTAACAGGAGACTCAGCAATAGATGTCTTGTTCGCCCAAGTGGGCTTGTTGAGCTTGTCCCAGTACTTGTCAAAAGCATGATTTGTTCTCTTGCAATAAATATAAGAAAAGCAGATACGAAAGCCTCATCCATGACCACCAGAATGACCACCTCTCCCTCTAGAAACAATAAGGGGAAAAGTGTCAGGCATAGTAATAAGAGAAGCAAGTGGTGCATTACCATCTACCTTCTGGAGGCGGTTGTATATTGTCTCTAGATTAGGCACTAAGATAGAATTTGATCTTTGGCTAATTGGTACCATGGTGCTAGGCATCCAAAAAATAAGAGGTCTGCCACTCTACATGCTTAGTAACCTGCTTCTCGCAACAAACAGGCTGAAATATGACTAACTCTTTGAACAGAACGTCTGAAGTAGTAAAATACACAATTGAGGACATGTCACCTTGAGTGATATTCCATATACATCTGTAAATATCTACATAATGGAAGTTGCTCGTCTGCAGGGAGTACCTCTTCTCCAAAGATTCCAAATCTCCTTTTTATAGCATAGTGGAGGCAATAGTAGGGTTGATAATTGTAAGGATTTTGGGGAGAATATAAACTTTATTAATTAGAAATGAGAGGCCTTAACCCTCTTTATATAGAGAGAGAGCATTGGCATACATGGAAATACAACTAACATTTACTAAGAATAGAAATGACCTAAATGAAAAATAATTCAATCAATATCTCTCTGATTTATTTCCTAACACTCCCTCGCAAGTCGACTTGGATCAACAGTACTCAACAGTGGTAGAACAATCAGCTTCAACATCTGTATCAACTTGTCATGTTTCTACTTATACATCCCGCATAAGGCATTGGGTAAGTGAGAAATCATGACTAAAACTTGCACGTTGCTGCTCCTACGTCCAAGAACCTGAAGATGACGAGGCTTGGTTTTCTTGAGTGCGCATAAGGTCACACAGGTGCCATTGCTCTTACACCATGCGAGTTAGCGTACTATGCCTGGTTTCTCTAGGTGTACATAAGGTCACATTCGCTGCCATTGCTCCTACGCCCTAAGAGTCAGCCGAAATGCTCCCGGTACGTGAGAGTGCACCCCATCTACCTGTCTACACCAATCTGTCTTTTTTCTTCATTAAGTTATCTTCAAACTCAGGTGTCTCTACTTATATACCCTTACAGAGCCAATCCCTACTTGGTTTCTCATTAACTTGACATCTTGACTAGACTCCAGTCTTCTTTGCTTCTCTCGCTCCTTTACACACAATGACCAAAAAGAAAGGATCCAGAACTTTAAGGGCTACACGCAAATGCCCAAAAAAAAAAAGAAACCAGAAAACATAACTTCTAAAACTTCACAGGACCTGAACGTAAAAGACCCTAAAAACCCTTTTTTTTCTTTTGATTGAAATCAGAGAAAGAGAGGGAGATCCCCATCTTCGTTCTTTTCTTGACCACAGAGAAGGTCAAAGTCAAAGTTGGAGTGGCTTTGACGGAGAAGCCGATGGTGATGCTCTAATGGGACCTAACAAGTAGAGGTGGTACTAGAGATGGTCATTAGAGAGTCAACACGAGAAGATGAGAGAGAGGAGGACCAATGGCAACACTAACGAAGAAGAGGTTGATGATGGTGCTCCGGCGACACTCTGATCACCGGACCACCTTGGTTCAGTGGCTGGACCTCCAAGGAGTCGACAGAGACCCTGGGACCGACGAACGAACGATGGTTGAGAGGCTAAAAAGAGAATCTGGTACATCGCCTCCATGAGCGGCGACGGTCCAAGATAGGCCTTGCGATGGCACGTGGCCGACCTCGGGGCCACCAGAGGTGGACCCTTGGCGACCACCCCCAAGGTAATCCCTCACCGATGCATGGTCGGTGGCAGCACTAGTGAGTATTTTCCTCCTGGCGATGCCCCAACAGTGGCTACAGAGGAAGAGATTTACATGGAGAGGAGGTTGGGAGAGGAGAGAGCCTATTCAGTGGCTCATCAAAGACCGACAGCGCCATCGAAAGGCCTCCCCCCTCTAGGGTTTCTTCTTCAAATCTCTAGTCCGGAGAGATTGTTGGCTTTAATACTATGTTAGGATTTTGATGAAAATATGAACTTTATTGATTAGAAGAGAGAGGCCTTAACCCTCTTTATATAGAGAGAGGGCCTTGACATACATTGAAATACAACTAACATTTACTAAGAATAAAAATGACCTAAATTGAAAACAACTCAATTAATATCTCTTTGATTTATTTCCTAACACTACTGTTTATCAACTGATTCATAACCAGATAGTTATCTCTCTCCTACTACTTATACTTGGTAGCATCTTTGGGCGTAGGAGCCCTATTTGTCAATACATGCAACTTCTCTTGTCATCCAACAAATATGCAGAACACACATAACCAGAGAACATTGTTCGATGACCTTAGACAACTTAATAGTCGTCTCATGAACTAACACGAAGGCTAAGATCTTGGCCTAAGTAATATCAGTAGAAGAGTCAAAGCTTGCCATAAGAACAAGATGTGATAATCAAGTTAAGGTGCACAATTTCGCACACAATAATAGTCAATTGGGAATTAGTGATGCACGATTTAGTGCATAGAAGCGTGAAGCACGCACGTAAAGAAGCACAAACTGCCTAATGCATATGTTGCATGGGTAGATTATGCACATAGGGATGCGTGCAAGGTGAAAACAATGGGGCTACATGCCATATGGACCAGCAATAGTGGCATCAAACAGCGGTAGTCTGGGCAGCACTAGTTGGGGAGAAGGGGTTAGCAACACCAAGACTTGCTTTTAGGCAACACTGTTGGTCGAAGCAATGCCAGGCAATGTCGCAGCAAGGGCCTAGAGAACTAATAAGGCCCTCTGGCATCGAATCCAAGTAATTCGAGCCCTGTTGTAGCTACCTTGGGCTAGTTACGACCTCTTCCAACCACTGATCGGTGCTCTGACCACCAATCAACTAGGTAAAGGGTTGCTAACGACCCCTCTGGCCGATGGTTAGTCACTGGTGCCAACTTAGAGCTGATGGTGGCGATGGGTTGAGTTGTTGCCACCGATAGAGTTTAGAGGGCTAGGGTTTCATGTTTTCTCTTTTCTTTTTTTTTTTATGGGAGAGGACAAAAATAGATAAGGGATCAAGAATGGTAGAGAACCTTGACCTAAGACCACTACTTTTATATCATGTTAGAGAAAATGAACCATCTTAATAAAGAAATTAACCTTACCCTCTCTTTCATAAAGAGGTGGAAAAGGAAAAATTACATAAAGAATCTTATTAAAAATATAAAAATACATAACCAACTCACTAACAAATTCAATTCTAAGATAACTAAACTCTAAATAAATTAATACTCTACCAGAGAATATCATAATAGTGGTCCGTCCAATTTGTAATGTGAGATACCCTTTGCTGCACTAAAACTCAATGGCCCGATCCATGTCCAAGTTGTTTTACATTACCGTCCAAAATAACATGATCGGATCTTAAACCCATACAACTCAATAGTAGCAAGTCCTCTCGTAGATCACTCGTCAGCCTTGTCATGTCGGACAAAAAGTGGGACCTCGGAAATCCAGTGCTTAAAAATAAGTACAACAACGACACCTCCAAACCGCAACAGTACAGCTCTTGTACATACGAACAAATTCTACTTATTCAGAAATTCCTTGTTCCTGTTGTTCTTAATATGCCTAGAGAGAGAAAACTGGAAAATAATTGTCTGCAAATGGCACGCTTTCTGCTTTTCAAAGACTTCCGAATTCCGGGCTGCTAATACAGATATTTAAATACATATGGAAATTTAAAATTAAGTTTCGGAAATTTTCTTCTACTCCTCACATTGTTCTTAAATAATTTATTAATATTTCATAGATACCTTTTACATTTTGCTGGTTTAATATACTGAGTAGACACATAGCTGCTAGATTATGATTGATATCTTTCTTCTGCAGCAGTAAGAGATGAATTTATGCATTTCAATATCTGATATTTGTCAGGTACCTTTTGTAATAAGTGTAACCAGCAAAGCCAAGTCCCCCAACAGCAATAAGACCTAAAAGAACGAGCAATGTAATCAACCATCCAGACATACTGCTCTGCTTATTGGTACCTGTCTCATTGACACTGTTATCTACACAACTCTGGGTATTACAGAATTCCTGCCGCGGAGGCTGCAAAGGATAAAGTAAATGATAATAGTATAAGTAACATGCTACTGTAGAATTACATGTGATAAATTACCAAGTTAGAAACATTAAAATGCACAGTAATTTGATCAATGTCAAATCTAACAACACAGCAAGGATAAACTTTAAAATCAACATTAGCAGTTGTTAAAAGAACAGCATCTATCTAATTATTTGCAGACTACCAAGTTAGTAGTAAACATTTCGAGGTCAAATAATGCTCAGCTGAGACTCCCTGTACAACACAGCATGAGAAGAGGTGAACCCTTGGAGAAACGCAAGCTTAGTCTTAAAACATGGGGACAGGTGCAATAAATCTTAGCTGAAGCATGCAGGTCTAATTAACTCCAATTCAAGCAACCATTTGATTCAAACGATCAACATGTAAATCAATTAGAGAATTACCAATGTACAGAAACAAACAAACAATTCTGTAGACCTTCATTGCAGTCACGAGTACTGAGAAAAAATTAGGTACAGGTATGCCAGAAAGACCATTAACAAGTCTAACCAAATATATAAGATGCATAAACAAAATGGAGCAATGCTAAGTAGAAATTTTAGATAAACGCTGATCACCATTTCATCGGCCGAGCACTTGCTATCATCGACCGGATAATGTGGTATAGTAGTGTCCTCCATGCTTCCAAAGCAATCCACATCCCGATATCTAACACCACCACCACAGGGGAGAGAGCACTTCATCCATGGACCAGCAACAACCCATTTAAACGTTTCTAAAAGCAGGTATATTGCAAAAAAATGTGTAGATGATTATATCGGCATTAATATGTCAGGAAAACTTTAAGAAAGCATAGTAACTCTGAAGGGAAGGTGTAGATGCATTACCTTGCGGCTTTAACTGCATACTCAACTGTGAGCCTGTCTTACAGTAACCTATTTTCTTGTTTTTGTCTAAGATATAGGCATCTGAACAATCTGCACAGCATATATATTCTTCTCCAAAGTCTAGTTTTTTCTGGCATTTTGAGCACTCCTCTACAGCCTTTGGCCTTTCTGCAAAATGAGCCTAATAAAACCCAAAAATCTCAAAACAGAGTCTTCTGGTGCTTCATTAATTTGGCAAATTTCTTTTAAGTACCTTGGCCACTAGAAGGATTATAATTACGCTGCAACAGAATAGTCTTGCATTGCATGTACAAACATCAGTGATACTAAATGAGCATTGGATATCCCCACTAAATGCAATTAGTTTTGAGTAGGATGTACTCACATTACATGAGGATCACATGAGGCTAGTGCCCTCGATTTAATCTCCATTTCACCATTAGGTGTCTCATGTGCAAGGTCCAAAGAAGGTAAGATGATGAAGGATGTTACCATAACAGTCTCCTACATAGATAAATGCTAAGGCTAAAAAGGGGTTAGTATATTATATATGGTAGGCCAGAATCAACAAAATGTGTAAATATGTTCTAACATAGAGACCATTGTCATTTGTTTTGATTATGCCTTGAACATCCACACGCAATTTCACTCGGCGACATTTTTAAATGGGTCCTGATGACCTGATCGGATTTTCACATCTGATTACAGATCCAACTAGGCTCGTACCCTACCTATATGTGTGTGTTAGGGTTCTTGCGATCATTCCTCCTTTTCTTTATCCAAGAGAGCATCGTTCTTAGTCTCTCTTAGGATATTGGCGTGGGTTATTCTCCATATTTTTCCTTCTTCTATGGTGGAATATCTCTGTTTGCCTATTATTTTTCCCTCCACTATGGAGGAATTTCCACATAAATTGTTGTGGCTTGTAGCTGTGCTTTGGTGGTTGTTTGATCATACGATTCCCCAATAATTTCTATATAAGACAACAGAAGTTTAATAATATGCATGGACCAACGGCTGTTAAAATAATTTGGAAGCTGAACCAAACCAGAAAATTGATCTGAACTGAACCAAAAAATAGGTTTTTCTTTAAAATAATTTGGTTTCTCTATGTACTGCTCTGCTCAGTGGTGCTTGTTTTATTGACACTGTTATCTACATTGTAAAATGGCAAACACAAAAATCTCGAATAAGATTCTTCTGGTATGTTTTGCTAATTTGGCAAATCCCTTTTAACTTACTTTAAAGTGAAAGCGAGTTACAAGGCTGCTTTAAAAAAATTGTAATTAGTTTTGACAAGGATGTACTCATTACATGAGGATCAAGTGAGCCTAGCAGCCCAGTTTTAATCTCCATGTCACACCACATATTGTCTCACATGCTAGATACATATAAGGCAAGATCACGAAGGATATTACCATGAGTATCCCATATAGATAAATGCTAATGCTAAAGGAAGTTAATTAACATTGGACCCAGATTTAGAAAACAGTGCAAATATATTCCAAGTTAAAAACCATGGCAGTTTCTACAGACTTCAGGGGAAAAAGATATGCCTGGAGCTAGGGCTGTTCAAAAGGAAATGAAAACCACACTGAACTGGAAAATTGTCCTGAACCAACCAAAAAACAAAAAAAAGAAAAAGAAATCAACTTTGGGTCAGTTCGATGAAAGGTTCCCATTTCCTAGAAAACTGAAATCCAGATACTAACCAAGCCAGATTGATTTAAACATGTATATTAGAGTGGGTAAGGCCACTCCCAAATACAAAAATGCCACAAAACCCTATGACTTAAAGCATAGCAGTGCCATTCATAGAAGAAGCAACATTTTTTGCCTTCTATGCTGCCAACATGTGCTCCGTGCACTGCAAGGCTTCAGCCACTCGATGTCCCTGTTGTTGAGATATATCCTGTCTTTCACCTAAAGCACTGTGCATGTTTCTTTTCTCTTTTCATTTCTTTTTTTGATCTCTGTTTAAGTGTATGACAGATATAAAGGAAATAAAAGATGGCTCATAAAGTGAAACTTTGGTTGGTGTTATCGAATTGGTGGGGTCATGGGGTATGGCAGGTATGGTGGTGAAAACTGTTAATCCCATCACAGGGATTGCCCTTAGGTGAAGTTTAAGATGAAACAATCCCCAACCTG
Organism: Thalassia testudinum; assembly: GCA_037157565.1. Taxonomy (NCBI): domain Eukaryota; kingdom Viridiplantae; phylum Streptophyta; class Magnoliopsida; order Alismatales; family Hydrocharitaceae; genus Thalassia; species Thalassia testudinum. The sequence continues at coordinate 52,086,883 of JAZHRO010000077.1, read as the reverse complement.
TATCCCCTTTATTTTTCTCTGAAAAGGCCCCCCCAACTTGTATTTTGCTTCACAACTAAACTCCAAGCAAAAGAAGCCCATTCTAAACTCCAAAACCTTTACTAAAGTTTCTTCTCTTTTTCTTTATTTTTTTAATTAGTCTTTTTTTTCTTTCATCAAAATCCTTCAGATCACTTTTGGGTTTCTCAAGATAATAGATGAAACAGTCTGAACTGAAACAAACTGACTTTTAACAGTTCAAACTTTTCCTCTTTGAAAGGGAAAAGGAAGGCTACCCAAGGTTAGTAGCCATCCTGTTTCATTAACAAAAGAACAGGCTTACGTAGTGCTGTTAAGGATAACAATGACCCCACTCCTCACTGATTCTTCTGGTTCAAAATTGAACAAAAATCTAGCTGTTGACTAGTTTTATCTTTTGGTTTTCGGAAAACTGAAGTTCAGTTTGTTCAAGAAAAAAAAGGTAAAAACTAAAGCAAATGGATTTTGTACACTCCTTCATGGAGATGCATAATTTTGAACATAGAACTGTTCTGGAAGCACATTACAATCCATTATCATGTAATATAATAGTACTGGTAAGATGAAAAAATCTGAACTAACTTGTATGACAGATCATGCCTAAAGCCACAGCTGGCATCATGTTGACCGTACCGCCAAGATATGAAGCAGTGCAAGGGACATTACCAAGTTTTTTATCATTTACACCAAAAGCTTGTTTCTAATGGAAGGTGGTAATACTAACCAATCCAAAGATAGGACTTAAGCTATCAGTAAGCTATCAAAGATCAGTGGAAATAAACTTGAAGCTTCACGAGTTCTCAAAGCAGCCAAAAGAAATGGAAATAATTTAAAGAAAAATAACGCTGATGGCAATCCGTGACATCTGCAAGGATGTGATGTTACTTAGCGTATCTTCAACAATAACATTTTTAAAAACAATCACTGATTCCAAACTCTCTTCTTTCCTATCATGGCTTCTTTCAATACACCTTTACGGTACAGATACACCTCTACTATGTTACAGTCTTCCCCAAACAACACAAAAGCCCTACTAGTAAAAAAGATTCTAAGCATACAAAGATACCAGGATGTCAGGCATCTCTAGTTAATTGCCTCAGTCGGTTGAAAAAAAAAAAAAAAATGAACCATGTAAAAAATAGTAATAATAATCACAAGAACAAAGCATGGATGGTCACCTAATTTATCAGCTTACCTGGCATGCAGCAGTAGAAATGAGTATGGAAAGGAAGACATGGTGGAGTACATAGACCATGACAATCACCAGACTGGTCAACAGCAATGTGATCTGCACCACATCCCCACAACCACTTGCTTTGACATTCTTTGGTCCAGTAGCAACCTATAATTGACCACATCAGTTAGCCTATTAATAGAGGAAAATGCCCATTCAGAAATAACTCATAGAAAGAAATGCAAATGATTTCCTTACCTATACACACTTTCATACAACCAAAAATACATAAAAGGAGAAGCAATAAAATTTATATGTTTTTTTTTCTTTTGAAAAGGTATAAAACTTATATGTTATTGTCAAGATTTGGCGAAGTTCGGACCGTGAAGGCTCCTTGTGCGTGGGAAAAAGTAGTCCCACGTGGGGGCTATGTGCACGTGGATCAAGAGGAGCAACCTTGTGGTCGGTAGCCCCCTTGGTGGCTGGCACAGGTGGCCGGCTGCCTTGTTGAGAAGAGAGAGAGGGAGAGGGGTTTCTTAGAATATGGCATATTATTATGACTCACGAGATTACCAAAAGGGAAGGTTCTCTTTTATAGAAAGTACATATCCTTATTCTTGGAAACCAAAGATCTTATCTCTCTAATTAAATCAAATCACAAATTCTATTCCTAAAACACATTTACTAAAACTAGAAAACTTAACTCCTAAGCAAAAGACTCCAAACTTGGATTCCAAAACACATGATCGCCAGTCCTGTTAGGCTTTCTAGAGGCTTCCACGTGGACACAATTCACATGGCTTTATTATGTCGTTCCAACACTCCCCTTCAAGTCGAAGGCCAGGAGGCCGACGACTTGGTCTTCAACTTGTGAGGCTAGACGCCCCACCACTCTTCTTCTTCGAGAGCCATGCCCTAGGTCTTCTCTTTCGACATGTTGACGGTGAAGCCTCTTGCGACCTCCAAAGTCATTGCCTCTGTGGCAACCTGAGTAGTCATCGCTATGGTGGCCGTCGTCTTATCTTCTCGAAGTAAAGCCCGTAACTTCTCAAGGTCTTCATGAGTTAGGGAGTCCACATGTGAGGTGCTAGTAGCCCCACGTGATGGCCTCACAAACTTCTCCCCGCACTTGTCTTACAGATGGTTGTTGCATCCGCAGTGCTGACACTTTAGATAGACGCGGTAAGATCCACGCCCTCGTCCTTGTCCTCATCCACGCCCCACACTTGCCTTGGGGATAGCAAGTGCAAAGTTCTCTCTTTTCGTCGAGTCTTCATCCTCGACGATCTCCATCTTGACAGGATGGCAAAAGATGGTCTCGAGATCCATCCTCTCATCAAAAGCCAAGATTTGATCTCGAGTGGCTCGATAATGGAGATGCAACCCTTATAAAAACTTGGCGGATTGTCAAATCGCCCGAGTCTCCCCCTACTTGTCGCAACATAGTGGCTCGTAGAGCTCCAACTCCACAAATAATGCATCCATCTTCTCATAATATTTTGTCAAGGAGAGATCACCTTAACTAGTTGTCCAAATGCTGGTATAGAGGTCAGTAATACATGCATTGCTTGAAGTTCGAGCGTACCTTTTCTCGAGGGCCATCCAAATCTCATATGCGCTCTTTTTGTAGAACATGTCTGAAGCGATAGACGGGTCCATCAAGTTCATGAGCCAATTCATGACCATATAATTCTCATATTTCTTCTTTTTGTCGTCCTTCATTCCTGTGGCTCCTCCAAGAGAATGCTAAGTTTCTCTTAGACCCCAACGAATATTTTGAAAGTACGAGCCAACAAAATATAGTTGGACACCCCATAAAGTTTGATGGTTGTCCTAAAGACAAACCACCTTGCTCTCTCCCGATCCAAGCGTGCCTTCATTGACCGTTGCCGATGCTTCCGTCATCTTCACTAGTTCTTCTCCGCGTAAGGCGCCAAATCTTTTGAAGAAGACTTTCTCCAGAGACGAGAATCACCAACACATGGTCTAGAAACCATACGCACAAGCCTAGAACGATGGCTCTGATACCATGCCAAGATTTGACGAAGTTCAAAGTGTGAAGGCTCCTTGTGTGTGGGAAAAAATAGTCCCACGTGGGGGCTATGTGCACGTGGATCAGAAGGAGCAACCTTGTGGTTAGTAGCCCCCCTGGTGGCTGGCGCAGGTGGTCGATTACCTTTGTTGTGGTGGTTGGCTACCTTGTTGAGAAGAGAGGGAGATGAGTTTCTTAGAATATGAAATATTATTATGACTTAAGAGATTATAAAGAAGGAAGGCTCTCTTTTATAGAGTACATATCCCTATTCTTGGAAACCAAAGATCTTATCCTATAAGGAAAGATCTTATCTCTCTAATTAAATCATATCACAAACTCTTTTCCTAAAACACATTTACTAAAAATAGAAAACTTAACTCCTACGCAGAAGACTCCAAACTTAGGTTCTAGAACCCATAACTGCTAGCCCTGTTGGGCTTTCTAGAGGCTACCACGTGGATTGTCTACGTGGCTTTATTTTGACGTTCCAACACATCAAACAACATGTACCAGTACACAAAATTTTCACACCCATAACCAAGGTTCCGAAAATCAGCCACTTAGGCGGCTAGGCCACATATGCACAGGTGGCTCCTCTCCTAAATCGAATAGTCCAAGGCAGTTCAATGGTTGGTCCAAACCAACTACTAGAGCAACATAGGCGTATACTTGGTTGAATATATAGTCGATTTTCAAATAGAGAATTGGTTACCCAAAACCACACCTAATAAATCCCACCTAATATAACACAAATTTTGTTATACTACTTGAGTATGTTTATAACTTTGATTTTTCTTATGTTTGGGACATATAATTGGTTGACTAATAATTTTTTTATTTTTTAAATGAAAAGATACAAATCCACATGCTCGTCCACATACTCGCTTACATATTACACACTCTGCAATAACCCAACCGACTAATGGCATACCGATTTTTTGAACCTTGCTCATGATAGACAACAATCTCAAGTGATTTTGGCCCTTTGCAAACCATTATAAACCAAATGCCTCTTGGCTTTTCAAAACTCATTTTATATCCCAAAAGAACCATATTATCAATGATTAAGCTATAGCACAAGTGGGGAAAGAAAAGAAACAAGGATATGTTGTGATAAGCTAAAAAACTAGTAAAGAATGCTCTCACTCAACTAGTCTAGCAGTAATCACCTTTAGATTCCAAAAAGGAACCTAGATTACCAAGAGGTGTGATGTATCGAGGAAATGCTAATAATAAAATTTTCAAGCTAAGAAAGCTACCCCTTAAAAATAACTATGTTTCTTCCTAGCCAAATACCCCAAAACACCACCGGGACCTTAGCCTCCTCCTTCTCTGACCTGAAGGCATTCATCCCCACATTTTGTCCTCTCTTGAAAGAGCCCCAAAAGTCAGCCTGGTTGAAGTGCGAGATCCAACCAAGGCTAAAGCGTCTCCATATTTGCTCAAGGAACAAACAACCAAAGAACAAGTGGTTGATGTCCTCATCCTCCGCTCCATAGAGTGGGCACTATCTCTCCTCTTCCAGAACCCATCTTTCTCTCCACATCCTCATCATCAACTAACCCTTCTGAGTAGCCACACGAATATCTTGATCTTCAAAGGGCATGTCACCATCCAAATATGGCAACAGTCTCTAATGTAATCAATATTTGTTACTAGCCCCATGGTCCTCAACCTAGCATATGCCTTCAGCATAGAGAAATCTCTCCCATCCAAGAGCAATGTGTCCATTCCTCCTTTTGCTTGGTAACCCTCCAACTCCAGAAGCATTAGTTACAAATCATGGATTCTCTAGTCTGAAAGGTTCCCCATAAAGGTAGTGCACCAAGAACCCTCTCAACACTCCACCACCTTTATCTCCCTACTGGTTGCCAATGGAGAAGCCTTGGAAACCTATCTCGTAGACTCCCTTAGCCCATCCAATCATCCATTCAGAAGCAAAACGTGTCACTTGTGCCAACATATGGTGAGAAGAAGCATTGCACCTTAGGCGCCATAGGCCTTTGACAAAGTGAGAAGTGTCGTTCGAGGGCAACATCAATAGTTCCCAGTTCAATGAGGGCCCAAAACAAGCCTCTAAGACCCATCTCAAGAGATCTTGTCCACGCTCCAAGATCTTGGTGATCCACTTGACTAGAAAGTTGTCATTCGTTGTACCCTGATCTTTAACCCCCAGACCCCCTTCCTTCACATGTGTACAAATGTCTTCCCATACCACCATCCTAGCTCCTTTCCCAGATGAGTATAGTAAGTCTAAAAGAAATCCCTCATCAATCCAAATAATTTCCTTTCTACTTTCTATGGCAACTTGAAGATGGATGTGAAGTACAATGGCACAGAGGCTAGTACCGTCTTCAAGAGTACTAATCTACCACCTCTGGAAAGCACTTTGGAAGCCTACAAAACCAACCTCCTCTCCATCCTCTCAATGAGGGGAATCCACTCATGTGCCCAAATCTATTTGTAAAACAAAGGGAGGCCAAGGTATGAGATGGGTAAAGATCTTTGCTGTGTATGAAGAGCAACGCCACAACTAGTGACCACTTTGGGTGACATCTAGATGGGAACATAGGTGGACTTAGAAAAATTAATATGTAGCCCCGATGCCTCTTCAAACAACACTAGCAGCAAGCATAGTCTTCTTGCTTCTATCTCGGAGAACTCCACAAGAAAAGAGTATCATCTGCATACTTAATAATGTTTGCTTGTGAATTTGGAATAGGAGACAAATTGTAGTAATCATGGAAGGAATCGAATAAATTGTAACTTGTGAGATGTCTCCACCAAGCAGTAAGTTGAGGGATATGTTCATCTTGTATCTGTGCCACCACCACCGGATATAATTTCTCCCATATTTTGCAGCCAGAAGCTAATTACATTTTGGACTTGTTGGAACCAAGTACAGCTAGAGCTTATGGAACAGACATCTGATGGTCCAACAGTACATTGAACAATGCCTATAATACCATTTGCACAAACCAAGGTTATACTTAGAGATACAGCAACAATAGACTGTTGTGACTAACAGAGCCGGATAATGTTCTATGTAGACATACTAAATAAATCCACAAAAATAAAGTTGAAAAACGGCAATTTTTTGAAATGTGATGCTAAAAAGAAAGTCCAAAATATCAAGCACTTTACAGAAATATATTTTTACAGAAACCAAATCTACAAAAATATATTTGTCTTTTTGTACATTATAGATCACATACCACAATGAGTATAACTAGAGGTTGGAAAATAAGAAAGTAAAGCATAGACTTCTTAGGCCTACTTGTTCCTGCTGTAGAAAAATTATAAAAAAAGAAACCTGGGATGTCAAATGTGTCACACTTACACCATCACTGATGAGATCTTACTCATCTTAACTGCATTCGTATCAACAACAATAACAACTAAACCTTTTATCATATTAAGCAGGGTCGGATGGCAACATGAATTCTCTACCTCCACTAAGATCTATCACGGGCTATTCCTAAGCTTAGATTTTGAAGACGACTGAGGCATCAAATGACCCCTGCAGATATCCAAACCACCTTATGCGTAGTTACATTTCTACATATTTATTTCAGTAGCTTCTGTATAAGGCTGTCAAAAAAGCTCAAGCTTGATAGGTTCAACCCAAGCTTGGCTTGATAAAGGCTCACAAGCCCAACTCAATAGGTTAAGGAACTGACCCTGAGCGCAAAAAAATCAGCTCGATAAGGGCTCAAGCTCGCTAAGGGTAAGGAATAATGGAACCACAGCTTGGTTGGGGCTCCAAAGACTTGTATGTTTTTCTATGTTTTTTGTGTCTCTCCTAATGTAGAGAGATAAGACATGCTACAATCACATTTGAAATCATGACCATTACCATGCTATTCATGGCGTATTAAGTTTCTTGACCATTGAAGGTCATTTCGGACCCAACTTCAAATTTTGTAACTATCTATTAGGTATGTAGTATGCATGCATTTGACTTCCAATAGCAAATTCTGATGCAGGCAGTCTAGGAACTTGTATCTCCTTTATGACATATAATTTGTACGAAAAGTAGTGTTACTAATGTGGTTGAGAAGAGTAGATATGTGTAATTTTAAAATATATAAAATCACTAACCTAGAAATACTTAATTTATGACACTAATTTGACTTTATCTACACATTCAGGAGCACATTCAGGAGTTATATCTAAAGGTGTGAAGAAAAATCCTGGCTCGATAAGCTAGCTCAAACTCGGGTTCGAGGTTGATGAGGGCTCACGCACCTAGCTGAACAGCTTAATGAGTTGGGCCCAAGGCCAAACATTTGGACTTAGATAGCTTAACAAGCTGAACTTGAGTCGAGCTGGGCTCCGCACATTGGGCTTCATGGACAGCCCTACTTCCATATACAATTTTCAATCAGCTTAGGAAAATCCACAGAATCAACCCAAGCGAAACATGCAGCTCTCTTCCTACAATCGCCAAGAAGGGATCACCAGGTATGTGCTCTTCCTTTATTTACCCAGCAAACCTACGAATCAACGTGATCGGCATCTGCACATGCCTCACCTGTGCATCCTGGAGCTTGACTATCATTGTTGCGTACAAAACCATTCAGTAGGAGATCGGTTTCAGTTCTTGAATCATCCAGGTCACTTGTCAACTTAAGTTCCGGCAACATCATCTACAAACAAAGCAATCCTATACGAAGAGTCGAAATTCAACAACGGATCCACAATGCTTAAGCACGAGTTGCAAGAAACCCGATCCAAACTACGGAACAAAGATTTCCCCATGTACTTCGTATACAATTAGGATAACATTTAGCATCATTGATGTGCACATCCGCTAAAGTGCGTGTCGGTTCACCCAATCCAGGACCAACAGATTAGATGGGACCTGTCGGGAATCCCTAATCTAAACAACAAGATCCCTGAAGGGGGAAGAGATGGTGAAGATGAGAAAAAGCTCACCGTGGGAGGGGACGTCGGAGAAGGAGGGGAGAGGGAGCAGCAGATGGAGGAGGAGGAGGAGGAGGAGAGAAGAGAGGAGGAGTCGAATCTGATGCGCCATTTCTATCTCCCTTAATCTCTCACCTCTCCAGTGCTTCCTCCTCCTCCTCCTCCTCCTCCTCCTCCTTCCTCCTCCAGTGGCGACGGTGTGACTTCACAGCTAATAGTTTGGATGGTGAACCTCTCCCCGAAAAAATTAAAAAAAAGGGAAAGAATACTTTGGATGGTGCTCTCTCTCTCTCTCTCTCCCACGCTGTGGTTGTGCGGGAAGCGATCCAAGAGATCTACTGGCGTCCCGGCGGGAGGATTTTCCTTTCCCTTGTATGTTTTGTTTTCCTTTTTTTCTTTTTCTTTTCTTGTCTACATGAGTTGCAAATTTTGAAAGAGAAATATAATCGCATTGTTCAGCAATGATGGCACTCGGTGCTGTTATGGAGACCTCAGAGGACACCAAAATTTTTATATAATATGAAAATTATAAAATAAGTATGAAAATGAAAATAAAATTTTTATACAGAGATGTTATTGAAAATACTAACAATTACTTTCCTATCATATACTTTCTAATATTATTTTAAATATTATTATAAAAGTCATGCCAATTTTGTGATTGTTACCGTATTAATTGACTCCCTTGAATTTAATGATGTAAATTTAAAATCAAAGATTTTTTTTTATCCTAGATTCTTACTTTTTTCACTCCCCCAACCCCTCCTCCCTCCACCTCATCTTCCAACCACACTCCCATCGGCTCGTGCTTCTCCTCCTTCAACCCATTCAACTCCTCTGCCTTCCCCTCCACCAAGACAAGTAAACAAGTCAAGATTATCATTACGCTTTTATTTAGATTTCACATCAAAATGCAACAACCTAACGAGTGCTTCTGCACCTTTTTCCCTTTTCCCACACGTGACAAACCCTAAAATCCACCTCACAAATGCTCCATCATCCTCTTCCCACCATCCATCTCCTCTCTATCTTAATGACGATTAGCACGAACTGCATCAACAATCTCCCCCAACAAGATCCTCCTCTGCATCCTTTCCCTCCTCCCCACCATGAAGCAATGTGCCTCCACCTCCATCTTCATGCCAATGGCACCACCTCTAGATCGAAATCCCCTCCCTCAACTTCACCTCCTACAACAGCTCCCACTATCCTCACATCGTCAAAGGCACCCTCTTTTGCCATTGCTTCCTCATCCTATGCCACTGCTGCCTTTATGTCAACCTCTTCCCTGCCCACACCAAGTACCATAGGAGGTCATTCCTCAAGCTCCAACACTAGATCATCCTCACCTCAATGAAATCCATCTGCGATCTCCACATCGCCCTTGCCAACCACTTCAAGCTGCCCCCATCCATCATCCTCTACAGGTGCTCCCTTCAAGTCGTGAAGCCCTACTACTGTGACCTCACCGAGATCCCATGGGAGAACTACCTAAGAATCAAGCTATGTGGCTTCTCTTTCCTAGAGATCATCGTTCTCAACCACGTCTTCATATGCAACGATCAATTCCTTACCCTATTCCTAATGTGCCTAGGCTCTAGAGTCTGCTGATATCCAGTGAGAGCCTTTCCTACATCAAGTTGTCCTCCATCTCAAACCCAAACCACAAGGACCTCATGGTCATCGATGATCTACAGGGATTGGTCATCAACATAATTGTAATGGCAGTTGAGGAGGAAGGAGGAGAGGGGAGAGGAAATGATAGCCAAAGGATGAGGTGGAGGGAGGAGGAGGTAGGAAGAGTAGGGAGGAGGGGGTAGGGGAGGGTAGGGGAGTGAAAAAGGTAGAAATATACAAGGGTAAAAAACATCCTTACTTTTAAGTCCACCACCATTAAATTTAATAGAGTCAACTGAGAAAGTGATAATTGCGAAAATGATGCCACCTTTTCTAATGGCATAAAAAGCAATATTGGCAAGTAGATTATAAAAAAGTAATTTTCAAAATTTACAATAACATCTCTGTAAAAAATCTTATTAAAAAATGTCCAAGCATCCACCAAATGCAAAATGTTGATGACTCATTTCCAACAGTTTGGTGTACATATGAGGAAGGGATTTAATCCTCAAGAGTGCACTATATACAAATGATTAGAAGATACAAATGATTAAAAGAGATTCATTTCCATTAAACAATATACACGGATGCCCTTTTATAAGATGTTTAAGGGTATAATAATTACATGTAATTACTTCTTTTTGGGGAAGTGTAATCATTAGACTGATTCCTTAAGGACCTTGATTTATTTGTGCCTCTTCATCTTCTTGAGTGAATTATCCAACTCTGCCAGGTTGGCCCAAGTGGACTAGCTAGCTCTAGTAGCCAACTCAAGTGGCTAGGCAGTTTTGGCGAACTACTCAACCAAGGAGGGTTGTTGAATCTAAGCAAACTACACAGTTCAGGCAGACTGACCAATCCAAGTGAACTGCTCAAGTAAACTAGTTGATTCTAACAGCTTGAATTGCTTACGTGCCACTCAATGGGAATGGTTTATTTGTGAGCCTTTTGGCATTAGGCCTGCAATAGTGGGTTTGTGGGCCTTTTGGATCAATTTTGTGAGGATAATTTCTTTTCTTATCAAATAGCATGAACGATTCAAATGCTTAAATAAGTGCATATATAAAAGGTTGCATTATATTGTCTTCCACGTGAAAGTCTTGACGTGCATTTTTTTTTTTTTTTATGATGTTGTCTACTTGTATTAGGGAAAAAACCCATCCAGAGAAGGTAAATCTTGATTTGGATGACAAGTCGGAGAATGAATTAATCTGAATCACTTAGGTAGACTTTTCAAGATTTTGCATATACAACACCTTAGAAGTATAAAAAGAGAGTTGGCAACCGGACAGTGAATTAGATGTATACTTCTTATTTGAGTAAGTAATACAACTGTAATAAAGATCAAACAAGTGTTTTTGTTATAATAATGTCAATTTTGAATACCTGCATTCTATACTCCAAATTTAAGAAAGTATAGTATCGATGATAAATACTTTTTAATTTTGTAAAAGGAATCATCAACGTTTTCACGACCGGAACCTAGAATCTTGTTGTATAGTAGATTTATTATAGAAAAACTATAGTTACACCCTTAAAGAAAATAAGAAAATTCATTAAAAAAATGCACATTTCTTAACTCTCCTCAATATGGAGCATGTATCAACCATCCACAATTGGGAATAATAGTGATAAAGCATGACACAAAAGAGGGGCTTAATGAAAATGCAATATGGTCCTTTATATGACAAAGTAGTAGTGAAAGTATTTCATTTTTAAACCATATCTAGAAGTTATCGTAGAATACAATACTATTAGCTATAAACATTGTTTCACGATTTTCAGGAGACTCTCCACAACCCACTTCTTTTTGAAAAAGAAAAAGAGAGCAGACAAGAAGAAAAGGAAAAAAAATCAAGAAAATCTATTAACAAAAACTAAATCCATAAGATCTCAACTATGATCTAAGTAATGCACATAATCTAAACTATGAGTTAAGTTACATCTCTTGCCACAATCCTTCACTAAGGTTGCAAACTAATTCTGAATGACCAATCATTCATCCTCTATATTAGAGGTTTTACTATCACCTGTGAACATTTATAATGCAAAAATGATGTCAAAGAACGTGTTACCCATGCTGATGGTCACAACTTTTACTAGTACCTAAGTGATGGAGGAAAAACTGCATCTTGTGTACATCACATGCATACAATGAGTCGTAAGAGAGAGCCTTATGAATGGGCCTCTAAATAAGCACGCAGATCAATCCCCTCAACCCATATCTCACAAAGTAGAACATAAACCTCCCTAAAGTGTGCATGGGAGGTTTAGCCTTCTAGAGAATTGCACCATGGCATGGATCAAGGCCACAGTCCAATTTAGTATGCAAATCCTTAAATAATCTTCATCCATGCGATAAAACACCAGGCGAGCTGTAAGAGCCTTCCTGTAGCCAATACCATTTAACCGTATTAGCATACTATCACAAGAAAGAGTAAGCAAGGGAAAATAGCTAGAATAGGCCATAGCATTGCTTGCCTATGGTTAAGATTTTTAAGTAAAACAAAGCTCTACCATAAGGGAGGATAATGGCCTCCCCAAATCTACCAAATAGGTACTTGCACTTGAAATTATCTCTTTCCCTTCTATATTTTGCTCGTTGTAACCAGTCAGGCGAGGGTGCGCGGACTGTGGAGGGGCAAGGCTCCTGTTTGGTTACTGTGGAGGGGTCGGACCCCTGAGAGGGCTCTTCCATATACTGGTTCCGTGCTGTGCTTTGGGCGCACCCGTTAACGGAAACGACTGACCGCGTGCCAGTGCGGGTTAGCTACCTGTGCGTTTATCGCGCGAGCCGTAGTCACCGTTACGTCTGTCAGTGACCTTGGGGTGGTTGACTGAGAGTAGGATCACCATGGGGGACTCTCCCGGCCAGGAGAGAACCACGTGTTACTTCTACTTTTCGGAAAAAACTGCAATCAAGATCGTTCCCACGAGGAACATTCGAGATCAAGTGAAGGATCTGAGAAATAGATAAATTGTGAAACAATAGAAAGACGTAAATAAAGGGAGAAAGAAAATAAAACAGCTACTGTACACTTTTTTTTGCTTCTTTAGTTTTAGCTGCCACTCTACTCAGCATTTCGCTGACGTGTTACACTCGTTACTTTTCAGGACAAGGTGTTGAGCGGCCAGGGTCAGTGGCTGTAGAGGACGCTGGGCCAAGTAGGGTCCAGTAGAGTTACCACTGTTCTTTTGTGCCCCTTTTTGTTCCACTGTAGTGAGTAGTTCTTGTTACTCTCTGTACTTTTCTTTACTTGTAGCACATGTTATGTTATAATTGTTGTTCTACTGTTGTGGTGGTATATACTGTAATGGTTCCTTTTCTTACTGCTGTATTTTTTTACTGCTAGTTATATTCATGCTGAATGTGATTTATTTTACTGCTCTTTTGGTTACTTCCTCGTTGGACGACTAGGTCTTGGGGGCGCAGCCGAGGACGAGGTCGGCGAGGTGGGCGTGCCGTTGCCGACGCCTCAGTGGACTAGCCACCACTCCCGGGCGTCCAGGCCCAAGACCTCGCCCAGCTGATACGGGATATTGTGCGAGAGGAGCTCCGCCCACTGCCCCGAACACCTCCCCCTGGGGCTGCGGAGGGGGAGTCTTCTGTGGGACCACCCGACGAACGCGGCGTTGGACACGGGGGAGGGGATGGGCCGCCGCCGCCCCCACCTTCCTCCGACACTTCTATGCACGAGGCACCTTTGCCTGGAGGTGCACCAACATCCCCACTACAGAGCCACTCCGAGCTCTTCGGACAGTTCCGGAAGCTGAAGCCCCCCTCCTTCAAGGGGGATGAGGACCCGACCGAGCCAGAGGACTGGCTCGAGCAGCTGGAGAAGATTTTTGACACCCTTCGCCCCCCCGGTGGAGTGCCGCATGGCCTTTGCTACGTACCAGCTGGAGAGTGCGGCACACAGGTGGTGGAGGGCGGTCCGGGGACAGGAGAGGGACGAGCCGACCTAGGACCGGTTCGTCGCCCTCTTCTGCGAGCAGTACTTTCCCCAGACGTGGCAGGACCAGAGGAGGCGAGAGTTCCACACTCTCCGCCAAGGGATGATGACCGTGAGCACGTACTGCACGCGTTTCCTAGAGCTGTCCCGCTTTGCAGCGACAGCGGTAGCCACTGAGGAGGAGCGCCTTTCGAGGTTCACTGAGGGGCTCCGGCCTACGATTCAGAGGTATGTCAAACCCCTGAAGCTGCCTACATTTTCGAGGGTGGTGGAGGCAACCATGACTTACGAGGAGACCAACCCATCCGCGCGAGACACTGACGGCGGGAGGAAGAGGCCCTTTCAGCCAGACTTTTCACAGGGCCGGCGAGAGAGGAGGCACGTGGCGTCCGCAGAGGAGCCGTCACGTTTTGCAGGGCCATCCGTGGCCTTTGGGGGGCCTCGACAGAGGCCAGTCGCCAGCACCGGAGCCCCGCCCAGCCGACAGCAGGGACCCACTGAGGGCGGTAGTCGGGTTCCCCTCTGTTACCAGTGTGGCCAACCGGGCCACATCAGGAGGGACTGCCCGTCGAGGGAAGGAGGTCAGCAGATACTTCCCGTGCAGAGCATTGGAGGGCACGCAAGAGGCCACGATTCCCAGGCGCGAGGAGGAGGACAGCAGTCACGAGGAGGGTACCGGCCAGCACCTGCCCGTCCGACGCAGAATGTGGCTGCTTCGTCCGCACCTAGAGCTGAGGGGCGTATCAACGCCCTGACACACAGGGATGCCAGAGCTTCGGGCTCGGTGGTGGCAGGTATGGTTTCAGTTTCCAGCAGACTCGTTTACACACTTTTCTATTCTGGCGCTACGCACTCGTTTGTCGCCTCCAGTTTCGCAGTTAGTTTGGGCCAGGACTATACGCTGTTAGAGAATCCGTTCGTAATCAGAGGTCCGAGTGGTCATCTGTTTGTAGCTGAGGAGGTGTACACGGATTGCGAGGTCAGCGTCGGGGGACATAGCCTGCCAGCTGACCTGATTATGATACAGATGGAGGACTTTGGCGTAATTCTGGGGATGGACTGGCTGTCCGCTTACCACGCCTTGGTGGACTGTTTTGAGAGGAAGATTGTCTTCTCCATGCCGGAGTTGCCTTCCTTCGAGTTTCACGAACAGCCAGTGGACGGAGGCTTCAGGTGCATTTCGACACTTCAGGCGGCAAGACTTTTGAGCCAGGGGTGTGAGGGCTTCCTAGCTTGTGTGGTGGCAGAGCCCAGCCCTGTGGCAGACTTCCAGAGCATCCCGATGGTCAGAGAGTACCCTGACGTGTTCCCAGACGAGTTACCAGGACTACCGCCCGAGCGTGAGATCGAGTTTTGTTACGAACGGGTGCCCCAGACGTCTTTTAAGACATCTGGGAGGTGGCGCAGACGTCGGACAAGACGTCTGGGATCGTTTCCAGACGTCTGGAAAATAGTTATTTTTCGCACGAGAGATTCGTCTGCGCGCCTGTGCGCGTAGACCCGCGATTCCTCTCTCTTTCTCTTTTTCCCTCTCTCTCTGCGGCTGCAGACCTGCCGCGCACTCTCTCCCTCCTCCTCGCGCGGCCTTAAAAGGCCACGCCTCCCCTCCTGTCGTCTCCACCGTCCCCTTCCTCTTCTCCTTCCTGTGCGCGAGAGCGAGCGAGCGCGAGGGCGGCAGCGGCGGCCGCAGTGAGCGCGGAGGAGGTGCGACGTGCGAGGGCGAAGCTCTGCCGTGAGGGCGAGCTCGCCGGAGCGGCTTGGCCGGCCGGCGGAGGGTGCAGGGGGCGCGGAACGACGCGGAGAGGGACCTGCTGCGGTCTGAGCAGCAGACGCGCGTGGTGCGACGCGGGCGGCGTCGCGAGCGGAGGCCGAGTGGCGCCCTGATTCTGGAAAAAATTTCCAGAATCAGACGTCTGGGTTGATAGCCAGACGGCGAGGGAGACGTCTGGAATCTCATACAGACGTCTGAAAGGTGAGTATTCCGCTTTCTTCTTCCTTCCTGTCGACTGACCGTACTGAGGGAGGGAGTTGGCTGTGCGCAGGCTCGCTGATTCGCCATCCTTTGCGAATCAGACGTCTGGAAGTTGTACCAGATGGCTGGAGTGACCTCCAGACGTCTTGGGTGACCATCGGACGTCTGGGAGCTAGGCCAGACGTCCCTGCAGACTTCTGGACGTCTGGGAAACCACGCTGAGCAGGTAATTCTTTGATCCACTTTTTAAGACGTCTGGAAGAAGTTCCAAATGTCTGATTTTACACAGTGTCGTCGTTTTCGACCCGTTTAGGGCCCATTCGGGTTCCGTTTTCCGCGATTCGAGTTGCGTTCTTTTCAGAATTAATTCCTCTACCCATCTACAGTAGCTATACACTATTTTGAGACTTTCCTTTTGTTTGATCCTTGTGATAGGACCTCGTTCAGTTGCAGTCTTGGGAGTCGCGGAGGCACGCGGGATTCCCGATCACGCCCCCATTACTCCCGTTGTACCTGGTAGAGTGGCTTTAAGTTATTAATAAAATCTGTTAAATTATGAAACCATAAATAGAGCCTAGTACACTGCATGAATCCTAGGAATGAGAAATAGATGGAATGATAGATCCTAGGATATGGCATGAATCCTAGGATGGGAAAACTAGTGGAATGTATAATACTGCAGTCTTGGAAAATGGAAAGAGATATAAAGCTGCCTGTAATTTGAATTAACAACTGCCTGTTGTGAATAGATAACGTGGTTGAGAACATGGATTGTAAGAATGTGAAACTGGAAAGTGAAACCTGGATGTTTGAGTAAAAAGGATGGAACCCTACGGGGAATTAGGAGTGGAACTCCTGGAAAGGGGAAGGAATGGAACTGAGATGTAGTTTGTACTGTCTCTTGGGTACGCAGTACCAAGGGAAGTACCTGCACCTGTTTAGTGCAGAGTGGGGCCAGCCACCCCAGGGACCCAGGGTTAGGATTGGCCGCTCTGTACCGACTTGCTGGCCCTCGTGTACGTAGTACCGAGGAGAGCTACTAGTGTTAGGAGAGTACTAGCTACCCCACGAGCCCCGGGGTTCTGCTAGCCTCCTTCACCGACTTGTTAGGCCCACTAGGGCAAACCAGGGTAGTCAGGCGAGGGTGCGCGGACTGTGGAGGGGCAAGGCCCCGGTTTGGTTACTGTGGAGGGGTTGGACCCTGTTACTGAGAGGGCTCTGCCCTGTACTGGTTCCGTGCTGTGCTTTGGGCGCACCCGTTAACGAAAACGACTGACCGCGTGCCAGTACGGGTTAGCTACCTGTGCGTTTATCGCGCGTGCCGTAGTCACCGTTACGTCTGTCAGTGACCTTGGGGTGGTTGACTGAGGGTAGGATCACCACGGGGGACTCTCCCGGCCAGGAGAGCACCACGTGCTACTTCTACTTTTTGGAAAAGACTGTAATCAAGATCGTTCCCACGAGGAACATTCGAGATCAAGTAAAAGATCTGAGAAATAAATGAAATAGTGAGACAATTGAAAGATGTAAATAAAGAAAGTAATAGAACATAATAGCTACTGTACACTCTACTGTTGTCTTTAGTTTTAGTTGCCACTCTACTCAGCGTTTTGATGATGTGTTACACTCGTTACCTTTTTCAGGACCAGGTGTTGAGCAGCCAGGGTCAGCGGCTGCAGAGGACGCTGGGCCGAGTAGGGTCCAGTAGAGTTACTACTGTCTTTTGTACCTCTTTGTTCCCGTTATAGTGAGTAGTTTTTGTTTCCGCTGTACTTTTCTTTACCTGCAGTTCATGTTATATGATAAATGTTGTTCTACTGTTGTGGTGGTATATACTGTAGTAGTTTCTTTCCTTACTGCTGTACTTTCTTACTGTTAGTTATATTCATGCTAAATGTGGTTTATTTTACTGCTCTTTTGGTTACTTCCTCGTTGGACGACTAGGTCTTGGGATTAGTCGAGTCGGTCCGGTTCTCGTGTCTCGTAGGGACTCGGGAACCGAGTCGTTACAAGTTTGAGATCTCACTAGTACCAGGGACCAACCCCATCTCCACCGCGCCATACAGGATGGCACCGCTTGAGCTACGAGAGCTCAAGTCTCAGTTGCAGGACCTTTTGGAGAAGGGTTTCGTGAGGCCCAGTGCGTCTCCCTGGGGAGCCCCGGTACTATTTTTGAAGAAGAAGGATGGTACCCTACGCCTTTGTGTGGACTACCAACAGCTGAATAGGGTTACCATCAAGAACAGATATCCGCTGCCGAGGATCGACGACTTGTTTGACCAATTGCGGGGTGCCACGGTGTTCTCCAAGATCGACTTGAGGTCTGGATACCACCAGTTGAGGATCAGGGAGGCAGACGTCTCCAAGACAGCTTTCCGCACCCGATACGGAATCTACGAGCTTTTGGTCATGCCGTTTGGGCTGACCAATGCCCCCGCTGCTTTCATGGACCTGATGAACCGGGTGTTTAGACCGTACTTGGACCAATTCGTGGTGGTATTCATTGATGATGTACTCATCTATTCTCGAGATCGGATGCAGCACGGACAACACTTGCGGATGGTTCTGGACACTCTGAGACGACGTAGGATGTACGCCAAATACAGCAAGTGCGAGTGCTGGTTGAGGGAGGTGACCTTCTTAGGTCATGTGATCTCTGGAGACGGCTTGGCGGTGGACCCAGCCAAGGTCGAGGCAGTGCTCAGGTGGGAAAGACCGCGTTCAGTCACTGAGATTCGCAGTTTTCTGGGACTGGCAGGCTACTACAGACGATTCATCAGAGGTTTTTCACAGATCGCGCGTCCTATGACACATTTGACCCGAAAGGACGTGCCCTTCACTTGGACGGATGCGTGTCCGGCGTGTTTTCAGGAGCTGAAGGAGAGGTTGACCTCGGCTCCCGTGCTTACCATCCCTGACAGTAGTGGCGGGTTCGTTGTGTACACAGACGCCTCCTTACAGGGGTTAGGAGGTGTGCTCATGTAGAGGGGTCACGTTGTCACTTACGCTTTGCGGCAACTGAAGCCCCATGAGTATACCTACCCTACCCACGACCTAGAGTTGGCAGCTGTCGTCTCCGCGCTGAAGACCTGGAGACACTACTTGTACGATGAGACTTCGAGATTTTCACAGATCACAAGAGCCTCAGATACCTTTTTGATCAGAAGGAGCTCAACATGAGACAGAGACGTTGGTTGGAGCTCCTGAAGGACTACGACTGCAGCATCTCCTACCACCCGGGAAAGGCCAATGTGGTGGCTGACGCCTTGAGCCAGAAGGCGCCCACACACTTGGCCAGTTTACAGTTACAGAGTTGGAGCCTCTTGGAGGAGGTGGGCAGTTGGCGACCCCTGGAGTTACGGGGGCACTGTGGGGCAGTGACTGTGACACGACAGACTAGGCCAAAGCTGATGGACCGCATCATCACAGGACAGATGTTTGATCCGTACTTGCAGTCCTTGCGCGACAGAGTACTGTCAGGAGACCCAGGGGACTTCTCTTTCACAGAGCAGGTGCTACGCCTGAGGGGACGGTTGTGCGTTCCCAGGGACGGGGAGCTGTTGAGAGAGCTCCTGACTGAGGTACACGGTTTCAGATTCACCATACATCCCGGAAACACGAAGATGTACCACGACTTGAGACGCGAGTTTTGGTGGAGGGGGATGAAGCGGGATGTGGGTGAATTCGTGCAGCAGTGCTTAGTGTGCCAGCAAGTGAAAGCCGAGCATCAGAGGCTTGCAGGGCCGCTACAGCCACTTCCAGTGCCAGAGTGGAAATGGGAGAGCATCACCATGGACTTGGTGGTGGGTTTACCTGTTACTCAGCGAGGACACGACGCAGTCTGGGTAATTGTGGATAGACTGACAAAGACGGCACGATTCTTGCCAATCCGAGACAGTTTGGGACCAGCACAGTTGGCAGAGAGGTATATCTGCGACGTGGTACGACTACACGGAGTTCCGCGGGAAATCGTATCCGACCGGGATACCCGCTTTACGTCCCAGTTTTAGGCTGAGTTTCAGCAGGTCTTGGGGAAGCGGTTGAGGTTTAGTACAGCTTACCACCCCTAGACGGACGGGCAGTCTGAGTGCACGATACAGACACTTGAGGACCTCTTGCGTGCCTGTGTACTGGACTGGAGGGGCTCTTGGGAGGAGCACCTACCCCTGGCGGAGTTTGCATACAACAATTGCTATCACTCGAGCATCGGCATGGCTCCCTACGAGGCTCTGTACGGACGGAGGTGTACGACACCCTTGAGTTGGGTTGAGGTGGGGACCAAGTGGGAGGTTGGCCCCAGGTTGATCCGGCAGAGTCAAGAGGTAGTCGAGCAAATCCACAGGAGACTCCGCACTGTCAGGAGCAGACAGAAGAGCTACGCGGATCAAAAACGCAGAGAGGTGCAGTTTGAGTTTGGGGACCACGTCTTCCTTCGTGTTTCGCCCATGAAGGGCCTACAACGGTTTGGGGTGAGAGGGAAGCTCGCGCCGAGGTTCGTGGGGTCCTTTGAGGTCCTAGAGCGGGTTGGACCCGTTGCTTACAGACATGCCCTTCCCCCTCAGCTTTCTGGTGTGCACGACGTGTTCCACGTGTCCAACCTCAGGAAGTACGTAGCCGATCCCAGTCACGTACTGAGTCACGAAAGCGTCGAGGTGGCGACGACATGACCTACCCTGAGCGGCCAGTGCAAATTCTTGACCGAGCCGTCCGCAGTTTGAGATGAAGGCAAGTACCCCTGGTGAAGGTTCTGTGGAGGAGCTAGCGGTACGAGGAGGCTACCTGGGAGCCTGAGGCGGCAATGCGGGAGCGGTACCTGGAGCTCTTTGCGGGCACGTCTTTCGGACCGGCTTCGGTCCTCTTTAAGTTTGTTATGTTTTTATATGACATTTTTTACGCACCCTAGTTAGCGTAAGTTTCGGAGACGAAACTTCCTTTGAGTTTGTTATATTGTTACGAACGCGGCTTCAAGACATCTTTTAAGACGTCTGGGAGGTGGCCTAGACATCTGACCAGACGTCTGGAACCCCTTCCAGACGTCTGGGATTTGATTTCTGCGGCACGCGCAATTTCGTCTGCGCGCCTGCGCGCGTAGACCTGCGACGTCTCTTTTCCCCTCTCTCCTCCGCAGGCGCAGCGCTGCCCCCCTCTCTCTCCCCGCGCAGCTTTAAAAAGGCCTCGCCCTCTCCCTCACTCTCATCCCCTCCGCTCCCTTCTTCTTCTTCCAGCTGGTGCGAGAGCGAGCGGCGGCAGCGGCAGTCGCAGCGAGTTGCGGGAGGAGGTGTTACGCGAGGGAGGAGACGCTCGACCGTGAGGTCTCGAGCTTGCCGGGGCAGCTAGAGCCGGCCGGCGGGGACAGCCGCGAGTGTGGAGCGTCGCTGGAGGGCTGCTGCAGCTCGAGCAGCAGGCGGACGAGGCGCGGCGCTGCCGTGCGTCGCGGGCGGAGAGCGAGTCGAGCTCTGATTCTGGAAATTTTTCCAGAATCAGACGTCTGGGCTTCCAACCAGACGACGGTGAAGACGTCTGGAGGACTGTCCAGATGTCTGGCAAGTAAGTTATTTTCGTCCTTCTTCCTTTTCTGCGACCGTTCGTACTGAGCACGAGGAGTAGGTACGTGCAGGCTCTGAGATTCGCATCCAACGCGAATCAGACGTCTGGCCGCAGTGACAGACGAAGGGAAGGACTTCCAGACGTTCGGGGTGACCATCGGACATCTGGGAACTAGGCCAGACGCCCCTGTAGGCTTCTGGATGTCTGAGAGACTACGTAGAACAAAGGTACCATCTGACCCACATTTTAAGACGTCTGGAAGGGGTTCCAGACGTCTGATTTTGGACTCTTTCGTCGTTTTCGACCCGTTTAGGGCCCGTTCGGTGTCCGTTTTCCGCTTTTCGAGTTGCATTCTTTTCGGCATAAGATCCTCTACCCGTTTCTAGTAATTATATACTGTTCTGAGAAACTCCTTGTGTTTGATCCTTGTGTTAGGACCCCATTCCATTGCAGTCTCGGGAGTTGCGGAGGCGCGCGGGATTTCCGACCACGCCCCCAGTACTTCCGTTGTAGCTGGTAGAGTGGCTTTAAGAATTATTAACATAATCTGTTACAATTATGGAACAATTAATAGAACCTAGGGCATTGCATGAATCCTAGGAATGAGAAACCAGATTGAATGATAGATCCTAGGGTATTGCATGAATCCTAGGGCTAGAAAACTAGATTGAATGATAGATCTTAGGGTATTGCATGAATCCTAGGGCTGGAAAACTAGATTGAATGATAGATCCTAGGGTACGGCATAAATCCTAAGACTGGAAAACTAGTGATATGAATATAGATATTGCAGTCTTGGAAAATGTGAAAAGGAAATAATAGCTGCCTGTAAATTGACTTAACAGCTGCCTGTTATGAATAAATGAACATGATTGAGAATATGGGTTGTAAGAACGTGAAACTGGAATGGTGAAACCTGAATGTGCTGAGTTAAAAGAGCTGGAACCCTACGGGGAGTTAGGAGTAGAACTCCTGGAAAGAGAATGAAATGGAACTTAGAAAGAAAGACGTGGAGGTGTGTTGTCTCTTGGGTACGTAGTACCAGGGGAAGCACCTGTTACCTGCTTAGTGCAGAACAGAGCCAGCCGCCCCAGGGACCCGGGGTTAGGTCTGGCCACTTTGTACCGACTTTTGGCCCTCGTGTACACAGTATCGAGGAGAGCTACTAGTGTAGAGCAAGTACTAGCTACCCCACGGGCCCCGAGGTTCTGCTAGCTCACCTACACCGACTTGTTAGGCCCACTGGGCAAACCAGGGTAATCAGGCGAGGGTGCGCGGACTGTGGAGGGGCAAGGCCCCTATTTGGTTACTGTGGAGGGGTTGGACCCCTGTTACTGAGAGGGCTCTGCCCTATACTGGTTCCATGCTGTGCTTTGGGCGCACCTGTTAACGGAAACGACTGACCGTGTGCCAGTGCGGGGTAGCTACCCGTGTGTTTACCGTGCGTGCCGTAGTCACCGTTACATTTGTCAGTGACCTTGGGGTGGTTGACTGAGAGTAGGATCACCACGGGGGACTCTCCCGGCCAGGAGAGCACCACGTGTTACTTCTACTTTTCGGAAAAGACTGCAATCAAGATCGTTCCCACGAGGAACATTCGAGATCAAGTGAAGGATCTGAGAAATAGATAAATTGTGAAACAATAGAAAGACGTAAATAAAGGGAGAAAGAAAATAAAACAGCTACTGTACACTTTTTTTTGCTTCTTTAGTTTTAGCTGCCACTCTACTCAGCATTTCGCTGACGTGTTACACTCGTTACTTTTCAGGACCAGGTGTTGAGCGGCCAGGGTCAGCGGCTGCAGAGGACGCTGAGCCGAGTAGGGTCCAGTAGAGTTACCACTGTTCTTTTGTGCCCTTTTTGTTCCACTGTAGTAAGTAGTTCTTGTTACTCTATGTACTTTTCTTTACTTGTAGCACATGTTATGCTATAATTGTTGTTCTACTGTTGTGGTGGTATATACTGTAGTGGTTTCTTTCCTTACTGCTGTATTTTGTTACTGCTAGTTATATTCATGCTGAATGTGGTTTATTTTACTGCTCTTTTGATTACTTCCTCGTTGGACGACTAGGTCTTGGGATTAGTCGAGTCGGTCCGATTCTCGTGTCTCGTAGGGACTTGGGAATCGGGTCGTTACGGGCATGAATCCTAGGACTTGAAAACTAGATTGAATGATAGATCCTAGGGTGTGGCATGAATCCTAGGACCTGAAAACTAGATTGAATGATAGATCCTAGGGTGTGGCATGAATCCTAGGACCTGGAAACTAGATTGAATGATAGATCCTAGGGTGTGGCATGAATCCTAGGAACAGAAACACTGAAACAAATGTCTTGAATGCCTAAATTTCAGTTTTGAATAAGTAGATAGAATAATAATAATTGCCTGTAATTGGATAACAGTTGCCTGTGAAATGTAGTGTACTGTTGCTAGTAACTGCTACATGTAATTACTGTTGTTTGGAACCTAAATTCGAGCTGCTTGTATATATAAATTGGAAAAGAAATATTAAATGTGGAAAAACGTGCTATATGCGACCAAAACTGAAATGATGAAACCTAATATGGCTTGGCCTGAGAAATATGAGCATGAACCCTATGGGGAATTAGGAGTAGAGCTCCTAGAAAATAAAATAGAATGGAACTGGGAAAGTGGATGGGGAAGTAAGCTGGCCCTTGAATACGGAGTACCAAGGAAAGTGACTGTCCCCCTATTTAGTGCAGAGCGGAGCTAGCCGCCCCAGGGACCCGGTGTTAGGTCTGGCCACTTTGTACCGACTTTTGGCACTCGTGTACACAGTACCGAGGAGGGCTAATAGTGTAGGGAGAGAGCTAACCACCCCACGGGCCCCGGGGTTCAGCTAGCCATCCTACACTGACTTGTTAGGCCCACTGGGCAAACTAGGTTAGTCAGGCGAGGGTGCGTGGACTGTGGAGGGGCAAGACCCCTGTTGGTTACTGTGGAGGGGCTGGACCCCTGTTACTGAAAGGGCTCTGCCCTATACTAGTTCCGTGCTGTACTTTGGGCGCACCCGTTTACGGAAATGACTGACCGCGTGCCAGTGCGGGGTAGTTACCCGTGCGTTTATCGCGCGTACAGTAGTCACCGTTACATCTGTCAGTGACCTTGGGGTGGTTTACTGAGGGTAAGACCACCACGGGGGACTCTACCGGCTAGGAGAGCACCACGTGTTACTTCTACTTTTTGGAAAAGAATGCAATCAAGATCGTTCCCACGAGGAACATTCGAGATCAAGAGAAAGACCTGAGAACTAAATCATGAAAGAGTAAATAGAGAATAAAGAAAGAAATTAAAAGCAGCTACTTGTCCACCTTTACTATTTTTCTTAGCTAGCTGGTTGCCACTCTACTCAGCGTTTCGCTGACGTGTCATAATTGTCACCTTTTCAGTACCAGGTGTTGAGCAGCCAGAGCCTATGGCTGCGGAGGGTGCTGGGCCTAGTAGAGCCCAGTAGTTGTACTTTCGTTATGCCTATTTTTCTGTTGTAGTGAGTATTTCTGTTGCACCTTATACTCTTTTATTGTAAACTTTATATTTCTGTACCTGTTTTTAATTCTCTACTGTTGTGGTGGTATGTACTGTAGTAGTTCTTTTCTTTACTGTTGTACTTTTGTTACTGTTAGTTACTTGCATGGTGAATGTGGTTTATTTTACAGCTTTTTGGTTACTTTCTTGTTGGACGACTGGGTCTTGGGATCAGTTGACTCGATCCGATTCTCGTGTCTTGTAGGGATTCGGTTACCGGGTCATAACAAGGAGGCTGCTGGAGCTCCTCCCGTATGAAATCCCGGATCAGCTGGGCGAGGTCCGAGGCCTGAACGCCCGGAAGGAGAGGTGGAGCTACCCCGTCCTCAGCCATCGCTCGTCCTCCCCTGCGACCATGCCCACGGCCACGACCGCGTCCACGGCCCGCCCCAAGAGCTCCCTGGCGAGGCATCTCCTACACGGAGATCGAAGAAAAGATGGTACTGTCAATGACACTTTGATTACAGAGGGAAGGTAAGACTCGAAAGCGATAATCAAGACCATACGTTGTGATGGGTATCCAAGCTACAAGTACAAGCGTGGTTATTTCCAAACCATTTGGTTCATTTCTCGGGATGACCTTACTCTGATACCATCTTGTCACGACCCGCTCCCGGCTCCTTATAGGACCCGAGAACGGCTCACCTCGACGAACTCCAAGGCTTAGTCGTCCAACGAGAAACAACCAAATATCATATTCATTCCACAATAACACGAGTAATGTAACTAGCAGAAAATATAAAACTGACAGTAAAGAAAAAAAACAGCAACCACAATATTATTACAGGCCACCAGTGGAAAGTAAAAATATAGAACATAGCCATCACAACCGAGAACTGGTAGAAATATAACAGAAAATAAGCTACAAGCACTCACTATAGCAAAAACTCTCTACAGTGGAACAAAAGAAAGGAACTATGGCTGGGCTCGACTGGGCCCAGCACCCTCAACAACCGGTTGCTCTGGCTGCTCGAATCCCTGACCTAAACAAGGTTATCAAATCTGTGGTCAGCTAACGCTGAGTAGAGTGGTGGTTAAGCCATTTACATGCATTTAAACAAGCAACTAACTACACAGGTATGTGTCGGTTATTATTATCATTCATTTCCATTCATCTTATTTACGCGTTTCTGAGTCAAGATCTCTAATTAGGATCCATAACAGTGCTTAATCTTCTTGTTCCCTAAGGGAACGATCTTACTTGTAGTTTTCCTACGATGCAGGATGTACACGTGGCACTCACCTGGTCGAGAGAGTCCCCTGTGGTAGTCCTACACCTGGTCTACTACCTCGAGGTCACGGTCGCGACGTAGCAATGACTACGGCAGGCGTGATAAGTGCACGGGTAGCTACCCCGCACTGGCACAAGTTCAGCTGTTTCCGCTAGCGGGTACGCCCAAACGTATAGCACGGAACAACACAGGGCTTTGCCCTCTAAGAACGGGGTCTCGCCCTTCCACAGTCTGCGTACCCTCTTCAGACAATTCCGATTCGCCCAGTCGGCCTAACAATGAGTCGGTGTAGGGTGGCTAGTCCTAACCCCGGGCCCCATGGGTAGCTAGCTCCCTCCATACACTAAGTAGCTCCCTCAGTACCACGTACGAAAGCATTGAACAGGAGTCAACGTAGAGTGGCCAAACCCACCCCGGGTCTCAACCCAAGCGGTGGCAAGCTCCCCTCTACTCTAAAGGGATAGTTGCTCTCCTCGGTACCACGTACACGAGGGCCAGGTCACTTCCCTTAACTAAGTCCGAATAGCCGTCCGTTGGCAACAGGTTCCAAAACCATCAGGTTTTCCATACTACAGTACTTCTAGTTTCTTTCTAATTCCTCGTAGGATTCATACATAGACTTTCTCATTCCACATATGATTCAATAAATGCATAACAGGAAACTCAAGATTTCACAATCACGTCCATCATAGCATATGTTTCTGTTTATGTCATGGTTCATTACAGGCAGCTCATGGTTCTCTACTTTCAGGAAACAACAATTTAATCATTCATTAAATGCACATTCATTTCTTTCAGTCATAGGGTTCATTCCATATCCTAGGGTTCGACTAATTCTAAAGCATGTAATTTAATTATTAAATCCAGGATTAATGAGAGAACCACTCTACCAGTTAACCAGGTGGAGTGGGGCCTTAGACGATAGCTCCCGACGTCTCCGCAAGTCTCGTATATGCTACAGACTGGAGACCTATGACATTGATTGATAGGTCAAACTAACTCAAAATGGCATAGACAAAGTATCATTATGTAGAGAAACTCAAATGGAAGCTAACTACGTTTTGTTTGTGGAAAATCGATTTCGTTTGGGCCCTAAACGAGCCCAAAAAATCAACCCTGATCAAAATCAGACATCTGGGAAGAGTCCCAGACGTCTTAAACGATCTGAGGGACTCACCTTGCTCGGGACACCTTTTCCAGATGTCTGGAACTTTGTGTAGACGTCTAAGGGTGGCTTCATACGTCTGGAGACACTTCCGGAAGTTTGAAACTACCTCAGTCCTCGCACCAGCATACTTTCCAATCCTCCGACATACGCGCGTGCACGATCAGAACTTTGGCAGGAAAAATCAATCAAGAAAATGCACTCTCAGACGTCTGGGATTACCTTTGGACATCCGATTCAACATCTGGAGGTCACCTCGGACGTCTGATTCTGCGGAAAAATGATTCCGCAGAACCATTTGCGAGCCTCTTCTTACCGTAGAGGCTGCAGTAGCCGCAGCACCACCTCATCCTCACGAGTCGTTCGCTCTCAGGCCACCAGACTCTTCTGCTCTCTACTCTCCCTCTCCTTCTCCTCTCGCTAGGATGCTGGTGTGAGGACGAATGGAGGAGGAGGGGGGCATATATGGGGAGATGAGGCATGGAGGAGGGGATGGTGGAGAGCGAGGGAGGTGAGGGTGCCGCACGGGGATGGCAGGCATAAGGGGTGAGGGGGGAGGAGAGGGTGTGCATGGGTAGGGGAGTGGTGGTGGGGAAATTACGGGGATGCCCCTGCAATTTTCCTCTCCTCCTCACAAACCCCAAAATAAAAACCTAAGAGGTTTAAAACTGCACAAAAACCTCTACAAATTCCGGAAATGCCAAACGACCCTAGGAAAGGGTCATCTCATTATACGTAAATAAAAAAAGTCAAAAAGTAGGAAAACACAAGTATTGACGTAAAAAGTAATGCGAGGAAATTTGTGAGTGCTGCTTTCGTATTTCGCACAGCATTGTGAATGTGAGCTCACTTGATAATTGATATTTATTGTAAAGAAACAAAAGAATGTAAGGTTTGTTATGTGGTGGTCTCTACCACATTGAAAAAAGCTACCACACTACTTTAACCTAAAACGCACAAGTGATAAAGAACTTTGCACCGGTGATAAACTACTTTGCATCAATGATAAATTATTCTGGGTGATTTTGCATAGGTGCAAAAGTGATAAATTATTCTAAGGTGTCTTTGCACTGGTGCAATCTCATTTTGCATCAGTGCAAAATTATTCTAAGGGTAGTTTCACCTGTCCAAAGTGATTTTACACCCTTTGTAAAGTGATTTTGACCTATGAGTTTAGGATTTAGGGTTTAGGTTTATGGGAAGCGATTTCACGTATGAGAAGTGAATTTTCACTTGAAATGTCATTTGTCACCTTAGGGTTTAGGATTTAGGGTTTAGCAAAAGATTTAGGGTTTAGCTTTGCTAAACCTAAATACTAAAAGCTAAACCCTAAACCTTAAGGTGGAAAATTCACATTTCAAGTGTAAAATCACTTATCATAGGTAAAGAAACACTTGAAATTTAATTTTGCACCGGTGTAAAGTAAAATTGCACTGGTGCAAAGTAGTTCAAAATGAGATTGCACCGATGCAATCTTACTTTGCACCCGTGCAAAATTATTTTCAAGGTGCAAAGTGACTTTACACCTGTGTAAAATACGATTGCACTCGTATAAGGTGGTTTTGCACCAGCGCAAAGTTGTTCCAAAGGTGATTTTAGTAGTTTGCACCCGTTCTAAAGTGGTTTATCGTTTTCAACAGTGATAGACCCTATCATGTGTCAGCACTTTTTTTTGCATAAAAAGGAAGGATGCAGGCTAGAATCACATTCACACTATTGCATGTCAACTTTTACGTTTCCCAACCTGCATAAAAAAAAAAAAAAGGAACTAATATAACCGAAGCAACAACAAACAAAAAAAACACAAATTGCAACTCCACCTAAATGAATATTAAGTTTTTTTTTTAAAATGGGGGAAACGTTACCACCACAGTTGGACATCATTTAAGAGAAATAAAAAGGCAATACAACCTTTACCTTTTGTTTCTGTGACCGAGCAGGAAAAACCCAAAACCCTAAGGTTTCAATTGAGGGAGGTGGCTGCGGTGGCGACAACCACACAAGGCAAAGAAGTTGTGATCGGTGTGGTGGTGATCATGTTGCGGCTAGGGTGGTAGCGGGGATCATGAAAATTGCTCTGAAACCCTCTTGCAAAGAAGAACAATGATGTATGTATTTTGAGTTTTTTGGAACTCCGATGTAGACGTGATTTTCTTCTTCATTAATATCTTTGATGGATGGGAAACCTATCTCTTTATAGATGAAGGTCAACCCTTGTCTATCGTCATCTCTGTCCCTTAATCACCTTTGTATTTCGATAGAATCGACCTCACATTCATCACATTTGACGGAATTTATTCTCCTCTTTTCAAGATTTTTCTATAATCTTTTTTACTACTTCCAACGTAAGGAACATTTTCATGTCAGTATTTGGCAAAAAATAAACCATGAGATCGATATGTATTCATATCCATATTCATCACATATTCAAAACAAATACTTGCATCCAGATAATTCATATTCGTTAAAGCTGGAAAAATGACACTTATATCCTCTTTAAATAGATATGATCACAATTGGAAATGGTTAATCCACATCAGATTGCATTCTCTGTCATTGGTGCATCAAAAGAATTGATCGAGAAGATCATGTGCATGGGATTTCATGTTTTAGCTTCCCTGACTAATTTCAACAGAAAATTTGAATCAAATCCCTCACACTGATGGGATTTACAGCAATAAAAAGTCAAACAACGTTATTTTTTCTCTCGCATAAATAGCTTGCCTTCCAGATGACAGGGACCGTGAAGTAAACCTCAAATTATTTTTATCTACTATTTATTTACGAGCAACTTGGGAGAAAGAGGCAAAGTGGAGAAGGGAGGAAAGTAGCGTGTGCGTGGTTATGTAATTGTCACTACATTTAATAGGAATGGGCAGCTACGGTGACATATTTCTGGAATTCCATGTGAAAGCAAGCCGAATATTTTCCTTGAAAAATGCGTGATATTTCCGCGGACCCAAATGGTTCGCACCGGAATGGATGTATATCGTTGCCGCAGAGCCCACAGAGCCCTCTTCGTTGAACGGTTTCAAGTACGACGAGTCAACTTTTTCTTTATATATATAATTTTAATTATATTAAAATTGATATATTTTTATTAATTTTTTAAAAATTAAATATATAATCAAAATTAAAAATATAATCTCAACAAATATATTTATTTCAAATTTTAAAGTTATATATATTTTTTCACTCTCTTCTTTTATTTTTTAATTTATAAGAAAATGATAAAATTAGATTATTAATTTAATTGAATCGATCGATTTAATTTAATTTTAATTGATTTATATCATTTTTAACTTTAATCATCTTAATCGGTAGATCCGATCGTTAAGGTACCGACTAGTTGAACCCATCGATTCAATTTTTGAAGGTCACTGGTAAGACAATCCAAACCATAGAGACCACCAAACACGTTATTTAACGACGAATAAAGGCAATTTTCCCGACCCAAGCGATATATCTTTGCGTATTTTTCATTTTATAGAGTTATATCTCCTTCGCTGCACTTTATTTATCGTCCTCATGTATATGATGCACCCAATTTAGATTGCAAACCAAAGGCGGTTGCTCATGTTTCGTAAAATGGCTTAAGAATTATGTTGTTGAAGCGTAAAATTTTGCAAAGCTAAATAGAAATTTCCTCAAAGGCCCTCCCAACATCTACCATTCCACCCTGCAGCCATCTATAAGTTTCTCTCAGAATACCAATTCTCTAGAAGGGGAGTGCCTGTGTGTTTCAATGGATTCAAATGCAATTGTTGTGCTACGCGTTTAGGATAAAACGTGGATTTTAACTCGACGTGGGAGATGGTCCGAAAAGTCGCCATCGAGGAAAGAAGCATTGTATCGTTTTCGAAAACATTGTTATAAAATTAAGAAACGAAGTTGCAATTTAGAATAAAAACTGCAAATCATATTTCACAGGGGAAAAATCTTAAAAACTGGGATGCACAACTTTTCAATCGTTCAGACACCTTCGACAAAATTAATGGTTTAAAAAATAAATCGGTCGTTGAATTGATAGTGTGCTGGTTTGATTTTTTAAATAGTTTAACCGATAATCTGGGTAGGTTAAATATGTGATGACGTTAACATGTGTAAAAATTGAAAAAAATTAAATTGTAAAGTTTTTAAATTAGTTTATATTGATTTAAATTAATATATAATAAAAAATTATTAAAGATATACATTAGGAAAAGTTATTTGTAACTTTAATTATATTAAAATTGATATATTTTTATCAATATTAAAAAAATTAAAAATATAATCAAAATTAGGTACATAATTTTAAAAAATATATAGATCTTTAAATTCTTTTAATAAATTCTAAAATCACATGTATTTATTTTTATCTTATTTTTTTATTCTCAAGAGAATGATTGAATTACTTAAATTGATTGATCTGATTTAATTTTTATCGATTTATATTAATTTTAATTTTAATCAATTGAATCAATATATTCAATCAATAAGATACTGATTTTTGATTAAATTGATCGATTCAATTTAATATTTAAAATATTTAATAAAACATCATCATATCATCTTGGTTTTCCACACTAACCCATCCAAGGGAGGCCAAAGAGACACGAAAAACATTAAAATGCACACACAGAAGAGGATGGCCGCATGAACATAGTTGTATATCTTATCGGAAGGATCAACGTATTGCAAAAAGAAAATCCAGGCACCGAAATTACAATGTTAGTATTCGAGGGGCTTCTTCGGAAGCAATCAGGTAGTTGGAGGGCCTTGATGCGAGTTACCCCCATCATTCTTACCATCCGTTAAAGGAAAACTCTTGGGTGAATACGGTCGCGTACATACGGTTATACACATCGTTCCTTATATACTTGCGTAGACGAACCGCCACCGTAGAGTCCATCACCGCCGATGAAGACATGTAGGCGCGAATCTCTCCACGTGCAAGCCGATCCTGGGCTCGACCACGGTTGGCGAGTCCAACGTGTAAAAATGCTCCGTGCATTCCCATCCACGGGCGAAGTCGCAACCAATCAATCGGATACTTTCCTACTTGCTCCCGAAAACATCCCTACAATGATTCTTGTTTTTTATCAGGGTATGAATACAAAAACGTAAAAAGTAATATTCTTTCTACGATGTAGAGAAGTGGACGTGATAAAAAAATAAATTTAGAAGTAGATGACACATGATAAAAAAGTAACATAAATTAAAACTAAACATTATTTTTAAATAAATCATCTTTATAATCATCTTATATCAATAAAAAATTATTTTATATCGTTAAAAAGTTATCAAAATTAATTTTTAAATCATTTTAAGTTATTAAAAAATTATTTTAGATCAAAATAAAATTATCAAAATTATATTTAAAATAAATTTATACTAATGGAAAATCATTACGAAATCATCTTACCTGAGTTCATTTTGATGTAAAATTAAAGGTCACCTTGCGTTCGTTTCAAAATGATGGTAATTGTTTAAGTGGAGACAATTCCATTGTGGAGCAGAACCTATATATATATATATATTTTTTTTGAGTGTTTTCTTCATTAAATGGGAGGTGTGTGATGGGAATTACGTTCTTCACGTGCAAAAGGCACAGAATGAAAGGAGAAAAGTACCCCCGCTTTGGGGGTTTCATTCATATGGTCGTCGGACGTGACATTTGCAGTTGGGCATTAATCGTGGCGTAGGGATATGATGACGTGACAGGGATTTATGGCTAAATTGTGAGCTTTGTTATGAACGGAAGAGTTTTTCGTAATAATTGACATAGGGCGTGTTTAGCCACGAGAATAAGTTAGTGAAGTAAAGACCGGTGGAATAAGTAAGTAGAGAAATAAAAAAAAAGGACTGGTGGAATAAACTAATTTTTGATGTTTGTTTGTTTAAGTGAATTAGGATTATTTTACGGAAGTTGTAAAGTAATTTTGTGTTGGATTTTTTCTTTTTTTCTTTTGCTGCGACGTAAGTGACAGGTGAGTTGAGTGATAGATAAAATGGATTGATTCACCTAGCTCACCTGTCAAACATAGGTCTATGGAGATTTACGTAAGGTAGTTGGTAGATACATTAAAAAATAATAACTTTAGCCCAAAATGAGTCGTGAAGGAAGGGAGATTTGTCAAGCCTGTGCGCGTCTCGGGATGGAGCCGAATTGTTGTCTTCGTTGGGTAGTCGTGTTGAGAGAAGAGGATTTATGCATTGGGTTTATCTGTGTCATGGGATAAATTTTATAGGTAGTGAAATTGAGAGATAAATTTGAGATAAATTGATTTTGATATTTAAGAGAGGTATAGGTTAAATTGTGAGATAAATACGAGTATCTAGGGGGATAAGTGAGGTTAATGTCTCACAAGAAAAAAGATAAATTTATCCTAACCTCTCACCTGAAATAAATTTATCCTGTGTATTGAGATTCTCTCTCGAGATAATCTTATCTTAAGATTAAACTCATCAAATATGGATAAATTGTTGTATCTCGCGTAACAAACAAGACCTAAGATTGTTGCTGAAGGCAAGGTAGAAAGGATGTAGCCTGTAAGGTGTGATAGGGTGTGTTGAGGGGCATTGTGCCTTTCTAACCTGTGGCCAAGAGCTAGTTAAACCTTTGAGTAAAATATACTTTTTACTAAAAAAAAAAAAACCAATAGAAATGAATCACTTTTATCTTTGAAATTTTGAGATGTTGCTCAAATTGTCCAAGAACATAGTTAAAGCAACGTTAATCTCTTTAGCACAGCTCCCATATCTTGTACCACCTCTAATCACAATTAACCTAAATGTGGATTCAAATTCTCTAAATGTCATCTATGTATGGTAGGATTATTTTACTTTATGGGTTAACCTTAATAAATAAATACTTACCTCTATTTACTTGGGATGTTAATCCATGGGTTCAAAACCTAGATCTTGCAAAACCTAGGTATTAGGTGATTTTGGCAATCACTAGTGGTTAACCCATGTTAACATATGTTCCAAGTTAACAGCATTTTTCTTTTAGTGATCCCCGCATTTTTCATTTAGTGATATTTTAACAGCAAATGTTAACATATGTTCCAAGTAAATAAAAACAAATGTTAAACCCAAATTAACGCCATTGCAGAGTAAACAAAAGTAACTACTAACACAACTTCCATTTCTAAAACTCAGGTTTCCAAGCACCGGAAGTACTCTAGGTTGTGGAGTCACTGTCCTCCTATTCATCGAAGTTCTTATATATATTTTCTTCATGATCAAACTTATACAACAAAGATTGTTCATGCAAAGAACAATCTTGCTCGTTGGATCAGCTTACGCCAATGTAAAAAGCATGGCTCAGATGAGAGGGATTGGGTTCAACCCTATTTCCAAAGGATCGTTTCACACTTCAGAGGTTACACAAAAGGCTTCAAACCTAACATCAAGGCAACACACAAAGACAACAATAAATTCGAGAATTAGGTAGGATTTAGAACTCCATCAAAGCTAATAGAGGCCTAACTCAATGCATATAGGGATCGAAATAGTGTAGGGGGTTTGATCTTGAGCATTATAATGCGTGGGAAATATACAAACACCAATAAAGACAACACCTGCCAATAAGGAAGCAACACTATCAATGATTCTATCAATCATGACAATCGCCATGTAAGATATCTTCCTAAATTTCAACAATTTGCATGCGATTTCATTTAATGGATCTTCCTTCCCACCTTGTAGGAGGTAGGAGAAACGTATAGGACACTTCAAGCACTTTGAGAAAGCATCGAGCACTATGTATGCGATTAATAAAATATACTCTATGAACAAGAGTATATTGCATATGAGAGATCCAAATCTCTCTTGAGAAAAAAGAACAACCATGGTGCAAACTCAATCGTCAGCTCCATTGTCTCGCTTGTAATTTGCATAGCATTTTCTCCTCTCATGTCTAGATTAGATCTAGTAATGGGTCGGGTCAGGTGGGTCATGGGTCAGGTTAATCAAGTTGCACTTTTAAAAGCTTTGGTCCAAAACTTAACCGGGTCAACCCATGGGCCTATAAGCTTGGCCTAAGCCCTATTTCTGAGGGTTCGATAGGGCCTGGGTCGAGCCATCGGTTAAATATAAAGTACTTTAAAATCTTAAACACAAACATGGATGTTACGACCTGATCCCAGATCTCTACCGGACCCGAGACTAGCTCACCTTAACTATATCCCAAGACCCAGTCGTCTAATGAGAAATAAGCAAAAACAGAAAATATTCCACAACAACACATGTAATCTAACTAAGCAGAAATAACCAAAAGACAATAAAAGAAACAGAATAAAATGTCTCACAATGTTACATGCCATCACAACTACAATAGCGGAAAGTAGAACAAAAGCATAACAGAACAGTAATACATATAGCAAAGTACTAACTACTACAACAAAAAGAACACTCTGGAAACAGAATGTGTCAACTATAAAGGCTGGGCTCGACTGGGCCAAGCTCCCTCCGCAGCCGGTGGCACTGGCTGCTCAACTCCCTGACCTGAACAAGGTTATAAATCCGTGGTCAGCTAACACTGAGTAGAGTGGTGGTTAAGCCAGTTACATGCAATTATAAGCAACTAATTAATTATTCATTTCCATTTAGCTTAACTAAGTGGTTCTGATTAGTTTATTCTACTAAGGATCTATACATTTCTTGATCTTGCCTGTTCCTCAAGGGAACGATCTTGATTGCAGTTTTTCCTGTGATATAGGATGTACACGTGGTGCTCTCCTGACCGGGAGAGTTCCCCATGGTAGTCCTACACCCTGTCTACCACCCCGAGGTCACAGTCGCGATGTAACGGTGACTACGGCACGCGCGATAAGCACACGGTAGCTACCCCGCACTGGCACGCGATCAGTCGTTTCCGCTAGCGGGTACGCCCAAAAGTACAACACCAAACAGCATAGGGCCTTGCCCTCTCAGAACAGGGGTCTCGCCCCTCCACAGCCCGCATACCCTCATCCGACTATTTCGGTTTGCCTAGTGGACCTAATAAAAGTCGGTGTAGGGTGGCTAGTCCTAACCCTGGGCCCCGTGGGGTAGCTAGCTCCCTCCCTACACTAAATAGCTCACCCTGGTACAACGTACTTGAGGGCCAACAGGAGTCGATGTAGAGTGACTAGCTCTAATCCTGAGTCTCAACCCAAGGGGCGGCTAGCTCCCCTCTATACTAAAGGGACAGCTACTCTCCTTGGTACCGTGTATACAAGACCAGCTCACCTCCTGTCTATATACAAGATTCTTTCCGTGTACAGGAGTTCTTCCACTAGTTCCCCATAGGGTTTATGCTTGTATTCATTTCATTTCATTTCTCAACACGCATATCTCGTTGTTCACATTCTTATTCTCATTCATATAACAGGAAGCTCGTGTTTTAATAACTGAAAAAAGCAACACATCATGTATCTATACAACTGCTAGAAAATAAAGGTTTAATCATGCATCTCAAAGTAAAAGTGTAGCTCAAGCGATGTACATTCATTTTTGCCTTAAAGTTCATTTCACAACCTAGGGTTCAATCTAAGCATGTGCTTTGCTTATTTAAATCTTAATATGAAGGTAAACCACTCTACCGGGATACACGAATGGAATGAGGGCTCAGATCGCAGATCCTGTCACCTTTGTGGGTCTCGTGTATTCAACTGGCTGGAGACCTATACAATTGACCAACCACATCAAATGAGTTCAAAACTGCATACAACTGACACTAACTTGTAGAAAAATTAGAACAGAAACCAGCGATACTTCGTTTGTATAAATCCGACTCCGTTTGGGCCCTGAACCGGCCCAAACACTCTTCTCGGTTCACTTGAATCGAAACAGGCAGGTTGGTCTAGCTGGACCGGCCGCCCGATGTCTGAAACAGACCAACCAAACCGAAATCAAATGTCTGGAATAGTGCCCAGACGTCTTAAACAATAATAGAGATCTCACCTTGCATTCTGCATTAAGATTGGACATCTGGAACTCCTCACAGTCGTCATGGGGTCTTTTCAAATGTATGTTAATGAGTCTAGACGTCTGAGTCCACTATCAGACATCTGTAGAGACGTCTAGACGTTCCAAAGTGACTGGGAAGCCACGCCTACGCCTCTTCCCAATGACCCTGCATGCGCACAGTGACGTACAGTCACGCGGCGATAAATCGTACGACAAAATCACAGGGTCAGGATTTTACCTCTGGAAAGCCACTAAATCAGACGTCTAATACTACCTCCAGACGTCCGATCAGACGTCTATCGAGGGTGCAAACATCTGATCTGTGGAGAAACTCCTCCTAAGGACCTTGCGAGCCTTCCTCTTCTCGCGAAGGTTCTCTCGTCCTACAACACACATGCACAAGGACTTAGGCCACAGTAGAGGTGAGGCGGTACAAAAGCGTGCCAATCTCGAACAGGGTGTTACCTCTGATTTTTGTGCCGTATCGACGTCTGAATGCAACTCTAGACGTCCAACCAGACGTCTGAGGATCCTCCCAGACGTCCGATTCTGAGGAAAAATGTCTCCGCAAAATCATTTGCGAGGATTCTTTCCTCGCAAACAGTACTTCCTTCCTCGCAACACCTCCTACCCTACTCAGGAGCTTCAGCAGTAGCTCCCTCTCTCCCACGCGAGCTCGAGCTCCACACTCTTCCTCGCTCGGCTGCTTCCTTAGCAGCAATCAGATGGGGGATGGATGGGGGAAGGAAGGTAGTACTGCAGGGGGAGGGATGTGGGGGAGAAGTAGAGGTTCGAACCCCACAGTTGGGGGAGTTTTATAGGGTGTGGCTTAGGGTTAGGGTTTAAGGGGAGGGAGGTGTGCGAGGGTGTGGGTGCGAGGCCGGGGTCTTTTACACAAAAGGCCCTCACAATGGTCCCATTTTCTCGCAGATCCCCCCTCCAAATACTTAGGGGGTTTCAAAATGCAACGAGACCCCAAAATCCCCAGAAATGCCAACAGACCCTTGGGAGGGGTCATTTCAACATAACAAACTTAAAGGAAGTTTCATCATCGAAACTTGAGTTAAGTAGGGTGCGAAAATAATGTAAAAGTTCATAACAAACTTAAAGAGGACCAAAGTAGGTTAGAAGAGACGTACCCTCAAAAGGCTCCGAGTACTGCTCTGGCATCGCCGCCTCGGGTTTTCAAGTTGCCTCCTCATATCGCTGGCTCCTCCACAGGGCCTTCACCAGTGGTACCAGCTTCCGTCTCAGACTCCAGACGACTCTGTCTACTATCTACACCGGCCTCTCAGAATAGGTCAGGTTGTCTCCCAACTCGACGTCCTTGTGGCTCAGAACGTGGCTCGAATCGGTGACGTACTTCCCGAGGTTGGACACATGAAACACATCGTGCACTCCAAAGAGAGCTGGGGTGGAAGGACAAGCCGGTAAGCAACGGGTCCAACCCACTCTAAGACCTCAAAGGATCCTACAACCACGGCGCAAGCTTCCCTTTCACCCCAAAACGCTGCAAGCCCTTCATGGGCGAAACACGGAGAAAGATGTGATCCCCAACTTCGACTCAACTCAAAGGTGCAATACACTTCCTCCAGTACAGAGCCTCATAAGGTGCCATGCAGATGCTCAAATGATAGCTATTATTATATGCAAATTCTGCCAAGGGCAAATGCTCCTCTCAGGAGCTTCTCCAATCTGGTACACAAGCGCGTAGGATGTCCTCGAGGATGTGTATAGTGCGCTCTAACTGTCCGTCGGTCTGGGAGTGGTAGGCGGTACTGAACCTCAGACGTGTCCCCAATGCCTGCTAAAACTCTGCCCAGAAATAGGAAGTGAAACGAGTATCCCTGTTGGATATGATCTCGCGAGGGACTCCGTGCAAACGCACCACATCTCTGCTGTATGGCTCCGCTAGCTGTGTTGGCCCAAAGGTGATTCGGATCGGTAGGAACCGTGCCGTCTTCGTCAGCCTGTCCACTATCACCCAAACTGCGTTGTGTCCCCGCTGTTAACTGGTAGACCAACCACCAAGTCCATGGTGATACCCTCCCACTTCCACTTTGGCACAGGAAGTGGCTGTAGCGGCCCTACAGGCCTCTGGTTCTCGGCCTTCACCTGCTGGTATATCAAGCACTACTGAACAGACTCACCAACATCTCGCTTCATCCCTCTCCACCAGAAGTCACGTCATAGATCATGGTACATCTTTGTGTTCCCAGGATGTATGGTGAACCCAAACCTGTGCTCCTCAACCAGGAGCTCTCTCAACAGCCCCTTGTCTCTGGGAACACATAGGCGTCCCCTTATGCGCAGTATCTCGTTTGAGAAGCTGAAATCTCCTAGGTCCCTTGTCAACACCCTACCTCGCAGTGTCTGTAAGTACGAATCGACCATCTGCCCTGCAATGATGCGATCTATTAGCTCTAGTCGTGCCTGCCGCGTCACTATCACTGCCCTGCAGTACCTCAGTGACTCCCAG
This sequence comes from Thalassia testudinum, assembly GCA_037157565.1. NCBI lineage: Eukaryota > Viridiplantae > Streptophyta > Magnoliopsida > Alismatales > Hydrocharitaceae > Thalassia > Thalassia testudinum. The sequence goes on along the minus strand of JAZHRO010000077.1, from coordinate 52,047,283 downwards.
GTTCGCCAACTGCCCACCTCCTCCATGAGTCTCCAACTCTGTGCTTGCAGGCGGGCGCCTTCCAGCTCATGGCATCGACCACCACATTTGCCTTCCCTAGGTGGTAGGAGATGCTGCAGTCGTAGTCCTTCAGGAGCTCTAACTAATGTCTCTGTCTCATGTTGAGCTCCATCTGGTCAAACAAATACCTGAGGCTCTTGTGATCTGTGAAGATCTTGAATGTCTCACCATACAGGTAGTGCCTCCATGTCTTCAGCATGAAGACAACTGTTGCCATCTCTAAGTCATAGGTGGAGTAGCTATGCTCATAAGGCTTCAATTGTGGCGAAGCGTAAGCGACAACGTGGCCCCGCTGCATGAGTACACCACCCAACCCCTGCAATGAAGCGTCGGTGTAAACAACGAACCCGCCACTGCGGTCTGGGATGGTAAGCACAGGAGCTGAAGTCAATCTCTCCTCCAACTCCTAAAAGCACGCCTCGCACTCGTCGATTCAGGAACATGGCACGTTCTTCCAGGTCAGCTAAGTCATAGGATGTGCGATATGAGAGAACCCTCTAATAAACCGCTGATAGTAGTCTGTCAGTCCCAGAAAGTTGTGTATCTCTATCACTATGCATGGCCTCTCCTACTTGAGTACGACCTTAACCTTGGCTGCATCCATAGCCAATCTGTCTCCTGAAATCACGTGGCTAAAGAAAGTCACCTGTCTTAGCCAAAACTCACACTTACTATACTTGGCGTACAACCTACGTCGTCTCAAGGTATCCAGGACCATACGTAAATGTTGTCGATGCTATGCCAGATCCCGAGCGTAGACTAGGATGTCGTCGATGAACACCACCACAAACAGGTCTAAGTACGGCCTTAAAAAATAGTTCATCATGTCCATGAAAGTAGTGGGGGCGTTGGTTAGCCCAAGCTGCATGACCAAGAACTCGTAGTGCTCGTATCGAGTACGGAAAGCTATCTTCGAGACGTCGGTCTCCTTGATACTCAACTGATTAAAGAGGTCGTCGATACAAGGTAGCAGGTACTTGTTCTTGACGGTGACCCGATTCAGTTGTTGGTAGTCGACACAAAGTCGCAGGGTACCGTCATTCTTTTTTACAAACAACAAAAGGGCTCCCTACGAGGACGCACTGGGCCTCACAAAGCCCTTCTCCAACAGGTCCTGCAACTGAGACTCGAGCTCTTACAACTCACGTGGTGCCATCCTATACAGTGCAATAGAAATGGGGCTGGTCTTCGGTACTAGTGAGATCTCCAACTCGACCTCACGCTCGGGCGATAGTCCTGGCAGCTCCTTTAGAAAGACGTCGGGGTACTCGCAGACCACCGCGATACTCTGAAAGTCAACCACAGGGCTAGGCTCTGCTACAACACAAGCTAAGAAGCCCTCACACTCCTAGCTCAAAAGCTTCGCTACCCAAAGTGTGGAGATGCACCTGAAGCCTCCGTCTATCGGCTAGCCGTGAAACTCAAGGGGAGGCAATTCCGGTATGAAGAAGACGATCTTCCTCCCAATACAGTCCACTAGGGCATGATAGGTGGACAGCCAGTCCATCCCTAGGATAACGCCAAAGTCCTCCATCAGTATTATGATCGGGTCAGCGAAAAAAACTGTACTCCCCCCTATAGCGACCTCGTGGTCTGTGAAGACCTCTATGACAAACAACAGTCCACCTGGACCTCTAATCAAGAACGGATCCCTTAACAAAGTGCTATTTGGCTCCAAACTAATAGTAAACTTTGTTTAACAAAGAAGTATGTGGCACTAGAAACAAGAAGTACGTAGCTAATCGGCCAGAAACTATAACCATACCTGCCACCACAGAACCTGTAGCTCTGGCGTCTCTACGAATCAGGGCGTTGAAATGCCCTTCAGTCCTAGGTGTAGATTAGACAGCCATGCTCGGGGCCAAGCAGGGGGCAGCTGGTCGGTACCCTCCTCGTGGCTGGTAATTGCGGCTGCTAGATCGGCCTCCGATGCTTGGTGCTGGAAGCATCTGCCATGCTCCAGTCCTAAAGGGGCAGTCCCTCCTCAAGTGGCCTAGTTGGCCACACTGGTAGCAGAGGGGGACACGACCTCCTCCCTCAGTCTGTCCCGGCTAGTGACTGAGCGGGGATCTTATGTAAGCAGCTGACCCTTATCTGGGGCCCTCAAAGGCCACTAGTGGCCCTACAGAATGAGACGACTCCCCTGTGGGCACCACGTGCCTCCTCTCCTAGCGGCTCTGTGAATGTTCCGGCTAGTAGGACCTCGTCTGATCCCCTCTGGCTCGCTTGGTGCTACAGTGACTTCACCGTCCCACGGAGGGCTCCCCCTCCACACCCTTAGGAGAGATATGAGGGGGCAGCGAAGGCAGCGAAAGCTGAAATTCCTCTCGCACGATCTCTCGAATCAGCTGGATGAGGTCTTGGGCCTGGATGCTTAGAAAGAGAGATGGATCGACTATCGCCTCAAGTTTGGCATGTCCGCCCCCTCGCCCATGCCCACGGCCATGTCCGCGGGCTGCTACACGAGCTCTTCGATGAGGCATCTCCTACAAGGAGATGAAAGAGAAAGAATAGGGACTATCAAGGATACCAGGTTACATAAGAAACGGGACTCGGAAGTGAAGATCCAAGCGATACGTTGTGATGGCTATCCTAGTTACATGCATGTGAGTGGTTACTTCTAGACCATTTGGTTCATTTCTCGGGACGACGTTGCTCTGATACCATCTTGTTATGATTCGATCCCATATCCCTACCGGATCCGAGACTGACTTGCCTCGACTAAATCCCAAGACCCAGTCGTCCAACAAGGAATAAGCAAAAACAGAAAATATTCCACAACAACACATGCAATCTAACTAAGCAGAAATAACCAAAAGACATCAAAAGAAACAGAACGAAATGTCTCACAATGTTACATGTCATTACAACTACAACAGCAGAAAGTAGAACAGAAGCGTAACCGAACAATAATACATATAGCAAAGTACTCACTACTACAACAGAAAGAACACTTTGGAAACAGAAAGTGTCAACTACAAAGGCTGGGATCGACTGGGCCCAGCTCCCTCCGTAGCCGGTGGCGCTGGCTACTCAACTCCCTGACCTAAACAAGGTTACAAATCCGTGGTCAACTAATGCTGAGTAGAGTGGTGGTTATACCATTTACATGCAATTACAAGCAACTAATTAATTATTCATTTCCATTTAGCTCAACTAAGTGGTTCTGATTAGTTTATTCTACTAAGAATCCATATATTTCTTGATCTTTCCTGTTCCCCAAGGGAACGATCTTGATTGCAGTTTTTCCCGTGATGTAGAATGTACATTCGTGGTAGTTCTACACCCGATCTACCACCCCGAGATCACAGTCGCGATGCAGCAGTGACTAAGGCATGTGCGATAAGCGTATGAGTAGCTACCCCGCACTGACATGCGGTCAGTCGTTTCCGCTAGTAGGTACGCCCAAAAGTACAGCACGGAACAGAATAGGACCTTGCCCTCTCAGAATAGGGGTCTCGCCCCTCAGAAAAGATAGGGGTCTCGCCCCACCATAGTTCACATACCTTTGTCCGACTATCTTGGTTGGGCCAATGGGCTTAACAAGAGTCGGTGTAGGGTGGCTAGTTCTAACCCCAGGCCCCGTGGGCCGGCTAGCTCCCTCCCTACACTAAATAGCTCACCCCGGTACCACGTATACGAGGGCTAACAGGAATCGATGTAGAGTGACTAGCCCTAATCCTGGGTCTCAACCCAAGGGGTGGTAGCTCCCCTCTACACAAAAGGAATAGCTACTCTCCTTGGTACTGTGCACACAAGAACCAGCTCACCTCCCGTCTATATACGAGATTCTTTCCGTGTACAGGAGTTCTTCCACTAGTTCCTCGTTGGGTTCAAGCTTGTATTCATTTCATTTCATTTCTCAACACGCATATCTTGTCATTCACATTCTTATTCTCGTTCATATAAAAGGCAGCTCATGTTTTAATAACTAAAAAAGGCATCACATCATGTATCTATACTGTGGATTCGCCCTACTAGGAGGGGGTGATGCAATAAATTACGGAAATATAATGTAAAACAATATCACAAAATTCAATCACACAAGGTACACAATAATTTTTAGGTAGAAACCCAAACCGAGTGAAAACCACCACCTAACCCGCTCGAGTTAGGATTTTCCGATCAACCAAGTTGATCAAATCCACTAAACGAATCACTTAAACGAGGGTGATTCAATTTCAATTACAATCACGGTCGCTTCCGCTTTCGCTGTCGCTATTGCTTCCTCTGGCCATGAAACCAAAGCAAGCGGTTTCCTCCTTCTCGAGATCTTCTTCCGAGCTCGTCTCCTCATGAGTGCCTTCCAACCTCGTCCATATCTCGTGGGCGGTGGTGCACTCTTGGATTCGTTCGAATTCCTTTGGACTCAACGCGCAATACAAGGCATTCATTGCCTTTGCGTTGAGGTTGAGATTCCGAACCTGATCTTCTGAGTAACCTCTTGCGGGTTTCTTGGGAATCACAAATGCGGATTCGCATTTTTCCCACACCCGGAAGTCGTAGGCCTGCAACCACATAGTCATACGATTTTTCCAATAAACGAAATCTATACCTGCAAAGTATGGTGGTCGCGAGGTATCGTGTCCTTCGGTGCACACGAATGCTTTTCCCTCCATATCTGGATCCTCGCCGGTTTGTAATGCCGATAACGTGAGACCTGCTCTGATACCAAATGTAGGTTCCGGCCCTACCAGGAGGGGGTGACGTAATAATTGCGGAATTGAAATATAATCTTACAAATAAGCAATCACACGAGTACACAATTATTTTTAGGTGGAAACCCAAACCGGGTGAAAACCACCACCTAACTCTCTCGAGTTAGGATTTTCCGATCAACCAAGTTGATCAAAATCCACTAAACTGAATCACTTTAAAACGAGGGTGATTCAACCTCAATTACAACCACGCTACTTAGACGAGGGTAGCGTACCTCAACTCCTTCTCTCCACGAGAAGGATTTTGTCTCGCGAAGGAGACGGGAATTCGCAAAGCGAATACCCAACCAAATAGCAAAGATAATATAAACAAGTAATCCTATAGAGCCAACAAAGTAATTATGAACCTAGCTTCTATAGGAATTAGGAAACTCCCCTTTGCAAGGAGTGCGTCGAGTTGATGACGCGGTGCGTGAGCCACGTGACGGCGCAACTTCGCTCTCGTGGACTACGGCGGGAGAGCGGGTGCGCAACAGCTTGATGCTCTCAAGATGTAGAACTTGAGCTTAAAGAGCAAGAGGGACACAAAAAGGTTTAAAAGTATATTGCAAGGTGTGTCTTGGTGTTTCTAGGTGTGTGTGTTTGTGTTGCGAAGGTTCCCCTCTATTTATAGAGGCCTTAGGAAGGCTTTGGAAGGCTTAGAAAAGGTTCTATAGCCGTTGGGAACAAAGCCCAAGAGAATCAGCCCGAAATCAGGAACAATCATTGTTCTGACAGGCTTATCAGGCGTCTAATTCTGGCATCAGACGTCTGGAACTTCACTTTAAGATGTCTGATTTCAAGGTCAGACGTCTGATTTTGGGCGGGTCTCTTCCTGACTTGAATCAGATCTAAACAGGGTTCTTGTGCAAGTCCATCAGACGAAATATAGGACGCATGGCACTATGTCTGGACATCTGGAAACCTACTTTTTCTGTGGGAATGGATTTCCAAACATTGCAACGGCTAGAAAATCTCTGAGAAGAGATTTTGGGTCAGCCGAGGCAAAACGCTCAACTATCAGACGTCTGGAAAGTCCTATGGACGTCTGATAAGGCTCCAACGGTCACATTCTTGGCTGTTCGCTAAGCCAGCCAACGATCCACTAATTGGACGTCTGGCAAAGTCATCAGACGTCTCCTAAGACGTCTGGTCTAAGGTCTGGACGTCTGATTTCATCAGACAGAACTAACTTTGTCCAGCCTAATAGTTATCAGACGTCTGAATCAACAGTCAGACGTCTTAAAACACTTTATCAGACGTCTGATTTTGGAATGAGACGTCTGGAAACTCTATTTGAACCCTATATTGGTTTTCTAAGTACTCTACAGAAAACCTAAGTATCATAGGGTTGTGCCGGTGTTCCTAGGACTACTGTTAGGGTACTTTGAGGCTCTTTAACATAATTTTCTAAGGAAATAAAGAGCAAGAAAATAACGACAAATGTACATGAAAGGAATAAAATGAAATTCTATCCTATTCTTCTTGTCCTTCCATCTTCAATCTATCGCTCCTTGCGAATCCCCTCTGTTCTCCATCAAGCTCCTCCAATCTGTCCTGGATGCAAGCTCGAATTCCGTCTAAACACGTCTACATTTGCAATTGACCTGAAATCTACGACTCCAAGTGCAAATGTTAAATAACACGTGTTTTGTTATCATCAAAACAAATGATCGTGGTGCTCTAGCACCAATAATCTCCACTGCGCCATACAGGATGGCACCGCTTGAGCTACGAGAGCTCAAGTCTCAGTTGCAGGACCTTTTGGAGAAGGGCTTCGTGAGGCCCAGTGAGTCTCCCTGGGGAGCCCCGGTACTGTTTGTGAAGAAGAAGGATGGTACCCTACGCCTTTGTGTGGACTACCAACAGCTAAATAGGGTCACCATCAAGAACAGATATTCGCTGCCGAGGATCGACGACTTGTTTGACCAATTGCGGGGTGCCACGGTGTTCTCCAAGATCGACTTGAGGTCTGGATACCACCAGTTAAGGATCAGGGAGGCAGACGTCTCCAAGACAGCTTTCCGCACTCGGTACGGACACTACGAGTTTTTGGTCATGCCATTTGGGCTGACCAATGCCCCTGCTGCTTTCATGGACCTGATGAACCGGGTGTTTAGACCGTACTTGGACCAGTTCGTGGTGGTATTCATTGATGATGTACTCATCTATTCTCGAGATCGGACGCAGCACGGACAGCACTTGCGGATGGTTCTGGACACTCTGAGACGACGTAGGCTGTACGCCAAATACAGCAAGTGCAAGTTCTGGTTGAGGGAGGTGACCTTATTAGGTCATGTGATCTCTGGAGACGGCTTGGAGGTGGACCCAGCCAAGGTCGAGGCAGTGCTCAGGTGGGAGAGACCGCGTTCAGTCACTGAGATTCGCAGTTTCCTGGGACTGGCAGGCTACTACAGACGATTCATCAGAGGTTTTTCACAGATTGCGCGTCTTATGACACAGTTGACCCGGAAGGACGTGCCCTTCACTTGGACAGACGCCTGCGAGGCGTGTTTTCAGGAGCTGAAGGAGAAGTTGACCTTGGCTCCCGTGCTTACCATCCCTGACAGTAGTGACGGGTTCGTTGTGTACACGGACGCCTCCTTGCAGGGGTTAGGAGGTGTGCTCATGCAGAGGGGTCACGTTGTCGCTTACCCATGCAGGAGTTGGCAGCTATCGTCTTCACGTTGAAGACCTGGAGGCACTACTTGTACGGTGAGACCTTCGAGATCTTCACATATCACAAGAGCCTCAAATACCTTTTTGATTAGAAGGAGCTCAACATGAGATAGATACGTTGGTTGGAGCTCCTGAAGGACTACGACTGCAGCATTTCTTATCACCCGGGCAAGGCCAATGTGGTGGCTGACGCCTTGAGCCGGAAGGCGCCCGCACACTTGGCCAGTTTATAATTACAGAGTTGGAGCCTCTTGGAGGAGGTGGGCAGTTGGCGACCCCTTGAGTTAAGGGGCACTGTGGGGCAGTGACTGTGACACGACAGACTAGGCCAGAGCTGATAGACCGCATCATCACAGGACAGATGGCCGATCCGTACTTACATTCCTTGCGCGATAGAGTACTGTCAGGAGACCCAGGGGACTTCTCTTTCACAGACCAGGTGCTACGCCTGAGGGGACGGTTGTGCGTTCCCAGGGACGAGGAACAGTTGAGAGAGCTCCTGACTGAGGCACACGGTTCTAGATTCACCATGCATCCCGGAAACACGAAGATGTACCACGACTTGAGACACGAGTTTTGGTGGAGGGGGATGAAGCGGGATGTGGGTGAATTCGTGCAGCAATGCTTAGTGTGTCAGCAGGTGAAAGTCGAGCATCAGAGGCCTGCAGGGCCGCTACAGCCGCTTCCAGTGCCAGAGTGGAAGTGGGAGAGCATCACCATGGACTTGGTGGTGGGTTTACCTGTTACCCAGCGAGGACACGACGTAGTCTGGGTAATTGTGGATAGACTGACGAAGACGGCACGATTCTTGCCGATCCGAGTCACTTTGGGACCAGCACAGTTGTCAGAGAGGTATATCCGCGACGAGCTACGACTACACGGAGTTCCGCGGGAAATCGTATCCGACCGAGATACCCGCTTTACGTCCCAGTTTTGGGCTGAGTTTCAGCAGACCCTGGGGACGCGGTTGAGGTTTAGTACAGCTTATCACCCCCAGACGGATGGACAGTCGGAGCGCACGATACAGACACTTGAGGACCTTTTGCGTGCCTGTGTACTGTATTGGAGGGGCTCTTGGGAGGAGCACCTGACCCTGGCGGAGATTGCATACAATAACAGCTATCACTCGAGCATCGGCATGGCTCCCTACGAGGCTCTGTACGGACGGAGGTGTACGACACCCTTGAGTTGGGTTGAGGTGGGGACCAAGTGGGAGGTTGGCCCCAGGTTGATCCGGCAGAGTCAGGAGGTAGTCGAGCAGATCCACAGGCGACTCCGCACTGTCAGGAGCAGACAGACGAGCTACGCGGATCGGAGACGCAGAGAGGTGCAGTTTGAGGTTGGGGACCACGTCTTTCTTCGTGTTTCGCCCATGAAGGGCCTGCAACGATTTGGGGTGAGAGGGAACCTCGCGCAGAGGTTTGTGGGGCCCTTTGAGGTCCTGGAGCGGGTTAGACCCGTTGCTTACAGGCTTGCCCTCCCTCCCCAGCTTTCTAGTGTGCACGATGTGTTCCACGTGTCCAACCTCAGGAAGTATGTAGCCGATCCCAGTCACGTACTGAGTCACGAGAGCGTCGAGGTGGACGACGACCTGACCTACCCCGAGCGGCCAGTGCAAATTCTTGACCGAGCCATCTGCAGTTTGAGACGAAAGCAAATACCCTGGTGAAGGTTTTGTGGAGGAGCCAGCGGTACGAGGAGGCTACCTGGGAGCTTGAGGCGGCAATGCGGGAGCGGTACCCGGAGCTCTTCGCGGGTACGTCTTTCGGACCGGCTTCAGTCCTCTTTGAGTTTGTTATGTTTTTATATGACATTTTTCCCGCACCCTAGTTAGCGCAAGTTTTGGGGACGAAACTTCCTTTGAGTTTGTTATATTGTTACGAACGCAGCTTCAAAACATCTTTTAAGACATCTGGGAGCTAGCCCAGACGTCTGGAACCCCTTCCAGATGTTTGGGATTTAATTTCCGCGGCACGGTGGATTTCGTCTGCGCGCCTGCGCGCGTAGACCTGCATATGCCCCCTTTTCCCCTCTCTCCTCCGCAGGCGCAGCGCTGCCCCCTCTCTCTCTCTATCCCCGCGCGGCTTTAAAAGGGCCCTCGCCCTCTCGCTCGCTCGCATCTCCACCGCTCCCTTCTTCTTCTTCTTCCAGCCAGTGCGAGAGTGAGCGAGCGGCAGCCGCGGTGGGTGTGCGGGAGGAGGTGTTGCGCGAGGGTGGAGACGCTCAGCCGTGAGGGCTTGAGCTTGCCAGGGCAGCTGGAGCCGGCTGGCGGGGGAGCAGCGGGCGCGGAGTGACGCGGGAGGGCTGCTGCAGCTCGAGCAGCAGGCGGACAAGGCGCGGCGCAGCCGTGCGTCGCGGGCGGAGAGCGCGTCGAGCTCTGATTCTGGAAGTTTTTCCAGAATCAGACGTCTGGGCTTCCAACCAGACGATGGTGAAGACGTCTGGAGGACTGTCCAGACGTCTGGCAAGTAAATTATTTTTCGTCCTTCGTCTTTTTCTACGACCGTTGTTCTGAGAGCGATGAGTGGGTACGTGCAGGCGCTGAGATTCGCATCCAATGCGAATCAGACGTCTGGCCGCAGTGTCAGATGACCGGAAAGACTTCCAGACGTCTGGGGTGACCATCGGACGTCTAGGAACTAGGCCAGACACCCCCGCAGGCTTCTAGACGTCTGAGAGACTACGCAAAATAAAGGTATCCTCTGATCCACTTTTTAAGACATCTGGAAGAGGTTCCAGACGTCTGATTTTGGACTGTTTCGTCGTTTTCGACCCGTTTAGGGACCGTTCGAAGTCCGTTTTCCGTGTTTCGAGTTGCATTCTTTTCGGAATAAAATCCTCTACCCGTCTACAGTAATTATATACTGTTCTGAGAAACTCCTTGTGTTTGATCCTTGTGATAGGATCCCGTTCCATTTCAGTCTTGGGGGTTGCGGAGGCGCGCGGGATTTCCGACCACGCCCCCAGTACTTTCGTTGTAGCTGGTAGAGTGGCTTTAGAAATTATTAACATAATTTGTTACAATTATGGAACAATTAATAGAACCTAGGGCATTGCATGAATCCTAGGAATGAGAAACCAGATTGAATGATAGATCCTGGGGTATTGCATGAATCCTAGGGCTGGAAAAATAGATTGAATGATAGATCCTAGGGTACGGCATGAATCCTAGGACTGGAAAACTAGCGAAATGAACATACATATTGCAGTCTTGGAAAATGTGGAAAGGAAATAATAGCTTCTTGTAAATTGATTTAACAGCTGCCTGTTATGAATAAATGAACATGATTGAGAATATGGGTTGTATGAACGTAAAACTGGAAAGGTGAAACCTGAATGTGCTGAGTTAAAAGAGCTGGAACCCTACGGGGAATTAGGAGTAGAACTCCTGGAAAGAGAATGAAATGGAACTGAGAAAGAAAGATGTGGAGGTGCGTTGTCTCTTGGGTACATAGTGCCAGGGGAAGCACCTGTTACCTGCTTAGTGCAGAGCGGAGCCAGCCGCCCCAGGGACCCAGGGTTAGGTCTGGCCACTTTGTACCGACTTGTTGGCCCTCGTGTACACAGTACCGAGGAGAGCTACTAGTGTAGGGCGAGTACTAGCTACCCCACGGGCCCCGGGGTCCTGCTAGCTCACCTACACCGACTTGTTAGGCCCATTAGGCAAACCAGGGTAGTCAGGCGAGGGTGCGCAGACTGTGGAGGGGTAAGGCCCCTGTTTGGTTACTGTGGAGGGGTTGGACCCCTGAGAGGGCTCTGCCCTATACTGGTTCCGTGCTGTGCTTTGGGCGCACCCGTTAAAGGAAACGACTGACCGCGTGCCAGTGCGGGTTAGCTACCCGTGCGTTTACCGCGCATGCCGTAGTCACCGTTACGTCTATCAGTGACCTTGGGGTGGTTGACTAAGAGTAGGATCACCACGGGGGACTCTCTCGGCCAGGAGAGCACCACGTGTTATTTCCACTGTTCGGAAAAGACTGCAATCAAGATCGTTACCACAAGGAACATTCGAGATCAAGTGAAGGATCTGAGAAATAGATAAATTGTGAAACAATAGAAAGACGTAAATAAAGGAAGAAAGAAAATAAAACAGCTACTGTACACTTTACTGCTTCTTTAGTTTTAGCTGCCACTCTACTCAGCGTTTCGCTGACGTGTTACACTCGTTACTTTTCAGGACTAGGTGTTGAGCAGCCAGGGTCAGCGGCTGCAGAGGACGCTAGGCCGAGTAGGGTCCAGTAGAGTTGCCACTGTTCTTTTGTGCCCTTTTTGTTCCACTGTAGTGAGTAGTTTTTGTTACTCCCTGTACTTTTCTTTACTCGCAGTTCTTGTTATGTTATAAATGTTGTTCTACTGTTGTGGAGGTACATGCTGTAGTAGTTCCTTTTCTTACTGCTGTATTTTGTTACTGCTAGTTATATTTCATGTTGAATGTGGTTTATTTTACTGCTCTTTTGGTTACTTCCTCATTGGACGACTAGATCTTGGGATTAGTCGAGTTGGTTCGGTTCTCGTGTCTCGTATGGACTCGGGAATTGGGTAGTTACAGAAATAAATAAATCGCGAGATGATAGAAAGACGTAAATAAAGAAAGTAACAAAATATAACAACTACTGTACACGTGTTATTTCCACTGTTCGGAAAAGACTGCAATCAAGATCGTTACCACAAGGAACATTCGAGATCAAGTGAAGGATCTGAGAAATAAATAAATCGCGAGATGATAGAAAAACGTAAATAAAGAAAGTAACAAAATATAACAACTACTGTACACTCTACTGTTTCTTAGTTTTAGTTGCCACTCTACTCAGCGTTTCGCTGACGTGTTACACTTGTTACTTTTCAGGATCAGGTGTTGAGCAGCCAGGGTCAGCGGCTGCAGAGGACACTAGGCCGAGTAGGGTCCAGTAGAGTTACCACTATTCTTTTATGCCCTTTTTGTTCCTCTGTAGTGAGTAGTTCTTGTTACTCTCTGTACTTTTCTTTACTTGTAGTTCATGTTATGTTATAAATGTTGTTCTACTGTTGTGGTGGTACATGCTGTAGTAGTTCTTTTTCTTACTGCTGTATTTTGTTATTGCTAGTTATATTCATGCTGAATGTGGTTTATTTTACTGCTCTTTTGGTTACTTCCTCATTGGACGACTAGGTCTTGGGATTAGTGAGTCGGTCCGGTTCTTGTGTCTCGTAGGGACTCGGGAATCGAGTCGTTACACTTCACGAGAAGGATTTTGTCCCACGAAGGAGACGGGAATTCGCAAAGCGAATACCCAATCAAATAACAAAGATAAAATAACAAATATAGTCCTATACAGCCAACAAAGATTTAAACCTAGCTTCTATAGGAATTAGGAAACTCCCCTTTGCAAGGAGTGCGTCGAATCGATGACGCTGGTGCATGAGCCACGCGACGGCGCAACGTCGCTCTCGTGAACTACGGCGGGAGAGCGGGTGCGCAAAGGCTTAATGCTCTCAAGATGTAGAACTTGAGTTTGGAGAGCAAGAGCTTTTCTTGGACACAAAAGAGTGTGAAAGTGTATTACTAGGTGTGTCTTGTGTATCTAGGTGTATCTAGGTGTGTGTTTGTGTGCAAGAGGTTCCTCTCTATTTATAGAGGCCTTAGGAAAGCTTTGGAAGGCTTTGGAAAGCTTCCATAGCCGTTGGGTGCAAAGCCCAAGAGAATCAGGCCGAAATCAGACACAATGATTGCACTGACAGGATTATCAGACGTCTGATCCTGGCATCAGACGTCTGGAAGATCAGTATAAGACGTCTGGGATAAAAGTCAAACGTCTGATTTTAGGCGGGTTTCTTCCTGACTTGAATCAGATCTAAACAGGGTTCTAGTGCAAGTCCATCAGACGACATACAGGATGTCTGGCACTATGTCTCGACGTCTGGAAACCTACTTTTCTGCGGGAATGGATTCCAAGAGAGTGCAACGGCTAGAAAATCTCTGAGAAGAGATTTTGGGTCAGCCGAGGCAAAACGGTCATTTATCAGACGTCTGGAAAGGCTTAAGGACGTCTGATAAGGCTCTAACGGTCATATCCTCTAGTGTTTGTTAAGCAACCAACGGTCCACTAATTGGACGTCTGGCAAAGTCATCAGACGTCTTATAAGACGTCTGGACTAAGGTCTGGATGTCTGATTTCATCAGATATAGCTAACTATGTCCAACCTCAATGTTATCAGACGTCTGAATCAACAGTCAGACGTCTTAAAACACATTATCAGATGTCTGATTTTGGAATTAGACGCCTGGAACAGCTGTTTGAACCTTATATTGGTTTTCTAAGTTCTCCACAGAAAACCTAAGTGTCCTAGGGTTGTGCTGGTGTTCCTAGGACTACTGTCAGGGTACTTTGAGGCTCTTTAACATAATTTTCTAAGGAACACAAAGAGCAAGAAAATAAAGACAAAAGTACATGAAAGAAAAAAAACAAAATTCTATCTTATTCTTCTTGTCCTTCCATCTTCAATCTATCGCTCATCGCGAATCTTCTCTGTTCTCCATCAAGCTCCTCCAATCCATCCTGGATGCGAGCTCGAACTCGGTCTAATCACGTCTCCATTTGCAATTGACATGAAATCTAAGACTCCAAGTGCAAATGTTAAATGACACGTGTTTTGTTATCATCAAAACAAATGATCGTGGTGCTCTAGCACCAACATATACAACTGCTAGCAACTAGAGGTTTAATCATGCATCTCAAAGTAAAAAGTGTATTTCAAGCAACGTACATTCGTTTTTGCCCTAAAGTTCATCCACAACCTAGGGTTCAATCTAAGCATGCTCTTTACTTATTTAAATCTTAATATGAAGGTAAACTACTCTATCAGGATACACGAGTGGAATGGGGGCTCGGATCGTAGATCCCATCGCCTCCGCGGGCCCCATGTACTCAACTGGCTGGAGACCTATACAATTGACCAACCACAACAAATGAGTTCAGAACTGTATACAACTAACACTAACATGTAGAGAAACTAGAACAGAAACCAACGATACTTCGTTTGCGTAAATCCAACTCCGTTTGGGCCCTGAACCGGCCCAAACACTCTTCTCGGTTCACTTGAATCGGACCAGGCAGGCTGGTCTAGCTGGATCTGCTGCCCGATGTTTGAAATAGACCAACGAGACTGAAATCAGACGTCTGGAATAGTTTCCAGATGTCTTAAAGGACAGTAGAGATCTCACCTTACGTTCTGCGTTAAGACCGGATGTTTAGAACTCCTCACGGTCATCCTAGGGTCTTTCCGGACATCTGTCAATGCGTCCAGACATCTGAGTCCACTATCACACGTCTATAGAGATGTCTAGACGTCCCAAAGCATTTGGGAAGCCACGCCTGCGCCTCTTCCCAACGACCCTGCATGCGCACAGTGACGTATAGTCACGCGGCGACAAATCGTACAACAAAATCATAGGGTCAGGATTTTACCTCTGGAAAGCCACCTAATTGGACGTTTGATACTACCTCCAGACGTCCGATTGGACGTCTTTCGAGGGTGTAGATGTTTGATCTGCGGAGAAACTCCTCCCAAGGACCTTGCGAGCCTTCCTCTTCTTGTGGAGGTTCTCTCGTCCTGTGACACACATGCACAAGGACTCAGGTCACAATAGAGGTAAGTGAGGCGGTACAAATGCGTGCCGACCTCGAACAAGGTGTTACCTCTGATTTTTGTGCTATATCAGACGTCTGAATGTAGCTCTGGACGTTCGGCCAGACGTCTGAGGATCCTCCCAGACATCCGATTCTGCGGAAAAATGTCTTCGTAGAACTGTTTGCGAGGATTCTTTCCTCACAAACAGTACTTCCTTCCTCGTAATACCTCCTCCTACCCTGCTTAGGAGCTTCAGCAGCAGCTCCTCCTCACAGCCGAACCCCAGCAGCTCCCACTCTCCCACGCAAGCTCGAGCTCCACACTCTTCCTCGCTCGGCCGCTCCCTTAGCAGCAATCGGATGGGGGACGAATGGGGGAAGGAAGGTAGTGCCGTAGGGGGAGGGATGTGGGGGAGAAGTAGAGGTTCGAACCCCACTGTTGGGGGAGTTTTATAGGGTGTGGCTTAGGGTTAGGGTTTAGGGGGAGGGAGGTGTGTGTGGGTGAGGGGCCGCCCCCCCCCCCCCCTCCAAAGACGTAGGAAGTTTCAAAATGCAACGAGACCCCCAAAATCCCCAGAAATGCCAACAGACCCTTGAGAGGGGTCATTTCAATGGATAATGATACAATATGAATGACTGAAAATATAAACATAGCAATGCTAAAAAAATGCCATAAGTGTAAGGAATAATAAGAACAAAATCTATTTTAATTAAAATGTCATAAAAGTCACAAAGGTTTATCATTCACATAAAAAATAAACTGTTAAAGTTTCTAAACTATTAATCCTTCATGAAAACATATCCTAAAAAATTTATAAATCACATGAAAATGCATCTTATGTTATTGTGCTACCCGTTCAATCCCTAATCTTTATTAATAGCTTTCAATCTATTACTTTGTACTATGCTAATTATTAAGTATACTGCCTCATATTTTCCTAAAATTGAATGTGTTTATACGCATATACTAAAGGTCCATGATTCATAATTTAAAAAAAATAAAATAATATACAGTGGAAGAGTTGGATGGTGATTGTTGGTCCAATAAATGATTTTTGTATCTTAGGTTAAATAGATGATTCATAATTTTAGATGGTGTTTATTGAACGTCTTTTATGGTACTTGGAGATGGGTGAAAATTTTGGAGAAGGAGACAATGGTTAAATGGATGGAAAGTTTAGCATCTAACGGGTAGGATTGGAATTGTTGAAGTTCCAAGATAAAGACCTTTAGAATTCTTAATTTGAAATATTAATTATTTGCAAGTCAGGTTATGAATTGGAGATCTAAGTCCACCCATTTAACATCAAGCTAGTTAGATGGTCGAGTCAGGTTGGGTCGGGTTATGATAAAAAATTTGAAGCACAAGTCCGTCTAATTTGCAGGTCGAGTGGGTCAGATCGATGAGATCCCTAACCGATGACCAGGTCTAGCCTATATCTCATCTCATTTACAAGGCTTTTTGGTGGAGGTTAGTTTAGATTAAGGGAAATATGATTCTTGAATAATTGAAGAAATAAGAATGGAGCATTAAAATAAGTAGATTTTAATATTTAAATGTTTAGACAAGTTAAATTTATTTTATAAAAAAAGTAAAATAAATTTAAGTTAAATTAATTTTTTTTTTTTAACTCAACGCATATAAAAGATAGATTAAGTGATAAATAAATATAAAGTAATTCGGTTTACCCACCCAACAAACACCACCAAAATGTATCAGACTAATCCTCCTTCCGGTCCCCCTTTTGTCCATCCTTCAAATGGCCGTTTGAGACTTCATAGTGTACCCTGGTCCAAGGTTCCTAACTTATCCAAGATAAACAGTTACTGTGGGCGGATGTGGTTTTTGCTGGTCCCCTCGGCATGGTGCTGACGATATCATGTGGGGTGTTGATGGCAAACACAGGTCCCCGACCCAATTTGGATTATTCATCAATTTCACCTGTCATTTAATTTATCTTATCGAGTTAAATTTATTTATTTTAAGATAAAGTTATTTCATCTCCTCCTTGAAATAATTTTAATTCTTCGTAATATACTAACGATTTAATTTCCTTATTTTATTATTTATTTCACTTACTTTTTATTTCTTAATCTATAAATTTATTTCTTTTATCAAATGTAACCTTAGGTGTTATTTGACTGATGGATTAAATAAATTTACATTAGATTAAGTATTTAATCTATTTTTGATTTGTGTCAAATCATGTGAATTTAATCTAAGTAAATTTTTTTTAATATCTCTATAAAATAATTTTAATTTATCCAAACATCGAAATATATTAACTTATTTATTTTATTATTTATTTCACCTATTTTTTATTTTTTTATTTATTTCATAAATTTATTTTTCTTGTCAAATAAAACCTTAAGAGAAGATTCGCAAAGCCAGAGGCACGATTGGCATTTGACCAAACCGGATATATACGATACGATACCAAAATATAGGCAGCCAAGCAGCAAATTGGGAGAAACTTGCCTGATTCCTCGTGTATCTCCGGTGATGATAAAAAAAATCTAAAATAAGTAGGTGAACATTATCTGTCTATCATAATATCTAATCTCACCGACTTTTTAAATTCTGGACCCATAGATAAGGTTACCGTAACGTCTCAAACCATCCAAGGCTCGCACACAGGTTCTCCACTTCACCTCACAGTCACGGATGACAGAATATTTTCGCTTTTTAAAATTTTTCTTAATTACTGGTATGCTATTTTTAGCTCCAAAGGTATTTCTTTTATTGAGGGAAGAAAAATGATACATTACGTAAATTTTAAGAAACAAAAGTGAAAGATAATCTTAAATTTTCTCGGTAAGGAGAAAAGTAACTTCTCTTCGAGAGGAGTAACTCAAAGAGACATTAATATGAAATAAAATAAAAAAGAAGTATCTGACATATTATTTTTATTATAGGAGAATTAGTAGATACAATAAGGTCGATATCGTCGATGTATCGCACCAATTGATGATAAGCAGTCCAAGCTAGGTCGACTATCTACCCGATCATGATAAATTTGGCTACAACTGGCCTCCACAACAAAAATGACATCGACATGCGGAGGTGGAGCAGAGGTGGAGGATCGAAGTCTAATAAAGCCCTCCTCCAACATGGAGTGACTATGAAACGACGGACATCCTCAGCGTGACCCAACACCGAAGCACCACTACGACCTTCGCCATCGAAGACAAAGGTCGCAAGTCGCAGAGGAGGGGTCATTGGAGCGCAGCAACCTACAACGAAAGGAAGGGGAGGCGATCATCAATTGGGGGCTAATTGAGGTCCCGACAGCAGCTCTTAGGAGGGGTCAGGGAAGGAGAGCAAAGGAGGGGTTTGCCTTGCTCCGTTGCTTTAATGGTAGTTTTTTGACTTCTACAATTTTGTAGATGGTATGAGTGCAAATGATCTATCCTCACTTCCCTCTATCTCCCTTGTCCTTGCTTTTCTTTGATTGCTCGCAAGGAAGATGTTAATGGTGATTCTAGATAACTCATGTTTTTGGAGGTTATCTAGTGTTTACAATATCAATGATAATGCAACTCCTATTAATCTTAGTAACCTATACTCCTCTTGTCATCGTATATGAGATTTTTCTCAACATGTCTCTCCATTCTAATATAAGTAAAAGGACATAAGTATGGAAAGGTACGTTACAACACGCAATCAGAATCAATTTGTTAAAAATGAAAATCGATCGATTGAAAATTAATCAGACCAAAACACAATGATTGAAATTTGATTTTCAAACGGTTGTAAATAAAAGTATACCGGTTGGAAATGGTTTTCAACCAAAACGCAGCGGTCGGAAATGATTGTCAATCGGCTGAAAATCAAAATACAACAGTTGAAAATGATTTTTAACCAGTTGCAAATTAAAGCACACCGGTTGAAAATGAAAATACACCGATGCATTTTGACTTTTAATTGATGGTAAATGATTTTTTAGTTGGAATATTATTTTTCTTCAATGGAAAGTGATTTTTCACTTATAAAATGATTTTTCATCTATAAAAAATGATTTCCATCGATGAAAAATTAAAATACTTTATACATTATAAAATACTTTGCAAATGTATATTTATTTACTTTTTGACATAAAAAAATATCAACTAACTCATATATTATCCCAAAAACAAACATACCTTTTCCAACATTATCCACTATTCTATCCTTTATATTCAAGGAAACATGTTTCTTTCATATCGCATGTTAACCCTTATTTTTAACTCTTATTTATTAAATACAAACATAAGTTAACCATATTCTCAAATGAATACAAATAAAAGTAATCACCCATTACAAAAACAGAATTAACCCAAATTAAATAATCTCTATCTTAAACTAGTCCTGGATAGCAACATTATCCTAAGGCCTTCTATATTAATTTTGAAGGGCAGAGAATATTCTTAATTATTTATATGCAAAATATATATATATATTTAAGATCATTATATGCAAAATACTTGGTTTGCGTAATGTCGGCAAGGCTTTTCACTAAATAAATTATATTAAGCATGCTCCAATCGTGATTAAGTTACGTGCCGACAAATTAGTTTTCGAGTCCGATAAGTGGTTCTCCCAATAAATAGTGGCCCACATCATAACGTGGATGCTTAACCATTTCGTCACTGGAAGTCCCACAGATGCGTGGAAGTAGGCACGAAGAATAACCACATCATACCTATAAGCTTCGGAGAGGCATTACAATGCAGGAGGAAACATAAAACGCAGAAGGGCATTCTCATGCGCATTACTTTGTTAATTGGGCATACGCATAAAAATGCATTAACAGGCAGAGGCAACGGTAACTTTTTGGGATGAGTAAGGTAAAAAAGGTTCCCAAAGTTGTTTTCCAATCAAAGATCGAATCATTCATATATATTCGAGTGGGCTGGTCAATTTAGGTACTGTCCAGCAGACTAGCCACTAGATCCGTTATTTGTTTGGAAGTTTGGATATTTATTTCATCCAATTTGTAAACGACACTCCCCTTGCAACTTCTTTATCAAGCAGAAACTAACTAGTTCTCAGTAAAATCCAGTAATTTAGCTGACGGTTAGAGACTACGCTTGGGATGGTGAAGATCATAATTCAAGTCTTACGTTATGTTTGTTTTGAAAAATTAACGATCTAATTCTTTGTTTGGGTCCTGAAAGGTCGGTGGAAAAAAATTTAATTTTTAAAAAGTTAAGTCAGCTCTTCTTTATTTCATGTTAGGGGTGGAATGGGAGTTATTACCTGCATTTATTCAAATGCTTTTATACCGACTCTTCTTTATAGGTCCACACAAATCATAATTCACTCAAGGATAGTTTGTTCAATCAAATAATTATTACTACAAAATTATCCAAATAATACATCACCTATCCACATATTCCTCATTTTCATTCTTCAAATCAAACGCTCCAATGCCTCCAAACCAAGAAAATTAACTTATTCCTCTTTAACTTCAACATCAAACCCAGACACTAAAAGTTACTTATTCCTTAAAAAGTCAATTTCATGTACAATTCCTCTAAAATTCCTTCCTCGAACCAAATTAGAGATTTGATTTCCCAACAATTATTAAGAGGTCCTTATAAAAAGTCGAAAACAATGGTTGGTCAATCTTGCAAGATTATCTTGACAGGCCAACCAACCACTCACTCCATTAGGTCCAAGGTTTGTGAATGATTGAAAAAAAGACAATAAATGCTAAATGAGATAAGATGGAAAAGTAAGAAGTGGCCATAGGTCCAAATTTTTTGATCTAATTCCCTACCTTTGTTTTCTTTCTTTCCAAAATATTTTCCCACCTCCTCTCTCTCTCCTCTCATCTCTGAGTATGAGGACCTCCCCCACAGTGACCATGTAAGGTTTTTGGATGGTTGTGGGAGGAGGCAGAGGAGGTACTAGCAAGGTAAGGAACAGAAGGAGGTGGGGGAATGAGAGGAGGCGTAGGAGTAGGAGGAGTTTCACCTTGCCATGAGGTTCTCTTGTGGCAACATGACAAACTTGTGACGCATCTATCTCCGACCTTTATTACCAAAGAAACACTACATGGAGCACCTCGTGGTGCGGTAGGTCAAGAGCTTGCAATACTAGACGAGGATGCTAGTGGCAGCGAGGGTCGAGTGACGCATCAGGTGTGTGGTCGACGAGTACTTATAGACCAAGGGTCGAGCCTATGGAGCTTTTGGTGCTTCACGTGTTGGTGGAAAGTACTTTAGTGCTTTTAGGGTTAATCGTAGCATGTCAGTGGGTTGAGTCGATAAGGAATCGGTAGTGGTTGCCACGGTCATGTTTTATGTGTTCTTGTTGTGGTCGGAATTGATCCTACTGACAATGCTAGTGGCAATGGCGAGAGTGGGGTTGTGGAGGTACCACTTGTGATCAAGGCACCTATTACATACGAATACGAGGCTATCATTGGGGGAGTTGGTGTTTGCAAATGAGCTTCCCTACAATGGCATTGGCAATGGTGGAGAACAAGGGGGGAGGAAGAAGAGAGGAAGTGAAGGGTTTATTTGAGTGGAAAAAATAAAATAAAAGGATTTATATGTAAAAATTTATTTCTTATTTAATTTCAATAGTTTATAAGGACATCTCGACAATGAAATGGATAGTTTTCGAAATATATATGTATTTATGTGAAACAGGTGGAGGCATACATATTCTTTTCAAAATTTACGAGAACATACACGTAAAATCTCCTCCAAGGAATGAAAAAACGGAAGAGAGAAAGAAAGATGGAGATGGGGGAAGAAGAATAAATCGGGTCACATACCGCAGCGAAACTGCCGCAGGGGGGCATTCCGGTCATTTCGCCTCCCGCGTCCACGGTTGGAAACTGGGGGCGAATTAAAAAGCGAAAAGGTCGCGCGCCCGGGGCAGTGGGGGACCTACCACGGTTTCCCACGCCCTCTCCAAGTCTCCAACCTTATCCTCAAGCCTTCCCCCACCACGCGGCTACTGCCAACCCCCGAACCCCATTTCCCACCGTCCGTCCCAACCCGCCCCCCATCCAACGGTATCCAATTCCACTGCACGCTCCAGTCAGAGCATCGCCTCCTTCCCCTCCCTCCTCCCCCTTATATCTACCCCTCCGCTAATGGGCTCCATAACCCCTATCAAGTTACGTCTCTCTCTCTCTCTCTCTCTCTCTCTCTCTCTCAGCGTTTGTAATGGCGTCTACATCGGCTCTCTTCACCCTCCCGGCCCTCCCCGGCGGCCGCCCCCGGCCCCGGCGGGTGAACCCGCCGAGGGCGGCGAACTGGTGGGCCCCGATCTTGGGATGGTCGCCGGATCCCGACTACATCGACGACCCCGAGGCGCCTTCTCCGTCTCCACCTCCGGCTACGGCAAAGGCGGAGGGCGAGGCGAAGCGGCGTGTGGTGGTGTTCACGGAGGAGAAGGCGAGGAAGCTTCGGATGTCGATGATGGAGACCTCGTGCTTCCACGACGCGATGTACCACTCCGCGATCGCCTCGCGCCTCGCGTCCGACTTCAAGGGAAAGTCCGCCCGGGTCTGACCCGGCTTGGATCCAATCCGTCGACGTGGATGGGGGGCTTCTCCCTCCTCTGTTTCTTCTCCCGTTAGTATTAGTGGAAACGGGAGGGGGAAATGTTATGGTCCGTTAATCGTTTCCTAGAAGTTTACTATTCTGTGTTGTAAGTATACGGTCCATGTAAATATGATATAAGGAAATGTTTGCTTTTCGTTTTCTGTTTCGAAAGTTCCCTCCTTTAATCATCATTACTGTGAATCTGATCGGGGGACGGGGGCCGTCGGTGCAGATCTAGCGTTGCAGCGTGCTTTGGTTTGTTGCGGTCAATCACAGTTCTTGGATCAAAATCCAAAGGCCAGAACTCCTTTCCCTTGTTAATGTGGAGGGTGGAATGGCCCGTTAAGTGGAGTTCTTGGGAAAGGAATCGAGTGGCATTGGGTTTGGATCCAAGAGACCCAGCGCTGTTACGTCGTCTGGATCTGCGATGTTGGAGGGTTCTTGAGTTGATCGCGCGTATTAATCGGGTTGCCCGGTTTTGATTGGAAACCCCCACGTGGGTGCTCATCTGCAAGCCTTCTGGAGAGCCGTTCGTTCTGTATTGAAAATTAGGTTGTCAAAAAAATTTATTAAGTTTGCTATTTATTTAGATTTAATTTATTAAAATTTTAATTTAAATTCGATCAGTAAATAAATGAATCGAATCTAAATTATAAATAAATTAAATTTTAATAACATAGATTCGATTCATTAAATATTCATTAAAATAAATAAATATATATATATGGGTGTGACATTAATATGTTGTCATCACGATACAAAGTGACGTCACGGAATCACAATTCTTATTTCCCAATTTTCTGAAAAATCACCCATGTCTTAGACAAGAATATGCATGTGGTATATTTGATGAGCATATGTTGGTCTCCTAAACTTTATTTATATCCTTACCTAATAACAAGGTAGGTGTTATGATTCGACCTTAAATCCTTATCGAATCTCTCTCAACAACAACAACGGAGGAGGAGGAAAAGAGAGAGATATCTCTCTCAACAACAACAACGGAGGAGGAGGAAAAGAGAGCATGTAATGTAATTATGTAGAAAATAAATAAGTATACAGTAAAAGAAATAGACGAAATGTTTCCTATTATTATATGTCATCACAACTACAACAGCGGAAAGTAAATCAGAAATGTAACAGAAACAGTATTACATACTAGAGTATCCACTACTACAACTGAAAACTCGAAAATAAAAAGGTGACAACTACTACGGTTAGGTTCGACTGGGCTCAGTTCCCTTTGCAGCTGGTGATGCTGGCTGCTCAACTCCCTGACCTGAACAAGATTATAAAATCCGCTGTCAGCTAACGTTGAGTAGAGTGGTAGTTAAGTCATTTACAAGCAATTAACATAAGACAAACAAATAATTTATTATTCATTTTCATTTAACTCAACTAAGTAGTTCTGATTTGTTCATTCTCTTAAGAAATTGGTCATTTCTTGATCTTGACTGTCCCTCAAGGGGACGATCTTGATTGTAGTCTTTTCCGTGATGTAAGATATACACGTGGTGCTCTCCTGGCCAGGAGAGTCCCCCGTGGTAGTCCACTCAATCAACCACACCGAGGTCCCAGTCGTGACAAAGCGGTGACTACGGTACGTGCGATAAACGCATGGGTAGCTACCCTGCACTGGCATGCGGTCAGTCGTTTCCGCTAGCGGGTACGCCTAAAAGTATAGCACGGAATAGCACAAGGCCCTACCCTCTCAGAATAGGGGTCTCATCCCTCCACAGTCCGCATACCTTCGTTCGACTATCCCAGTTTGCCCAGTGGGCCTAACAAGAGTCGGTGTAGTGTGGCTAGTCCTAATCTCGGGTCCGGTGGGGCAGTTAGCTCCCTTCCTATAATAAGTAGCTCATCTCAGTACTCCGTATGCGAGGCCAAGCAGGAGTCGACGTAGAGTGGCCAAACCCACCCCAGGTCTTAACCTATGGGGCGACAAACTCCCCTCTATTCTAAGTAGCTCACCTCAGTACCACGTACGCGAGGCCAAGCAGGAGTCAGTGTAGAGTGGCTAGTCCTAATCTTGAGTCTCAACCCAAAGGGCAGCTAGCTCCCCTTTACACTAAAAAGACAGCTGCTCTCCTTAGTACGACGTATATAAGGACCAGCTCACTTCTCGTCTACATATGAGATTATTTCCGCACACAAGAATTCTCCCCCTAGTTCCTCATAGGGTTCATGCATTGTAATCATTTCATTTCTCAATATTTAGATCTCATTGTTCACATATCGATTCTCATCCATATAACAGGCAGCTTGTGTTTTCATAACTAAGAAAGCATCACATCAACTATTTAACACTTACTAGCAATTAGGGTTTAACTTGCATCTCAAGTAAATAGTGTGGCTCAAGCAATATTCATTTGCTTTTGCCCTAGGGTTCATTCAAGTTATTCTCAACATGCACTTTATTTGTTTAAAATCCTAATATTAAAGTAAACCACTCTACTGGGAAACACGAGAGGAATGGGAGCTAGAACCCCCTGTCCAGTCATCTCCGCGGGCCCTGAACACGCTACAGGCTGGTAACCTATAGCAGTGACTAAGTCACATCAGACGAGTTCAAAACAGCATATAATTGACACTAACACATAGAGAAACTCGAGCGGAACACAACGGTATTTCGTTTGTGGAAATCCGATTTCATTTGGGCCATAAACGAGTAAAAAGCGTGCATACTGTCTAAAATTAGACGTCTGGTGATGAGAACCTCATCATGAACCTTAACTAGCTTATTTTGATCTAATAAAATGAATAAAAGTTCCTACATAACCTAAAGGAAGGCCTAATTCAAGGAATTATCAATCTGAGGAGAGAACATGACACAAGGGGTAAAACTGTAATTTTACCATTTCAGTGCATCAATGGGATTTCTAAGGGTCTAGACATAAGTGAATTTGATTTAATAAGAGAAAAAGTGGGATGGTTTGGTCAGAAAAGGATTATGGCGAAATTTAGGAATTAAATGACATTCTGTAACCTTAAAACAAATCCACTTTAATTCACAAGGTTCTAGGCGAGATAAAAATCAACTAAATCCTCTAAAATTTATGGAAAATATCCCCTATGGTTTAGAACCTTCAATTTGGCTTTTGGAACCTATTTTGACCTAGATTGGTATCCATGCCCAATATTTGACCTGATTTAGATTTTTGTGTAAAATATCCAGTCAAACGTGGTCAAACCTAAAATCCAACTTCACCATTGGATTCCTTAGGTCCAAATTAGATTTATGCCAAAATTTAGACTTAAGGAAAGGTTTTCTTGACACACTTTGCAAATTGGTCCTCAAAATTACTTTCTGACCCTCAACTTTTTGAAACCCTTGCAACTACCCCTTCAGCTTTCTCATCTTTTTCTTCATTCCGGTCCCTCTGCCATTCGCAGCAGGGGCCATACCTCCGGCGACTTCGCGCGGAGGTTTACGCTTCACCTGCATGGGGAGTCGCCCTAGATTTGAAAGGGGAGCTCAATGCGGAGGGCCCTATCGCATGGGCAGCTCCCCATGCCCTAAAACCCGCTATACCTCTCGTGCGAACGTTCGAGAGGTATGGGTCTCCGACCGGCCTTACCTCCGGCTTGACTTTCCCGCTGCCCTCACGAGCCTTCCGCCTGGCTTGTGCCAATTTAAGGAAGGACAGACCATGCCGCTTCCTAAAAGCTTGAATAGGCCAGAGATCCCCCTCAATTTCATCTCCTCCCAACTCCGGCTGACTGCCCAAAACTTTCGGTGACTTCTCCGTCTTCTCGTCGCTTTGCCATTGTACCAGTGGCAGAGTCAGCTCCGCCGTCCTCCGCTGCGCCGCGCCGTACCAGCATGCACCCTCCGACCCCTTCCTTGTCGCCGTCTTCTTCCCCTGGGCACCTTCGTCTCCGGCGACGGCAGTACCAGCCACTCACCATCCGCTCCCCCCCCCTCTCTCTAAACACCTCAATTAAGTTCCCCTCACTCCCCTCTTCATTTCCCCTCTCCTAATTTTCTCCTTCGACCCCTCGACACCACAGACCACCATCACCCTCTCCACCTCCGACCACCAACTCCAGCTAGGCCACTCCACCTCCACAGGCCGTTTCACCCCTTGCCGACCAGTCTCCAAGCTTCACCACCTCCCACTGATCACCTTTCGTCCTTCCACTAACCACCATACCCACTGGAACCTCCCCCCGAACACACCCACCTGCACACACATGTGTGCCCTGGGCACACACGCACAGGTGCCCTCATGCCACGCTGACCCCCGGGCCACCTTCGTCGTGTCACGGTGAAGCTTGCTGAGTGGTTTGACAGGGTCGTGAGGCCGTATTCGTGTTGACAGGTACGTGGCCCCTTCCTCCATTGGCGCAGAAGCTTGAAGCTCGCTTGAAGCTTCTCCAGGCCCTAGTGCTCCATGCCTTCAGGCCCAGAAGGTGCGGCTCAGTCTCGCGCACGCACACTGCCAAGCGATTGGCACTGAGGGGCCTTGCATTTGCTGTAATCGCATGCGATTTCTGCTGCGGGCGTTCGCAGAACGAAGGTGGGACATTTAGTCCCACCTCGGAAGCTGGAGAACGAGAGGAGGTGCTTAAATTGAAAATGTGAATTAGGCTTATCGCCTCCAACTACACGGGGTGAGGTCCCTCGCCCGTATACCCGCCTCATTCACGACCCACGCTACGTGGACCTGGCTGACCCGTTTACCCTGCACTCCTCGCGCACCACCCACACCAGTGCGCCTGGACCCGGGCACGCATAACCCGACCCGATTACCCGGCTAGCTTTGAGAGAGCGAAGAGAGAAATAGAGAGAGACGCGGGGAGGGTAGGGATAGGTTTTGCTTCTCCGCGCCTGTGCAGGGAAGGAGGAAGAGGAAGCAGCTGCGCAGAAGAGGAAGAAGGCAGAGGAAGGAAGAGAAGAAGAAGAAGCTGAAGGAAGGAGCCAAGGAAGAAGAAGCCAAAGAGGAAAAGAAGAAAAGAGGAGGGAGCTGCCGCAAGCAGAAAAGAAAGAAGAGAAGAAGAAGCCAAGGAGACAGCCACAGAAAAAGAGAAGCAAGAAGAGAGCAGAAGAAAGAGAAGAGCAGCTGAAGGAAGGAGCAGCCGCAGAGAAAGAGAGAAGAAGAAGTGCGACAGAGAACATAAGAAAGAAGAAGGTTCAGCACTGTAGCAGGAGTCGGTTAAGGCATCTGATTCAAAGAATCAGACGTCTGAAAGAGAAGAAACAGAGAAAAGAGAAGGAAGAGAGAAGAAAAAAGAAAGAGAGGACGAGAAGAAAGAAAGAAGAAGAATTCTATTTCCTTTTACTCTCTAGATTTTTGTAAAACACTATATTATTGAGAATTGTGATTTTTTGCTTCTAAAGACCGAATTGATCCCTAAGTTCGACCTCAAAATGTTTTCAAATTTTGAGTAATAAATAAATAAAATTGATAATCGTTTTTCGCAACATACTACAACGCACTTATCTTCTTTTTAAAACACCACGTCGAACGATCATCACTTTTTGGCCTTGTTGCCGGGGAGCTACGGGTACTTTAGAAGCTTTAAATCACAATTTTTGTTCTTATACTAACTTTATCTCTCTTTTGTTGTTTTTGTTGCAAGAAGGAACACAAGAAAAGACAAGCAGCCACATAGCAACCACGCCAGAAAATAGGTAACCTTTTTAATCCTCTCTTTTAAGCCCCTCACAATCTAAAGAGGAAAAACAAAAGAAAAAAATAATCTAGGGCTACCTGTTTTCCACATCTAGTAATCCACAAGAGTTGCCTGCTTTTGATTTTCAACACATTTTAATTGTAAATCCACTTAAGGTAACTAGGGCTAAAACTTTCTTGCTTGAGCCTTAGTTACCCATTTCTGAGGCAACTAACTGGACCAACTAGAGCCAACCTAGGATTTCAAGCTAGGGTTTTAGAGACACATCTTCTTCTAGGCAGAAAATTAAAAATTCCAAAAGAGGTGCGCTTAAGCCATTGTTTGAAAAGACTTATTCAAGAGAAACCCTAAGCAAATTAGGCTCTTAATCTACTTGAACCCTAAAAGAAAAGACCTAAGAAGCTCTCACAGGAACAAAGTGTTGGTGCTAGAGCACCGCGATCGTTTATTTTGATGATAACAAAACACGTGTCATTTAACATTTGCACTTGAGGTCTTAGATTTCAGGTTAATTGCAAATGGTGCCATGGTTAGACGGAGTTCGAGCTCGCATCCATGGCGGATTGGAGGAGCTTGACGGAGAACAAAGGAGCTTCGCGAGGAGCGATGGCTTGAAGAAGGAAGGAAATGAAGAATATGATAGATTTCCTTTCATTGTAATCGTTGCACTTTTGTTTCTTTTGTTACTCTTTATTTTTATTACTTAGATTCATGTTAAAGAGCCTCAAAGTACCCTAACAGTAGTCCTAAGAACACCTGCACAACCCTAGGATACTTATGTTTTCTATAAAGAACTTAGAAAATCAAAATAGGGTTCAAACGGCCTTTTCAGATGTCTAATCTGAAAATTAGACGTCTGATAAATACTTTTAAGACGTCTGACTATTGACTCAGACGTCTGACTATGTTTAGGTTGGACTTAGTTAATTCTATCTGATGAAATCAGACGTCCAAACCTTAGTCTAGACGTCTTAGAAGACGTCTGATGACTTTGCCAGACATCCAATTAGTGGACCATTGGCTGCCTTAGCAAACATTGAAGAATATGACCGTTGCCTCGTATCAGACATCTGTAGAAGACCCCAGACGTCTGATACATGACCGTTTTGCCTCGGCTCACCCAACATCTCTTCTCAGAGATCTTATAGCCATTGCACTCTCTTCGAAATCCATTCCCGCAGAAAAATAGGTTTCCAGACGTCCAGACATAGTGCTAGACGTACTGTGTGTCGTCTGATGAACTTTCACTAGAACCCTGTTTCGATCTGAGTCAAGTTAGGAAGGAAACCCGCCTATAATCAGACGTCTGACTTTGTTCCCAGACGTCTTAAATTGGTTTTCCAGAAGTTCGATGCCAGGATCAAACGACTGATAACCCTGTCATTGTAATGATCAATCCTGATTTTGGCTTGATTCTCTTGCAGCTTACACCCAATAGCTATGGAAGCCTTCCAAGGCCTTCCAAAGCCTTCCTAGGGCTTCTATAAATAGAGGAGAACCTTTGCCACTCAAACACACACCAAGACACACCCAAGCAACATACTTTCCACTCTTTTGTGTCCAAGAGAAGCTCTTGCTCTCCAAGCTCAAGTTCTACTTCTAGAGAGCACCGATCACTTGTGCACCTACTCTCCCACCGTAGTTCACGAGAGCACCCTTGCACCATCGCGTAGTTCACGCATCCGCGTTGTCGACGCACTTCTTGCAAAGGGAAGCATCCTAACTCCTATAGAAGCTTAGGTTAAAAATATCTTTGTTGGCTCTATAGGACTATTCTTGTATTTTACTTTGCTTGTGTTGGGTATTTGCCTTGCGAATTCCCGTCTCCTTCGTGAGACAAAATCCTTCTCGTGAAGAGAAGGGGTTTGAGGTATGCTACCCTCGTATAAAGTAGCGTGGTTGTAATTGAGGTTGTACTACCCTCGTTTAAGTAGTACGTTAGTGGATTTGATTAACTTGGTTGATCGGAAAATCCTAACTCGAGAGGGTTAGGTGGTGGTTTTCACCCGGTTTGGGTTTCCACCTATAAATAATTGTGTACATTGTGTGATTGTTTATTTGTGAGATTGTTATATATTTATTCCGCACTTTATTGCGTCACCCCCTCCTACAAGGGAAACTACACAAAGAGGTGAAATTGATCCTTTGGATCAACCAACCTTTAAATTAGGTCACTTTTGCACATAAAAGGCTTAAAGTTCTAGTGGAACCCTAAGCACCTTGATCTTAACTAAAAGTGGTAGACTTAAGAGGTCAAGGTCCCCATTTTAGTCTACCTGGAATCTCAGTGACAAAAGAGGTTGGGTGGGGGAAATCCTGTAACCCGTGGGGGCGCTCTACCGTGTAAGGTTCTTCGCGGGACTCACCCTCTCTGGCTGCGAGGTAATTCTCAGGTGGACAACCTTCTAATCCAGGGGTATCACCACCCCGAACCTCTATAGTCACCCAACATATTGTGGGTGTCTTGATTGGATCCAACACGTTCTAACCTCATCCAGTCTTTCAGTGCATGTTTGGTAGGAGGTCCTTGAAACCTCCTCTAGAAATCCACTCTCCTCGAGGCCAAGCCTCGGTACCCTTGTTTGTGCAACAACCCCTTCACATAGAGCTTTCTTCCGATTCTGAACCTAGTTCTCCTTCTTCCATCATGGCACAGCCTATTGAAGAAGAAAATAATCTTGAGCACCAACTTCAGCGTCTTAATGACCTCTTCCAGAATTGATGAACCCACCGCAGTGCCCCATGATGCGAGATTACCATAATCCCGCTGCGGTGGCAATTGAGCCTTAAGTCAGAATCTCGGCTGGAGGACCTGATTCTGAATTGAAGCCTAATATGATTAATGCCATACCTAAATTCTATGGGCTTAACTCCGAAGATCCATTCCAGCATATCAAACAGCTCAAACATCTGGCCCAGACCTTCGGGTCAGATGCACAAAATCGGGATATCTTACTCATGAAGATGTTCTCTTTCTCCCTCATGGACAAGGCGGCTCATTGGTATCAGACACAGACCCGTCCAATCAACACTTGGGATGAACTTCAATCCGAGTTTCTGAAGAAGTTCTTTCCTGTTGGTCGGACAAACGCCTTACACCATCAGATTACTTACTTCACTCAACAGACAGGAGAACCTCTTCATGAGGCATGGGATCGATTCCTGGATCTCAAGTGGAAGTGCCCCCATCATGGAGTTCCTAAATGGGAACAAGTCCAGTCTTTTTACCAAGGATTCCGTGAGGACATTAGATTATTCGTCAATGCAAGTTGCAGAGGGAATATCATGGCTCAACATGAGGACATCGTGTGGGAGATTCTCGAGAATATGTACGAGAACTCCATCAACAATGACTCCATGGGTTTATTCGACCAGACGAATACCCGGGCATTAATGAATCTTAGGGGAGCACATGAGATGCAAGGCCTATCCGCATCCGTTGACTTAGAACTGATGTCCATTCGATTGGACAAGGCCTCTATTATCGAGAAGAAGGTGGATGAGCTAATTCAACATTTGCAGCGAGCCACCTCTGTGCAAAACTCCTTCGCACATCCACCTCCCGCAAGGGAAACTGTGCAAAATATCTTCCACCAATCTTCTCCTGGGATGGACCTGTATCCACCCCCATCTGACTCCAGGACCGGAGGGACCTCCGATCCTTTCTATTCTTCTCAGGAGAACTCTGATCCCCCACACTCTGACTTTCCTGAGGCCCCTCAGACCTGTGAGGACCTTAACGCCATCCAGAATGACCCATTTTCCAACACCTACAACCCTGGATGGCGAAATCATCCTAATTTCCAGTGGGCGGGAAATTCTCAAATCCAAAGTCCACCTTATCAGCCCCGTTCACAAGCACTTCATCCTTATCAGCCGCCTCAGCCTCGGCCCAACCCCACTTATCAATCTGGGCCAAACCAAGACCAAATGTCCCTCATCCTCCAAACTCTGGCTGTCATTCAGAGATCGAATGCGGTTATCCAAAAACAGCATAAGGACGAAATCACAGAGGTCCGCAACCAACTCACCCAGATGGCGAATTCCCGTCAAACGGGCACACTTCCTTCACAACCTTTGCCAAACCCTAATAACATGCAGACCCAGAGGCGCGTTATGAATTCGAACCCAGGCCAAGCACACTTGATTTATTAGGCCCCTTCCGTTCCATCACTTGACGGGATGGAAGCTTCAACGTCCTATGCGGGTTATCAACAGCAGCCACCCATCTTATCGAACCCTAACCCAAACAAGGCAGGATTAAACTCTATAACAACCCGTAGTAGTAAAGCAACCCAAGACTCACCTTCTCCAGACCACTCCAAGCCTGGTAGTGACCCAAGCCTTAGGATATTTATCCAGGATGTCCCTATCCCAGACCAAAAACCTGGACCTATTCTAGATGAACCAACCAAGGTTCCATTTCCCGAGGCCTTGACTAAGGGAAAGAGGACAACCAAACCCGTGGCTCCTGAGGAGGACCTGATCAAGCTCTTTGAGCAGGTCCAAATAAACATCCCCTTGATGGATGCAATCCACCACGTACCGACTTACGCACGATTCTTGAAAAACGTGTGTACACCTCAGCGTAAGCCGCGAACCAAGAGTGGGAGTCTGATCGTATTGTCAGAGTAAGCCAGCTTTGTAATTTTGAGTAAGCTCCCACCCAAGGAAAAAGACCCAGGCACTCCCCTGATCTCATGTAAAATTGGTGAAGCCCAATTTGATAGAGCATTGTTAGACCTAGGTGCCTCCATAAACCTGATACCCACTTCCCTGCTTAACCACCTTGAAGAATCCGAGCTGAAACCAACTGAGGTAACATTGCAGTTAGCTTATCGATCCATTAAGTCACCTAAGGGAGTTCTCGAGGATGTTATTGTTAGGGTGAGGGATTTCTACTTCCAAGTAGACTTTATAGTTCTAGACATGGATGCACCTGAGAACCTAAGGGATACACCAATTATACTATGGAGACTTTTTTTGGCCACTGCTAGAGCCAACATAAGCTGTGAGGAGGGCCAAATAGAGCTGAAATTTGGAAACCAAACCCTTAAGATTGATATCTTTAAGGCCCAACAAGGGATTAATTACGGTGTGGTAGAACAAATATGTGATATCAGAACCGTGGTTGATGAACCGCATTTTGATGACAACCTAATTATCCCTAATCAACCACAAGAAGAACAAAACACGCAATTAAAGGAATCTGAACCCGATCTGGATACACCTATAACTCCTACCCTTATTCCTCGCACCCACTCCGAACCACCAGCTGCTGTTGATAATCCCGTTTTGAAACTCAAACCCCTTCCCGATCATTTGAAATATGTCTTTTTGGGTTCCAATCAGACACTTCCTATGACTATAAACTCCAGACTCACCCCTGACCAGGAATCCTGTCTGATTACTGTTCTCTAGCAACATCGTAGAGCCATTGGTTGGACTCTCGATGATTTGACTGGAATAAGTCTCTCTTATTGCAAACACCACATCTATTCCGAAGAGGGCGCATGACCTTCACGTGAGATGCAGAGACGTCTGAACCCTAATCTGCAGGAGGTCGAAAGAAAGGAGATCATTAAGTGGTTAGATGCAGGGATCATCTACCTGATCTCCGACAGTCACTGAGTGAGCCCAATCCACAGCTTGTGCCTAAGAAGGCTGGCCTCACCACCATCATGACTGAAACCGGAGAGGTCATACCGACCCGTATAACCAACTCGTGGAGAGTCTACATTGATTACCGAAGACTCAATTCCTCCATGAAGAAGGATCATTTCCCACTACCTTTTATTGATCAGATCCTCGAAAAACTAGCGGGAAATAGATTCTTCTGCTTTCTTGACGGGTACTCCGGTTACAACCAAGTGATGATTCATCCAGAAGACTAAGAGAAGACCACGTTCACCTGCCCCTTCGGGACGTATGCATTCTGAAGGATACCTTTCGGTCTCTGCAATGCACCCGCGACTTTTCAGCGGTGCATGCTTTCCATTTTCTCTAATATGGTAGGTGATTATCTAGAAGTCTTCATGGATGACTTCTCAATATTTGAGGCATCATTTGACAATTGCCTCTAGCACTTGGTTCAAATACTTAGGAGATGTATTGACGTGAATTTGGTTCTTTCCTGGGAAAAGATCCACTTCATGGTGCCTGAGGGGATCATCCTGGGACATCTGATTCTAAGAGGGGCATCCAAGTGGATTGAGCTAAGGTTAACTTGATTTCCAAACTCCCTATGCCTAGTTCGATCAGGGACATCCTATCTTCTCTGGGGCACGTCAGTTTTTACCATCGATTCATCCCTGATTTCTCGAAAATCATGCGCCCTCTGACCACTCTTCTCTCCAAGGATGTACCTTTTGAAATTTTCAAGGAATGCACTCAAGCATTTGAGATCTTTCGTGACCGAGTTACCCAAGCCCCGATCCTACAGTCCCCTGATCGGTCTCAACCGTTTGAGATCATGTGCGATGTACCTGACTTCGCTGTAGGAGCAGTTTTGGGGCAGAAGATTGACGGGAAACCTGTAGTCATCTACTACGCTAGCAAAACACTTGACGATGCTCAACGTAACTACACCGTTACAAAGAAAGAGCTACTAGCTGGGGTATTTGCCCTTGAAAAATTCAGATCTTATTTCCTGGATTCCCATGTTATTATTTACTCGGATCACACAGCTGTGAGGCATCTCCTTGCGAAGAAGGATGCGAAACTTCGATTAATCCGATGGGTCTTACTATTGCAAGAATGTGATCTCGAGATTCGCTACAAAGAGGGAAGATAGAACGTGGTAGCTGACCACTTGTCCCGCCTTCCTTCTGAGTTCATCGACCCTTCCAGACACATCACGAAGCATTTTCCTGATGAGCACCTCCTGACTATTGCTACAGGGCTTGCATGGTTTGCTGAATGATGAGAACCTCATCATGAACCTTAACTAGCACAATCTAATCCAAATATGTGTGAAAAAGCTCCTACAAAACCTAAAGAGAGGCTTAACTCAGAGAATTATGAGTTAAAGAATAAAATAAATCATAAGGAGTAAAACTGCAATTTCATTAATGCAGTATGCAAACAGGGTAATTAAGGGTCCAAACACAGGTCAAACTAGCTTAATAAGGAGGGAAGTGGGATGATCTGATCTAAAAAGGCTTATAGCAACTTCTAGGAATTAAATGACATTCTGTAACCCTAAAATAAATCCACTTTAATTCAAGAGGTTCGAAGCAGGATAAAAATTAACTAAACCTTCTAAAATTCATATAAAAATATTCCCTAGGATTTAGAACTTTCAATTTGACCTTTGCAACCTATTTTGACATAAAATGAGAATCATGCCCAATTTATGACTTAATTTGGATTTTAATACAAATTGACCGGTCAAACATGGTCCAACCTCAAATCAAATTTCACCATTAAAATCCTTAGGTTCAAATTAGTCTGGTATAAAAATTTGGGCCTAAGAAAAGACCATCTTAACCGACTTTACAAATTGGTCCTCTTAATTTACTTTTTGACCCTTATCTTTTGAAACCCTTGCGATTTGCCTCCTATCTTTTCATCATTCTTTGCAGAACGGTCCCCCCTGCCATTTTTGCGCAGCACCTTACCTCCGGCAACCTTGCGTGGAGGATGGCGCCGTGCAGGGCAGGGCGCCTGTCCTCAGGAACAAGCCGGGGGTTCCCTGCGTCGTCCTCTGTCGCAGGGACCCTCCCCTGACCTCTGCAACCAACCATGCCTCTCGTGCGAACGCACAAAAGGCATGGGTGTCCATTTCCGGCCACTGTCCGGCGAGCTCGGCACGTCGCCTCCTTGATCTCCTCTCCTCGCCAGTGCCTATTTAAGGAGCGGCAGGGTCTGCCGTCTCCTTCAAGCTAGTCTTGGCCAAGAGAAAACCTACATTTCGTCTCTTCCCTCTCCGGTCAGGCAGCCCAAGCTTCCGACGAACCTCCCTCCTCCTCCTCGTCGCTCTGCCGCCCTACCTGCAACAGAGTCCACTCTGCCCCGTCGTCCCGTGCCAGGCCGCACCAGCTGGCACCCTCAGATCTCCTCCTCGTCGCCGATAACCCCCTCCTGGGCATCTTCGTCCTTAGCTCCGACAGGCACGAGCTGGACGCCTCCCTCTCCCCCTTCGTCGATTAAGTAGGTATGAATCTTCCTCTCTCTCTCCCTTACATTTTCCCCTTCCTGATTTACCCTTTTAATCCATCGACTACCACTTCCACCTCCATTTGCTCCATCTCCAATCACCATCTCCGACGAGGTCACTGATTAGAGCCTCATCATGAGCCATAACTAACTCATTTTAAGCCAATAAAGAAGATAAAAGCTCGTACATAACCTAGAAGAAGGCTTAACTGAAGGAATAAGTGCTCTGAGAAGAAAACATGAATTAAAGGTTAAAACTGTAATTTTACCATTGCAGTACATAAATGGGATTTCTCAGAGGCAAAACACAGGTCAAAAGGTATAAATGAGATAAAAAGTGGGTTGAGTCAATCAGAAATGGGTTCATGTGCAATCTAGGAAGTAAATGACATGTGGTAACCCTAAAACAGACCCGCTTAATTCAACAAGGTTCCGGTCAGGATAAAAATATATTAAACCCTCTAAAAATCATGGAAAAATATCCCCTAGGGTTTATAACACTTAAGTTGGCCTTTGGAACCCAGTTTGACCTAGATTAGGGTCCTAGTTCATCAATTAACCTAATTTAGGTTTTTACGCAAAATGTCCAGTCAAACGAGGTCAAAACTAAAATCCAACTTCACCATTGGATTTCTTAGGTCAAAATTAGGTTTGTACCAAAATTTGGACCTAAGGGGAGGTCATCTTGACCTACTTTGCAATTTAGTACTCCCAAATCACAATTTGGTCCCTATCTTTTGAAAAGCATAACAGAAAGCCCCCTAACTTCCTCGCCACCTTTGCAATCAGGTCCTGCCACCATTATTAGGGCAGAATCCTACTTCGGTGAGGATTTGAGAGGGAATCCTCTTTGATTCCTCAGAGATCCCCTCCCAGAAATGGAAGGGAGATTCTCTGAGGAATTCCCTTCCATCTGAGGCCAATCTTGATCCTTGGTGTGAACCCAATCTCTCGTGCGAACGCACGAGGGATTTGGCTATCTAAAGTCTTTCCATCTCCGGCGACCGACCTTAGACGATTGCGTGCCTTCCACGCCTTGAACGACTGGCCCAGTGCCTATATAAGAACCCACACCTCCAGCCGCTCATCTTCAGCTTGAGTTGGCCGAGTTTCCACCTCCAATTCATCTCCTCCTGCTCGGCCAAAATTCCCAGCAAGCTTCGGCGAGCCCCCCTCCCATCCCTCTTCGCTCTGCCACAAAACCAGTGGCAGAGTTAGCTTCCTGACTCTCCTCCGCGTTGCGCAGCACCCGCGCACGCCGCCTCAGCCCTGTCGTTGTCGCTGTTCTCCCCCACTGGGCAGCATCTTCTCCGGCAACAGCAGGTATTGTTGTTCGCCTCTCCGTCCCCCTTCATCCCTGTAGTTAGGCCAAGTACCTTCTCCACATTCCCCTCTCTCTTTTTCCCTTGCTATTTTATCTACTTACCCCCCGACAGTGCCTGAACACCTCCATCTTCCTCGCCTCCGATCGACCTCCGGCGAGCCGCCCACACCACTCCGCCCCTCCACACGGCTCGCCAACCATCTCGTGAGCTCCGCCTCACCACCAGGAATTCATTCCACCCCTCCACTGCCACTCCAGACCTCCCCAATAACCCCCCGAACAACCCCACACATCCGGCCATAGGTTGACCTAGGCATGCAAGCCTAGGCCGACCTGCAACCTGTAGCACCGTCCACCGCCTTCGTCGTGCTACGGCGAAGGTCTCTAGCTGGTCTGATTGGGCCGAGAGGCTCGTTTTGTGTCTGACAGTGTCAACGCTCCTGCCGCCATGGACGACAGTTGAAGAAGCTCCGTAGCAGCTCCAGGCGCCAGGGTTCCCAGGCTGTAGGTGCTGCGTAGTCGTGCGAGTGTCGCGAAGTGCCCTGGTCCAGCAAGGAGAGCAAGCAGAGCCAGCAGCTGTGGGGAGGACACGCAAAGTCTGCGGGCGCGCGTGAAATCAGGGCAGAGGCTTTAGTCCC
Source organism: Thalassia testudinum (assembly GCA_037157565.1). Lineage (NCBI taxonomy): Eukaryota > Viridiplantae > Streptophyta > Magnoliopsida > Alismatales > Hydrocharitaceae > Thalassia > Thalassia testudinum. The sequence continues at coordinate 52,008,936 of JAZHRO010000077.1, read as the reverse complement.
ACATCGTGGAGAGACGAGGCGTCGCTGCGCCGTAAATTGAATTTGTGATATTACCTTAACGCCTCCGTAAGCACAGAGGTGAGGTCCCTCACCTGCCCTCACACCCGCCTCGTCCGCGGCTTGATCTCGCGGATCTGGCGGGATCCGACCGACCCAATCCTTGAGCACTCTTCGCACATCACACCACCTACAAGTGCGCCTGGTCCCGGGTACGATCCGACCCGAATATCCGTGTGGCTCTGGGAGAGCGTCCCTGAGTGAATTGTTGAGAGAGAGAGACGCGCGGGTAGAGGGAAATGGGTAGGTTTTGCTCCTGTGCAGGCAGACTAAGCGTGGAGAGACTTAGCCACAAGGAGAAGAGAAGAAGCAGAAGAAGAAACTGAGCGAAGGAGAGACCAAGGCAGAGAAGAAGAGGAAAGAAGCCTTCGCAGGAGAAGAAGGAAGAGCAAGGCAGAAGCAAGCCAGAGAACGAAAGAAAGGTCAAGTGAAGACAGCAAAGATCAGAAGAAGAAGAAGAAGAAGAAAGAAGGAAGGCAAGGCAGGAGAAGAAACAAGAGAAAAGATACAAAGGCAGGAAGAAGAAGCCTTTGCAAGAAAAGAAGAGAAAGAAGATCAGAAGAAGAAAAAGGGGAAATACTTTTAAGACGTCTGATCACCAGATCAGACGTCCAATTTCATATTTTTTGTCCTAATTACTTTTAATCGCATACATTCATATTTGAATTAAGATTTTGAGTAAATTAGAGTGTTCAATTACATCTTGATTAGTAGTAAATTCCATTTGCTCCCTATGTTCGACCTCGGATGCTCCGGTTTTCGAGTAATAAAATTCTCTATTTGTTTGAACGCTTTGTCGGCTATACTACAACGCGATACACTTTAAACCCGCACAAAAGCATGAGAACAGTCACTCCACCTCCACAGAACACCTCACCCCTTGCCGACAAGCCCAGAAGCTCCCCCTCACTCCACTCAACCATTTCCCCCACTCCATTCACCGCCCTACCACCCCCCCGAACAAACCCACTTCCGCACACACAGTCTGCCCAAGGCGCACCTCCACAGGCACATCCGCGCCTCTCCAACCCTCGCACTGCCTTCGCCGCCCTTTGGCGAAGCTCCCTATGTTATCTGATGTGGCCACGAGGCTGTCCTTGTGTTTTCAGGTCAGCGCCTCCTCGCCGCCATTGAAGAGCTACTGAAGCTCCTTCGCAAGCAGCTCCAGGACGTTTCCAGCCCAGGCGCGCACTCCAGGCAGCGCAGGTTGGTTCCGCAAGCACGCCCAAACTGGCGATTGGGGTTGCGAACGTTCGCTACTGCCCCAATTGGCAGCTCCTTCTCACTTGCGGGCGCGCAGATTGGAGGTGGGACTTTAGTCCCACCTCGTAAGTGTGTGGCCTCGCACCCACATTAAATTGATTTTGTGTATAGGGTTGTTTGCCTTCGATACACAGGGGTCAGGTCCCTCACCCGCACGTAGCGCGCCACGCGCTTGCCCACCCTCGCCCGTGCTCACGCCCCGCGGGTCTGGGCCGAATCCGACTACCCGACCAAGCACTCCTCTCCCACCACCGCACGCCGGTGGGCCTGGTCCCGGGAGCACAACCCGAACCTGATTACCCGGCTTTGGGAGAGCTTTCCTAAAGAGAGATTCAGAGAGAGAGAGAGACATGGGGAAGGGGTAGGGGTAGGTTTTGCATTGATCGTTGTGTGTACGCGTAGGGAAGAAGGAAAAAGAAGAGGAAGCAGGCGAAAGAAGAAGAAGAAAAGAGAAGAAGAAGAGAGAAGAAGAGGCCAACAAAAAGACTTTTGCTCCCTCTCTCTCTATCTCTTAATTTTTGTAAAACCTTATATTGTGAATTTATGTTTCTAGAATTATAGTTGCTCCCTGAGTTCGACCTCGGGAAACTTATCATTCTGAGTAAAATTTTTTTATTAAACTGGTAACTGTTTTGTCATACACCACAACGACTGTAAATAACCTTAAAGACGACAAAGCAGTCGCCACCAGTTTTTGGCGCCGTTGCCAGGGAGCAACGGCTATTCTAGAAGCTATTAATTCACTATTTTTGAGTTTCTATTAATCTCTTCTCTTTTGTGTGCAGGCACAAGAAATCAAGAAGACAACAAGCAGTCGCACAACAACCACACCTAGGACAGGTAATTTTCTATCCTCTCATTTTAACCCCTAAATCTAAAGAGGAACAAAAAACAAAGAAAAAGCAATTTAGGCATAACCTATCTTCCATATTTAGTAAATCATCGAAGCTACCTGTTTTCAATTTCAACACACTATTGTTGCACATCCATTAAGGGTATTTAGGGCTAACACCTTCTTGCCTGAGCCCTAATTACCAAATCAAAAGGAAGCTAACTAGACCAAGTAGAGCCAACATAAGATTCAAAATTAGAGTTTTAGAGACACACTTCCTAAGCAAGAATTGAGAATTCCCAAAAGAAGTGTGCCCAAGCCATTGTTTGAAAGCACCTATTCAGAGAAACCCAAAGAAATTGGGCTCTTAAAAACACTTGAACCCTAAAAGACAAAGACCTAATAAGCTCTCAAAAGAACTAGCAGGTGAAGTTGGCCCCTTGGGTCAACCAACCTTCAACTTAGGTCACTCTTTGCACTCAAAAGGCTAAAGTTCAAGTGAAAACCTAAGCACCTTGATCTTAACTAAAAGTGGTAGACTTAAGAGGTCAAGATCCCCATTCTGGTCTACCTGGAATCTCGGTGACAAGAGAGGTCGGGTGGGGGAAACCCTGTAACCCGTGGGGATGCTCTACCGTGTAGGGGTCTTCGCGGGACTCACCCTCTCTGGCTGCCCAGGTATTTCTCAGGTGGACGATCTTTTGATCAAGGGGTCCATCTGCCCCGAACCTCTATAGTCACCCAACATTCTGGGTGTCTTGATTGGGTCCAGCACCTGCTAAACTCATCCTCTCCATCAGTGTATGTTTGGTAGCAGGTCCTTGAAACCTCCTTTAGAAATTAACTCTCCTCGAGCTCGAGCCTCAGTGCCCTTGTTTATGCAATCAACACTTCACATAGACCTCTCCTCCGACTCCGAACCCAACTCACCTTCTTCTTCCACAATGGCTCAACCAGTTGAGGAAGAGAACAATCTGGAGCACCAGCTCCAGTGACTCAATGACCTCTTCTAGAACTTCATGCACCCACCGCAGCGTCCTATGATGTAGGACCATTATAATCCTGCTACAGTAGCAATTGAGCCTCGAGTCAGAATCCGACTGGAGGACCTGATTTTGAACTAAAGCCCAACATGATTCATGCCATACCTAAATTTTATGGACTTAATTCTGAATACCCCTTCCAGCATATTAACAGCTAAAGCATCTGGCTCAGACTTTCGGGTCAGATGCACAAAATCGGGATATTCTCCTCATGAAGATGTTCTCCTTCTCCCTTATGGACAAAGCCGCTCATTGGTACCAAACACAGACCCGGCCGATCAACAATTGGGAGGAACTTCAGTCCGAGTTCTTGAAGAAGTTCTTTCCCATTGGTCGAACCAATGCCCTGCGTCATCAGATTACCCACTTCACACAACAAACGGGAGAACCTCTCCATGAGGCATGGGATTGCTTTCAGGATCTCATGAGGAAGTGCCCCCATCACGGAGTTCCTAAATGGGAACAAGTCCAGTCTTTTTACCAGGGACTCCGTGAAGATATTAGGCTTTTCGTCAATGCAACTTACGGAGGGAATATCATGGGTCAGCATGAGGACACCGTGTGGGAGATTCTCGAAAATATGTGCGAGAACTCCATCAATAATGACTCCATGTGATTATTCGATAGGACGAATACCCGCGCATCGACGAACCTTAGGGGAGCACACGAGATGTAGGGCCTGTCCGCATCAGTCGACCTGAAATTGATGGCCAGTCGATTGGACAAAGTCTCTATCATTGAGAAGAAGGTGGATGAGCTAACTCAGCACTTGCAGCGGCCACCTCTGCGCATAATTCCTTTGCACAGCCTCCTTCCACACGGGAGACTGTGCAAAACATTCTCCACCGACCTTCTCCAGGGAAGGAACCGTACCCACCCCCATCTGATTCTCGGATCGGAGGATCCCCCGATCCGTTCTATACTAGCCAAGGGAATTCCACTCCCCCATTCTCTGACTCTTTGGAGGTTCCTTAGACCTGCGAGGACCTCAACGCCATCCAGAATGACCCATTTTCCAATACCTACAATCCTGGATGGCGAAATCATCCCAACTTCCAGTGCGTAGGAAATTCCTAAACTCAAAGACCACCCTTTCAGCCCCGTCCACAACCACCTCGTCCTTACCAGCCGCCTCAGCCACGGCCCAACCCTACTTATCCATCAGGGCCAAGCCAAGACCAAATGTCCCTCATCCTTCAGACCCTGGCTGGCATTCAAAGAACGAATGCGGCTATTCAGAAGTAGCATAAGGACGAAATCACAGAGGTTCAAAACCAACTGGCCCAGTTGGCAAATTCTTGCCAACCAGGCACATTTCCTTCTCAACCTCTTCCTAACCCTAATAACATGCCGACCCAGCGGCATGTTATGAACCCAAACCCAGGCCAAGCACACATGATTTATCAGGCCCCCTCTGTTCCTTCACCTGACGGGATGGAGGTTTCCACTTCTTATGCATGTTATCAGCAGCAACCCATCCTATCAAACCCTAAATAAAACCAGGCAGGACTAAATTCTGTGACCACCCGTAGTGGTAAGGAGACCCAAGATCCACCCTATCCAGACCACTGCAAGCCTGGTAGTGATCCAAACCCTAGGACAGTAATCCAGGACGTTCCTATCCCTGTCCCAGTTCAAAGACCTGGACCTATCCTAGAAGAACCAACCAAGGTTCCATTTCCCGAGGCCTTGACCAAGGGAAAGAAGACAACCAAACTCGTGGCACCTAAGGAGGACCTGGTCAAGCTCTTTGAGCAGGTCCAAATAAACATCCCATTGATGGATGCAATTCGCCACGTACCGGCTTACGCACGATTCTTAAAGAATGTATGTACACCTCAGCGTAAGCCGCAAACCAAGAGTGGGAGTCCAATTATACTGTCAGAGCAAGCCAGCTCTGTAATCCTAAGCAGACTCCCACCCAAGGCAAAAGATCCAGGTACTCCCCTGATTTCCTGCAATATAGGTGAAACCCAGTTTGACAGAGCATTGCTAGACATGGGTGCTTCCATAAATCTGATACCCACATCCTTACTTAACCACCTAGAAGAATCTGAGCTAAAATCGACTGAGGTGACACTGCAGTTAGCAGATCGATCTATAAAATCGCCTAAAGGGATTCTTGAGGATGTTATTGTAAGAGTGAGGGATTTCTATTTCCCTGTAGACTTTATAGTCTTGGACATGGATACACCTGAAAACCCTAGGGATACACTGATCATTCTAGGGAGACCTTTCCTGGTTACTGCTAGAGCCAACATCAGTTGTGAGGAGGGCCAAATATAACTGAAATTTGGGAATCAAACCCTCAAAATTGATATATTTAAGGCCCAACAAGGAATCAATTGTGGTGTCATCGAACAAATCTGTGATATTAGGGCTCTGGTTGATGAAACACATTTTGAGAATAACCTGATTATGCCTCATCAACCACAGCAAGATATTGAACCACAATTAGAGGAGTCAAACCCTGATTTAGACAAACCCATAACTCCTATCCCTGAACCTCACACTTACTCTGAACCACCCGCTGCTGCTGATAACCCCATCCTTGAACTAAAATCCCTTCCTGATCATTTGAAATACATCTTTTTGGGTTCTAATTAGACTTTTCTTGTGATTATAAATTCCAAGCTCACTCCTGATCAGGAATCCCGTCTGATTGCTGTTCTCCAGCAACATCGTAGAGCCATTGGTTGGACTCTCGATGACTTGACTGGAATAAGTCCCTCTTATTGCACACACCATATTTATTCAGAAGAGGGCACACGACCTTCCCGTGAGATGCAGAGACGTTTGAATCCCAATCTGCAGGAGGTCGTGAAAAAGGAGATCATTAAGTGGTTAGATGCAGGGATCATCTACCCGATCTCCGACAGTCGTTGGGTGAGCCCAATTCAGGTTGTGCCTAAAAAGGCAGGGCTCACCACCATTATGATTGAAACCGGAGAAATCATACCTACCCGAATAGCCAACTCGTGGAGAGTTTGCATAGATTACCGACGACTCAATTCCTCCACGAAGAAGGATCATTTCCCACTACCTTTCATTGATCAAATTCTCGAGAAATTAGCGGGAAATTGATTCTTCTGCTTTCTTGACAGGTACTCCGGTTATAACCAAGTGGCTATTCATCCTGAGGACCAAGAAAAGACCACGTTCACCTGCCCCTTCGGAACGTATGCATTCTGAAGGATGCCTTTCAGTCTCTGCAATGCACCCGCGACTTTTCAGTGGTTCATGCTTGCCATATTCTCTGATATGGTAGGTGATTATCTGAAAGTCTTCATGGATGACTTCTCAGTTTTTGGGGCATCATTTGATGATTGCCTCCAGCACTTGGTTCATATACTCAGGCGTTGCATCGATGTTAATTTGGTTCTTTCCTGGGAAAAGAGCCATTTTATGGTGCCTAAGGGGATCGTCCTAGGACATCTAATTTCTGAGAAAGGCATCCAAGTGGATCGAGCCAAGGTTGATCTAATTTCTCGACTTCCTATGCCTAGCTCGATCAGAGACATCCGTTCTTTTCTGGGGCACGTCAGTTTTTACCGTCGTTTCATTCCTGATTTTTCAAAAATCATGCGCCCCCTGACTACTCTTCTCTCTAAGGATGTACCCCTTGAGATCTCCAAGGAATCCACTCAAGCCTTTGAAAACCTCCGTGACTGAGTCACCCAGGCTCTGATCCTACAATCCCCTGATTGGTCTCAACCCTTTGAGATCATGTGCGATGCATCTGATTTCACTGTAGGAGCGGTTCTGGGGCAGAAAGTTGACAGGAAACCCGTGGTCATCTACTATGCTAGCAAGACACTTGACGAGGCTCAGCGTAACTATACAGTTACTGAGAAAGAGCTGCTAGCTGTAGTATTTTCCCTTGAAAAATTTTGATCTTATCTCCTGGGTTCCCACGTCATCATCTACTCGGATCACACGGCTGTGAGGCATCTCCTTGCCAAGAAGGACGCGAAGCCCTGACTAATCTGATGGATCTTGCTGTTGCAAGAATTCAACCTCGAGATTTGCGACAAGGCAGGAAGACAAAATGTGGTAGCTGACCATTTGTCTCGCCTTCCTTCTGAGATCATCAACCCTTCTGGACCCATCACGGAGCATTTTCCTGATGAGCACCTACTGACTATTAGTACTAGACTTCCATGGTTTGCTAATATAGTAAACTACTTGGCATCTCATCAGATCCCGTCTGATTGGCCGAAGGCCAAGAAAGACAAATTGCGCTCTGATGCCAAGTACTACATTTGGGAAGATCCGTACCTCTTCCGCATAGGTGCTGACCAAATCATCCGGCGATGTGTCTCGGAAGGTGAAATCAATGATATTCTCTCCTTCTGCCATGACCAAGCATGCGGTGGCCACTTCTCTGGGCACAAAACCGCATCGAAAATCCTCCAGTGTGGTTTTTATTGGCCCACTCTGTTCAAGGACGCATACAATCACTGCAAGGCATGCAGTCGTTGCCAAACTTTGGGCAACATGAGCCATCGTGACATGATGCCTTTGCAGCCGATTCTCGTATACGAAATCTTCGATATTTGGGGGATTGATTTTATGGGCCCCTTTCCTGTTTCGGATGGCTTCGAGTACATCCTGCTGGCTGTGGACTACGTGTCCAAATGGATCGAAGCCATACCGACCCGAACCTATGATCATAAAATCATTCTTAAATTCATTCATCACAATATCTTCTCACGGTTCGGAATTCCTCGTGCAATCATCTCTGACGGGGGGACCCATTTAACGAATGCTCAGTTCAGGTCACTGATGACCAAATACGGGGTGTCTCACCGAATCTCCACTCCTTATCACCCCTAGACGAATGGTCTAGCTGAGCTATTGAATCGGAAGATCAAGAAAATCCTGTAGGTCACTGTTCGGCCTGACAGGAAGGACCGGTCGTCCCGACTTCCAGAAGCTTTGTGGGCTTATAGGACCACACACAAAATCCAATTAGGCATGTCTCCTTTTAGACTGGTGTACGGAAAGGCATGTCACCTTCCCATTGAACTGGAGCACAAAGCCTATTGGGCAGTACGGAGCTGTAATTTAGATCTTTCTAAGGCTGGAACCCACAGAAAGCTTCAGATAAGCAAGATCGATGAGTTACGCCTTGATGCGTACGAGAACTCGCGAATCTACAAAGAGCAGGTTAAAGCCTTCCATGACAAGCACATATCGAGAAAGATCTTTCATCTTGGTCAGAAGGTCCTACTCTTTGATGCCCGACTCAAACTCTTCCTTGGGAAACTGCGATCCAAGTCGGTCGGACAGTACCTTGTCCGACAAGTTTTTGGAAGTGGAGCCGTCGAAATCAGTCCGCTCAGCCATGATTCCGAACCTTTCATTGTGAACGGTTAGAGACTCAAACCGTTCATTGATGTAATCTCTACTGATTTGGCTGAATCAACATTTATCCTCCATTTTCCCTGAGCATATTGCGCCCAGCCGATGGCGTAAAACTCAGCGCTCAACGGGAGGCAGCCCATCATTCTTTTTGAAAAAACTCGAAACTTTTTTAGACACCTTTTTGCACTTAAGGTTCACCCTTTAGGACAGCCGACTCTACCTCAGGTGCTTGCATCTGATATTAGAAATCGTCTGCAACTGTCACCCCGACCCATTCACTCATCAAAACATCTGTCCTAATGTATGAACTAAGTTGAATAAAAATCCCCTAAGTTACAATGAGGACAGTGCAAATCTTAGGCATGGGGGGGTATGAAAGTACAAAACTTGTAAGAAAATGTTTTAAACAAAAAAATTCACATATGCTAAAAACACCATAAAAATTAAAAAAATTTTTGAAAAAGAATAATAAAATGAGAGGAGGAAAGAAATTTTGTGGACCCTACAAAGGAGGAGGAGAAAAAGGAACAAAATGAAAAGAAGGAGCACGAAATGAAAGAAAAGAGATAGTCATTAGTAAGAAATTAAGGAGTTAACCTAAGTTGTAGACCTCATTCAGGAAAAGAAATGGAAAGTACACAGTGAGATTAGTAAGAACGTAAACCTTAGGCATTCTTGGATAGACTCTTAGTACCCATTAAGATCTAGACATTCCTTAAGAGGTTGAGGAAAATGAAAAGCTTAAGTATTAGGTCCAAGGCTTAGGGAGTATTTGGCCTCGTTATCTAACTTTTGGTTTACGGGACTCAGTAACCTAAGCACCTTAACTTCACACACAGCCTGGTTCAATAAGCATAAAAATCAAAATCACGCAGAAGCGTTGCAAAAGTTCTGAAAATGACACCTAGAGTAGGAGCGGCCGATCAACATAAGTTGATTTAGATGAGTTCCTAGCGCGGAGAGGTGGGAAATTCCCCTCGAAGATGCTTAACAAAATATCATCTCCTCGGTGCTTGTCTCTTAGGATATTTACAAATCCTACTGGGGGCATGTAAGCACTCTGCTGATTCGGAATACCATGGGTGGGATTATCTCGAAATCTCAACAGTCAGGGTTCTAGGGGTTACCATGGGCGGTGCTATCTCGAAGCATCGACTGCTAGGAACCCTTGAGGTTTGATGATGGGGACAAGGAATCTGATACAGACCGTGTTGAGAAGCCAATCCTAAGCTAGAATTAAAAAGAAAACAAGAAAGAAAACTCTCCAAACATATAAATCTTCTACCTCTCTTTCTTACAAAATGCACTGCGAACTGAGCCAGGGCTAAAATTATCTCAAGCACGGGTGCTTTAACCACAAAGTCCAATAAGCCTTAGGTTAGTTCTTGTAGGCCTTAAAAACCTTTGCTAAGGACTGAGGCTGAAGCTAGACAGATCTGGATCTTAGTTGGTACTAGAATACCTTTTAGGCCTATGGATGGCATTCTGACCTAATCAAGGTTACAAAAAAAAAAACACTTATCTGAAATCATTAAGAACTTCATGGTCTAGAACAAGGGTTGAAACCTTAAAATGTTGCTAAGGGACTAGCAAAAGCCAGGCATGGGGGTATGATGAGAACCACATCATGAACCCTAACTAGCACAATCTAATCTAAATATGTGAAAAAGCTCCTACAAAACCTAAAGAGAGTCTTAACTCAGAGAATTCTGAGTTAAAGAATAAAACAAATCATAAAGGGTAAAACTGCAATTTCAACAATGCAGTATGCAAACAGGGTAATTAAGGATCCAAACACAGGTCAAACTAGCTTAATAAGGAGGGAAGTGGGGTGATCTGATCTAAAAAGGGTTATAGCAAATTCTAGGAATTAAATGACATTCTGTAACCCTAAAACAAACCACTTTAATTCACAAGGTTCGAGGTAGGATAAAAATAAACTAAACCCTCTAAAATTCATAGAAAAATATTCCCTAGGGTTTAGAACCTTCAATTTGACCTTTGCAACCTATTTTGACCTAAAATGAGAACCATGCCCAATTTATGACTTAATTTAGTTTTTGCATAAATTGACCAGTCAAACATGGTCCAACCTCAAATCAAATTTTACTATTAAAATCCTTAGGTTCAAATTAATCTGGTATAAAAATTTGGGCCTAAGAAATGACCATCTTGACCGACTTTACAAATTGGTCCTCTTAATTTACTTTTTGACCCTTATCTTTTGAAACCCTTGCGACTTTCCCCCTATCGTTTCATCGTTCTTTGCAGAATGGTCCCCCCTGCCATTTTTGCGCAGCACCTTATCTCCGGCAACCTTGCGTGGAGGATGGCGCCGCGCAGGGCAGGGCGCCCGTCCTCAGGAATAAGCGGGGGGGTTCCCTGCGTCGTCCTCTATCGCAGGGACCCTCCGCAGACCTCTGCAACCGACCATGCCTCTCGTGCGAACGCACAAAAGGCATGGGTGTCCATTTCCGGCAACTCTCCGGCGAGCTCGGCACGTCGCCTCCTCGATCTCCACTCCTCGCCAGTGCCTATTTAAGGAGCAGCAGGGTCTGCCGTCTCCTTCAAGCTAGTCTTGGCCAAGAGAAACCCTACATTTCGTCTCTTCCCTCTCCGGTCAGGCAGCCCAAGCTTCCGGCGAACCTCCCTCCTCGTCCTCGTCACTCTGCTGCCCTACCTGCAACAGAGTCCACTCTGCCCCGTCGTCCTGCGCCAGGCCGCACCAGCTGGTGCCCTCAGATCTCCTCCTCGTCGCCGATAACCTCCTCCTGGCCATCTTCGTCCTCAGCTCCGGCAAGCACGAGCTGGACGCCTCCCTCTCCCCCTTCGTCGATTAAGTAGGTAGGAATCTTCCTCTCTCTCTCCCTTACTTTTTCCCCTTCCTGATTTACCCTTTTAATCCACCGACCGCCACTCCCACCTCCATCTGCTCCATCTCCAATCACCATCTCCGGCGAGGTCACTCCACCTCCACAGAACACCTCACCCCTCGCCGACAAGCCCAGAAGCTCCCCCTCACTCCACTCAACCGTTTCCCCCGCTCCATTCACCGCCATTCACCGCCCTACCACCCCCCCAAACAAAACCACTTCCGCACACGCAGTCTGCCCTAGGCGCACCTCCACAAGCACATCCGCGCCTCGCCGACCCTCGCACTGCCTTCGCCGCCCTCTCGCGAAGCTCCCTATGTTATCTGATGTGGCCACGAGGTTGTCCTTGTGTTTTTAGATCAGTGCCTCCTTGCCGCCATTGAAGAGCTACTGAAGCTCCTTCGCAAGCAGCTCCAGGAAGTTTCCAGCCCAGGCGCGTGCTCCAGGCAGCACGGGTTGGTTCTGCAAGCACGCCCAGACTACGGTTGGGATTGCGAACGTTCGCTGTTGCCCCAATTGGCAGCTCCTTCTCACCTGCGAGCACGCAAATTGGAGGTGGGACTTTAGTCTCACTTCGTAAGTGTGTGGCCTCGCGCCCACATTTAAATTGATTTTGTGTATAGGGTTGTTTGCCTTCGATACACAGGGGTCAGGTCCCTGACCCGCACGCAGCGCGCCACGCGCTCGCCAGCCCTCGCCCGCGCTCACGCCCCGCGGGTCTGGGCCGAATCCGACTACCCGACCAAGCACTCCTCGCTCACCACCGCACGCCGGTGGGTCTGGTCTCGAGCGCGCAACCCGAACCCGATTACCCGGCTCTGGGAGAGCTTTCCTAAAGAGAGATTCAGAGAGAGAGAGAGAGACGTGGGGAAGGGGTAGGGGTAGGTTTTGCACTGATCGTTGTGTGTGCGCTCACGGAAGAAGGAAAAAGAAGAGGAAGCAGGCGAAAGAAGAAGAAGAAAAGAGAAGAAGAAGAAGCCAACAAAAAGACTTTTGCTCCCTCTCTCTCTCTATCTCTTAATTTTTGCAAAACCTTATATTGTGAATTTATGTTTCTAGAATTATAGTTGCTCCCTGAGTTCGACCTCGGGAAACTTATCATTCCGAGTAAAAATTTTTTATTAAATTGGTAATTGTTTTGTCATATACCACAACGACTGTAAATAACCCTAAAGACGACAAAGCAGTCGCCACCACTAACATAGTAAACTACTTGGCATCACATCAGATCCCGTCTGATTGGCCGAAGGCCAAGAAAGACAAATTACACTCCGATGCCAAGTATTACATTTAGGAAGACCCGTACCTATTCCGCATAGGTGCTGAACAAATTATCTGGCGATGTGCCCCAGGAGTTGAGATCAAAGACATACTCTCTTTCTACCATGACCAGGCATGCGATGGCCATCTCTTTGGGCACAAAACTGCATCAAAAGTCCTTTAGTGAGGCTTTTACTGGCCCACAATCTTCAAGGATGCATACAGTCACTGTAAGGCATGCAACCTTGCCAAACTTTGGGCAACATGAGCCATCACAACATGATGCCTTTACAACCGATTCTCGTATGCGAGATTTTTGATATTTGGGGAATTGATTTTATGGGCCCCTTCCCTATTTTGAATGGCTTCGAGTACATCTTACTCACTGTTGACTACGTGTCCAAATGGATCGAAGCCATTCCGACCCAAACCAGTGATCACAAGATCGTTATCAAATTCATTCACCAAAATATCTTCTCACTATTCGGGATTCCACGAGCAATCATTTCTGATAGAGGGACCCATTTCGCAAACGCTTAGTTCAGGTCACCGATGACCAAATATGGGGTGTCACACCGAATCTCTACTGCTTATCACCCCTAGACTAATGGTCTAGCTGAGCTATCAAATTGGGGACCAAGAAAATCCTTCAGGTTACTGTTCGACCTGACAGGAAGGACTAGTCATCTCGGCTTCCGAAAGCCTTGTGGGCTTATAGGACCGCCCACAAGACCCAATTAGGCATGTCACCTCCCCATCGAATTGGAGCATAAAGCCTATTGGGCAATACGGAACTGCAACCTAGATCTTTCTAACGCTGGAACCCATAGAAAACTTCAGATAAGCGAGATTGATGAATTACGCCTCAATGCGTATGAAAACTCGCGAATCTATAAAGAGCGGGTTAAAGCCTTTCATGACAAGCACATATCTAGAAAGATCTTTCACCCTAGTCAGAAGGTCCTACTCTTCGATGCCCGACTAAAACTGTTCCCAGGCAAGCTGCGATCCAAGTGGATCGGACCATATCTAGTCCGACAAATCTTTGGAAATGGAGCCGTTGAGATCAGTCCACTGAGCCACGATTCCGAACCCTTTGTCGTGAATGGTCAAAGACTCAAACCGTTCATTGACGTAACCAATACAGATTTGGCTAAGCCATCCTTTATCCTCCATTCTCCCTGAGCTCATTGCGCCCAGCCGATGGCGTAAAACTCAGTGCTTAATGGGAGGCAACCCGTCATTCTTTCGAAAACCCGAAACCTTTCCTGACATTTCTTTGCACTTTAAGGTTCATCCTTTAGGACAGCCGACTCCACCTCAGGTACTCGTACCCGAGATTAGAAATCGTTCGCAACAGTCACCTCGACCTACCCACTCACCCAACACCTGTCCTAATGAATGAACCAAGCTGAATAAAAACCTACCTAATTTACAATGAGGACATTGCAAATCTTAGGCATGAGGGGTACGAAAGTGCAATGAAAACTCATAACAAGAAAAAGTTTCAACAAAAAAAATCACATATGTAAAAAACACCAAAATAAAATAAAATAAAATAATTAAAAAATTTTGAAACAACACCAAAAAAATAAATTTTTTTTTAAAAAGAACAAAAAAATTGGAGGAGGGAAGAAATTTTTGTGGGCTTTAAAAAAGGAGGAAAAAAAGAGTAAAATGCTAAAAAGGAGCACAAAATGAAACAGAAAGAGATAGTCATTAGTAAGAAATTAAGGAATTAACCGAAGTTCTAGACCACATTAAAGAAAAAAGTAAAGAGAAAGTGCTAAAGAAACACAAAAAGAATAGTCAGAACGGGAACCTTAGGCCTTTTTGGCTAGACTCTTAGTACCTGTTAAGATATGGATATTCCTCAAGAGGTTGAGGAAAATGCAAAGCTTAAGTATTAGGTCTAAGGCTTAGGGAGTATTCGGCCTCGTTAACTGACCTTTGGTTTACGAGACTCGATAACCTAGCACCCCAATTCACACACAGTTTGGTTCAGTGTGCATAACTATCAAAATCACGCAAAAGCATTTTTAATGTTCTGAAAATGTTACCTAGATTAGGAGCGATCGATCAACACAAGTTGATTTGGACAAGTTCCCGGCTCGGAGAGGTGGGAAATTCCCCTCGAAGATGCGTAACAACATATCATCTCTTCGGTGCTTGTCTCTTAGGATATTTACAAATCTTACCAGGGGCATGTAAGCACTCTGCTAGTTCAGATACCATGGATGGAATTATCACGAAATGTCAATCGCCAGGGTCTGAATTCAGCAACGGAACGCCATGTGCGGGATTATCTCGAAATCTCGAAAACCAGGGTTCTAGGAGTTACTATGGGCGGTGCTATCACGAAGCATCGAATGCCAGGGACCATTGAGGATTGATGATGGGGACGAGGAATCCGATACAGACCGTGTTGTGAAGCCAATCTGAAGCTAAAAATAAAAAGAAAAGAGAGAAAAAACTCTCCAAACAAATAAAACTTCTGTCTCTCTCTTGCAAAAACGCAATACAAACTGAACCAAGGCTAAAATTATGTCTCAAGAATGGGTGCCTTAACCACAGAGTCCAATAAACCTTAGGGTAGTTCCTGCGGGCCATAAAAACCTTTACTAAGGATTGAGGCTAAAGCTAGACAGGTTTGGACCTTGGTTGGTACTAGAGTACCTTTAGGCCCATTGTTGGCATTCTGACCTAATCAAAGAGAAAAGAGAAGAAAAAGCACTTATCAAAATTAGTGAAAGGAACTCATGGTCTAGAATAGAGGTTAAAACCTTAAAATTTTGCTAAGGGACTAGCAAAAGCTAGGCATAGGGGTATGATGAGTGATGAGTCCATTTTAATGGACTAATATTACGCATAAGTAACTTTAATTGTATCTTTTAGGTTTGTTAATAACTATATTAAGTTATAGAATGTTTGCATGCATCATGATTTAGGTTTACATCTATTCTATAACTTAATATGTTCTTTTTATGTGCAGGGAAAATAATTGGCAAAAGAATGAGGAGGAAAGGGTAAATTACCCTTTCAAATAACCGGTGGTTGTTCTTTTCCCCATCCTCCGGGCACCCTCAATAGCCGCTGGCCAGAAATAGTTAAGGGATTTGAAAATCCCTTAACTCTCGTAGGTGCAAACCGAGAGGAGTTAAAAAGGCAAGGTGGAGAAAGGAGAACCGAGGCATCTTCCCCCTTGCAGGGAACTGCATCAAGCGTGCACTGTGCACAACTTCCACCATCTTCTCCATTGCCACCAAGCGCGCTCCAACCTCTCCAACGCCACCTCTGCCCGCACCCGCCATCACCAAGTTCTTCACCGCCTAGCACTCCCAACAGGCGTGCAAGCCAAGTACCTCCAACGCTCCCGCAGGCACTGCAAGCACCCGCTCACCAGCCACCGCAGCCAGACCGCACCCGCACTCCTGCAGGCACACCCACAGACACCCCACCGCGCCTACCTCCGCGCACCCCTGCAACGCCCGCTCCTTCTCCACCTTGCACGCCCGCAGGCGCGCGCGTCAACCTCCAGTGCCCGCCTTCCCTTCCTCCGCCAGAGCCTTCAACTCTCAAGCGTGCCATCTGCACCTCCTTCCACACCTGCAAGCGCGTGCCATCTACAGCACGCACAACAACGCCAGCACTCATCCATCGCCGCCACTCCTCCTCTGCCGGCCTGTTGCCTCCGGCCATCTCCGTCGACGCCGTGGCCTCCATCGAATAGGTCTCATCCTTGCCAACCTCCCTAGCAAGTCCACAGCCCGCCGGTGCTCTCTCTCTCTCTCTCGCAAGGAGGAGAGAGAGCAAATGCTTTGTTTCCTCTGATATTAAAAATTACATTCATTGCCATTGCCACCAGAATTTGATTTTTATTTATTATTATTTTATTATGGCAAAATTACGCATGCACACTCATATTTTCTAATTAATTGCACGTTATTGATATTCAACTATTTCAAGATTGGTTTTGGGCTTAACCTGTGCACTAATTTTCTCTAGTATATGTCAAGTGAAAATTACATAAAATCATATATTTATTAAAGATTTCAGTTAGGGAAAATTGCACATGTACCCTTATCTTTTTAAGTTATTGTGAATCAACTTTCCATCGCATTTTATGTCAGATTTGAATAGAGATTTTGCACTTTACTGAAAGAATATAAAATAATCTAGAGTTTATTGCATAATTGCCTCCCTGTGGACACGACCCGCTCTTCTATGAGTGGTTATTTTTATTTTTTTTTATTAGTCGATTTTTCCACAGCTTAAATACTATAACGCAAAGCGGAAAGTCGACGTGTCAATGAGAACCTCATCATAAACCTTAACTAGCTTACTTTGATCTAATAAAATGAATAAACGCTCCTACATAACCTAAAGGAAGGCCTAATTCAGGGAATTACCAATCTGAGGAGATAACATGACACAAGGGGTAAAACTGTAATTTTACCATTGCAGTGCATCAACGGGATTTCTAAAGATCTAGACAAAGGTCAATTGGATTTAATAAGAGAAAAAGTGGGATGGTTTGGTCAGAAAAGGGTTATGGCGAAATCTAGGAATTAAATGATATTCTGTAACCCTAAAACAAACCCACTTTAATTCACAAGGTTTCAGGTGAGATAAAAATCAAATAAATCCTCTAAAATTCATGTAACAATATCCCCTAAGGTTTAGAACCTTCAATTTGGCTTTTGGAACCTGTTTTGACCTAGATTGGGGTCCATGCTCAATATTTGACCTGATTTAGGTTTTTGTGTAAAAGGTCCAGTCAAACGTGGTCAAACCTAAAATTAAACTTCACCATTGGATTCCTTAGGTCAAAATTAGGTTTATACCAAAATTTGGATTTAAGGGAAGGTCTTCTTGACCCACTTTGCAAATTGGTCCTCAAAATTACTTTCTAACCCACAACTTTTTGAAACCCTTGCAACTACCCCCTCAGCTTTTTCATCACTTTCTTCATTCCGGTCCCTCTGCCATTCGCAACAGGGGCCATACCTCCGGCGAATTCGCGCGGAGGTTTACGCCTCACCTGCATGGAGAGCCGCCCCCCGATCTGAAAGGGGAGCTCCCTGCGAAGCCCCCTAGCGAGCTCCCCTACCTCATGGGCAACTCCCCATGCCCTGAAACCCGCCATACCTCTCGTGCAAATGCTCGAGAGGTATGGGTCTTCGACTGGCCTTACCTCCGGCGTGACTTCCCCGCCGCCCTCGCGCGCCTTCCGCCCGGCTTGTGCCCATTTAAGGAAGGGCAGACCACGCCGCTTTCTAAAAGCTTGAATTGGCCAGAGATCCCCCTCAATTTCGTCTCCTCCCAACTCCGACCGACTGCCCAAAGCTTCCGGCAACTTCTCCTCCGTCTTCTAATCTCTCTGCCACCGTACCAGTGGCAAAGCCAGCTCCTCCATCCTCAGCAACGCCGCGCCGTACCAGCGCGCGCCCTCCGACCCCCTTCCTCGTCGCCGTCTTCTTCCCCTCGGCACCTTCGTCTCCAGCGACGACAGTACCAGCTGTTCGCCATCCGCTCCCCCCCCCCCGCTCTAAACACCTCAATTAAGTTCCTCTCACTCCCCTCGTCATTTCCCCTCTCCTAATTTGCGCCTTCGACCCCTCGACACCACAGACCACCATCACCCTCTCCACCTCCGACCACCAACTCCGGCGAGGCCACTCCACCTCCACAGGTCATTTCACCCCACGCCGACCGGTCTCTAGGCTTCACCACCTCCCACTGATCACCTTTCGCCCTTCCACTGACCGCCATACCCACTGGAACCTCCCCCCGAACACACCCACCCGCACGCACACAGTGTGCCCTAGGCACACACGCATAGGCGCGCTCACGCCACACTGACCGCCAGGCTACCTTTGCCGTGTCACGGCGAAGCCTGCTGAGTGATTTGACAGGGCCGTGAGGCCATATTCGTGTTGACAGGTACGTGGCCCCTTCCGCCATTGGCGCAGAAGCTTGAAGCTCACTTGAAGCTTCTCCAAGCCCCAACACTCCAGGCCTCCAGGTCCAGAAAGCGTGGCTCAGTCTCGCGCATGCACACTGCCAAGCGATTGGCGTTGAGGGGCCTTGCATCTGCTGCAATCGCCCGCGATTTCTGCTGCGGGCGTTCGCAGAACAAAGGTGGGACATTTAGTCCCACATCGGAAGTTGATGAACGGGAGGAGGCGCTTATATTGAAAAAGTGAATTAGGCTTATCACCTCCAACTACATGAGGTGAGGTCCCTCGCCCGTATACCCGCCTCGTCCGCGACCCACGCTATGCTGACCTGGCTGACCCGTTTACCTGCACTCCTCGCGCACCACCCACGCCGGTGCGCTTGGACCCAGGTACACGTAACCCGACCCGATTACCCTGCTGGCTCTGAGAGAGCGAAGAGAGAAATAGAGAGAGTCACGGGGAGGGTAGGGGAAGGTTTTGCTTCTCCATGCCTGCGCAGGGAAGAAGGAGGAAGAGGAAGCAGCTGCGTGGAAGAGGAAGAAGGCAGAGGAAGGAAGAGAAGAAGAAGCTGAAGGATCCAAAGAAGAAGAAGCCAAAGAGGAAAATAAGAAAAGAGGAGGGAGCTACCGCAAGCAGAAAAGAAAGAAGAGAAGAAGAAGCCAAGGAGACAGCCACAGAAAAAGAGAAGGAAGAAGAAAGCAGAAGAAAGAGAAGAGCAACTAAAGGAAAGAGCAGCCGCAAAGAAAGAAAGAAGAAGAAGAGGTGCGCCAAAGAGTAGCAGAAAGAAGAAGGTTCAGCACTATAGCAGGAGTCGGTTAAGGCATCTGATTCAAAGAATCAGACGTCAGAAAGAGAAGAAACAGAGAAAAGAGAAGGAAGAGAGAAGAAAAAAGAAAGAGAGGAAGAGAAGAAAGAAAGAATTCCATTTCCTTTTACTCTCTAGATTTTGTAAAATACTATATTATTGAGAATTATGATTTTTTGCTTCTAAAGACCAAATTGCTCCCTAAGTTCGACTTCAGAATATTTTCAAATTTCGAGTAATAAATAAATAAAATTGATAATCATTTTTTGCAACATACTACAACGCACTTATCTTCTTTTTAAAACACCGCATCGAACGATCATCATCTGGGATTAGACCCAGACATCTTAAACGAGCTCAGAACCTCACCTAGCTTTCCTGTGGCTTCCTCAGACGTCCAAACCCCTCTGCAATCGTCTGAGGGTGATCCCAGACGTCTAACACTCCCTCCTGTTATCTGGGAGTGCAGTCAGACATCTGGTACTGTCTCCAGACGTCCTAAAGTACCTCGAAGGGAGCGCCACGTGCCTTTCCCACGTCCTGTACCTACGCATGCGCGTGGCTTAAAAGTCACGACACGTAAAAGCACAAGTACATGCATGCAGGGGCATACGCAGGACATACCTCGGCACTCTATGTGTTGTTAGACGTCCGGCGTCAACCCCAACCATCTTGAGGATCCTCCAGATGTCTGGAATCCAGACATCTGATACTGCGAAAAATGGTTCCGCAGTACCTCCTGCAAGCTTTCTCCCCGCGCTCTCCTCGCGCTCGCCCATAGATGCTGCAACAGCACCTCCCGCAGCTGCAGGAGGTCACACCTCCAGCTCCTCTCCCTAGCTCCTTTATCCGCACCTCCTCTCCTACACTCTCCCTCGCATCCTCTCTCGCCCTCTCTCCCGTGCTCCTCCGTCTCGAGCTTCCTTCTTTCCCCTACTCGTGGCGGCAAGGAGATGAGGAAGGGGAAGAGGTCGCCAGCGGTGGTGGATGATGAAGGTGGAGGTGATGGCGGAACGAAGGTGGAGGTAGTGAGGGTGTGGAGAGGTGGTGAAGATGGTGAGGGTGGTGGGGGGTTAAATAGGGAGTGGGTTAGGGCTCTATGTTCATAGGTGGGAGTGTTGTGTGGGAAGAGAGAGAGAGAGAGAGAGAGAAATTGTGAGATTTTCCCCTGTGAAATCTTCCACTTCCTGCAAGGCCCATGCATCTAAACCCAAGGGGTTCAGAATTGCGCTCACGTCCCTATTTTTCCAAAAAACTACAAACGACCCTTGGGAAGGGTCATTGCAGCAGGCACAACACCCCCCTTCCCTTCGTTTTGCCTGCCTCGAACAAGGCAACAAGGCTTGCAGCAGCCAATGCTCAACAGGTACCAAGCCTTCAAGTCTTCAACCTCTAAGGTTACGATATGTCCACCTTCACCCCCAACACGATCTCCTTCTCCTCCATTCTCTCCCCTAATAGTTGAGAGCCATGAGGGTCTGGAGGCCTCAGGCCTCTAGGGACGAGTCTTGCAGTGACCTTCTTGTTGTTGAGGATGAGCTGCTAGTTGTTGATGGCGAGGATCAAGAGGTTGGAACCAGCGAGGGCGGGGGGGCAGGGGCCGGTGAGGGCGTTGTAGGTGAGATGGAGGTTAGCGAGGGTGGGGAAGGTAGCAGCGTCGAAGGAGGGGGGATGGGGCTGACGAGGTTGCAGGCATCGCAAGAGAAGTTGATTAGCATGGAGAGGCAATTACGCTGGAAGGTGGAAGGTGGAAGGGAGGAGGCCGAGGTAGAGCTAGAGGCCAAGATATGAGGTTCATCGTATTAATAAGATAAGTGTTACGCCGTAAGAAAATATTTTGTTTCTAGGTACACTATATATAGAGAAGATATCACAAGATTACACTCTAATATAAATTGCATGTCCATTACAGGATTTTTTTAGCTATAAAATTGCAAGGAAATGAAACCCCTCACAACATCATCCACTGGTTATAGATACAAGTTGGTTGCAGTCTTGAGATCTGTAACGAACGCATGCCCCAGACGTCTTTTAAGACGTCTGGGCCATGTCCATTACAGGATTTTTTTAGCTATAAAATTGCAAGGAAATGAAACCCCTCACAACATCATCCACTGGTTATAGATACAAGTTGGTTGCAGTCTTGAGATCTGTAACGAACACATGCCCCAGACGTCTTTTAAGACGTCTGGGTGGTGGCCCAAACGTCGTACCAGACTTCTGGGATCACATCCAGACGTCTGACCAGACGTCTGGGATCGTTTCCAGACGTCTGGAAATCCGTTAATTTCGACACGCGCGGGTCGTCTGCGCGCCTAGCGCACAAACCGGATATTCGCTTATTCCCTCTTTCTCTGCGGCTGCAAACACCTGCCGCGTCCTCTCTCTCCTCCTCGCGCGGCCTTAAAAGGCCACGCGCTCCCTCCCGTCGTCTCCACCGTCTCCTCCCTCTTCTCCTTCAGCCAGTGAGCGTGAGCGCGAGGGCGGCAGCGGCGGCCACAGTGAGCGCGGAGGAGGTGCTGCGTGCGAGAGAGGAGCTCTGCCGTGAGGGCGAGCTCGCCGAGGCTGCTAGGGCCAGCCGGTGGAGGGCGCAGGGGGCGCGGAGCGACGCGGAGGGGGGACTGCTGCGGTCTGAGCAGCAGGCGCACGAGGTGCGACGCGGGCGACGTCGCGAGCGGAGGCCGAGTTCCGCCCTGATTCTGGAAGAATTTCCAGAATCAGACGTTTGGGTTGATAGCCAGACGGCGAGGGCGACGTCTGGAAGACCATCCAGACGTCTGAGAGGTGAGTTTTCCGTCTTCTTCTTCCTTCCTGTCGACTGACCGTACTAAGGGAGGGAGATGGGTGTGCGCAGGGTCGGTGATTCGCCATCCAACGCAAATCAGACGTCTGGCTGTGTACCAGATGGCGGGAGCGACCACCAGACGTCCGGGGTGACCATCGGACGTCTGGGAGCTAGGCCAGACGTCCCCGCAGACTACTGGACGTCTGGGAAACCACGCTAAGCAGGTAATTCTCTGATCCACTTTTTAAGACGTCTGGAAGAAGTTCCAGACGTCTGATTTTGCACAGTGTCGTCGTTTTTGACCCGTTTAGGGACCATTCGGGCTCCGTTTTCCGCGATTCGAGTTGCGTTCTTTTCAGAATTAATTCCTCTACCCATCTACAGTAGCTATACACTGTTTTGAGACACTCCTTGTGTTTGATCCTTGTGATAGGATCCCGTTCTATTGCAGTCTCGGGGGTCGCGGAGGCACGCGGGATTCCCGATCACGCCCCCATTTCTCCCATTGTACCTGGTAGAGTGGCTTTAAGTTATTAATAAAATCTGTTAAATTATGGAACCATAAATAGAACCTAGGACATTGCATGAATCTTAGGAATGAGAAATAGATGGAATGATAGCTCCTAGGTGTTGCATGAATCCTAGGACTGGAAAACTAGATTGTATGATAGATCCTAGGATATGGCATGAATCCTAGGATGGGAAAACTAGTGGAATGTATAATACTGCAGTCTTGGAAAATGGAAAGAGATATAAAGCTGCCTGTAATTTAAATTAACAGCTGCTTGTTGTGAATAAATAACGTGGTTGAGAACATGGATTGTAAGAATGTGAAACTGGAAAGTGAAACCTGGATGTTTGAGTAAAAAGGATGGAACCCTACGGGGAAGTAGGAGTAGAACACCTGGAAAGTGAATGGAATAGTATTGGGGAAGTGAGCTGGCCTTTGAGTACGGAGTACCAAGGAGAGCAACTGTCCCCCTGTTTAGTGCAGAGCGGAGCCAGCCGCCCCAGGGACCCGGGGTTAGGACTGGCCACTCTGTACCGACTTGCTGGCCCTCGCGTACGTAGTACCGAGGAGAGCTACTAGTGTAGGGAGGTACTAGCTACCCCACGGGCCCTGGGGTTCTGCTAGCCTCCCACACCGACTTGTTAGGCCCGCTGGGGCAAACCAGGGTAGTCAGGCGAGGGTGCGCGGACTGTGGAGGGGCAAGGCCCCGGTTTGGTTACTGTGGAGGGGTTGGACCCCTGTTACTGAGAGGGCTCTGCCCTGGACTGGTTCCGTGCTGTGCTTTGGGAGCACCCGTTAATGGAAACGACTGACCGCGTGCCAGTACGGGTTAGCTACCTGTGCGTTTATCGCGCGTGCCGTAGTCACCATTACGTCTGTCAGTGACCTTGGGGTGGTTGACTGAGGGTAGGATCACCACAGGGGACTCTCCCGGCCAGGAGAGCACCACGAGCTACTTCTACTTTTTGGAAAATACGGCAATCAAGATCGTTCCCATGAGGAACATTCGAGATCAAGTAAAAGATCTGAGGAATAAATGAAATAATGAGACAATTGAAAGATGTGAATAAAGAAAGTAACAGAACATAACAGCTACTGTACACTCTACTGTTGTCTTTAGTTTTAGTTGCCACTCTACTCAGCGTTTTGCTGACGTGTTACACTCGTTACCTTTTTCAGGACCAGGTGTTGAGCAGCCAGGGTCAGCGGCTGCAGAGGACGCTGGGCCGAGTAGGATCCAGTAGAGTTACCATTGTCTTTTGTACCTCTTTGTTTCCGTTATAGTGAGTAGTTCTTGTTTCCGCTGTACTTTTCTTTACCTACAGTTCATGTTATATGATAAATGTTGTTCTACTATTGGGGTGGTATATACTGTAGTAGTTTCTTTCCTTACTGCTGTACTTTTTTACTGTTAGTTATATTCATGCTGGATGTGGTTTATTTTACTGCTCTTTTGGTTACTTTCTTGTTGGACGACTAGGTCTTGGGATTAGCCGAGTCGGTCCGGTTCTCGTGTCTCGTAGGGACTCGGGAACCGGGTCGTTACAAGATCCATGGGACTCTTGTGGAATGGCAACACCTTGGGATCCTTTAGAAATGAGAATCTCTAATTGTCATGTTAATTCCATTTTTTTTAGACTTCCTGATGTGGTATATTTTTATGGGCATACGTAGTTCGGGTTATCTTCTTTGGAAAAGATTACCAAGTTGAATATGTTGTTTGAGTATGGAGAGTTTATGGACCCGCCATTTTTGTTTATATTTACAAATATTTATACTTGTGAAACATCTATTTCTCATCACTATAATTGAACTTACTTCTTTGGTTTTGTGATCGCTTACTACTATTGTTGTGCACATGCATGTAGCCACCTCACACTTGCGGCAATGCCACCTGAGAACGCACTTCCCATTCACCCCCACTTATATTTTTATTTTCTTCATGTTCTTTTTCTATATTCCCATTCAACTCCCCTCCCTTTTTTTTTTTCTTCATGATCCTTTTTTATATTATTCATGGTTATTTGTGTTATAGCATTTGTCTAATTAAATTAAAATGTTAAATAGCATGCCTTATATATAATTGGTTAACTTCATGCTTATTTTTTTTTACTTTAGTTGGCTATTAAATTTAATTAGAATAATATATTTATTTGGATAGATATGACTTCGCAAGAATCTCTATCTTTTGTTGATAAAGACCTTGTAGTTGTGGAGGAAAAAGAGCAGAATGTGGATGTAATGCATTATGAATCTAATGGGCATGAAGATGAAGATGATAACATGGAAGTAAATGATGATGAAAATGTTATAAAGTCATTCGAGATAACAGAGAAAAGATCAAGAAAAAAAACATCTTTCGTCTGGCTTATTTTAAAGATGTAGAGGTTAAAGTCCAAATAAAAGGCAAGGATGAGATAATCATAAAGAATAAATGTAAGTGCTATGGAGAAATATTGTCAAAGCCTTCTACACACATGAAAAGACATTTGTTGAAAACTTGCCCTTATTATAACAGAAATCAATCAAAAAAACAATACACACTTTTGTTCGCTTCTAATTCAAAAGGTGAGAATGGAAAAATATTTGGTTTTTCTACGAGTGGTGGCTATGATAAAAAAAAAGTTAGAGAAGCCCTTGCAAGAATGATCATTATGAATGAATATTTCTTTACGATGGTTGAACATATTGGCTTTAACATCTACTCTAAAATGCTCAATCGTAAATATGAGAAAGTGTCAAGAAATACCATAAAAATTGAATGTATGAAGGTGTATGAATCTGAGTAGGCGAAGTTGAAGAAAACTTTCAAGTTTGTGGATCGCATCTCTATAACTTCTGATTGTTGGACATCTAATCAAACAATTTGATATATGTACTTGACTACGCACTGCATTGATTTTGATTGGAAATTATGTAAGCATATCATTAGCTTTTGTGATTTAGAGCCACCACATACTAGAGTCGTAATCAGTGATACCATTGCTAAATGTATTCAAGAGTAGGGAATTCAAGACAAAATACATACAATCACATTAGATAATGCATCAAACAATACAGTTGTGGCTGAATCTTTAAGGGTAAATTTTGAGTCAAGAAACAAACTTCATTTGAAGGGAAAGATTTTTCACATTCGATATATTGCCCATATCTTGAATTTGATGGTTCAAGACGGCCTTAAATGAATTGAAAATGCAATCAATTGTATAAGAGAAAGTATCAAGTACACAAAGAAGTCTCCTTCTCGTTTGTTTAAATTTGGGTAAATTATAAAACAACTTGACATTTCCACATCCAAGGGCTTGCGCATTGATTGCCCAACAAGATGGAATTCTACATATTTAATGTTGTCACATGCATTGACTTTTAAGCTTACATTTAGCCAATATGCTCTTAGAGATGCTAATTACAAGTGGCTTCCAACTTCTAATGATTGTATAAATGCTGAAAAGATTTATAAGTTCTTGGATGTATTTAATGATGTCATTGCTATTTTTTCTGAGACAAAGTATCCAACAGCAAATTTATTCTTTCCGGAGATGTGTCAAGTAAGGAGCTTGTTGAATACCCAACTTATATCAGATCAAGATGATGTTTTTATGAGAGACATGGCCTTAGTGATGTGGGAGAAAATGGAGAAGTATTGGAATGATTGTAATTTATTGTTGGCAATTGCAACAATCTTGGATCCACAAAATAAAATGGATTTTATTGAGTTCGCTTTTCCTTTGATTTATCAAGAACATGAGGTTCAATGTAACATTCAGATTGTGAAAGGTGTGTTTCATGAGCTCTACCAATTTTATGTAAAAGAACTTGTACAAAGTTCAAGTGGTTTGCCTCCAAAATCTACTTGATGTGTCAAAGAAGTCAAGTTTGAAAGGAAGACAAATGTTTCACATGCTTGTTAGAAAAGAAGCAAATCAACCATCTAAATCAGATGTTACTATATATCTAGAAGAAGGTTTTTATGCTGCTGAAGATGAGAATGATGAGAGTAACTTTGATGTTTTAAAATGGTGGAGATTGAATTCTATTAAGTATCGTTGTCTGTCCAAGATGACCTGTGATATTTTGAGCATTTTCATCGCTAACGTGGCTTTAGAGTCAGCTTTTAGTGATGAAGGTCGTGTTTTGGATCCATATAGAAGTTCTTTAACTCCAAAAACTATTTAAGCATTAGTTTGTGTAGGAAATTGGATTAAAGAAGGCATGAAAGAAAAATTGGATTAGAGAAGGTATGAAAGACATTTTCAGTCCAACCATAAGTCTTTTCATTAAGTTTTGACTTTCTAAATTAATAATCTAAGAGCTTCATCTTTGGATTGCTATTAAATTTTTAATTCTGGTATTGTAGGGAGATTACTTAGAAGAAAAAGAGTTGTATATTTCTTTTCCTACTGAGTTAGAATCTTCTATTTAAGGTATGATTTAATGAAATAAATCACAATCTATAAAAAATTTGATTTTTTTCGTAATGTTTGACTTTCATAATGATTTCTTTCTTTCATGCATGAAGATAATGCAATGATTTGGAATTACAAAGAAATGATTTATTGTTCAGTGATATTTTTTTCGATGTGGTGCCTCTAAACATTTGTGAGGCTCTTCTTTTTTTTGTTTGTTCTTCTATATAATGTGGTGCCATGCAAACTTTGCAGTTAGAAGTTGATTTAGAAATTTGTCTGCAATCTTATGTTATGATTAGAGTCATATAGTTGTCATGGATATTAATACTATGTGATTTTTTCATTTTTTCTGTGTTTAGGGTGAGACCATATTCTAATATATTTGTTCTTCATTTTATCAACTGATGTAAATTTTTCACTAAGTTGCTAGCGATTTAACATGTTTTATGTCATGCATTGTACATGACTTACGGCTTTTAGAGGTATTTTTTTTATTTATATATTTTTTTTAACAAACATGTCTTGAAATATTTATGTTATAATTTACATATTTTTAAATTTTCTACTCTAGGTTTTATTTTTTTTAATTATAATTTATCATACTTGCATTTATAACAAAATATCTATGAACAACCTTAAAACAAATTCTTAAATGAACCCTTAAATGAATCCTTCACAAATTAAACCTAAGTTAATAACATTTTGAACTTCACAATTAAATAAGTCGTAAACGAATCAAATTGAACTTTCGATAGTAAAAATGAAGTGAACCAAACCTTACCTTTAATTTTTCTTATCGAACTTGAATTGAATCTGGACGTAGAAAAAATATTATCGAATCGAAACGAACCTTACAGGTAACTTTGCTCACGTTCGATTCATTTATACTCCCAGCGATCAGATGCTTACGGACGTCGTGAGATGCACGGCAGAGGGAGGAAGTCAACCGCGGGTGTTGGTAGAGGAGGGAGTCAACGGTCGTGGAAGCCACCCACCATGGAAAGTTGCTTGGGTTTGGGCATGGGCTAAACACTATACTTTTCCTAAGCTACAGGAAGCAGTTATTTAAAATAATAACAATAATAATAAGAAACGGTTAATTGACCTCTTGATTCTCGTAGTCGTTCAGATATTCCTCAAAAATTAATAAATATTAATGATTAATTAGTTTCATAGATCAAATATTATATCCTCACTTTTTAATCAAATTTTATTGATGTAAAATTAAAATACGGGTCTCACTATGTGACTATACTTATGCTATTTATTTGAATTTCTTTATTATAAATTATAAGCATGGATCATTCAAGTGAAAACAAATAAAGATTTCTCCTGTACCAAGTAAGAAAACAATGTCATGGGAAATAAACATGCATTTATCATATGTGCGCCTCATACTCGTGTGAAGATATACAACCAAAAAAGTTAGGAAGTGAATAAAAAAATATGTATTACAATATATTGTGCAACGGGTTGCCCTTAATAAAAATAATAAAATATATTAATTGACTATCAAAATATCAATATATATATTTTTTAAAAGAATATTGATATATTTTTATTTTTAATCAATATATTTTGAATTTCAACGAGTAAAAACTTAAAATATATCGATTCAAAATTAAAATACTGTGGTGTATTTTCATTTTTATTTGATATATTTTGATTTTCAAAACATTTTTGCACCCATGTAAAATATTCTTTTACATATAAAAAATTATTCTTCATTTAAAAAATGATTTTTTACTTCTAAAATTTAAAATTTATGATTTAGAAAAAAAGAGATGACAGCAGTAAGTGTAAAGACCCGTTCTGTCCTGAGTCTTTTAAGACATTTGAACTGTCGGTCAGACGTTTGGAAATTGAAATTTTTTTGCAAGCCTTCATGTCTGCGCACGGGCGACACGCAGACAGTACTCTCTCTTTTTCTTCCCTTCTTCTCTCTTCCTCCTCATACGAACCCTAACGCATCACCTTATAAACCCCCGTTCCTACTCTCTCGTTCGCCCCACACCAGCCATATTCTTCTCTTCCTCTCCACCCCAGCGAGAGGAGCTAGTGCGAGCAAGAGGGGCTAGCGCGAGCGAGAGGGCATGAGAGCGGCGTGAGGAGAGGAGGAGGAGCTTGAGCTCGCGAGCTCGAGTGGGAGCTCACTGAAGGGCGCACGGCTGGAGCGGCACGTGCGGGAAGAGTGCATCAGGGGAGTCATCCCCGACACTACTACAACCGGAGCTGCAAGCGAGGAGGCGAGCCGCGGCTGCGCACGGCGAGAGCGAGCAGGAGCAGGTTCTTGTTCTGGGTTTTTCCCAGAATCAAACGTCTCGAATGATGTCCAAACGACGTAGTGGACGTCTGGAGGCGAAGGTATGTTCTCTTTTGCGGACACGGCCATGTAGGCTGCTCCGCAGCTACGCTTTGCATGGCTAATTTGAGGAGATTTGCTGTCGCGTGCAAGGATTGCTTCGGGAAGGCGTGGGATATGCCCTCCCACGCGTTTCAAACGTCTGGGAAGCTTACCAGACGGTCGGAAGCACTTCCAGACGTCCGGAGAGGTGGTCGGACGTTTGGAGCTGGGTCCAGACGGTCCAGAAGAGGTCTTAGACGTCTAGGGTCGACGTAGAGCCTGAGGTGCGTTTCTGGACACTTTTGATTTGAGTCAGTAACCCTGTTTTGACCTGTTTAGGGTCCATTTGAGGTCCGTTTTACGCAAACAAGATATCGGTGTTTCCCTTGCGAGTTCCTCTACTTGTTAGAAGGATTTCTATACTGTTCTGAATGTTCTATTGTGATTGTTCCTTGTTATAAGACTTCATTCCATTGCGGGTTCGGGGCTTGCTAAGGCATGTGAGTCTACCGTTCGAGCCCCCAATACTCCTGGGTTGACTGGTAGAGTGGCTTCCCCTAATTTAATTATAAACCTGAATGCATGTGTGGAATGAATAATTAGAACCTAGGATATGGCATGAATCCTAAGACGAGAAGTGCTTGCGATGTCTGCATGCGTGATTGAATTGCAGTCTTGAATGAGTAGATAGAATGTTAACAACTGCCTGTAATTGAACAAGAGCTGCCTGTGAAATATGAATTACCTGTGCTAGTAAAACAATTACATGTGACCTTTCCTATTGTATACGTTAAATGATAGAATATGAGCTGCATGTGTATAATCTGATAATGGAAATGTAAATGATAGAATACGAGCTGCATGAATATAACTTGAGAATGGAAATGTGAATGATAGAAATATGAGCTGCATGTATATAACTTGAAAATGGAAACGTGAATGATGAAACCTGGTATGGAATGGCATGAGAAATATGAGCATAAACCCTACAGGGAATTAGGAGTGTAGCACCTGAATATAAATGGAATGGATCTGAAAAATGTGAGTAGAGAAGTGTGCTAGCCCTTGAGTACGGAGTACCAAGGAGAGAAAATGTTCGATGTTTAGTGTAGAGCGGAGCTAGCTGCCCTTGGCTTGGGACCCGGGGTTAAGATTTGCCACTCTGCACCGATTTCTTGGCCCTCGGATACACTGTACCAAGGAGAGCTACTGTTAAGACCCGTGCTGTTTAAGCCTTTTAAGACGTCTAGACTGTCGGCCAGATGTCTGGTCAGACGTTAGGACACCTTCCCAGACATCTAGAAATCAAAAATTTTGAGTACGAGCTCGCGTCTGCGCGTGAGTTGTGCGCAGATAGTACTCTCATTTTCCTTCCCTTCTCTCTCTCCCCGCTTCTACTTCCAACAAACCCTAACCCACCAACCTTATAAACCCCTTCCCCCTCTCTCGTTCTCCCCACACCGGCCACCTTCCTCTCTTCTTCTCCACTCCAACGAGAGAGCCAGCGTGAGTGAGAGAGTGCGAGAGCGACGTCAAGGAGGAGCGGCGTGAGGAGAGGAGGAGAGTGAGCTTGCGAGCTCGTGTGGAAGCTCACCGGGAGCACACGGCCGGAGCGGCACGTGCGCGAAGAGGAGGAGTGAGTCAGGGGAGTCCTCCCCGACACTGCTGCAGCCGGAGCTACAGGTGAGGGGGGGTGAGGCACGGCCACGTGCGGTGTAAGAGAGCGGAAGCAGGTTCTGGTTCTGGGTTTTTCCCAAAATCATACGTTCGGATTGACCTCCAAACGATGGAGCAGACGTCTGGAGGCAGTTCCATACGTTTGAGGAGAGAGCTTCACGAAGGTACATTCCCTTTGCAGATACGACCATACAGGCCTCTCTGCAGCTACTCTTCACATGGCCTTTTTGAGGAGATTTGGTGGATTTCGTGAAGGATTTGCTTTGGGAAGGCGCGGGGCATGCCCGCCCACACATTTCAGACGTCTGGAGAGGTGGTCGGATGCCTGGAGCTGGGTCCAGACGGTCCAGAAGAGTTCCTGGACATCTGAGGTTGACACAGAGACTTAGGTACGTTACTGGACACTTTTAAGATGTCTAGAAGTTGTTCCAAACGTCTGATTTGAGTCAGAAACCCTATTTTTAACCGATTTAGGGTCCGTTTGAGGTCTGTTTTACGCAAATAAGATACCGATGCTTTCCTTATGAGTTCCTCTACTTGTTAGAAGGCTTTCTATACAGTTCTAAATGTTCCATTGTGATTGTTCCTTGTTATAGGACTTCGTTCCATTGCGGGTTCGGGGCTTGCTGAGGCACGTGAGCCTGCCGTTCAAGCCCCCAATACTCCTGGGTTTACTAGTAGAGTGGCTTCCCCTAATTTAATTACAAACCTGAATGCATGTGTGGAATGAATGATTAGAATTTAGGAATGGCATGAATCCTAGGACGAGAAATACTGGAAATGTTTGTATTGGATGATTGAATTACAGTCTTGAATGAGTTAATAGAAATGATAACAACTGCCTGTAAATGAATAACAGCTGCCTGTGAAATATGAAGTATTTGTGCTAGTTAACTGTTGCATGCAACTTTCCTGTTGCATACATTAAATGACATAATACGAGCTGTATGTATATAATTTGATAATGGTAATGTGAATGATGGAAATATGAGCTACCTGTGTATAACCTGAGTATGGAAATGTGAACGATAGCTGTAACGAGCGCGTACCCCAGACGTCTTTTAAGACGTCTGGGAGGTGGCCCAGACGTCTGTCAAGACGTCTGGGATCACATCCAGACGTCTGACCAGACGTCCGGGATAGTTTACAGACGTCTGACGAACAGTTATACTCGCACGGGATATTCGTCTGCGCGCCTGTGCGCGCAGACCTGCGATTCGCATCTTCTCTGCGGCTGCAGGCGACTGCGGCCGTCTCTCTCCTCCTCTCCGCGCGGCGTTAAAAGGGGGAGGGGGCGCGCCTCCCCTCCCGTCTCCACCATCTTCCTCCTCTCCTGCTGCGGGCGGAGCGAGCGGACGCGAGGGCGCAGCGGCAGCGGCGCAGCGAAGGCGCGGCGGAGCTGCGGCGTGCGAGGGCGGGACTCTGCCGTGAGGGCGAGCTCGCCGGGAGCGGCTTGGCCGGCCGGCGGAGGGCGCAGGGGGCGCAGAGCGTCGCGAAGAGGGACCTGCTGTGGGCGGAGCAGCGGACGCGCGAGGTGCGACGCGGGCGGCGTCGCGAGCGGAGGCCGAGCGAGGTTCTGATTCTGGAAAAATCTCCAGAATCAGACGTCTGGACTGATATCCAGACGGCAAGGTCGACGTCTGTGTGATCATACAGACGTCTGAAAGGTGAGTTCCGCTTTCTCCTTCTTCTTTTGTCGACTGACCGTACTGAAGGAGGAGGGTTGGCTGTGCGCAGGTGTTCGGATTCGTCATCCTTTGCGAATCCGACGTCTGGAAGTTGTACCAGACGGCGGGAGTGACCTACAGACGTCCGGAGAGACCATCGGACGTCTGGGATCTAGGAGAGACGTCGCCACAGACTTCTGGACGTCCGGGGAACCACGCCGAACAAGTAATTCTCTGATCCACCGTTTAAGACGTCTGGAAGGAGTTCCAGACGTCTGATTTTGCACAGTATTGTCTTTCTCGACCCGTTTAGGGCCCGTTTGGGCTCCGTCTTCCACGATTCGAGTTGCGTTCGATTCAGAATTTATTCCTCTACCCGCCTACAGTAGCTATACACTGTTTGGAGACACTCCTTGTGTTTGATCCTTGTGATAGGACCTCGTTCGGTTGCCGTCTTGAGAGTCGCGGAGGCGCGCGGGATTCCCGACCACGCCCCCATTACTTCCGTTGTACCTGGTAGAGTGGTTTTAAGCATTAATAAAATCTGTTAAAGTATGGAACCATAACTAGAACCTAGGGCATTGCATGAACCCTAGGAATGAGAAATGTATGGAATGATAGCTCCTAGGTGTTGCATAAATCCTAGGGCCGGAAAACTAGATTGTATGATAGATCCTAGGATATGGCATGAATCCTAGGATGAAAAAACTAGTGGAATGTATATTACTGCAGTCTTGGAAAAATGGAAAGGAATATATAAGCTGCCTGTGAAATTAATTAACAGCTGCCTGTTATGAACAAAGAAACATGTTTGAGATCATGGAAATTGAGAACGTGAATCTGGAAAGTGAAACATATGATGTTCTGAGATAAAGGGCTGGAACCCTACGGGGAATTAGGAGTGGAACTCCTGGAAAGAAAAGGAATGGAACTGAGATGTAGTTGTACTGTCTCTTGGGTACGCAGTACCAAGGGAAGTACCTGTACCTGTTTTAGTGCAGAGTGGGGCCAGCCGCCCCAGGGACCCGGGGTTAGGCTTGGCCGCTCTGTACCGACTTGTTGGCCCTCGTGTACGTAGTACCGAGGAGAGCTAGTAGTGTTAGGAGAGTACTAGCTACCCCACGGGCCCCGGGGTTCTGCTAGCCTCCTTCACCGACTTGTTAGGCCCACTAGGGCAAACCAGGGTAGTCAGACGAGGGTGCGCGGACTGTGGAGGGGCAAGGCCCCGGTTTGGTTACTGTGGAGGGGTTGGACCCCTGTTACTGAGAGGGCTCTGCCCTGGTTCCGTGCTGTGCTTTGGGCGCACCCGTTAACGGAAACGACTGACCGCGTGCCAGTACGGGCTAGCTACCTGTGCGTTTATCGCGCGTGCCGTAGTCACCGTTACGTCTGTCAGTGACCTTGGGGTGGTTGACTGAGGGTAGGATCACCACGGGGGACTCTCCCGGCCAGGAGAGCACCACGTGCTACTTCTACTGTTGGAAAAGACTGCAATCAAGATCGTCCCACGAGGACATTCGAGATCAAGTAAAGGATCTGAGAAGTAAATGAAATAGTGAGAAAAATTGAAAGATGCAAATAAAGGAAGTAATAGAACATAACAGCTACTGTACACTCTACTGTTGCCTTTAGTTAGTTTGCCACTCTACTCAGCGTTTTGCTGACGTGTTACACTCGTTACCTTTTTCAGGACCAGGTGTTGAGCAGCCAGGGTCGGCGGCTGCAGAGGACGCTGGGCCGAGTAGGGTCCAGTAGAGTTGCCACAGCTTTGTACCTTCTTTTGTTTCTGTTCTAGTGAGTAGTTTTGTTTCCGCTGTACCTTCTTTACCTGCAGTTTTTGTTATATGATAAATGTTGTTTTACTGTTGTGGTGGTGCCTACTGTAGTAGTTCTTTCCTTACTGCTGTACTTTTTACTGTTAGTTATATTCATGCTGAATGTGGTTTATTTTACTGTCTTTTGGTTACTTCCTCGTTGGACGACTGGGTCTTGGGATTAGTCGAGTCGGTCCGGTTCTCGTGTCTCGTAGGGACTCGGGAACCGGGTCGTTACAAGATGGTATCAGAGCAAGGTCGTCCCGAGAAGTGAATCAACTGACTGGAAAATAACCAATTCACATGTTTATAGCTAGAGTAGCCACCACAACATATCTCTTGACATGAGCTCTTAGAAGTTTCGTTAGGTACCGTCTGTTAGAAGCTTTTCTTTTTGTTTCGCGTCTCCATTGTAGGAGATGCCGCGTCGTGGAGCTAGGAGGGTGGGCCGCAGGCGCGGCCGAGGTCAGGGCCCGGGGGACAGATATGTCGGGCTTGGAATACATACTACCCCTCCTCTTCTCCTGAGTATACCGTCTCGGGACCTCGTCCAACTGATTCGAGAGGTGGTTCGAGAAGAATTTCAGCTTCCACCCACGTCGCTACCCCCTCCCCCTTCCGAGCGTACGACAGGGGAGTTAGTGGTGGAACGAGATTTCCGCCGCCACACCAGGCGTGTTAGGAGAACTCAACGGAGACACGTGGCGTCCGCAGGAGAGCCGTCACGTTGTGCGGGGCCATCAGTGGCCTTTGGGGGCCCTCGACAGGGGCCAGTCGCCAGCACCGGACCCCCGCCTAGCCGACAGCAGGGACTCACTGAGGGCGGGAGTCGGGTTCCCCTCTGCTACCAGTGTGGCCAGCCGGGCCACGTCAGGAGGGACTGCCCATCTAGGGCAGGAGGTCAGCAGATACTTCCCGCGCAGAGCACTGGAGGGCGCGCAGGAGGCCGCGGTTTCCAGGCGCGAGGAGGAGGACCGCAGTCGCGAGGAGGGTACCGGCCAGCACCTACCCGTCCGACGCAGAGTGTGGCTGCTTCGTCCGCACCTAGAGCTGAGGGGCGTATCAACGCCCTAACACACAGGGACGCCAGAGCTTCGGGATCGGTGGTAGCAGGTATGGTTTCAGTTCTGGCAGACTCGTTTACACGCTTTTCGATTCCGGCGCTACGCACTCGTTTGTCGCAGACAGTTTCGCGATTAGTTTGGACCAGGATTATACGTTGTTAGAGAACCCGTTCGTAATCAGAGGTCCGAGTGGTCAGCTGTTTGTAGCTGAGGAGGTGTACACGGGTTGCGGGGTCAGCATCGGGGGACACAGCCTGCCAGCTGACCTGATTATGATACAGATGGAGGACTTTGGGGTGATCCTGGGGATGGATTGGCTGTCCGCTTACCACGCATTGGTAGACTGCTTTGAGAGGAAGATTGTCTTCTCCATTCCGGAGTTGCCTTCCTTCGAGTTTCACGGGCAGCCAGTGGACGGAGGTTTCAGGTGCATTTCGGCACTTCGGGCGGCGAGACTTTTGAGCCAGGGGTGTGAGGGCTTCTTAGCTTGTGTGGTGGCAGAGCACAGCCCCGTGGCAGACTTCCAGAGCATCCCGGTGGTCAGAGAGTACCCCGACGTGTTTCCAGACGAGTTACCAGGACTACCGCCCGAGCGTGAGATCGAGTTTGAGATCTCACTAGTACCAGGGACCAACCCCATCTCCACCGCGCCATATAGGATGGCACCGCTTGAGCTGCGAGAGCTCAAGTCTCAGTTGCAGGACCTTTTGGAGAAAGGTTTCGTGAGGCCCAGTGCGTCTCCCTGGGGAGCCCCGGTACTGTTTGTGAAGAAGAAGGATGGGACCCTACGCCTTTGTGTGGACTACAGACAGCTGAATAGGGTCACCATCAAGAACCGATATCCGCTGCCGAGGATTGACGATTTGTTTGACCAGTTGCGGGGTGCCACGGTGTTTTCCAAGATCGACTTGAAGTCTGGATACCACCAGTTGAGGATCAGGGAGACCGACGTCTCCACGACAGCTTTCCGCACCCGGTACGGACACTACGAGTTTTTGGTCATGCCGTTTGGGCTGACCAATGCCCCCGCTGCTTTCATGGACCTGATGAACCGGGTGTTCAGACCGTACTTGGACCAGTTTGTGGTGGTTTTCATAGATGATGTACTCATCTATTCTAGAGATCGGACGCAGCACGGACAGCACTTGCGGATGGTTCTGGACACTCTGAGACGACGCAGGCTGTACGCCAAATACAGCAAGTGCGAGTTCTGGTTGAGGGAGGTGACCTTTTTGGGTCATGTGATCTCTGGAAACGGCCTGGCGGTGGATCCCGCCAAGGTCGAGGCAGTACTCAGGTGGGAGAGACCGCGCTCAGTCACTGAGATTCGCAGTTTCCTGGGACTGGCAGGTTACTACAGACGGTTCATCAGAGGGTTTTCGCAGATTGCACGTCCTAGGACACAGTTGACTCGGAAGGATGTGCCTTTCACTTGGACAGACGCCTGTGAGGCGTGTTTTCTGGAGCTGAAGGAGAGGTTGACCTCGGCTCCCGTGCTCACCATTCCTGACAGTAGTGGCGGGTTCGTCGTGTACACGGACGCTTCCTTGCAGGGGTTAGGAGGTGTGCTCATGCAGAGGGGTCACGTGGTCGCTTACGCTTCGCGGCAACTGAAGCCCCATGAGCATACCTACCCTACCCATGACCTAGAGTTGGCAGCTGTTGTCTTCGCGCTGAAGACATGGAGGCACTACTTGTACGGTGAGACCTTCGAGATTTTTACAGATCACAAGAGCCTCAGATATCTTTTTGACCAGAAGGAGCTCAACATGAGACAGAGACGTTGGTTGGAGCTCCTGAAGGACTACGACTGCAGCATCTCCTACCACCCGGGAAAGGCCAATGTGGTGGCTGACGCCTTGAGCCGTAAGGCGCCCGCACGCTTGGCCAGTCTACAGTTACAGAGTTGGAGCCTTTTGGAGGAGGTGGGCAGTTGGCGACCTCTAGAGTTACGAGGATACTGTGGGGCAGTAACGGTGACACGGCAGACCAGACCAGAGTTGATAGACCGCATCATCACGGGACAGATGGCCGATCCGTACTTGCAGTCTTTGCGCGACAGAGTACTGTCAGGGGACCCAGGGGACTTCTCTTTCACAGACCAGGTGTTACGCTTGAGGGGACGGCTGTGCGTCCCCAGAGACGAGGAGCTGTTGAGAGAGCTCCTGACTGAGGCACACGGTTCCAGATTCACCATACATCCCGGAAACACGAAAATGTACCATGACTTGAGACGCGAGTTCTGGTGGAGAGGGATGAAGCGGGATGTGGGTGAGTTCGTGCAGCAGTGCTTAGTGTGCCAGCAGGTGAAAGCCGAGCATCAGAGGCCTGCAGGGCCGCTTCAGCCGCTTCCAGTGCCAGAGTGGAAGTGGGAGAGCATCACCATGGACTTGGTGGTGGGTTTACCTGTTACCCAGCGAGGACACGACGCGGACTGGGTAATAGTGGATAGGTTGACGAAGACGGCACGATTCTTGCCGATCCGAGTCACTTTGGGACCAGCACAGTTGGCAGAGAGGTATATCCGTGATGTGGTGCAACTACACGGAGTTCCGCGGGAGATCGTATCCGACCGGGATACCCGCTTTACGTCCCAGTTTTGGGCTGAGTTTCAGCAGGCTTTGGGGACGAGGTTGAGGTTTAGCACGGCTTACCACCCCCAGACGGACGGACAGTCGGAACGCACGATACAGACACTTGAGGATCTTTTGCGTGCCTGTGTACTAGACTGGAGGGGCTCTTGGGAGGAACACCTGCCCCTGGCAGAGTTTGCTTACAACAACAGTTATCACTCGAGCATCGGCATGGCTCCCTACGAGGCTCTGTACGGACGGAAATGCACGGCACCCTTGAGTTGGGTTGAGGTGGGGACCAAGTGGGAGGTTGGCCCCAGGTTGATCCGGCAGAGTCAGGAGGTAGTTGAACAGATCCACAGACGACTCCGCACTGTCAGGAGCAGACAGAAGAGCTACGCAGATCGCAGACGCAGAGAGGTGCAGTTCGAGGTTGGGGACCACGTCTTTCTTCGTGTTTCGCCCATGAAGGGCTTACAGCGGTTTGGGGTGAGAGGGAAGCTCGCGCCGAGGTTCGTGGGGCCCTTCGAGGTCCTGGAGCGGGTTGGACCCGTTGCTTACAGACTTGCCCTTCCCCCGCAGCTTTCTGGTGTGCACGACGTGTTCCACGTGTCCAACCTCAGGAAGTACGTAGCCGATCCCAGCCACGTACTGAGTCACGAGAGCGTCGAGGTGAGCGACGACCTGACCTACCCCGAGCGGCCAGTGCAGATCCTAGACCGAGCCGTCCGCAGGTTGAGACGAAAGCAAGTACCCCTGGTAAAGGTTTTGTGGAGGAGCCAGCGGTACGAGGAAGCTACCTGGGAGCCTGAGGCGGCAATGCGGGAGCGGTACCCAGAGCTTTTCGCGGGTACGTCTTTTCGGACCGGCTTCGGTCCTCTTTGAGTTTGTTATGGTTATTTGGACATCCTTTTTCCGCACCCTAGTTGGCGCAAGTTTCGGGGACGAAACTTCCTTTGAGTTTGTTATATTGTAACGAGCGCGTACCCCAGACGTCTTTTAAGACGTCTGGGAGGTGGCCCAGACGTCTGTCAAGACGTCTGGGATCACATCCAGACGTCTGACCAGACGTCCGGGATAGTTTACAGACGTCTGACGAACAGTTATACTCGCACGGGATATTCGTCTGCGCGCCTGTGCGCGCAGACCTGCGATTCGCATCTTCTCTGCGGCTGCAGGCGACTGCGGCCGTCTCTCTCCTCCTCTCCGCGCGGCGTTAAAAGGGGGAGGGGGCGCGCCTCCCCTCCCGTCTCCACCATCTTCCTCCTCTCCTGCTGCGGGCGGAGCGAGCGGACGTGAGGGCGCAGCGGCAGCGGCGCAGCGAAGGCGCGGCGGAGCTGCGGCGTGCGAGGGCGGGACTCTGCCGTGAGGGCGAGCTCGCCGGGAGCGGCTTGGCCGGCCGGCGGAGGGCGCAGGGGGCGCAGAGCGTCGCGAAGAGGGACCTGCTGCGGGCGGAGCAGCGGACGCGCGACGTGCGACGCGGGCGGCGTCGCGAGCGGAGGCCGAGCGAGGTTCTGATTCTGGAAAAATCTCCAGAATCAGACGTCTGAACTGATATCCAGACGGCAAGGTCGACGTCTGTGTGATCATACAGACGTCTGAAAGGTGAGTTCCGCTTTCTCCTTCTTCTTTTGTCGACTGACCGTACTGAAGGAGGAGGGTTGGCTGTGCGCAGGTGTTCGGATTCGTCATCCTT
Source organism: Thalassia testudinum (assembly GCA_037157565.1). Lineage (NCBI taxonomy): Eukaryota > Viridiplantae > Streptophyta > Magnoliopsida > Alismatales > Hydrocharitaceae > Thalassia > Thalassia testudinum. The sequence continues at coordinate 51,968,936 of JAZHRO010000077.1, read as the reverse complement.
TGCGAATCCGACGTCTGGAAGTTGTACCAGACGGCGGGAGTGACCTACAGACGTCCGGAGAGACCATCGGACGTCTGGGATCTAGGAGAGACGTCGCCACAGACTTCTGGACGTCCGGGGAACCACGCCGAACAAGTAATTCTCTGATCCACCGTTTAAGACGTCTGGAAGGAGTTCCAGACGTCTGATTTTGCACAGTATTGTCTTTCTCGACCCGTTTAGGGCCCGTTTGGGCTCCGTCTTCCACGATTCGAGTTGCGTTCGATTCAGAATTTATTCCTCTACCCGCCTACAGTAGCTATACACTGTTTGGAGACACTCCTTGTGTTTGATCCTTGTGATAGGACCTCGTTCGGTTGCCGTCTTGAGAGTCGCGGAGGCGCGCGGGATTCCCGACCACGCCCCCATTACTTCCGTTGTACCTGGTAGAGTGGTTTTAAGCATTAATAAAATCTGTTAAAGTATGGAACCATAACTAGAACCTAGGGCATTGCATGAACCCTAGGAATGAGAAATGTATGGAATGATAGCTCCTAGGTGTTGCATAAATCCTAGGGCCGGAAAACTAGATTGTATGATAGATCCTAGGATATGGCATGAATCCTAGGATGAAAAAACTAGTGGAATGTATATTACTGCAGTCTTGGAAAAATGGAAAGGAATATATAAGCTGCCTGTGAAATTAATTAACAGCTGCCTGTTATGAACAAAGAAACATGTTTGAGATCATGGAAATTGAGAACGTGAATCTGGAAAGTGAAACATATGATGTTCTGAGATAAAGGGCTGGAACCCTACGGGGAATTAGGAGTGGAACTCCTGGAAAGAAAAGGAATGGAACTGAGATGTAGTTGTACTGTCTCTTGGGTACGCAGTACCAAGGGAAGTACCTGTACCTGTTTTAGTGCAGAGTGGGGCCAGCCGCCCCAGGGACCCGGGGTTAGGCTTGGCCGCTCTGTACCGACTTGTTGGCCCTCGTGTACGTAGTACCGAGGAGAGCTAGTAGTGTTAGGAGAGTACTAGCTACCCCACGGGCCCCGGGGTTCTGCTAGCCTCCTTCACCGACTTGTTAGGCCCACTAGGGCAAACCAGGGTAGTCAGACGAGGGTGCGCGGACTGTGGAGGGGCAAGGCCCCGGTTTGGTTACTGTGGAGGGGTTGGACCCCTGTTACTGAGAGGGCTCTGCCCTGGTTCCGTGCTGTGCTTTGGGCGCACCCGTTAACGGAAACGACTGACCGCGTGCCAGTACGGGCTAGCTACCTGTGCGTTTATCGCGCGTGCCGTAGTCACCGTTACGTCTGTCAGTGACCTTGGGGTGGTTGACTGAGGGTAGGATCACCACGGGGGACTCTCCCGGCCAGGAGAGCACCACGTGCTACTTCTACTGTTGGAAAAGACTGCAATCAAGATCGTCCCACGAGGACATTCGAGATCAAGTAAAGGATCTGAGAAGTAAATGAAATAGTGAGAAAAATTGAAAGATGCAAATAAAGGAAGTAATAGAACATAACAGCTACTGTACACTCTACTGTTGCCTTTAGTTAGTTTGCCACTCTACTCAGCGTTTTGCTGACGTGTTACACTCGTTACCTTTTTCAGGACCAGGTGTTGAGCAGCCAGGGTCGGCGGCTGCAGAGGACGCTGGGCCGAGTAGGGTCCAGTAGAGTTGCCACAGCTTTGTACCTTCTTTTGTTTCTGTTCTAGTGAGTAGTTTTGTTTCCGCTGTACCTTCTTTACCTGCAGTTTTTGTTATATGATAAATGTTGTTTTACTGTTGTGGTGGTGCCTACTGTAGTAGTTCTTTCCTTACTGCTGTACTTTTTACTGTTAGTTATATTCATGCTGAATGTGGTTTATTTTACTGTCTTTTGGTTACTTCCTCGTTGGACGACTGGGTCTTGGGATTAGTCGAGTCGGTCCGGTTCTCGTGTCTCGTAGGGACTCGGGAACCGGGTCGTTACAATAGCAATACAAGCTGCATGTGTATAACCTGAGAATGGAAATAGAAATGATGACCCCTGGTATGGCATGGCATGAGGAATATGAGCATGAACCCTACGGGGAATTAGGAGTAGAGCTCCGAGAAATAAATCGAATGAATCTGGAAATGTGAGTGGAGAAGTGAGCTGGCCCTTGAGTACGTAGTACCAAGGAGAGCGACTGTCCCTTGTTTAGTGCAGAGTGGAGCTAGCCGCCCTTGGGTTGGGACCTGGGGTTAGGATTGACCACTTTGTACCGACTTCTTGGCCCTTACGTACACAGTACCGAGGAGAGCTACTAGTGTAGGGGGAGAGCTAGACACCCCACGGGGCCCGGGGTTCAGCTAGCCACCCTACACCGACTTGTTAGGCCCACTGAGCAAACCAAGGTAGTCAGACGAGGGTGCACGAACCGTAGAGGGGCGAGACCCCTGTTTGGTTCTTAGCGGCTAGACCCCTGTTACTGAGAGGGCTAGGCCTTATACTTTCCGTGCTGTACTTTGGGGGCACCCGTTAGCGGAAACGACTGACGATGTGCCAGTGCGGGGTAGCTACCCGTGCGCTTATCGCGCGTGCCATAATCACCGTTACGTCTGTCCGTGACCTTGGGGTTGTTGAATGGGTGTAGGATCACCACGGGAGACTCTCCCGGCTAGGAGAGCACCACGTGTGCCTTCTACTATTCGGAAAAGACTGCAATCAAAATCGTTCCCAGGAAGAACATTCAAGATCAAGAAAGAGATTTGGAAACATATAAACCAATGGGTAAAAAGAAATAAATTATAAACTAAATAAATTGGAATAGCTAGTTTTTCTGTTAGTTGTTAGCTTTACTGCTTTAGTTGGTTGCCACTCTACTCAGCGTTCGCTGACTTTGTGTACTCATAACCCTTTTTAGGTCCAGGTGTTGAGCAGCCCGAGTCTACGGCTGCAGAGGGTGCTAGGCCCAGTAAAGCCCAGTAGTAGTAGCTTCTTTTGGTTGTACTGCTTTTGTAGTAATGAGTTAGACTCATGTACCTTATGTTCTGTACTTTTACGTTCTGTACTTTATGTTCCTGTACCTTGTTACTTTTCTACTGTTGTGGTGGTGATATGTACTGTAGCAGTTTTTACTTCTTTACTACTGTACCTTTTTACTGTTAGTTAATAGCATAGTGAATGTGGGTTACTTTCCTGCTCTTTGGTTACTTTTTTGTTGGACAATTAGGTCTTGAGATTAATCGAGTCGAGCCGATCTTGGGTCCTGTAAGGATTCGGGAACCGGGTCGTAACAGCTACTATTGTAGGGAGAGAGCTAGCCACCCCACGGGTCCCGGGGTTCAGCTAGCCACCCTATGCCAACTTGTTAGGCCCACTAGTCAAACCAGGGTAGTCAGGCGAGGGTGCGCGAACTGTGGAGGGGTGAGACCCCTGTTTGGTTCTTAGGGGCTAGGCCCCTATTACTGAGAGGGTTAGGCCCTATACTGTTCCGTGTTGTACTTTGAGCGCACCCGTTAATGGAAACGACTAACAGCGCGCCAGTGCGAGGTAGCTACCCGTGCGCTTATCGCGCATGTCGTAGTCACCGTTACGTCTGTCCGTGACCTTGGGGTGGTTGACTGGGTGTAGGATCACCACGGGGGACTCTCCCGACCAGGAAAGCACCACGTGTGCCTTCTACTCTTCGGAAAAGATTGCAATCAAGATCATTCCCACGAGGAACATGCGAGATCAAGAAAGAGATTTGAAAATGTATAAACCAATGGGTGAAAAGGAACAACTTGTAAATTAAAGAATTGGAATAGCTAGTTTACCTGTTAGCTTTACTGCTTTAGTTAGTTGGTTGCCACTCCACTCAGCATTCGCTGACGTTGTGTACTCATAACCCTTTTCAGGTCTAGGTGTTGAGCAGCCGGAGTCTCCGGCTGCAGAGGGTGTTGGGCCCAGTACAGCCCAATAGCAATAGCTTTCTTTTGTAGTACTTTCTGTTGTAGTGAGTTCAGACTTTTATACTTTTACGTTATGTACCTTTACTTTTCTGTACCTTTACGTTCCTATACCTTGTTACTGCTCTACTGTTGTGGTGGCAATACATACTGTAGCAGCTTTTACTTTCTTTACTGCTGTACTCTTTTACTATTAGTTACTTAGCATAGTGAATGTAGTTTACTTTCCTGCTTTTTGGTTATTTCTTGTTGGACAACTGGGTCTTGGGATTAGTCCAGTCGAGCTGGTCTCAGGTCCTGTGGGGATTCGGGAATCGGGTTGTAACAATAAGGCATCCTTATCCCATTCACTTCTTTTATAGTTAGTTTTTCTTTCTTTATGAAAATTGCTTAGGTGATCCTCCTCTTTCTTTCCCTTTACTCCTCCCTTGCCTAAATCTTTTTCCCATGCTCCAAGGCCCTCTATTTCAAGTAGTCCCTTATTGAACCTAATTGGGGTTTCCCTTGTTAATTTAGGGCCTTCAATCTTTACAGTTAGGAGAGTGTATTACTAGATTGACCTTTGATTAATAGGAAATTAAGTGCAAGCTCTTACATAGCCTGGTTTCTATTTGGATGGATAAGAGAAACTTGAAGGTGTAACAAATATAAAATTCTATTTGTCTTAATTTGATGTAGGGAGAGGGAGGATAGAACTTACTCCATCCCCTTGGTGGAAGAAGTTGGTGACATAAGTGGGGTGATTATCCCACTATTTGACATGGACTAGCATTTGGAAAGTAGGAGATAAGAAAATCTCGAGATATAAGGTGTTTGAAAAAAATTTATCCTTAAAGGAATTATTTAAAGGATTAAATAGAGAGTTATCCTGAGATCTAAGGCTAAGTTTATGGATGGGGATAACCCCTATTTCGGAGGTTATCCTATGTTTACAGTGGGAGATGGCCGAACTCTTATTTGTCTTACTAACCCATGTTATTTCAACTCGTGTTGGGCAGATGTTGGATTAACTAATAAGTTAACCCCCATTTTATCTCTCCTCCCCCATGTCCTCTCACATATGATTTTTCCTAACATGTCCCTCCATTCTGATATAAATAGAAAAATGCCAACTTAACTATTTACCATCTCAAGAACAAACATATCTTTTTCAACTTTATCATCCATTATAACCTCGATATCCAAGTAAATATCATCTTTTCACATCACAATTTAACCTTAACTCCTAACCCCTATTCAATAAATACAAACAAGGATTAACTCTTATTTTCAAGAAAACATAAATAAAATTATACCCATCAGAAAAAAAAAAAAACTCAAATTAGCTAACCTTCGAACATAAACGATCCTTAAAAAGACTAATCCTCCTGACAAACAATGCCTAAAAGAGTCTCATCCTGTGATCCCATCGTCCAAGCTTTTATTAAAACATAAAAAAGCCCCCTCATGGCACCCTGTGGAACCATCTTAATATCTATTATGAAAATAAAGCATTAGATAAAGAGATACAGGCTCGAGTACTTTATTTTCTTAATTCTAAAAATATAGTCTTTAGCTAATTCTCATTTTTCTCTAGGGTGCTGATGTGGCAGCAGGAGAAAAAAAGGAAGTGAAAGATTAATCTTGGATTTTTGTATTTTGGTTGTTTTGTTATTGCAATTTGAATTGAAAATTCGTAATTTTTACTTAGATAATATTAATACTTTGATTGACGGTTCAAATATAAATTTATATACAACCACTAAATTGATTTAAGTTCTGACTACATATTGGTATGTAAATAACAATGTCTCATCTTTACTTCAGCATAATAATTTTTGTTCAAGGAAAATTTAAAGTTTATTATTTATCATTAATATATTACTTATCGGATCTCATAGAAAGTTTGACTCAAGAACAATCACAAAGAAGTACAAAAATTGTTAAACCAGTTCCATCTAATAGGTGTACATCTAGGAGGAGGGCTATGTTTCCGAAGTTTCACTAGAATTGATATTACAAGCGCTCTACTTTTTTTTCCCTCAGATTGTATGTCTACAAAAGTTAACATCACTCAATTATTTATAGAGGAGATTAGACAAGAGGTGGAGATCGTGGGGAGGCGATTACTATCATAAATTTTCACTAACTTAGATGCCTTGGCTATTGTTAAAATACGTTTTTTCGTTATTGTCATAACGTATCGCAACGGTCGACAACCTTTATTTGAGATCCGCTGAGCCGGGCGAATTGAAGCTTCATTGAGTTGGCCCCAGTAGCCAGTCTCACACAGGCGGACCTGGCCTTCAGCAGTTACCCAGATATTCCTACCGGGTCTGACACTTAGTCGAATTTGGTAATTGCTTTTCAATAGATCTATTGTGCTTCCACAGATGATTAGGACCTGAACCTCGGATAGTCGAATCTTCCAGACCCCTTGGATAGTTGGATCCGATTGATTCTCTAGGTAATCAGATTCTTGTTGGCCTTAAGATATTAGGGATATTTTGTCCCTCATCAGTTGCTCCCACTCTCTTTGCTTGTGTAAAACAGTATAAAGAAAAGTAATTCTTAAAAAACTTCATGTGTTGTATGTGCCCAATAATTGGTTGCGCTTTTGGTGGGCCAATAATTTTGAGAAAACACGAAATAAAATAGATATGATGGTATTGACACTCATGTGAGTGAAGCACTGTGAGATGCATTTAGGAGAGCAAAGCACCTCAACAAGGCATTGCTAGATATATCTATATCTATATATTTTTTGAAACAGGCCTGTCGCTGCCTGTATATTTTGGAAAGTTAGGCGGAGTGTCCGCCTGAACTTCCATATAGCCAGTGAAAGCTATATTCCTGGGTACTATTGTAATATAATGAAAGCATCGTCGTCCACGAGTGGTGGCCAATCATTGCAGAAATTTTATTTTTATCCTCCGAAAGGATGGGCATTAAATGACGTCATGACAATGACATTAAATGTGGAGATTGCACAGATCTGCAGCCTAATATTAAGTTAATAATTACCTAGAATGGCATTACAATGTAATGATTATGCAGGCATTAAATGCGCGTAATAATAATTGCACTTGTTTCGAATCTGGCGGGATCTTTCAAAATTCGCACCCTATATCGCGAGATTTCTTTTGCGAAATCCGCACCTCTCATAGGGTGTTTTTTCCCCCGAGGAGCTATAAATAAGGGGAGTGGGGCAGAGTAAATGCCCCACCCACTCCCTTTTATTGCCGCAACATTCATCTTGCATGCTCGCAGCTACTCCTTCTCCGGCGATCCGTGAGAAGCTTTCTTCGCCAAAAGCCACCGCCCCTGGAGGAGTAGTAGCGGCTTGAAGATGTCTGGCATTGCAAGCAAGGGTAAGTCCAGCTCTTCCTCGGCGGGGCTTGCACCTGAGATGAGAGACCTATACAATTTTAGTTCTGACTTCCGTAGTTGGTCTGCCATTAAGGAATTTTTGGCGGTGCATGGACTTGATGAAGTCCAATTCCATCCGTGCGGATTTGTAACCTGCCTACGTTTCGATGGGGGGATGGACATGTTTATTATCTGTAAATATACCATAGAGAATTGCCTCTGGGTGCCTTTAAACCCTTGTTTAACCTCCTTTCTTTGCTACTATAACCTTGCCCCTCTTAGCTTAGTTTAAACTGTTGGCCCATTCTAAATGCCTTCTCCATAATCTGTTTCCATTTGGGTATTGTTCTCCAGGTGGGCTTATTCCACCTAATCTTTGGGTTCATGCCCGTTAAGGTGAAAAGGGGTAAGCCTCCTTGTGATACGTATACCTTATATAGCCAACGTACCAAATATAGGATCGTTGACTTGTCGAATAACTTAAAAGGGCAAGACCACCATTTTCTCTTAATTCATAATACGAAGTTAGAAGTCTCAAATAAATGGCAAGGCCCTCATGAGAAAAATCGCCTGGTTCCGAAGATGTTAGTTTGTCTGCTCATGTGGACATAGAAAGAATAATGAATTTTGGGCCAATTTCTCAGTCAGAATTAAGGTGGAAGGACATTTAGATGTCATTGACGTGGATTGCAGATTCTCATCCCACATCCTATAAGTTTTGGGGGAATAGATTTAAATCGTTCTATTCCTTGTTATATTTAACTGATTTTAAGAATGGCTTCCGCAGCTTTTGACCATTTCGCCTACTTGGAGACCCCCATGAGGCGGACTAGATCTTCTTCCCAAGCTGGGGAGAAGGACCTGGTGGAGGGTAGTTAGGTTGCAACCCCTCGGGAGGAGACAAAGAAAGAGCCTTCTGTCCGAGAAGGAAAGAAGGAACATATGGGTGAAAGTAGCCAAGCCTCCAGTTCTCCGGAGAAAAGGAAGGAACCATCAGGAGCTCCCACCAGCCTGGAGCACTCCCCTCTAAAGCATCTAAGGAGGATGCGAGACCTTTTTGAGAAGGCGCAACACGCTTCTTCCCATGGAGTAGACCTTCCTGAGAAGGCATAACACATTCCTCCCCATGAAGTAAGCGGCATTGAGGAGCTTACCTTCCATCCCCTGACAGAATCGGTCAGGTTGGAAATGGTCGGCATCCCAGTGGCATCTACTGGGGTGCCAAGTGCCTTTGCTTAGGCTAGTGTGACTAGATAGACCATGGTCTCACTGACGGGATTCGCCCCAAGAGGCCCTCAACCGGGGAGGGCAGTCTGAGGAGAGGGCACAACTGGCAGGAGTGTTTAGGCGGGGGAGACGTGTTTTCCACTATCCTGGAGAGATGGGTGCTATGGCACCTGAATGATGCCATTAGCTGGGCATGGCCTCCCCAGAGGAGGGAAAACTTCAAAAACATTCAATTTTACTACCTCTGTGTTGTAAGATCCCTTGCTTTTTGAAAAACTTTTCTTCAAGTTCTTCTATTCATATTTTTAATCAAACTTTCTCGTCTGCTTCAATGTAGGTGGAGGCTATCGGGAATCATTTTATTCCTAGATTTGCTCCGGGTGAAGTAGCACCGATAGTGGCAGGTCTGGTGCCATTATCGAGGCGGTGGAACAAGCGATCAAATGGGCGACTTCCTCTAGGGATGAGCAAAGGAGTCCCCTCCATAGACTAGAGGTGGCCCAAGCTGCCTGCCTAAAGAAGGAGGAGGAGCTAGTGGAGGCTAATCGTAGAAAAGGCGATTAGCTGAGTTGGTCAGTTGGAGGGGGAGCTGAAGGGGGCTCGAACTAAGATGGTGTCAATTGGGAAGGTCACCAGGAAGCATTATGACTTCATCATCAAGACCCACAAGAGGGATCTTGAAAAGATGGATGGGTTGTCGGAGAAGGTGGATTCCGCCTACAACCATTTCTTCGATTTGAGGGAGGAGGTGCAGGTGCTGAAAGCAGTACATTCTTCAAAGGTAGAAGGGCTTGAGAAAGCCCTTGAAGAAGAGTGCACCAGCCTTGGCTTTGCGATGGGTGAAATATCCAAACACAAGGCAGCACAAGAGGATGCAAAGGCGGATGTAGTCAGGTTGGAGGTGGAACTTGCTGCTGCCAATCAAAACCTGGGGGCTGAGACTCAGTGTGTAGAAAAGCTTAGAGAGCAACTCCGCCTGAGCAGGGATCTAGATGAAGTGATGAACTTCTTTGCGACTGACCCTTCCATGGAAGGAAGTCATACCCTTGTCTCAAATGAGGCCGAGAAGTTTGTCTTGAAGGTAGTTCCAGCCATTCTTGAGGGTGATCATACCTTAAAGGAAGATCTGTCCAGTTAGTTGATGAGAGACTCATCATGGCTCTTAAATACCCCTAATTAAATAGTTTCCCTAGTTAATTAGCTAAGGATATATTATTAAGGGTTAATGATAATAAATGGGATTAAATACTAAGGACCTTTAAAATAACATAAAAATACTAAATTAAATATATATTAATCATAATTATAATTTAATTACTAATTTGGGCTCAAATACTAAATATTTAGCTAGTTAATTAATATCTGAATTAACATTAATCATTATCTAACCCTAAGTATGTAATTAACTTAAATAACTTAATCATTTAAATAAATATAGCTAAAAATGGAAACAACTTAAATTCAAGACATGAATATAATATTTACCTAATTTATAATAACATATAAAAAGTTGAAAAAAAAATAAATTAAAATAAGCTTGAAATGCATTTGTTTACGTTTAGGTCCTCAGGTTTTTATTCAATTGAGTCCTTTTATCATTATAGGTCCTTAGGTGTTCTTGCAATAAGGTCCCTGTGAGCACAGCCGACATCACCTTCTTCTTCTTCACACTGAACGGCTGCAGATGACCGGTGACAATACCAACCGATCACTCTCCATCTCGTGTTTGAACTCCTCCGCCCTTGCCGCCAGCTTTCTACTCACCGCTACCATTCCATCCTACGGTCCCGATCCTCCTAAACCTAACAAACTATGGCACGGTGACTTCACCGTCACTAGAGACGAAGGACCTTACACCTTTGCACCTAGATGCGATTACGTCCAAATGCAAACCCCCTACCTTCATCACCACCTATAAATACCCCTCAACTCCTCCGATGCTAAAAGTTGACTCCCTTCCCTCTTCCCCACACCGAGTTGACAATAAGCTATTCATCCTCAACTCCAGCGACCTTCTTACCCTCCCTCGGAGCACCTCCGACAGAGGCGATCGTCGCTCTTACCTCCTCTTCCGCAGCTGTGACAGGGCATGGGAGCGCCACCACTTTCCTTCCTCTCCACTTCCTTTCTTGCCGGAGTTCTTTCCAACACCCTCTGATTTCGTCCTTCATCACCTGGCTTTCAACGGAGATCTCTTTCCCCTACTTCGTCTAGGTAACAGTAGATAGCTAGGCATTAGTTTAGAGTAGTTAGGAAGCATAGTTAGTGTAATTTAGTTCATTTCAAGTATTTCTTCCTCATCTACAGCGAGGTCAATTCCAACCTTTCTAGACTTCAACTCACACCTTCAACTACCTGAGCACCTTCCTCAACTCTCCATGATCATTTCCACTTCTTTTCCTCGAGTTTTACCAGCTTCTATGCCTAACTCCATCTCACCTTCAATCGTGGACCTCTGCTATCTATGTCGGAGTTCTCAGACCTAATTCACACTCACACAAGCCCACCATCACCTTCACATTATCTTAAGGGTCGTCTCCACTTACTTAATGAACTATATCACCACTTATACAACAAACGCCCAATTTCACCTTCAACCTCTGAGTCGCTGTCAATGGCAAGCTCAGAGGAGTTCTATCACTAATTCATTCATCTCTATGCCATCGCCCAATCTTAAACATCAGTTCCCCTCACTCAATTGAGAGGGAGAAATGCTCTTGAGTTCTGTTGAACTCAAAATCTAGTTCCATTGAATTCTTTGATGAACTCAGGTTTAAGTCTTTTAATTGAAGTATTTGTTGTCTTCTTGAAGTTCCTTGTAACCTCAGGAGCTTGTTTAGACCACTCTTGGTCTGTTCCATGGAGTTTTTAACTCTAGTCACCAATTTCTAAGTTCACCGGAGCTCCGACGAGCTCCGGCAACCCAATGTAAAGCTTCAGCTATTAGAAATCCTTGTAAAGCTCCAGATCACATAAGTTTAGCCTCAGGATAAAGAATCTGTGCTCATTGTTGTGTTTTAATGTCTAGAGTTCCTTCTCGAGCTCTGTCTTCTCCAACTCTGGCAGAGTTGGAGAAGGCTATTCATTGAGGTTTAGAACTTAGAAACAGGTCTATAAGCATCAGCAGAACCTAAGGAGTTTGTGCTAGGTCTTCAATTGGTCTGGCAGCCTCTGATTCTTTCCACCGAACACACCTCCTTCTCAACCCAAGCGGCATTGCCTGTAGGCACTGTCTGAACCCTCAAAACCCTACTTTGATGCATTGAATGAATTCCTGAGGATAAACTTAGGTTGACTAGGGCTTTAATTTGATCTATGAAGCCCTAAACTAGAAAGTCAAATCTTGGTTGCAGTAGGTCAACCCTAGGTTCAATTTGTGGATTAAATGGATGAAACTTTGATTTAATAGGTGGCTTAGGTTCTTGGGATGATTTTAAAGTGTTTAAGATTGAATTTACTATGTGTTTTGGGTTCCAAAGGGAACCCAATACTGTTTCTGTGCATTATGATGAGATTTGAACTCAAATCCCGCTCAGATCTATTGTTTTTGAAATCCTGAAACTATTCAGATCACTTCCCAATCATTTTATCTCTCTGTTGAGCATTTCAGACTTCAAAACCAACCTCTTAAGCTCTCAGCGAAGCTTTCAAGTTCCTGCTCCTACCTAAAGCCTTCCACAACCTCCAAAACTCCTTCAGATGGTGTGGAATGCACCACTGAAGCATTCCAGACTTTTAATTGAGAAGTAATTCCTCTCTGCAGGTCATTAGACCTGGGATTTCACTTTCTGCAGGCGCATCTAGGCATGGCAACAGAGCCATGTTCTCCCATCAGATCCATGGATCAAATCTGATCCTAAACCCAAATCGAGGCTAAAATTGGATTAAGGACCCTTAGAGCTTTCAAATGAGCTTTGGATCAACCAATTTGGTTGAGTGAATCGTCTAGAATCCATCCTTGAAGATCGAGTCTATTGCAGCTGCACGCAAGGAGAAGCTGCTCTTTAAGTGCCACCTTGGGAGTGAGTGGGTGAATGCTATGGTATATGACAATTTTGTGAACCCAGCGCATCAGTCGACAGCGTTGGGCACACAAAATCGAACATAACCTCTTGAGCCGATTAGGGGCGTGCGTTGAATGTGCATGTGTGTGTGTGCGCAAGCGTGTGCCTGTGTGTGTGCCTAGGTGGGCAAGCTAGTTTGTTGGGTTTGTGATTGGTCTGGAACTGTGCATGGGGCTGAATTGAATTAAAATTTTCCTAATATGAACTAGGCCCGGCTTAGTATGGTCTGGTCCCACCCTCTAGGGTGCTGTGTATCCCGTAAGCCTGGGCCACTCATTAAATAATTTTTAAAGTAAAGAGTAAAATGGGTTAAGTGACCGTTTAAATCGGCTAAGTGTGGATGTTTAAGGCACAATAAAGAAAAGAAGCTAAGGAAGAAGAAGGTAGTAGAGATTAATGGTTGAGAGAAAGAAAAGAGAATTAAAAGAAGAATGAGTGAAGCTCAAGAGAGAGAGAGAGAAGTAAAGAAAGAGAAGAGGTAGAGAAATTAAGTGCTAAACAAGAGAAGATAAAATGATTGAGAGAGATTAAAGAAATCAGACGTCCAATATAACTTTTAGAAGTCCAATTTATACTTTTAAGTCATGTAACTTCTTTTTCATACGTCTGATTGAAGGTTGAAGCCACTGTATTGCATATTTTGAGCTTTAATTGTTGTAAAAGGCATGTTAGACTCTTGTAAACATTTTTTATGCCTTATATTTTGAGAGATCACTTGTAATAAACATTCTACTTGGTTTTTAATGACAAATCTTTCTTGTATAATTATTTCTATTAAAAATAATATTGCATGTTTTGGTTGTTTAATTTCTTGTGCACTTATTTATGTGCTTAAAGTATGATAATAATTAATCTGATTGATTAAATAGTTAGTAATTATGCCTTAGGAATTAATGGAGAATTAAGTTTACTATTATGACTCCCAGTGAAAGACTTGGACTCAACCAGTTAAATGAAATTAAAAATCTAAAATGTTAGGTTAACTTGACCCTATATTACACTCACGATACTAATTCGAGTTAACCAAAGTTACTTTTGATGCATTTAATTAAGACTAATAACCTTAATTAATTGTGTTGAGAAATAGCACACAATTAGTCTATCGAAAAACTTAACTCTGAATATGATGGCCCAATGCAAGAAGGTCTTATCAAAGACAAAGCCCCCCTCCTTCCACCTAAAGATCTGTCAAGTGAAGATCAGGCGGGTCCCTCTGCTCCTGAGGCAAGAGAGAGAGTTGGCAATGGGAGCCTTAGTTCCAAGTCTCCCCAGGTTGAAGAATGGCCGACAACTCCCCGTTGTGACCTTCCAAATATTTATTGAAGTCCCTAGCTCTCTTTCCCTTCTTCTTCTTTGTTTTTTTTTTTTGGGCACGTGGTGCCTGGGTGAAATGTGAAAAAAAATGTTTGAAAGGGAATGAAAAGAAAACTTTCTTTTATTATCATTCATTCATAGTACATGCGTAAGTTGCTAACGTGCCAGGTGTGAGGAATTAGCTTCCCGGTTAATGTTTGCAACTTATAATAATCTCTATTATTAACCCCGTCTATTCTATAGGGTCCCTCCTAATTAGGATCGAACTTCCCGGCTGACTCTGCCGGCTATGAGGCAGCAGCCATTCTTAGGACTAAGTCTCCTTTTGAAAATTTGCACTCGTGGATGCGTTTGTTATATGAGTCTTCCATTCTTCGTTTATAATTAACTATTGAGGAAGAGACTTCGATCCATAGTTCTTTAATTGAGTTTAAAGCTAGGCGGAGTTGATCATCGTTCTCATCTGGATTCTACAGCTGGGTCCTGAAGGTTGGAAGGACAATTTCAATAGGAAGTCTCGTTTCCATGCCATATACCAAGTTAAAAGGTGTATGTTCTGTTGAAGTTTTTTGGCTTGTCTTATATCCACACAGTACGTCTGGCAACTCGTCTACTCACTTTCCTTTCGCAGTGTCCAGACGTCATTTAAGGATGGAGATTATTGTTTTGTCAGTTACCTCTGCCTGTCCATTCACCTGAGGGTGAGCCACTAATGTAAAACACAGGCAGATCCCTCAGCTTGAACAGAACTCTTCAATTTTTTTTGCAGCAAACTGTGTACCATTATCAGTAACAATGGTACAAGGGATACCATAACGAGTGATGATATTCTTTTTTACAAACATTATGACCCTGTTGGCTGTTGGGCTTGCCATGGCTTTAGCCTCTACCCATTTAGAAAAATAATCCACGACTACTAGGATATGTCTTTTCTGTGATTGGGCTGGAAGAAATGGTCCAACAAAATCCATTCCCCATCTACCAAATGGAATAGGGGATAGGATTGGCGCCATCTTTCCAGGTGGAAGGTGATGGGCTGCAGCAAATCTTTGGCACTTATCACATCTGTACAAAGGCCTTGCAATGCTACCTTATTTGTGGTTAAAAATATCCCGTCTGAAATAAGCGAGCAATGTGGGCTTTGAATCCCTCGTGACTGTCACAAATTCTACCATGAACCTCTTTTAATACTAGTGTAGCTTCTTCCATCTTGAGGCAGCGTAATAAGGGAGTTGAATAACCCCGCTTATAATGTTGTCCTTCAATGATTGTATATCTGGAGGCCTTTAGGTGGAATGCCCTGGGATGTGGCTCATCTGGGGGCACCTTCGCTGTATTCAAGAAATGCATTATTGGCGTTATCCATAAGTCAGCTTGCTGAATGACCAACACTTGAGGTGAAAGGACAGTGGGACCCTTCATTGTTTGTATAATGATATCATCTTCTTCATCCATAGAGATAGCAGAGGCTAGGCAGCCTAGCGCATCTGCTAGAGGGTTATCTAATCTTGGAACTCGTCTAACAAAGGCTATTTGAAATTCCGACAACTCTACTTTTGCTTTTTCAACATAAAGGTTCATATTTGGATCATGAGCCTGATAGTCCCCATTTATTTGATTTTCCATGAACTGAGAATCCGTCGAGATTTCTAGTGAAGGAGCTCCCATGGACTTGGCTACCCTTATGCCTGCTAATAAGGCCTCATATTCAATAACATTATTTAAGGTGGGAAAAGACACTTTATAGCATACTTGTATGTATTTCCATTTGGTGCTAATAATGTGACCTCGACTCCGAATCCGACAGCCATAGATGAGCCATCAATGAACAGTTTCTAAGGCGATGCCTAGATATTGCTAGGATCCGTGAATTTTGCAACAAAATCCGCCAAAACTTGTCCTCTTATGGACTTCTGAGGTTGATATTTAATATCAAACTCCGCCAGTTCCATAGCTCATGTCATTTGTCTTGAAGATCCGGCAGGTTTATATAACATTTTGCGAAGCGGGTAATCAGATAAGATCAAGATGGTATGTGCTTGGAAATAAGGCCGCAATTTCCTGGCAGCAACAACAAGGGCAAGTCCAAGTTTTTCAATTACTGTAAACTTGGCTTCAGCTCCTTGGTAGGTTTTGCTGACAAAGTACATAGGTTGTTGAACCTCTTTTCTTTCACTTACAAGAACAGCACTGACGACAATCATAAAGGTTACTAAATATAAAGACAAGGGTTCGTCCGCCACTGGACCGGCACTAGAGACGTCAGTATTAGCGGCTACTGAAGGGCTTTCTTTACTTCATCTAAAGCTTCTTGACATTGGGGAGTCCAATGATTTAGAGAATAACCCTTACTCTTCTTAATGAATTCAAAGAATGGGATACATTTGTTAGAAGATCGAGATACGAATCGACCTAAGGCCGCAATCTTGCCAATTAGTGACTGTATGCCCTTTAATGTGGTAGGCGGGGTCAAAGCCATGATCGTCTGAATTTTGTTAGGATCAGCTTCTATTCCTCAATTGGATATCATGAAGCCAAGGAACTTTCCCAAGGAAACATCGAAAGCACACTTTTCAGGATTAAGGCTTAGCTGAGTTTCCCTCAGAATTTGGAAAACCTCAGCTAAATTTTCTCGATGTTGAGAAAAACTGAAACCCTTTACCAACATATTATCAATATACACCTCAAACGATTTTCCAATTAAGTGGGCAAAAATCATGTTTACAAGGTGTTGATAAATAGCCCCTATGCTTTTTAAGCCAAACGGCATGACTCTATATTAAAATAAACCTCTATCAGTTATGAGAGAGGTATGAGGCCTATCAACAAAGGCTAGACTTATTTGATGGTACCCACTATAGGAATCCAGGAAGGACATGTTGGATTGCCTACTACAAGAATCCGCTAGAGCATCAATCTTTGGAAGGGGGAACTCATCTTTTGAGTAGGCTTCATTTAGATTGGTGAAATCTATGCACATTCTCCATTTGTCGTTTGATTTCTTCACCATGACTATGTTGGACAACCACGCGGGATAGAGAGAATGCTTAATGAAATCTACCTCCAACAGTTTGTCCACTTCAGTAGCTACCGCCTACCATTGATCAGCAGATTTATTCCTACGAGCCTATTTGACTACTTTTGCTCTCAAGTGAATATCGAGGTGATGCATTATCAATAAGGGATCTACCCCTGGAAAATCTTTGGCGAACCAAGCGAAGTCATCTATATTGGCTCGCAAGCAAAGAACCAGTTCTTGAACCTAAGAAGGAGGCAAATCTACTCCTACCTGGACTAGCTTATTTGCTATGTTCGGGTAGAGTTGTATGGCCATGGTTGAAGAACCTAGCTTTAGTTCTTGGGCAAGCGAGGGGAGAGCTCATTCTTGTTGTTGTGCTATCTGAAGAGATTGCCTTTTCTTTCCCTATTTCTGTGGTATGGGGGGCCTTGCTTCCAAAGTGCGCTCCAGCTCAATGCGTAAAAGCTCTCGCCCCGCTGATTAGTCCCCATGAATTATCCCCACTCCCTTTGGAGATTGGAAGAGGATGAACTGGAAGTAGGATGACGGAATCAACCTGAAGGCGTGGGTAGTCGAACGACCCACAATGCCGTTAAAAGCAGCTGTCAGTCCAGCAACAATGAATTTGGCGATTTTGTTAAGGTGCTTGTCTCCATTACAAATTGATATGGGGAGTTCTATTTTCCCTTTGGGCATGACTTTGTGGTTGCCAAACCCTACCACAAGGTAGTTGGATGGAGACAGATGCTCTTCCTTAAAAACCTAGATTAATTAAGGTTTTAAGGAAAAGGACATCTACCGAACTCCCTTCATCAATGAGCAACCTTGGCTATTGTTGCCCTGCAAGCAAGTGAGTTACCAACAATGGGTCCGTGTGCTCAGTTGGATCCGGTAGGGAGGAGAAAAGCCTTGCTACTAACTGACAGACAAAGGTTCCTTCTGTCCACTGCATGGTGGGACAAGAATCTCGACCATGTCCTTCAACTGAATGGGTGGGTTTTATTGTTGGAGTAGCATTTACTCCAAAAATAACATCCACTCATTCAGTGCCTTCGACTGGGTGGAATAAACTACCTGGACTGGTGATTGCTGAGACTTTTCAAACGTTCCTCCTCTATGACTGCCAGAACTTGGCGGTGATACTCTTCTAGGGGAAGTTGTGGCGAGATCCCTTTCTGGAACATGTCTTTTGTGGGATCTTCTGCCTCAAACCCCTGTGCTAATACCATATTTGCTCCTTTGAGTTGCTGGAGCTTTTCTCTATGGCACTCCTCTGTGTTCTCTATAAGGCACTTGCCCTTATCTTGGCTCTCATTTCTTCTAAGAAATGAGACAAATTGCCATGCTGGATCTGGGTTTTTATTTGATCCTACAGATCCTGGCAATCTTCAGTGGCATGTCCCCGGGCTTAGTGAAATTTACAATAAGGTCAAGAGGCCATCTTCTTTTTCATAGGCTTCAGTGGGGGGAGAAGGTCCTTGCTAGTAGACCATACTTCTGTCAATACCTCTACCTGGTTGATAGTGAGAGGAGTGTATTCCTCCTAAAAATCCCGCTTAGGCTGGCGGGGACCATTAGGTCACCCTTTATTCTGCCGGTCCTTGTTATCCGGGAAATTTGCTTTTCTCTTATTGAAGCGATTATTTCCACAGAAAGAAGAAGGAGCAATATCCACTGTGCCTTTCTTCTCATTAGGAGAATACCTCTCCTAATTTTGTTGCTCCGCCAGGTGTAAAGACCCGTTCTATTCTAAGCCTTTTAAGACATTTGGACTATCAGTCAAACGTCTAGTCAGAGTCTGGACCCCTTGTCAGACGTCTAGAAATTGAAAATTTTGTGCGCAGCTTCGCGTCTCTGTGCTGGCTGCATGCAAACTGCCTTTTTCCCCTCTTCTCTCTCTTCTTTCTTCCCCACAGAACCCTAGCTACTCCCTTATATGTAACCCCTCTTCCCCCCTTTCCTCTCTTCTCCACCACCACCCCCTTCTTCCTTCCTCTCCACTGCAGCGAGAGGGACGAGCGCATGAGAGGGCGTGAGAGCGAGGAGGAGAGGCGGTGTGAAGAGAGGAGGAAGAGCTTGAGCTCGCGAGCTCGTGGGAGCTCACTAGAGGATGCACGGCCGGAGCGGCGCATGAGGGAGGAGGAGCGCATCGGGGGAGACGTCCATGACACTCTGCTGCAGCCGAAGCTGCAGACGAGGAGGAGAGGCCGCAGCTACGCGCGACGAGAGGAGCAGGAGGTCGATCTGGTTCTGGGTTTTTCCCAGAATCAGACGTCTGGCGTGTCGTCCAGACGAAGGGTTGGACGTCTGGTGACGACACCGGACATCTGAAAGCAGAGCTTAGCGAAGGTACGTTCCTCTTGCGGTTACGGCCACGTAGGCTACACCGCAAAGCCAATCTGTATGGCTAAAAGTAGGCGATATTGTCTGTCACGTGCAGGGATTGCTTCGGGAAGGTGCAGGGCACACCCTCTCACGTGTTTCGGACGTCTGGACAGCTTACCAGATGACCGTAAGCACTCCCAGACGACTAGAGGAGAAGTCGGACATCTGGAACTGAGTCCAAACAGTCAATTAGGGGTTCTGGACGTCTGAAGTCAACGTAGGAACCTGAGGTGAGACCCTGGTGACTTTTAAGACGTCTGGACCTTGTGCCAGACGTCTGATTTAGGTCTGCAATTCTATTTTTGACCCGTTTAGGGTCCGTTTGAGGTCCATTTTGCATAAACAAGATATCTGTGGTTTCCTTGTGAGTTCTTCTACATGTTAGAAAGCCTTATATACTGTTCTGAATATTCAGTTGTGTTATGTCCCTTGGTATAGGACTTCGATATGTTACGTGTTCGGGGCCTACAGAGGCACGTGAGTCTGCCATTCGAGCCCCCAGTACCCCCGAATTGTCTGGTAGAGTGGTTTCCCCTGTTTTAATTATAAAACATGAATGCATATGTGAAATTGGATAACTAGAAACCTAGGATTTGGCATGAATCTCAGGACGAGAAGTACTTGCACTGTTTGTATGCGTGTTTGAGATTGCAGTCATAAATGAATAAATAGAAATGTAAACAACTGCCTGTTAATAAATACGAGCTGCCTGTGAAATATGAAATGCCTATGTTAGTTAAACAGTTACCTGTGACATTACTTGTTGTATATGTTAAGTTGTGGAAATACGAGCTACATGTGTATAATATAAGAATGGAAATGTGAATGATGAAACCTGGTATGGAACAACATGGTAAATACTAGCATGAACCTTATGGGGAATTAGGAGTAGAGCTCTTGTGGATAAAGGGAATGGATCTGGAAATGTGAGTGGGAAGTGAGCTGGCCCTTGAGTACGTGGTACCAAGGAGAGAGATTGTCCACTATTTAGTATAGAGCGGAGCTAGCCGCCCTTGGGTTGGGACCCGAGGTTAGGATTGGCCACTCTACACTGACTTCTTTGGCCCTCGCGTACACTATACCGGGGAGAGCTACTAGTGTAGGGAGAGAGCTAGCCACCCCACGGGGCCCGGGGCTCAGCTAGCCACCCTACACCAACTTGTTAGGTCCACTGGGCAAATCGGGGTAATCAGACGAGGGTGCGTGGACTGTGAAGGGGCGAGACCCCTATTTGGTTCTGAGGGACTAGACCCCTATTACTGAGAGGGCTAGGCCCTATACTGTTCTGTGCTGTACTTTGGGCGTACCAGCTAGCGGAAACGACTGACCACGTGCCAGTGTAGGGTAGCTACCCGTGCGCTTATCGCGCGTGCCATAGCCATCGCTACATCTGTCCGTGACCTCAGGGTGGTTAACTGGATGTAGGATCACCACGGGGGACTCTCCCAGCCAAGAGAGCACCACGTGTGCCTTCTACTCTTCGGAAAAGACTACAATCAAGATCGTTCCCACGAGGAACATACGATATCAAGAAAGAGATCTGAAAGTAAACCAATGGGTGAAAAGAAATGACTTGTAAAATAAAATAAATGGGAAAGATAAATTTACCTGCTAGCCTTTACTACTTTAGTTTGTTGGTTACCACTCTACTCAGCATCCGTTAACTCTGTTTACTCATAACCCCTTTCAGATCCATGAGTTGAGCAGCCCGAGTCACCGGCTACAGAGGGTGCTGGGCCCAGTCGGGCCCAGCAGTAGTTCCTGTTGTTGTTGTACTTCCTTTTTGCTAGTGAGTTGGACTGTTGTTACCGTTTCTGTTTTTATTCCTTGTTCTACTTTACTGTTGTGGTGGTGATATGTACTGTTAGCAACTTTTACTTCATTTACTGCTTGTACTCTTTTACTGTTAGTTACTTAGCATAGTGAACGTGGTTTACTTTTCTACTTTTTGGTTATTTCTTGTTGGACAACTGAGTCATGGGATTAGTCGAGTCGAGCCGGTCTCGAGTCCTGTAGGGATTCGGGAACCAGGTCGTAACACCAGGCGACTACGGGAACGGAAGGAGTCATCCTGCTCTGCAAACTTCATGGCTCTGTCCCATAGTTACGCCATGTCTCCAAGTTGGAAATCATCAATATCATACCAAAATCTTTTAGTCAGAAGACCTAACTTAAAGTATTGTATGGCGATGGCATCATGAGACCTTTTACACTTAAAATATTGAGTCTTACATCGATCTAAATAAGATCGAAAAGACTCTCGTCACCGCTGCTGACTTCGGAAAGCCTCTCAGGGTTGTCTCTAATGTAGATCCCTACAGAGGGGGTGAGATTTGCGAAATATGAAAAACATGCGGAAATAAAATATTCAATCTCACACAAATCACAAAGGATTTTTAGGTGGAAACCCAAACCTGGGTAAAAATCACCACCTAAGCCTCTCGATTTAAGATTTTCCAATCAACCTAGTCGATCAAATCCACTATCCAAGTCACTTCAGCGAGAGTGACTTAACCTCTTACAATCATGCTACTATGTACGAGGGTAGCATTCCTCAAACCCGTCCTCTTCACGAGGAGCATTTAGTCTCGCGATGAAGACAAGAATTTGCAAAGTGAATACCCAACCCAAAGATAGTCCTATAGAGCCACAAAGATTCAAACATAGCTACTATAGGAGTTAGGAAACTTCCCTTTAGTGGAAGTACGTCGGCTTGACGCGGATGTGTGAACCACATGATGGCACAACGTCGCTCTCATAATCATAGGCGGGAGAGCAGGTGTGCAACTGGGATGGTACTCTCTAGATGTAGAACTAAAGTGCGGAGAGAAAGGTCACCTTTAATGATCAATTGGACATAATATGATGTGGAAATCTTGTTCAAGGTGTGTTAACAAGGGAGGGATTCCCCTCTATTTATAGATGGCTTAGGAAGGCTTTGGAAGGCCTTGGAAGTCTTCCATAGCCGTTGGGTGCAAACCCAAGGCAAATTACGCCACAATCAAAATCATTAATGATTCTGACAGGGTCATCAGATGTCTAGGAAGAGTATCAGACGTTTGGAAACTACTTTTAAGATGTCTAGAAATTTCATCAAACGTCAAATCCTAGATGGATTTCCTTACTAACTTCAATCAGATTTAAACAGGGTTCTGGTGTAAGTTGGTCAGACGACAGGTTGGACGTCTAGAAACCTAATTAACTTCAAGAATGGATTTCCCAAGGCACAAACGGCTATTAGATCTGTGTAAAGTGATTTTGGCTCAATCGAGGCTAATGTCTATATATTAAACATTTAAGGTCCTCTATGGATGTCTGATAGAAGATCAAGGGTCGTTCTCCAGTGATCAAATTTTTAAGCCAACGTTCCACTAATTGGACGTCTGGCAAGGTCATCAGATGTCTTCTAAGATGTCTGGACTAAGGGATGATCGTTTGAATTCAACAGACAGAGGCTACTAACTCCAGCCTAAGTGTTTGGACGTCTGATTCAACATTCAGACGTCTTAAAATTCAATATCAGACGTCTGATTTTCAGATTGGACACCTGATTAAGCTGTCTGAAGCCTATTCTGGTTTTCTAAGTCCTCTACGAAAAACCTAAGTATCCTAGAGTTGTCCAAGCGTTCCTAGGACTATTATTAAGTAACTTTGAGGCTCTTTAACAAATATTCTAAGATAGAAGTAAAGAGCAAAAGAAACAACAAAAGAAATACATGAAAAAGGAATCTATCTATCCTATTCTTCATCGCCTTTCTTCAAGCTTTCGCTCCAAGCGAAGTCTCCTTCTTCTTCGTCAAGTTCCTCTAATCCACCATGGATGCGAGCTCTTCACACTTGTATTCATTTGCAATTGACTTGAAATCCTGGACTCAAAAGAAAATGTTAAATGACAAGTGTTTTGTTATCATCAAGATAAACGATTGTGATGCCATTGCACCAACATCTAACCCTTTGTTATCCAGCGAAATATTGACAGAACTTGTCCGCCAGCTCCTGGAAATAGGTTATTTGGCCGACTGGTAGTTCGTTGAGCCATTCATGAGCTAATCCAACAAGGTAGGATGAGAATACTCGGCAGAGAACTCTATCTGGACATCCATGCACCAACATCATTTGTCAATAGCTACCAACGAAACTATTAGGATCATAAGTTCCATCATACTGAGCAAGAATTAATTGTTTAAACTTCTCAGGCAAAGGGGTAGTCATCACCTCCTCTGTAAAGGGATATGTAGTTACATATACCTTGGGGCGTATGCCCCGCATCGCCCGAGTGACCTAACGAACGATCTCGAGAATTGATCCTTCTCCGCTAGTCACCAATGGGTGTGCTCCCGATTGCCCATCCGAGTCCTGTGAAGGCAGGAGTGGAGCTTTAGGTGGACCAAGGGGAACTTCACTCTTTTGGCTACCAAGCTCTCATTTTAATTTCTCGAGTTGTTCACACAAATAGGCATTTTCTTCTTCTACCATAAGATGCCATTTAAATTGGTTGTCAATGCAGCTAGAGTTTTGTGGCTTCGACGGCTTTGGTGGCGAACGTAGGGCATTCTATCGGATTAGCCAGATTTCCTCCAGCTGCTCAGCCACTAGTTGCTGCTTTGCTTAAAGAGATGCAAGTTTAGCCTTAAACTTCTCCACTCTAGCTTGAATTTTGAGGAGTACGTTTTCTCTTGGGCCTTCCTCACGAGGAGGCTTAGGCTGGGTACTAAGCGACACATTCTACCCCTTGTCAGTGTCCTCCATTTGACAACGTTTTTGTGAAATAGAAATGATTGATTCAGTAGGGCCAGCCTTTTCCCGTTGGCTTCGTGAAGAGTAACAAGTTGAAGGAGCTATCTGAATATATGAGAGTGTAGAAAATCGGGTGCAATAACTCGATTTCCTATAGACGATGCTAATTGATCAAGCCTCTTAGAATAGAAAACTCGACTCAAGAACAATCATAAAGAAGCACAAGAATTGTCAACCCAGTTCCACCTAATAGGTGTATGTCACAGGGGAGGGCTATGCTCCCGAAATTTCACTAGAATTGATATTACAAGCGCTCTGCTTCTTTTTCTCTCAGATTAGGTGTCTGCAAAAGTTAACCTCACTTAATTATTTCTAGAGGAGATTAAACAAGAAGTGGAGATTGTGGGGAGTTCCACACGATCCCCACAATTTGGTAATAAATAACGTTTGATTACGATGGTTATTATCTTAAATTGTCATTAACTTGGACACCTTGGCTATCATCAGAATACGTTTTGTCATTACTGTCATAAAGTATTGCAATGGTCAACAACTTTTAGTTGAGACTCGATGAGTCGGGCAAATTGAAGCTTTGTTGAGTCAACCCTGGCAACCAATCCCACACGAACAAACCTGGCCTTCAGAAGTTAACCAGATATTCTTGCTGGATACGACACTCAATCGGATCTAGTAATTGCTTTTAAACAGATCCACCATGCTTCCATGGGTGATTAGGTCCTGAACCTCGAATAGTCGAATCTTCTAGACCCCCTGGATAGTCGAATTCAACCAATTCTCCAAGTTATCAGATCCTTGTTGGCCTTTAGATATTAGGAATATTTTGTCCATCCTCAATCATCAAGTCCTATTTTTTATCTATGTATTTAATTAATTCTAACATTTGGTTGTTTCTAAGATAAGAGTATAAAAACTTTAAAAATAATGTGAAAACTAAACCAAGTATTGTTAGCTAGTGGAAGCTACCACTGTTTAAAATTTATCACCACTTCTAAATCAAAATACACTAATGAAAAATCAAAATACATCAATGTAAAATTAAAAATTACTCATGTACTTTAATTTAAAATCAAATTACATCGACACAAAATCAAAAATTATCAATACGTTTTAATGTAGAATCAAATTACACCAATATAAAACAAAAAAATAATTACTACATTTAGTTCAGAATCAAAGTACACTGGTGTAAAATAAAAAATTATCGATATTTTAAAAAAATATATCACCCATGTATTTTAATTATGCATTGATATATTTATATTTTATATCTACACATTTTTCTTCAGAAGTGATGCTAAATTTTTAACCGGTGGTACTTTTCATCATGGGATGTTATTGGTATTGACTTTTGAATTTATTTACATTTTACCAAAAACAAACATGCCTTCAAGTGTCTCAATAAAGGTACTAGAGATGGCAATGGTGATTGAGTTGAGTTCAAGCAAATTTGAAAATAATGAGGATCACACGATTGAAGGAATTTAGGACAAATGATACTTTTCCCCGCTTAAATTTGGTTATATAACACTATTAAGGAGGTCGTGATAACTAACATTCGAAAACGTTTATTATTAAGTAATAATTTGGAAACAAAGTGCACTACCGAACACTTAAGTTACTCAAAAAGACGAACCGATGAAAAATCACAGTATGCATTCTAATCTTTATATATATAAATAGTCCCGGATAGGTAACTGCACACATTAATTTATATACTGTTTTTTTTTTTTTATCGATTGATGTGGACGCTTTTTTTTTTTTTTTTTCCTTCCGATCTCTCCCTCTCTCGGCTATTGCCCTCTCCCTCTTATTTATCTTTTTTTTATTTATTTTTTTACATAATATTTACGCATCAGTTTCAAATTTTACCTTCAGAATTAGTCTATTCATATTATGCTTTTTCTTTAGAGTCAATATTAAATATATTTCTATTAAAGTATAAAATAATATATATATAATATCATGCAGTATAAATTAAATTTAAGATATTAATTAAAAATTAAAATATATTAAATAATATATTTCATAATATATGTCATATATTAATTTTTAATTGATGTGTTCAATTTTTAATCGATCGAAAATTAAAATATATAAAATAAAATATACTTTAATATGTGATGTCTTCATTTTACATCTATCAAAAATTATATTAAATTATAATATAATTAACTTTTACACTTTCACGATGAATTGTAAGTTAAAAATTAATTCTTATTATTTGATATTTATTAAAAGTTTTATTTTATGTGCACCGCATCCAGATCAATGAAATTAATTGTATTTGAAGGAAATTCTCAATCCATGGTAACTGCAGATGAAATGATAGTTTTTGGACAGGGGGAATGTATCCTGGAGCGACAATTTTTTTCCCTTCGTTTTTTCTTCCTTTTCATAGATGATAGCTACATGATGGAAACCTCTTCTTTCAACAAAAAGAACGCAACTCCTTATTCAAACATGCCAAGAGCATGGGCTTCTAAAAGAAAGGGTCAATTCAATGCATCTGTCGTGATGCTTACAAAGTTAACAACCACCTCATTAATGTGACAGATCTCAACCACGGTTAGGGTTAGTTTAGGTTGCATAATGTATTTTATGAGATAAAAATTTACAAATAAAAGATATCGTTAGCATTTTTGTATAATTTAAGATAATTTCGTGGTGGTACAGAGATTAGAATAAGTTGAGGATAGAATATTAAGGTACTTATTTAAAAATAAGAGATGAAAGGAGAATAAATTATCAAAAGATAATTATATCTATATATTGGTGGTTATATTAGTTAGTAGATTTTTTTATTTTTTGAGGATAAAGGGAAAAGGAAGGGTAAATATAAAAAAAATATAAGATATGCAAGAGAGGATCGCAAGAAATTAAGATACAGGATGATTCATTCCTTACCTATATATAAATTTAAGATAAAACAAGAATTCACTTGTTATCCTCCGTAAATATGAGATATCCTGTGACGTAAACGAAATCGTAAAGTGCATGTGAGTCAAAAGCTTTGTTTGGTTGTGTTCAAAAAAAAATGAAAAAAAAAAACGTTGTTGGGTCTCTTTCATCGATAAACAAAGGATGCCTGGAAATGACTGGGAAGGGAAAAGTCATCACAATAAATGTCTAATTATGACGAACGGCAACATAGATAGCCGTGAATCGAAGATGAGGCGTTTGAGAAGTAGAAGAGAAAGGATCAACAAAACCATATTAATGATCCCAAATAAAGAGAGAGATTGGCATAATTAATAGTGATAAATCATTTGTCGTGCCATTGTCAAACAGCTAACCGTGAGATCCCAAGATTATCCAACATAAAACCAACACAATTACATGCCACACATATCATCACTTATAAGGTACAAAGTACCTAATCAACGTGCACGGCATAGCTTGTAATAAGGTAGGGGTATTCACTTCTTTTGTGCTGTAGTCCTCTGGTAGATGTCTAACTTTCCAGGCTTTCTATTGGCCTCTGCCCTTTCCTTACGCCTGCCATTATGAGACTACTTAACTTGAGATAGGAGCAACTCAAAGATGTAAGCAAAGATTTAGCAATAGTTACAAAAGATGACATCCTCTCACAATCCCCAGTTCAGTTATATATTCATACGGTCATAATTTTATTTTAGTATAAAATTTTGTCACTAATTATCCTTTCATCTACAAGCACGTTCTCCAGCATAATTCTCCCTTTAATTAGTGGTTCCTCTATATATTAGAGTGTAATCGCAACTCTCCATGAAAGAAGACAATGTTATCACAAAATTAGAATTGCAGTGAAGGGGTGTCTAGGCTCACAAACCATCAAGATTTTTTTTTTTTCTTATGATCTAGAATCTCATATAGGTAAATTAAGAAGTGAAATTAATCATATGAATCCTTTAAGTAATATAGGGATGAGAATTTAAACCTAAATCTCTCTTATCAAAATCAAGAGTCCCCCATTTGACCATGTCCAGGTGTGTTACAAGACCACCTCTCCAAACCACTTTTGTGCTATCGTTGAAGCTCCTCCCTACACAATTCTTCCGGTTAATGACCAAACTTATAGTGATTTGTTTATACACTTTCAAATATTAAGTCGAACAAGCTCGAAGCTAAGAGCAATTAAGATTTATACAAATAAGAGTTAAAACATTACTGCCACAGCGAGTAATTAGTGTTTAATTTCGTAAGGGTCTCCTGTACCGGAGCCTGGCTTTTATAGCCTTTCACATTTTTTTTCATATGGCCTTCGGCTCTTTTGTCATAATCATTTGTCCTTTTGGAGTTTACAACCACAACTGCACCGTGCAGCATGGTGGTTGTTCGATCACCATGGGAATAATCATATATACAAGGCTACTTAAACAGCAATCACATGATCGAAACAGCATCAATATTAATCGTGACTTCAGGAACCACAGTAAGATCCTGATATGAGAAAATATATCAACGGCAAATTAGGCTAAATATCAGACTACCAAAATCAACAATTGAACTATAAGCAAGATCGCATCCTTTTCACAATAGAGCTTCATCTCAACAGACTTTCATATACTCCCGTTTGTTCCTCTCGTTGCCCTCCGCCTCTACCGAACACCACCATCATTTTTCCTTGCCGATCGGTTGGGCATTATTTGAATAGAGCCAACAGTTCTCCGCTTGTGTCGGATAATTTTGAAATTAATTTATTTTAAAATTAGCCTTAATTTCGAAAGAAAATAAGTCTGCCTACCTCTCAAATATTCAATGATGTGCTATTTAATTCCTTGACATGATGTTTAATTCTTCAAATAACAAAAAAAAAAAACTTAATTCCTCCATGATTCTTCTCATCCCTCAATTCCTTCATTAATTCCACACGTCTACTTCCTGCAACCGATCAACCCCCAACACGTGGGGAGGATTTGAGAAGTCGATGGGTCATTCCATGAATTTTGACTTTGACTCTCGAAGGGTTCAGAAGTGAAATTTGTTTATATATACATGACATTCTTAAAACTATAGGCACAACAACATTGAATTAGCGTCTTATAACCTAGAAACTCTCATTCAAGAATAACCAAACTATGCTTAGGACTTCCCAAGCTTCATATAAACTTTGGCAAATATGATGATAACAATTCGAAACGCTTGCATCAAAGATTACACGAATGGCACAGTTGGGACAGCCAATAGACTTGGCTATGGCCGAGCCTCTACCCACACGTCTCACCTAACCCATGGATGAGTTGAGCTTGCACTCTCAACATCGTACGCCGACCCAACCTTAGCCCACAATTCAATCGGTTCCTTAGTGGGCCAAGCTTGGGTTTTAGTTTCATTACCCGGCCTTATCCAACTCAACATGCCTTACGTATGATTTAGAGAAAAAAATAAGTTTATTTTAAGTCCAAAATGTACATCTAGATTAATGCACAAATATATTTTCAACTTGGACTATAAAATATACAAATATCATGTAAAATTTAGCTTCTTTAAGTTTTGAGAAACTCATTAATCACAATATTAATAATATTGGAAAGGAAGAATATGGGTGGAATTACATTGACCTCTGGATCACTTCAATCCAACCCGACATATAGGACAATGGGCTTGGGTCATGAATTTTGATCCATGAGCTAACCCAACCTACACTTTTGCCAAGGTTTTTTTTAAGGCTAATCAAGTCAGCACGGCCCACAATCTAGCCATACCCAAAGAATGAACAGGTTTCGTAGTCAAACTTGGTAAGCCTGGTAAGCAAAAGTACACATGTAACTACAAAGCTCTCAATGTAGTCAAACTGACGATTAATCTATACAAACCCCCGTTGAATGGAGGAAAAAGTAAAAACTATCAAGAGAAACCCTCCAAAGGAAAATCATACAAAGAGCATCCACACATCAAAGAAAGCACTCATGTGCTTCTTCCTTGACATAAAAAAAACTCAGCAAGAGAAAGAATATGACGAGAAAAACTTAGCTCAGTTCTAGGTCGCTCCATAACTCTTATCTTCTTCTCTTACTTTTCTTCCTCCCCACTTTTTCTGTAGGAATCAAAAGCAGGCCTAACTCACCTCGTTATAGGTCCAAGGACCATCGTCGGAGTGTATCGGAGCCATCCTTATCCTTCCTGGATATTAAATTATTTACAGTTATATTACTATGTTATTACTCGCCTTGCTTGTTTTGGCTCCCTTTCTCATCAAATTTACATTTTTGGAATCTATTTCTACATCCATTAAAGACAACGCATGGATTTCTAAGAGGTTT
The DNA here is from genome assembly GCA_037157565.1 of Thalassia testudinum. Taxonomy (NCBI): domain Eukaryota; kingdom Viridiplantae; phylum Streptophyta; class Magnoliopsida; order Alismatales; family Hydrocharitaceae; genus Thalassia; species Thalassia testudinum. The sequence continues at coordinate 51,938,675 of JAZHRO010000077.1, read as the reverse complement.
AACATGCTCCACGTCACTTTTCCTTGAACAAACATGTGAGTACATAGATTGTTAGAAATACGCTCCAGTAAATTCAACATCCACCTATGAAAATGCCCCTCTTCACCAAGCACTCCAATTTCCCAGAACATATCCCTTCCCCATCTCCTCCTTCCTCAACCTCAACCTCCTCCACCCCATCGTTGGTTAGGCCATGCCCTCCCTTCCATATTGCTTCTCTTTGGCAGTTCACCGCCTCAATTACTTCACTCCCTTCAATTGAGACTTCTTCCCAAAGCTCTTCCTCCACAACCACCAAACCCTCCCTAGCCATCACTTGATCTCTCCCCTATGCTTCCATTTATATCTCCTAGACCACATCTTCACAAAGACTACCCCATCAATCCCTAACAATTGCTTCTCACCCTACCATGTTGCCACCACTTCTCAAACCTCCTCCGTAGCACCCCCTCACCCATTGTTGTCCCTTCCCTCCAAACCTCCATAGCCTCCTCATCCTTCGAAGACAACTGTCAATGCCACTGTGTCATTGGAGGTGATGGCTTTTTTTTCCCAACTTTGATCGGACGTGCACTAACCTAACAAAGTTTGGTGGTGTTGACATTTAATCCCGCACCAGTGGAACATATTTTTAACAGAGGCATCAAACTATATGCAAATACAAAGTCTCCAATGATGTTTATGTAATGTCAGAAGTTTTTATTTATGTAAGAAGCCCCTTCAAGAAATATTATAAGTTTGAATCAATCTATATGAATAGTAAAGGTTACTGAAACTCGTAGCTCGTAAAGCTCATCTGCCGTTTCTCCTTACCAGATCAGAAGGAAAAAGGTAAGCCTGTCAAATTATTACATATTTTTCCTTGTAAAACACAAAACAATCTTCACATCTCCCAGCTTTATATTTCCTTGTGTGTGCCTCAATTTACCTAGGGACTCTAGTTTGAGGCAATTAGATTAAACAGAGCACTTCCATTGCTTTACATGTTATATAATTGCACAACAATTGCATATATGGGATTGTTTTTGGTAAAGTATACTGAACGAAATTAACATTCCAGAAGACCACAAAAGACAAAAAGAACATGTATGATGTTATCCATAAAAGGTGTACGAATGCAAATTATGCAAGAAAAGTATCCATCCTTTCCAATCTGTTTTGCTTAGATATCTGGGACTACTATAGTCGATGCTTGAAAGAAATTTCTAAAACAACTATTATAACCATTAAAACGTCTGGAGCACTTTGATGCTAAAGAATTCCAATCCATCCTAAATGAACTAAGAATTCAACAATTACCACAAAATATTCTTCAATTTGCATTTACACATTGAGAAATAACACTACTAATTCACGAGGCCACATATCTATAAAAGAACCAATAGCACTTTGGCCTGATAAACTCCTCCACTTTGCATATTATCTATTTTTGCTCAAGATGCAGATGGAAGGGGAAAAATTAATAACTATATTACCAGAATTACATGAAAACTTCATTCAGTTAATAAAATATGTGACACAGTTTTATTTGGATCAGGTACGATGCTGAACCTACGACAACTGCAGCAACCAAGTATCAGGCAACAACGTTCAGCGATATGGCTGATAAGGAGAGATCACAAACATGAAATGATGCACAGGTTGAAGAGATACGGCAGAAGGTTCAGACGTAATTAAGTCTTGCTCTCGGCATCATACAGATCAGTTCTAGACCACTTTGTCAAGGAAAAGCAAAGTAATCGAAGCTCATGTATTCATGAAATGTTTCAAAATCATAAGATTGCCATTGATAAAAATTGATGTATGGTATTTTTTATTTTTTTTGGAAAAGCAATGTCTACTATTAGAGAATCACATCCAAGAGAAATTCGAGAATCACATCCAAGAGATTCTTTCTTTTTCGCATTCAAGAGAACTCTATACGATCAACAAAACTCCTCAATATGCACCATGCAAAAATTATATTGGATCCCTCCACCACCTGCTCCACCCCCCACTTCATGATGCCTACTTGAACCTAACTTACTGAAAACGTACAAACAAGGGATAGACTGGAATACCACCGGATGTCTACAGCGTTAAGAAACTCCTGCTACTGCTTAAATTACATATTTTTCTTAGCATGTACCTCCAGTTACTTGGGAAAGGACTGAGTGACTGAGACCCAACAAACCGACCGCTACTTTAAGATCAATTAGGCAGAAAGGGTAAAATAAAGCTACTAGATTTATAGGGGTGCAAGTAGTTGCTAAGGAAAATAGGTAAGCACCAACTGCAATTTTTGAACTGACGGGGCAAGATAATGGGGAAAAACATTGTGTATCGGAGAAACAAGGTGGCTGACAATAGGTCACATGTAATTTCATTATCAGCACTTGCAACATGTCCAAAAATAATCACATAGAAAACTTATGGAAATAAGTAATGGGATACTAAGGATTGAGAATTACTAGTTGATAGCTTGGGCTTAAGTATTTTAAGTGATTGCTTTGGATCCACTAGATCATATTCAATAAGTTGTCAATGATAGTTTTTCACTTAAACTCAAATCTAAGCACAAGTAATTACAAATGATATCAAAACCAAACTCCTTAAAGTAAGAGGAAAGAGTTGCTCTTGTGACGGCCTATAAGATGAAGCCACCACCGAGTATATTGATCGATTAATCAAACCCTAATTAGAACATCAGGATTCCAAGTAGGGGATGATAGTCCATCGTAGGAAACTTGTGAAAACGAATAATAAGATATAAAAGATTATGAATTATTACTTAATAACTTAAACATTTTGGGTAATTGCTTTAGATCTACTAGGCCTATACAAAATAAGTTATCAAGGATAATTTTTCTCAATTAAATTCCGATCTAAGTTTAGGACATGACAACTTTCACCCCTAGGTGCTATAGCTCCTCATCTTTTCTTTGACATTCAACTATCAAAGTTCGGGATGCAATTTTTGGCACAAAACTCTTATTTATTAAACAAAACAAAAAACAAAAACAAAGTTTGCCCTGCCACTATATCTTATAAAAATATATTAAAATAAAAACACCAAAGTTTAGGCCACACTACTATATCATGGACTGAATGGCAGATATTTGACTTCACTATCCAACAAGATGTCCAGAAACTGAAGAGGGTGTGCCCTTCATCTTCTCAGAGAGAATCCTATTTTACCCTTTTCAAAAAAAAGGGAAGCAAAGTGGGATAAACAATTTAAGAATAATAAAACTTAACATCTAGTAGCCAAAATAAATTGGTTGAACTAACTAACATGGCCAAGTAGAATCCTAAGCCCAATAAGATGAATAAGATTTACGCAGCTCCACTAAAATTAAACATGAAAGCTCACCAGAATAACCGTTTAATCAACCATATGCAGTACCATTCTTCCAATGACATACAAGCAAAGCAAAGCGAGTCTCTTTACTGAAAGTTAACTCATAATAAATTTAGGACAACTTCCAAGACATCTTTTAATCACAAGGGCTGTAGCTTTGATGTTCATCAGTTTGTCAACACACCAATATAGGTCAGTTCTCAATTACTTGTTTGCCTACCATGATTTCAATTGACATACCATGATTAAACTTTTACTGATGGTAATCAACATTTTAAGTGTTGGAGATGGATAACAATCTGACATGATAAGGTACAAAATTCCATCCACAAATTACCCATGTTATGGAATCCAACAAGACCAAACCATTTGAGTAAACTGATTATTAGCGTTGACAACATACCTTTTTCCTGTACACATTATTCTACAACATTTCATCCTTCATTCTCCTATCTAATTCCTAAACGATGGATGACCGCGTTTTATCCCTTCTTAGTTATGTTGCACAGGAAAATTTCCAAACCGTGTCCCAAGTCAGTCATCCATCTTTTTCCTCTGAAAAACCAACAATGCTGTGCATATTGCCCTAATACTCGGTCACAACAATAGAGTATGTGGAACTAGAATACATACATTAAGACCATTTGCATTGATTCTCATATTGAAGTCACCTCCTACTTGTTGACCATGTATTTCTTCCCTCCACACAAATGCAGTCCATCACTTACAATGCAAATCACATGGTAGACACCCCCGTCCCTTGCTAGTGATCAACCACAAGTTTGCTAGCCACGGTCAAGACAGCATTCATTTTTTATGGATGGACCGATGCCATTCCCTTCGAAGTTAAAAGCCAGTGCCTTTTTACCAAGCCTTTAGCTTGTCACCATATATTGCATCCACCACTGTTATATCCTAATTTATTACTTTCCGAATAACTAAACCTGAGACGATCACCCAAGATTCTCTAAAAATAACTGTTGAGATAATTATATATCTAAGATGGCTTAAAATTTGAAGAAAATATACTTAACCACACATACTTTACATTCATATATAACTACACATATTCATATGCACATACGTACAAATATAAACACCTAGACATATACATGGATACATATACATGTATATGAAAATGGGCCTATGGACCCACCTTGGCCTTTTGCAAGTCTTAGCCCAGCCCAGCCTGCAGATAAAGAGGCCCTAGATTTGACACACCTGCCTCATATAAATGTTGGGACTAGATAGGGCCACATTTCGGGTCAGCCAAACTCAATGCTCCACCCTACTCAAGAACCTACGTATGGCACCAAATAAATCCCATAACACCAACTCATCCACTTACACCTCCCACTTCACTAAGTAAGAACCCTTTACTTCCACATAAGCCAACAAAATTGCTGAAGGAGATAAAACTAATGGTAGAAATCCAAAGTTGAATAGCAATAGATCCAAATGATAGCTAGCTTCTTGAGGACCTTTACATTGACGAAGCAAAATACCATAGGATATCTTCCTGTAATTCACATAAAAGGTTCTTGCATCTTGTGTTCCCTACCAATATACTCCCGTAAACTTAGATTTTCATGTCCCTTACCAACTTATAAAGCTCTATGTCATTCCCCAATTACGAGGTTCCATTCAAGGACTACACGACACAGAAAAGGAGATTGCTTGGGTGGTTATCCAATTGATAACCACCCAGAAAATATATCAATAGCAAGCCGCAATCACATTACAATGAGTCTGACCAAAGAACACATCAAAGACTCAATACAAGAAATAAAATTCTCTTGGTAAGGATGCTGCCCTTTGAAAATAGCCGTGTTTCTCCCAAGCCAAATACCCTAAAGGATAGCAAGAGCTTTGGCCTTCTCCTTCTTCGTCCTAAATGAATTCTGTAGCCCATTGTGACTGCCAGATCTAAAGCATCTCCAAAACTCGTTGCAGCTGGTATGTGTAATCCAGTCCAAATGGAAGTGTTGCCAGATTTGTGATGAGAATGGGCAAGTAAAGAAAAGATGCTCAACATCCTCATTCAAAACCAAGCACAAAGAACCTGTGATTTAAATGCCGACGGCATGCCGTCGGTAAGGGGATTTTTGGAAGGAGGGCATATCGACAGAAATATAGCGTCGGTTTGCAGGGAAACCGTCGGCATGCCGAGGATTTCGCCGGCATGCCGACAGTTACCGACGAAACGTTGGCATGCCGACGGTGGCTGAGCGACGTTGGAAGTGGGAGCGGCAGGAAATTTGAAAAGGCTGAGCAAGAAGCTGGTCTGGAGGTCGGTCTGGGAGGGAAGGGGCGGCGGGGGGAGGGAAGTTGAATTGGCGTGGAGGGAATCAGCTGGACAGGGGAAATTTGAATTGGCTGGACAGGGGAAATTGGCACCAGAGGGAATCAGCTGGACAGGGGAAATCTAAAAATGGGTGGACACACACACACACACACACATTGATTCAGGCTAAAATAACTTGTAAATATGTTTTTAATATAAAAAAACATATTTAGTTGCCTTTCAAATCTTAATGATTTTTGTCGGCATGCACCAGCATGCCCTCGGCGTGCCTCGAAATGTCATTTTTTTGGGCCTTCGAAATCATCGAAATCTGCCATCGAAAAACGGGCATTTCCACGGCATGCCGAACACGAAATGCATACCTACAATTTTATCGGCATGGCATCAAAATCAGCATTTCGAACCTTGCAAAGAACACATGGTATCCATATTCTCCACCCATCTGGCCCTCCAGACTTTAGTCATCAGTCTTTCTTTCCTAAGCATCCAAGCAAAGATTTTAACCTTCAAGGGTGAGGCGGATGACCAAATCTGCTTACAGTCCCTAATGACATCAGGGACTGCCATGTGTCCTCCAACACTCAACCTTTGATATGCCTCCCTAACCGTGAAGTGTCCACCATCCCAAACAAAACCATCTTGACCACCTTCCAGTCCATAACCTTGAAGTTCCTGCCATAACAATTGGAGCTCCTGGGTTCTCTGATCTAACAAAAAACCCACAAACATCAGGTTCCAAGTATCATCCCAACAGTCTAGTACAGACGCCTCCTTATTTGCAGCCAACGCAGAAAGTCTAGGGAATCAATCCCTCAGTCCACCTTGTCTCATCCAATCATCCAACCAAAACATAAAAGCGCCACCCGTTCCTAGATATGGAGAGAGGAAGTTATTTACCTTCGGCAAAATCAAAGACAGCGACTTAATAAAATGTGAGGCTCCATTTTGAGGCGAGGTAAGCAGTTCCCAACATCTAGTGGTCCCATAGCAAGACTCAATGAATCTCCCAAAATAAATTCATTTCATCAGCAGGCTATCATTCATCTTCTTAAGGTCCCTAACACCAAGACCTCCTTCCTTCAATGGTTTGCTCACATCATCCGAAGCCACCATCCTTGTTCCTTTCCCATTCAAACCAAAATTAGTCTAGAAAAAATCTCTCATCAGACCACTTATTCTCCTCTCAATCGTTTGCAGCTTCTTCAAGGAGAGGTAAAATAAGAGGGCATGGAAGCCAAAACTACCTTCAACAGTACCAGTCTTCCTTCCCTAGAAAGAACCTTTGAAGCCCAACCTGATAGTCTTTTCTCTGGTCTTTCAATCAATAGGTGCCACTCCTGCATAGGAATTCTCTTATCAGAAAGTGGAAGGCCCAGGTAAGCAATGGGAAGAGAACCCTCTACTGTATGCAATGCCAAACTAGATGAACTCGCCTCTTGCGTAGTCATATGGAAAGGGAAAAAAGTGGATTTGGAAAAGTTAATTTTTAGCCCCAAAGCCTCTTCAAAAACTTCTTGTAGGAGATAGATACTTTTTGCTTCATCTTCAGATCCTTTCACAAAAAATAATGTGTCATCCGCATATTCGAGGACCGGTATCTGCTCCTCATTCCCTGCCGAAAAGCACCTAAGAAGGTTCCTCTCACAGCATCTAAATGCACATCTAGCCAACAAGTCCACTGCCAACACAAAGAGGATGGGTGCCAATGAACAACCTTGTCTCACCCCCCTCCTCGGTTGAATCCAACCACTCATGGAGTTTCTATTAAGCAATATGGAGAAAGCCATTGTTGTGACACAACACTTCATCCATTCAATCCATCTAACCGAGAAACCTCTCTTTGCCATGGCCGCCCAAATGAAAGTCCACTAAACAGAGTCATGGGCTTTGCTGAAATCTACCTTCCAATGGAAGGCCTTCTTCACCCTTCTCCAATAAGACAAAATTTCCAAGGCGATCACAAAACCATCCAAAATGGTTCTCCCTGGGACAAAAGCTGTCTAGACCGGATGGACAATGTCTCGTAACACTCCCTTTAATCTATTAACATGTAACTTCGCTATAATGAGATAAATAGCATTGGACAATGCTATAGGCCTATATCTTCAATAGCCTCCACCCCCTCCTTCTTGGGAAGTAAAAAGACATAAAATTTGTTGAGCTTGTCAAAACCCTGGTTATCCTTCGTAAACTCCCAAATCACCTGCATCACATCCTCCTTCAAAAGCAACCAACATTCCTTATAGAAATGAACCGGAAAACTATCGAGACCAGGGCAACCCCCAAATGGCCTTCCTAATTCTTCATTGAACTTCCTAGTAAGATCCGATGCCTGCCCATCAGAGATAGCAGGGATGCCCAAGCCAAACCACCTCCAGCCCCCTATCCTCCTTTGCCCCACGAACTCCCTAAAATAATTTGCAGCTGCCTTTCCAACTGCTTCTCTACCCTCCTACTTAGAGTCAGCAATCCTCATCTTGTATATCCAATTCCTCCTCCTCCCCAAGGCCATCATGTGAAAGTATTTTGTGTTGGAATCACCTTCCTTAAGCCATTTTTCTCTAGATTTGCTCTTTCACTCTACCTCTAATTTTTTATCCTCCTGCACAGTTCAAAAATGAGATAGCCTGGCTGAATGGTCTTGCTTTGAAAGGGTCCCCATTTCTTCTTCTCTATCCAATCGTGCAATCTCCACCAGCACAGTATTTTTCTTCATGTTCCTCTCCTCCCTAATTTGTTTCATGTGCATCCTAAGAAAGGATCGGAGCTCTCGCAAATTGAATTGAAAACGAGCCGCTGCCGACCCAACCACCTAGAAGGATCCCCATTTCTCCTCCACTCGCACCTTAAAGCCCTCCTCCAGAAGCCAGGCTCTGTTAAATTTGAAGTTGGTGCCACAGTGCCACTCATTAGACTGCCACAACAACTGAATGTGATCAGAAAAAGGCCTAAGGGACGCATTTAGCCAATGGCATCGCCTTCGCCATCTCAATATTAGCCAAAAATCGATCAATGCGAAACATTTGGCTCGCGTTGTTCCTCTAGGTGTAGGAATAGGAGGTGGGTAAGTGATCATGTAGGCCATGCATCAACTACCAAGACAAACTCAGCAAAAGCTACCGAGCCCCGGTCTCTTCCTCTTCCTCATGGCCTGTCCTCAGTATGAAGAGTGATGTTGAAATCGCTTCCAATCAGCCAAGGGCATCCTTAGCATTTTTTAGCCACCACAGTTGAGATCTTGCACCATCCTCGATCGAGCCAGAAACCGCCGTCACAAACATCTTCTAGTTGTCTCTTCTTAAAAACTATACAATCAACACATGAGAGCCAAGGCATGAATCTTCAATGCTGAATTCATTCTCCGACCACCCCACCAGGACCCCACCAAATCTGCTGACGGCGTTAAGGACACAAAAACCTTCTACACAACCACCACTAATCTCCCTCCAAATATGCTGGTCGCACTGTTCAAGCTTGGTCTCCCGAAGCAAGACCACAGCTGGACCCCATGAATGAAGGTAGGAGTTAAGCGCTACCCTCCTAGAGGGGTCATTGAGACCCCTAACATTCCAGGTGAGGACTTTGGACATGGGCCATAGAGGAAACCCCTCCGGACGTGGGCCTAAACCCAGCCACATCCGCCATATGTGCTTGTGTTAACGCATCTCTATCCTCGCCGCTAGTGGCCCTATCCCTAACCTCCTCCTCCTACTGCTCGACACCAGTGGCCTCACATCTAGGGGCCACGCCATTAGAGACCGTCGTGCGTCCCGCCACTCTGTCAGGAGGTTCTGTTGTCGAACCTCTCTTCAGATCCGAAGCCCCAACCTTCGCTTTCCTATTAAAGGCGTAAAGCAGCCGGTAACTCAGGTGCAACCCAAGGGGGTGCTTCGGTCTCCATCAGATAAGGGGGACGGGTGACTCCTGCTTAGGATCGGCCTATGCCACCTTCAACATAGTCGCCCCATCATCCTCCACGGGGACATCAACGCAAGTAGCCTCTAAGTCCGACTTATCCTGCACAGCGGTAGAGGGGGAGAGCAGACGAGAGAATGGGGAAAAGATTGAGAACTGTTAATAGGGTCAGAGGGGACCATACCAAACTCAGATCCGATCTTCACCTACATTGAGCATTGAGTTATGCCACATGGGCATCCCCATTAAATCATCGTTCGCTCCACTTTTAACACCACGATTATTGAGCGCAGAACGAGTAAATCCATCATTAATGCCACAGATCCACGACTTGTTGGAATTTGAAACGAACGTCGCAATCCGCGCCTCGTCCCCGAGGTCTTCGACTTTACCGTTGGCTTTCTAAACTCGCTGTGTCGACGCAACAGTGACGCCACCACCTTTCTCATCGACTCTGACGGCCTCTCTCCCCGATTCAAGTCCACAAAGCGGCTGAGCATAAGTTTTCCTCAGCCCTGATTTTGCCTCAATGGTCACAATCCAAGACGAACCCCCCAGATGAAGCATGACCTTGCGCTCCAAGCTTTTGCCCGTAATCAAGAATAATGTGGCATTCACCTCTGACAAATCGCCTTCAACTAAGCCAAGCCCGCAACGAGACTAGACTAAAGCGAAAGCTGCCACCACCGCTTCCACGACCTCTGTCGTCCTTAGATGCAAGGGGATTCCTCTAATCACCACCTCCACCTTCCACGGTGGCCGTTCAGGGATGGCACTATCGAACGCAAAGGGCCACCGCCAACTAATCGAGGCAGCTCCAATTGCAGAGACCTCAAACAACAACCTCTTTGCCATCACTCAACCCAGGTCAAAGAGGAGAACCTTCTTAGGACCTAGGTACGCCACCCGTGGGGCCATCTCAGGGCCCAAAGCAATCTTCATCTCCTTCACCTCCTCCACTGTAGTCCAACAGAGAATATCACCCACCAGAACTCCTACGAGTCTTGTTTCTAGCAACCCCATCTGCAGCGACCAAGGAGCGAGAACCTCCACAAGTGAAGCCCTAGTCGGGGGAGATGGTGGGTTCAAAGGCAACCTCACCCTCTTCAACTCCTTCCCTCGACGACAAGAACCCCTATGATGGCCGAACACACCACATCCCAGACAGCAATAGGGGTCTCGACACTCCCTCACCATATGCCTCAGCCCCAAACATTTGAAGCATCTCGCTCCCTTCGACGTGACCTTTGGTCGCTAACACTGGATAGTCGTCCACCCCCATCGCTCTCTGCTGACATCACACCCTTGAATTTTAGCCAGACCTTTAGAAGAAAATATTGGAAAACCACTTGTAGAAGAAGTGGGGGAAATACTCCAGTATATGCCTGTGTTCAAAGAATTTTACAACCTTAATATATAGACGATAACACTACAAAACCACTTAGAACATGTTCAAAGTTTCTCCTTCTATTCTACATTTATTCAGCTGTGACGAGGAAGGTGTGGAGGTGGTTGTTGGTAGTCGTGGATGCAGGTCTCTGAGTGGTTTGTCTGTATATAAAATGCTAAATTATACAACCTTCCTCCTAACACACACATTAAAATCCTAACAGAGAAACTATCTTCTGCAGGGTTTTAAAAAAAAAAAAAATCAACTTTCCTTTCCATGAAACCAGGATTTTCAAAGAACTAGTTTTGCACATGTGAACTAAGGCTTCCACTTGGAAATTCTTTCCATGTGACCTAAACTGCCCCAGCAAAAGGATGAAACTTCCAAGACCACGATCATCATCCACAACATTTACAGAAAAATTCTATCATCATCGGAGTAGATATAAGTTAAAAGTTACGAGTAATCGAACTCCCCATCGTCGAGGTCACGGAACTAATCGGATACTAATCAAACCCTAAAAACATCAACGGAGCATATCTTCCAGCGATTCAAAGCATCAATTAGCACAAACAAACGCACCGAACCGAAAGGATACACGATATACGTGCCGTGCGCGAAGGCCGCGGCCAAGACGCCGTAAAAGAGCCGGTCCCTGAGCACGGGGTTCGTCCTCAGCGTTATCCTAACTGTTCCAACACCGACGAAAACAAGTTAACATCAGAAGTTGCAAGCAAGCATTAATTTGACCACGAGCAACCACGAACGGAAACCTAAACACATCAGAAGACGAAACGCACTTAGGGGGAGCATGGGGGCGTAGAGTAGAGGGACCAGGTACTTGATGGGCGGATCCCTCTTCTGCCTCGTCCTCTCGTACTCCCTGCAGCAGCAGCAAACACGGATCAACGGTGGAGATCGATCGATCTAACTCGATCGAGATCGAAAGGCGGAGAAGGAAGGAAGTTTTCTAGGGTTTGGAGCCTTACGTGTTGGAGAGATTTGCGGAGGACGAGGAGGCCATCGGGGATGGAGCGCGCGAAAGGGCTTAGAGGAGGAGGAGAAGATCGATGAGGAGGAGGAAAATTTTGGGAGTTTCGATGGGCTCTGTTCCGTTGCGGTATCTATCGGGGGTAAGGGAAATATGAGGGAAGTGCGTGTATTTGTTATTATTTAGGTCAGCGGTGACGGAAGCAGCGGACTCCTTTCCCCGCGGCCGTGTGGAAAAAGTGCAAAAGCACATAGATTTGGGGTTTACTTCCTGATGTGCAAACTATGGTCCATGATGAATCAGGCCAAGTTTTAATTGAAAAAAAAAAAAAAAACCTAACTTACGACAATGATGATGACAAGTCAGGATTACCTCGTAACTTTCTTTTCATCGTTATATTATTTACAGAAATCATTAATCGATGACGACAAGTTAGGATTACCTTATAACTTTCTTTTCATCGTTATATTGTTTACAGAAATCATTAATCAAACCTGAGTTGCTTATCAGTATGTATCAAGCTGATTCTGAACTAAACTCGTTAAGTTTTGACAACTTGCTAAACAGTTGTTGTTAGTTCTTATCTGGTTGGACTAAGGCACCCACACCTTAAAGGCTACTTTATTTGTTGGGATTAGGAAAGTACTATGAAGAAATGTGAAACTGGTGTTAATCTACAATTGTGGTTATTTGCAGAGTGATACTAACACCCATTTGTGTTTATTTAAATTTATGTTAAGTTATAGTTTTAACCCTTGTGACATTTATTTGATAGTGATGTTAAAAACATGAAACACGACAAAGACAAAGGTGATGTACGACTTTTAACACGAACTTAGTTAACATCAGTAGAAATTGTTATTAGACAAACCTGTGTTAAAGTAGCCTAACCCATGTTACTAGATTGAGAGTTAAGTAGTCAAGTAAACATGGGTTAACCCTTCTTTTGAAAGAGAGGGATTAACCTCCCAATTAAACTAGTCCTGAGAGGTTAGACGAAATTAGTATCTTCATAATGCAAAGTTAAAGGCAAATCAATTCTCGTAATTCAGATTGAAAGTTGAATTGGGTGTCCAACGAGCTCATGGATATGTGATTTGATTGAGTTGAGCGAGACTCATTAGACAATAAACTTCAACCAATGAAAAATGGAAAAACTTGACTATGGAATCAATGAATTCTCATTATAAGGATTACACTTAATTAAGTTCAATCGTTAAAGGCCTCTCAAAGGCTCAAGAATAAGTATAAAGAGATCCAACAAATAAAAAATAAAAAATTCATAAAGCGAATAACACCCGACCATCCATCTAATTAAGGTAGGTGGAAAGGAGGATAACTATCTAAAAAGAATTGTAGCTGAAAAGGCTCTATGTTCGCTTGATTGACCAAGTAAACCCCTTTTGTCTTTCTCGACCAAGCAAAGTTAAGTCCAATTGCTTGTCCCAGAACATGCATTGTCAATCCATCAAAAAGAGGACGATTACGAAAACACAAACTTTTCTTTTAAGGTTGGTTATTAAATATGCACACTAATTGGGTTGTTGGGAGGGGGGCGAACACTTTTGTTTGGGTTGGAAGATTGGTTTGGTTTAGATTTAGTCGAGGGAGAAATTCATTTAAGAGGAGAATGGAAAGTAGCATCCATATATATATATATATATATATATATATATATATATATATATATATATATATATATATCAAGGATCTTAGGTTCTCAACCCAACCCACCATCAATTTGGATAAGTTCTAGGTTGTAGGTTGAATCCAATCCATATATACCCTTAACTAAATATTATAAGTAATATTTATGAAGTGCAACAAAACACATGTGCAAGTTGGTAATATTGCATAAATGACCTTGTTATGTGAAAAGAGAAGGAAAAAAAAATCTTAAGGCAAGTTTCGTGTTACTAAGTTACTATATGATGAGAGTACCGTAGAAGGGGGTGATTGGTGTAATCAAATAAATTTAAAAAAAAATGAAATACACAATGAAAATTATGGCACAAATGAGTCACAAATTTTATGTGAAAATCCAAAGGATAAAAAACTACCACCTGTTATGACCCAGTTTCCGAATCCCTACAGGATCCGAGACCGGCTCGACTCGACTAATCCCAAGACCTAGTCGTCCAACAAGAAATAACCAAAAAGCAAGAAAGTAAACTACATTCACTATACTAAGTAACTAACACTACATATCACTACCACAATAGTAAAGCGGAAACTAAGTACAGAACAGAAACAGTAATAATAGTCTGAACTCACAACAAAAGGAAGTACAACAACAGGAAACTATGGATGGGCTCAACTGGGCCTAACACACTCTGCAACCGGTGACTCGGGCTACTCAACTCCTGGACCTGTAAAGGGGTACGAGTAAAACGGAGCTAGCGAATGCCGAGTAGAGTGGTAACCAAACGAACTAAAGTAGTAAAAGCCAACAGGTAATTTATCTTCTCCAATTATTTTATTTTACAAGTCATTTCTTTTCACCCATTAGTTTACGTTTCAGATCTCTTTCTTGATATCGCATGTTCCTTGTGAGAACGATCTTGATTGCAGCCTTTTCTGAAGAGTAGAAGGCACACGTGGTGCTCTCCTAGTTGAGAGAGTCTCTCGTGGTAATCCTATACCCAGTCAACCACCCCGAGGTCACGGACAGACGTAGCGGTGACTACAGCATGCACGATAAGCGCACGAATAGCTACCCCGTATTGGCATGCGGTTAGTCATTTCTGTTGGTACTAGAGCACCACGATCATTTGTTTTGATGATAACAAAACATATGTTATTTAACATTTGCACTTGGAGTCTTAGATTTCAGGTCAATTGCAAGTGTAGACGTGTTTAGATGGAATTTGAGCTCGCATCCAAGACGGATTGGAGGAACTTGATGGAGAACAGAGGGGATTCGCGAGGAGCGATAGATTGAAGATGGAAGGACAAGAAGAATAGGATAGAATTCCATTTTATTCCTTTCACGTACTTTTATCTTTATTTTCTTGCTCTTTATTTCCTTAGAAAATTATGTTAAAGAGCCTCAAAGTACCCTAACAGTAGTCCTAGGAACACCAGCACAACCCTAGGATACTTAGGTTTTCTGTAGAGAACTTAGAAAACCAATATAGGGTTCAAACAGAGTTTCCAGACGTCTAATTCCATAATCAGACGTCTGATAAAGTGTTTTAAGACGTCTGACTGTTGATTCAGACGTCTGATAACATTTAGGCTGGACAAGTTAGTTCTGTCTGATGAAATCAGACGTCCAGACCTTAGACCAAACGTCTTAGGAGACGTCTGATAACTTTTCCAAACGTCCAATTAATGGACCGTTGGCTCTCTTAGCAAACACTTGAGGATATGACCGTTAGAGCCTTATCAGACGTCCTTAAGCCCTTCCAGACGTCTGATAATTGACCGTTTTGCCTCGACTGACCCGAAAATCTCTTCTCAGAGATTTTGTAGCCGTTGCAAATCCATTCCCACGAAAAAGTAGGTTTCCAGACATCCAGACATAGTGCCAAACGTCCTGTATGTCGTCTGATGGACTTGCACAAGAACCCTGTTTAGATCTGATTCAAGTCAGGAAGGAACCCGCCCGAAATCAGACGTCTGACCTTGAAATCAGACATCTAAAAGTGTTCTTCCAGACGTCTGATGCCAGAATTAGACGTCTGATAACCCTGTCAGTGCAATGATTGTTCCTGATTTCGGACTGATTCACTTGGGCTTTGTACCCAATAGCTATGGAAGCTTTTCTAAGCCTTCCAAAGCCTTCCTAAGGCCTCTATAAATAGAGGGGAGCCTTTACACACCAACACACACCAAGACACACCTAGCTACACACTTTCACACTCTTTTGTGTCCAAAAAGACTCTCTTGCTCTCCAAGCTCTAATTCTTCATCTTGAGAGCATCAAGCTTTGCGCACCCGCTCTCCCGTCGTAGTTCACGAGAGCAACGTAGCGCTATCGTGTTGTTCACGCATCCGCGTCGCCGACGCACTCCTTTCAAAGGGGAGTTTCCTAATTTCTATAGAAGCTAGGTTTAAAATTACTTTGTTGGCTCTATAGGATTATTGTTCTTTTATCTTTGTTATTTGGTTGGGTATTCGCTTTACGAATTCCCATCTCCTTCGAGGGACAAAATCCTTCTTGTGAAGAGAAGGGGTTGAGGAACGCTACCCTCGCACTTGTAGCGTGGTTGTATTTGAGGTTGAATCACCCTCGTTTAAAGTGATTCGTTTAGTGGATTTTGATCAACTTGGTTGATCGGAAAATCCTAACTCGAGAGGGTTAGGTGGTGGTTTTCACCCGGTTTGGATTTCCACCTAAAAATACTTGTGTCTTGTGTGATTGTCTATTTTGTGAGATTGTTTATATTTATTTCCGCAATTATTACGTCACCCCCTCCTAGTAGGGAATTTCAGTTTCCGCTAGCGAGTACGCTCAAAGTACAGTACGGAACAGTATAGGGTCTAGCCCTCTCAGTAACATGGGGTCTAGTCCCTCAGAACCAAATAGGGGTCTCGCCCCTCCACAGTCTGCACACCATCGTCTAACTACCCCGGTTTACCCAGTAGGCCTAACAAGTCATTTTAGGGTGGCTAGCTAGACCCCGGGCCCCATAGGGTGGCTAGCTCTCTCCCTAAACTAGTAGCTCTCCCCAGTACAGTGTACGTGAGGGCCAAAGAAGTCGGTGTAGAGTGGGCAATCCGAACCCTGGGTCCCAACCTAAGGGCGGCTAGCTCCGCTCTACACTAAATAGGGGACAGTCGCTCTCCTTGGTACCACGTACTCAACAGCCAGCACACTTCCCACTCACATTTCCAGATCCATTCCAATTATCCACAGAAGCTCTACTCCTAATTCCCCGTAGGGTTCATGCTCATATTCCCCATGTCATTCCATACCAGGTTTCATCATTCACATTTCTATTCTCAGATTATACACATGCAGCTTGTATTTCCATCATTTAACATATACAACAAGTAATGTCACATGTAACTGTTTAACTACCACAGGCATTTCATATTTCACATGCAGCTCTTGTTTATTAACAGGCAGTTGTTCACATTTCTATTCATTCATTTAAGACTGCAATTTCAAACACGCATACAAACAGTGCAAATATTTCTCGTCCTAGGATTCATGCCATATCCTAGGTTTTTAGTTATTCAATTTCACATATGCATTCAGGTTTTATAATTAAAATAGGGGGAAACCACTCTACCAGACAACCTGGGAGTATTGGAGCCTCGAACGGCAGGCTCACGTGCCTCAACAAGCCCCGAACCCGCAACCGATCGAAGTCTTATACCAAGGAACATACCACAATGGAACATTCAGAACAGTATAAAAGAATTTCTAACATGTAGAGGAACTCACAAGGAATCCACAGATATCTCATTTACGAAAAATGGACCCCGATCGGACCCTAAACGGGTCAAAAATAAGACTGCAGACCTAAATCAGACGTCTGGCACAAGGTCCAGATGTCTTAAAAGTAACCAGAGTCTTACCTCAGGTTCCTGCATCAACTTCAGATGTCCAAAACCCCTTCTTGACCGTCTAAACCCAGCTCAAGATGCCCGACCTCTCCTATTGTCTGGGAGTGCTTCCGGTCGTCTGGTAAGCTGTCCAGGCGTCCGAGACGCATGGGAGGGCATGCCCCATGCCTTCCCGAAGCTATCCCTGCACGCGACAGACCATATCAACTATCTTTAGCCATGCAAATCGAAGCTGCGGTGCGGCCTGCATGGCTGTATCCGCAAGAGGAACATACCTTTACAGAACATTGCTTTCAGACGTCTGGTATCGTTACCAGACGTTTAACCCGTTGTCTGGACGGCATGCCAGATGTCTGATTCTGGGAAAATCCTAGAACTAGAACTACCTTCTGCTCCTCGCCGCACGCAGCCACGGCCTCGCCTCCTCTCTTATAGCTCCGGTTGCAGTAAGTGTCGGGGATGTCTTCCCCGATGCGCTCCTCCTCCCGCACGCGCCACTC
Organism: Thalassia testudinum; assembly: GCA_037157565.1. Classification (NCBI taxonomy): domain Eukaryota; kingdom Viridiplantae; phylum Streptophyta; class Magnoliopsida; order Alismatales; family Hydrocharitaceae; genus Thalassia; species Thalassia testudinum. The sequence continues at coordinate 51,920,717 of JAZHRO010000077.1, read as the reverse complement.
CGACCGTGAGCCCTCCAGCGATCTCCCACGAGCTCGTGAGCTCAAGCTCTTCCTGCTCTCCTCACGCTGCCTCTCCTCCTCGTCGCTCGCTCTCGCGCCCTCTCTCGCCCTCGCCCCTCTCGCCGCAGTGGAGAGGAAGGAAAGAAGGTGGCTGTGGTGGAGTGGGGAAGAGAGGAAGGGGGAGAGGGGTTTTATAAGGGTGTGTTAGGGTTCGGGTGGAGGAGAGAAGTGGGAAAGAGAAGGGAGCAGTATTGTTTGCGTGCAGCCCGCGCGCAGACGCGAACTTACGTACCAATTTTTCAATTTCCTGACGTCTGGGAAGGGGTCCAGACGTCTTAAAGGGCTCAGAATAGAACGGGTCTTTACACCACCTAAGTCTCTCTAACTTATGATTTTTCGATCAAAATCTTTTAACCACACTCTTCTATGTTCCCAACCAAAGAGCTTCTCTCCTCCATGTAGGAAGAGACATCGATCTGACAAATCGAATACTCAATTACAAGAAAAAAAAAAGGATCCCCTGTAGAGCCCAAAGATGGAGAGGAATCCTAGCTTCTATAAGTTCACTTTACTTTCCTTCAAGGAGTGTAGATCAAAGTTGAGGGAACAGGGAAGATGAGCTCTCATATGGATAGAGAAGAGAAGTAGAGAACTTGAGAAGCATAGGTAATCTTGAGTGATTGTATGAGTGATTTGTAAGCTCTAATAGTTGTGTGTTAAGGGAGCTACGTGGGATATTTATAGAATTCAAAGGATGACCTAGGATGGTCGTGGAGAGGTTATTTGGCCGTTAGAAGAGATGTCACCAAAGATCTCTTGAGTATAAAATTAATTGCAAAAAGATTCGTAGCAATTAGGGCAATATCAAATGCCTGAAGGGGTTTAATCGAGTTCGTAGTTTAAACAGATATTCGTTGTAGTATATTTGAAATCACCACGAAAACGATTATCAACTTTATTACTTGAAATTCAAAAACTTCTGAGGTTGAACTCAAGGAGCAAATTGGTATTTCAGAAGCAAAATCACAATCTCAAATTTTACTTGAAAGATAATGTTCAATAATAATGCAATGTATATAAATGCTAGAAAGGAAAATGTAAAAAGAAATAGATTTTGCTCTTTTCTTCCTTCTTCTCTTCTCTCTTTCTTTTTCTTTGCTTTCTTTCTTCCTTTTCTTTCTCTGTCTTTCCTTTCTCAGACGTCTGATTCTGTGAATCAGACATCTTAACTGACGATTGCTACAGTGCTTCTTCTTCTTCTTTTCTTCTTCACTTGGCTTGCCTCCTTGGCTTCTTCTTATTCTCTTCCTCTTCCTTTCTCTGCAGCTGCCCCCTTGGCTTCTTCTTCTTTCTTCTTTACTTGGCTTTCCTCCTTGGCTTCTTCTTCTTCTCTTCCTCTTCCTTTCTCTGCGGCTGCCCTCTTGACTTCTTCTTCTTCTTTCTTCTGCTCCTGCTTCTCTCTGTCTTTGCTTTCTCTCTTCCTTCTCTTCTTCTGCTTCTCTCTGATGTGCCTCCTCCTTCTTCTTCTTGTGCAACTCCTTCTTCTTCTTCCCTGCACACACAAAGGAAAAACCTAGCCCCTACCCTTCCCGCATCTCTCTCTTTCTCTATTTCGCTCTTCGGACTGCTCTCCCAGAGCCTTTCTCAAGTAAACGAGTCGGGTCAGCGTGCCCGGGTCCAGGCGCACCGGTGTGGGTGGTGCGCAAGGAGTGCACGGGTAGTTAGGTCGAGAACCAGATTCACGGAGGTGTGGGTCGCGGATGAGGCGTGGTGGGCGAGGGGACCTCACCCTGTGTCAGGAGGCGATAAGCCCCTGACACTTTTTCACTTTATATCGCAGTGCCCGCTTGCAATCTTCTGAGGTGGGACTAAATGTCCCACCTTCCTCTCACGCGCGCCCACAGCAGGTCGACGTTCAATCGCAGGTTGCAGATGCTTTGGCCTCCAATTATTGGGCGTGAGGGGTTCGCGAAGGGAGCCCGCGCACCTGGGACCCTGCTTCCTGAAACCTGGGGTAGTAGGTGAAGCTCTCAAGCTTGCTTCATCCTCCGTCAATGGCGGTGAAGGCCTGAACCTATCCACAAGCAAAATGGCCTCACAGCCTCGTCAAATCACACAGAAAGCTTCGCCGTGACACAGCGAAGGCCCGATGGTTGGCGTGGTGCAGGGTGGCCTGGACGTGCGTGCCTAGGTCACCCAGTGGCTATGAAGGTGGGTGTGTTCGAGGGACGTGTTGGGAGCGTGTGGCAGTGAATAGGAAGAGGGGTTATGATCAGTGAGTCGTGGTGGAGCTTGTGAGGTGATTGGTGAGGTGGGTGGATGCATGGAGTGGTGGGAGCACCTCGCCGGTGATCTGGTCAGAGGTGGGAACGATGGTGGTGGTCAGTGGCAGTCGAGGGGTCGAAAGTGTGAATTAAAAGACGGGAAATGAAGAGGGGAAAAGGAGGAACTTATCTAGGGTATTTGGAATGAAGGGGGGATGTGGAGGGCGAGCGGCGCGTGTTTTCCATCACTGGAGACGAAGACCCTGAGATGGAGAGGCGACGATGACGAGGAGGTCAGAGGGGCTCGCGCGGGTACGGCGCGATGCGGAGGAGTGAGGCAGAGATGGCTTTGCTAATGGTACGGTGGCAGAGCGACGAGAAGAGGGAGGGAGTCGTCGGAGCCTGCAGGCAGATGGCCAGAGGAGGAGGAGACAAATTTAGGGGGTTATCTCTGGCCAAAACGGGCTTGAAAGAAGCGGATGGATCTGGATCTTCTTATATAGGCACAGGCAGAGGGAAGAGTCGCAAGGAGGAAAACAGAGGTCTTCACTGGAGGTATGGCCGGAGTGGAACCCATACCCCTCGAGGGTTCACACTAGAGGTATGGGACGATTCAGGGCATGGGGAGCTGCTAATGCTGTAGGGGGTGTCGTAGAGGACTCCCCTTTCAAATCTGGGAGCAGCTCCCCATGGAAACGAGGAGAAAACCTGCTCGCAAGGTCGCTAGCGGTATGGGTCCCTGCTACAATGGTAAAGGGATCAAAATGAAGAAAGTGACAAAGAAGTTGAGGGGGTCTTCACAAGGGTTTTCAAAAGTTAGGGGCCAAAATATAATTGGGTGGACCATTTTGCAAAGTAGGTCAAGATGACCTTCCCTTAGGTCCAAATTTTGGTACAAACCTAATTTTGACCTAAGGAATCCAATGGTGAAGTTTGATTTTAGGTTTGACCACGTTTGTCTGGACATTTTGCATAAAAACCTAAATTAGGTCAAATATTGGGCTTGGACCCCAATGTAGGTCAGAACAGGTTCCAAAGGTCAAATTGAAGGTTCTAAACCTTAAGGGATATTTTTCCATGAATTTTAGAGGATTTAGTTGATTTTTATATTGCTTGGAACCTTGTGAATTTAAGTGGATTTGTTTTAGGGTTACAGAATGTCATTTAATTCCTAAATTTCACAATGACCCTTTTCTAACTGAACCATCCCACTTTTTCTCTTATTAAGTCCAATTGACCAATGTCTAGACCCTTAGAAATCCCGTTGATGTACTGCATTGGTAAAATTACAGTTTTACCCTTTGTTTCATGTTCTCTTCCCAGATTAGTGATCCCTTGAATTAAGCCTTTCTCTTGGTTATGTAGGAGCTTTTGTTCACTTTGTTAGGTCAAAATATGCTAGTTAGGACTCATGATGAGGTTCTCATTAGGGTTGTCAAATGTCCAATGCTATGTAAATCAGTCATTTGAAGAGAGTGTGTGTCATCTGATTTGAACTAAGAAAAGGGGGCAAAAATACATGGAATATAGGTTGTCTAATTCATTACTTAGATGGCTTATTTAGCAACATAGGTAGTCTGGTCAATAAATCGGATGTCAACTTTGTAAGGCCAAATCCTACAAGTTTTACTAAAGATAGGTAGTGTTTGTGATTTTTGTCTATAGAGGTGTTTGGCTTAAATTGCAAACGTCTTATAAGAGTGGTATTTTAGTCTACAGATGAGCTTATTAGACATCTAAAGAGTTGATCAAATTCAGATTTGGGTTTCTGACACAAAATTTTCGATGTTTAGATTTCAAGGATTAATAATAAGGCTAATGGACATGTATCGGACCTCTACTAATAGTGTTAGGCATCTGATGGTGTGTTTGGACATCTAATAAGATTACTAGACATCTGATTTGAGAGTAATAGAAGTTCTTAACCATTGAGTGTGAGTTCCTAACTTAATCTAACCTGGGATCCTACAGCCTAAGTTCATTTAAGGGATCCTTGGGCTCTTTTACAAATAATATAGGGAAAAAAATTACAAGAAAGAAAAGAAAATTCCAGCAAAAGATTTACAAGGAGTTTAACAAAATGAGGCTAAAGTCTTCATCCTCCTTCTTCCAATATGCCTTAATCCATGACTCTTGGCGAAATAACTTTAGTTTCTGTAAATTGAAGCTTGGCACATATATAAAACATAAATATATATCCATTTTATTCACTTGTTAACTTTTTTTTTTTAAATTATCAAAATATTTTGATGGTTAACACTAACATATGGTAATATAAAATATTATGAAAAAGTGTAAACGTACTAAGTGACACACTCGTCAGTATACCCATCCTAGTTGGCTTCTCTCCACATCGGATGTGTCCTGCTACCATTTGCCCACGTGAATTTTTGACTTTGTCTGCAGTAGAACGAGTATGGTCTGTTACATCATGCAGGTGTGCAGCAGCTAAAGTAGTATGGTCCTTGATGAAATGCAGGTAAGTTTATTTAATAATGTGATATTAGCGTCGAAAAGTATATAGTGAGAGTGATTACCTACAGACGAATCTACACGGTTTATCAAAATTTATTAACCTGGACTAAATCAAATTTTAACTTCTCAGTTTTAGGCCCAGGGTCGAACACAGGGAGGCGATTTTGGAGTTAGTTGATTTCTATGTGATTTCTAACGATGGGTAATTTCCGTTTGTTTATTGTATTTTTGGGTTTTCTTAGTTTTATATTTTTTTGGACGATTATAGGCGTTGTGCGTGGGAGAGAGAGAGGCGGGTGATCGACTAAGTGACAAGCGCCCAATCACCCGCTCCTCGCGACGATAGTGGTGCGCGGGTGCACGCATTGTGCAAGGGCAAAAAGCCCATCGACTGACTTGAGAATCCACAGGGTGGGCTTCTCAGTTAGCCGATGGATGGGGAGAGGGAAAGCGTTGGCGGTAAGGGCAGGAATTGGCTATGAGCGTGGAAGTAAGTGCGTGCATTGGTTCAAGGTGCGAGGATGAGGTAATGCCACTGAATAACTAAGAAGCGGCCGATGACTCATGAAGGAAAATGGATCGTGATTAAAACGCTACAGTGCGCTACAGTGCTACGCAAAACTGGAGCTTCAGCAGTTAAAAACTATGCTAACGATGACGAAAATCGATGTAATCAAAAGCAAAAATCAACGAGTATTGTTACAACCCGAACCCGGCTCCTTATGGAATCCAGGAATGGCCCGCCTTGACTAATCCAAAGATCCAGTCGTCCATCGAGAAATAAGCAAAAAATATAAATACAACATTTCACACATGCAATATAGCTAAACATTTTAATAAAAGACAAAAAAACATAGCAATAGTCTCAAGTAGACATCGTGCCACAAGCAAAAAATGGAGTTTACTATCTAGCCACCACAACATAAATATAAGATGGAAAGCAACATTACAAGTTCGAAATACACTAAAATACTCACTAAAGCAGTAAAACAGTGTCTCAGAAGCGAAAACAGAACAGAAATAGACTACGGCTGGGCTCAACTATGCCCAACACCCTCCGCGGCCAGTGGTATTGGCTACTCACTTCCCTGACCTGAACATATGTAACGGTTGTCAGCTAAACGCTGAGTAGATGTTAGTTTAATTCCTCAACATAGTTAATTAAGTTATTTAGGCTTAATTAAGTGCAAGAGAAAGTAACTTAGGTTAACTTGATTTAATGTCGATTGTGTAGTATAGGATCAAGCTAACTTAACATTTTAGATTTTAATTCTTTTTTAACTGGTTGAGTCCAGGTTGTTTACTGGGAGGCATAACTTAACTTAATTCACCATTAAATCCTAAACTTAAATTACTACTTACTTGATCAATGAGAAATATAATTAAATTTACTTTAAAAATATGAATCTTACATAAAGGATATTCAATTAAAAGACATGTAACATTCCATAAGAAAAATATATTTACACATATGATTTGTTATTAAAAGTAAGTAAACATGTTTATTTTACTAATTTCAATCTATTTACAAAAGATTAAGGCAAGAAAAAGAAATTCAATTGAGTACAAGTGTCTTATTCATCAATTAAGCTCAAAAAGAAATTATATTGAAGTAAAATCAAAATTAGACGTCTTAAAAATAAGTATTAAATTGTCAGATGTCTAAAACTCTTTATTTTCCATTTATTTTTCTTCTTCTTTCTTCAGCCTTGATTCTTCTTCTTTTGCCATCTCTTTCACTCTTTTCCTTTTTCGAGTTCTTCTTCTCTTCTCCTTTGAATTCTCTTAAGTCTCTCAACCCTCTTCTCTTCCATTTCTTTTCAACAACTTAACTATGTGTTTGAACCACATTGAACCAAAAATTAGTTCTATTATGGGTGGCTCGGACCGATCGGGGATACACAGCACCCCTCTTAAGGTGGGACCAGACCCTACTGGGTCTAAGCCTAGTTCGCATTAGGTGGTTTATTTCCAGTTCGATTCATCATATGCACAGTCTTTGGCCTCCTAGGGCTACACACACGCCAGCTCACGGGCCCACACTCGAGCCCACAGGCGCACACACACCAAGGCACGTGCACCGCACGCACCCACACACACACACATGCTCTTTGTGCACCCAGCGCTGTCGTCCGAGAAGACCCTATCACTTTTTGCATTTATCTTAAGGCACGTGTTCATATTTTTCCGATGTGGGACTAACTTAGTCCCCTCCATGCCAAACTTTGGCTGGAGATGCTGGCCGGCTTAGAGCTCCAAATTGAGCAAGCAATGGCTCGTTGGAAAGCTCTAGAGGTGTACTATAGGATTACAGCATCAATTTGATGCTGAGAATAGATTCTACCCTTCAATTTGAAGGGTGAAAGTTGGAGGTTTATACGGCTAATCTACCTATAGAAGTGCTACACAAGTCTTATGACCTGCAGTGATCCTTTTTAACCTTAGATGATGTTCTGAATCATCTCAAAGGATGATTCCGCTCCTATTGGTGAAGGGAAGAGGTACTAGGAAGCTACTAGAAGACGAAGAAGCTCAAAAGCTTCAAGCAGATGCTTCAGAGCTCCAGTTTGAGCTCTGAAAAGCTTGACAGATAGCTAAAGGGCAGTTGTATCCAATTAAACAACCTCTGAAGGTTGTGAAGAATCCATCTGGGTAGTAATTGCATTAGAATTTCATAAAAAATGTACTGAAGTCAGTTTTGGGTTCAAACAAACCCAAATTGTACGAAACTTGAATTCATCTGAAATTCTAACTTAAACTCATCTAAATCAATCTTAAATCACTTAAAATCATCCCAGAAATTATTTAAACTCATCAATTTCTCTAATTAGTGTCTAAATCATTCAATCAGACCTAAGTTTGACCACTGAACCTCGAAACTTGACTGCCTTCATTAAGCTTTTCCAGATGAAATTAACACCTCAATTCAACTCTATTTGACCTCAGAAACAGATTCAAGGTCTCAAAAAGAAGTTTCAACCAAGAAACCTAGGGTTTCAAGTCTGTCACCTGAGATCTAAAGTGAGTTTGTTCTATAGAACAAACTAAAGCTTATCTAAGTGATTGATCTTCAGGTCTGATCTCAGGGCATCCTCCTGATGCTTCTAAACCTCTTTAATCAAGTTTAACCCTAACCAACAGTATTCTCCAACTCTGCCGAAATTGGGGAAGACAGGGATCTAGATGGAGCTCCAGACTTCAAATCATCAAAGTAAACACCAAATCATAATCCTTAGACCTCAATTAAGCAATCTGGAGCTTCTCAGGAAGTTCTATAGGCTGAAGAATGTTTTGACTCACCGGAGCTCCGATGAGTTTAGACAATGGCTAAAAGAGTGTAAAAATCATCAAAATAGGCCATTGAAGATTTGAAAGGTTTCCTAAGGTCACAAGGAACCTCAGGAACTCATTAATTCATTCAATTAATGATTAAAATGAAAGGTATACAATGAGTTTTCTAGAACTCATGACAAGTTCTCTCACTCAGTTAAGTAGAGAGAACAAGTCAGTGAAGTGTGGCGATGGTGTACAGGTGATCAATTAGGTGGAGGAACTCCTCTTGAGCCACCATTGACAGCGAGCTCCAGAGGTTGAGTGAAATTTAAGTGTTTTATATATGAATGATTATTAGTCAAATTAAAGTGAAAATTGGGGCCCTAAGATGATGACTAAGTAATGGAGGGCCCCAAAGCATGTGAATTGCCCTCGGTTACCTCCGCCATGGACAGAGGAAGCAGCCAATGAAGGTGGAGATGGATTAGGCGTATAAGTGATAAAATTAAGAAATCAATGTGCTAGAGATGATCATGGAAGGTTATAGAAGGTGATTAGTGAATCAAAAAGACAAAAAGGTGCTCCATTCAAGCTCAAGAGCTCGCCGGAGTTGAGGAAGACGATGGAAAAATCTAATTTTAATTATAACTACACTATCTAATTAACTACTCTAATTACACTAACTTACCTAACTTACTGTTACCTGGACGAAGGGGGTAAGGAGTCTCCATCGAAGGTCCTTAACGGAGGAGGAAATCAGAGGGTGAAGGAAGAAGTCCGACAGGTGTTGGCGAGGCACAGAGATGAAGTCCGATGTCGGCACTATGTCAGAAGACTCAGAGGATGACCGCGGAGATCAGGAGCAAGTGGAGATGATCGGAAAAAGAAGGTGGAAGCGGAAGAAGGTCGCCGGATGTGGAACGAATAGCCTATCTGCTATCTCAGTGGGAGGAAGAGGGAAGGGAGCTAACCTCTTGAAATCGGAGAGGTAGAGGGGTATTTATAGGTTGTGGTAGCTGAGGAGGAGAGTGAATCTGGACGGGAAGAGTCTAGGTGCGAAGTAACCACCAGCGTCTTCTCCGATGCCAATAAGGTTAACTTCAAACCCTAAATAGGATTGTAGCTTCATCCAGACCGATGGATGAAAATGTGGTTGTGAGCATAAGCTCTAGGAGCTTGGCAGAGGTGAATAAGTGTCAAATGAACGGCGATCGGTGGGTGAAAGCACCTCCTGTCGTCAGCCGTCGAAGGGGCTGAAGAAGAAATGAAGAGGAAGAAGAAGATGTATATAGGGACCTAATTGCAAGGAAAACTAAGGACCTAAGTGAAGAAAAAGGACTCGATTGAAATAAAACTTAAGGACTAAAACGTAAACTATGGTTTTCAAGGTTTATTTTAATTTAAATCTTTTTCAACTTTTTATATATGATTATAAATTAGACAAATATTATATTTAAACATTGGATTTACGTTTTTGACCTTTTTAGCTTAATTTATTTAATTAAGTAAGGTTGCTTAAGTTATTACATACTTAGGTATAAATTATGCTTAAGTTAATTAACACATTAATTAGATAAATAGTTAATGATATTTCGAGTCCATTTATTAATTAAATTACTAATAATATTAATTGGCTAATAATTTAGTATTTTTAACTTATTTTAAGGTCCTTTAATGATTTATCCCTTATTCTATAATTAACCCTTATATATACATATTCCTAGCTAATTAACTAGGTAGATTAGTTAATTAGGGGTAATTAGAAGCCATGATAAGCCTCTCATCAGTAGAATGACAAACTTAAGAACATTTAATGCATTTAACTATTAAAAGCAGTAAACTACTTATGCAATTTCAGTTATTCATACAGTTAACGCCTTGTTCTATTCATAATCACTAGTTGTTTAGTATTTAGCCATTCTAGTAAAGGTCCATGTCATCACTTGATTCACATGTTCCCTATGGGAATGATCTTATTGTAGTTTTCCCGTGATGTAGGATGCACACGTAGCACTCCTGGCCGGGAAAGTACTTCGTGGTAGTCTTACACCCGGTCTACCACCCCGGGGTCATGGTCACGACATAACGGTGACTACGGCACACGTGATAGGCGCACGGGTAGCTACCCCACACTGGCATACGGTTAGTCCTTTCCACTAGCAGGTATGCTATAACGTACAACACATAACAAAACAGGACTCACGTCGCTCACTAGTCTGCGTACCCTCACCCGACTATCCGATTTGCTCAGTGGGCCCAATAGGAGTCGGTGTAGGGAGGCCACTCCTATCCTAGGTCCCAACCCAATGGGAGGCTAGCTCTCTCCTTACACAAAAGTAACAGTAGCTGTTACGAACACGTGCCCAGACGTCTTTTAAGACGTCTGGGAGGTGTCCCAGACGTCGTACCAGACGTCTGGGATCACATACAGACGTCTGAGAAGACGTCTGGGATCGTTTCCAGACGTCTGGAAAACAGTTATTTTTCGCACGAGAGATTCGTCTGCGCGCCTGTGCGCGCAGACCCGCGATTCCTCTCTCTCTCTCTTTTTCCCTCTCTCCCTGCGGCTGCAGACCTGCCGCGCACCCTCTCCCTCCTCCTCGCGCGGCCTTAAAAGGCCATGCCTCCCCTCCTGTCGTCTCCACCGTCCCCTTCCTCTTCTCCTTCCTGTGCGCGAGAGCGAGCGAGCGCAAGGGCGGCAGCGGCGGCCGCAGTGAGCGCGGAGGAGGTGCGGCGTGCGAGGGCGGAGCTCTGCCGTGAGGGCGAGCTCGCCGGAGCGGCTTGGCCGGCCGGCGGAGGGCGCAGGGGGCGCGGAACGACGCGGAGAGAGACCTGCTGTGGTCTGAGCTGCAGGCGCGCGGGGTGCGACGCGGGCGGCGTCGCGAGCGGAAGCCGGGTGGAGCCCTGTTCTGGAAAATTTTCCAGAATCGGACGTCTGGGTTGATAGCCAGACGGAGAGGACGACGTCTGGTAGATCGTACAGACATCTGAAAGGTTAGTTTTCCGCCTTCTTCTTCCTTCCTGTCGACTGACCGTACTGAGGGAGGGAGTTAGCTGTGCGCAGGCTCGCTGATTCGCCATCCTTTGCGAATCAGACGTCTGTAAGTTGTAACAGACGGCGGGAGTGACCTCCAGACATCCGGGGTGACCATCGGACGTCTGGGAGATAGGCCAGACGTCCCCGCAGACTTCTGGACGTCTGGGAAACCACGCTGAACAGGTAATTCTCTGATCAACTTTTTAAGACGTCTGGAATAAGTTCCAGACGTCTGATTTTGCACAGTATCGTCTTTTTCGACCCGTTTAGGGCCCGTTCGGGCTCCGTTTTCCGCGATTCGAGTTGCGTTCTTTTCAGAATTAATTCCTCTACCCGTCTACAGTAGCTATACACTGTTTTGAGACACTCCTTGTGTTTGATCCTTGTGATAGGACCTCGTTCAGTTGCAGTCTTGGGAGTCACGGAGGCACGCGGGATTCCCGATCACGCCCCCATTACTCCCTTTGTACCTGGTAGAGTGGCTTAAGTTTATTTTTAAAATCTGTTAAAGTATGGAACCATAACTAGAATCTAGGACATTGCATGAATCCTAGGAATGAGAAATGTATGGAATGATAGCTCCTAGGTGATGCATGAATCCTAGGGTTGGAAAACTAGTTGTATGCTAGATCCTAGGATGTGGCATGAATCTTAGGATGGAAAAACTAGTGGAATGTATAATACTGCAGTCTTGGAAAAATGGAAAGGAATATAAAGCTGCCTGTAAATTGAATTAACAGCTGCCTGTTATGAATAAAGAAACATGATTGAGATCATGGATTGTGAGAACGTGAAACTGGAAAGTGAAACATATGATGTTCTGAGATAAAGAGCTGGAACCCTACGGGGAATTAGGAGTGGAACTCCTGGAAAGAAAAAGGAATGGAACTGAGACGTAGTTTGTACTGTCTCTTGGGTACGCAGTACCAAGGGAAGTACCTGTACCTGTTTAGTGCAGAGTGGGGCCAGCCGCCCCAGGGACCCGGGGTTAGGATTGGCCGCTCTGTACCGACTTGTTGGCCCTCGTGTACGTAGTACCGAGGAGAGCTACTAGTGTTAGGAGACTACTAGCTACCCCACGGGCCCCGGGGTTCTGCTAGCCTCCTTCACCGACTTATTAGGCCCACTAGGGCAAACTAGGGTAGTCAGGCGAGCTTGCGCGGACTGTGGAGGGGCAAGGCCCCGGTTTGGTTACTGTGGAGGGGTTGGACCCCTGTTACTGAGAGGGCTCTGCCCTGGTTCCGTGCTGTGCTTTGGGCGCACCCGTTAACGGAAACGACTGACCGCGTGCCAGTGCGGGCTAGCTACCTGTGCGTTTATCGCGTGTGCCGTAGTCACCGTTACGTCTGTCAGTGACCTTGGGGTGGTTGACTGAGGGTAGGATCACCACGGGGGACTCTCCCGGCCAGGAGAGCACCACGTGCTACTTCTACTTTTGGAAAAGACTGCAATCAAGATCGTTCCCACGAGGACATTCGAGATCAAGTAAAGGATCTGAGAAATAAATGAAATAGTGAGAAAATTGAAAGATGTGAATAAAGGAAGTAATAGAACATAACAGCTACTGTACACTCTACTGTTGTCCTTAGTTAGTTTGCCACTCTACTCAGCGTTTTGCTGACGTGTTACACTCGTTACCTTTTTCAGGACCAGGTGTTGAGCAGCCAGGGTCAGCGGCTGCAGAGGACGCTGGGCCGAGTAGGGTCTAGTAGAGTTACCACAGTCTTTGGCACCTCTTTTGTTTCTGTTATAGTGAGTAGTTCTTGTTTCCGCTGTACTTTCTTTACCTGCAGCTCTTGTTATATGATAAATGTTGTTCTACTGTTGTGGTGGTATCTACTGTAGTAGTTTCTTTCCTTACTGCTGTACTTCCTTACTGTTAGTTATATTCATGCTGAATGTGGTTTATTTTACTGCTCTTTTGGTTACTTCCTGTTGAACGTGTTACGAAGCTACGCTAACGTGTTCGGTTTTGGAAAACCTGTCGTTGTAGTTCGAAAGCGAAGGATTCGTGTTCAACAAATAAAATTTATACCGAAAAAAGAATTCCGGGTCGAACTCAGGGAGGCGGACGTTTGATTTAAAAACTTCGCGTTTCGTTTTTATTTTGTCACGAAGAAATTCAATTTAAACTATCTAAGTATCTACAACAAATAGAAGAGAGAGAAAGAGTAAGAGAGAAAGAGAATATTACACAGAGAAATCAAAATGAGATGTAGAATAAACAAGAAATTTTTGTATTGAAGAGATTGTTCATTACAACTAGAAAGCATAAAACAATTACTCTAGAAAGCGATAATTTTACTCTAGAAAGCATTAAAATAATGGAGAGAGAAATGTCCTCCTCGACGATTGCTTGGAGGACGAGTAGATTAATCTAAAAAGCAGTAAATCTATACTAGAAAGCGGTAAAAAGAATAGGGAGAGAGAAATCCTCCTCGACGGTTGCTCGGAGGACGAGCCGGACGGGACGACGCCTAGACGAAGGAGAATGAAGCGGGACAAAGGAGGACGAAGCAGAAGAACGGGAACGAAGCAGCACGCCGTCGTCGTCGCGGGATCCACTTCCGAAGGGGGACGAAAATTTGGACTTTATCTCGCGAGAAACATCCCGGGTGTGGGACAAGCTTCTCTTGAGCTTTGGAGAGGTAGAGAGGAGAAGGAAGGGATGAAAATTTCGTATGGAGGGGGTCTCCTTTTATAGTTGCAAGGAGTGGGGGCAAAATGGACATTACAACTTCAAAATAATAAATAAGGGGTCTTTAGTGACGGATAAAACCGTCGCTAAAGCCCCGACGTCGCCGTCGCCGCCGCGCCCACGCGCGCCCACTCGGCTGGCCGCGCGCGTAACGCCTACGCACGTCCTCGTAGTCTCAGCCGTCCGATCGCAAGATCGGACGGCTTAGATCGCGTCCGCGCCCGCTGCGTAGCGCGCCCGCCCGCATGCGATCGCGCGTTACGCCCGGCGTCCAATCGCGCGTCGTCCTGATTGAGCGCGCGCAGCCGTTGGATCTTCATCTGACGCTCGTCCGCGCCCGCTCGCCCGCGCCTTCCACCCCCTCACCGCGGCTCGAACCCGCGACCTCCGCTTCGCCCGCAGCTGCGTCGCCGCTGCGCTACGCGGACGAAATGGTCGCGCGGATGCTTTTAAGCGCGAGCGACCGCAGCCGTTGGATCGAGATCCAACGGCGGAGAGGAGATGGTGCACGGTCTTCACAAGACGCATGCGGCCGATTGGGCGGCTGAGATGGCGCCACGTGGCTCCATCTTGGCCGTCCATCTTCTGGAAGTTGTAGATGGTGCCACGGATGTCGGATTGACTCGATTTTTGTGTCGTTGGGCTGCGATCGTCGATCCGAATTCATCCGTGTGGTCGGATTTGCCATCTGAAGTGCGGATTTACACCATCCTGGCCCTTGATCTTCTAGAGTTCCCCGGTCTCTATCTGATGCTACGGATGCCTGATTAGGGCGATCTTGGAGTCGTTGAACTCCAATCGTCGCCCTGATCATATCCATATGGTTGGATCTTTGATCCGAGGCCCCGATAAAATATTTGCCCTGTCCAAGCACATAAAAGGAGACAATTAACCTCCATTTTATTCAAACTACTCTAAATGCAATATGATGCATGTAATGCAATATTTATGTCATGAAATGCAATCCTATGCTTAAGAACATGCATAAATAGACATTTTAAGTAGTGTAAATGTGTTTACATCATACCCCCATGCCTATCTTTTGCTAGTCCCTAGCAAAAACTATATGCTATTTATAAAAGAATTAGGTTAGATTATTTGGACCTGAGTTATTTTCAATCATTAAGAAATTGTCTACTTAGGAACTGAACTTTTAAAGACACAACAGTGCCCGGGTATCAGCCAAAATGCAGACCGCCTCAAGCCTCGCCTTATTCAAAGAAACATTTCTTTTTCTCTTTTTACTCTTTTCTAATTTTTTTTTTTTTTTTTTTTTGGATTTTCAACTTTTAGGTTTTAAGAGTGGCTTTCTACGGCCATTCAACTCACCCAAGATTTGATAAGAATCCTAAGTTTTAAGCATCTTATTGTGATTGTGATAGACTCGTTGACCAGCAATTAGAACGGACTTCGGATTTCTACGCCTCTAGGTGACCTCAAAAAGAATTCTGCCTAAAGGTATATCTTTACAACCGGTAGCTTTCTCCCTACTTTTATTTTTTAACGGGGTCAACACAAGGGTGAATCCAGTGTATATCTCCCCGGTTTATTCTACTTCTTCGCTCCTTCCTAAGTGTTTTGGGAATTTTTAGTGCATTTTCTGAGCTGGGTCCTGGACAACCGGTCGATGAGCTGTTACCACCGACAACTTGCCAGCCATACTCGTGCGGCGAAGTGTGGCTTATTTCTTTTTGTTCTTTTCTCCTTTTTGATTTTTTTTTTCTTTTTTCTTTTTTTTTTTTTTTTTAAGTAGGTGGCTTCCCTGATCTAAGATTTACCTAAAGGCAGCAAAAAGAGAAAGGTCCAGTGACTGGGCTCTGGAGAACCTACCTATGGGCTGTTACCCATGATAACTTGCCAGCCATATCACCCTAGAAGGTTCATTAGCTACCCAATTTCCGTTAAAATCGCCAAACAACGAGTCAGTGCAAAGAAAGTGTGTAGATGCTTAAAACTCAAAATTCCCTTAAATCAGAGGGCGGGTTGACAAGTCGTGTACTTATCACCCAAACTTATTTACTCCAATTATAATAAAATTCAGGTTGGAGAGAACTCGAAAAATAAATCCACATTTTAGTGGATACATAGGCTTATTAAGTCCAAAGACCTGAAGGGTCTTTGTGTTCAAACCATAATATAGTATTTCTTAAGATCGAAAATTTTCTTAAACCCAAATTCTCTTTCCTAATTTTGATTTTTTTTTTTTTATAAAATAAAACAAATCTACGGAGCTGACGAATGAATTCAAAGATAAATATCCACCCCCCCATGCCTATCTAATGCAATGTCCTCATTGTATTAAAAAGACATAAAACAGAGTGGAAAAGCGTAGAAAGCACCTGAATTGCGTGGATATCGGGTCGCTCCGAGATGAAAATGAAAAAGAACTGTATATGTGCTGAGTTTAGTGCCTTCAGCTAGGCACACTATACAAAGAAAAGAAATGAAGAATTCAGAAGTGCAGGTCAAAATTAGAATAAACAGAAGAATCCTCCGACCTGTCAACAGAGGTCCACAGATGTGGACCAGATTGTGGTGCAGACCCATCCCCCATAATCGAGAATATCTTAGGTTCTGGATAAAAATTACCCAAAACCTAAAATTAGAATGCAAGCGGGGTCGGGCCTGCGATTTGTGAGGATGCAACCCAAGGCCAAAATATCGGGTTACAGAGAATTGAAGCTCAAAAGGATAATCGTTGAATGTGTGCTTGAGTTGAACATCCTCGAAACAAATGTCGTAAGGGTTCTGATTTGATGGTTTCAGCTTAAAAGGAACCCTTCGACTCAATCTTCCATTTCCTCCAAAATTAACTTCCCAAATTAGAACTTCCCCGCTCCTATCCTCCTCATTAAGTGTATCAAATTCCAAGACCTCTTGTATATTCATCACCCCGTCTGGAATCTCCAAGTCTAAATGATGTGGCAGAATCAAAATTGACTTGGGTCTAATTATCTCAGAATTAGAATCATCAATAAGCTCAACAGGGTGTAACTGATAATCAGGGCATTGAATTAATTCCTCCAGAAAATGCGATTTTGGATCCGTATCGTGTGCCCTAATAAGATCAGTTTCCTCAGTTATTGGGCTATCAAATGATCTATCAGATTCCTCAGGCCCAATCGTCTCACAAAAATCGTGATCTGAAAACTCGTGTGAGACTTCGCAACTTGAATCTTCACCATCAGGATCCGTATCAATGTATGTCCCAAAATCATTTGTCACTTTGTGTTCCAAGGAGACATACGTTTCCTCGTAACCTGGCTCAGGGATTTCAGGTGAAGAAATCAAATCATCCTTAATTGGTTGTTTTAATTCAATCTGGTCAGCTTCGTAACATGTGTCCCCCCCAACAGGTGCCTGAGCGGGTTCTGTCATTGGCTTTCCTGAAGAGAGTTCATCCTGGGAATTATTCCAAGATTGAATCAAAGCAACCACGAATCTCATCCTCAATTTCGCTAATTTCCCAAGTAGAAACTCACCCGGGTTCTTATCCTTAACATCCTGGAGCCAATCCAACAAAGACTTATTTAAATCATCAATCATTTCAATCAGGGGCTCCAATCTCTCAATGCAAGGTATTGGCTGAACTTCTAAAGATTGAATGATATTCCTCAAGTTAGCCAGAACCTTATCTTGAACCTGATTAACCTGAACCAAATGAGTTGGTTCAGGGTTGGGCGGGTTTGACATCAATGTAGAGGAATTAACGAATTGAGATTCGTTATACCCATCCTGATAATAGGTCATTTCAGATTGTTCAAAAGATGGAGATGACCAAAAGGCAGTGAAATCAGAGGATGGGTAAGGATCAGTGTATCCTTCTTGATTGTAGATCGCATTAGGTTGTTCATGAAAGGAGGACGATCTATAATCGATGTAGCTCTGAGAAGGATAGAAATCAAAATCAAACTGTTCAGGGTTAGACCCTAAACACGGAGGTCTGGAATTGTATCCCCAATCCGAATTATCCCAACTAACCGATGGTTGATTACAATACGAGTCGGGATAATCGTCATGTTGCGGATAATTCATGACAGGAGTGAAAGAGCGGGAATGCGTGAAATATGTGGAAGGATTCATGAGACACGGGAGGAAGAAAGGTGCCCTGCAATACAAACAATCAAACCTGTCCTTAAATGGGTTAGCCTACAGACCTACCGACTCCCAAAACCCATCTTGAGATAAATGAACGATTTGATCTACTTCCGTCTGTTCAATCCAACCAGTTAGAAGGAGGGACTGGGGAGAAGGTTCTTCCTTCGGCTTGCGCCTCCGGTTCCTAGTGTACCCCCCAGCCGCGATCGTTTGACTCTGCTCCCCTAGCTAGACATCAGATTGAACAGTAGAAACAGACTAATCGAAAATAATCTCGTTCTGAGTTCTGAAGAGCGAGTCCAATCCTTAAGGCCAACGTCTACTCTATTTTATTTAGGGCTAGGTTTGAATGTGCTTTGGAATGTGATGGGCCCTTTAAATGGGTTGTGCCCTTAATGATTAATTGCTTTGTGTGTACGTGCACAACCAATTATTTTCAAGCAAGATTATTTTTTTGATGTGGTGAATTTTAAGGTTCAAATCTTGCTTAGTAGCTTTTAGGATTCAACTTTAAGTGTTTTCAATCAAGTTTCATTGGCACACCAGGTTTTGCAAGCACAGGTGAAGATATTTTCCTTTAAAGTTTAAAAAGAATGTGGAGTGCCTGGTAAATCCCCAAGAGTTGAACCTAATTGGCAGCTACTTGATGAGTTGATTTTATTTGAAGTGGTGCAGCCCAAACAACTCAAACAACTGGCCTGATGCACCACTTAATTAGGCACACAAATGATTACCTAATCTGATTTCTACTCAATTATGTGTTTGGATGTGTGTACCGGCTCCTAAGATCGGTTTACCGGTTGAGTTAGAAAATCAGATGAGGTTGTGTACCTCTGTGAGATTTTTTATTTTTTATTTTTTTATTTTTTTTTTAATGTGGGGGTTGGAGTGAGTATGGATGTCAAACAACAAAACAATCTGACCTTAGAGTTTATAAGAACACCTAGGTTGATTGATGTTTGAATTATTATATGATGAAATGAAATCTAATGGGTGGGAGGTGGGGGATAACTTACAAAACCTTCCACAGCACTTTACTCCGATCTACCGCTTTTGCCTGTCTCAAAAGAGTACCTGCAATTACAATAAGAAAGGAGAAAAGTGAGGTAAATGATTTGTAAGTTACAAAACGTGAAGAGAAATCAAAGATCGTTGCCTCCCCGGCAACGGCGCCAAAATGTTGAACGTGTTACGAAGCTACGCTAACGTGTTCGGTTTTGGAAAACCTGTCGTTGTAGTTCGAAAGCGAAGGATTCGTGTTCAACAAATAAAATTTATACCGAAAAAAGAATTCCGGGTCGAACTCAGGGAGGCGGACGTTTGATTTAAAAACTTCGCGTTTCGTTTTTATTTTGTCACGAAGAAATTCAATTTAAACTATCTAAGTATCTACAACAAATAGAAGAGAGAGAAAGAGTAAGAGAGAAAGAGAATATTACACAGAGAAATCAAAATGAGATGTAGAATAAACAAGAAATTTTTGTATTGAAGAGATTGTTCATTACAACTAGAAAGCATAAAACAATTACTCTAGAAAGCGATAATTTTACTCTAGAAAGCATTAAAATAATGGAGAGAGAAATGTCCTCCTCGACGATTGCTTGGAGGACGAGTAGATTAATCTAAAAAGCAGTAAATCTATACTAGAAAGCGGTAAAAAGAATAGGGAGAGAGAAATCCTCCTCGACGGTTGCTCGGAGGACGAGCCGGACGGGACGACGCCTGGACGAAGGAGAACGAAGCGGGACAAAGGAGGACGAAGCAGAAGAACGGGAACGAAGCAGCACGCCGTCGTCGTCGCGGGATCCACTTCTGAAGGGGGACGAAAATTTGGACTTTATCTCGCGAGAAACATCCCGGGTGTGGGACAAGCTTCTCTTGAGCTTTGGAGAGGTAGAGAGGAGAAGGAAGGGATGAAAATTTCGTATGGAGGGGGTCTCCTTTTATAGTTGCAAGGAGTGGGGGCAAAATGGACATTACAACTTCAAAATAATAAATAAGGGGTCTTTAGTGACGGATAAAACCGTCGCTAAAGCCCCGACGTCGCCGTCGCCGCCGCGCCCACGCGCGCCCACTCGGCTGGCCGCGCGCGTAACGCCTACGCACGTCCTCGTAGTCTCAGCCGTCCGATCGCAAGATCGGACGGCTTAGATCGCGTCCGCGCCCGCTGCGTAGCGCGCCCGCCCGCGTGCGATCGCGCGTTACGCCCGGCATCCAATCGCGCGTCGTCCTGATTGAGCGCGCGCAGCCGTTGGATCTTCATCTGACGCTCGTCCGCGCCCGCTCGCCCGCGCCTTCCACCCCCTCACCGCGGCTCGAACCCGCGACCTCCGCTTCGCCCGCAGCTGCGTCGCCGCTGCGCTACGCGAACGAAATGGTCGCGCGGATGCTTTTAAGCGCGAGCGACCGCAGCCGTTGGATCGAGATCCAACGGCGGAGAGGAGATGGTGCGCGGTCTTCACAAGACGCATGCGGCCGATTGGGCGGCTGAGATGGCGCCACGTGGCTCCATCTTGGCCGTCCATCTTCTGGAAGTTGTATATGGTGCCACGGATGTCGGATTGACTCGATTTTTGTGTCGTTGGGCTGCGATCGTCGATCCGAATTCATCCGTGTGGTCGGATTTGCCATCTGAAGTGCGGATTTACACCATCCTGGCCCTTGATCTTCTAGGGTTCCCCGGTCTCTATCTGATGCTACGGATGCTTGATTAGGGCGATCTTGGAGTCGTTGAACTCCAATCGTCGCCTTGATCATATCCATATGGTTGGATCTTTGATCCGAGGCCCCGATAAAATATTTGCCCTGTCCAAGCACATAAAAGGAGACAATTAACCTCCATTTTATTCAAACTACTCTAAATGCAAGATGATGCATGTAATGCAATATTTATGTCATGAAATGCAATCCTATGCTTAAGAACATGCATAAATAGACATTTTAAGTAGTGTAAATGTGTTTACATCACTTCCTCGTTGGACGACTAGGTCTTGGGATTAGTCGAGTCGGTCCGGTTCTCGTGTCTCGTAGGGACTCGGGAACCGGGTCGTTACAGTAGCTCTCTTTGATACCACATATACGAGGGCCAGCTCACTTTCTATGCCCAAGTCCAATCAACCGTCATGCCTGTATAGGTGAGTTATTCCATCATACATCAGAGTTTCCATGTCGCAGTAATTTAGCTACTTTGCTAGTTCCCCATAGGGTTCGTTCATAATACTCGTCTCACACCAACAAGTTGCATGTAACTCTATTCACATTCAGGTTTTAATCATGGAAATAGGCAGTTCATAAAATAAAAGTAAAAGCATTTAACTACATCGTTCGAGTTACCATTTTCTCATAATGTGGAAATGATCATCATGCATATTTAAGTTATGTCAAGCAAGGTTCATGTGCTGAACGTAAACATATATCATTCTCAATCATAGGGTTCAGTTCATGACTTAGGTTTCAAGCATAGATCTCTAGTTTAGCATTCACTTAACAAAATCAATCAAAAGGAGTAGAGAAAGACCACTCTACCAAGGCGTACGGGTGATATGGGGGCACCAACGGTGGATCCCAATGCCTCCGCAGGTCCCGTGCGCACTACGAATCTGGGGCCGACACCAAATCGTCAATCAAACCAGGCATTAATTTTGTTGATTGACATTTTAGCATGTATAACTGCCCTAAAATAGTGTAGAGACAATTCTAAAACGTAGGAAATTCAAAAAGCTTTCCAAAGATAACTTGATCGCACGATTCTGACTCCGTTTAGGCCCTAAATCGACCTAAACACTCCTCCCGATTTACCCGAACCAGACTAGGCAGCCTGGTCTGGCTAGACTGACCGCCTGCCCGCAGCAAACGCGCGCACTGACTGAGATCAGACGTTTGAGATGAGTCACAGACGTCATAAACGCGCACAGAAACCCACCTAGCGCTCCTGCTTCTCCTCTCGTCGTCTACTACCTCTCACGGCAGACTAAGGGAGCCGCCGAACGTCTGTCACCACCTTTAGACGTCCAAAAGCACCTCAGTTGTTGAGTGTGTGCGCTTTCCCAACACCCTTCTCCCCTACGCAGCTCACCTCCCCACGCGAACTCGAGTCCCGAGCTCGCACACAGCACAGACAACTCGGGTAGACCCCACCTCGGGTCCTGTGTACACCTGAATGCCCGAAGCTTGTCGTGGATGTTTGCAGAGCCTCCTAGCCGTCTACCAGCCTTCACGAACGTCTAATGGACGCAAGGCTTGCCTCCTGCTCTGCGCTTCGAATGCAGGCATCTGCACCTTCAATGCCTAGCACCACATGCCGCTTTGGCCTCATGCCAGATGCAACAACAACAATGGCCGTCCCTCTCAATTTCTTGATCTCTCCTCCTCCCAGTCCTTTCTCTCTCTTGCCCTCTCTCCTTCTCCCTTACTCACTGCTTGCAAAGGAAACAAAATGTGGTGGGGGGGTGTAGGGCGCGTCACCCAAGGTGGTGGGGGAGGATGCAGGGGTTGCATGGGAGGGTTTTTAAAGAGTTGTGGGTAGGGTTTTAGGGCCCGCCAAGTGGGGGGAAAATCAAGGAAAAATTGCGAAACCAATCCTAAGTTCCTAGGTTTATTTATACAGGGTCAAATAGATGAGAAGTAGGGGTGTAAAATTTACTATAGGACCCCTATAATTTAAGAGAAAGCCCAAATGGCCCTTGGAGAGGGTCATTTCAAGAATCCACCACACCCACCTGCTTGCAAGAGAGCTGGGCAGTGGTAGAGCTCATCGTGGTGTTTGGGACCACGGAGAGCTTTTCCCTGCCTACAGCGTGCTTTCTCAACTAGTGAGAGAGAGCTGCTTATGGGAGAGGAAGAGAAGGAGAGAGGAGAGGTGAGGAAGGAGTTTGGCAGGCTAAGGACAGTGGAGTGGCTGGTGTTGTGTGTGTGATGGGTGATAAGGGGAATGGCTGGTGATTGTTGTAGAGGGATGGAGTGGTAGCCAACATCCTATGTGGAGTGAGGGGGGAGGTTATATAGATGAGGGGGGAAGGAAGACGACAAGGGAATGTCGTAGGGGAATGGGACATTTTGAGATTTTTATGGGTAGGCACTTAAGGTGTTAGGTAATTAACGTAGGTGGCGAATAGGTGGAGTTATGTTAGGTGGTATTAGGTGATGAAAATGAAATAGGAATGAGGTGGAAAATGAGGCTCAATCTCTCTCTCTATCTTCCTCTCCATAAAATGCACAAATGCAAACATTTACAAAATGCATGTAAACCTATCTAATCTAAATGCGTTACGTTAGGAAATAGCATAAGAGGGCATATTTACATGAGTGAATTGCTGTGCAATCAGTCCTCTTAATATTAAATTGCTGCCAACGGCAGGTGATGAGGGGCAAAAATTGCCCTCGAATCCAAAACTATGTACATGGCCCAATAGAGGATCCGTCTGCCCGACTACAAGGTGTACAGGCGGAGCCAGCTTAGCCCACCTTGCTTTAGACCAACCGAAATCCGCCCAGCCTGCCAAAAGATTTAGCACAGTATGGATAGAAGATACGATAAGATGGGCCTAACCACCTACACCCTGACAGCTACTATGTAGCCTGGCAACTAGGGGTACTAGGGCCATCAAGTATGGTTCCCCCCCCCCCCCCCAAGATTATAAATAAAGAGGGAGGCCCTCAGAAGAAGCCTCCCCATGAGAGGGAGAAAAATCATGTAACACCATGTATCCTCAAAATGATAGCGCATAGTTGGGAGCTTTATCATCCCCCCAGGCGTACACCCCTTGCGGTGGAACTGGGTAACCAAACCCTCATTCTCCTCTGTGTATGCTTTTGAATTGCTACTCTACCCTCCTACACAATGGACGATTTCTGGCTAAGTAGCACCTCTTACGGTAACAAATCTTTTGGTAGCCTTCCGAGGCTCATCAAATGGAGCTGTTTGTGGGAAGCGTCAACGAAAGAGTCATTGCTCTTTAGAACATCTCACTGCTTGGAGGAAGAGCCCCTCTAGCACCCTGCCTCAGCCCTCCTGAGCGAGAACTGTTGCGATGGTCATAACCACCTACGGTCCCACTCACGGCTTCCATCCCCTTGAAGGGGCCCGGTCGAGACATGGCGTCTTCACGCCCTAGTGACCTTGACCTGTCACCCGAGACCCTCGAGTTGTATCCCCCTTCCTTGAGGCGCGGCCCAATGAAGGGAACCAGGAGCCAAATCCGATGGTCCCAGATATATAGCCATGCGCATACCGCCTACCCACTCGGGAAAGAGAGAATGATGGTCCCCCGTTGAAAGCACTTAGAGAGCCAGTCGAGGCCCAGCGTGGAAGGATGGCGGACCCTAGCTCGTGTGCCACTCCCTTAGGAGCCACCCTTGGGATAACTCGACGCTCAGACGTCCCAAGAGGAGTTACCACCGGGCTCCTGCAGCGACGCCTGCCCTGCGAGGGCCCACGTGTAGATAGTTGTTCAACTAGTCAGACAGCTCCTCCGAGGGTGTAAAAAGCAGGTCCTGGGAGTGCTCTGTTGAGGGCTTAGGGACCGGTGACAACCCCAAGAGGGTGTCGAAAGTTGAGCGGTTGAAGATCGAGCCCACCCGGTCTTGCTTGGGTTGGCTTGAGGCTTCGCACTCTGATAAGGAAGGCCCCATGAAGTGACGAACCCTTGGCACCCCGAGTCAGGCCATCCAGTTTGCAAGCACGGGCGTGACACCCTTGACCGCGAGCCAAAATACCCACCGAGAAACCACAGAGTGAGTTAACTCCTCCTGTGATCGACTGAAAAGTGCAGCAACGATGACAGCCCAGTCGAAGGCGAGAGTACTCCCGAACAAGTGCGCCCTTGTGCCTGCCTGCAAATAAGGTTCCTTCCACAAGTGAAGAACTACCTCTCCTAAGGTAGAAATCGGCCCCTAAGGGTCATAGTCGCGGGCCACACTACGCAAAGGAGTTCCTCAAGGAACGCACTCCCTTGGACGTGCATCGAGTGGACGTGCTCGAGGGGAATCGATCCACCGAAGGTCGCCAAGGTGGACCCCACCGAGGAGGAGCCCTCCAGAGGACTCACCCCCCTGGCTATGGACCAGGTGGGCGTGCTAAGAGGAGGCAGGCCGCGAGTTAGGACCCATCATCCCAATGCTCCATTGAGCAAAAGGACGGGAGGCCTGCAAAGCACCTGACGGACCACCCCGAGAAGGGGCCCCGACAACCGCGAGTGGCCGATGTGGTTTTCCAAGCAAGACTGAGAGCCAGGCGGGTTAGCACCTTTCCCCAGCAGACGAGCAGTGTCACCTTGGCTCCCCCGCCTGACAAACGTCACTGCCAAGTCCTAGCGGTGATGCTCGCGCCACCCAAGGTCCTCTTCTCCTGATGCCTGAGCACGTCAGCATGGAGGTTAAGGTAACCTCGGGCCGACGTCACCCTAGACATCTGAGCCCCTCCTTCCCAAGTACCTCTCTCTAGACTTTTATCCAGGCAAAGAGGACATGACCAAGTCTCCACGCAGGATTCGGCGGAGCATCCAGGTTCGTTGAGACAAGAGTCTCCCCCCTTCAGGGCAGCACCAAGCCCTTCAAAAAAAAAAAACATGCTCCCCTGGCCATGGGCCAGGTGGAAGTCACCCGCATGATGCTTGCAATGGTCCGAGACTTCCGCCTCCGGCATCCCAAGCGCATCAACGTGCAGACCAAGGCAACCCTTGGGAGTGGTGACGCCAAAAATGGGTCCACAACCCACTTAACCAACTTCCAGTGGCAACAACTGCAGCATTCCGAGACGCTCGGGTTGGGCGCTCTTCCATGCTACCCTTTCCGGGTTGGTGCAGTCGTAGCCCATCCACCACTCCGATAAAAATGTCTCCCTCTCCTCCCGATAGCCATTACGGTCACCAACCTTTGGCAATCAAGGAGAAGGGAGAGGGGAGGGGGACGACCCTCCTTCGACCAATTTGAACGGAGACAGGCACCTCAACCTGGTTGCCATGCTGAAGGCAGCCAGGTTAACGGTAGAATTAGGCTACCCGGTTGGCTAATCTCCAATACGTGCCCGCCGCCAGAACCTCCTGTTACGTGCCTGATTCCCTTAGAGGTGGAGCACTGGACGCGGAGAAGTCGCAACCCAGCATAAGCCCCCCAAAGTTGAGGCAAAGCAACTGAGAAACCCACGCAAAGAAGGGAAAGGGGAGCCAAGTTTGTGCAATCCAGCAAGGGGCTAACCCTGTTGATCTGCCAAGTGACTTCGGCATCACAGTCATACTCTTTAGTCGTGGCATTCCCCGCTTCTTGCTCTTCCCTCACGAACGCCTCCGAGCTCGTCGAGGGGTGGGAGGGGGATCTTGATCCCCCCAAAAAGTCTGAGGGCTACGACCCCCACCCCTCTCGATGGTCCAAAGCATCCAAAAGCGGCCTCTTAAGGCCACCAGGGACCACGAAGTCCCCTCTGAGTCCCAGCGATGGCAAGACTGCCTCTCAAGGGTGGCTAACACAAAAAGTCCCTCCCTTGCCGCACAGGAAGCGATCCTGTCACCACCAAAATTAGCACTCGAGGCCCATATCCTACCCTGGCGGTAACAAGAGGCCTAACTTACCTTAGAAGGATAGGGCCCTGCCCTTCATGACAGATGGCCATCACTCGCAGAGGGTGGAGATTGCCCCTTGCCCTCGCCTGGCGACTAACCTCCGGAGGGTGGTCGGGACGAAATTTCGACTAGGCAATCCACCTCTTTAGGTTGGCGAAAACTCGGACAGACGCGTCCGACGTTCCATGTATTGCCGCCTCTTCAGGCTAGCAAGCCACCTCTTAAGGTCAGCGAGAACTCTGACGGATGCGTCCCCACCGAAGAGGCAACAAAGGCAACGAAGGCGAAATGAGAATTTTAGTGCCACATCATGCATTTTCATTTTAGAAATGCGAATATAACGAATTTGCATTGTTGCCTCTTCACCTCGTACATCGGGGGTGAGGTCCCCGCTCACTTTCACTCTCACTCCTCACCCGCTACACCATGCTAGTGGGTCTGGTCCCCTGTTCTTGGCCCGATTACCCAATAAGCCTAACTCGATTAGGAAGAAGGAGAGAAAAGGAATTCTGAGGAGGGAGGGAGGAGGTTTTGCACTGTTGTGCCTCGGGAAATGTGCACGCATGCTCAACACTTAACGAATTCTTAAGCTGATCTGAGGCTACTCCTTAAGTCGTCTGACCTTGGTGTCTGACGTCTAATTTGAGTTACTATGGACTTATTGAGAATTGTGCTGACGTGGTTAAGTGGTTTGAAGTACTGTTGAAACATTGAAACTACTGTTGATTGAGAATTGTACTTGATTGTGGGATTTAAGTGGTGGTTCACACCACCATTTTTATCTTCATTTATATTTTTGTCCCATTGATTCTGAGATACAATTTGCTAATAATTGATTATCTTTTTGAGTAGATTATTTATTCATTGCATATCTTTATGGTGATTGATTATTGTGCTCATTTATTTATCATATTTTGACTAGTGATTGAATTCCATATTTGCTCCCTATGAACAACCTCGAAACTCATGATTTTTCGAGCACTTATAAATTTAAATGTTGTCGATTCGATTTTCGTCACTATAGTACGACGCGTTTTACTCACACTATACCACGACGATCTTCGAGCAACCATAACAAACTTATAGCAAGCTACAGAAGATGCTCCAGACCATTAGATGACGACGGCGCCACCAAAGAAGGAACCTCGTTGATTAATATGATCCGCACTAGTGAGAACTTAGAGAGTAGGCAGGCAAAATGCGAGTCTATCAAAACTTAGTCATGTGCAACCTTGGTATTCAACATGGTTCCAATGAAGAAGTTGTGGGGGTGAACAATGAGATCCAAGCAACGCAACATGACTATCTAGACCTATCAAAGAGCCCCAACTAGATCTCTTACCTGCCAAATATAGAGCCTCCTCATTCGTGATGTAGAATCCCTTAACGAAACCAACACTTTCTTTAAAGCAAATAAATGCTTGAAGAACCAACAAAGGAAAAAGACATTGGAGCTCACAAAGATTATCCATTGGAGAAAGGGTAGTGATAGCGAAGATACACGATTTGTTAATTAGGGCTTTGGAAGTCGTTGTAGCGCGTAAATTCGTTTTGCTTTAAAATTTATAACCTAGATAATGGAGTATTTAGGATCATCCAAGGAGACAATTGTTGCAATTATAAATCCCTTACTTGAAAACATGGAAATCACCTTTTTTTTTTGGTGTTTTTCAATATATTTTTTTTTAGGGTTTTTGACTTAATAAGGCAATACAAAGATTGGTAGTGAAAAAGACTAAACCTATCTTAGCACTAGGTGACAAGAATGTCTTCTTCCCAAGCTCACTCTAGGCAAGTGAGGGCCTAGGATAACTGGGAAGAAGGTATCAAAATGCTAAAACAAAATTAAAGTGAGAAGAAGATGTACCAAATTTAAAAAGGCAACTCTATAAAAAATGGATTCTTGTTTACACTTGTAGAGGAAAGCTTCAAAAAAAAAAAATGAAACTAAAGACAAATGAAACAAAAAATCCTGATTATGTTGGTGAAGAAGAGATGCTCTTGCTCCAACCACGGCTGCTCCTGTAGTTAGAAAGGGCTCCTTCCTTCTCCTTCTCTTTGCTACAGGCTCCTCCTAGCTGATATCCTCCGAGGCAAACCCTAAGGTGGGCATGCCTTAAACTTCTCCCAAGGGTGGGTGTGCACCACCCTTTCTCCTCCAATGCCTGGCCATCCTCCTTGATGTGGAATGCTCCTCCTTCTTGGCGTGGCACAAGGTGAAGGAATGGGGAGAAGAAGGCACCAGAGGGGCGGGTGATGTGCCCCCTTTATCTTCTTCTCTACTCCTTCTTCATGGCCTAGATATGAGGTGAGTATAGGGTAGATTTAACTAAAGGGAAGATTGCGAAAATTTTAGTGGTTAAGGGCCTTTTTATAGAGTAGGATGGGGGGTATAGGTGGCTCTTGGAATGGATAGCTAAGATGGAGTTTGGAGTGGTGGTTATGGGATCTATGGTCATGGATTTTTGGCGCCATTCAAAGAGATGTGGAGGGGGTAGTTAAGGACATGGAGGCACCTCATGGTGGACGTCCATGGTGGAGGGGGTGCCTCTATTTTGGCTCCAAAATGATGTTCTAGAAGGGGGGGAATTTTGGAGGGAAAATGAAAGGTGGAGATGGGCTTTAGGCTTAGGTGCAGGGTGGAGATTGACGGATTTTGGAGGAAAAAAGGTGCCACCAATATGGAGGTGGTTATGGTGGTTTTGTCACCACCTTGTTGGTGTCTTTTAGTGGTGGTCATAGGGTGAAGAGGTATGGTTGAGGTGGCACCAACATGGATAGCTTAGGTGGACTATAGGTAGTCTTAGTTGGTGGAGCTAGTTAGGTAGGGTTTTAGGGTGGTGGATGGCCAAGGGAGCTGGAGCTTAGCTAAGCTAAACTAACTAAGCTAGCTTAGCCAGTAGTAGAGTAGAGGAGGAGGCAATTGGAGCTAGGGTTTGAGGGGAGGAGCTGAAGAGAAGAAGTTGAGAGCTGAACTGGAGCTGGTAGCTGCTGAAGAGGGTGGCATGGAGCTACTTTAGCTGGCTTAGCTTGCTAGTTCTTTGCTAGCTGCTAAGCCAAGCTAAATTAAGCTACCTTCTACCAAAAGGAGCTAAGGTAAGCTGGGTCTGGTGCTCCCAGGGAGGATCAAATTGGTTGAGGTAGCTAAGGTAGCTTAGCTCAACTGAGTTGAGCTAAGCTGAGTCCCCAAGAGCTGGACTTGAGCTTCCTGAGCTAAGATGAAGTCATCTTCAACTGGCTGGATTTGAGTAGAGTTGGATGTAGTTGGTGTTGAGCTGAGGTGAACTTTAGTCAACTCAGCTAAGCTAGCTAGAGCTCCCAGTGAACTGATGGGAGCTGAGATGAGCTAAACTCAGCTAAGTTGAGCTGGATCTGAGATGACTTGAGCTAAGGTGAGCTAAGATGAGCTTTCTTGAGCTATCATTCAGATGAGATGAGCTGAATGAAGTTGGGATGAGCTAACCCTAGTTCAAGTGAGTTGGATTCCAGCTATGGTGAGCTGGATCAATCTGAGTTTCAGTTGGTTTGAGCTTCTCCTTCACCAATTGCCTTCTTGAGTGCTAGGATTTTGGGGATCTGACTCTCTGTCTATCACTAACACTCACAAAAGCATATCAAAAAGACAATAAAAAGTAAAATACATGCCTATCCTAATTTATGCCTAAATGTAGCCCAAAAACCCGTTTGCGAAACAAAATCATACAAGCTAGGTTTGTTTTAATGCATATGAATGATGATAAACTGACGTTTATCAGGTAGGGCAAAGCGACAATGATCCATCAAGTAGCCGTGGTTGGCAAAACGCTATGTACTCAAAAGAAGATGACTACCACAACTTGAATCGAAACCCCAACACCAAGCCGAGTAACATTTATGACCCTACGTTGGAGTCGACGGAGCAAAGGTCGAACACCAAGCCTGCGCAACAAAGGCGTAAAGGTGTGGAAGTATGGTGGCACACCAACACCTCAACGTCGGCGTAGAGTTAAGTGGTCTCAATGAGGCTTATCGATAGTAGAGGCGAGCAAGCTTGTTACGGGGAGAGGGAGGCTAGTGCATAAAGAACTAGAGTTGGGGTGGGGTAGGGGGGTTCAATGCAAGTCATGTACAACATGGAAATGACAAACAACGAAACCTCTACCTAGAGAGTAGAGGGGGAAGAAAAAAATTGGCAAGGAGGAGGAGGTAGACCCCTTGACCGGCTCACAAGGTCAATTAGAAGCCCTAAACCTACAAGCATTTGTGGCAACAGGTTAGGGTCAGCAAAGGGGGAGTGCTCGAAACAAGGGGAGGGGATTTTTAACTTGGCAAGACACTGGTTTTGGACATACTAGTATTGTCACATAGAATCAACTAACAGATATAAGATTAGAAGCATAAGATTTTCATTTACAATTATCAAATATTCTTGAAGTTTATTATTGAATAAAGACTTCAACTCCAAAATTAAAAGGAAAGAAAAATTTAGCAATTTAATACATCATGAAACAACAATGTTAATTAGAAAGATAATTAAACTATCGATATTGCTGTCATAATGATATATTAAGAGTGAAATGATACCATTACCATAAACATTACAAAATATTGTTATTTGTATTTATAACATGTGTAGAAGTCACAATCACTATTCTCTGTTCCCTTAATCCTATCCAACCTATATTTCTAGTTGAACCAACAAAAACCTTCTATTAGAGATAACCAACCAATTTTGGTAGGAGTGCATGACCCACTCAAGAGTTCTGGTTAAAGTTGAAGCTACTTTGCATTAGGAGAAACCAATGAGATCTTTCAAGATCTACGCAGTAGGCCAATGTGGAAAGATCATGTGGCACAAATCTCTAAAGCTTAGTTTACTTTGAAGGTTAACCCTAGTAAATGAGGATTTACCTCTGTTTACGTCATATATTAATATCACCTTCCAAAAATTGTGTTTTGGAGAGTAAACGTAGGTTTTTTAAAACTCAAGTTTACAATGGTATTAAGATGAATAAATGTTAACCTTATTTTTTTTACTTATCTCCTTTCTAACACCATTGGTTAAGATTATTTCAAGTAAATAAAATAGATGTTAATTCATCTTGCAAAATAAATAAAAAAGAGGTGAATATATTAACTTATCCCTCCTTCGATTTGATGCAGAGAGAGTGTAGATTAACTTATCTCACCCCTTTTGAGGGATTATTTTGAAGGATAGTAAGATGGAGGAAGTATTTAAAATATTTAATTAATAAAATTAGGTCAATCATGAAATTAAAGGTGTTTGATATTAGGCGTATGTGGAGGGATAGATACAATCAATGTCGAGATTAAGAGTGTTATCCTTCGAAACAAACAGTATCGACGTGCAGTGTTTTCTTTTATTTCTTTATTTGTTTTTCATTTTTGGAAATTCCAGGGTAGCGTCTGTGGAATTGCCTTTTTGAGCCTCTCTTTGGCCGACGCGGGGGGTGGGGTGGGGGTGTGGACTGTCGGGTTTGTGCTAAATTATTAGTAAAATTTTAATTAAATCTGTTTTTTTTTTCGAAACCCATGATGGTGGAGGGATTCCTCTTGTCATCCGTCATCTTGCAATTTTCTGGAATGAAAAGCTTGTATTTCCCTCCTATTTTTAAGATGAACGAACGGTATCCTTTTGGATTGATTTGGAAAACAAAATTTATGGCAGTTAAAAGTATAAAAACATTAAGTATTATTACTTCGTTCTACAACTGAATTTTATTTTATTTTTTTTATGGGCAAAAGCTCTTAAGAAATCATTAAGTATTATTACTTCGTTTTACTACTTAATTTTATTTTTTTTTGTTAGAATCATAAGTGGACATATATATATTATTATAAAAAGATTTACATTAATATATATCATATACATGTATATTCGTAAACATGTTTAATATGTGATCCAATAAAAATTAGGTAAATTACATTTCCAATAATAAAGGGTTAATTGCATAGAAATTCTTTGGAAAATTACTGTTTGTTGATGGATAGAGCCGTCAATTCTGAAATATAGTGGTTGTGGTCCTTGGGGATATACGAGTAATGGGCCGTTTTGTTTTCCCGCACTCCATCGTGGGAAATATAAGGACCCTAGGTGGAAACCGAAGGGGTACACACAAGAACATAATGTTCCCTTCCTCTTCCGCGCTCATTCTCTCTGGATCTTTAGAAGCACCATCGCCAAAACCCCGTCGAGATTCTCAAAGGGAATAGAAGGATTCACACCCGCTTCCTTCTTCGTAAGATCAAGCGATAGATTCAGGTATCCATCTAAACTCTCTTTGTTTTTGGATTATCAATGCATATGGGAAATCAGGGATTCTTGGGATTTACAAAACCTCACAAACATTTTGTTTGTATATTGATTTGATTTCATTTGGTGTTATATCCTTCAAGTGGTATCAGAGCAACTGATTTCTGTTGCGTTGTAATCCGTTGTTCTTGATTTTTGGGGTTTTTCATTCGGACAAGAATAACCCCTCAAATCATGTTTGATTCGATTTTTCAAATCCATCTTGATTGAATCAATGTTTTAAAAGGGGATTCATGTTAGTTTTGATCTATCATGACTTATGTGACGTTGGTTTTCTAATTAAAATAGATTTGGGATTGATTATATGTGATTCTAGAGTACCGGTACTCATCATGAGTACCGGTACTGGTAAGGCACGAGTACCCATTAGCATGAGTACCGATACTCATGATGAGTACCGGTACATGAGGGATTCTGGTCAGGGTCACAAAGTGTCGCCAGTATTGATTAAGTACCGGTACTCATCATCAGTACCGATACATATGGCATACTGGACACACTCAATAGTGCTGCTAGTATCACTTGAGTACCGATACTCTTGATGAGTACCGGTACATGCGTGATACTGGCCGTGCATAAGGAACGGGCCAGTATCAATGAAGTACCGGTACTTATCATGAGTACTGGTACATGTGTGATACTGGACATGACTTAGTACCGGTACATAAATACCAGTATCGGTACATGTCATTCTGGTACCGATACTAAAGGTCCAGTACCGGTACTTGGTTGTTACTGTGCCAGTACTTGAATTTTGATTGGGATAAAACCACGCCGTTTGTATTGTGAACTTTTTAATCATGAATCATTGGGCATGACTATCTATAAAATTACATTATGGTAGTTGGTTTTGATGTTTTTAAAATTGATTGGTGCATTTGACAATGTACTTACCAAAGTAGTGTGTTGTTACTTGTGCTGATTTATTTATAACATCAAAATGACTGTTTTGTGTTGTTCCTGTGAGTATTAAGTAGCCCAAAGGAGATTTAATACTTGACTGAACTTCACAATACAACTAATAACAAATATGAGTTGATTATTTTTGTTTTATATGTAAGTAATGAATTGATCCAAAGATAAATTCATCAAACTTACATTTATTAAACTCTCATGTTTGGTTATTCATTTATGTCTCTTACGATATTGTTATTTATGTTTAAAGACTAAATGCTAATATTGTATGATTTTCTTTTCAAGTTTATTTATTGGAGCATGCTTTTGTCTTTTATTTTAGTAACTCCTCTGCATCTTCTATTACTACCAATTTGAACTGTAAAGACATGTCCTGTTTTTAGCCTTTTAAGATGTCTGGCGTGTCAGTCAGACGCCTGGACCCTTTCCCAGACGTCTGGAAGTTAAATTTTTGTACGCCTTCTGCGTCCTGCGTGCGGGCGACGTGCAAAACTCATTTCTCTCTTTCTCTTTCCTCCTCCCTCCCCCTGCAGAACCCTAACCCAGCCTTATAAAAGGCCACCCCCTTCCTCTCCTCTCCACTCCACCATTACCACCACACCCCCCACTCCACTGCCATGAGCAAGGGTGCGCGAGAGAGAGCGTGAGAGCGAGGTGGAGGTGGGTGCGTGAGAAGAAGGCTGAGGTTGAGAGCTTCGTGGAAGCTCATCAGAAGCTCGCACGGCCACCGCGGCACGTGCGGGAGGAGGAGGGCGATGGAGCGTCATCCTCGACCACCTGCAGCAGCTGGAGCTGCGGTGGAGCAAGGGGGGGACACGATGGAGCGTGATCTGATACTGGAATTTCTCCAATATTAGATGTCCGGAGTGTCTTCTGGATGACCGGTTGGACGTCTGGCGTCAACACCAAACGTCTGAAAGCATTTGTATTGCGAAGGTTCGTCTTCTTCGCAGTTATAGCCATGCAGGCCGCACAGCAAACGACCTGTTGGGTTAGAAATGGGGTTTGCTCTATCGTGCGCAGGAGCAGCCTTAGGAAGGTGCGCGGAATGCCTTTCCACGCACTTTCGAACGTCTGGATAGCTTATCAGACGACCAGAGGCATTTTCAGACGACCGGAGGACTGGTCAAACATCTGGAACTGTTTTCAGATGGTCACGGGGGAGTCCTGGACGTCTGAGGTTACTGCAGGAGCTTGAGGTGAGTCTCTGTGACTTTTAAGACGTCTAGACTTGTTTCCAGACGTCTGATTTGGGTCTGCAGACATGTTTTTGACTCATTTGGGGTCCGATCGGGATTTGTTTTACGCAAACGAAGTATCTGTGGTTTCCTTGTAAGTTCCTCTACGTATTAGAAACCTTTATACACTATTCTAAGCCTTCCGTTGTGATGTGTTCCTTGGCATAGGACTTCGATCTACTGCGTGTCGGGGGCTCGCAGAGGCGCCTGGGTCTGCGATTCAAGCCCCCAGTACTCTCAGATTGTCTGGTAGAGTGATCCACCCCTGTTATATTTATTAAATATGAATGCATTTATGAAAACTAATCAACTGGAAACCTAGGATGTGGCGTGAACCCTAGGATAGAGAAATAGTTGAACCAATTGTTCTGCGTAATTGTAATTGTATATATATATATATATATGAATGAGCTAAATTATTAACAACTACCTATAAATAAGTATGAGCTGCCTGTTAGAATATGAGCTGCCTGAGATAACTAAACAGTTACCTGTGATATCACTTGTTGCATGTGTTAAATTGTGAAAATACGAGCTGCCTGTGTATAACAAGAAATGAATTGTGAATAATGAAACCTAGATTGGAATAATATGGTGAATATGAGCATGAACCCTACAGGGAGTTAGGAGTAGAGCTCCTGCGATTAGATGGAAAAGGTCTGGAATGTGGACAGGAAGTGTGCTAGCCCTTGAGTACGTGGTACCAAGGAGAGCGACTATCCCCTTTTAGTGTAGAGTGGAGCTAGCCGCCCTTGGGTTGGGACCCGGGGTTAGGATTGGCCACTCTACACCGACTTCTGTTGGCCCTCACATACACGGTACCGAGCGTGAGCTACTAGTGTAGGGAGGGAGCTAGCCACCCCACGGGGCCTGGGGTTCAGCTAGCCACCATACACCGACTTGTTAGGTCCTCTAGGCAAATTGGGATAGTCAGATAAGAGTGCGCGGACTATGGAGGGGCAAGCCTCTTGTTTGGTTCTGAAGGGTTAGACCCTTGTTTTTGATAGGGCTAGGCCCTATACTGTTCTGTGCTGTACTTTGGGCGTACCCGTTAGCAGAAACGACTGATCATGTGTCAGTGCGAGGTAGCTACCCGTGCGCTTATCGCGCGTGCCGTAGTCACAGCTATGTCTGTCTGTGACTTCGGGGTGGTTGACTGGGTGTAGGACTACCACGGGGGAGTCTCCCGACCAAGAGAGCACCACGTGTACCTTCTACTCTTCGGAAAAGACTGCAATCAGGATCGTTCCCACGATGAACATGCAAGATCAAGAAAGAAATCTGAATGTTAACCAAATGGGGTGGAAAGAAATTACTTGTAAAATAAAATAACTCGAAAAGATAAATATACCTACTACTTTTACTGCTTTAGATAATATGGTTACCACTCTACTTAGCGTTCGCTAACTCTGTCTTTTCATAACACTGTTCAGGTCCAGGAGTTGAGCAATCCGAGCTACCGGCTGCAGAGGGTGCTGGACCCAGTCGAGCCCAGCCGTAATTTCAGTACTTTTTGTTGTACTCTCTTTACTGCTATAGTGAGTTTCAGACTTTTTGCTATTATTTCTTTTACTGTTGCTTTCATTCCATTTTTCCTGTCGTGGTGGTGGTATGTATTGAACTAGCAGCTTTTACTTTCCTTTACTATTTGTACGTTTTTACTGCTTAGTTACATTGCATATGTGATGTGGTTTATTTTCTTACTTTTCAGTTATTTCTTATTGGACGACTGGGTCTTGGGATTAGTCGAGGCGAGTTGGTCTCAGGTCCTGTAGGGATTCGGGAACTGGGTTGTAACATGAACTCCATTCCAGAACTAAATGGGTCTAACTTTAAGTTCTGGAAGGAGAGTGTCATGATAGTTCTAGGGTGCATGGATCTGGACCTTGCATTAAGGGTGGAATAATGTCCTCCTCTTACAGATCAAAATACTGCTGATGCCAAGAAGTACTTTGAGAGGTGGGAGCGTTCCAATCGCATGTGTCTTATGATCATGAAGCGTGCCATACTAGAAAACTTCAGGGGTGCTATCTCAGAAGAATCCAATGCTAAAGGATTTCTTGATGAGATAGAGAAGTGTTTTGCAAAGAACGAAAAGGCTGAGACAAGCAACCTTCTAGGGAAACTTGTCTCTCTCAAGTATAAAGGATCTGGGAGAATAAGGGAGCATATCATAGAGATGTCTCATTTGGCTTCGAAACTAAAGGCACTGAAACTAGAACTGTTAGAAGACCTCTTGATGCATTTAGTTTTGATATCCCTTCCTGCACAATATGGACAGTTTAAAATAAGTTATAACTGTCAAAGGGAGAAATGGTCTCTTAACGAGCTCATTTCTCATTGTGTGCAAGAAGAGAAACTTAAGCAGGATAAACTTGAAAGTACTCATTTGGTTACCAGTTCCAAAAGAAAAAGGGCAAATGATGCTGCTGCCAGCTCTTCATATAAAGGCAAGTAGAAGAAGCCTAAGGCAAGCTGTTTCTTCTGCAAAGGTGAAGTACACGTAAAGGACTGTACCAAGTATCACGCTTGACATAATAAGAAGGGTATGTATCTTTCTTTTGTTTGTTTAGAAGTTAATTTAGGTTCCATACTCTTTAGATATTTGGTGGATAGATTCAGAAACCACTATTTACATCAATATGTCCATGTAGGGTTGCCTAAATTGCCGACTGCCAAGTGAAGCCGAAAGGTTCATATATGTGGGTGACGGCAAGAAGGTGAAGGTTGAAGCTGTTGCGGTTTTAGATTGTTTTTAAGTACTGGTTATGCTTTAGATTTAAAAGAAACTTTTGTAGTACCGTCATTTAGATAGAACTTGATTTCTGTTTATCTATTGGACAAGTTAGGTTATTATTATTCTTTTGCAGATAAGCAATTTAAGCTGTTTCTTGATTCAAGTCTTATTGCAACAGGTTCTTTATCTTTGTATGACAATCTATATATGCTTCATACGTCTCCATCTGCTTTTGAAACCATGCATGCTACATCTAGTGGTACGAAAAGAAAATTAACTTGTGAGGATTTTGGAATGTTATGGTATAGGCGCTTGGGTCATATCTCCAAAGGGAGAATTGATATGCTTATTTCCACTGGAATTCTCCATTCCCTTAATTATACAGATTTTAATGTCTGTGTAGAATGTTTAAAAGGGAAACGAACAAACAAATCAGGTGTTGGTGCCATAAGAGCTATAGACATCTTAGAACTAATACATAGAAATATCTGTGGGTCATTCCCATGGCTTCTTGGAATGGTCAACAATATTTTATTACGTTCATAGATGATTTCTCTAGATATGGATACCTATATCTGATTAATGAAAAATCAGTCTTTAGACGCTTTCAAATCTTATAAGGCCGAAGTTGAGAATCAACTTGGGAAAATGATTAAAGCTGTCAGATCTGACCGCGGGGGTGAATTATATGGTAGATATGATGAATCAGGAGAACAGCGTCAAGGACCATTTGCTTTATTCCTAGACGAATGTGGAATTGTACCTCAATACACCATTCCAGGGACACCTAGCATGAATGGTGTTGTAGAATGGCACAATAGGACTCTTAAGGATATGGTGAGAAGCATGATCAGACATACTTCTTTGCCAGAGTCCCTCTAGGGAGAAGTATTGAAGACAGCAGCGTACATCTTAAATAGAGTACCATCAAAGGCGGTACCAAAAATCCCATATGAAATGTGAACTGGTAATTTGCCAAGCCTTAGGCACTTTCATATTTGGGGATGTCCAGCTGAGGCTAGGCCTTATAAGCCTAAAGAAAGAAAATTAGACTCCAGAATGGTTAACTGCTATTTTGTTGGATACTTGGAAAGGTCTAAAGGATATAAGTTCTTTGTCCCTGAGACTGGCTTATTTTTTGAAACGAGAAATGCCCATTTCTTCGAGGATATTGGTTTAGGTGGAGGTAATAGACACATTACTTTTCAGGAACCTAACCCTATTCCTATGGATATTACTAAAAAGGGTCAAGTTGTCATTCCTGATGTCGTTCCAACGATAGAAAGGGATGAAAGTAATGATGAAAGTCTCCCTATGGATCAAACTCATTATCCTCAAAATGTTCAACAAGCACCCCTTAGGCGGTTTACTAGGGAAAGGAGAAGTGAATTCTCCACTGACTATGTTGTATTTCTCCAGGAACTAGAGGCATACCAAATGGATACGGATCCCATTTCGGTCACTCATGCCATGAGGAGTTTAAATTCCCAAGAATGGACCAATGCCATGAATGAGGAAATGAAATCAATGAGTGACAATGACGTTTGAGAACTTGTCCCATTGCCTGATGGTGTAAAACCCATTGGTTGTCAATGGATTTTTAAAGCCAAGAGGGATTCTAAAGGTGTTAAACCCGGTTCCCGAATCCCTACAGGACACGAGACCGGACCGACTCGACTGATCCCAAGACCTAGTTGTCCAACAAGAAAGTAATAAAAAAGTAGGAAAGTAAACCACATTCACTATGCTAAGTAACTAACAGTAACAAAAGTACAGCAGTAAAGAAGTAAAACTACTACAGTACACACCACCACAGCAGTAGAAAAGTAAACGGGTACAGGGATATAATGTGCAGAACGAAAGAGTACGGAATATAAAGGTACAAGAAGCTACTCACTACTACAACGAGTACAAAAAGAGCTACAACTACTGGACTCTACTAGGCCTAGCACTCTCTGCAGCCGTAGGCTCTAGCTACTCAACACCTGGACATGAAAAGGGTTATGTGTACACGAAGTCAGCGAACGCTGAGTAGAGTGGCAACCAACTAACTAAAGCAGTAAAGGTGGACAGGTAGCTGTTGTTTTTCAATTTCTTTCTTTCTTTAACTAATTATTCTTTTTTTCACCACTTGATTTATTTATCAGGTCTCTTTCCTGATCTCGAATGT
The DNA here is from genome assembly GCA_037157565.1 of Thalassia testudinum. Lineage (NCBI taxonomy): Eukaryota > Viridiplantae > Streptophyta > Magnoliopsida > Alismatales > Hydrocharitaceae > Thalassia > Thalassia testudinum. Next base: position 51,880,944 of record JAZHRO010000077.1, on the reverse strand, counting down.
TCCTCGTGGAAACGATCTTGATTGCAGTCTTTTCCGAAGAGTAGAAGGCACACGTGGTGCTCTCCTGGTAGGGAGAGTCCCCCGTTGTTACGACCCGATTCCCGAATCCCTACGAGACACGAGAATCGAACCGACTCGACTAATCCCAAGACCCAGTCGTCTAACGAGAAAGTAACCAAAAGAGCAGTAAAATAAACCACATTCACCATGCATATAACTAGCAGTAACAAAATACAGCAGTAAAGAAAAGAACTACTACACTATACACCACCACAACAGTAAAGAAATAAACATGTACATAAACATGATACTTACAACAAAAGAGTACAGGGGTAACAGAAACTACTCACTGCAACAGAAGGAAAAGTACAGTGGGTACTACACAAGTAACACTACTGGGCTCTACTAGGCCCAGCACCCTCTGCAGCCGCCGACTCTGGCTGCTCAACACCTGGTCCTGAAAAGGTAACAAAGGTGACACGTCAACGAAACGCTAAGTAGAGTGGCAACCAAAAGCTAAGAAAAATAGTAAGGTAGACAGTAGCTAGTATATTTTTAATTTCTTTCTTTAATTTTTCCACTTATTCATTACTGAATTATTTCTCAGATCTTTCTCTTGATCTTGAATGTTCCTCGTGGGAACGATCTTGATTGCAGTCTTTTCCGGAAAGTAGAAGTAACACGTGGTGCTCTCCTGGCCGGGAGAGTCCCCCGTGGTGGTCCTACCCTCAGTCAACCACCCCAAGGTCGCTGACAGACGTAACGGTAACTACGACACGCGCGATAAACGCACGGGTAGCTACCTCGCACTGGCACGCGGTCAGTCGTTTCCGTTAACGGGTGCGCCCCAAAGTACAGCACGGAACCAGTATAGGGTAGAACCCTCTCGATAACAGGGGTCCAGCCCCTCCACAGTAACCAAACAGGGGTCTTGCCCCTCCACAATCCGCGCACCCTCGCCTGACTACCCTGGTTTGCCCAGTGGGCCCAACAAGTCGGTGTAGGAGGGCTAGCAAAACCCTGGGGCCCGTGGGGTAGCTAGTGCTCTCCCTACACTAGTAGCTCTCCTCGGTACTGTGTACACGAGGGCCAAAGGTCGATGCAAAGTGGCCAGACCTAACCCTGGGTCCCTGGGGCGGCTAGCTCCACTCTGCACTAAACAGGGGGACAGTCGCTTTCCTTGGTACTCCGTACTCAAGGGCTAGCTCACATTCCCAATTCTATTCCATTCACTTCCCAGGAGTTCTACTCCTAATTCCCCGTAGGGTTCGTGCTCTTTCACCTCAGCCAATTTAGGTTTCATCATTTCAGCTTTATATTTATATAGCCCATGTTCCCAACCGTAATTATTCATTCATAATCAGGCAGCTGTTAACCAATTACAGCCAGTTATCGTTTGCTTTCTACTTTTCCAAGACTGCATTGTATATGTATTCAAGCTAGTTTTCCAGTCCTAGGATTCATGCCATACCCTATGATCTATCATTCAATCTAGTTTTCCAGTCCTATGATTTATGCAATACCCTAGGATCTATCATTCAATCTAGTTTTTCAATCTTAAAATTCATGCAATACCCTAAGCTCTATTAATTATTTCACAAGTGCATAATTTTTGATAAATAATTGAAAGGGCCACTCTACCCGCAAAATCGGGAGTACTGGGGGCGTGATCGGCAAGCCCACGCGTCACCGCAACCCCCAGAGCCACAACGGAACGGGGTCCTAACACAAGGATCAATTACAAGAAGCTACTCAGAACAGTATACAATTACTGTAAACAGGTAGAGGAACTAAATCTTAAAAGAACGAGACTTGAAACGTGAAAAATGGACTCCGAACGGACCCTAAACCGATCAAAAACGACAAGTCTACCCAAAATCAGACGTCTGGAACCTCTTCCAGACGTCTTAAATGATAGCTCAGGTCATACCTTGATCTGCGCGGTCCTTCAGACGTCCAGAAGCCCACTGAACTGTCTGGACTTAGCTTCCAGACGTCCAACTATTACTCTGGACGTCTGGAGACCCTCTCCGTCGTCTGGTGCTGTGCCCAGATGTCCAATCTGTGCGGGATGACGTGCCCTTATGCCTTCCCGAACGGGTCCTGCACACACGCACGACTGGCCTCATCACGAAACGATGCAAAAGCATTCGGCAGAACGGCTGCATGGCCATACACGCGAAAGAAGAAGAAGGTAAAAATAACGTACCTTTCAGACGTCTGGACGTTCCTCCAGAAGTCTCCTGCGTCGTCTAGACGTATGTCCAGACGTCTGATTCTGGGAAACTTTCCCAGAATCAGGACCTCCTCTCCCTCCGCCCACAACGTACGGCCGTGCCGCGCTGCGCCTGCCTGCTGCCTGCTGCCTGAGCTTCAGCAGCTCCTCCTCAGCACCACGTGCCTGCTGTGCAACCGTCGGCCGGCCGTGGCTACTCCGACGAGCTCACAATCTCGCGATCGAGCTCTCTCTCCCTCTCACAGTAGCCCCTCCTCCCACGCACTCACAGCAGCTGCTGTGGCTGCCCTCTCCCGCTTACGCTCTCGCTGACAGGAAGAAGAAGAAGAAGGCGGTGGAGTGAGGGAGAGGGGAGGGGTATTGGAAGGCTGCCGAGGGGAGAGAGAGAAAAAGCTGCATCTGCATGGAGGAAGGAAAGAGAAGGAGGGCGGCGAGTTTAGTTTGCGTGCGCATGCAAGCAGACGCGAACCCGTACGCCGAAAAAATTTAATTCCAGATGTTTGGGAAGGCTTCCAGACGTCTAGACCACTTCCCAAACGTCTTAAACGACGTTTGATGTGTTGGTGCTAGAGCACCAGATCATTTGTTTTGATGATAACAAAACACGTGTTATTTAACATTTGCACTTGGAGTCTTAGATTTCAGGTCAATTGCAAATGTAGACGTGTTTAGACGGAATTCGAGCTCGCATCCAGGACGGATTGGAGGAGCTTGATGGAGAACAGAGGAGATTCGCGAGGAGCGCTAGATTGAAGATGGAAGGACAAGAAGAATAGGATAGAATTTTGTTTAATCCTTTCATGTACTTTTATCTTTATTTTGCTTACTCTTTTTATTTCCTTAGAACATTATGTTAAAGAGCCTCAAAGTACCCTAACAGTAGTCCTAGGAACACCTGCACAACCCTAGGATACTTAGGTTTTCTGTAGAATACTTAGAAAACCAATATAGGGTTCAAACAGAGTTTCCAGACGTCTAATTCCAAAATCATACGTCTGATAAAGTGTTTTAAGACGTCTGACTGTTGATTCAAACGTCTGATAACATTTAGGCTGGACAAGTTAGTTCTGTCTGATGAAATCAGACGTCCAGACCTTAGACCAGACGTCTTAGGAGACGTCTGATGACTTTGCCAGACGTCCAATTAGTGGACCGTTGGTTGTCTTAGAATACACTCAAGGATATGACCGTTAGAGCCTTATAAGACGTCCTTAAGCCCTTCCAGACATCTTATAATTGATCGTTTTGCCTCGACTGACCCGAAAATCTCTTCTCAGAGATTTTCTAGCCATTGCAAATCCATTCCCACGAAAAAGTAGGTTTCCAGACGTCCAGACATAGTGCCAGACGTCCTGTATGTCGTCTGATGGACTTGCGCTAGAACCCTATTTAGATCTGATCCAAGTCAGGAAGACACCCGCCCAAAATCATATGTCTGACCTTGAAATCAGACGTCTTAAAGTGGTCTTCCAGACGTCTAATGCCAGAATCAGACGTCTGATAAGCCTGTCAGTGCAATGATTATTCTTGATTTCGGGCTGATTCTCTTGGGCTTTGTACCCAACGGCTATGGAACCTTTCCTAAGCCTTCCAAAGCCTTCCTAAGGCCTCTATAAATAGAGGGGAACCTTTGCAACACAAAAACACACCTAAGGAACATACTTTCTACCATTTTGTGTCTCTCTTGCTCTCTAAGCTCTAGTTCTACATCTTGAGAGCATCAAGCTTTGCGCACCCGCTCTCCCGCCGTAGTTCACGAGAGTGATGTAGCGCCGTCATATTGTTCACGCATCCGCGTCGCCGACGCACTCCTTTCAAAGGGGAGTTTCCTAATTCCTATAGAAGCTTATGTTTAAAATTACTTTGTTGGCTCTATATGATTACTTGTTTATTTTATCTTTGTTATTTGGTTGGGTATTCGCTTTGCAAATTCCCGTCTCCTTCGAGGGACAAAATCCTTCTCATGAAGAGAAGGGGTTAAGGAACGCTACCCTCGCACTTGTAGCGTGGTTGTATTTGAGGTTGAATCACCCTCGTTTAAAGTGATTCGCTTAGTGGATTTTGATCAACTTGGTTGATCGGAAAATCCTAACTCGAGAGGGTTAGGTGGTGGTTTTCACCCGGTTTAGGTTTCCACCTAAAAATACTTGTGTACTTGTGTGATTGTCTAATTTGTGAGATTGTTTATATTTATTTCCGCAATTATTACGTCACCCCCTTCTGGTAGGGAAACTTCATGATGCCCTGGTTATAACACCCGTGGTGATCCTACACCCAGTCAACCACCCCAAGGTCACGGACAGACGTAACGATGACTACGGTACGCTCGATAAGCGCACGGGTAGCTACCCCGCACTGGCATGCGGTCAGTCGTTTCCGTTAGCGGGTACGCCCGAAGCACAGCACAGAACCAGTATAGGGCATAGCCCTCTCAGTAACAGGGGTCTAGCCCCTAAGAACCAAACATGGGTCTCGCCCCTCCACAGTTCGCACACCCTCACCTGACTACCCTGGTTTGCCCAGTGGGCCTAACAAGTCGGTGTAGGGTGGCTAGCTGAACCCCGGGCCCCGTGGGGTGGCTAGCTCTCTCCCTACACTAGTAGCTCTCCCCGGTACAGTGTACATGAGGGTCAAGAAGTCGGTACAGAGAGGTCATTCCTAACCCCGAGTCCTAACCCAAGGGTGGCTAGCTCCGCTCTGCACTAAACAGGGGGACAGTCGCTTTCCTTGGTACTCCGTCCTCATGGGCCAGCTCACTTCCCCACTCACATTTCCAGTTTCATTCCAATTATTTCCAGGAGCTCTACTCCTAATTCCCCGTAGGGTTCATGCTCATATTCCTCAGGCCATTCCATACCAGGTTTCATCATTTCTATTTCCATTCTCAGGTTATACACATGCAAATTGTAATTCTATTGTTCACATTCTCATATTCAGGTTATTCATAGGTAGCTCATGTTTCCAACATTCACCTTTCCATTTCCAATCCATATACAGTTCATATTATATTATTTCACATGTGCGACAGGAAAGTTACATACAACAGTTATTTAGCACAAACACTACATATTCCGCAGGCAACTGTTATTCATTTACAGGCAATTGTTATCATTCTATCTACTCATTCAAGACTGCAATTCATTCATTTAATACAGACAGTCTAATATTTCTAGTCCTAGGATTCATACCAATCCTTGGTTCTAATCATTCATTCCACACATGCATTTACGTTGTAATTAATTTAAGGGAAAGCCACTCTACCAGTAAACCCACGAGTAGTGGGGGCTTGAACGGCAGGCTTACGTGCCTCAGCAAGCCCCGAACCCACAATGGAAACAAGTCCTATCACAAGGATCAATCACAAGAGAATACTCATAACGGTATAGAAAGCCTTCTAACAAGTAGAGGAATTCATACGGAAAACATCGGTATCTTAATTGCGGAAATCGAACCTCAAGCGGACCCTAAACGGGTTAAAAACAGTGATTCTGACTCAAATTAGACATCTGGAACACCTTCCATACGTCTTAAAAGAGTCCAGAGCCATACCTCAAGTCCTGCGCTACTCTTCAGACATCCAGGAACTCCGCTGGATCGTCTGGACCCAGTTCCAGATGTCCGACCACCTCGCCGGACGTCTGGAAATGCTTCCCGTCGTCTAATGCCTCTCCCAGACATCCGAAGTGCGTGGGAGGACGTGTCCCACGCCTTCTCAAAGCAATTCCTACGCAAATCAACCAAAATCTTCTCAAATCAACACGAAACAGCGCCTCAGCGGAACGGCTTGTATGGCCGTATCCGCAAAGAAGACGTACCTTCACAAAGCCTACCTCTCAGTCATCTGGAACCTCCTCCATATGTCGGCTACGTTGTCTGGACATCGCTCCAAACGTCTGATTCTGGGAAAAACCCAAAACCAGAACCTGCTTCTGCCCTCTTACGCCGCGCGTGGTTGCACTGCGCCCCCTCACCTGCTGCTCCAGCTGTAGCATTGTTAGGGAGGGCCTCCCTGACGCACTCCTCTACCTTGCGCACGCGTCGACCGACCGTGAGCTCACCGGCGAGCTCCCACGCAAGCTCGCAAGCTTGGTCTCCTCTCTTCCTCATGCTGCTCCTCTCCTCTCACGCCGCTCCTTCTCTCCGCCAGTCTCGCTCGCTGCTCTCGCTGGAGGAAGGAGGAAAGTGGCTGGAAGTGGGGGTGGTGTGAGGGAGAGGAGGGGGCTTATATAAGGGTGTGGGGTTAGGGTTTTCGTCTGGCGGAAGGAGAGAGAAGAAGAAGGAATGAGGGAAGTGTATTGTCTGCGCGCAGCACGCGTGCAAACGCGAGCTCGTACTCAAAATTTTCGATTTTCAGACGTCTGGGAAGGTGCCCAGACATCTTAAAAGGCTCAAACAGCACGAGTCTTAACAAAAGGCAATATTGATAAGTATAAGGCTCGTCTTGTTGCAAAAGGCTTCACTCAAAAGGAAGGCATTGATTTCAAAGAGACATTACCTCTTGTTTCTTCAAAAGACTCCTTTAGAACCATTATGGCTTTGGTGGCTCATTTTGACTTAGAGCTACAACAAATGGATGTGAAAATGGCATTTCTTAATGGTGACATTGATAAAACGATATATATGGTGCAACCAGAATGCTTTGCCTTAGGTGATGCAAAGCAAATGGTTTGCAAATTAAAGAAAGCCATTTATAGTCTAAAACAGGCTTCACGTCAGTGATATTATAAATTTCATCAGATAGTGGTCTCATTTGGTTTTGAGACAAATTCAGTTGATGAATGTATATACCATAAATTTGATAAAGGCAAATATGTTTTCCTAATTTTATATATCGATGACATATTACTTCGCTTTAATGATAATGGTTTACTATTTGAAACCAAGAGATTTCTTTCAAACAAATTTGAAATGAAAGATCTTGGTGAAGCTTCTTTTGTATTAGAAATCCAGATACACCAAGATCGCTCTCTGGGTATCCTTGGATTGTCATAGAACAACTACATTGAAACCATTCTAAAGAGATTTGGCATGGAAAACTATAAGGTAGGAGACACCCTTGTTGCTAAAGGGGATAAATTCTCCCTTAATCAGTGCCCTAAGAATCAGGTTGAAGCTATGGAAATGGAGTGTATTCCCTATGCATCGGTAGTGGGAAGTTTAATGTATGCACAAGTCTGCACGCGGCCAGATATTACATACATTGTTGGCATGTTAGGCAGATACTTAAGTAATCCTAAACCCGATCATTAGAAGGCAGCTAAACGGGTTATGAGATATCTTTAGAAAACAAAGGACTTCATGCTCACGTATAAGAGATCTGATACTCTTAAGGTCCTCGGGTATTCGGACTTCGATTTTACGGGTTGTCAGAATAGCCAAAGGCCTACTTCGGCCTATATTTTTTTGCTTGCAGGAGGAGCTATTTCGTAGAGGAGTGCTAAGCAAACGATGATAACCACCTCTACCATGGAAGCAGAATTCATAGCATGTTTTGAGGCCTCGAATCAGGGAATATGGCTTAAGAATTTTGTCACAGCTTTACCCGTTTTGGGTAGTGTTCAAAAACCACTACGAATTTATTGTGATAATAATTCCGCAGTGTTGTATTCGAACAACAACAGAAGTTTGTCGATGTCAAAGTATATTGATATTAAGTTTCTGACAGTTAAAGAAAGATTTCAAAGTGGTCAAGTATCCATAGAACACATTGGAACTCACTCCATGGTGGCTGACCTGCTCACTAAGGGGCTAACGCCTAAAGCCTTTCACGAGCATGTAACCCGAATGGGTGTTGTATCTTTTATATGATACTGCAGTTCAGTAGGAGTTTGTTTCATTCAGGTGTTCATTATGTGTGGACATATTCTTTTATTTGCGCAAAAAAGTTATGTTTATTTTGAACTCGATCTATTCTGCATTTGTGATCTCTTATAATCAGGTTGGACCAATTGAAAGATAGGCATGTATGGATCATTCGACATGCAATTTTTCATGCTATGTACTCATATTTGATCTATGTCATTATTTGTGTTGCTGTATGTGATCATTGAGGGGTTTTGTCAAATTTAAAGTGACGAAGACCGCATTGGTCCTATAACTAACACAGTATGAACGAGATTGGTGGTAATGTGTTTTATATGTATATGATATACAGTTTGAGTTCATACAGTCTAAATTAATGTAAGTTTGTGCGAATAATATATGTTGCTCAAGTGAGAGATTGTTAGAATAATTAGTTGGTATACATATATTATTATAAGGGGACTTACATTAATATATATCATATACATGTATATTCGTAAACATACCCAATATGTGATCTAATAAGAATTGGGTAAATTTCACTTCCAATAATATGGGGTTAATTGCATAGAAATCCTCTAGGGAATTGCAGTTTGTTGATGGGTAAAATCGTCAATTCCGAAATATAGTGGTTGTGGTCCCCGGCGATATGCGAGTAATAGGTGGTTTTGTTTTCCCATACCCCATCGTGGGAAATATAAGGACCTTAGGTGAAAACCGAAGGAGTACATATAAGAACATAACGTTCCCTTTCTCTTCCGCGCTCATTCTCTCTGAATCCCTGGAAGTACCATCGCCAAAATTCCGTCGAGATTCTCAATGGGAATAGAATGATTCACATCACTTTCTTCTTCGTAAGATCAAGCGATGGATTCAAGTATCTATCTAAACTCTTTTTATTTTTAAATTATCAATGCATATGAAAAATAAGAGATTCTTAAAATTTACGAAACCTCACAGATATTTTATTTGTATATTAATTTAATTTCATTTAATATTAAATCCTTCAATTTTTTCATAAGCAAAAGCTCCACAGAATTCACTGCTAAGGGTAAACCATGGACAATAACATGAAGAAGGTTGGCAATGCCCCCATCGACCAGCCAATCCCACGTTATTACAGGCCACCGCTAGCTCATGTGCAACCGAAACAAAACAATGATGCACGTGATACACATTAATGCTAGGACCATCTGTAAGCAAGACCTGGCCGTCACCGATGCGATCCTCGTTACTTTTATGTTTGAATATTCTTGTGCAATGTTTGGCTCGAAATAAATCAAATGGTGGCTATTGTCGGAGGGAGCGAGCAAAAAGTACTCGTTGAAAGTCACTCACATTTAAAATCCGTTAAACGAGAGGTTAGTCTTTTTTAACTTGAGAAGTTGGTCTCTACGGTGAAAATACATGTCAAGGATACTTAATATTGATTTTGCTCACACGAGAGGAATATTAGTAAAGTAGATATTCACTTCGTAAGGTTTTTATATCCAAATCTTATTCATAAAAAATTAATGTTAACATAAATTTAAGTAAATATTATAAATATTAATACTATAATTTAACATCAATTTAAATAAATAGATTTGTATTAGTATAACTCTTCGTGTAAATAAAATTGATGATTAACATTAATTTTATATTTCTTAATATTAAGTTTCTAACCTTCCAAATATGTTAACCCTTAGGACTAGTTTAATTAGTGAATTGGAAAAGTAGCGTTAAGAAATGTAAAACTAATGTTAACCCTCGATTGTACTTACTAGAAAGGTGGTGTTAACATCGGTTTATATTTACTTGAATTGGTGTTAAACTGTAATGTTAACTCTCGTGGTGTTTACTTGTTAATGGTATTACGAAAGGGGAGGGTGACCGATGTCAAAAAGAGAGGGTTGCGTGTGACTTTAACATGAATTTAACTAACAGCAGTGGCAATCGGTATTAGGCAAACCAATGTTAAGAGAAAAAAAATAGTGTTAAGCAAAGGAGGACTAAGTAGTGAAGTAAAGGAATATTAATCCCAAATAAACTAATCCTTAATTTTTCAAGCTCGCAAGATGTAATCCATCTTGAAAAATACTACTACCATCAAATTTCTAGTGAGGCTCTAACGACACCCATTTCCTTTCTTGGTTTTGAAAGGGAAACTTCCATTAAGATAACGAAAATGACATACAGGATGCAACTCTATAAGGTGAGGGGGGCCCCTCTGAGAGGGGGAAAGATAATGCCCACAGAAGAGGCGGGAACTTCAAAATAATTATCAGGAAATAATATAAAAAGGAAAGAAAACATAAAGAAGTGTTCGATACATCAAATTCAATGCAGGAGGACTTGCACCACGCACTTTGTACGACGAAGTGCCACTAATGTCGTAGACATACCACGCTAACAGGGGAAAGGGTCGAATTAAAGCCGACCAACTGCCTGGTCATAATGTACATGGCTTCAACATGGTCCAAACTTCAGTAATAGACCACTAACACCCTCAAAGATCTAAGCCCCCAGACACCCGCTAAAGATGCTTTAACCATAATCACAGCAGGTACAACAACTACCAACATGCGTAATAAAACAGAAGGCACCGATAGCCCCCTACAAGGGCGTCCTTGACAACAGTCATGTCGCACCAGCGAGTAGAGGAAAACGACGCTTGCCAACAGCTGTAAAGACCAATTATGTCTTGAGCCTTTTAAGACGTATGAATTGTCGGTCAGACATCTGGTTAGAAGTTTGGAACCCTTCCCAAACGTCTGGGAATTGAAATTTTTGTGCAAGCCTTCACGTCTGCGCGCGAGCGACGGGCAGACAGTACTCTCTTTTTCTTCCCTTCTTCTCTCTCCCTCCTCATACGAACCTTAACGCACTCTTTATAAGCCCTCTTCTCCTCTCTCGTCCTCCCCACTCCACCACCAGCCACCTTCTTCTCTTCCTCTCCACCCTAGCGAGAGGAGCTAGCGATAGAGTGGCGACGAGGAGGAGCGGTGTGAGGAGAGGAGCGTGAGCTCGCGAGCTCGTGTGGGAGCTCACTGGAGGGCGCACGACTGGAGCGGCGCATGCGGTAGGAGTGCATCGGGGAAGTCATCCCCAACACTGTTGCAGCTGGAGCAGCAGGCGAGCAGCGGCTGCGCGAGCGAGCAGGAGTAGGTTCTAGTTCTGGGTTTTTCCCAGAATCAGATGTCTGGAGTGACGTCCAGACGACGTAGCGGACGTCTGGAGGCAACTCCAGACGTCTGAGGTCAGATCTTCGCGAAGGTACGTTCCCTTTGCAGATACGGCATGCAGGCCGCTCTGCAGCTACGCTTTGCGTGGCTAATTTGAGAAGATTTTGCTGTCGCGTGCAGGGATTGCTTCAGGAAGGCGCGGGACACGCCCTCCCACACGTTTCAGACGTCTGGGCAGTTTACCAAATGGCTGGAAGCACTCCCAGATGTCCGAAGAGGAGGTTGGACGTTTGGAGCTGGGTCCAGACGGTCCAGAAGATGTCTTGGACGTCTGGGATCGACGCAGAGCCTGAGGTGCATTTCTGGACACTTTTAAGACGTCTGGACATTGTGCCAGACATCTGATTTGAGTCAGTAACCTTATTTTTGACCCGTTTAGGGTCCGTTTGAGGTCCGTTTTACGCAAACAAGATACCGGTATTTTCCTTGTGAGTTCCTCTACTTGTTAGAAGGCTTTCTATGATGTTCTGAATGTTCCATTGTGATTGTTCCTTGTTATAGGACTTCGTTTCGTTGCGGGTTCGGGGCTTGCTGAGGCACGTGAGCCTGCTGTTCGAGCCCCAAGTACTCTTGGGTTGTTTGGTAGAGTGGCTTCCCCTAATTTAATTATAAACCTGAATGCATGTGTGGAATGAATGATTAGAACTTAGGATATGGCATGAATCCTAAGACGAGAAATACTTGAAATGTCTGTATGCGTGATTGAATTGCAGTCTTGAATGAGTAGATAGAAATATTAAAAAATGCATGTTAATAAACCAGAGCTGCCTGTGAAATATGAAATTACTTGTGTTAGTTAAATAGTTACATGTGACCTTACCTGTTGTATACATTAAATGATTAAATATGAGCTGCATGTGTATAACCTGAGAATGGAAATGTGAATGATAGAAATACGAGCTGCATGTGTATAGCCTGAGAATGGAAATGTGAATGATAGAAATACAAGCTGCATGTGCATAACCTAAGAATGGAAATGTGAATGATGAAACCTGGTATGGAATGGCATGAGGAATATGAGTATGAACCCTATGGGGAATTAGGAGTAGAGCTCTTAGAAATAAATGGAATGGTTATGGAAATGTGAGTGGGGAAGTGTGCTGGCCCTTTAGTATGGAGTACCAAGGAGAGCGACTGTCCCTTGTTTAGTGTAGAGCGGAGCTAGCCGCCCTTGGGTTGGGACCCAGGGTTAGGATTGGCCACTCTGCACCAACTTCTTGGCTCTCGCGTACACTGTACCGGGGAGAGCTACTAGTGTAGGGAGAGAGCTAGCTACCCCACGGGACCCGGGGTTCAGCTAGGCACCCTACACTGACTTGTTAGGCCCACTGGGCAAACCAGGGTAGTCAGGCGAGGGTGCGTGGACTGTAGAGGGGCGAGACCCTTATTTGGTTCTTAAGGGTTAGACCTCTGTTACTGAGAGGGCGAGGGCCTATACTATTCCGTGCTGTACTTTGGGCGCACCCGTTAGTGGAAACGACTGACTGCGTGCAGGGTAGCTACCCGTGCGCTTATCGCGCGTGCCGTAGTCACCGTTACGTCTGTCCATGACCTTGGGGTAGTTGACTGGGTGTAGGATCACCACAAGGGACTCTGTAACGACCCGGTTCCCGAGTCCCTACGAGACATGAGAACCAGACCGACTCAACTAATCCCAAGACCTAGTCGTCCAACGAGGAAGTAACCAAAAGAGCAGTAAAATAAACCACATTCAGCATGAATATAACTAACAGTAAGAAAGTACAGCAGTAAGGAAAGAAACTACCATAGTATGTACCACCACAACAGTAGAACAACATTCATAATATAATTTGAACTGCAGGTAAAGAAAGTACAGCGGAAACAAGAACTACTCACTACAACGTAACAAAAAGAGGTACAAGAGACAGTGGTAACTCTACTGGACCCTACTCGGCCCAGCGTCCTCTGCAGCCGCTGACCCTGGCTGCTCAACACCTGGTCCTGAAAAGGGTAACGAGTGTAACACGTCAGCAAAACGCTGATTAGAGTGGCAACTAAACTAAAGATAACAGTAGAGTGTACAGTAGCTGTTATGTTCGATTACTTTCTTTATTCACATCTTTCAATTGTCTCACTATTTCATTTATTCCTCAGATCTTTTTCTTGATCTCGAATGTTACTCTTGGGAACGATCTTGATTGCAGTCTTTTCCAAAAAGTAGAAGTAGCACGTGGTGCTCTCCTGGCCGGTAGAGTACCCCGTGGTGATCCTACCCTCAGTCAACCACCCCAAGGTCACTGACAGACGTAACGGTGACTACGGCACGCGCGATAAAAGCACAAGTAGCTAACCCGTACTGGCACGCGGTCAGTCGTTTCCGTTAACGGGTGCACCCAAAGCACAGCACGGAACCAGTCCAGGGCAGAGCCCTCTCAGTAACAGGGGTCCAACCCCTCCAAAGTAACCAAACCAGGGCCTTGCCCCTCCACAGTCCGCGCACCCTCGCCTGACTACCCTGGTTTGCCCCAGCGGGCCTAACAAGTCGGTGTGGGAGGCTAGCAGAACCCCGGGGCCCGTGGGGTAGCTAGTACCTCCCTACACTAGTAGCTCTCCTCGGTACTACGTACGCGAGGGCCAGCAAGTCAGTACAGAGTGGCCAGTCCTAACCCCGGGTCCCTGGGGCGGCTGGCTCCGCTCTGCACTAAACAGGGGGACAGTCGCTCTCCTTGGTACTCTGTACTCAAGGGCCAGCTCACTTCCCCAAAACTATTCCATTCACTTTCCAGGAGTTCTACTCCTACTTCCCCGTAGGGTTCCATCCTTTTTACTCAAACATCCAGGTTTCACTTTCCAGTTTCACATTCTTACAATCCATGTTCTCAACCACGTTATTTATTCACAACAGGCAGCTGTTAATTCAAATTACAGGCAGCTTTATACCTCTTTCCATTTTCCAAGACTGCAGTATTATACATTCCACTAGTTTTCCCATCCTAGGATTCAAGCCATATCCTAAGATCTATCATACAATCTAGTTTTCCAGCCCTAAGATTCATGCAACACCTAGGAGCTATCATTCCATCTATTTCTCATTCCTAAGATTCATGCAATGTCCTAGGTTCTATTTATGGTTCCATAATTTAATAGATTTTATTGATAACTTAAAGCCACTCTACCAGGTACAACGGAAGTAATGGGGGCGTGATCGGGAATCCCGCGTGCCTCCGCGACCCCCGAGACTACAATGGAACGGGGTCCTATCACAAGGATCAAACACAAGGAGTATCTCAAAACAGTGTATAGCTACTGTAGACGGATAGAGGAATTAATTCTGAAAAGAATGCAACTCGAATCGTGGAAAACGGAACCCGAACGGGCCCTAAACAGGTCAAAAATGACGACACTGTGCAAAATCAGACGTCTGGAACTTCTTCCAGACGTCTTAAAAAGTGGATCAGAGAATTACCTTGTTCAGCGTGGTTTCCCAGACGTCCAGAAGTCTGCGGGGACGTCTGGCCTAGCTCCCAGACGTCCGATGGTCACCCCGGACGTCTGGAGGTCGCTTCTGCCGTCTGGTACTACTGCCAGACGTCTGATTCGCGATGGATGGCGAATCACCGAGCCTGCGCACACCCATCTCCCTCCCTCAGTACGGTCAGTCGACAGGAAGGAAGAAGGAGACGGAAAACTCACCTTTCAGACGTCTGGATGGTCTTCCAGACGTCGCCCTCGCCGTCTGGCTATCAACCCAGACGTCTGATTCCAGAAATTTTTCCAGAATCAGGGCGCCACTCGGCCTCCGCTCGCGACGCCGCCCGCGTCGCACCTTGCGCGCCTGCTGCTCAGACCGCAGTAGTCCCCCCTCCGCATCGCTCCGCGCCCCCTGCACCCTCCGCCGGTCGGCCCTAGCAGCCCCGGCGAGCTCGCCCTCACGGCAAAGCTCCGCTCTCGCACACAGCACCTCCTCCGCGCTCACTGCGGCCGCCGCTGCCGCCCTCGCGCTTGCACTCACGCTCACTGGCTGAAGGAGAAGAGGGAGGAGACGGTGGTGACGGAAGTGAGGGGAGGCGTGGCCTTTTAAGGCCGTGCGAGGAGGAGAGAGGGCGCGGCAGGGCGTCTGCAGCTGCAGGGAATAAACGAATATGCGGGTCTGCGCGCTTAGGCGCGCAGACGACCAGCACGTGTGGAAGATAACGGATTTCCAGATGTCTGCAAACGATCCCAGACGTCTGGTCCGACGTCTGGGCCACGCGTTCGTTACAGACTCTCTCGGCCAGGAGAGCACCATGTGTGCCTTATACTCTTCGGAAAAGATTGCAATCAAGATCGTTCCCACGAGGGACATATGAGATCAAGAAAGAGATTTGAAACTATATAAACCAATGGGTGAAAAGGAATAACTTGTAAATTAAAGAAATGGAATAGCTAGTTTACCTGTTAGCTTTACTGCTTTAGTTAGTTGGTTGCCACTCTACTCAGCGTTTGCTAACTCTGTGTTACTCGTAACCCTTTTCAGGTCCAGGTGTTGAGCAGCCCGAGTCTCCGGCTGCAGAGGGTGCTGGGCCCAATAGAGCCCAGTAGCAGTAGCTTTCTATTGTAGTACTTTCTGCTATAGTGAGTTCAGACTCTTGTACCTTTACTTTTCTATACCTTATTACTGTTTTACTGTTGTGGTAGTGATATATACTGTAGCAGCATTTACTTTCTTTACTGTTGTACTCTTTTACTCTTAGTTGCTTAGTATAGTGAATGTAGTTTACTTTCCTACTTTTTGGTTTTTTCTCGTTGGATGATTGGGACTTGGGATTAGTCGAGTCGAGTCATTCTCGGGTCCTGTAGGGATTCGGGAACCGGGTCGTAACAAGATGGTATTAAAGCAAGGTCGTCCCGAGAAATGAACCTACTAGCTTGAGAATAACCAATTCACATGCATGTAACTAGAGTAACCACCACAACGTACCTTTTGACATCTGTTCTAAGGTTCTTTTGCTGAATGTCCGTTAGAGTTGATGTCTTTTTGTTCTGTTTCTCGCGTCTCTTTGCAGGAGATGCCTCGACGTGGAGTCCTTGAGGCAGGCCGTGGACGCGACCGTGCACGAGGTCGGAAGGGTGGACGTGCTGGACCCAAGGTTTCAGTAGACCAGCCACTTCTTCTAGGCGTGCAAACCCAGGACCTCGCCCAGTTGAAACGGGAGATAGTACAAGAGGAGCTCCACCCGCCTCCATGAGCGCCTCTCCCTAGGGATGTGGAGGGGGAATCCTCTGTGGGACCACGAGATCGATGCAGCGCTGGACGTGTGGGAGGGGGTGGTCCTCCACTGCCCCCACCACACTCCGACACTTCCGAGCATGAGCCCTCCTTGCTTGGAGGCATGCCCGTTTCCCAATTACAGCAACACTACGAGCTTTTTGGACGGTTCCGAAAGCTAAAGCCCCCCTCCTTCAAGGGGGATGAGTGTTGGTGCTAGAGCACCACGATCATTTGTTTTGATGATAACAAAACACGTGTTATTTAACATTTGCAATTTGAGTCCTAGATTTCAGGTCAATTGCAAATGTGGACGTGTTTAGACGGAGTTCAAGCTCGCATCCAGGACGGATTGGAGGAGCTTAACGGAAAACAGAGGAGGTTCGCGTGGAGCGAAAGATTGGAGATGGAAGACAAGAAGAATAGGATAGATTCTTTTTTATCCTTTCATGTATCTCTTGTATTTATTTTCTTGCTCTTTATTTTCCTTAGACATTATGTTAAAGAGCCTCAAAGAACCCTAACAGTAGTCCTAGGAACACCTGCACAACCCTAGGATACGTAGGTTTTCTGTAGAACACTTAGAAAACCAATATAGGGTTAAAACTGACTTTCCAGACGTCTAATTCACGAATCAGACGTCTGATAAAGGATTTTAAGACGTCTGACTGTTGTTTCAGACGTCTGATAACTGTTAGGCTGGACATAGTTAGTTCTGTCTGATGAAATCAGACGTCCAGACCTTAGACCAGACGTCTTAGGAGACGTCTGATGACTTGGCCAGACGTCCAGTTAGTGGACCGTTGGCTGGCTTAGAAGACACTCAAGAATATGACCGTTAGAGCCTTATCAGACGTCCATAGGACTTCACAGACGTCTGATAAATGACCGTTTTGCCTCGGCTGACCCAAAATCTCTTCTCAGAGATTTTCTAGCCGTTGCAACGTTTGGAAATCAATTCCCACGATAAAAGTAGGTTTCCAGACGTCCAGACTTAGTGCCAGACGTCCTCTATGTCGTCTGATGGACTTGTACAAAAACCCTGTTTAGATCTGATTCAAGTCAGGGAGAAACCCGCATAGAATCAGACGTCTGACCTTGGAATCAGACGTCTTAAAGTGGCCTTCCAGACGTCTGATGCCAGAGTTAGACGTCTGATAACCCTGTCAAGTGTAATCATTGTCCTGATTTCGGCCTGATTCTCTTGGGCTTTGCACCCAACGGCTATGGAAGCTTTTCCAAGCCTTCCAAAGCCTTCCTAAGGCCTCTATAAATAGAGGGGAACCTTTGTAACACCTAGACACACAAGACACACACTAAGAGAAACAAGAGACACACCTAAGCAACTTAGTTCCACTCTTTTGTGTCCAATTGAGGCCCTTGCTCTCCAAGCTCTAGTTTCATTCTCTTGAGAGCATCAAGCCTTCGCGCGCCCGCTCTCCCGCTGTTGATAACGAGAGCGACGTAGCGCCGTCGCGTGGCACACGCACCGCGTCATCATCGACGCACTCCTTGCAAAGGGGAGTTTCCTATTTCCTATAGAAGCTAGGTTTAATTTTGTTGGCTCTATAGGACTGTTGTTTATTCTATCTTTGTATTTTGGTTGGGTATTCGCTTTGCGAATTCCCGTCTCCTTCGTGGGACAAAATCCTTCTCGTGGAGAGAAGGGGTTGAGGAACGCTACCCTCGTACTTGTAGCGTGGTTGTATTGAGGTTGAATCACCCTCGTTCAAAGTGATTCGGTTAGTGGATTTGATCAACTAGGTTGATCGGAAAATCCTAACTCGAGAGGGTTAGGTGGTGGTTTTTACCCGGTTTGGGTTTCCACCTAAAAATTACTTGTGTACATTTTGTGATTGCCTATTTTGTGATATTGTTTATATTTATTTCCGCAATTATTACGTCACCCCCTCCTAGTAGGGACTCTCAATTGGTATCAGAGCAGGTTTTCCGCCAACAGGAGTAACATCCGCGGAAAGATCACATGGAGGGAAGCTGTTCCACAAGCAGGATTTCTGAGGGGCAGTCCACAACCCGTCCGCCCTACTTTGACGGGAACAACTACAGCTACTGGAAGCTGCGGATGAAGACGTGGCTTCAAGCCACCGACTTCACAGTCTGGGCCAGGTGCGAGACCCCCTTCGACATCCCAGAGAAACCCGCCAGAGGATACTCGCAGCAGCAGATCCGGGAGCTCTCTCTCAACGCGAAAACAATGAACGCGTTGTATTGCGCGCTCAGCCCGGAGGAGTTCAACAGAATCTCGCAATGCGCCACCGCATACGAGATCTGGCACACACTCGAGGTAACTCATGAAGGTACCTCTAAGGTAAAAACTTCTAAACTCAATTTACTTTCACAAGAATTTGAGGCTTTTTCTATGAAAACTAACGAAACTTTAAGTGAGATGAACACTAGGTTCACTCTCATAGTAAATAACTTGAAAGCTTTAGGGAAGACTTTCATCAAGGGGGAGCTTCAAGGGAAGCTTCTTCGTTCCCTTGGACCGGAATGGGA
Source organism: Thalassia testudinum (assembly GCA_037157565.1). Classification (NCBI taxonomy): domain Eukaryota; kingdom Viridiplantae; phylum Streptophyta; class Magnoliopsida; order Alismatales; family Hydrocharitaceae; genus Thalassia; species Thalassia testudinum. The sequence goes on along the minus strand of JAZHRO010000077.1, from coordinate 51,861,956 downwards.
ACAGAAAGTCACCGCCATCGAAGAGGCGAACGAAATGGAGGAGCTCAACATGGAAGATCTCCTAGGCAATCTGATGGCCTACGAGACTAAGTTGAAGCAGAAGAAGAAGGATACACCAGAGCCTAAACTAAAGAAGACTCTCGCCTTCAGAGCCGCGTCGGATAGCGAGGTAAGTTCCGACGACGAAGACTTTAGAATTTTACTTAAAAATTTTTCCAAGTTTTGTAGGGAATTAAAGAAAAAGAAAAAGGAGAAGAAGGAAAGCCCGAGACGTTGCTACCACTGCAACGGGAAAGGGCATCTGCGACCAGAATGCCCTCTTCTCAAAAAGGAGAAAAAGAAGGAAAAGGAGAAGAAATCTAAGAAGAAGGCGTTCCAAGCCACTTGGGACGATTCTAGCTCGGAGGAAGAAGAAGAAAAGACCATAGAAGAAGAAACCGCTTGCTTCGGCTTCATGGCCAGAGGAAGCGACAGCGAAAGCGAAAGCGACTCAGACAACGAGGTAAATCTCGATCTTCAAGAAGCTTTTAATGAACTTTTTGAGATTAGTAAATCACTTAGGATAGAAAATAAAAGTATTAAGAAGAACCTTAGTTTTCTTAAAAATGAAAATGATAGGTTAGAAAAACAACTTAAGGACATAGAAGCTAGTCCTAAGGATGATAACCTATTATTAGATAATCATAACCTCATCAATGAAAATAATAAATTGATTGAGGAAAATAATAGTCTAAAGTTAGAAATTTTTGATTTAAAGGCTAAAATGAACATTATAGAAAAAGAAATTGCATGTCTTAGGGAAAGCTCTAACAAACTAATCAACAAAGTAGATGATTTTTATAGCCCTAAGGTTGAGAAAGGATCTCCATCAAGGAGACCCGCTAACAAATCCGGATCCAAGCCCACTTGGATACCAAAAAAAAAATTAGAATCTTGTTTTGTAGGGTTCAGGGATGACTACAACATAAAGGACTGGACCTACAAGCTCAAGGCTGGTCTACTTAAGTTGGGAGAACCAATAAGTAGACCAAGGAGGAGAAGAAGAAGACCGACGAGACGGCGAACAAACGACGGACCCGCCGCACGTCGACCACCAGATTGGAGACCGGCGCCAATGCCCGTGCCTCCAAGCTACGGATGGGAGCCCCATCCGATGTGGCATCCACCACCACCATTCGGGCCATTTTATTGGCCATGGTAGGTGAGGTAAAATTCTTAACCCTATCCTTTTTATAAGCATTTAGATAGGGGGAGTTAAAAATGATGAGCTTATTGTCAATTTTTAAGGGGGAGATACAAGTTAGCTAAATTTCCTTTAGTAAGGGGGAGAAAAATAATAGCTATCTTGTTGTTATAAAAAGGGGGAGGACATTACCTTTGTTAAAAATAAATAGAAGAGCATGTTTTAAGGGGGAGTTATAGGAAATTTAAAATCAAACCTTTTTGATAATGTCAAAAAGGGGGAGGATTTTTATGCATTATTATTTACGGTTTTGTCATCATCAAAAAGGGGGAGATTGTTGGTGCTAGAGCACCACGATCATTTGTTTTGATGATAACAAAACACGTGTTATTTAACATTTGCAATTTGAGTCCTAGATTTCAGGTCAATTGCAAATGTGGACGTGTTTAGACGGAGTTCAAGCTCGCATCCAGGACGGATTGGAGGAGCTTAACGGAAAACAGAGGAGGTTCGCGTGGAGCGAAAGATTGGAGATGGAAGACAAGAAGAATAGGATAGATTCTTTTTTATCCTTTCATGTATCTCTTGTATTTATTTTCTTGCTCTTTATTTTCCTTAGACATTATGTTAAAGAGCCTCAAAGAACCCTAACAGTAGTCCTAGGAACACCTGCACAACCCTAGGATACGTAGGTTTTCTGTAGAACACTTAGAAAACCAATATAGGGTTAAAACTGACTTTCCAGACGTCTAATTCACGAATCAGACGTCTGATAAAGGATTTTAAGACGTCTGACTGTTGTTTCAGACGTCTGATAACTGTTAGGCTGGACATAGTTAGTTCTGTCTGATGAAATCAGACGTCCAGACCTTAGACCAGACGTCTTAGGAGACGTCTGATGACTTGGCCAGACGTCCAGTTAGTGGACCGTTGGCTGGCTTAGAAGACACTCAAGAATATGACCGTTAGAGCCTTATCAGACGTCCATAGGACTTCACAGACGTCTGATAAATGACCGTTTTGCCTCGGCTGACCCAAAATCTCTTCTCAGAGATTTTCTAGCCGTTGCAACGTTTGGAAATCAATTCCCACGATAAAAGTAGGTTTCCAGACGTCCAGACTTAGTGCCAGACGTCCTCTATGTCGTCTGATGGACTTGTACAAAAACCCTGTTTAGATCTGATTCAAGTCAGGGAGAAACCCGCATAGAATCAGACGTCTGACCTTGGAATCAGACGTCTTAAAGTGGCCTTCCAGACGTCTGATGCCAGAGTTAGACGTCTGATAACCCTGTCAAGTGTAATCATTGTCCTGATTTCGGCCTGATTCTCTTGGGCTTTGCACCCAACGGCTATGGAAGCTTTTCCAAGCCTTCCAAAGCCTTCCTAAGGCCTCTATAAATAGAGGGGAACCTTTGTAACACCTAGACACACAAGACACACACTAAGAGAAACAAGAGACACACCTAAGCAACTTAGTTCCACTCTTTTGTGTCCAATTGAGGCCCTTGCTCTCCAAGCTCTAGTTTCATTCTCTTGAGAGCATCAAGCCTTCGCGCGCCCGCTCTCCCGCTGTTGATAACGAGAGCGACGTAGCGCCGTCGCGTGGCACACGCACCGCGTCATCATCGACGCACTCCTTGCAAAGGGGAGTTTCCTATTTCCTATAGAAGCTAGGTTTAATTTTGTTGGCTCTATAGGACTGTTGTTTATTCTATCTTTGTATTTTGGTTGGGTATTCGCTTTGCGAATTCCCGTCTCCTTCGTGGGACAAAATCCTTCTCGTGGAGAGAAGGGGTTGAGGAACGCTACCCTCGTACTTGTAGCGTGGTTGTATTGAGGTTGAATCACCCTCGTTCAAAGTGATTCGGTTAGTGGATTTGATCAACTAGGTTGATCGGAAAATCCTAACTCGAGAGGGTTAGGTGGTGGTTTTTACCCGGTTTGGGTTTCCACCTAAAAATTACTTGTGTACATTTTGTGATTGCCTATTTTGTGATATTGTTTATATTTATTTCCGCAATTATTACGTCACCCCCTCCTAGTAGGGACTCTCAATGAGGACCCGACTGATGCGGAGGATAGGTTAGAGTAGATCGAGAAGCTGTTTGACACCCTTTGCCCCTTGCAGAGTGTCGCGTGACCTTTGTCATGTACCAGTTGGAGAGTGCAGCACACAGGTGGTGGAGGGTAGTCAGAGGTCAGGAGAGGGTAGAGCCGACGTGGGACCAGTTTGTGATCCTCTTCTACGAGCAGTACTTCCCGCAAACATGGTAGGATCAGAGGAGGCGGGAGTTTCACACTCTCCGCCAGGGGACGATGACTGTTAGCGCATATCGTACGCGTTTTCTGGAGCTGTCACGTTTCGCTGCGACAGCTGTGGCTACTAAGGAGGAGCGCCTGTGGAGGTTCACGGAGGGGCTCCGACTTGCCATTCGGGGGTATGTCAAATCCCTGAAGCTGGCCACGCTCTCGAGAGTGGTGGAGGCAACTATGACGTATAAGGAGACCAACCGGGCCGCACGTGACACTGACAGCGGACGGAAGCGGCCCTACCAGCCAAAGTACTCACAGGACCGATGAGAGAGGAGGCATGTGGCACCCACAGGAGAGCCGTCTCACTTTGTGGGGCTGTCAGTGGCCTTTGGGGGCTAGCTGCCAGCACTGGACCCCCGCCTAACCATCAGCAAGGATCTACCGAGGGCGGGAGTCGAGTTCTCTTTTGCTACCAGTGTGGCTAGCCGGGCCACATCAAGAGGAAATTGCCCGTCTAGGGCTGGAGCGTAGCAGATGCTCCATGCTTAGGCATGCTAATAGCTCCATTAGCAGCAGCCCCCAACCCATCCCTCTCTCTGCCCTCCCTCCGGTCGGTCGGTCGGTCCCCTCCCTCCCTCCAAGGGCTCCACAAAGCCACTAAGAGTTATAAGGTGTATTTAGGGGTTATTAGGTTGCTCGCCCAAGCGGCTTGTTTGGATCTAAATTCTTCTGGTCATCCCCTTTTGGGGACTCACGGAAATACCTCGGATCGTACCACAATCCGTTCTGCGTACAATAATGTGTTGAACTACTCCGAGTAGGTGGCTGTGGTTCTCAGGTACGTGGGGAAGGACAGCAGTCGCGGGGAGAGTACCAGCCAGCAGCTACCTGTCCGACGCAGAGTTTGGCTGCTTCTTCTGCATCGAGAGCTGAGGGGCGTATCAACGCCCTGTCACACAAAGACGTCAGAGCATCAAGTTCAGTGGTGGCAGGTATGGTTACAGTTTCCGGCATATTAGTTTACGTACTTTTTGATTCCAGCACCACGCACTCGTTTGTTGTTGCGAGTTTTGTTGTCAGTTTGAGACATGACTGTGTGTTGTTAGAGGATCCTTTTGTGATCAGAGGTCCGAGTGGTCAACTGTTTGTAGCTGAGGAGGTCTACACAGACTGTGAGGTCTGTCTTGGGGGACACAGCCTCCCCGCTTACCTGATTGTGATACCGATGGAGGATTTTGGAGTGATTCTGGGGATGGATTGGTTGTCTGCTTACCACACTTTGATGGACTGCTTTGAGAGGAAGATCGTCTTCTCCATACCAGAGATGCCTTCTTTTAAGTTTTACGGACAACCGGTGGACGAGGGCTTCAGGTGCATTTCTGCACTTCGGGCGGCAAGACATTTGGGCCAGGGGTGTGAGGGCCTTCTAGCTTGTGTAGTTGCAGAGCCTGGCCCCGTGACAGACTTTCAGAACATCCCGGTAGTCAGAGAGTACCCCGACATGTTTGCAGAGGAGCTGCCAAGACTACCGCCTGAGCGTGAGATCGAGTTTGAGATCTCATTGGTACCGGGGACCAGCCCCATTTCTACAGCACCTTATAGGATGGCACCACTTGAGCTACGAGAGCTCAAGTCTCGGTTGCAGGACTTATTGGAAAAGGGCTCTGTGAGGCCCAGTGCGTCTCCGTGGGGAGCCCCAGTGTTATTTGTGAAGAAGGATTGTACCCTATGCCTTTGTGTGGACTACAAACAGCTGAATAGGGTCACCATCAAGAACAGGTATCCGCTGCCGAGGATTGACGATTTGTTTGACCAGTTGTGAGGTGCCACGGTATTCTCCAAGATAGATTTGAGATCTGGCTACCACCAGTTGAGGATCAGGGAGACCGACGTCTTCAAGACAGCATTCCGCACCCGGTATGGACACTACGAGTTTTTGGTCATGCCGTTCGGGCTGACCAACGCCCCCGCTGTTTTCATGGATTTGATGAACCGGGTGTTCAAACCGTATCTGGATCAATTTGTGGTGGTATTTATTGATGATGTGCTCATTTACTCGCGGGATTAGGCGTAGCACGGACATCACTTGCGGATGGTTCTGGACACGTTGAGATGACGTAAGTTGTATGCCAAATACAGCAAGTGCGAGTTCTGGTTGAGGCAGATGACCTTCTTAGGTCATGTGATTTCAGGGGATGGCTTGGCTGTGGATCCAGCCAAGATAGAGGCAATTCTCAGGTGGGAGAGGCCACGTACAGTGACAGAGATCCGCAGTTTCTTGGGACTAGCAGGCTATTATAGGCGATTTATTAGGGGTTTTTCGCAGATTGCGTGTCCTATGACTCAGCTGAACCAGAAGGACATGCCCTTTGCTTGGACATACGCTTATGAGGCTTGTTTTCAAGAGTTGAAGGAGAGGTTGACTTCGGCTCCTGTGCTTACCATCCCAGACAGCAGTGGTGGTTTCGTTGTTTACACGGACTCTTCATTGCAGGGGTTAGGGGGTGTGCCCATACAGCGGGATCACATTGTCACTTACGCTTCGCGGCAACTGAAGCCCCATGAGCATAGTTACCCTACCTATGACTTAGAGTTGGCAGCTGTTGTCTTCGCGCTGAAGACATGGAGGCACTATCTGTACGGTGAGACTTTTGAGATATTCACGGATCATAAGAGCCTCAAGTATTCATTTGATCAGAAGGAGCTTAACATAAGACAGAGATGTTGGTTAGAGCTCTTGAACGACTATGACTGCAGCATCTCCTACCATCCGAGAAAAGCCAACGTGGTGGTTGACGCCTTGAGTCGGAAGGCACCCGCCTACTTGGCCAGCTTACAGGCACAGAGTTGGAGACTTATGGAGGAGTTGGGCAGTTGGCAACCCCTAGAGTTACAGGGGCATTATGGGGCAGTGACAGTGACATGGCAGACGAGACTAGAGTTGATAGACAGCAACATGACAGGATAGATGACAGATCCGTACCTACAGTCGTTGCGAGACAGGGTACTATCAGGGGACCAAGGAGACTTCTCCTTTACAGACGAGGTGCTGCGTATGAGGGGACGTTTGTACGTTCCCAGGGACGAGGAGTTGTTGAGAGAGCTCCTGACTGAGGCACACGGGTCCATGTTCACCATACATCTCGGGAACACGAAGATGTATCAGGATCTGCGACGTGACTTTTGATGGAGGGGGATGAAGCGGGATGTAAGTGAGTTCGTGCAGCAACGTTTAGTATGCCAGCAGGTGAAGGCTGAGCATCAGAGGCCTGTAGGGCCGTTGCAGCCACCTCCGGTGCCAGAGTGGAAGTGGGAGAGCATCACCATGGACTTGGTGGTGGGCTTGTTGATACGTTTCCTTACTCAACTCAGTAATTAAGTTAATTTTACTTAATTAAGAGTAGAGAAAAGTCACATAGGTTAACTCAAAATTGTGTTGGTTAGTAGTATAGGGTCGAATTAACCTAACATTTTAGAAATTTTTACTAGTTGAGTCCAGGTTGTTCGCTGGGAGGTATAATTCATTCTAATTCACTAGTTATCTTTGTTTTTGTTTTTAATTATATGAGGTATATTTAAAGTAATTATAAAAGCATGAATTTTGCCAAATGATTTAAACTACAAAGAATATACAAAATTCCATATGAAAACACATTTACTCAAATGATGTACTTTATTAGCAAATAAACATGTTAATTTTCAATTTATTTTAAAGAACTTAAGGCAATAAGAGTTGTTCTATTAAAACATGCCTTATTACAACATTTAAGAACAAAAAGAAATTAAAATGATGTAAGAAAAGCAATTTATTTTCTTTATTTCTTCAGCCTCTATTTTCTTCTTCTTTCTTTCTTTCTTTCTCTCTCTCTCTCTCTTATGTATCCTTTATTTTTTTACTCTCTCTCTCTCTCTCAAGCTCTCTTTCTTTCCTCTCTTCTTCTACTCCTGCCTTCTTCTTCTCTTCCCTTAGTCTTTATGCTTGTTCTTCTTCAACACTTAGTCTCTTTAGCATTTAGCCATTAGCTCCCCTTTCCTTTAGCTTTCCCTTTGAACCATCAGCTGAATCGGGTTTTTTTTTACTCTTTAACCAAAAATTATTTTTATTTGCGGCGAGGTCCTTTCGAGGATACATAGCACCCTGAGATCAGGGTGAGACCAAATCCTACTCGGTCCTCGCCTAATTTCATTAAGGTTCGATTTCGATTTATTTTTCAGTTCACAGATTCGAGCCAATCCGGCTCAACCGCCTCCCAGGGCCATATTCGCTCACGCCCACTCGGGCGCACACCTACAGGCACACACATGCCCGCACACACACATACATATGCTCATAAGGTCAGATGTTCAGATCGCACCAAGCGCTTGACGACTGGATAGCCCAGTTAACAAATTCCTTTTGTACTAAGGCGCGCGCTCATGTCTTACCGATGTAGGACTATGTTTCCCCCTCCAGACCCGACTTCAATTGACCATATCTCCCTACTCAAAGCTCCATTCCAAGTGATTCAAGGCTTGTTGGAAAGCTCTAAGGTAGATCTACAAGGTTGCAGGGTCAATTCTAAGATAAGAGGATGTTTTCCTCTTCAATTTGAAGAGTGAAATAAGGGGGTTCCTACAGGTTATACTGCCTGGAAATAGAGTTAATGTTTATAGTGTCCACAGATGGACTTAAGCTCTCTCAGTAAGGGTCTAAATATGTTATACATATGATTCCGCAGCTACAGGTAGAGGTTTTGAGCTCTTAAAGGCTTCAGGTAACACAGAGAAGCTTCAAGCTTCTCTGAAAGCTTCAGAGAATGGATTTCAAACTTAAAATAGGAAAACAGACACAGAAGAACATATCCGATCAATTTCAACTAGTTCTAAGGGTTGTAATAAATTGATTTCACTTCAAATTTCATCAAAATGCCACAGCTATCAATTTGGGTTCGAAAATAACCCAAACTGACAGGCTGTGAATTCCAACAAAATAACTCATCTGAGCTTAGTTGAATCTCTCTAAAACCATCCAACATATTCTTAAAATCAATTCTAACTCCTCAATTCCTCAATTCGAGCTCAGAATCAAATTCTCCTTCTCAGCTTTGACTGAAAAGCTCAAAATTTGACTTTCTGATTAAAGCCTTCTTACATGGAATTGGAACCTCAAATAGAATCTTCTCAACCCTAGGAACTTGCTCAGACCCTCAGATAGGTGTTCTAACTAAGATTTCTAGGGTTCTAAGCTTGCCGCCTGAGCTTCTAAAGGTGTTTGTTCGTCAGAGAATTTGGAAGGTTTCTACAATGGAATGAGATCATGAACCGCTTCAATGCACTGCACTGAAGCTTCTAGACACCTTAAATGTAACTTAAACCAAACTGGCTGACTCCTCCAACTCTGTCGGAGTTGGAGAAGATGAAGACTCAATCTAAGCTCCAGTGGTTAAAATTCCAAATATTTGGCCTCAAATTACTCTATGATAAAAAATACATCAATCTGGAGCTTCTCACAAAGTTCTGTAGGCTGAAGAACAGATTCGACTCATCGGAGCTCCGATGAGTCCAAAAAAAGTGCAAACTGTGCACAGAATGGTAAAACGTGCCATTTTTAATCTGCAAAGGCTCCTGAGGTTGCAAGGAACCTCAGGGACTCAATTAATTCTCCATTATTTCATTAGAGTAAAGGTTTAACAGTGAAATTCATTTTTCATAAATCTAGATTGGATTAAGCTCAGGACCTGTTTTACCACTCAATTGAGTGGTCAAAATAAGTCAACAGATAATTGTGATCATAAATATATAGATAATTAAGGATTTGAACTACTCCTGAGTCGCCATGGACAACAAGCTCAGGAGCTTAATTGAAATTAGGTTTTTATAGTATAGATGGTAATTCTACAAATTAAAGTGTCAATTAGGGTCCTTAGGTTGTGAATAGATGTAACGACCTGACTCCCGAGTCCCTACGAGACCCGAGAACCGGACCGACTCGACTAATCCCAAGACCTAGTCGTCTAACGAGGAAGGAACCAAAAGAGCAGTAAAATAAACCACATTCAGCATGAATATAACTAGCAATAACAAAAATACAACAGTAAGAAAAGGAACTACTACAGCATGTACCACCACAACAGTAGAACAACATTTATAACATAACATGAACAACAAGTAAAGAAAAGCACAGAGAGTAACAAGAACTACTCACTACAGTGGAACAAAAAGGGGTACAAAAGAACTGTGGTAACTCTACTGGACCCTACTCGGCCCAGCGTCCTCTGCAGCCGCTGACCCTAGCTGCTCAACACCTGGTCCTGAAAAGTAACGAGGGTAACACGTCAGCGAAACGCTGAGTAGAGTGGCAACTAAAACTAAAGAAGCAGTAAAGTGTACAGTAGCTATTTTATTTTCTTTCTTCCTTTATTTACGTCCTTCTATTGTTTCACAATTTATCTATTTCTCAGATCATTCACTTGATCTCGAATGTTCCTCGTGGGAACGATCTTGATTACAGTCTTTTCCGAAAAGTAGAAGTAACACGTGGTGCTCTCCTGGCCCGGAGAGTCCCCCGTGGTGATCCTACTCTCAGTCAACCACCCCAAGGTCGCTGACAGACGTAACAGTGACTACGGCACACGCAATAAACACACGTGTAGCTACCCACACTGGCACGCGGTCAGTCGTTTCCGTTAACGGGTGCGCCCAAGCACATCACGGAACCAGTATAGGGTAGAGCCCTCTCAGTAACAGGGGTCCAGCCCCTCCACAGTAACCAAACAGGGGTCTTGCCCCTCCACAGTCCGCACACCCTCGCCTGACTACCCTGGTTTACCTAGTGGGCCTAACAAGTCGGTGTAAGTGAGCTAGCAGCACCCTGGGGCCCGTGGGGTAGCTAGTACTCGCTCTACACCAGTAGCTCTCCTCGGTACTGTGTACACGAGGGCCAAAAGTCGGTACAAAGTGGCCAGACCTAACCCCGGGTCCTTAGGGCGGCTGGCTTCGCTCTGCACTAAACAGGTAACAGGTGCTTCCCCTGGCACTACGTACTTAAGAGACAACACACTTCCACATCTTTCTTTCTCAGTTCCATTTCATTCTCTTTCTAGGAGTTCTTCTCCTAATTCCCCGTAGGGTTCCAGCTCTTTTAACTCAGCACATTTAGGTTTCACCGTTCCAGTTTCACGTTCATACAACTCATGTTCTCAATCATGTTTATTTATTCATAACAGGCAGCTATTATTTCCTTTCCACTTTTCCAAGACTGCAATATTTATATATTCCACTAGTTTTCCAGTTCTAGGATTCATGCCGTACCCTAGGATCTATCATACAATCTAGTTTTCCAGCCCTAGGATTCATGCAATACCCTAGGATTCATGCAATGCCCAAGGTTCTATTAATTGTTCTATAATTGTAACAAATTATACTAATAAATTTACAAGCCACTCTACCAGCTACAACGGGAGTACTGGGGGCGTGGTCGGAAATCCCGCGTGCCTCCGCAACCCCTGAGATTGCAATGGAACGGGGTCCCAACACAAGGATCAAACACAAGGAGTTTCTCAGAACAGTATACAATTACTGTAAACGGGTAGAGGATTTTATTCCGAAAAGAACGCAACTCGAAATGGGGAAAGTGGATTCCGAACGGGCCCTAAACGGGTCGAAAACGACGAAACAGTCCAAAATCAGACGTTTGGAACCTCTTCCAGATGTCTGGAACCTCTTCCAGACGTCTTAAAAGGTGGTTCAGATGATACCTTCGCTCTGTGTAGTCCCTCAGACGTCCAGAAGCCTGCAGGGGTGTCTGGCTTAGTTTCCAGACGTCCGATGGTCAACCCGAACAGCTGGAAGTCCTCTCCGTCGTCTGGCACTGCGGCCAGACGTCTGATTCGTGTTGGATGGCTAGTCTCGCGCCCTCCCGAGCAGAACCTGCACGTATCCACTCCTCGCTCTCAGTACGATGGGTTGCAGACGAAGGCGCGACAGACGGCAGCATGGCCGTACGCGCGAAAAAGGAAGAAGGACGAAATAACTTATTTGCCAGACGTCTGATTCTGGAAAAACTTCCAGAATCAGAGCTCGACTCGCTCTCCGCCCGCGACGCACGGCCGCGCAGCGCCCCGTCCGCCTGCTGCTCGAGCTGCAGCAGCCCTCCCGCGACACTCCACGCCCGCTGCTCCCCCGTCTGCTGGCTCTAGCTACCCCGGCAAGCTTGAGCCCTCACGGTCGAGCGTCTCCTCCCTCGCGCAACACCTCCTCCCGCACACTTGCCGCGGCCGCTGCTGCCGCTGCTCGCTCACTCTCGCACCGGCTGGAAGAAGAAGAAGGAAGCGGAGATGAGAGTGAGGGAGAGGGCCTTATAAGGCCGCGCGGGGAGAGAGAGAGAGAGAGCGCAGCACTGCGCCCTGCAGGAGGAGAGAGGGAAAAAGAGGGAAAGGAGCGGCGGTTGCAGGTCTGCGTGCGCCTGCGCGCAGATGCAACCCCGTACGCCGCAGAAATTAAAAAACGTCTTGAAGCCGCGTTCGTAACAATAGATGATGGAGAACCTTATGGAGGTGGTTCTAAACTCAACTACTGTCGCCATGGACAGCGACAGTAGTCGGTGGAGGTGAAGGTGATTTAGGCAAATCAATGATCAAATTAAGTGATTAAGTGTGATAGAAATGATCATGAAAGATAATGGAAGGTGGATAGCGATTTCAAAAGACAAAACTACAGCTCTGGTGAGCTCAAGGAGCTCACCGGAGTCGAGGAAGATGACATCTGAAATATGCAATTAACTCTAATATAACTAACTATCTAACTAGCTAAGCTATCCTACTCCTACTCCTACTCCTAATCTACTGTTACCTGGACGAAGGGGTCAATAGGGTTTCGCCGAAGGCTCATGGCGGACGACGAAATCAGAGGGTTTCAGAAGAATCTCTGGTGGGCGGATGTGAGGTGAAGCAGAGGACTCCTTAGTCGTAGCCTTTGTCCAGAGACACAACAGACCTCGACAGATCTCCTCGGCTGATCAGAATGGATGGAGGAAGTCAGAGAGTGAGATGGAAAGTCGCCAGAGTTTTGGAGAGAATAGCCTATCGAAGTCAGCTGTAGTGAAAAAGAGGGAAGGGAGCCAACTTGAGAGAAATCGGAGGGGTGAGGGGGCATTTATAGTGGTTGGCGATTGGTAAGTTTAAACTACCAGCATGTATCTTTTATTTGTTTTTATTACTCGAAAAATAGAAAATTTCCGAAGTCGAACTTAGGGAGTAACACTTGATTTTAGAAGCGTACAAAATCACAATTTACAATATAGATATGCTGTTTTACAAAACAAAAAATACTAAAAGAAAGGAAAACTTGTTCTTCTTTTCTTTTATCTTTCTTCTTCCTCAGTCTTTCTCTCTCCAGGCGTCTGACTCCAATGTCAAACGACTTAAACTGCCACTTACTACAGTGCTTCTGCTGGTTCTTCTTCCTCTTGGCTTCTTCTTCTCTTCCTCTTTGCGGCTTCTCTTTCTTCAGCTTTTGCTCCTATCTTCTTCTTTGCCTTGCATTTGCAGCTTCTTTCTTTTTCTTCTCGGCGGCTCTTCTTCTTCTTTGCTGCACTCCCTCCTCCTTCTCTTCTACTTCTGCTCCTCTGTGCGGCTAAGTGTTCAGCCGCTCCTTCTCTTTTCTTCTTCTCCTGCTTCCCTGCACAGTGTAAGGTTAGGCAAAACCTAACCCTTACCCTCCCCGCGCCTCTCTCTTTCTATTTCTCTCTCAGGTTCGCTCTCCCAGAGCCTTCGTGGGTATATGGGTCGGGTGTACGCGCCTGGGACCAGGCGCACCGGCGTGGGTGGTGCGCGAGGTATCCACAGGCAGGAGGTAATCGGATCCGGGTGCCAAGTCCGCGAGGAATGTGTCGCGAACGAGGCGTGGCGGGGGTGCGAGGGACCTCACCCCAATGTGTTTCGAGGCAAATAGCCTGAAACACAAAATCAATTTATGTGCGGGCGCCCGCCCGCACACTTTCGAGGTGGGACTAAAAGTCCCACCCGCTTCCGCGCCTTCGCCTGCAGCCGAAGTCCTCGCAATCGCAGCGATACGCGAGGCTCGCGTCTTCAATTGGGGACCTGGGACCGTGCATGAGTTTCTTCCACGCGATCTGGGACTCCAACCTGGGGCTGCAGAGGCTTGGTGCTGCTAGCAAGCTTGCTCCAAGCTCAACAGCAATGGCGGCGAGGGCACAGAACCTGAAAGCAAGATTACTGCCTCGAGCTCTGTCAGATCATCAGAAAACCTTCGCTATATCACGACAAAGGTGAGGCAGGGGTTGGTTGGCCACAGGGCGACCTAGGCGTGTGTGCCTAGGTTGCCTGTGGTCGTGAGGATGGGTATGTTCGGGGGAAGGCGACAGGGGTTGGTGCGGTCAGTGGAGGGTCGTAGGGTGATCAGTGGGTGGTGGTGATGCTCAGGGATCGGTTGGCGAGGCGGATGGAGGTGTGGAGCGGCAAGGACACCTCGCCGGAGGTCTGGCCGGAGGTGGAGATGGCAATGGTGGACAGTGGCAGTCGAGGGATAATTCGTGAAATAGATTGAGGGGAATTGAAGAGGGGATAGAGAGGAGTGTTTCTAACCTGATTAAGTGGACGAAGGGGGAGAGAAAACGCCGGAGAAGACGATGTCCAGTGGAGAAAGATGGCGGTGACGACGGGACGAGAGGTGCTCACACAGGTACTGCACGAAGCAGAGGAAGAGGGTGAGGACAGCTTTGCCGCTGGTATTGTGGCAGAGCGACGAGAAGGAGGACGGAGGCTCGCCGGAGCTTGCTAGACCACTTGGTCAGAGGAAAAGAGGATGAAATTGGGGAGGAACTCTGGCCAAGACAAGGTTGAAGGAAGCGGCAGCCCCTGCTGTTCCTTAAGTAGGTGCTGGCAGGGAGGGAAACACGAGGAGGAGGCATGGGATGGTTGCCGGAGATGTGGCCGGAAAAGAGACCCATACTTCTCGTGCGTTCACACGAGAAGTATGGGTGCCGGCAGGACATGGGGGTGGTCCATGCGGAAGAGGACAACGCAGGGGACCCTCCTCTCGTTTTTGGGGCCGGCTCTCATACCCTGTGCGGCGCCATCCTCCGCGCAAAGTCGCCGGAGGTATGGCCTGCTGCTGCGGGTGGCAAAGGGATCGGTTCATAGAAGATGAAGGGAAAGTTGAGGGGGTATTCTCAAGGCTTCAAAAAGTTAAGGATCAGAAAGTAATTGTTGAGGACCAATTTGTAAAGTAGGTCAAAATGGCCTTCTCTTAGGTCCAAATTTTGGTACCAACTTAATTTGGACCTAAGGAATCCAATGGTGTAGTTTGATTTTAGGTTTGACCTCATTTGATTGGATATTTTGCACAAAAACCTAAATTAGGTCAAAAATTAAGTACAGACCTCAATTTAGGTCAAATCAGGTTCCAAAGGTCAAATTGAAGGTTCTAAACCCTAGGGGATATTTTTCCATAAATTTTAGAGGGTTTAGTTGATTTTTATCTTGCCTGAAACTTCGTGAATTAAAGCGGGTTTGTTTTAGGGTTGTAGAATGTCATTTAATTCCTAGATGTCGCTATAGCCCTTTTCAGATCAAATCACCCCACTTTTTCTCTTATTAGGTTTACTTGACCTATGTCTAGATCCTTAGAATTCTCGTTGATGCACTGCAATGGTAAAATTATAGTTTTACCCCTTGTGAATTGCTTTATACTCAAATTTGTAATTCTCTGATTCAGGCTTTCCCTTAGATTTTGTAGGAGCTTTTGTACACTTATTTAGGTCAAAATGTGCTACTTAGGGTTCATGATGAGGTTCTCATCAGCGACGAAGAGAGAACGAGGTCTGGACGAAGAAGAAGCTTGAGGAGCTTAACCTCTGGCGTCGTCTCCGACGATGGTGAGGTTATCTCCCTCCAAAACTTAGGATTTCCCGTTAATCCAGATCGATGGATGAAGATGGAGTGGTGAGCGCAAGCTCCAAGAGCTTGGAGAAGGAAGGGTGATGTCGGCAGGGTGGTGATCGTGCGGTGGCGTAACTCTCCATTGGCAGCCGTCCAAACAGATGAAGTAGAAGAAGAAGACGAAAAGGGACCTAAATATAATGAAACTTAAGGACCTATGTGAAAATTAAGGACCCAATTACAATGAATTTTAAGGACCAAAATGTAAACTAAGGTTTTAAAGGTTTATTTTAACTTAGATCTTTTTCAACTTTTTATATATGTTAGTAAATAAGGTAAATATTATGTTTTCACCTTGAATTTACATTTTTGACCTTTTAAGGTTAATTTATTAGATTAAGTAAAATTACTTAAGTTATTATATACTTAGGTATACATTATGTTTAAGTTACTTAACTTATTAATTAAGGAAATGATTAATAAGATTTCAAGTCCAATTATTAATTAAATTATTAATAATATTAATTGAATGATAAAATATCATTTTTAACTTATTTTAAGGTCCTTTACTAAATAACCCTTATTGTATAATTAACCGTTATATATTCATAACCTTAGCTAATTAACTAGGAAGACTAGTTAATTAGGGGTAATTAGAGATCATGATGAGTCTCTCATCACTTGACCGTTACCCAGCGAGGACACGGCGTAGTTTGGGTGATTGTAGACAGATTGACGAAGACGGCTCGTTTCTTGCCGAGCCGAGTCACTTTGGAACTAGCATAGTTGGCAAAGAGATATATTAGTGATGTGGTACGTCTGCACGGAGTTTTGTGCAAGATTGTATTTGACCGGGATACCCATTTTACTTCCCAGTTTTGGGCTGAGTTTAAGCAGGCTTTAGGGACACGGTTGAGGTTCAGTACGGCGTACCACCCCCAGACAGATGGATAGTCAGAGCACACGATACAGACACTTGAGGACCTTTTACGCGCCTATGTACTGGATTGGAGGGGTTCTTGGGAGGAGCACTTACCCCTGGTAGAGTTTGCATATAATAACAGCTATCACTCGAGTATCGGCATGGCACCCTACAAGGCTCTATACGGACGGAGGTGTACTGCCCCCTTGAGTTGGGTTGAGGTGGGGACCAAGTGGGAGGTTGGCCCCCGACTGATCCGGCAGAGTCAAGAGGTGGTAGAGCAGATTCACAGACAACTTCGCACTGTCAGGAGCAGACAGAAGAGTTATGTTGATCGGAAGTGCAGAGAGGTGCAGTTCGAGGTTGGGGATCACGTCCTTCTTCGTGTTTCGCCCATGAAGGGCCTGCAGTGTTTTGGGGTGAAAGGGAAGCTCATGCCGAGGTTTGTAGGGCCCTTTGAGGTCCTGGAGCGGGTAGGACCCGTTGCTTACAGTCTTGCCCTTCCTCCCCAGCTTTCTAGTGTGCACGACGTGTTCCACGTGTCCAACCTCAGGAAGTACGCCGCCGATCCTAGTCACGTTCTGAGCCACGAGAGTGTCGAGGTGGGTGACGACCTAACCTACCCCGAGCGACCAGTACAGATACTAGATAAAGCCGTCTGGAGTTTGAGACGGAAGTAGGTACCCCTGGTGAAGGTCTTGTGGAGGAACCAGAGGTACGAGGAGGCTACCTGGGAGCTTGAGGCGGCGATGCGAAAGCGGTACCCAGAGCTTTTTGAGGGTACATCTTTTCGGACCAGCTTTGGTCCTCTTTAAGTTTGTTATGCGTATATTATTCTTTTTTAGCACCCTAATTAGCTCAAGTTTCGGGGATGAAACTTCCTTTAAGTTTGTTATGATGTAAAGACCCGTTCTGTCCTGAGCCTTTTAAGACGTCTGGACTGTCGGTCAGACATCTAGAACCCATCCCGGACGTCTGGAAATTGAAATTTTTGTGCAAGCCTTCGCGTCTGCGCGTAGGCGACGCACAGACAGTACTCTCTTTTTCTTCCTTTGTTCTCTCTCCCTCCTCATACGAACCCTAACGCACTCTTTATAAGCCCTCTTCTCCTCTCTCGTTCTCCCCACTCCACCACCAGCCACCTTCTTCCCTTCCTCTCCACCCCAGCGAGAGGAGCTAGCGCGAGAGAGAGAGCACAAGAGTGGCAACAAGGAGGAGCGGAGTGAGGAGAGGAGGAGGAGCGTGAGCTCGCGAGCTCGTGTGGGAGCTCACCAGAGGGCGCACGGCCGGAGCGGCACGTGCGGGAGGAGGAAGAGTGCATCGGGGGAGTCATCCCTGACATTGCTGTAGCCAGAGCTGCAGCCGAGGAGGCAAGCTGCGGCTGCGCGCGGCGAGAGCGAGCAGGAGTAGGTTCTTGTTCTGGGTTTTTCCCAGAATCAGACGTCTGGAGTGACGTCTAGACGACGTAGTGGACGTCTGGAGGCGACTCCAGATGTCTGAGGTCAGATCTTCATGAAGGTACGTTCCCTTTGCTGATTCTGCCATGCAGGCCGCTCCGCAGCTACTCTTTGCATTGCTAATTTGAGAAGATTTTGCTGTTATGTGCAGGGATTATTTCGGGAAGGCACGGGACACGCCCTCCTACATGTTTCAGACGTCTGGGCAGCTCACCAGACGGCTGGAAGCAGTCCCAGACGTCCGGAGAGGAGGTCGGACGTCTGGAGTTGGGTCCAGATGGTCTAGAAGAGGTCCTGGATGTCTGGGATTGACGTAGAGCCTGAGGTGCATTTCCGGACACTTTTAAGACATCTGGACATTGTGCCAGACGTCTGATTTGAGTAAGTAACCCTGTTTTTGACCCGTTTAGGGTCTGTTTGAGGTTCGTTTTATGCAAACAAGATACCGACGTTTTCCTTATGAGTTCCTCTACTTGTTAGAAGGCTTTCTATGGTGTTATGAATGTTCCATTGTGATTGTTCCTTGTTATAGGACCTTGTTTCGTTGTGGGTTCGGGGCTTGCTGAGGCACGTGAGCCTGCCGTTTGAGCCTCCAGTACTCCTGGGTTATCTGGTAGAGTGGCTTCCCCTAATTTAATTACAAACCTGAATGCATATGTGGAATGAATGATTAGAACCTAAGATATGGCATGAATCCTAGGACGAGAAGTACTTGAAATGTCTGTATGCATGATTGAATTGCAGTCTTGAATGAGTAGATATAAATATTAACAAATGCCTATTAATAAACCAGAGTTGCCTATGAAATATGAAATTACTTGTGCTAGGTAAACAGTTACATGTGACCTTACCTGTTGTATACATTAAATGATAAAATACGAGCTGCATGTGTATACCTGAGAATGAAAATGTGAATGATAGAAATACGAGTTGCATGTGTATAGCCTGAGAATGAAAATGTGAATGATAGAAATACAAGCTGTATGTGTATAACCTGAGAATGGAAATGTGAATGATGAAACCTAGTATGGAATGGCATGTGGAATATGAGCATGAACCCTACGGGGAATTAGGAGTAGAGCTCCTGGAAATTAATGGAATGGATCTGGAAATGTGAGTGGGGAAGTGTGCTGGCCCTTGAGTACGGAGTACCAAGGAGAGCGACTGTCCCTTGTTTAGTGTAGAGCGGAGCTAGCTGCCCTTGTGTTGGGACTCGAGGTTAGGATTGGCCACTCTGCACCAACTTCTTGGCTCTCGCGTACACTGTACCAGGGAGAGCTACTAGTGTAGGAGAGAGCTAGCCACCCCACGGGGCCCGGGGTTCAGCTAGCCACCCTACACCGACTTGTTAGGCCCACTGGGCAAACCAGGGTAGTCAGGCGAGGGTGCGCGGACTGTGGAGGGGCGAGACCCCTGTTTGGTTCTTAGGGGCTAGACCCCTGTTACTGAGAGGGCTAGGCCCTATACTGTTCCATGCTGTACTTTGAGCACACATGTTGTAACGACCCGGTTCCCGAGTCCCTACGAGACACGAGAACCGGACCGACTCGACTAATCCCAAGACCTAGTCGTCCAACGAGGAAGTAACCAAAAGAGCAGTAAAATAAACCCCATTCAGCATGAATATAACTAACAGTAAGAAAGTACAGCAGTAAGGAAAGAAACTACTACAGTAGATACCACCACAACAGTAGAACAACATTTATCATATAACATGAACTGCAGGTAAAGAAAAGTACAACGGAAACAAGAACTACTCACTATAACGGAAACAAAGAGGTACAAAAGACAGTAGTAACTCTACTGGACCCTACTCGGCCCAGCGTCCTCTGCAGCCGCTGACCCTGGCTGCTCAACACCTGGTCCTGAAAAAGGTAACGAGTGTAACACGTCAGCAAAACGCTGAGTAGAGTGGCAACTAAAACTAAAGACAACAGTAGAGTGTACAGTAGCTGTTATGTTCTATTACTTTCTTTATTTACATCTTTCAATTGTCTCACTATTTCATTTATTTCTCAGATCTTTTACTTGATCTCGAATGTTCCTCGTGGGAACGATCTTGATTGCAGTCTTTTCCAAAAAGTAGAAGTAGCACTTGGTGCTCTCCTGGCCGGGAGGGTCCCCCGTGGTGATCCTACCCTCAGTCAACCACCCCAAGGTCACTGACAGACGTAACGGTGACTACGGCACGCGCGATAAACGCAGAGGTAGCTAACCCGTACTGGCACGCGGTCAGTCGTTTCCGCTAACGGGTGCACCCAAAGCACAGCACGGAACCAGTCCAGGGCAGAGCCCTCTCAGTAACAGGGGTCCAACCCCTCCACAGTAACCAAACCGGGGCCTTGCCCCTCCACAGTCCGCGTACCCTCACCTGACTACCCTGGTTTGCCCCAGCGGGCCTAACAAGTCGGTGTGGGAGGCTAGTAGAACCTCGGGGCCCGTGGGGTAGCTAGTACCTCCCTACATTAGTAGCTCTCCTCGGTACTACGTACGTGAGGGCCAGCAAGTCGGTACAGAGTGGCCAGTCCTAACCCCGGGTCCCTAGGGCGGCTGGCTCCGCTCTGCACTAAACAGGGGGACAGTCGCTCTCCTTGGTACTCCGTACTCAAGGGCCAGCTCACTTCCCCAAAACTATTCCATTCACTTTCCAGGAGTTCTACTCCTAGTTCCCCGTAGGGTTCCATCCTTTTTACTCAAACATCCAGGTTTCACTTTCCAGTTTCACATTCTTACAATCCATGTTCTCAACCACGTTATCTATTCACAACAGGCAGCTGTTAATTCAAATTACAGGCAGCTTTATATCTCTTTCCATTTTCCAAGACTGCAGTATTATACATTCCACTAGTTTTCCCATCCTAGGATTCATGCCATATCCTAGGATCTATCATACAATCTAGTTTTCCAGTCCTAGGATTCATGCAACACCTAGGAGCTATCATTCCATCTATTTCTCATTCCTAGGATTCATGCAATGTCCTAGGTTCTATTTATGGTTTCATAATTTAACAGATTTTATTAATAACTTAAAGCCACTCTACCAGGTACAACGGGAGTAATGGGGGCGTGATCGGGAATCCCGCGTGCCTCCGCGACTCCCAAGACTGCAACTGAACGAGGTCCTATCACAAGGATCAAACACAAGGAAAGTCTCAAAACAGTGTATAGCTACTGTAGATGGGTAGAGGAATTAATTCTGAAAAGAACGCAACTCGAATCGCGGAAAACGACGACACTGTGTAAAATCAGACGTCTGGAACTTCTTCCAGACGTCTTAAAAAGTCGATCAGAGAATTACCTGCTCAGCGTGGTTTCCCAGATGTCCAGAAGTCTGCGGGGACGTCTGACCTAGCTCACAGACGTCCGATGGTCACCCCGGACGTCTGGAGGTCACTCCTGCCGTCTGGTACAACTTCCAGACGTCTGATTCGCAAAGGATGGCGAATCAGCAAGCCTGCGCACAGCCAACTCCCTCCCTCAGTACGGTCAGTCGACAGGAAGGAAGAAGAAAGCGGAATACTCACCTTTCAGACGTCTGTATGATCTTCCAGACGTCTCCCTCGCCGTCTGGCTATAAACCCAGACGTCTGATTCTGGAAATTTTTCCAGAACAGGGTACCGCTCGGCCTCCGCTCGCGACGCCGCCCGCGTCGCACCTCGCGCATCTGCTGCTCAGACCGTAGCAGGTCCCTCTCCGCGTCGTTCCGCGCCTCTTGCGCCCTCCACCGGCCGGCCAAGCCGCTCCGGCGAGCTCGCCCTCACGGCAGAGCTCCGCCCTCGCACGCGCGCACCTCCTCCGTGCTCACTGCTGCCGCCCTCGCGCTCGCTCGCTCGCGCACAGGAAGGAGAAGAGGAAGGGGACGGTGGAGACGACAAGAGGGGAGGCATGGCCTTTTAAGGCCGCGCGAGGAGGAGGGAGAGAGAGCGCGGCAGGTCTGCAGCCGCAGAGAGAGAGGGAAAGAGAGAGAGAGAGGAATCGCGGGTCTGCGCGCACAGGCGCGCAGACGAATCTCTCGTGTGAAAAAAAAATGTTTTACAGACGTCTGGAAACAATCCCAGACGTCTGGTAAGACGTCTGGATGTGATCCCAGACATCTGGTACGACGTCTGGGCCACGCGTTCGTTACACATGTTAGCGAAAATGATTGACCGCGTGCCAGTACAGGGTAGCTACTCGTGCGCTTATCGCGCGTGCCGTAGTCACCGTTACGTCTGTCCGTGACCTTGGGGTGGTTGACTAGGTATAGGATCATCACGGGGGACTCTCCTGGCCAGAAGAGCACCACGTGTGCCTTATAATCTTCGGAATAGGTTGCAATCAAGATCATTCCCATGAGGGACATACGAGATCAAGAAAGAGATTTGATATTATATAAACCAATGGGTGAAAAGGAATAACTTATAAATTAAAGAAATGGAATAGCTAGTTTACCTGTTAGTTTTACTGCTTTAGTTAGTTGGTTGCCACTCTACTCAGCGTTCGCTGACTCTGTGTTACTCGTAACGCTATTCAGGTTCAAGTGTTGAGCAGCCCGAGTCTCCGGCTGTAGAGGGTGCTGGGCCCAGTAGAGCCCAGTAGCAGTAGCTTTCTTTTGTAGTACTTTCTGCTGTAGTGAGTTCAGACTCTTGTACCTTTACTTTTCTGTACCTTTACGTTTCTGTACCTTGTTACTGTTCTACTGTTGTGGTGGTGATATGTACTGTAGTAGTCTTTACTTTCTTTACTACTGTACTCTTTTATTGTTAGTTGCTTAGCAAAGTGAATGTGGTTTACCTTCCTACTTTTTGGTTATTTCTCGTTGGACGACTGGGTCTTGGGATTAGTCGAGTCGAGCCGGTCTCGGATCCTGTAGGGATTCGAGAATCGGGTCGTAACAACAGCAAACGCATTAGCGATGCCATTCTAGCAAGGCCGACACAGCTCTCATCGACAGTGCGAGCATGGCTACAGTCGTAGGCAAGAGGCAAAAGCAAAACAACGGGGGAGATCCGAACGAGTGTGGATCGAAAAAGACTTGATGGCTAGGAGAAGGTAGTAAGGACAAGAAAGGAGAGGAAGGGAGGGGGGGCCTGATTGGTGATGGGAGGTTGGATGGGCCCTAACGATGGTGATTTGAGGAGAAAAAACTCGCTAGGGTACAGAGCGCTTGGTTGCAAATTTAGGGAAAAAGTTTGAAACATTTTTGTGTTGTGACAACCATTTCAATTGAAAAATCCCAAAAGGACAATTCTGTCCGATACAACCTTTGCATCATCGAAAACTATTTTTCAAGGCTCTTCCATCATATAATGGATTTCCTTTTTAAAACATAAGACAATATGGAGCATTTACGTAACCGAGGTATTTATGCGGTCTTAACTTTATACAAGTTCACATATGAGCTTCCCTATATGATGAGGGAGAGAAAAATTAACTCACAGATTCAATCGTCTGATCTAGGTAGATTCAACTACTCGACATCACGGTGGATCCAACTACCTCACATCTTATAGAGTTCCAACAGTTGGGGAAGATTTGGTAGTCTAATAGGATCAAGTACCCACTATTCGAGACCATCTACTCGACTATTGAGCAGGTCCTACTCAATCTAGAGAACTACTAATTGACCATTGCATCGATATATGCACTAATGGTCGTCTGGTAGTTATCTGATTAAATGCTATTAATAGCCAAACTTTGAGATAATGGGAATAGAAAGCGACCCGCAATAAGAGGAGGTTTATCCTATAAATATTTAATATGAGCTAACTTTTATTTTTTCACTCAATTTGGGAAGGAAAATAATATAGATTGTATCACGAAATCACTAATGAAATTTGAGAATATTATCTTTCCTTAGATGTACACCTTGTAAAATTGAATCATCAATTTTGTATGTCAATACCTTGTGATTACTTATTTAAGTCGAGATTTTTATTCTTAACACCTCAATCACCATACAAAACAAAAATCTAATAAAAATAACTATCTCGCAACACATCTATTCACATATGAGATCGACCCATCATCATCAAACGTATAAACAACTAAACAAAACCTCTCATCTATGCTTATCCATCGCATCCAATCCACTGGCTATCCAAACCCTCAGCCAAAAATCTCCTCCGCTTACCTTTGCCGCTCCAAGTTACTCAGCTGGAAAAGATATGCCACAACCAAGCATAGCATTCCAAATTCATCCCATTTCGGGAGCTGGAATAAACTTGGCGGAACTGGACATGAATTGGGCTTTATTTCGGAATCGAGGAGCGACGAGGGAAGGAAATATATAGTTTATAATTTATGATATATCTAAAGGAGAGCGGGACCTCTCCTCCTCTGCCACGTCATCCACTTCGATTCCGCTTCTCTCATTGCACCCGGTAAGGATTAAAAATAGAAGTCTATATCTCCTTCGGTTCCACTTTGGTTCACGCTCTCTCCCCACTTTCGATTGTAGCTACCCTCCTCACCCACGCCACCCACCACCATTTCTCTCCCTACCACGTTTCCTTCTTTTTTCCTGGAAGAAGAGACCACGTTAGCATATCACCAACCCTCCCTCACTCCCTCTCGCACGATTCTGTCTTCTTTTTTTTTCCTAAATGTTGGGACGAGAAAGTTAGTTTATTTTTTTAAAAATAATTTTATTTATTTGATCAAAAAATAATTATAAACTAATAAACTATAATTTTGGTACCGTTTTTATTTTCTTAATTATTTGTACGATGCACTCATTTTATTCCTATAATCCTATTCTATTTGATATATTTTTTGTCATTTGCATCATCTCTCTCTTTGTTTTTATTTTGGTTCAAATAATTTTTTTTATTGACATATCCCTCCCTTTTATCAAAGACTAGATGACGTGGAACAATCTTATGTTATTAGACTATAGTAGAGTTTTCTTTTTCTTTAAATTGTAAAATCATGATATATAAATCACAATGATTCATACATTTAAGAACTCACTTATCTATTGCATATTATAGAAAATTGAATAACTTCTACTATTGTCTATTCTCTCACCATTAAAAGTGAGTATATATTTTAGATTATAATTTCATAACTATATATTGTACGATGTAGATTAATTTAAAAAAAATGATTGATTTGCTAGATAAATAATTTTTAATATTTTAGATGAAATTTATTACATCTTTTTAACAAGAATAGATATAATTTTTTTATTTAAAAATGAAAATATTTAAAAAGGAGTTTTTTAACCCAAGGTGTTCGTTATTTTTCTTTGACATTTTTATCCAAGGAGATGCCTTTAGAGAATATGTTTGCTTATTTTTATTATTTCTTTATAATTCACTCGACGTAATGAATAATCTCTCCCCTCATGTCCATCATTTACAACTATGCACCACCAATTACGTACACTTCTATTTCCACTAGTAATCTATATACACCTCTATCCTCTTTATTTATATCATATTTTTTTAACTTAAATTTTTAAATAGGATAATGTAGGTATTATTATCCAAAATAACTTTATTATGTTATATTTAAATTATATCAAAACAATCAATATATAAACTATCAGCGATCATAAATATAAAAATAAATATTTAAATAAAATTTCAACTAGAATGGTGATGGATTTACCAAATTGCTAGAAGGAAAATAATTTTACACTTTAATTCGTTCTAAATTCTTTTTAAATATTAAAGTATAAATTTTGAAAAGTAATTTTTTATCAAATAAAATGATTTCTTAGATATAAGTAAATATTTTTATACAAATATAAAAATATAAAAGATATTCATCTACAATTCTATCAAAATATTAAATTATTTAAAATATCTCCCGTTAGATTAATAAATTAACCTAATTATATTATATTTAAAAATTTAAAAAATTATGATACATCCTGAGTTAATCAACTAATTTTACAATTAGGTAGCCAAAACGATTTGTCTTCCTTATATGATTGTTTTGGAGTAATCCTACTTTTTCCGTTGTGAACCTAAATAAGATTAAGTAGAGTAGATTCCAATGAAGGAGAAATCATGTTTGAATCCTATTTCAAACTTAAGCTGTTCTTAGGAGAGAGAGAAATTATTTTAAAAAATATTTAATCGATGAGTTAAATGAGTTTACGTTAAATTAAATATCTAATTCATCTCTTAACTCACCCTCCATTTACATTTAGTCAAATAAATTTAACCTAAAGTAAAATTGTTCAACTCTATGTTAAATAACTTTAATCTATTAAAATATTAAAATAAATTAACTCAATAAGTATTATTTATTTAACTCAATTCTATTCCTCTAGCCTTAATGCGGAATCGAGGGCCCTCTCCAGGCCTAAACTAAGGACAGAATAAACGGGAAAGAACGGGCCTTATTTCCGCCATCAAACGAGTTCAAACGTTATTCAACAAGCATGTCTCGGTGCACTTCTAAATGGGCTCTCTTGAGACCGCAGAAGAGCCCACCGGGCCCAAGTACGCCCTCCTCCACATTCCGAGTCCTGACGCCCGCCGCCCTCCCCAGGGTCGCGTGACCCCTCCGCGGTCCCTGCCACGTGTACGGTCCAAATCAAACTTCACCCCCTTATCGGGACGCCATCGAGCGGCGCACACGATCGCGTCATTTGAAAGCCAACGCAACCCCTCCCCCTCACGACTCCCCTCCCCCATATAAACCCCCTTCGCCGTTTCTCTCTCCCCTACCAAAACCTCCCGCACCACAAACGCAAGCAAACGCCTCTCTCTCTTCTCGATCAAAAAGCCCCAAATCGCAATGGTGAGCTCTCTTCCCTCCCCTCTACATCTCTCCCATTCTTCCGATCTCGATCTCCTATAGGGTTAGGGTTTCCCGATCTCCTCATCTCGATACCGCTCCTCCTCGTTGCAGGCGCTCCCCAGTCAGCAGACCGTGGACTACCCGAGCTTCAAGCTCGTGATCGTCGGTGACGGCGGCACAGGTGAGATTTCGATCGCTTCCTTTTGGCTGGTTTCCCTTCGGCTACCATTTCGTCGGATCTGACGGTGGGGGTTGATCCCATTGCGATCTTTTTCTCGCCAGGGAAGACTACGTTCGTGAAGAGGCATCTCACCGGAGAGTTCGAGAAGAAGTACGAACGTAAGCGTTTTCGGATTCTTCTTTTTTTTTTTTCCGTTTCCGCGTCTTGATATGGTGGAGTTTGTTGGGGGATGTGATTGTATGTGTTTCCCGCTTTGTCTATTCTGCGAAACAGCGACGATTGGTGTGGAGGTACATCCTTTGGACTTCTTCACCAACTGCGGGAAGATAAGGTTCTACTGTTGGGACACCGCCGGGCAAGAGAAGTTCGGGGGACTCCGAGATGGATACTAGTGAGTACTCCACGCTGCGATTCACGAGGGTTTGCATTTTCGCTTGTCGTTTCTGTTGATTAACTGCATTTTAGTATGAGCTTTTGGTTGTTTCGACTGCGCAAATTCTTGCTTGTTACTGGAAAAAAGTTGATCTTCTCTATTTGAGAGCATGACCTGGTGCAAAACTGGAATGGGAAAGATCATACCCTGATGGAGGAAGTGGAAGGACATCTTGAATGAATGGTACCATGTAGTTGGGGGATCTAACTGGTTAATCTGCTTTAGGTTTAAAAGAGCAATCTAGGAACATGAAGTAGGTTTAAAAGGGCATCTTGTTGATATGGTGTCATCGCTATCTTTGATTAGTCTTACGTTTTGAGATACTTACAATGTTGTGTTTACCGTAGAGTAGAGCTTTCAACGAATCAGTCACGTTTATGGTGACATGTTAAATCAAAGGTTTGGCATTTTTGTTCCAAATTCAAAGTACTTGACCTGCTTGAGTCCTTTCTACTGGTAATGAGGTCTATACAGGTTTAGAGATTGGTGATAAAAGCAACTCTAATTTTGATGCATCATCATATTGGAATATTTCTTTCTGAATATGCATATATGAGATCAACTTTTGTAAGTAAATGTGCTCTAGTTAATATAAGTTGGTCTGGTGTAGCTAGTTTAAGTTATCCAGTATGGTTATTTGGTTAAATGTGCTTTATATTTAAAGTCTTTTACATGTTTTTTGCATCCCTACGGGTATCAATTTATTTAAAGGGTAGTACACAACTTGAAAACTAAAGAATGAAATTTTGAGTTTATCTGATGCTTCTCACCGCCCAGTCATTTTTCATCCCAATTCCACTAAACATCCTGGTCATGTGCACCAGGGTATCCTAGTGTTTTAGGAATAGCTTATGCATATTGTGAAGGTGGTGTGAGGTTAAAGAGATTTCATAAAAAGGTCCACCATATCTTTACAAGCCACCTGATTGATACCTGCCTCCTGTAAGCCAGTGAAATTTGTTCCTTAATGGTGTGATAACAATGCCTGTAATATAGTGGTGTAAGTTAAATCCTATTGCAAGTCACATATTGTGTAGAAGCATGAAATTTCAATTATTTTCTTTTGCTTTTTTTTTTTTTTTTTTCTTTGGTGGATGTGTCTAACATATATATTTTTTGAAAGCAAGTGTCTAGCATTTTTTTAATGTTGCCTGATAAGGAGTTTCATTCTCTTAATTGTGCTCTGTGGAAGCATGAATCTGAAATTGGTTCTTTCTTTTATCTTGGTTGATGTGGTGAACGTATTTATGTTATCTGGTAGGGAGTGTTCTTTTTACGACGGTAGATCACCTCACCCACCAACCTGCCACCACCCATCTAACCTAGCCCAATGAATATTAGGATCAGACTTACCTTTGTCTCCAGTAACATGGATCATAAACATGTTGTTCACAACATATTAATGTAGCTTGCATTAGGGTATTGTTCCTACTTTGTGACTGCAATAATCGTAATTCGATTTTGAAAATAGTTCTTTCTATAGCATAATCTTTTTCCTCCAACAATATCAATTAATTATCTACAACTTCCAGGGGTGTTAACATTGCTCTTTAACCTCTCTTTTTCCTCTTAAAAAAAAACTAATTAACTTCAACTACTACCATAAGCATGAATCTTATAAGAGAGGTTCATGTGGGTTCATTATGTGGAGTTTTGCTGAATAGTAATGTTCCTGTATGCTTCTGACCTAACCAACATGTGTTTACACACGCACTTTAAAAATACATTTCATTGAGCAATATCTCCAGTTTTGTTTTCTTATTTATAATGCTATTTTGTGAGAGATGCAGTATAGGCTAGTAATTTATTTGACTATTATTGAAGCTAATAGTCATAAATCTAGATGAGGACTGAGGAACAAAGTCAGGAATCTTTTGATTCTATATGACAAGTATAAGTTCTATTGATAGGTTAGGAATATCCAACTAATGTGGTCAATGTGATGAAAAAGATGATTAAAAAAGAAAAATTACAAGCAGTGTCAAAGCAGGGTCTAGCTTAGGTGTATTCATTGTCTACCAGAGTTGTCAAGTTCCTCACTATACTCCCTGTCATCACTTGTCATATTGTCAAGAAGTTTGTATAATATCCACCATTTAGATTGTCATTGGATGAGGCCAAGAATTCAAAATAAGGTCTGCAACACTTGAGCTCATAAAAAGTTTTATCTTTGAACAAGTGAAAGTTCCAAAGTAACACTTAACTAGAGAGAGGTGAGGTGCAGTGAATGAGAAGGATTTTTTATTTTGTAGTTGAAGAATCTTATTTTTTATTTCCTTTCTTTCTTTTTAATTCATTTCAGAGAGGGGAAAAAATGTCATTTCTATGGATTCAGTAGTCAGGATTTATTTGGCCTTACCAGTCTTGGCATAGATTGTCAACAAATGAAATTCTATGTTGTCGAATAGCTAGATGGCATGCCCTTGTCATTTTTTTTTCTTTGATCTATCTTTCTTTAAGTGGTATCTTGCATGCCTTGGCCGTTTTAAATTTTCAGTAGTGCTTGTATCTCATGATGGTGAACAACGAGGTCTTTATATTTTCACTTGTCACGGAGAATCTGCTTAGTTTGAGTAGTAAATGCTTGTACTTTTCTTTGTGGTCAGGTAAAACCTTAAGCTTGCAAGTAGGGTCTCTTACACATGGGAAATCCATTTTTTGAGTGGAGAGCTCCCTAATGGTTTAATCAGTTGATTCTCTAACCCTTTGATCAGAGCACTGCATGTAGTTCACGTAGGGTAATTTGGTTTTGGCGTTTCTCCTTTTCTGGTGTAAAATTTGATCATGTATGGACTCAACCTTGTAAATTTCCATTGTTTGTAGGTTTTGTTTATCCCTCTCATGCAACTTCTGTTGTAGCTTTGTTTATAAGTCATTTATTGTCTTTCGTTTGGCTGCTTTGGATAACCTGTGATTCCTTGTTTTCATTGCCAGCATTCATGGTCAATGTGCAATAATAATGTTCGACGTCACTGCACGTCTTACTTACAAAAATGTCCCGACTTGGCATAGAGATCTCTGCAGGCGAGTCACAAGATTTGAAAATTTCTTTGTTGCAGAAGCTCGTTACTAGCAATTTTCTTGATCACCCTGCTTGCATTGATGTCCAGGGTCTGTGAAAACATCCCCATCGTCCTGTGTGGCAACAAAGTTGATGTCAAAAACAGGCAAGTCAAGGCCAAGATGGTTACGTTCCACAGAAAGAAGAATCTCCAATATTATGAGATTTCAGCGAAGAGCAACTACAATTTTGAGAAGCCATTCCTGTACTTGGCCCGAAAGCTTGCTGGGTAATTGTTTTATCAATTCCTTCTCGCTTTCAGAAATTATCAATCGAGAAGCACAAATAAAGCTTTGTAGCATTACATCACATACTATTATATGAATCCTCACTTCAGGGACCCAAACCTACATTTTGTCGAGTCTCCTGCACTTGCTCCTCCGGAGGTTCATATTGATATAGAGGCTCAGCGACGGTGAGTGAAATATGTCTACCTGATTCAACTTCTAGATTTATCCATCTTTCCTGGTACACATATCTGAATTTATCATCTACTTGTTTGTTCAGGAATGAGGACGACCTTGCAACTGCAGCAGCACAACCTTTGCCTGATGACGACGACGATGCATTTGAGTGAAGAATATTTAGCTTTTTTTGGGTGCGGTTGTTTGGATTGTGCTGCCCGGGGGCAATGGTGGGTGACGGGTTTTGCCAATGTCCTTGTTTGACTACACCTTTTGTTTCTATTCTTGTTTTGCCAAGACATGGGATTTGCCTTGCAACTGGAGTTAGACGTAGTCACTCTTGTTAGTCCCACCTTATTCCTGTGTGACAAGGTTGAGAATTTGACTGGTATTTGCTTTTAAAAGTTGAGGTCCATTTATGCGGGGATATCATTTGTTTTCATCTTGTTTTACGTTGTGGTGCTTTTTTGTCCCACCTTCCAATGGCGTAGCGCCGTATTCTATGTAGGAATATTGTCTGCCACCATCTCACCCATCGTTCAATGGCTACCTAATCTCTTGACTCTGAACTTTGTGCCATGGAAGCAATTATTTATCTGCTTGGAGATGTCTGGCAATCTTTTTGTTCCTTGTTGTGGTGATGCGGTCCACGTAATCTGCTTTGACCCTAATGAATCGATTTAAGGTTTAATTCTAGTCATGTATCATTGTGGTGGATGCTGCCTTGGTCCATGGTGTTCACTTCTGCGCTCTATTGGCTAATCAGTTGTGCAAGATGCGTTTGTGTCATGCAGCCGAAGTTCACACATCATCACTTGGCTTTTCACGGTGGTGGTGTTTCGTTTTTAAGGATTCGGAAACGGTTGTGGAGATCCCAACGATCTTCCACGGTGGGGGGCACTTGTTCAATCTTCGTGGTGAAGGGCCCATTAGGGCGTTCTGTTGCACCATTTGGAATTTGCCGCCCCACCAACGGCGAAGTTAGGCGGCATAACGTTTACCTTAGCGTATTATAATCTGCGTTAAATTGTGAGTCACTGTAGTTGTCGACGATCCGTGGATGCTACCTTGGTAACCAAATGTTATCGATGTGAAAATTTTTTTTAGGACATTTACCATTATGATGCGCGTGTTTTCCGGATATTGTCAATTGGTATGGTTTTATCCAATTGAAAAGAGCTGAAGACGTCAGGATTGCTTCAGTTTAATAACGGGAAAGTCTGGGAAAATACTTTTCTTCTATTTCTTCTGCAACTCGGGATATCATCGTGAAGGGCGCCGTGGCATGTATTGGGAATTTCAGATTTGCATATGAGGGTATGAACCGTTGTAAAATATGAACGCCATGATGAGAATGTTATTTCTTTTAGCAAATCTATCTTTTATGAATACTTTTTAAAAAATAATTTGCTGGTGTCATGGTTGATGCTCGATAAAATGAAATAAACCTAATGCAGCTCCGCTATGCAGGACACTTTACGAAAGTTGATACAAATATAAATAATTTCATACAATTATTGACTAGTCTAGTGGTTGATAATTTTTTGTATATCAAGTCGTTCTCATAACAGCATAGCACAAAATTAGATTTTTATTATCAACGTATGATACATTATGTAAGCACCATTTGAATTGCAATTAAGGGGAAGACAAGAATAATATGAAAAGAACTAGATCTTATCATCGTATCATCCTCCACTATTTTTCTTAACAAGTGTCATTGTTAACTCCCATGTTATCTGGCTTGAACAATCACATTTAAATGTTGAATTATGTCTAAAAATGATAGTCTGCTTAGTGGATATAGACAAGATGGACTTTGCATATCCCATCTATTAGAAGCGAAAGCAGACGATGGCATAATTATGCAAGCGAATAATTCTGAACAACTATTCTTTTCGTGGAAGAAAAGATTTGGTAACTATCCTTTATCAGTAGTAATCATAATATCAGACAGATATTGGTAGAAATAAATATTCCCACCATTAGTGACACTCCCTGCACACTTCAAAAGGTACCACAAATTGTTCAACTTCCTAGCAGCATGTAAGAAATTTAGTTGTGGATAAAGTATTGGTAGCTTTGGTTATGGATATGACAAAAGAAATGGTGCAGTATAAAGCATTTAGAGAACATTCCAAACACATGTAAATAGGCACATATTATATTTAAAGTCATGGTAAACACATTTATTGATTTCACCTAAAATACTACCTATAAAATATGAGTTATTTATGAGAGAGAATCAGATAAAAATATAGATTTAATTTTTGTCTCATTCTTCTCCATCTGTAACTTAGATTTCATGGATAAGATGGGAGGTGTATTAAATATTTTTCTTATATTTATTGAATAAATGAGTCAAAAATAATAATTTTAAATCTATATTTATATCCAAACCTATTTGAAATTATAAACAAAAGCCCTCAATGAATATAGATTTAATAGATCGAGCTTTATCCACTGCAATAGAGTTGGGTTGAGAGAATCAAAATTAATATCTCTAATTGTCTCCTCACGTATAAAACTAAGTACAAATATACTCATATTCGGTATGGTATAAATTTTCTCCAAATTCTCATCCTACCTACAATACTTCCATCAACCTAGTCGGCGGTTCTGCACATATAGACATACCCCGGACCTCGACTTGTATTTCTTCCTATTTCCACCCCTTGATGAAAGTAAGAAACTAGAATTTCCTCTTTTCCATAGAAAAAAGAAGCCATAATTTCTTAACCCCTCTCGTTCTAACAAGGAAAGGGCGGCGAAGGAGGTAGGATAAGGAGTAATGCAGTACAGATAGACAGCCATAATATGCTTAACAAAAGAAAGAACCTTTATATGCCCAAGTAAAACCCTAATTCCAATTTTGCTTAGCCCTAAGTAACCTAGTTGGGAGCTCATCCTCGTTTACTAACCCACTAAACCCCCTAATCGAAAACTTGGGCATTGCTTTATCCAAACCTGTGTTATAGTAATACTAGATGGAAAGGATACTAAGCAAAATACAGATTTTGGAGCTCTCCGACGTGTCCCTAACCCCGTGAACAAACTAACCCCAGTCGGTGGGCAAATGGACTTAGCCTGGAAAGTGCAATGGGGCTTGGGTGTGGCGTGCAGAGAGGACTTGGAGCCTTATCGTCTTTGCTCCAACCCGAATATCCATCGCCCCTCGTATTTCTTTCTTTCTCATCATCCTCCGCGTCTTCTCAACTCCCAACACTTCTCGTGGTGGTGGTTGTGGAGAT
Organism: Thalassia testudinum; assembly: GCA_037157565.1. Taxonomy (NCBI): domain Eukaryota; kingdom Viridiplantae; phylum Streptophyta; class Magnoliopsida; order Alismatales; family Hydrocharitaceae; genus Thalassia; species Thalassia testudinum. Next base: position 51,828,193 of record JAZHRO010000077.1, on the reverse strand, counting down.
GGCGATGCTGTTAACAGTTGGCGGTGCCGCTGCAACCACAGCTCCGGTCCCTTCCGTCGCCCCTTCTCGCCCCTCCTTCTCTCGCTCTCAGCTACTTGGAGATGCACTGCCACTCTCCTCGTCCTCCTACTCGTCTTCTTCCACTGCCCACCTCTCCACCTCCGCCCACTCGCCAACCCCTCCAGGTAACCAAAAAATCGCTCCTAAGCAATACCCAACTAATATATTTTATGGGCGCTGGTTTCTGTAATTACCATTTACACTTTGATGATGTTGCTGCTGTAGTAACTTGCTCGGTTCCGACGTACCTTCCTGTTTTTTTTTTTTTTTGGTCGCATTTCTTCGAGTTTGAGATCCTTTCTTTCCTCCAATTGTACCATGATTCCTCAAATGCGAGTGTTACCACAAGTGGTATCAGCAATGTACAACCAATGGTGAAACTACCAATCTTGTAACTTTGCCTTTTTTTGGATTGGTAACTGTTGTTGTTCGTCATTGTTTCCAGTGATATACTGCGGAAGAGGCGACAAGAAGACCGCCAAAGGCAAGCGTTTCAAGCACTCCTATGGAAATGTGGGTTTCCCCTTCTCTTTGATCTTCGTTATTTCTCTTAATTTCCAACCTCACCCGAGGAAGGTCTCGTTGCGGATAAAGTGTCTGAAGTGATCGAAGCTTCCTCATATAATCTATTAGGGCCGGTTTTTGCTTTTGGAGTGTTGACTTGAATTCTGAAAACCCATGTTTTGCAAAACCTTGATGCGAGGTCTTGTTAAGACCCAAGTGGTGTTAGCCCTCCCATGTTGCTACCCTCTCCCACTTAACACAATAGGTTAACACCCATTTTGCATAAATAGAAACAAGCTCCCTCTTGACACAATAGATTGACACCCATTTCACAAGAATGGAAACGAGTGTTTGTCCCTAGGTTAACACTCTTGCAAGGTAAACAAGAAAATGGGCTCCCTAAGTAAACTAGCCCTTAGATTATAATTTATAAGCTCGAACGGTGCATCGCATAGAAATCGAACACCAAAATCTGGTTACATGCAAAATGGTTGAAGGGAATGGTGTGATGTTAAAAGCATCCATAGTGGCCCTTTGTGCTATATGATAATCGGATTCATTCTTCTATGTTATCTTTTCAGTCCAATAGCCTCGTCACATTTTCTATACTCTCCAATTGATAACCAAAGATGTTGGATGGTTTGAATTGGCAGGCAAGGCCGCGCAACAAGAATAAGGGAAGTGGTCCTCGACGGCCGTATGCTCCATCGGCTCCCAACAAGGCCCTGCGTGAAGTTATGGAGCCAGATGAGCCTGAATATGTGGATGAGAAAGAGGATGAGTTTGATGATGATGAGATCTGATGCTGATAGGTTTGCTCAGTTGGGTCGTTAACTGGTATCTTCATCCACTACTTGGTTGGAGAATGTGTGGGGGAGCTTTCTTTCTCCTCACTTTTCTCATTACTTGTAAGGGAGATAGCTGTTGCTGAACTTGCTTTGATGTGGATTTTGCTTTACGTTGGACTTTGTGCACATTTTATTGGTATTCCATGCTGTACAATACAGTTGAGAATATGAGCTGATGAATTTGTTGATTAGAATGACCATGCTGATGGAGAGGATTCTCTTTTTTTTCTTCTGTTCTTTTTATTAATTTCTTTCTTGCTATGGTGCATGTTCTCTTCTCCTTTTTTTTTTAACCTGCTGTATGACATCTTGTGCCAGGGCAATTCTTCTACCATGAAGGTATCTAGACTGTGTTCCCATTACGTTAAGTAAGAATTGCTTATTATATTCAATGTGACGTGGATCTAATTATTAATCATTTTCAAGAAAAGGGAATCCAATTATTATTAAGTTAGAAGCACTCAATCTTGGTGAGATCCTTGATTGTGGAAAAGATGCTGGGGGAGGTCAATTCTAATGTCATATTTCTAGGAAAGACAGTCTTGAAGTAGGATCAGTAATAATATGGGTTTGCTTGTGAGACTTATGTTATATCCTGACATCAACCACTATTGGTATCTTTCCACTGTAGTTGAGAGAATCTTTAAACTTTTAAAGGGATGACTTTGGTTCTAGGGCTTCCACAACTGCAGTTTATCTCTAAAGTAATAAGGAATGGGAAAGCTTTACTTTCAAATCTCTACTTAACATTAATCACTGACCATCGGCCTTTGTCAAAATTCAATAAACATCTTCATTAATTAGATATCAACTCTAATGACCACCTTAAGTTAGCTCTTATTGAACTTGAACCGACTTAGATTTTGGTTGACTGGGGCCAACAAGGGTTTTTAAACCCTATCTGGGAGATTTTGCTTTGGAATTGTGTGGATCCTATTTATTTAGGACTTTTTGCCTCTTCCCAAGCTTCTTATCAGCTTGCCCAGTTTGTGTTGGATTTGAATTTGAATGTTTCTTTAAGGACATTCAACCATATTCCTCAGAATGCTATTCATGCCGAGAACTGCTAGATTTCCACCAAATAAAGAACTTGTGAGACCTTATTTTTAGTGGGCAAGAGGAAATCTGTTAAGTTGTCTTGTTATGTTGCTTGTTGTTGTTTATGTTCATAGGAGTGGACATGAGTGCTCATCTTGATGAAGAAAATAATGAGATTCAATATGCACCGGAAAGTTGCCATGATAAGATGAAAGAGCATCATGTGCCTAGAATGATTTCTGACTTTGTCTTGTACTTAGGATAATATGCTGTGACTGGGATCTTTTAAGGAGATACAGATCACACCTTTTCTATTGAATCATATTGGTGGTTTATGTTGATGGATCTATTGTTATGGAAAATGATGAGAAGGAAATTCATCTAATGAATGGAAAATTAGCTAATCAGCTTGACATGGAACATCATGCACGGCAAGAGGAATCTTGTGGGAATTGAAGTCACTAGAGTTGGTGAGAGTGGGTTTTTGATTTGAAGAGATTGAGATATTGGTGGTTAAACCTCTGAATAGTGAATTAAAGTGAACTGCTTGTGGTGACATGAAAAAATAGTTATTTATAATCTGAAGGCTGATGTATGGAAATATACTGGAGAACTTCTACACTGGCATGCACTTGACCTTATAAGGTTATGTGCAGTAATCAAATACATGCATGAGAACAATCTTAGGTGTTTGAACAACGAACAAGAATTACTGAATTGGAGAACAACAACCAAAAGTGGATTTCTTATGTGTGAAGCTGCAAACATCTTGGATCCAGTGGATATGTCTACCTGTTTATAGTATCTAACTGTTTATAGTTTTCCCATAGCCAGATATATGTCATTTCATCTAGCTAAAAAGGGTTTTGCAGAGAAAGAAAGTCTATATGGCACCCTGATCTAGTTTATAGGTTTGAGCCATGATACATAGTCCTACCCAGATGCTCATTCGAGATTCTATGGAGAGAGTGATCTGTGGATACATCATCCCATATGGCTATACTATGTTAAACCAAACGTATTCTGATTGGCTAAGGCTGAGGATTGCCATGTTTGTCAATGTGAAGTGACACCTTCTTGTTCATTTGTGAAAGAGCAAGCCTTGTCTGACAGAAATCTATTCTCAACTGAGGTAACTGTACAGATCTTATTTTGTTTTATTGGCAAATTTGTTCTTAGGGTGGAATCTGATTTTGTGAGCGGTGTAATTTTAATTTGTAGTGACTTAATTAAAGACCACAAGGCATTTGGGATCAAAGGTTGATTGTGTTAAGCTTTCTTTGTTTTTAACCTTGACTCACTTTTAGGATGGATGATAAGCTCAATACCCAAATAGGGGATTTCAAAAGTTGCTCTTCTTTATGATTTAGCATCTGAATTGAGCAATGTATTTATTATTTTTTTTCCTGTACAAAAGTGAATAGTCATCTACCTTCTTCAAGCTAAAGGTGATTGTAGGAGGTCTATGTGTAAGGATTATCATGGGGAAAGTCAATAAATTGTTTGGTCTAGATTTCTAATATTACATGTTACATTAAGATCTTATGCTGTATTCTTATTTTATATTGAAGTAGAAAAATTCCCTCTTTCCATGGGCTCCCTTTTTTATCTGTTTCTTTTATTGTTTTCTGGTCTGTTTGATCTTCTCTTCTACCAGAGATACAGGGGATTCTACGAGCACCACATTAAGTTAGAGTCACAAATAACTTTGTGATGAAATCAATGCATTGGAAAAAGGTAATTGAAAATTTAAGAGTCCGATAACCTCTCAACTTTTGCTCATACTTTGTAATTTCCCTAGGGGAATCTGGTTGATTTTGCAAAAGCCTTTGGTTCACGCATGATCATTGATGTATTGCTGCAAACTTCCAGATTCTCAGTCATGATAGTTCTGGACCTTAACCTCACAATACATTCTTGGAAAGGAAATCTGCAGATTTGTTGTGCTTACCATTCTGAAATCTACTGGTAAGATTTGACGATTCTGGAATATAGAGTGACAAGACAACCAACAGTCAATCGTCTATGAATTGATTGAAAATCACATCAGACGATATTTACACAACATTTGGGATTGAGGTCTGTAATCTTTTTTGTGACAGCTTAACAAATGTATTCTTAGGGCTGCCTGCCTCATAGTACTCCTCCATGGCCTTCTTGCTTCATGACTTTGCTGTTTCTTCGTGTCTTGTTTCTTGAGAGGAAGAACCCGCCAAAACCTAAAATGACCCTCCTTTTTATTTCCCTAATAATTCCTTCCAAATGCCCTAAATTCTGGGTTTTCTTCACCTCCCAGTTTCCAATCGTTAATTGATGTAAGATCAAGGAATAAATCTTCTGCTTATCTCTTTCTATTCCACCAAGGGGGTTGGGATAATAGGGAATTATCTCCCAAGGGAGTTGCGAAGATAAAGACAGAAGAATAAGTTTGGAAGAGTAACAAATATAATATTACACTTTTCTCTAGCTGTCTTAGCTGAAAGGAATGTGCTTCAGCTCATGCTTTACCTTGTTTTTAGGAAATTTGACTGGAATCAGATTATAGATGGAGATTCATGACTTTTATGAAACTTCCGATTGCATTTCCTCCAAAAACTTTTACAAGTAATAGTCAGATCCTCCTGTTAGCTTTTTTTCAAATATTTAAGAATCATCTTGAATCAAAATGCTGTTGAATAAAGATGAGGAACTTGGAACAATGAGTTGTTTAGCCCAGTCAGGTCCTTCCATGGAGCATCGACGAGCTTACTCTCACCAGAGGCAAATGTGAAGAGAGACCTATCAATCCGGCAAGAGAATTTTTGGTCCGTTCCTGTTAAGATGAAGGGGGCATTTCCTTTTTCTTTTTGTTTTTCTTTTCTAATTTTAAGTGAACATCCATTAAAAGTGAAATTCCACCAAATGGAAAAGGTCCTGATCTCATCGTATAAAGGATTGAATAGAAAGTCTAATGCTAGTTGGATAGCTACATATCCATTGAAAATTAGGGACATGTAATTTGTTACTACATAACGTATGTAGTACCTTCTATTCTGAAATTTAGACCGACATTTATGTCCGTATTAAAGGAGTCATTTATACGGGAAATGATGTAAAAAGAGGTAAGTAAAAAGAAAGTTGGATACGGTTCAGCTGATTACAGGAGAGGAACCTTACATTACCTGAGAGTTTGTGTTGCGGACCGGTCAATCTCTTTAGTTTACATGCAAGGGAGAGATTCTGGGTTATAAAAAAAGAAAAAAAAGTTTGGCATGGGGATGGGTGTTATTTTGCTCGTTGCTTGTTGGCAGTTGTGGATTACAATCTTCATATTAATAATCCTTGCTTTGGTATTTACTACCCAGAAACAACAATACTGGTTATTTTGTATGTTAGTTTATGTACTCTTGTTTATATCAACTCAACTCAATTGTAACCCTTGGATTAAAGGCACTCGGCATAAATTTATGGATCTGATATTCCTTCATAGTAAATGCTATATTTTTCTGAAAAAAGGAGGAATCTTACGTTTGAACAGATGAGACTACGCTACTAAATTTAAGAAATTAATAATGTTGTAGCCTTATATGTAATATACGTATTGATTATGCATAGACATTCATATCGTATACACTGAACATAAACTTCATGCATGGTTAGACAGCGATCCTCTCTAACTATTTGTTTTGGATCAATGATTTTACATATATTACTTACTTTAAAAGATAAGCTTCTTTTGAGCAAAGTTGAAGTTAAGCAAGACTAAACAACGACCGACAATTTTAAAAAAAGGGCCCTTATTACAGTTGCTTAGGGGGAAAAATAAGTTACAATAAGTCTAGAGTCTACTTTAATCACAGTGTCAAGGAAGGGGAGCGGGATAAAATCATGGAAGCTCTAAATACAGCCATTACGACAATGGAAGAGATTTATCTGGGGGGCCCTTTAATGAATGATGCTAATCAATCTGTTTTGAAAAATTTGATGTTAACAAAATTCACCACAAGATTTGAAGGATGGAAATCTAAGTTTTTATCTCAGGTTGGAAGGGTAGTCCTTGTTCATAGCACCCTCAATGCATTCCCCGTACATCTTATGGGATCATGGTTGTTTTCTAGAAAGTTGTGCCATATGTTGGATAAGCTTATTAGAGACTTCTGGTGGAGATTCTCAGAAGAAGGAAGGCACTGTCATATGAAATCATGGGAGAAGATATGTTTGCCTAAACATCTTGGAGGAATGGGGTTCAAATCAATGAGGACACTTAACTGGGCTCTGTTAATCAAAGCTGGGTGGTCTCCGATATTGAAGGATGGTCATTGGCAGAAACAACTTACAACAGAAATATTTTCCCATGGGATCTTTTTGGGAATATGTTCCAAAATGTACTGACTCCTCATTTATGAAGGTGTTGGGGCAAATAAAGATTATGTTAAGAGTTCAATCGACGTGGCTGATTAGAGATGGGCAGAGTGTCAATCTTTGGTCTGATTGCTGGATTGCAGATGATAGATTGGTGCTCCTGCCTAAGATGTCATCAGCTCTAAACTTATCTAAAGTGGCAGAACTTCTTTGTCCAGATGGCTGGAATGGGGAGTTGGTGCGTCGCTTTTTTAACCAGGAAGGTGCTAATGCGATATTGGCCACTCCTTTGCATAGTGGAGAAGATGTTTATATATGGAAGCCTCATCTCAAAGGGCAATTCTCACTTTGATCAGCCTATATGTCTCTACTTGCTGATTAGGGAAGAAGTTTGGCGCTGCAAGACTGGGAACTGGCCAGCTGTAGGAAATTATGGGCTATGAAGAACCTAGTGCCAAGAACTAAGGTTTTTTGCTGGAAAGCAGTAGTGGGGGCCCTACCTTTAAGGGATACTTTGAATAAAAGATTAAAAACTGTTGAAGCTAGCTGCCCTTTGTGTGGAACTGCTGCTGAAAGCTGGGAACACCTCTTATGGGAATGTCAGTTTGCTAGAGCCTTGTGGTTCTTTTGGGGTTTAAGAGGGTTGAAAGAGATGATATGTAGCGGTGGGAGTTAATTTTAAAGCTAGACCAGACGCTTGTTGAGGCAGGACATCCAAAGTATATTGGTTTTTATACCATTCATGCATTATGGCTGCATAGATGCAAAGTTGTGATGCAAGATTTGAATCCTTCACCTCTCATGGTAATTGAGCATGTTAGGAATTTGGCATGTTTCTATGGTGAGTGCAAAAGAGTGCAAATGTGCTGCAGTGCTGCGGTTCAAGAAGATCATTCCTAGCGGTTTCAGCAGTCCAATTGTCCCCTTAATGCTCATCTGATTAAGGTTGATGCGGCTGTGGGTGATGGGTTTGCTTTGGCAGCTGCGGTACTTACTGACAGTGAGGATAATTGTCTAAAATGTTCAGCTTCTCGGGTTAATACAACCATTGCTGAAGAAGGTGAGACGTGGGCCATTCATAAAGGCTTTCTTTTGGCCTTCGATGCTGGCTTACGAGAGGTGGCGATCTTGTCTGATGCCATTAATCCTGTAAGGCAGATTTTCACCTTCCAGCAGCCGAACTGGAGAACTTGGAGTGTTGTTCATAACTGCTCTGCAATGTTGAATTCAACTCCGGGGTTCTCTCTTGTCAAGGTTAGTAAATCTAATATCACCCCTGCTCATAAGTTAGCACGCTTCTGTTTACGTTGTAATCTTCATGGGCATTGGGGTCCTTCAAATTTACCTTGTTTGTTGTAAGGCTGCTGAACTTAGGTGGTTTTCACTTGCCAAAACAAAAAATTAAAAAAATGGGCAGCTTGTGGTAGATGGGTGCAAGGAGTACTAGGCTTTTAGTTACGGAATCGAAGATGCTGGAAAACGAAGAGAAGATAGTAAAAAAGGAAAGGGTTTTTTTTTGACCTAACATGGGTAGGATATAGGACATGGGAATAGAAAAATGAACAAAATTAAGGAATTCTAAGGTCACTGCCAACCTTGATCTTCAGCTAAAACTCCATGTAATAGATCAAGACATACACCAATTGGTGCATGGAGGAGAAATTGGGTGGAACCTATATTGGTTCCAAAGGGAGGGGATTTTAGCATTAGGGCCATGAAAAAGTGTGGGCATTCAAATTCGAGTTAAATTTAAACACATAAGATAAGTACTTTTTATTTTTTATTTTTTATTATAATTTCTTCCTACTTTATTATATTTGGTTAGCTTATTATATGTTATATATGAACAATATTTAACTCAAATATTTACAATGCAAATAACTTGATTATTTTGATTGCACGTGTACGTATAAGGATTTAAAGATTTTTTATTTTACACAAAAGATAAATATAATAATCTAATCATTTACATATGTGAAAATATTAATTATCCTTTAGCAATTATTTTTTTTACTTATATCAAATCATATGCCTATACTTTTAAACTAATTATTAATGTGAAACTCCTAGTTATATATTATTTTGCAATCATAAGTGAAATCAACAACCACACCATGAATAAATGGGCCGACCTACCCAGCCTAAGCACATGTTTTCTTGGGTTAGGCTGGGTCAGGCTTGGATAAAAAAAAAATATTTTGGACTAGACTCTAGGTTAGATTTTTAGTCCATTTATTAAATCCTAATTACGACATAGTTACATAAAAAGATTAATCAAATCTTGAAATTCGCAAGATGAAAAGAGTGTCCTCAGGAAGGAAAAATTGGTTAAATTACTAAATACTAACCTAATCTAATTTTTTTGAATTTTTTTTCTTTTTGAATTTTACAATAAGGAATAAAGACTAATTCTAAACTAATAAAATGAAAATTATATGAAACGTGAGAAACTAACTAATTATGATCTATGACTATAAATCAGTACTAAACAAATCACTAAACAAAATTTTATCGAGCAAAATAATGAATTTTATTGTTTTTAAAAAAAGTAATGAATATTACAATAGAAAGAGAGAGAAAGAGAAAGAAGAGAGTAAGGGAGGATTCTTGGTGCAATGGTGACGGGTAGAGGGCGGTGGTGGTAGTTGACTATGTTGGTGAAGAGGTGGAGTTTCACCGGAGAGGCCCCATGCTCAAGAGAGGGGACAAAGAGAGGAGAACAAGAGAATGAACGATGAGGAGAGGTGCATAGGGTCTTGAGGGTATTTATAGAGTTTAAAGAGGCCAAGGGAATCCAAAAATCTCTTAGGATTAGTCTAATTTCGTTTCCACATAATTTGGCAAGTTTAGGAGGGATAGGAAACTTCAAATCCCATTAGAATTGGGGCAATCTCCACTAATTTCGATTTGGAAATGCTCTTTTTCCTTTTTTTTCCTCATTTTTAGTTGCATCCCGTCAAAGTATCACCCTTAATGGGTCCTCATGTGCCATCGACCCACTTGGCCTCACCGACTGGCACCTTCTCCTACAAAAAGCCCACGCATGAGCTTTACTTAGTGCAAGTGTACGTCTCGCATTGTCTAACCCTTGCTTGCACTACTTGTTTGGCATGATGGAGTGTTAACTGTGTGGGAGGTCAACTCATCACTCGAGGAGTCTCTTCTTGATCAAGGGAGAAAATTCCCATACTTGCGATCTTCAATGGATGTTCCCTTTCTTGATTCACGAGAATTTTATTAACTTTCAAAAGAGTTGGGCCTTTTTAAAGTTGCTCAGGTCACTACCTCGAGATCTTAAGGAGCTAACTCAACTCAGATCAATCGAGAGTAAATCTCATATCATTTCAAATCTTTGTTGGCAGGGAAGGATAGATTATTGGGCCATTGATGCTTCCATTAGGAGTAGAATACACCGAGTGTGCCTTGCTTAATCCAACCTTGGGTGAGATATCATATTGTTACCTTTGACACCCCAGCATCATCCGCACTTGTGAACACTAGTTAGGCTTTAGCTCATGTATCACTAGCATCGATCCTCGGTACCCTGAAGTCATCCATTGATGGGTGCTAGCCAGACTGTTGGTCTAAGTACTTCATTCTTAGTGATGGATCTATTGTATATCATCATAACCAGGAACTGTCTAAGATCCAATTAATTATAGGTGACCACTAGCTACCATCGCAATCCATGTGTTTCACCTAGCATGGTGAACTTTTCGATTTACAAGGTGTAGGATCAATCCTATTGGAACTCAGTTCTCTTTCTATGCTCTTTTATTGATGAATAATCATATTTACGAGTTTCCAAGGAGATCACAACAATTCCTTTAAAGTTTTCGTAGGGCATACATCCATCTTTGATGGCAACAAAATGGCTCCCCAAATTACGTGCATATTTTCCAAATATTAGGCTTTCAAATTAGTTTAGACCAAATCATGATATAGACCAACCCAAGCCCTACAAAGTTTAGCCCTTGGATGACACATAATACAGTCAATCGGGCCTTAAGACTCCTATTGATTGCTTAACACATGTTTTGATCTATCAACATAAAAAGTTGATAGATCACTTTACACTTGTTCACATTTTTTCAAAAGGCAGAAAGTTGATAGATCAAACTCGAAAATGATTGATCAATTTGTGTAAAACCTTCATTTTGAAGTGATTTTGATCGATCAATTAGCAAATTGATCCATCAAATTCCCCTATGTTACATATTTAGAAAAACAAATGATTCTTTCTTGCATGGAAACTCGCTTGAATTGATTTAAAACACATTTAAAAAAAGTTCTAGGATCAAAAACAACTTTGGAAATCCCTTTTAATCACATTTTATGGTCATCTTAACTAACAATTTAAAGATGGGTTTGTCCAAGTCATACCAAACATGCAAACCAACACTATCATAAATCACATGAGCATAAACTTAAAAATCTCTTGACACACTTGTTTAAGATTTATAGATAATCCTGAACAACACAACTCATTCAATTTCCAAAAATTCTATGCCTACTGGCCATCAAAAGAGAGAAAGATCAAAGGCCTCCTTAATTAGAGCTCCAGTAGAAGGAAGTCCTCAACAACGACACTGCTTCTCTTCTTCTCCTCTTTCTTCTTCTTCTCCTCCTCCTCCTTTACCTCTTCTGAAGAACCCAACAACATCAAGCCTCTAAATCGATCTTTGGTTGAAGAATGGTTTCTAATTGATGTAAGGTTGTTGGGAAGATGGTTGAAGAGATTGATAAGGAGGGTAGGTGGTTGGGAGGTGGAAGGTTGGGAGAAAGGGTGGTTGTTGGTGGTGGTGTGTAGGAGAGAGGAGGCTGTGGTGATCCATGGTGTGCCTTTTATTTAAGGTGACGGTGTTTATATAATCCCCATCTCTTTTGCAAAGAGCTCTCCCACTTAATAATTAACATTAAGAATTAATCCCCTCAATTTATTTCATGACACATTAGCCCTTAGTGCAGAAAAATGACAAGATGTCTGATCCCATTTATAGGTTTTTATGAAAAATGAGACCTTGGCTGGCGAAACACGAAGTACATTGCCTTAAAACCCATGTTTAAAGGCAAAGAAAAATCTCAAAGCAAAAGTCATGGAGTAAAGCATTCTTAAGGTAAAACATAGTGATTAGTTCAATAAGCCATTTGATTATGTTTGAGCCGTTAAATGGATAGGTTGATATGCGTTTTATTATTTTTATTATATTAGAAGTGGATTTGTAGGAGTAAATGTAATGTATGAATGGATGATGTTGATGATAAGTGTAGAAGTGATGCCCACCAATGTTTCACACTATTTATACGTTGTAGCATGTAGGATAAATTGGCCCACTAATACTCTTCAAATGCACTTTAAGCTAGGACTTTCTATTCATTTGCCAATTTCTTTTCGATAGAAATAAACAAGAAAATATTCAAAATCATATATGATCTTAAGAAAGTCCAATTGAATGGAAACTTCATGAATTGGATTATATTTAATTGGATTAGGCCATGAATTAAATTGGATTGGAAATGTCTCCGTCCAAGAAGAGTGGATTGGATCATGATTTAGCAAAGTCTGGTTCAATCTGATTCTCATGCACTCTGATTAAAAAGAAAAGGAAGAGGAAAAAAAATGGAAAAAGATACATATATATCCTTAGAAACTTTAGAAAAAATGTATATACTTTTAGGTGTATTGGTACAGGAAAAATGTCTATACCCCTGTAGAGTTAGCTTCATCATGGTACAATCAGGGAGGACTCTAAACTAGGAAAAATTATTTTTACCTCTTAACTTTTGCCTCAAAGTTTCTAACTCATCCACTTCCTTCTCCTCTCCCTCCCATTTGTCCTCCTCTTCCCTTGCTACCAACCCCCTCCACCTCCTCAAGATTGCCCTTGACCTTTCCTCCTGACAAGCTCCATAACCTTCGACACCTCCCAAATCGACTACATGCACACGAGGATGATGAAACTTCCCTTGTGCTTGGTGGAGATGAAGGAGACCTTCAAGGTCAATTTCTCCACCTTAATCTCCCTCGACCACCTCAAATCCCTCATCTTTGCCTTTGCCTCCACATTACTCTACTTCCTGTACCTATTCCTTAATTGCTATGACAAACTCTCCTCCCTCTCCTTTGTCTTTGGCTACCTCCTCTTCTTCACGACCAACCCTTCCAGCTTCTCCACCCCTTACCTCCTCTACTTCCATTGAAGTCGAACTCGAGCCCCCTCCACCCCTTGTAGAGATCAAAGATGTTGAGGTAACTCTAGAGGTAGTCCATAGGGATGAGTGGTGTCCCCCTCAACCATCGTCTCCATTGCACACATGGTTCCCAAGATCTCGGAGCCCATGAAGGTGAAGGTCTCCCTCGTTGGCAAGTTTGTTGAAGTGTATTTCTTGGTGGGTAATGGCACCAATGATGCACACATGGTCTACTTAGACCTTGAGAGGTCTGTTCTAATGGTCAAGTCATGCATTAGGACCTAAGAGGAGGTGATGACCTTTGAGATGTGAGTTGAGGATAAGGTTAAGGAGGTGGAGAGTGTGGTGGCATGGAGGAATAGGTTGGGAAGTAGGGGAGGAAGAGGAGGAGGAGATGATGGTGGAGGAAGAGGATGAGTTGGAGAACTTAAGGGAAAAAGTAGGGAGGTAAAAATAAGTTTTTCTATATTTTTAATCGTCCTCGCTTAAGTTTTACCGCATATGGGCATAGGAAAGTGGCATAGCAACTTTTCAGGGATATAAATGTATATGTAGGCACATCTTTACTAAAGTTTCAAAGGGTATACATCTAATTTCCCCAAAAAAGAGAGAAAAAAAATAAAACCTTTTCTACCTTCCTACCCTTGAGTCCTCTTCTTGGAGCCTCCTACCCTCTCTAAACCCCCCAAACCACGCATACACACACTCTACCCTCTTCTCGGCGGCCATGAGGGGAGCTTTGGTCCACCACCTCTCCGCCGCTCGCCGCCACCTACCCAATGCTCTTTCCCACCTCCTCACACCACCCCCAACCCCCTCCCCCGCAGCCCCTTTTCCTTCTCGGCTCTTAAAGTTGAGGCCTTTGTCAACTTCCGATGGCGAAAGCACTTCACCTCCTCCTCCTCCTCCTTCAGACCCCGAAAACTCCTCCATTTCCGTCGCCGGAGACTCTTCCCAGACGACCCAAGAAGCCAAATCATCCGCAATCGTTGAAGACGTCAGTAACGAAGGCGAGAACATCGGAAAGATTAGGTCTTGTTGTTGCAGGATATAAGAAATTGCTGTTTCGGATACCGGCAGTAGGAAAAAAAAAGGAATACTCGAGCTATTAGAATTTCGGAATTTCTTTGCCTGAGAAAAACATTTTTCCCCCCTTTGGTTTCTTTGGTTTTCAGCATTATGGAATTTATACACTTCTGTATTATGCAGTTGTCACTGTAGAGTTCCCAGCTGAATTAATATTACTCGCCTCATCCTGATATATGTGGTGATTTTACACATCTACAGGAACCGTGTGGATTTAAGACATCTGATGAGTTGATGCTTTGGAACAAGCCCGGTTGGTTTAAGATACCATTAGTGACTGTGTGACTTATTCTCCTTACGCAAGTCTTTTGTTCGAAAAATTCTCTCACAAAATTGGCGTCGGTTTAAAAATTTTAGTGAATATGTTGTTGTTGTTACGTTATGCAAGTCTACGATTTTATGTTTTTGCAGAAGCGATATTGATTGAGGATGTCTCGAAGAATGTAGTCACTTTCTATCTTATCAAGTATTTTTAGTTGATGCGTGTGCAAACTCACGTTGATTCAAGATAAATGTCCAAGTGTGTTGTACACCATGCAGCTTTTCCATATTGGTTATTATGCAAAGCCTGTGTTAATTTTGGTGTTAGCATTTTCTGTGATTGCTCTAAAGTTTGTTTGTTTTCTCTCTGTTTTTTTGTTTTTCTTTGAGGTGCAGAGTTTAAGCTGTTGATTGAGAAGTATCTCATTGGGAACGATGTGGATGCATTGCCGTCGGTCATGGAGGCGATCCTTAGGCGGAGGCTTTCTGGGAAGCATGAGCATACAGATGATGAATTGGTGGAGGAGTTGAGGATGAGGCCTCTGGATGATCTGAAAGACGAAGATATTGAGGACGATTTTGAAGATCGCCATGATACTAATGAGGAAATAGAGAACCTTTATGATACAATGCCTGATGTGGAGAAGAAGATCATGCAGGATAAATACTTCAACATGGATGATAAGAAGTGGGATGACTTGGTCAGGGATGCTATGGAGAAAGGTATTGTGAAGGATACCAGTGAGTGTGAGCAGATTCTGGAGGATATGCTTTCTTGGGAGAAGCTTGTTCCTGGTGAGTTTTGGTGTCTATACATTTTACTTTTCTCTCTTTATCAGTAATGAAGTGCAGTTGATACACAGCATTAAGTAGTGAGTTCACAATGGTTGATCTTTAGAGTTTTTTATGATTTAGATTCATTAAAAGGAAATGATGATGCAAGTTTTGTACCTTGACTTGGGAGAATGGTGTGCTAATGTGAAGTAGTATCTTGTTTGCTTCTCATACGGATGTTTTCTTTGTTGAGACTGGTGGTAGCCATTTCAGTATAACATGAAGAGCCCTCTTTCTTTTCTTTTTCTTTTGAAAAGTAACATGAAGAGCCCTCTAAAAAAATGAATAGCTTTCAATCCTCTCAAGCAAAAAGAGAACCTACATCTTTCCGTTATGTCCCAGGTTGAGTTTTGGAGGTCCAGATCTTGATCTTGATGTAATTGTTTTGATGTTTGAAGCTTGAAATGAAATGATCTCGGGTGGTTATCGTGTGTATAACCACCCTTCTCCTTTTCAAAAAAAGAAAACCTACATCCTCCAACTTAATTTTTTTAACTTGAGTGTTTAACTTCGTCAGTTGCTCAGACAATCCTTTCATAGGTTTTCCGAGAAGATTCTCATTGACTCTTTGATTGCTTCCTCGAGTTTGCCTTCTTGATTACAGGAGCATAACTTTTTGATTGAAATATAAGACAATTGCCTCACGAAATAAATAGCCATCCAAGTATATCAAAGCAGATTTCGGAAGATTCATGGTTACAAATAATTTCTGCATGAGTTAACAGAAGAGATGTCTCTTGGTGTCACCATCTGCGCATAGAATCTTGACTCTCTGAAAGTAGATTCATTCCTTTTCTAACAATAAGGACTGACTGAAGCCCATAGGCATGGGTCTATCATCATCCCTAGATCAAAACTTCATGTGACTTGGATCTGCGGGTTAACTTAGGGTTAATTACACTGTAATAGTATAGTGTTAATTTTTATTGATTTTATTTTAAATCGTTCATTGAGAAACAGTTATTGATATACATTATTTTTTAATGCCTAAAATCTATCTTTTATTCTAAAAATGTTAATTTTATTTACAAAAGAATAAATTAAAAATAATACAATTAAAGAATTAACTAATCTATGTTAATTATTTATTAGTTAGAATAAATGAATTACAATTAGAAATGACTTAACAATATATACAAAGGTAAAGACATCAAATACTAATATAATATAGGTTAGTTTATTTTCAATATGTAAAAGTCAAAATATATAAATATCTATCTAATCACTAATAATATCGATATATACAAGTTTATATGAAAAGAATAAGGGGAGACCTATATCTACTCGTGCTTCTAAAACTATATACAACAAAGGCAAAACTAAGGTTTAATTTACAGACTAAATCTCTTTCTCCATGTATACACGCAAAGGATATACATGAATAACTAATTATTAACCATTAAATGAACTATATGTAATACCTAAAAAATTACGTACAAGTAAGGTACAACAAGAATAGTTTAAATTATATTCTAAGCATATGTTTATTCTTACTTTACTTTTTAATACTTAATTTATTTACACAGTAGATACTCATGACGCTTAGTTTATTTACAAGTCATATAGCTGACGCACACACACAACTAATAACTTGACACACACACACACGGCAAACACTTCATTTTTAGGTTAGCACTCAGCTCACATAATACTTAGCCCCAAAAGTGAAATGACTCATTGCCTTTTAGTCGGTTAAGACGTCTGGAGTTTCAGTCAGACATCTGTCCAGACGTCTGGACACAAATCCGGATGTCTAAAAGTAGGAAAAAGTCAAAACTTATTTTCCTCCACGTGCACGGCATGCAGATGTTCTCTCTCTCCTATCTCCTCTCACCTGAAACCCTAACACCTGACCCTATTTAAACCCCCCTCTCCTCACCACCCTCACCCTCACCACCAGCTACCGCCACCTCCTTGTCTAAAGCACCCCTGTGCAGTCGCGACGAGGAGTGTTACGACCCGGTTCTTGGATCCCTATAGGATCCGAGACTGGGTCGTTTTGACTAATCCCAAGACCTAGTCGTCCAATGAGAAATAACCAAAAGTAGGGAAATAAATCACATTCACACATGTAATATAATTAAGCAGAAGGAAAGAATGAAGCAGTAAACAGAAGTAGAACAACTGTTTCAAAATAGTACATGCCACCACAACAATAATAGAAAATAGAAAGTACGAGAATAGTAATTTAAAGTCTAGTACTCACAACTACAGTAGAAACGAAGGACTGTAAAAGAAACCACTACAGCTGGGCTTGGCTGGGTCTAGCTCTCTCTGCAGCTGGAAGCTTGGGCTGTTTAACTCTTGGTCCTGAATAGTGTTACGAAAAGATAGGGTCAGCGAACGCTGAGTAGAGTGGTGTTTATATTATCTATGTACAAGTAAAATAAAAACAACAAACATGTTTAATTCTCATTTCTATTTAGCTCATTTATGTATTGCTGGTTTATCTATTTTCCAAAGTATCCAAGTATTTCTTGATCTTGCTTGTTCCTCATGGGAACGATTTTGATTGCGGTCTTTTCCGTGGAGTAGGTGAACGTGGTGCTCTCTTAATCGGGGGAGTCCCCTGTGGTAGTCTTACACTCAGTCAACCACCCGAGGTCACTATCGAGACGTAGTGGTGACTACGGCACGCATGATAAGCGCACAGGTAGCTATCCTACATTGACACGCGGTCAGTTGTTTCCGCTAGCGGGTACGTCCAAAGTATAGCACGAAATATTATAGGGCCTTGTCCTCTCAGAATAGGGGTCTCGCCCCTCAGAACCAAACAGGGGTCTCGCCCTTTCACAGTCCGCGTACTCTCGTTCGACTACCCTAGTTTGCCCAAAGGACCTAACAAATTCGATGTATGGTGGATAGATGAACCTCGGGTCCCGTGGGGTGGCTAGCTCCCTTCCTATGCTAGTTGCACGTCTCGGTACCACATACGCGAAGGCCAACAGGAGTCGGTGTAGAGTGGCCAATCCTAACCCCGGGTCTCAACTCAAGGGAGGCTAGCTCAGCTCTACACTAAAAAGGGACAGTCGCCCTCCTTGGTACTGCGTACACAAGGGCATGTACACTTCCCGTTTACATTCCAGATTTCTTTCATACACAGGAGTTTTACTCCTAATTCCTTATAGGGCTCATGCTCATATTCGCCTCATTTATCCATATTCAGTTCTCATGTTTCATAACTCATTCCTTATTCATATACGGGCAACTTGTGATTTCATAATTCAGTTCTCAATCATAAACATGCAACTTGTGGTTTCACAGTTCAATTTCTTATTTACATATAGGCAGCTTGTATTTTAACATGCTTCTCAAGTAAACCAGAGTAGTTCCATATCATGCTCATACATTTCTATCATAGGGTTCATTTCACATCATACGGTTTCAATCAATTTAATTTAAGCGGACATATTCTTTATTCATATCTTAATAATTGCATTAAACAACTCTACCGGTTATCATGGGAGGAATGGGGGCCTGTGCCGCAGATATCGTCGGCTCCGCGGGTCCCGAACATGCCACCGGCTGGTAACCTGTACCAGTGACTAATTACATTAAAGGAGGTCAAAACAGTAGATACTCAATACGAACACGTAGAGGAACTTGAGTGGAAAACAGCGGTACTTCGTTTACGGAAATCCGATTCCTTTTGAGTTCTAAACGGGCTAAAAACACGGTTACTGACCAAAATCAGATATTTGAGACTAGTCCTAGACGTTTTAAAAGACGTCAGAACTCACCTTACACTTTTTGTGGTTGCTTCAGATGTCTAGACTCCTTCTGCGATCGTCTAGGGGCAGCTCCAGACGTCGGACAAGGTCTCCGATTGTCTGGAAGTACCTCCTGACGTCTAGCGATGTGATCAGACGTCCAAAAGAACTTGGAAAGCGCATTGTGCGCCTTTCCAAAGCCTTCACCGGTGTACGAACATCCGTAGACACAACTTCAGGCCGACATTTCCTGGTTACATCCTGCAAGGTGGAAGGTAGCGCAGGAAGATACGTACCTTGCGATATCTTATGCTTCCAGACGTCCGACTCAGCTTCGGACGTCTAGGTGCCTCACCAGCTGTCTGGACGTCACTCCAGACGTTTGATATTGGAAAACTTCCAGTACCAGAACCTACTCCGCGACGCTTCTCTCCTCGCAACGTCGCCCGTAGCGCGCTGCAGCTGCAGAGGGCTGGGAGGCTGCCTCCCCGAGCCCTTCATCCTCGCGCACACACCTGCCGCTGGCCGTGCGAGCTCCGCCAAGCTCCCGAAGGTCCTCCGACCTTCCACGCTCTCTTCCTTCCTCTCTCTCGTTCTTCCTCGCTTGCCCCCTCTTGTCACTCCCATCTTGCCTCGCCACAACCGCACAGGGGGTGCTGGAGGTGATGGTGAGGGAGTAGGAAGAAGAGAAGGGTGTTTAAATAGGAGGGGAGTTAGGGTTTAGTGGTGCGGTGCAGAAGAAAGACAGAGGCCTCTGTGTGTCGCCCACGCGTAGAGTGAAAAACGGAGGTACGCAAATCTCACTTTTAGACGTCCGGGCATGTGTCCAGATGTCTGGACAGACGTCTGACTGAAACTCCAGACGTTTTATCCAGCTAAAAAGGCAACGGATCGTTTCATCATAACAAACTTAAAGGAAGTTTTGTCCCCGAAACTTGAGCTAGTTAGGGTGTGGAAAAAGGAACGTAAAAACGCATAACTTAAAGATGATCGAAGTAGGTCTGAAAAGACGTACCCTCAAAAAGCTCCAGGTACCGCTCTCGCATTGCCGCCTCAGGTTCCCAGGTTGCCTCATCGTACCACTGGCTTCTCCATAGAACCTTCACTAGTGGTACTTGCTTCTGTCTCAGATTCCGAACAGCTTTATCTAGTATTTGTACTAGCCTCTTGGAATAGGTCAGGTCGTTACCCACCTCGATGCTCTCGTGACTTAGAACGTGACTGGGATCAGCGACGTACTTCCTGAGGTTGAACACGTGGAACACGTCGTGCACTCCAGAAAGCTGGGGAGGAAGGGCAAGGTTGTAAGCAACAGGTCCTACCCGCTCCAGGACCTCAAAGGGCCCCACAAGCCTCGACGCAAGCTTCTCTTTCACCCCAAAACGCTGCAGGCCCTTCATGGGTGATTCACGGAGAAAGACGTGATCCCAACCTCGAACTGCACCTATCTGCGTTTCTTGTCAGCGTAGCTCTTCTGCCTGCTCCTGACAGTGCGGGGTCGGTGAATTTGGTTTATCACCTCCTGACTTTGTCGGATCAGCCTGGACTAACCTCCCACTTGGTCCACATCTCGACCAAACTCAAGGGTGCAGTACACCTCTGTCCGTACAGAGCCTCGTAAGGTGCCATGCCGATGCTCGAGTGGTAACTGTTATTGTATGCAAACTCTACTAGGGGAAAATGCTCATCCCAGGAACCTCTCCAGTCTAACACAGGCACGCAGAAGGTCCTCAAGTGTCTGTATGATGTGCTCTGACTGTCTGTCTGTCTGTCTTGGGGTGGTAAGCGATACTGAACTTCAAACGTGTCCCCAAGGCTTCTTGAAACTCAGCCCAGAACTAGGAAGTAAAACGAGTATCCCTGTCGGATACAATCTTACGTGGGATTCTGTGTAGGCGCACATCTCTAATGTATCTCTCTGCTAGCTGTGCTGGTCCAAAGGTGACCCGGATCGGCAGGAAACGCGTCGTCTTCGTCAACCTATATACTATCACTCAGATGCGTCGTGTCCCCACTGGGTAACTGGTAGACTCACCACCAAGTCCATGATGATGCTTTCCTACTTCCACTCTGGCATAGGAAGTAGCTGCAATGGCCCTGCAGGCCTCTGGTGTTCGGCCTTCACCTGTTGGCATACTAAACACTGTTGAACAAACTTTTTAACATCCCGCTTCATCTCTCTCCATAAGAAGTCGCGTCGCAAATTATGATACATCTTTGTATTCTTAGGATGTATGATGAACCTGGACCTGTGAGCCTCAGCCAGGAGTTCTCAACGACTCCTCGTCCCTAGGGATGTATAAGCGTCCCCTCATGCGCAGTATCTTGTCTGAGAAGGAAAAGTCTCCTGGGTCCCCTGTCAATACCATGTCTCGCAGCATCTGTAAGTACGGATCGGCCATTTGCCTTGCGATGATGCGGTTTATCAGCTTTGGTCGTGTCTGTCGCATCACTCACTGTCCCACAATACCCCTGTGACTCTTGGGGTCGTCAATTGCCCAACTCTTCCATGAGTCTCCAACTCAAGAAATACTTGGATCCTTTGTGAAATAAATGAACTAGAAATACATAGATAAGATAAATATAAATGAGAATAAAACTTAGTTACTTGTTTTACTTTACTTGCACATAATTAATGTAAACATCACTCTACTCAGCGTTCGCTGACTCTGTCTTTTCGTAACCCTGTCCAGGACAAGGAGTTGAGCAGCCTGAGTTTTCGGCTGCAGAGGGTGCTGAGCCCAGCCATAGTCGTTTCTTTCCAGCTTTTTCGTTTTTCTGTTATTGCAGTGAGTAGTAGACGTCTATTTTACTGTTCTTGTTACTTTCTGTTTTCTTTCTGCTGTTGTTGTGGTGGCATGTACTATTTTGAGATAGTTGCTCTACTTTCCTTTACTGTTTTATTTTTTCTTTTGCTTAGTTATAATGCATGTGTGGATGTTGTATTATTTTCCTATTTTTGGTTATTTCTCGTTGGACGACTGGGTCTTGGGATTAGTTGAGGCGAGCCGATCTCAGGTTTGGTAGGGATTTGGGAACCAGGTCGTAACAAAAAGAATGGGCTACCTGTTCGTAGGATCAACAACCTATTGGGTCGGATCGATATTGCTACTAGGACAGCCCCTACAACGGAGGGCATAGCCACAATATCCTCAATTTAAGCCCACATAGGCCTACGCATGCACGCACACACATGCACATGCATAGCATGCGCACCTGGATGTATACATGCGCCCAACGGCACATGTAGCGCACGAGGTTTACCAGTAAAGTCCCACCCTTTGTGTGCGTTGTTGCTGCTATGTCTTGCAATTGCGATCAAAGGCCTGGTCCAAGGGCCTAATTGGCTCCTTGGTTGCACTCCTAGATGAATTCCGCTGAGCTTGGAGCAAACGCCTGGAGTCACTGCATCCTAGAGCGAGCTTTGAGCATGCTTGAAGCTTTGACATTGGCGGCGATGAGCAGAGGACGATGTCGACCTAAAAACAATAATACGGCCTTACGACCAAGTTAAACTAGCTCAGGACCTTCGTCGAATGACATGGAGTATGTTGGCGGTGGTTTCGTGGCGGATTGGGGTGTGTGGTGGTCGGTTGATGACGGGGAAGATGACAGAAAGGTGGGTTGTTTGACGGCAGGTTTGAGTAGATGATAAAATGAATGGAAGGGTTTTGAAGAGTGGAGCACGGCGGAGTTGATGGAGGTGATAACGACGTGATTCGTGCGATGGAGTGGTGATTGGGCATCGCCGGAGCAGAAGACAGAGGGGGAGACGTGTGGTCGGCAGTTGTTTTGAGAGATAGAAAGAGGGAAAAAGGAGGGAAGTAGAGGGAACGTTGGAACATAAAATTAAGGCCGGTGTGATGGCCGGACGTGGGGAAGACGAACCTCCGAAGGGAGAGATGGCGAGGAAGAAGGGGCCAGGGCACCTCTGATGTGGTTGTCGAGAGGTGGAGGAAGTCGGGGAGGAAGAAGACGCTCCTAATTTAGCCATTGGGAGGCCGTGGGATGACGGGGGAGGAGCTTGTCGGAGCTAGGTCGGAGGAGGCTGGAGGTAGGGTTAGGAAGAGGGTTTTGTAGCCAAATCCTAGCTCAAGAACATGACCGTGCCTTGGGAATCTTTTTATAGGGCTCAGGAGGGGATTTTAAATTTGGAAGCCAAGCTTCCAAGCTTAGGAAATGTCACCGGAGATGGAAGTTTTAAGGTACATTAATCTCTCATGCGTTCGCATGAGATTGGGAAGGTTTTTAGACTCATGACCGGATTCATTAGAGAGAATTCAAGAAATCTTCGTTCTAATTTTGGAAGGGATCGAGCGAGAAATCAGGGAGATCTTTCTATTTGAAGGTCGTCGGAGTTGTAGGAATAGGATTTTGGTGTGGTGGGGACCTATTTGTGAAGAAGATGATAAAGTTAGGGGGTTATTTGTAAGAATTTCAAAAGTTAGGGGCATGTGTGTGAAATAAAAAAGTTAGACAGGACTAAATTGCAAATTAGGTAAAGATAATCTCAGATTAGGTCCAAATTTTGGTACAAACGTAATTTGGCCCCAATGAATCCAATGGCGAAGTTAGATTTAGGTTTTAATCAAGTTTGATTGGGTAATTTATGCAAAAATCTAAACTATGGAAAATATTAGTTTGAGACTCTGTTTTGGGTCAAGACGGGTTCTGATGGTCAAATTGAAGGTACCAAACCTTAGTGAATATCTTTCTATGAATTTTAGAGGGTTTAGGTGAATTTTATCCTGACCAGAACCTCAGTTAATTAAGTAAATCTGTTTTTAGTGTTTCAGAAGTCATTTAATTCTCAAAATATGGAAAAATCTTTTTTTGTCTGTATGAACCAATTTGTTGGATATTTAAGACCATTTGACCCTTAATTACCCTTTGGGGAAACCTGTGATTGTATTGCATTCATGATATGATGGTAAAATTGTAGTTTAACCCTGTTTTCTTGTCTTTCCGTCAGAATGATTATGCAATGAATTATGGTCCTTTGGTAGATATGTAGGAGCATTTATTCCTTGATAATAACTAAATTGAGCTAGTTATGGCTCATGATGGTGTTCCCATCAGGATGTTACCTTTCATGAGGCTGTACCTTTCTTTTCTGTGACAGTTGCTGAGATGTCTCCCGAGAGTGATATGGTGCCTATGCCATACTCTCTCATTCGTTTTGGGAGCTGTCTTAAGATTTCTGTCCCTATCACACCACCACCATCACCTGCTATGCATTCCTTTCCACGCTTGACTGGGCCTCTGTAGATATATATTCGCCCTCATGCTACCTATAAGGGATCCCCATTCTTGCCCTCACCATCGACTTAGGTGAGTCCTTTAAATACTAATGTATGCTTGCCATGTGATGGTTGACAAGTTCACTTTTATGGATTATTATTTAGCCTAAGTACTATTTAATTATTTGCTATTAGTTAATTGACTAGGAGATATATGATAATTCACCCTGGCCTGCATTTAATTTTATGCTCTAATTTTACGTTTAATAACATATGTTATGATAATAGAATTTATTTTATAAATGCAGGCTAGGTACAAGAGTTCACACGACATTTCTGTGTTTATAAGACGTCTGGAGCTAAGGATGTACGTCTAGGAATTGCCAGGACAAGTGCCTTGATGTTACATTTCTTTAACACGTCTGATGATGAAGTCTGACGTTTGATAAAGATCGGCCAATACTTATCTATCGGTTTCAACCACTCGCGATGTTCGTGAGTGGTTGGAGAAGTTTGCGGCAGGTGGAACAAACTGGGGGATTTTTAAAAAGAGAGGACCTACGCACGGGCCATCCTTCACCCTGCCGGGGACCTGTTGGTGCTAGAGCACCACGATTGTTTATTTTGATGATAATAAAACACGTGTTATTTAACATTTACACTTGAAGTCTTAGATTTCAGGATAATTGCAAATGAAAACATGTTTAGTAGGAGTTCGAGCTCACATCCATGGTGTATTGGAGGAACTTGATGGAGAACATAGGAGCTTCGCGAGAAGCAATAGCCTGAAGAAGCGTGGAAACAAGAATATGATAGATTTCCTTTTATCTTGTTCTATGTAATTTTGTTTCTTTGTTTTGCTCTTTATTTCTTTCTTAGATCTTATGTTAAAGAGTCTCAAAGAACATTTAAAGTAGTCCTAGAAACGTCTGCACAACTCTAGGAAACAAGTTTTCTGTAGAGAACTTAGAAAATCAAAATAGGGTTTTAACAACCTAATCAGACGTCTAATCTGGAAATCAGACATCTGATAGTGACTTTTAAGACGTTTGACTGTTGACTTAGATGTCTAATAATTTAGGGTGGACTTAGTAGCTTCTGTCTGATAAAATCAGACGTCTAGACCTTAGTTCAGACGTCTTAGAAGACGTCTGATGTTTGTGCCAGACGTCCAATTAGTAGAACGTTGGCTACCAAGTAAACAGTGAGGAATATGACCGTTAGGCTTATATCAGACGTTTGTAGAGGACCCCAGACGTCTCATATGTGATCATTTAGATTTGGCTGACCCAAAATATTCTGTCAGATTTCCTAGTCGTTAACCTATCTTGGGAATCAATTCCCGCAGTACAATATGTTTTCAGACGTCCAGACCTAGTGCCAGACGTCCTATGTGTCGTCTGATGACCATACGCTAGAACTTGTTTAAGTCTGAACCAAGTCAGGAAGGAAACCCGCCTAGAATTAGATGTCTTACTTAGTTCCCAGACGTCTTAAACAAGCTTTCCAGACGTCTGATAGCTGGACCAGACGTCTGATGATTCTGTCAGAATCATGATTGATTCTTATTACGGTCTGTTTTGCTTTGGGTTCAACCTCAACGGCTATAGAAGCTTTTTAAGGGCTTCCAAAGCCTTCTTAGGCCTTTTATAAATAGAGGACCCTTGCCTTGCACAAATACACAAAGACACCTTGAATAGCATTTCCACATCTTTTGTGTCCAAGTTAAATAGAAGATCTTGCTCTCCATTTCACCATTCCAAATCTAGAGAGCTTCAATCCAGTTGCGCACCTGCTATCCCTCTGCGATACGAGAGCGACGAAGCATCGTTGCGTGGTTCACGCACCCGCGTCGTCACATCAACGCACTTCCATCAAAATGAAGTTTCTTAACTCCTTTAAAAGCTAGGTTTTAATATTTTTGGCTTTATAGGATTGTTGTACTTTTATTGTTCTTTAGTTTGAGTATTTGCTTTGCGAATTCTCGTCTCCATCGAAGAATAAAATACTCCTTGTGAAGATGAGTAGTTTTGAGGTACGTTACCATCGGGTATAAAGTAACGTGGTTGTACTAAGGTTGAACTACCCTCATTTTAAGTAATTCGTTTAGTGGATTTGATCGATTTTGTCGATTGGGAAATCCTAACTCGAGAGGGTTAGGTGATGGTTTTCACCCAATTTGGGTTTCCTCCTAAAAATACTTGTGTAAATTGTGTGATTGCTCTTTTTGTGAGATCGTTATCAATCCACATTATATATGCGACGCATATCTCACCCCCTCCCATAGGGAAATTACAATTGGTATCAGAGTAGATTCTTGCTTATTTGGCATAACAACCGGTAAGAGATCTATGGAGGGGAGTAGTTTTATGATCAGGATTTCCGAAGGGCAGTCCACCACCCGTCCACCTTTCTTCGACGGGAGCAACTACCCTTATTGGAAGCTGCGGATGAAGACGTGGCTTTAAGCTAACGACTTCACGGTTTGGGCCAGATACGAGACATCGTTTGACATCCCGGAGAAACCTGTAGGAGGCTACTCACAACAACAAATCTGTGAGCTCTCAACACAAAAATAATGAACGCATTGTATTGTGCGTTGAGCCCGGAAGAATTTAACCAAATCTCATAGTGCGCCACTGCATACAAGATTTGACACACACTTGAGGTAACTCATGAAGGTACCTCTAAGGTAAAGTCTTCTAAAATTAATTTACTTTCACAAGAATTTGAATCATTTTCTATGAAGACTAACAAAACTTTGAGTGAAATAAATACTAGGTTCACTCTCATAGTAAATAATTTTAAAGCTTTAGGGAAGACCTTCATCAAGGGGAAGTTTCAAGGGAAGCTTCTTCGTTCTCTCGGATTGGAGTGGGAACAGGTCACCGCCATCGAGGAGGCGAACGAGGTAGAGGAGCTTAACATGGAGGATCTCCTAGGCAATCTGATGGCCTAAGAGACAAAACTGAAGGAGAAGAAGGATACACCGGAACCAAAATCAAAGAAGACCCTTGCATTCAGAGTTGCGTCAGATAGCGAGGTAAGTTCCGATGACGAAGATTTTAAATTCTTAAAATTTTTTTCAAGTTTTGTAGGGAATCAAAGAAAGAAAAGGAGAAGGAAAAGGAAAGCCTGAGATGTTGCTACCATTGCAACGAAAATGATCATCTTCGACCCGAGTGCCCTCTTCTCAAGAAGAAGAATGAGAAGTATAAGAAGGCGTTCCAAGCGACTTGGGACGACTCGAGCTCGGAGGAAGAAGAAAATCCTGAGAAGAATAATGAAACCGCCTGCATGGGTTTCATGGCGACAGTGGGCGACAGCGAAAGCAACTTCGACAATGAGGTAAATTTCAATTTACAAGATGCATTTGATGAATTATTTGAACTTAGTGAATCACTTAAGGTAGAAAAAAAAATATTAAAAAGAATCTTAGTTTTCTTAAATCTGAAAATGATAGGATAGAAATAAAACTTAAGGACCTAGAAAGTAGTTCTAGTCCTAAAGATGATTTGTCATTAAAAACTCACAATCTAATAATTGAAAAAGACATTGATTGAGGAGAATGCTAATTTAAAATTAGAAGTTTTTAGTTTAAAAATCAAGATGCATATTATAGAAAAAGAAATTTCATGTCTTAGGGAAAAATCAAATAATTTGATCAATAAAGTAGAAACTTTATCTAGTCCTAAAGTTGAGAAATGATCTCTGTCAAGGAGACCCGCTAACAGATCCGGATCCAAATTGATTTGGATACCGAAGAAAGATTTGGAATCCTATTTTGTAGGTCATAAATATTACAACGTAAAGGACTGGACCTACAAGCTCAAAGATTATCAACTCAAATTGGGAGGATCAAGGAGTAGACTAAGGAGGAAGGAAAAGAGGAGACCGACGAGATGATGAATAACCGACTAACCTATCGCACGTCGACTGCCAGATTGGAGACTGACGCCGATGCCCGGACCTCCAAGCTATGGATGGGAACCCTATCTGATTTGGCATCCACCTCCATTTGGGCCATTCTATTGTTTTTTTATGATTAGTATATAGATAGGGGAAGTTAAAATTAATGAGCTACTTGTCAATCTTTAAGGGGGAGTTTAAAAAATAAGTTAGCTATATTTTCTTTAGAAAGGGGGAGAAAAAGATATAGCTATCTTGTTATTACAAAAATGGGGAGAATATTATTCTTGTTAAATGAAATTTAATCAAAAAATTAGAAGAGCATGTTTTAAGGGGGAGTTTAGGAAAATTAAAATTTGTAATACCTTTTTGATAATGTCAAAGAGGGGGAGATTTTTATGGATTATTTTTTTATGATTTTGTCATCATCAAAAAGGGGGAGATTTTTATTGCTAGAGCACTACGATCGTTTATTTTGATGATAACAAAACACGTGTTATTTAACATTTACACTTGAAGTCTTAGATTTCAGGATAATTGCAAATGGAAACATGTTTAACTGGAGTTTGAGCTCGCATCCATGGTATATTGGAGGAGCTTGATGGAGAACAGAGGAGCTTCGCGAGGAGCGATAGCCTGAAGGAGACAAGAATATGATAGATTTCCTTTTATCTTGTTCTATGTAATTTTGTTTCTTTGTTTTGCTCTTTATTTCTTTCTTAGATCTTATGTTAAAGAGCCTCAAAGAACCTTTAAAGTAGTCCTAGGAACACCTGCACAACCCTAGGCTACTTAGGTTTTTTTGTAGAGAACCTAGAAAATCAAAATAGGGTTTTGACAGCCTAAGCAGACGTCTAATTTGGAAATCGGACGTCTGATAATGACTTTTAAGATGTCTGACTGTTGACTCAGACGTCAAATAACTTAGGGTGGACTTTGTAGCTTCTGTCCGATGAAATCAGACGTCCAGACCTTAGTTCACACGTTTTAAAAGACGTTTGATGTTTGTGCTAGACGTCCAATTAGTGGAACGTTGGCTACCAAGTAAACATTGAGGAATATGACCGTTAGGTGGTTGGGCGTGTTTCCCGTGTTGGAAATCTGGGTTACAAGTAACCTGTCGTCGTGGTTGCAAAACACGTCGATCAGATAAAATTTATACCGAAACTCCAAGGGAGTCCCAAGTCGAACACAGGGAGGCGACGTTTACTTTAACTGAAAATCGCGCTTCGATTTGTTTCTTTTTGGTATTTTAGGGTTTTGTTATTTTTGTAAGAAGAAAACAAGCAAACGAATCAGAAGATAGAGATGAAATAAAAATGGTATAAATATCACTTCAATGTTTATTACAATCAACTATGAAAGCATAAAAATAGAAAGAGGTGAGAGGAAATCTCCCGAATCGGATGTTCGACGAGACGATGGCGCCTGGCGGAAGCTCGGACAAAGGAGGCGAGGAGCGGGATGACGGAGGTGAGATGTAGGACGTCGGGTCGAGGAAGCCTTCGGCGTGGCTCCGAATGGAGGTGAGAAGACGGACATGATCTGCTATCGGAATGGAGGTGGGAGGACGGCTCCAAGGCGACCTATGAATGGGGATGGGAAGTTGGAGGAATATTTGGTGGGGCAGAGGTTCGCTACACTAATAGGCGCCTTGGGAGCTTGGGAACAGGCTCTAATGGAGCGTTGGTTGGCTTGCTAGAGCTTGGGAGTAGGTGGGAGTAGAGTATGTAAAGATGGCTTGGAAGGGAGGGGGTGTGGGTCCTTTTATAGTGGAGAAGAGGCAAAAAATAGGTATGAAACCGTTAGTGACATTCAGGCCGTCGCTAGAAACGTCGCTGTAGGTAGTTCATGCCTGTTGACGCCTACAGCTGGCTTTACTGGCATGCGATGAATTAGTGACTGTTGTAAGCGTCGCTGTAAGTTTGCCAGTCTGTCGCTGAAGATCCACTGCATGCTTCGCTGGTGCTGCGCACGCTTCAGCGGTGCCGCGTGCATGCACTGGCGGCCTGGGCTACGCCACGTGGTGCAATCTGGGCTGTTCTTTTTATTGTAGGGGCTGCTACAGAGGTCGGATTGAGTTGATTTTCGCGTCGTTAGGTTGCGATCGTCGACTTGAATCCGTCCAGGCGGTCGGATTTGTCATTTGATACTCCAAATTATGTCACCTAATCCCTTAGCCGTTGATCTTCCTCAGACTGCATATGGTGCTACGGGACTCCGATCGAGGCGATTTTAGAGGCGTTGGACTCCGACCGTCGTCTTAATCAGATCCGTACGGTCGGATCGTCGATCCGAGGCTCTGAAATAAATATCTTTCTCTTCTGACAATAAAAAGGACGTAATTAACCTAAATTATATACAATTACTCTAAATGTACAATGATGCATACTATGTAATATTTATAACATGAAATGCAAATCTAAGTTTAGGAACATGCATGAATAGGCATTTTACCTTCAATAAATGTGTTTATATCATTAAGCTTATATCAGACGTTCGTAGAGGACCCAGACGTCTGATATGTGACCGTTTAGCCTCGGTTGACCCAAAATCTCTATTGTCAGATTTTCTAGCCGTTAACCAACCTTGAGAATCCATTCCCGCAGTACAATAGGTTTTCAGACGTCCAAACCTAGTGCCAGACGTCCTGTATGTTGCCTGATGGCCATACGCTAGAACTCTGTTTAGGTCTGAACTAAGTTAGGAAGGAAACCCGCCTAGAATCAGACGTCTGATTTAGTTTCCAGACATCTTAAACAGGTTTTCCAGACGTCTGATACCTGAACTAGACGTCTGATGACCCTGTCAGAATCATGATTGATTCTGATTACGGTCTGTTTTGCTTTGGGTTCAACCCCAATGGCTATGGAAGCTTTCTAAGGGCTTCTAAAGCTTTCCTAGGCCCTCTATAATTAGAGGACCCTTGCCTTGCACAAATACACAAAGACACCTTGAATAACATTTCCACATCTTTTGTGTCTAAGTCAAATAGAAGATCTTACTCTCCATTTCGCCATTCCAAATCTAGAGAGCTTCAATCCAGTTGCGCACCCGCTCTCCCTCTGCGATACAAGAGCGACGAAGCGCTGCCGCGTGGTTCATGTACCTGCGTCGTCACATCGACGCACTTTCACCAAATGGAAGTTTCCTAACTCCTATAGAAGTTAGGTTTTAATATTTGTGGCTCTATAGGATTGTTGTACTTTTATTGTTCTTTGGTTTGAGTATTCGTTTTGCGAATTTTCGTCTCCATCGAGGGATAAAATACTCCTTGTGAAGAGGAGTGATTTTGAGGTACACTACCATCAGGTATAAAGTAGCGTGGCTGTATTGAGGTTGAACTACCCTCGTTTTAAGTAGTTCGTTTAGTGGATTTGATCGACTTTGTTGATCGGGAAATCCTAACTTGAGAGGGTTAGGTGGTGGTTTTCACCCGATTTGGGTTTCCACCTAAAAATACTCGTGTAAATTGTGTGATTGCTCTTTTTGTGAGATCGTTATCAATCCGCATTATATACGTCACTCATATCTCACCCCCTCCCGTAGGGAAATTACAAGACCTTCTCCCTCTCCACCATTGGCACCGTGGCCTGGACTTGCACCGTGAAACCCAAGCGTGAGGCAAATATCGTCGTTGCCGCCTACGCCACGGTGGTGCTCGATGACAGAGAGCACCACCGTCACCATCGGCCACCTCCACCATCAGTCGCTTCTCCATCGAAAACCTCCCTCACCAACATAACCCAAAGCCAACGCCATCCTCCCTGCCACTTCCCCTTCCACGCCCCAACAGCCACCTATCCTTTTTCCCTTCATCTCCTTCAACCTTCCTTCTTCCAACCGCCCCCTTCAACCCAACTTTCCAACCACCCATGCGCAGCCGAGCACGCCACCAACACCACGCTCACCACGCAACGTAGCTAGCGCCCGCCTGGCGACCTCTCCATCTGTAGCTTGGCTCAGCTATCCCCATCCCGCACGTGCCTTCGTATTTCTTCGCACGCACTTCAACAACAGCGTCGCCCCTTCACCCGCTCCTTTGGTTGGACACCACGCTCACCTCGCTACGACTGCGCGTCCTCGCGCACATGCACTAGCACTCTTCTCCACGCTCGCGCGCATCTCCGCATACATTGCAACAACAGTAGCAGCCAGCAGGAACAACTTCACCACCATCAGCCATCATCTCCTCGTCACTGATGACGCCTCTGGCCACCTCTCGCCGTGAGACCAACGTCAACGCGATGCCCTCGTCGAGACGCATCTCTACATATGACACTGCCCCCAGCCATCCTCCCTCGCTAGCGTAAGGAAGAGGGAGGAGAAAACCTTTGTTTCTCCTCCAATTAGAAATTACAACATATGCCATTGCGAGTTTCACTATTGCTTTATTTAATGAATTAATATATTGAAAAGAAATTACTTGAATATCTCTCTATTTTCGATTAATTACCTATGGCTGAATTCTTCTCATGAATGATATAATGTATGGATTAAGGTGGACAAGCCATATTTTAGAAATTGGTATTTACGTGATTTACTATTATCAAGATTATTATTTAATATAATATTATATTGTGGTAATTTTGCATATAAACACCTATAGTTTTAATTAATTGCTTAGAATGAGAATTCATGAGGGCAATGAGTTACACTAAAGAATAGGCGCATCCATTGAGATTCCCGAATAAACGAGTAACCATTTACTAATTCAATAAGCTAATTCCTCCCTGTGGAGATGACTTAACTATTATCGTGGTTAGATTTTGAGTAATAAATATTTTTCAAAAGTGATTTTCTACCACGCAACGAAATACAACGATGCGACCTTTTGTTTTAAAGCTTTCAACAAAAACAAAGATCACTCTTTCAAATGGTTGATAGTGCTGCACTCGTTGGCTGTCAATGGGTATTTACTGTGAAGTTTAATTCTGATGGTGGTATTGTTAGGTATAAAGTCCGTCTTTTGGCAAAAGGGTTCACCCCAACCTATGGGGTGGACTTTTTTGACACATTCTCTCCAGTTGCTAGACTTTCCACAGTCCGGGTGTTGATTGCAATGGTAGTTTAGTTAGATTGACCCTTGCACCAATTAGATGTGAAGAATACCTTCCTTTATAATGATTTAAAAGATGAAGTCTATATGCATCAATCGCATGGATTTGAAAGACAGGGGGAGTGTGTGTCAATTACGGAAGGCTATATATGACCTTAAACAGAGTCCCCGAACCTTGTTTCAAAGATTGTCACAGGTTGTAGAGGCAATTGGATTCAGGAAATCGACAACTGACTTTTCCCTCTTTGTCAGGAGGATTAGACGAGGTACTGTGGTAGTTCTGATTTATGTAGATGATTTGATCATCACGGGGGACGATATGAATGATATTGCTGAGGTTAAGTACATCATAACAGAGCAGTTTGTCATGAAGGACCTTGGGGCTTTACGGTATTTCCTTTTTATTGAGGTTGCTTGCAGCAAGGAAGGTGTGGTCTTATCTCAGCGAAAATATGCTTTAGATATTTTGCAGGAGGTTGGTATACTTGGGGCCAAGGAGGTCAATATTCCTATGGACCCCAAGATGCCAATACATGATGATGATGTACAGGTGGTGGACAACAGAAAGTACAGACAGCTTGTTGGCAAGCTATTGTACGTTACTATCACGAGACTGGATATCTCTTTTGTTGTCGGGAGACTGAGTCAGTTCATGGCAAAGTCGACACAGCAGCATTGGTTTGCAACATTGATGGTGCTTAGATATGTCAAGAGGGCTCCTGGGAAGGGTCTTTTTTTCTCCAAGGGGTCCTCTATGACATTGGTTGGATACTCGGATGCTGACTATGTCGGATGCCATGTGGATTGTAAATCTACTACTGGGTTTTGTACCTTCCTAGCAGGAAATTTGATCACCTGGAGCAAGAAACAAGGTACAGTTGCAAGGTCTAGTGTCGAGTCTGAGTACAGAGATATGGCTCAAACGACTGTAGAGATGATGTGGATCAGATCCTTGCTTATGGACCTACAGGTGCAGTTTTCTAGTCCTATGGAGATGCGATGTGATAATAGAGCAGCTACCTTCATTGCCAACAGCCCAGTTTTTCACGAGAGAATAAAGCAGATTGAGGTTGATTGTCACTATACCAGGGACATTATTCAGAAAGTGTTGCTATATACCACTTTTGTTGCATCTGAGGAGTAGACTACAGATATTTTCACCAAGTCCTTGACCAGATCTTCATTTGATTTATGTATATCTAAGCTAAGCATGATAGATATATATGCTCCAACTTAAGTGGGAGTGCTAGCGTACTATGTGTATTTCTTTTCTAGTTGTGGCTTGTGTGCTCCTTAGGGGCAAATGTGTACTTTTGCTCTTTTGGTCTCTTTCTATGTAAAAGAGACCTAGGGTTACAATTAATCTATCTCATTTCAATCAACTTATATATATATATATATTTATTTATTTATTTGTATAGGAGATTTTTAGGATTTTTGTAATTTTTGTTTTATTTTTAGTTTTATAAGTGGGAAAAATGGGAGAGCTATGAAAGAGGGAAGAAAATTTTTTTTTGGTATTTTTATTTTTATTTTCTTTATTTCTAACATTAGAAGTTTAAAACTTCCGTAGTTACGTTATCTTAGTCAGATGACTCAAATCCTAAATCAAAGAACTCAAACATCTCAAGATGCTTTTCTTTTATTTGTATATATTATTTATCTATTTTTCACATTATTTATAAAAAAATGATGGAAGTAGGTCAATTAATGATTACAAATTGAGTCCAAGTCACATTAATTATTCAAAAATGCTGGAATGAAAAATAAAAGCGTTACGAACTTCCAGACTTCACTGGAAATCTAATTTAAACTCAAAATCAAGGTTTGTACACTGAATTTACATCAAATCAGACATTTGGACATTTATTTCTAACATTAGATTATCTCAGAAATTCAACTGAAATTTAAAAATCAAAGTAGATTCTTCATGACTTCAGAATCTCCTCGTTTCCAGCAGTCACAGAGATACTGCTACTGTTAGGTAGTGAATCAAGCTTTCTTGAACTATCATTAGTATTCCAAATCCGTTTCCAGTGATTCAGGGAAGTAGATCCAGATAAAAATACTTTCCAAACATTTAGAACATCCAAAACCTCTTGGAAGCTCACAATCAAAATAAAAAAAAGGTTCCAAATCAGAATCAATTGCTGTAGCTGCTGTTGCAGCTGTTGATATACTGATAAAACACATCTCAGATTGAAGTTAAAACTCTATACCCCAAATACTCATTCATTTATGCTTCTCAAACATTAATACTGCTGTTACAAACTTGCCCAGGTGACTCAAACTCAAATTGAAACATCAAATATCCAAATCAACCTGGGACTTGAGATTTAAAACCAAGGAAATCTCCCAAATCTCAAATTGCATTCCAGACAGTAAAAGCCCATTCTAAGTCATCACAATTCATCTCTGAAGATTGTTGAACTCTCTGAAAGTAAGATCAAATATTGAAGAACCCTAGAAATCCCAATTTGATTTTCATCTTACGTTATAGACAGCATGAACATGATGGATCAAATCAGATATTGCAATTAATTCAAAACCAGTTCTAAACCCCTGTTCAAATCTCTTTAGTACCATTCGACTCTCAAATGGTTGATTGAAATGAATTGAAATCGAATCCAGGTGTTGACCACCTGGGCTGTTAATGATTCCTGCATACTATTGGTTAGTGTGCAGGGATCCATTGCGATCCTATAAACAGCATCAGGTCATTGCAAAGGTCTCAAATTCGTGCATCGGATTTTCATAGACCATTGCTACCTGAGCAATAAATGCAGATAGTAACTTCAAGTGAAATTGGGCACGTGGTCATCAATTGATAAATTTCACTCAAATTAGCTCAGGTGCATCGCAATTATCCAAATTACACAGTATAAACCCAATTCACTCGATTAAAATAGATTAAAACTGAATTGCACTTCAAATTCTCCGAGAAAGCACTGAAACCAAATCTGATTCAAACAAGTGATTTATCCTCAATTCAGGCCAAACAGAGGGCTATTGTGATATGATGAAACGAGTGAGATAACCCTTCAGTGGGTTTGAGTGCGATTTAGATTTGGAAGCTAGAGAGCTTTAGATCCAAATCAACTTTGATGAGTGGAATTATCGGTGAATTAAAACGTCGAAGGACTGAATAAGAAGCGATCGTGAACTGAAAGGGGAGGCCGGTGAAGTGATGCGAAGAAAACTAACTAATCTAAATCTAATTCTAAGCTAATCTAATCAATTCAATGAGTAAATCTAATCTAAACTATCTAACTAATCTAAGGAAGCAATTAAATCTAAACTAGAAAGGTGTAAATCCTAATTTAACAGAAGAATGAGACCTTTGAGAAGAACCATGAGTAGTGGCTGTGGCGATAAAGGAGGAAGAAGATCTCTAGTGATGAAAGCTCCTAGAGGAACTTAGGGCTTGCTCTTAGGTGATACGCAATCCTTGTCAGTGAGGGACGAAGGGAGGAAGAGGCACACCACCTCTGTCATCGATGGCGGATGAAGAGGGGAGGAGGAACTGGAGTAGACGAATGACCAGGCTCGAGGAAGTAGGGGGAAGCTTGTAAAGGAGCCAAGGGAGGTGTAGAGCTCCTTAATTAGGCGTTGGAAGCTCAAGTGACCTGGGATTGAAGGTGAGGGCCGTTAGTAAGGAATGACTAGGGTGGGCTTTGGAGGAGCGCGGGAATGATTTTAGATGAATAGTGACCATTGGATGTGATCTTGGTGGGACCACGTAGCTGTGTGCACAGGCGTTGGGAGGTTAGATATGAATTTGCCGTTGGATCAAATCTGGAAGGAATGGATGGCTCTTGAAGCTCAAGTTCTTTAGCTTGAGCTTGTGAAGAATAGCGCACTGCCTAGGTCTTTTGGGCAAATTGTAGGTTAAGACCTTGAATCGAAACGATGGAGAAATTATAATAAAGCTCATAAGTGGATAGAATGTTATATAGATAGGTCCTTGAAGGTTTGCAGAAGAGTCCCTGACACGTTTTGTGTATAGAAAATGTGAATGAAATGTAACATATGAAGGAGTTAAATGTAAAGTACTAAGTACAAGGCCCTAATGATGTCAGAACTCAATAAAATTTTTATGGCATGTAATTTGAACATATTAAAAAATATTGCCATCATTGATTTATGGATTTAAGCTCAATGTGTGTTCAATTTGACACTTAATTCATCTATTTACATATTTAAATATATAATCTCTCAAATGTGACATAATTATGCATTTTTAACACAAATTTGATGTTGTAGGTCATTTTCCTTAGTTTCCACACTTAACCCATTTCTTATGTTAATTTGATAGTGTTTAACTTAGTTTCCAGTTTAACTTTGGCATTTTAGCTAAGATGAGCTACACCTCATTAGACAACCTTCTCTAGTAGCTCCTTTAAAAAGAGGTAGGGTTGCAATCCATGAAATAGATACCCTACTCTACATCTCTCTCAAAATAAACAAAAGAAAATGTGATCGATGTTATCCACATATCTACCATGTTTTCCACGTCTCGACTATGGATTGAGTAGGTTGATTGCACGGCACATTAGGTGCCCATTTTTTGGTGAAAATTCTTTGTAATCCTCTATCCAATTGAGACTCCCATATAGGGAATCTAACTTTTGTGATGCCTTTGTTGCCCACAAAAGCATACAGACTCTCACATGTGACCTCATCACAATCTACTAGGGATGGTTGGAGGGCATGTTATGCCTCTCATATTCTTTTAAACATTACCCTTTTATGGCTAAGCATCATGTTTGGTGTCGTTAAGATTCAGTTAGCCCATTTGTTCATGCATGTGAATAAGCTTTTTTGCACGACATTAGGGGGAGTGTCAATTGGACTTGGACCATCGACCTTATATCATATAGGTACTAACTTGACCCAACTATAGTTCAAGACAGGTCTCTGGTTGGATGGTTGGGCCTATGTTGACTTGATGGCGCCAAACTTCACCACGTCCCTTGTTAGATGCCTATGACCTACTAAGAGAGCTCATAGAGCGGTGAGACTTGCTAAAGACTTGTGAGAACTACTAAGGAGCTGCAAGACCTGTGGACCCATTTAATTAATGGGTACGGTTGAGGTCTACAACTTACATATTGGGATATGGGTTTGGGTCTCAGATTGACGTACCAAGATCCATTTTGTTAACATGTGGGGTTTGATTGTATTATTTTGGGTTTTGGCCAAAACAAGTTGGGTCTGTTCGATTCGACCCTATTAATACCCTAACAACGTCAAAGAATGAAATACTGAAATAGAGGTGTCTAGGGATCATCACCACCTTCAAGTTTTCAACTCCAACAATCCACAAGAGTCATCCGAGAATTCAGCACCAAAGCAAATAATTGTTTGGGATGCCTAAGAGAGGATTTTGCATGGGCCCACTCATCATTGCAAAAAAGAAAGGTTAATCCTTCTCCTAGCCTCAATGAAAAGAACATGGAGACCCTTGGCATCACCGTGGTAGCCCTTTATTGAAGCGTGAAGCATCTCCATGGATCAGTCATTGTGCCCTACAATCGAGTGTCCTATATATATTGAGAAGAAGAGACTAATACAGACTGGCCACTCCACCCATGAAAATTGAAACCTGCTTTGCCAGTCAAGGGGCATTCATAGTTCTCAAATGCCATTTTTCAAGGCCACCTATGGAAAAGGATGATAGATTTATTCCCAAATTGCAAAAGTGCTCACTACTTTCATAGTTAACATCTCCAAAGCACATCAATTCACTTTTCCGCCTTGGGTGGAAGGTGAAAGGTCGATAACTAACGTAATAGCATAGCAAATATGACAAACTTCAAAAGAAGAAGCCTGACACAGCTTATCCAATCTCCCCGACCTCCCAATGAGTAGAGATTAATCATGACTCCATGAGAACTCACAACAAAGTCTGATAATGGTAACTTAAGGTGGGTAATTGATATGGTTCTAGTTGGTGTTTGCCAGAACCTGCAAGGAAGCCACCACCTTCAAGTTTGTGAGCCCAACTACATGAAAATGGACTTTATCACAATCATGGTTTTAAAAAACTAGCCTCGAGGCTATAGCCTCAGGGTTGCAGTGTGAGGCATGCACCTCGATTTGTCGAGGTGAAGTTGAGGCGGTGAGGCGGCGTAGTGGAATCGAGGCTATAGCCTTAATCGAAAGTTTACATTTGAAGGTCATATGAGTTGCATATGACCTAATAAAGTAAATAAAATCCTTTTCTAAAATCTTATACCTATCACTCGACCCTAAACAATGATCCTAACCTCTTAAGTCATAAAAAACCTATCGCCCTTAGTTGTTGCAAGTCATGCTCCATCTTTGGACTCCTCCATTATCATTGCCAATGGTTGTTATTGCATTACCAGTTGCGAGTTACCTTTCCTACGTACCACCCTTTATCAGTTTGTCCTCTCTCCATTGTCCATTGTTGCCTCCTCCTTTCAAGTCTTAACCGCACCTTTTGCAGTTGTTGGTAAGAGTTTCAACTTCTCTTAAGTTACACATCACATTTTTTGTTGTTATTTAGACCTTGATTTTACTGACCAATTATGTTAAAGTATATTTGAATGTTTTATATGGTTAGTTTACATGTCATGTGAGCACTGAATTGGTTTTTTTTGAGGCGGTTATATGGTGATTGTTTACTTAGATCTTGTTGTTATATGTTTATTATTATTATTCTCTCAGAAAACTATTTTTTATTATTATTTTGATGTTTTTAATACTATTATGTGACTAGTATTTTGATTTTTTAAAGAGTTTACATGTTATGTGGTACATACGTGTATTTAAATCTTATTATATTAGTTTACATGTGAATATTACTTTATGGTAATAATATTAAGTAATGGACATTAAAATGTTGTGATAAGCGCAAAAATAGTATAAAAGTGTATTTTTACATTGTTTTTTCATTATTAGCACTTAACAGAAAATATTTGTGTTAATTTTTCTTATTTTCCATTCACAAATTGAGGCTTACGCCTTGAGTGCTTCGAGGCTTACGCTTTGCCTCGATAAAGGCAAACCACGTCGGTACCACCGCGTGTTTTTTAAAACCTTGATCACAATAAATCATTAGTCCTAATGCCTCCCTATGATATGAAACAGAGTTGC
Source organism: Thalassia testudinum (assembly GCA_037157565.1). Taxonomy (NCBI): domain Eukaryota; kingdom Viridiplantae; phylum Streptophyta; class Magnoliopsida; order Alismatales; family Hydrocharitaceae; genus Thalassia; species Thalassia testudinum. The sequence goes on along the minus strand of JAZHRO010000077.1, from coordinate 51,787,989 downwards.
AACATGTTCAGCCTCCTTCACAGTGCACTTGCAAAGAAACAATGCCTATCCCTGCCCTTTCAAAAAAAAAAAAAAACAATGCCTATCTCTGAAATAAAGCAAATGAATCTTGATAGGGTCCTTCTTAATGGTGCAAAACTAAAGAACATGCCATTTTGTGAAACAGATAGGGACTGTTTTGAACAGCCACCCCTTTTTACGGTTCCAAATAAAAAAAAAAAAGGTAGGGACTGTTATGAGAAGGCATCCACTGTTGAAACAAATAAGAGAGGCGCTGGGTAGCAACCTTATTATACATCTCTTCTTGCTTGGATTCAACCCCAGATGATTTGCCGTTGAGAAGGACAGCGATAGGAGATTGTTTCACACCTCTTTATCACATCAATCCAGAAATCTGTGAAGCCCCTCTTCATGAGCATACTCCAGAGAAATCCCCACTTAACACAGTCATGCTGTAGCAAAATTATCTTTTGCAAAAGAAACCTCCTGCTGTTCAACCTCCAGTTAGAAACAATCTGAGAAGCCAAGGTCAAGCAATCAGGAAAATGATGCTTGCCACCGGCACACCCCCCCCCCCCCCCCCCCCCCCCCCCCCCAACACACACACCTAAAGCAGGGGTGAACGAAGGCAGCCAAGAAAGAGTATAGATAAGGAACACATGATTGGACAAGGCAGTGGGCATGTAGTCTTCCTCTCTCAACAGAGCCCCTAGACCAAAAGGAACATGAAGAACTTGTTGATCCAATCAACTTTTGCTCCCCCAAAAGGATTTTATTCATTTTTTTTGAGGAAGTGCAGGAATCTATACACGTTCTGGAACTCCCTGCAGAAAAACACTGGAAAACCACTTGATCCCAGGTAGCCCACCCTCTACTCCTGCTTAGGTGACCTTCTGAACCAGGTGTTTAGGCTGATCTTCACGGTAATCTGGCATCCTTGTCTCTTCCAATGCCAATTTCCAGGTTGTTGCATCCATGCAATTGACAAAAATCTCCTGTCAGAGCCTTTCCAAGATGATTCTGATCCTCCAAGTGACTGCCTTCAACTGTCGGACAATTAAAAGATTAGCTCTCCTGTACCTGTTGGCACATATGTGGAATAACCTTTGTTAGTCTCCTTTCTTCAATAAAGTTTGTGGAGATCCCTACCTCTGATCCTCGACCTTGTCTTCAGCTAATGCCACATCCCAATTCCTTGCCTTGTAGTCAGCTCATCAGTGTTATGCTCACTGTTGTCTTCCATCTAATCCAAATGGGAAGCAATGGAAAAAGCTTCAGTTCTATGATGATCCCTTCTTTAATCTACTTCCAGTAACTAATCAGAAACCATCTCAACAAGGCCAGCTTGGCGAGAACTTAACATGCTTGCTTTGCCAATGATCCCTGATGCAGCACTTAAATCATCCTCCATGACCCATGACCTCTCAAACTGATATGTCCTATATCTCACATCATCATTTGATCTCTCCAGAGGATTGGTGTATGGCCAGAGAATGGTCTTTCTGTAGGAAGATAACTAAAAGTGCCAATGAAACCAGCCCTTCTATTTGAGGCATTAAGAATTTCTTTTGGCTTTCGGGGAGTTGGCTATATATTTGGCCTTTTTCTCGAATGAAGAGGCTATTGTGTCTTGCTTTTGTATACACTAGTTTGTGCTATCTTTCTGAGAGTCTGTCAACCAATGCCTTGAACACAACTGAAACATGTTCACTTTTAAGTAGCATTTATTTATTTTTTAAATATATGTCTCTTTTGACCTCCTTATACCTTTTTATCTTGTCTGGCCATGCTATTACAGTAGCTCACTGTGCCACTGCTTGGATTGAGTGTTATTGAATCTAGGAGTGCTCCAACCTGGTTTGTCATTCAAGGGTTCTGAAATCGAATTAGCTTTGGCACGAGGCCCAAGATCTCCACATCTAATGCTTAGAATTTAACTTTTCTTGAAAAAAAAGTTGAACTTTAATTCTTTCTCCTATAAGGGTATATAGTCAATTAAAATGCATGCGATTGATGGAGGGCATTTCAACTTAGAAAGTAGGCATTATCATTTCTTGTAGCATACATTATAGTGATTTCTTAATTTATGCTTGGTTATGTCTTGATTGGCATATGTCAGAATTTGCTACCTTGAGATTTATCTTTCATCTTGGGGAAATTGCCAAATGTGATAACCTTGCTTTTTTGTTGCCTTTTTCATGCTTCAAGTGACACTTCATCTTTTATCTTTCTAGCTGAGATCAAGCAGAAGATAGAGGCCAAGTTTAATGAACTTGAAGATATGTGTAAGAGAGGAGAAATGGAACCTGAAGAAGCTTGTGAATTGCTCAAGGAATATGAGGATAAAATGGTTGAAGAATGTGAACAATTGATGGCAGAAGAGGAAAAAAGTGAGGAAATTGAAACGGATGAAAATTCTAAGAAAGTACGTGTAGAGGATCCTCCTGGTGAGGGGCCTGTCTTAAGATGGCAAACACGCGTGGTGTTTACACCTGGTGGAGATTCATGGCACCCAAAAAATCGAAAAGTAAAGCTTTCTGTGACAGTGAAGGAGCTGGGACTTTCTAAATACGCTGCTCGCCGACTTAGGGAGCTTGTTGGCAAGAGATACAACTCTGGGAAAGATGAACTTACTATCACCAGTGAGAGGTATGGTCACGAGTGTATATTTCATATCCTTTTTTTTTTTTTTTTCCCCTGTGGATGGCAATAATTTTCTCTACCTACGGGAACTTTTCTTTTAAGGTGTAGTGTTAATTGCATTTTAAAGGATCCAAGGGAATCCTACTACCATACTTGGTATGCATAAATGTGAATGTTAAGTAAAGGTTTCATGTGCTCTTTGAAAAATAAAGGGGTTTTAACATATATGTTCATGTAAACTTTGAAAAAGATGTGTATTCCCCTACTTATTTTGTATATATGTACGTACCTTTAGAAATATCCAATTACTTGTTCGGATGCCCTTATGAACTTTGAGAACTAAAAAATAAAGTGATTTTTATTCATAGGTCCTTTATTTTATTTTATTTTTCACGCCAACAAATCCCTCCACCCCCTCTCTTCCTTCCTCTTAGCCTCCCCCCTATCCTTCGATGACTGCCCCTCTCCTTCGATCCCTCCTCCCTCTCAGCCTCCCCCTCATGCTCCTCCTTTGCTCAATGTTGCCCCTTCTACCCATCATCTTCCTCCTCCTCCTTTACTCCCTTCGGTCGTCACCTCCACCCACTTCTCCTCTCCCCCGCCTCTTACAACCTAGGGCTGTCAAAAAATTTCAAGTTTGATATTCATTTAGGTTTGATTCGTCAAAAGTTCAGCTTAGATTCGGTTCGTAAATAAATGAAAGGTAAGGGTGCAAAAATCGGTCTATGCAGTCGATTAATCAATCGTATAATCGTATGTGGTCCAAAAATGAATCAAATACCTATATTCGGCCCTATAGTCGGTCTACCTGATTAATCAACCGATTATCCGATTAATTTTGATTAATTGGTCGAGTAAGTTTTAAGGTTTCAAATTTTTTTTAGCTTTGATGCTCGTGTAATGCACCCCCAAACCAAAATCCTACTAAACCCGATGCCTAAATGCACCTAACTAAACCTGACTTCGCCCATTACCCTAAGTTCCCAACACATGGAAGCCTTAGTTCTAAGCAAAACCCTCAGTCCTGAGTCCTTCTTGTCTCCTTTAGATTTATCATGCACCAATTTTAGTTTATTTATCCTATTTTATGTGTTGTGATATTGATAGCTATTTATTAGAAGCTTTATTAAGAGAATATGTATATCAAAAAAATAATATTAATATATATGTGATATTTCAATTCATATATATGTATGCTTAATATGTATAATGGTATATATAATTATATTTAAAATTTTAAATATTAAAAAATACAACACCAATTAATCACTCGTATATCATATACTTAGTCGGTGACATCACTGATTGAATATTGACTGTCGATTTCTGTAGCTATGATGAATCGAACCTAAACTTAATTTTAGGCTCATTTAGTTAAACGAACCGAACTTGAATAAGGTAGGTTCGTTTAGGTTCAATTTGTTAAAGATTTGATACACACATGTACACATAAAATCTCAAGTATATAGCATTGATGTATTGAAAAGAACTGATGCTATTCACTTATATGGTAGGCTTACAAAAAGCATCAGCATTTTATACCTAAGAAACATGGATATCACTTAATACATCGATATTCCCTGATTAAAAGCACATACCAGAAGTGAGTGTGTGAAGGAGAGGGTGAATGATAGAGTTGATATATATAAAAAAACTGATACTATTCACATATATAGGAGGCTTACAAAAAACATCAGCATTTTATATATAAAAAACATATATATCACTTAATATATAGATATACTCTGTTTAAAAACACACACCAGAAGTGAGTGTGTGAGGGAGAGGGTGAATGATAGAGTTTATATATATATATATATATATATATATATATATATATATATATATATTGAGAAACACGCCTTAAATGGTTTACAATATAATTTTTATATTTTTAATTTTTTGGCTCCATGTTTTATTTTTTTAATTATGATTTGTCATGTTTGTATTTATAACAAAGCATCATACTTTAAATGAGTCATAAACAAACCTTTAAATGAAGCCTAAACGAATTGAACCTAAATTAACAACATTTCAAATTTTACACTTAAATGAACCGAATCGAACTTTCGATAACAAAAAGAAATCGAACTGAACCTCACCCTTATTTTTTTCTTATCGAATCCGAACTGAATCCGAACCTTAAAAATTATTCTCGAACCGAACTGAATTGAACTTAGGTAGGTTCGCTTAGGTTTGATTTGTTTACACCCCTACTTACAACCCTTTCCCTCACTCCTCCAGTCCCTTCTTATTTTGCCCCTTGCTCCCCCTCAGACACCTCCTTCTTTGCCCCCCTCAACCACCTCCACCTTTGCCCCTATCTCCTCTCCTTTGCCCCTTGCAAACCCTTCTCCCCCACTCCTCTAGTACCCCTTTTCCTTTGCTCCCTATCCTCCTCCTCAGCCACCTTCTCCTCCTTTGTCCCCCTCAATCACCTCCCACTCCGCCCCTTGCAACCCGCTCTCCTCTCCTTTGTCCTCTGCAACCTCCTCTCCCTACTCCTCTAGTTCCTCTTTTCCTTCGCTCCTTGCTCCCCCTCTTCACCCACCTTCTTTGTTGTCGCCCTCTCCTCTCCTTCACCCCCTGCAGCCTCGTCTTCTCTACTCCTCCAGTCCCCCTATCCTCCGGCCCTTGCTCCCCTTAGCTACCTCTCCCTCTGCTACCTCCCTTAGCCATCTCTTATTTCTCCTCCTTTGACCCTTTTCCTCCTCGAAGTCATGGGAGGTCATTAGAGCTGAGGCTCGTCGAAGCTGCTGGAGCTAAACCCTTAGAATTGTCGCGCCCGCTACAAGGGATAGGAGGTGGTGAGGGGGGACTAAATAATAAATAAGAAAACAAAGTTAGGGGGTCTGTTAAAAAAACCTTTAATTTTTACCTCAAGAATCATCATGGAGTTGTTTGGTGCTGCATCAAGGCTACAGATCAACTATAACAAATCAACTTTTGTCCCCATGAACATGAGGGCTGAGGAGTTGGAGGCGGTGGGGAGTGCACTTGGGACTGAGATGGGATCGTTACCACTGGTGTATCTAGGGCTCCCGTTGTCAGATAGGAGGCTCAGATTGCAGGATTGGCTTCCTTTGCTGGAACGGATGGAGGGAAAGCTGGCATGGTGGTCTTCTAGACTTTTGTCTAGAGGAGGGAGGTTGGTGCTGGTGAAAGCAATCTTGGCATCCATACCTTCATATTTCCTTTCAGTTTTTAGGATGTCGAGGCAGGTTGAGAAGATCTCTGGGTTGATAAGAGATTTCTTTTGGGCGAACAGGCGAGCGGTAGGGAGGGGGGTGAGGCTGGTGGCTTGGGAGGAGGTATGCAGGCCGGTGCGAGAGGGGGGCTGGGGGTCAGGGAAGTGGACAATGTGAATATCAGCCTGCTTACAAAGTGGATTGCTTGACTTGGGGTGGCAAAAAAGGCTTGTTTTGTGACACTATGAGGTGCTATTATGGCCTGTTTGCTTCTTGGAGACCTCTGGAGTCGCCTCCTTTGGGGGCCTCTTTTTTTCTCAGGGGCCTAGTAGAGGTGGCAAAGATGGTGCGGCCATTCTTCTCCCTCACGCGGGGAGAAGGTGACGTTTTCAGATTCTGGATGGATGATTGGCAGGGGGTCGGATCACCTCTCAGTACTAGGTATCCCCGGCTCTTTAGGGGAGTGGTGGATCAGTTGGCTTTGGTGGGGGAGTGCTGGTCTGGGGCCTGGTGTTTGATTTTTCGGGGTGGCCTCTCGGATCAAAGGTGTGCAGAGTTTCAGATGCTGTTACAGGAGTTGGAGGGATGGGAGCCAGAGGAGGGGGAGGACTCCTCCTGGGAGGAAGGGGACTTCTCGGTGGTGGAGGTTTTTCATAGGGCGAGCTGTAGGGCGGCCATCCAGGACATCGACTTCAGGAGAGACTATGGACTGCTCTGGGAGGCGGAATGTCCACTAAAATTGAAGATTTTCGCTTGGTTGCTGAGAAGGGGGAGGATTATGACAAGGAAGTGGAGATCGAGATGGGCTTAGATGGATGATGTGAGATGTCCCCTTTGTGTGGGAGCGGAGGAAGACATTCAACACCTCTTCTTCCAGTGCCCGTTTGTGGTACAGGTGTGGCAGAAGCTGGGGATTGATTGGATTGACTATCGGGATGCGCCTAGCTTCTGGTCCTCTTTCTGCAGGGGGAGTGCGAGTGGCGGGATGAGCTCGTTTAGATCCAAGAGGGATCGAGCCAGAGTTTTGGCTGTCTTATGGGGTGTGTGGCTGGGTAGGAATGGAGTGATTTTCAGGGGGGAGAGGTCCTATGTGGAGAATTTTTTCTACTCCATTTAGTTCCAGGTGGAGTTTTGGAGAGCTAATTTGTAATTCTGATGTAATCCGTTTATATGAATTCAATTGATTGTGGGTAGTTATCCCTTTGATAATCACCGTCTCATTTTTCAAAAAAAATTCTGAATGGCATGTAAATTAGCAAATTGAAGTTTATGAGGGCATATATGTCAATATAAAGGATATATATGTATATACGAAATAACCAGGGGATATATGTCTTTTCCAAATTTTACAGGAGCATATACTTAAAAACCCCAAAATGAAATTTAGCAATCACTGGTTAAACTATTTGAGTAATGAAGTGACTAGTTTTGTCAAATGGGTAATAGGCTTGGTTTTGATCTAAACTACCATTTGAGGATGCAACGCAATATTTTCTTAGTCATTAATATTGCATGTTGCTTGTAACCTTGATTTTTTTCCTTTTTTTTTTTTAACTTTTCTTTTCATGCAAAGTAAGTTAACTTGTGGGAGAAAATGGGAGGTATGGGGGTGGGGTTATTGAATGACGAAGTGGGGGGTGAGGCAGAGTGGTAGCTAACAAGGAGGGGTGAGCGATGAAGTAGGGGGTGAGGCTAGGTGGTAGCCGACAGGTAGAAAGTGGAAGAGGGTGGTTCGGCAGGGGGTTCTTATGCATGCCTGCTATAGGCGTGATGGGTGGAAGGTGGAGGAGATAAGTTAGGGCCAGTGTAATGTCAAGTGTTGTGTTTTCGTTGTTGAGGGTGTGGGCACATGGTTGTGGAGTGTTGAGATTCTATCCTTTGTCTCTGTTGTCAAGGTATGGGCCAATAGCAAAGGTTGTGTGCGATGAAGGTGAGGAAAATGCTTTTGAAGGATGCTCTACCATTGCCAACTAATGGCGGTCTACTTTGCTAGTTAGTTTGGTGCCTTGGTTTCCTTGTTTGCATATAATTGAGGAGTTTCCAGGATTGGAGCTTGTTGGAGAAATCATTGAGAGGAACCTCTCTTTTGAGGATGTTGAGCGAGCAATGTAAATCATTATCGCAGCCTCCATGGGGATGAGGATTGCGAGGGTGGACATTAAGAAGATAATGTTATGTGGTTGCACGAGGGAAGTTATTGATGTGTTTAAAGTATACTTCTGTGCCAATTGGGAGGGTGATCAGGTGGAGGTTTCTAGAGGTCATAGATGGAGCTGTTAAAGAACGACTGTTGTCGAGGGTGGTGGCAAAAATTTTCATTGTTTGCACCTTCAAACTTTGGAAGTTGCAGGGGTGGTAGTATCCACCTTTGAAAGGTTGAGGGAGTGCAGTGCAGTAGGCTTGGACTTGATGTAGAAGATCTGAGGGTCATTGGGGTGTCTTTAGAGTTTGAGAGAGTAGAGAATATTCTCCTAAAGATGGTACTATGGGCAGGAGGTGCGCTCCTCTCTTTTCCATGCAGCAACGGCCCAAAGACTTTTGTGAAGGTTGTATCATTGTCTTTGGTGTCAGTAGGGGGTTTGTCGTGGCAATCGGTGGCACAATGGTTGATGTGGCACCTGAAGAGGAAGGGGTGCAAAGATGGTAGGAATCAAATAGTCAATTCGGGTGATGAGGCATGGATTGTGTTGGAGTTACTGACGTGTAGGAGTGTTTTATTATTTTGTCTTTCATTAAGGGTATCTTATGTAATCTTCTAAAAGCGTCTCTCTATATAAAGAGGCCTAGGGTTCTTTTTTGAATAAGATAGTTCATTCTCTTCTTCCCTCAACATGGTATGAGAGTGTGAACTAAACAAACCTTAACCATAGGGAGAGACCTACCTCTCTCTCTCTCTCTCTCTCTTCTCGCTGCCACTAGGGAGGGCCCCAGCAGCAGTAGTGTCACTGCTGGGCACTCAGCATCACCGCCTGTGTGCAGAGGACTTCTGAGGTGCTGTTGTGTGCAAAGGTGGCCACTACAGGCCTGCTTGTGCACTGTTGTTGCCTCTGCAAGATCAGCTGCAGCCCTTGTGCGGTCACCTGCTCCCTTCCATCACCACCAGCACCCCTTGGGGGCTGTTCTTCCTCGCCACCAGGGGTCCTTGTCTTAGTTGGTGGGCTTTTGGTGGGTTTCTAGGTTGCTTTCCTATGCAACCTTTAATCTCCTTGGTGTCTCAAGTCTTCTAAGAGTCTATGCAAGGCCCAAGATGCATGAGAAGCTGCTGCAATCAGAGGAAATTCGTGTTTTGTTTACTGTTTCATATTTGAATCAGTGAGGAACTTGCTCTTTTTGCCTCACCATGGTTACGTCTGGGTCCTCTTCCTCTTTTAAAGTCAAACCTATGACTTCATTTACTTCTCTAGGAGTCTAAGGCACTTCTATGAAACTCAATGGTGTCAAGAACTTCCTCCTTTGGGCCTAGGCATTTAAGATCTTTGTTGGTGGCCAAAAGAAACTCTACATACTCACTAAGAATTTTCCTAAGGCCGATGCTCATGATTTTGACAAATATGAGCAAGACAACTATCTCGTTATGAATTGGATGATGGATAGTGTGGAGCCTTAGATTGTGGCAAATCTACTATACAAGAAGACTGTTAAAGAGATCTGGGAGAGTTTGGTGAGGAAATACTCCTAGAGATCTAATCATGCCCACCTTTCTGACATTTATCGTCACATATGGTCTTCTTTTCAGAGGGATTAGACTTGATTATTTTATTGAGATGGAGGAACTTTTTAAGGAGCTTAATATTTTTTAGCCCTCCAGTTGCGATACCCAGACTGGATAGAGGAAGACCTGGTAGGTTTAGAAGTTCTTGGATGGTCTGAGCATTAGATATGCGTCAACCCATGATCAAATTCTTGCCATGGAGAACATTTCTGATTTGGAGGCTGCCTATGGGAGGCTCTAGAAGATTTCCTCTAATATTGGGTGCCTTTTACTGCTATACCACCCATCACTACAGAGTTGTCTTCCTTTGCAGACTTTGGTGGGCGTGGTACTCCTGGTATAAGACTTGGATGATGCCATGGATGTGTTGGACCTATGGCTCGTGTATTTACTACCGGAGGACCAACCACCATTTTGAGAAGTGTTGGGCCAAGCTTATCTATTCTGATCAAGCGAATGTGGTCATTGTTAAGGGGGAGATTGCTCTTGCCTCACCTGGACTTCCTATTCGGACAGTCAACAACTATGCCCATATTATGTAGATACTGAGACAGGCAACCCTACCAGATGCTTTTGTGTCTTTGGTAGCAACTGGTAGTTCTGCTAACTTGTCTACTACTGCATCTACTTCCTCTTGGGTGGTTGATTTAAGTGCTTCCAACCACTTCATTGGTAAGAAGGATGCAATTTTGTCTCTATGCTAGGCCTTTATTATTACTTCCATCCGTTTAGCCAATGGAACCTATTCTTCTGTCACAGTAGATGTCCAGTTTTTCGAGTTATTGAGACTGACATATGTTTATTGTGTTCCTGTGCTTTCCTTGACTTTATTGCATGTTTATAGACTATGTAAAGAACTTCAATGCCACGTGATTTTTTATGAGCATTTTATCTTTTTTAAGATATTCGAACAGGGAAGATAATTGGTGGGGAGATTGAGCATGATGGCCTTTACTACATTGATACTTACAATTTTGTTGGTATTGCGTCTATCTCGATCGGTCCAGTTTTGTGGCTTCCTGAGTTGTCTGTTGTTGACATGCTAGACTGTGAAGTTTGTCAAATTGGCAAACACCATCGTGTTTCTTTTGTTTCTTATCAAAATAAGAGTGTAGCTCCCTTTGAGTTGACTCATTGTGATGTATGGGTCCATGTCGGATAAGTCACCAATTGGTTTGCCGATATTTTGTTGTTTTCATTGATGATTATAGTCGGTTGTGGACTTTTTTGATGAAGGATTGATTTGAGATTGGGTTTATTATTCCTAAGTTTTTAATGAAGTTCAAAATTTTTATTTCATGCACATTAAGATATTTCGCAATGACAATTCTCTTGAATTTATGCAAAAAGATGTTCACTTTTTGTCTGCAGATGGCACTCTTTATCAAACTTCTTATGCTTATACATCTCAACAGTGTGGGGTGGCCAAACGCAAACTACACATCTTCTTAATTTAGCCCGGACATTAATGCTTGCTATGAATATGTCTAAGTATTTTTGGGGAGATGCAATTCTTACTGCTATTTATTTGATTAATTGGGTCCCCTCACCTATGCTTGATGGTGATATACCTCTTCTTTTGTTGCAACTTGATGTTTTTCTTTTTGCTTTGCTACTGTGGATTTTTGGATGCACGTGCTTTGTATATCTATTTGGAGTTGATGAGTTGTCTCAGAGATCTTTCATGTGTGTATTTTTGGGCTATTCTAAATCCCAAAAGTGGTATAGATGTTTTGACCCAGTGGGTAAACATTACTATGAGTTGGATGATGTGTCTTTCTTTGAGAGGGTCTCTTATTTCTTTGATGAGGAATTCTCTTTAGGTTGGTTTGCTTATACATATGTGCATCTCTAGAAGGATCTTGTGTTTGTCCTCTTGTCTTCTATGCAGGTTGAGTTTACTGTGGAGAGTTAGGCCGCTCAATCCTTCCCTCCAACATCTGATCTGGATGTTTTGCCTTAGTAGTCTGACGACTTGCCTATTGCTCTCAGGAAAGTTACAAGAGCTTGTACTTTATATCAGATGTCTCACTATACTATTATTGATCATCTTAGTCCAGCGTTACAACAATTCTTTATAGATCTCTTTGTTATGGTTGTTCCTAGACATCATCATGAGGTACTACAAGATCTTGGTCGGCGATAGGCTATGAAGGATGAGATGGCAGCTCTCATCTTACGTGGCACTTGGGAGATGATAGACCTCCTGCAGGGTGCTAAGGTGGTTGATTGCAAATGGGTGTACACTGTGAAGTACAACTCGGATGGGATTGTTGAGTGTCTCAAGGTTAGACTTGTGGTGAAGGGCTATAATCAGACTTATGGTGTAGAATACTTCAACACCTTATCTCTTGTGATGCGCCTTAATTCAGTTAGAGTCATTCTTTTATTTGCAGTGAATAAAGCATGGCCACTATATCAGCTTGATGTCAAGAACTTATTCTTGCATGGAGATGTACAGGAGGAGGTTTACATGGCTCAACTACGTGGTTTTGTGGTTGATGGGGAGAAAGTATGCAGATTTTGGAAGGCTATTTATTATCTGCTATAGAGTGCATGGGTCTGGTTTGGCGGCATGTCGGAGGTACTTCAAACACTGAATGTAGCTGATTCACCTACTGGGGAATGTCAAATGGACAGGAAAGAATAGTGGGTGTTCATTATGGCCTGAGGCAAGAAGGTTTCTCATGTGGGATGTGGTTTTGCACCTGCATGCCACTCATAGACATGGAGATAGAGGTCATGCTCCTTACCCAACCACCTTCACCATTCTCCATCCTCCTGGCTTTCTACCGCTGGTGCTCATTTTTTTTTATTGCTTGCAGTAGACATGGTTACAAAAATGAAACTCTTGCAACCATGCTTTGTTAAAATGAACTTGGTTGCTTGTCCTTGTTTTCTGCCCGCTACTTTGAAAAGGTAAAGTTGGTTGCAACCAGAGCTACTTAAAATTCATTCTTCAGTCATTTCACATAAAAAAGGTTCATTCTTTGGTTACTTTTCTTGCTATTTTAAATTGTCTCTTTGGCTAGCATTTCATGATTCTGACTGTATATTTCTACTTACTACTTAAGGTTTGAACACCGTGAAGAGAACAGAAAGGATTGTTTGAGGACGCTCTATGCCCTGATTGAGGAAGCCATGAAAGCTGATGAGCTGGTGGACAACACCCGGACTGCATATGTTAAAAACCGACTTAGAGCCAACGAACCTTTCATGGAGAGGTTACGTGCAAAGGTTGCATCCAGACACGGTTCTCCTTCAGCATCTGCATCATAATCTTCATAATCACCTGGGCTCTGATTTCCCTTCCAGTTGGGTCTTCTCACCAGCTTTGTGAAACATAACTGTCATACACAAACATCCAAAACCACTAATTTCTTATATTCCTCCAACTTAGTGGATGTTAGGACTTATTCTAATGAATTTTGCAAATAAGAGAGCTGGAATTTTGGTGGTGAAGTAATGGTTCTCCTTCAAGCAAATTGGGAATGATTTTAGAAAAATATTAATGTTATGTAACTCAGTAGTGGTGATCAAATTTGATCAGCTTGCTATATTTTTGTAAATTGTGATTCTTTACTGTTAGTCTTGTTCATCCCAACTTGAACTCTGTCAATGTGGCTACAGATTTTTCTTGCAGAATTCTCGTCTTAGACCCTCAGATTTGGGCTTTTAGGAAAACTGAAAATCCTGAAGAATAGGAAAATTGGTTCCTGCTGATATTTTTGTTGCCTTGGAGCAAAAGCACTCTGCTCCTGGTGCGGTCTGTATTTGGTTTGGCCTTATATCCATCTTGCTTGCACATCTATCTATAGACTTGGGCACACGCTTATAGAGAAAATTAAAGTGCAGGAATGTTTCTGGTATCATTTCCTGATTTGTTTAGATGGAGCTGATGTCAAGCTGTTTAATTGGATCTATGTTTCTTGTTTAATCCATTATTTGTTGGTTACCTACTCATGCAAGATTTTAAAAAGCATGCTGGCTGCTTGAACTAGTTTTCTTTTTTCCTTCTAGTTACGTTCAACAAGTAAAATGGTAGGTCAGACGTCCAAGTTATGCCGAATTCCAATTAAATTATTTTATCTGGAATTTGTGTTTGTGAAAAAGGGTCATAAGTCATGATCCATCTGGTTCCATTATGGCAGGTTCATGTTTTGAAGGTTTTCTCAGGTAGTCTTTTGTTTCTACAAGAATTCTAAGGGAGATGACCCATCTACTCCTCTCCTTGGTATTTTAGATGCAATTTTCGCTTTGCTTTTGGTTCCTTTTATTGGTTTCTCAGCCCCCCATATGTAGGAATTCGCGATTGTCAGATGCAACATCAGACAGGAAAAATGATCTTTCCCTTCATCGCTACATGGGCTTTGTTAGGGCAACTTCTGAAAGATAAGCTAAAACCAAGTATTTTAGGCCTGCTTAAGTTAAGTGCATCCCAATTGAGTTCAATCTTGGTAAAGGTCTCAAGTCCTGAAATCCATTAGCAGATCTCCTACCATGCAATAACACAAGGTGTGGTGGCCCAGCATCCTTGCTATTCTCAATTCTTCGTATTTACTGTAGAGATAAATTGATTGATGTTATTGATGCGATATTAGTGAATAGTTGTTGGGTTGATGTAATATTGTAAATATATTTTAATGAATATGTTATATTAAAATAGATATAGTTTAATATGTTTCGTTATTGATGTGATGTGATAAGATATATGGAGATATCTATTGAGGTGACTTATTCCTATCCTCTTCCTTATTCTATTCGAATAATAAAAAGGAGGCTTCTCAAAATCATGTGATTCGACGAGCTGGAATTGTCTCCTTTGAGATATCATCTGTTGTACTTGGGTCAGCACTCTTACATATCTGTCGGTGTCAAAAAAATAAGGCTGATGGAAGCTTTTGCCCTTCTTTAGGCCTAAGAAGAGGGACCCCCTTCTTCTCCTCTTTGTGGGGGCAACGTCTGTCTCAGATGGAATACAGAAATATGCCATGGATGGTAAAATCATCTTATCCTTCCAGCCTCCTCATCTACTTCAGAAAAATCGATATTATCTTCTATCAATCTTTAACCTTTCTTTGAAAGGGCCTCTGTTAATTCTCTGCGTTGCTGCTTGCAAAATTTCCGATTCCATATTTAGGGCTTTACGTGCACCCTTCAACCATAGCAGATGTGGCATTCAATCCTAGACAAATCTAACCAAAGATAAAAGGTTGGAAAACCTATTCACTAGAAAAAAAAACACCATCATAAGTTAAAGGCATATAACTCAAACGGATTTACCTTGGTTTAAAGTCCTTTCCCAAGAGCTGCAAAAATTAACCTGCCTTGTAAACCGGAGAATTTTGTTGAAAAATGACCGATTACCGTTAAGATAAAAATTGACAAGGTGCTTTATTTTTTGTAAGGAAATATCTCTTGATTTATTATCATACACCTAGGATAAATCTTGGCAAATATTGTCAGGGATATTTACTTGTAATGCTTTCCTGATGCTTCTTTCTCCCGTGGTGCAATCTTACGGAACTTCCAGTTAGCAGTAGCACTAATCTCTAGATAGGATATCCATAGACCTGTTTACATTGTAGGGATAGTACAGTGGAAAATAAGTGAGAAAAGTATGGGTGGTGGAATAAGTAGGGGATAAAATAATTATTGTATTGATGTAAATCATGTGACATTAATAGGTATTTATTTAATATTAAAAGTATTAGTGGAGGATGTAGTTGATGTTTATTTAACATTAAAAGTAGAAATGAAAGATATTAGTAGGTATTTATTTAATATTAAAAATGACGAAAGAAGTTATTGTAATTTGATGAGAAAATTTTTGAAAAAACTTCAACAAAAAGTTCAATAAAAGGTAATCCATCGCTAACCCACCTCTAAAGGGAGCTTCATAATGATATAACCCAAAAAAGGTTTTATCCCTCATTTCTTTCTTTCTTTATTCCTTTCTTTTTTTTTATTTTTCCTCTCTTTTGTTGAAATAAATGTATAAAGGAAATAAATAAATAAAAATATATACATTTTCAATATTTTTTGCATAAATAAAAATATTAAATTAAGTCAAATATGATTTGTTAAGAACCAGAATAAAATAAAGAATAAATAACATGTAATAACATAATAAATAAAATGAAAAATATTAGAGATTACCTCGATCAAAGTGTTAATTAAGGACTTTCTTTAGAGAATGTATCACCCCCACAATACTGGTAGTAGGTCTGACGAACTCTTCCCAGGATAGAACAACCCACCTCCAAGATTCAGTGCACTCTGATCTTGGATGTCTTCGAAAACCACCTCAGGAGAACGAAGCTGAGGTAATTGGTTTCCAACCAAATTCCCGATTGATCTACTAATTTAATGGTATGTTCAACCAAAAATTTATCGTGGATCTCTCAATCTCCTTGTGTAAAATTGAGAAAAGTAATTGGAGATTTTTCTACCAATCTCACGTCGAACGAACGCATCAAGAAAGAGGGACAAGAATGAGAGAGAGTGGAGAGAGAATTTCTGCTCTTGTTGTGTGTCAAATGAGAGCGCTTTCGTGCCCTTATATAGAGCCCACGACCAGATGTTTATGGAAATTTCCATTTTATGGAGATACGACAATTGATTGACCAATTAAGTCCATTGGTCGATCAAAATCAATTGATCGATTAAACTTAACTTTTTGGTCGACCAAACTAATTGATCGACCAAACTTAACTCATTGATCAATCAAAATAATTGATCGATCAATTTTACCTTTTGATCAACTAATCCAAGTCAAAATCGTAAGATTAAAAGCCCGTAGCAAAAGAGTTCAAGTTCTAAGTTCAAAATTGATTCTCACCTGAGCTCAAGCTCGAGCCGAAGCTGGGGCGGGGCGAGGCGTGCGTGCGTCGTTCCCAGCCCCACCTCTCACTCTTTGCTACATAAGCCATGGGAGGCAGAAGTCTTTTACACCCACCAAGAAGTTTGTCCACTTTCAGTATGAGACTAAAAACCTCTCCCAAATCTCACTAATTTCAACATGAATTCCCATGTCACCATATAACAATTGCATCTGGATTGATGCAATTAGGCTCTCAAATCCAACATTCCGATACAAATTTATCGTTGAAATTCAGCGATAAATTCTTCGGCTACCACACTTTGCTTTCAGTAAAGGTACTTTCCGGTTTGAACTCTTACTTGAGTCATCCACCTTCACCACCACAAGAATAAAGTGAAATTAGTCTTGAATTATAGACCTTTGATGTGGGGTGTATAGTGGTGACAACATAATAAAGTTCTTGGTGATAATCTTCAGGGTTGATGCTCTTAAGGGTCATTCACTTATCATGTTTCATGAGTGTAATCGGGAAAGGCCCTATTCTCTTACTTGCGGCCCACAATAACACTCACATGGGTGGCGTTCTCTAAGGATGCACTGCTCACATCCTAGCATAAAGGCTTGAACCCATTCAGAGCCTTTGCTCTTCCTAAATTTGCAACTTAAGGCACTCAGGCTTCCAGGGATTGGACTTAGATGCAAAAACATTTAGTAATGAGTGATAACCAGTTCCTCATACAGCTTGTTGTTACCACATTGAACCTACTTTGTGGGATCTCCACTCAGTTAGGTTGGGTTGCTACTGCGGGTGAACTCCTAATGGATCTCAGTCTCATCCCAAGCCTAGACTTAAGGACTAAAGATCTATCAAGTCCTTTGGTAAACAGATTTGCTTCGTTATCTTTGGATCTTATAAATTTCATAGATATTACTCATTGAAACACTAAATCCCTTACAAACTTAAGTCTGATTTGGATATCTCTCTTTGTTTTTTGATTAAACTTTGAATTCTTAACCTTTGCTATAGCAGTCATGTTATCACAATGCAAAGATATTGCAAGAATTGGCTTACTCACCATAGGGATTTTTGTAAGAAGTCACTTTAGCCATGCAGCCTCAATTCCAGTGGTATTCAAAGCACATAGCTCAGCCTCAAAGGTAGATCAGGCTAAAATGGTTTGTTTTGCAGATCGCTAGGAGACTACACCACCTCTAAGGGTAAAAAGATACCCTGTAACACCATTACTCCCGGAATCCTCCATTTGATCGATTCAACTTGCATCACTATATCATTCTAAAATTGAAGGATATTTACCATAATGCAAATTAAGGGAAACAATTTCCTTTAAGTACCTAAGTACTCGATCTAAGGTATTTTAGTGAGTATAGTTAGGACAACTTGTGTATCTACTCAACTTAGACACGGAAAAAGAAATATCTATTCTAGTATAGTTAGCCAAATACATCAAGTTTCTTATAATCTATGAATATCTTAGTTGTGAAACAGGCGTTTCATTTTTGTTCTTATAGAGAGTTTTTGATGAATCAAAAAGAGTGCTTACAGCTTTACAATGTTAATAGCCAAATTTCTTAAGAACTTTCTCAACATAATGAGATTGAGAAATAGCTATCCCCTCTGCTGATCGAATCAGTTTGAGCCCTAAGATCACATTTGCAACACCCATATCTTTCTTCTCAAACTTACTACTTAAGAACAATTTAATTTCATTCACAATTCTAATGTTTGATCTAAATAATAATATATCATCTACATATGACATAAGACAATATACATATCACCCTTAATCATAGAGTAGACACACCTATCTGATTTGTGACCTACGAAGTCAAAAGATTGTATAGTCTTATCAAACTTTTCATGCCATTGTTTGGATGCTTGTTTCAAATCATAAAGAGATTTAACAAGCTTATAAACCTTTTTCTCATTCCCAGGAGCTACAAATCTCTCGGGTTGGTTCATATAGATCTCGTCAAGATCGCTAGGAAGAAAGGCAGTCCTCACATCCATTTGGTGGATAGTGAGATCATAAATAGAAGCAAATGAAATAAGCATTCGGATAGTAGTTATTCTAGTTATTGGAGAATAGGTATCGAAATAATCGATTCCTTCTATTTGCTTGAACCCCTTGGTAACAAGTCTAGTATTGTATTTTTCAATAGATTTGTTAGGCCTGAGTTTTCTCTTAAACACTCACTTTCACCTAATAGTAGAACACCTTGGAGGTAAATCAACCAACTCTCAAGTGCCATTAGAGATGATTGAGTCTGTTTCATTCTTAATGGCATCTTTCTAACGCTTAGCTTCAAAAGAAGCTATAGCATCACGATAAGTGCGGGGATCGCCCTTGATTTGGTAAGTAATAAAATTACTTTCCAAATCCTTGGCAATTTTTGGTCTTTTACTTCTCCTAGGTTCAGACTCTTCTACTTGATTGGGTTCAGAACGGGAAGAGCTAGCCCCTACATTAGACATCCTTTCCACTTGATCGGGAATAGAATCAGATGTGGTGGCTAGATCATTTGAAGTCATATTTTGAGGTAATCTAGTCTTCACAGGGAAGACACCCTAAAAAAATGTAGCATTGCGAAGCTCAACAATAGTGTTGACATCTATGTCTGAAATATCAGATTTTATAACAAAAA
This sequence comes from Thalassia testudinum, assembly GCA_037157565.1. Lineage (NCBI taxonomy): Eukaryota > Viridiplantae > Streptophyta > Magnoliopsida > Alismatales > Hydrocharitaceae > Thalassia > Thalassia testudinum. The sequence continues at coordinate 51,768,959 of JAZHRO010000077.1, read as the reverse complement.
AACTATAGGCATAGCTATTATTAACATAATCCAGAAAGATCATGTCAACTATCTTAGGTCCAAGCTTCTTCCTCTTATGTTTTGGAACAACCACTTTTGCAAGGCAGCCCCACACTTTGAAGCATTTCAAACTTGGTTTTCTGTTTCTCCAAATCTTAAATGGACTACTTTTCTTATGCTTGAGAACTCTATTCAGAATATGGCGTGCCGTATTCAAAGCTTCCCCCCACATGTAAGTAGGTAATCTTGAGCTTTGCAAGAGAGTGTTGACCATGTCAACTAGGATCTTATTCTTTTGCTCTGCTATCCCATTAGATTGAGGGGAATGGAGCTGTCACTTTATGAACTATACTGAAAGCTTGACACTGTTCATTAAATAAGTTGGACGTATATTCCCCTCCTTTATTTGACCTTAGTCTCTTAAGAGTTTTCTCAATTTGTGTTTCTACTTCTTTCTTAAAGATGAGGAATTTGTAGATCCTTACGGGAGGGGGCTAGATTTGCGGGATAAAAAATAAAGTACGGAAAATATAAAACCAATCTTACAAAAAGAACAATCACATAATATGCACAAGTATTTTTAGGTGGAAACCCAAACCGGGTGAAAACCACCACCTAACCCTCTCGAGTTAGGATTTCCCGATCGACAAAGTCGATCAAATCCACTAACCCAGTTACTTAAACGAGGGTAATTGAACCTCAATACAACAACACTACTTTGAATGAGGGTAGTGTGCCTTAAACCCCTTCTCTTCACGAGAAGGTTTTTGTCTCACGAAGGAGACGGGAATTCGCAAGGCTAATACTTGACCCAATAACAAAGTAAAATTACAACACAAACCTATAGAGCTACAAAGTAAATGATTGAATCTAGCTACTATAGGTGAAGGAACTTCCCTTTGCTGGGTGTGCATCGATTTGACGACGCAGGTGCGTGAACCACACGTAGGCACTACGTCGCTCTTGTAATCATGGAATGAGAGTGGGTGCAAAGCTAGACAAAGCTCTCAGGTGTGGAATGAATGCTTGGAGAGCTAGAGCTTCTTCTACTTCTCTTGGACATAAAAGGTGTGGAAAATGTGTTGCTTGGTGTATGTTTGCAAGGCAAAGGTACTCCTTTATTTATAGAGGGCCTAGGAAGGTTTTGGAAGGCCTTGGAAGGCTTCCATAGCCGTTGGGAATCATTCCAAGGCAAGGCAAGCCGTAATCAGAATCATTAATCATTCTGACAGGGTCATCAGACATCTAGGAAAAAGATCAGACATCTGGAAGTCACTCTTAAGATGTCTGGGAAGTAAGTCAGACGTCTAATTCTAGACGGGTTCCCTTACTGACTTTCATCATACCTAAACAGGGTTTTAGTGTAAAATCACCAGACGACATACAGGACGTTTGGAAACCTATTGGATTGTGGGAATGGATTTCTAAGGTCTAAATAACTATATTAGTCTAGGAAAGCGATTTGGGTCAATCAAGGCTCAATGGTCACATATTAGACGTCTGGGGTCCTCTACGGATGTCTGATAGAAGCCTAACGGTTATTTTCCTCAACGTTTAGTTTGTTAGCCAACGTTCCACTAATTGGACGTTTGCATAACCACCAGACGTTTGGACTAAGGTTTGGATGTCTGATTTCAACAGACAGAACCTACTGAGTCTAGCTTAAGTTATTGGACGTTTGAGTCAACAGTCAGACGTCTTAAAAGTCAAGATCAGATGTTTGATTTCCAGATTGGACGTCTGATCAGGCTGTCTGATGCCTATCTTAGATTTCTAAGTTTTCTACGGAAAAATCAATGTCTGATGCCTATATTGGATTTCTAAGTTTTCTATGGAAAAATCTAAGTATCATATGGTTGTGTAGGTGTTCTTAGGACTACAGTTTAGATCTTTTGAGGCTCTTTAACATATATCTAGACACAAAGAATAAAGAGCAAAAGAATTACAAAGGAATACATGAAAAGAGTATCTATCTTATTATTCATCTCCTTCCTTCTTCAAGCTTTCGCTCTTCGCAATGTTCCTTCTTCTCCGACGAACTCCTCCAATCCATCATGGACGCGAGCTCTGAGGTCCTTCACACTTGAATCCATTTGCAAATAACTTGAAATCTTAAACTGCAAATGCAAATGTTAAATACAAGTGTTTTGTTATCATCAAAATAAACGATCGTGGTGCCCTTGCACCAATAGAATTTACTTAATGCCTCATCTTTAAACTTAAGCAAATACACGTAGCAGTATCTACTATGTCATCTATAAAGGTGATAAAATACTTTTTATTGTCCCTAGTCAACACGCCATTAAACTTACAGGTATCCGTGTGCATTAAATCTAGAACCTCAGTATCTTTAGTAATAGAGTGAAACTGCTTCTTAGTTTGTTTAGCCTGCACACATATTTCGCATTTCTTAGTTTTATCTATGGTGTATCAAGAAATCATATTTAATTTCATCATTCTTTTTAAAGAATTAAAATTTACATGATTCAATCTACCGTACCATATATCACAAGATTCAATATTACTGTAAACAGATTGAATCGAATAAAAACTAACATTATTTAGAGCATCTCTAGATGATACATCTACATCACATCTCACTCTAAATAATAAATTAAAATCTTCAAAATATCCCTTTCCAAAGAATGTTTCATGTCTCAACATAACAACTTTATTACATTTAAAGTTCAGCTCAAAATCCTCTCTAACTAAGAAGAAATCAGAAAGAACATTCTTTTTCACAGCAGAAATGTGGAACACCCTGCGCAGTGTCCAGACTCACCCTGAGGAAAACCTCAAGTCCACGTGTCCGGATCCCAGCACCTTGGCTGCAGAATTGTTCCCCATCTTCATAGTTCCGCCACTACAGGCTTAATATGAAGAAAAGAACAATCTATTAGTACAAATATGTATATTGGTTCTAGTATCCACGAACCATTCAATAGGATCGTGAATAACGTAAAGTTTAGGTTTTATTGAGACATACCCATTGCTAGGCTTGACTTCCTCGGTGATCACATTCACCTGAGGATTCCCCTTTGTGATCTTTTGTTGAGCTTTGTTAGAAGGACATACCTTATTCTAGTACCCAACCTGCCCACAGTGTCAGCATGGTTTGTTCTTGGATTTTTTTTAGATCTTGTGTTTGGCTTTCATTTTATTTTTATTATTCTTATTTTTATTTTCCTTGCCCTTAGATGTCATGACATTTACCTTAGACTTCACAGGTACCACAGGTTTCTATTTCCTATGATCTTCCTCAATAGAAGTAGCTCCCATTAAGTCTTCAAGAGAAATCCTTCCCTTTCTATGCTTGAGAGTCATCCCGAAGTCCTCCCAAGATTTAGGAAATTTCTCAATGATAGACATGACTTGAAACTTATTAGAAAGCTTCATTTCACCTCTGCTAAACCATGGAGCAATAACAGAAATTCATGTGCTTGCTCTGATACCAATTTACTCTCAACCATTTGGAATTTAAGGAATTTGCGACAGAGTATTTTTCAATACCAAGAACCTTCGTATTATACTAATTTTCCAACTCCTTCTATAGCCCTTTCGCAGTGAACATGCATGTGCTATACACATCTAACAACAAAATATTGGATAAAGCCAATAAGATGCAACCATGACAAATATGGTTGTACTCATTCCGCACATCCACCGCCTTTTAGCCTTCAGGAGTAGGTTTTTTCTTATCCAAAACTGGGCATTTGGTTTCTAATGCCAAGATTAAACTAGTGGTACCAACCAAATCCTCATGCATTGTTGTCAATGCTTGAAATTTTGTTCACCAAATTTCTTGGGCATACCAGATAAATTTATATGTGATTTAAAAGTTATTTCCGACATTCTAAATATTTTAGATCTAAGTGATACATTCTCTAGGATTATTGAAATAAACACATAAAGGAAATAAACAAATAAAAATATGTGCATTTTCAACATTTTTGCATAGATAAAAAATATTAAATCAAGTAAGTCAAATATAATTTGGCAAGATTTAGAATAAAATAAAGAATAAATAACATGCAATAATATAAATAAATAAATTGAAGAAATGTTAGAGATTACTCTGATCGAAGCACCTATTAAGGATTTCCCTTAGAGAAGGTATTGCCCTCCACAATATCAGTGTGTCGGGGTCTGACGAACTTCTCTCAGGATATAACGATCCACTTTCAAGATTTGTTGCACTTTGATTTTGGACATCCTCGAAAATCATCTCAGTAGAACGAAACCAAGGCAATTTGGTTTTCAACCAAATTCTCGATTGATCTACTAATTTAATGGTGTGATCAATCAAAAACTTTTCGTGGATTTCTCAATCTCCTTATGCAAGGTCGACAAAAGTGATTGGATATTTTTCTACTAATCTCATGTCGAACGAACGCACCAAGAAAGAGGGACAAGAACGAGAGAGAGTGGAGAGAGAATTTCTACTCTTGTTGTATGTCAAATGAGATCCCTTTTGTGGCCCTTATATAGAGCCCACGACCAAACGTTTATGAAAATTTCCGTTTTATGGAAATACAGCAATTGATCGACTAATTAAGTCCATTAATCGATTAAAATTAATTGATCGATTAAACTTAACTTTTTGGTTGACCAAACTAATTGATCAATCAAATTTAACTCATTGATCGATTAAAATAATTGATCAAATAATTTTACCTCTTGATTGACCAATTAATATCAAAATCGTGGGATTAAAAATCCGTAGTAAAAGAGCTCAAGTTCCAAGTTCCAAATTGATTCTTACCTCAGCCCGAGTTGGGGCGGGGTGAGGCGTGCACGCGTGTGCACATGATCTCCAGCCCCACCTCTTACTCTTTACTACATAAGAAATGGAAAGCAGAAGTCTTTTACACCGATCAAGAGGTTTATCTACTTCCAGTATGTAACTAAAAACTTCTCCCAAATGTTAATGATTTCAACATGAATTCTCATGTTGCCATATAATAATTATATCTTGATTGATATAATTAGACTCTCAAATTGAACATCTTTTCTATTTTTTTATTGATCCACAATTCCATGCGTAAAAATTGTGGAGAAATTTCTCTCCCTTTTTTTTTTTTATTCCAGCGGAAGTATAGAATGACCCTCATTTTGAAAATCTAATTTTTCAAAGTAAAGTTTCTATGGTAGCCATAGTGGCACATTCACGTAGCATGCCCACATCACTACCTTCCACGTGTGATTTGCAGTCCCTTAGTTTACATGCGATTTTTCCCCCATTACCTCTCCATGACCTTCCCCTTCTCTTTATTCCGCTATATTTTGGTAATTAATTGTAATTTTTTATATTCGTTGATGTGATTTTCCTTAGTACAGTATCTTTTAATCCCAAAGACAAATGTGGGTGAAGTTGAAGTGACAAAAGGAACAATGCACCCACTAATAAATGATGGTGGAAGTTCATCAAGTATGAACTCATCCTCCAATAATGCCAAATACTCTCCCACACTTCTACTTTAAGGTACTTTTGACTTAGGCAAATTCCGTTCATCTTGCTTGTAGGTGGGAGTTAGGTTCTTGATTATTTGCGGGATACACTAAAAAATAGATTGATCATGAGGGAATCAAGGACAAACCTTGGTTTGGAGTGAAATGATGTCATGATATATATCATGACCTTTTGAGTCTAAATAAAAGTGTACTCCAAATAAAATGTTAAGTTGTCACCACCACCGACCACTGATTCAATAAAGACATAGGTGAAGTGCATAAAATGATAAAGATCATGCGAGATTGAATAAATAAGGATGTCTCTTTGCAAGTTAAGAATGGATGCATGCTCCCAAGCATATGGATGGGTCTCAGTAGCTTCGGTAGTTTTTGTCAATCAAAAGGTAGCCACTCCATTTGATTGATTCAACTTGCATCACTATATCCTTCTAAAATCGAAGGATATTTACCATAATGTAAATTAAGGAAAATAATTTCCTTTAAGTATCTAAGTACTATGTCTAAGGTATCTCAACGAGTATAGTCAGGATAACTTGTGTATCTACTCAACTTAGACACAGAAAAAGAAATATCCAGTCTAGTATAGTTAATCAAATGCATCAAGCTTTCTATAATCTATGAATATCTTAGTTGTGAAACAGGCGGTCCACTTTTGTTCTTATCAAGAGTTTTTGATGAATCAAAAGGAGTGCTTACAGCCTTATAATCTACATAGCCAAATTTCTTAAGAACCTTCTCAACATTATGAGATTGAGAAATAGTTATCCCTTCTGTTGACTGAATCGGTTTAAGGTCTAAGATCATATTTTCAACACCCATATCTTTGATCTCAAACTTATTACTCAAGAACAACTTAATTTCATTCACAATTCTAATGTCTGATCCAAATAATAATATATCATCTACATATGGCATAGGATAATATACATATCACCCTTAATCATAGAGTAGACACACCTATCTGATTTGTGACCTACAAAGTCAAAAGACCATACAATTTTATCAAACTTTTCATGCCATTGCTTGGGTGCTTGTTTCAAACCATAAAGAGATTTAACAAGCTTACAAACCTTTTTCTCATTCCCATAAGCTACAAATCCTTCGGGTTGGTTCATATAGATCTCCTCTTCAAGATAGCCATGAAGAAAGGCAGTCTTCACATCCATTTGGTGGATAGTGAGATCATAAATAGAAGCCAATGCAATACGCATTCGGATAGTAGTTATCTTAGTTATTGAAGAATAGGTATCAAAATAATCGATTCCTTCTATTTGCTTGAACCCCTTAGCAACAAGTCTAGCTTTATATTTTTCAATAGATTTGTCAGGCCTGAGTTTTCTCTTAAACACCCACTTGCACCTAATAGTAGAACACCTTGGAGGTAAATCAACCAACTCCTAAGTGCCATTAGAGATGATTGAGTTCATCTCATTCTTAATGGCATCTTTCCAGTGCTTCGCTTTAAAAGAACCATAGCATCACGATAAGTGGGGGGATCGCCCTCGATTTGGTAAGTAGTAAAATCACTTCTAAAATCCTTGGTAATTCTTGGTCTTTTACTTCTCCTAGGTTCAGACTCTTCTACTTGATTGGGTTCAGAATGGGAAGAGCTAGCCCCTACATTAGACATCCTTTCCACTTGATCGGGAATAGAATCAGATGTGGTGGCTAGATCATTTGAAGTCATATTTTGAGGTAATCTAGTTTTCACAGGGAAGACATCCTAAAAAAATGTAGCATTGCGAAGCTCAACAATAGTGTCGACATCTATGTCTGAAATATCAGATTTTATAACAAAAAAACTATAGGCATAGATATTATTAACATAATCTAGAAAGATCATGTCAACTGTCTTAGATCCAAGCTTCTTCCTCTTCTATTTTGGAACAACCACTTTTGTAAGGCAACCCCACACTTTGAAGTATTTCAAACTTAGTTTCCTGTTTCTCCAAATCTTAAATGGACTACTTTCCTTATGCTTGATGAGAACTCTATTCAGAATATGACGTGCTGTATTCAAAGCTTTCCCCCATATATAAGTAGGTAATCCTGAGCTTTGCAAGTGAGTGTTGACCATGTCAGTTAGGATCCTATTTTTTCGCTTTGCTATCCCATTAGATTGAGGGGAATATGGGGCAAATATAGGGCCGTCACTTTATGAACTATACCAAAAGCTTGACACTGTTCATCAAATAAGTTGGACGTATATTCCCCTCCTCTATCTGACCTCAGTCTCTTAAGAGTTTTCTCAGTTTGTGCTTCTGCTTCTTTCTTAAAGATGAAGAATTTACTTAATCATCATCCTTAAACTTAAGTAAATACACATAGCAGTATCTACTATTGTCATCTATAAAGGTGATAAAATACTTTTTATTGTCCCTAGTCAACACACCATTAAACCTGTAGATATCCATGTGCACCAAATTTAGAACCTCAGTATCTCTAGTAATAGAGTGAAAATGCTTCTTAGTTTGTTTAGCCTGCACACATATCTCGCATTTCTTAATTTTATCTATGGTGTGTTTAGAAATCATATTTAATTTCATCATTCTTTTTAAAGAATTGAAATTTACATGACCCAATCACCATGCCATATATCACAAGATTTAATATTACTGTAAATAGATTGAATTGAAGGAAAACTAACATTATTTAAAGCATTTCTAGATGATACATTCACATCACATCTCACTCTAAATAATAAATTAAAATATGCCAAATAGCCCTTTCCAAAGAATGTTTCATGTCTCAACATAAAAACTTTATTACATTTAAAGTTCAGCTTAAAACCCTCTCTAACTAAGAAGGAATCAGAAAGAACATTCTTTTTCACAATAGGAACGTGGAACACCCTACGTAGTGTCTAGACCACCCCGAGGAAAACCTTAAGTCCACGCATCCGGGTCCCAGCACCTTGGCTGCAAAATCGTTCCCTATCTTCACAGTCCCGCCACTACAGGCCTAATAGGAAGAAAAAAATGATCTATCAGTACAAATATGTACATTGGTTCTAGTATCCACGAGCCATTCTGTAGGATTTTGAATAAAATAGAGTTTGAGTTTTCTTGAGACATGCCCATCACTAGGCCTGGCTTCCTCAGTGATCACATTCACCTGAGGATTCCCCTTTGTGGTCTTTTGTTGAGCTTTGTTAGAAGGACATACCTTCTTCTAGTACCCAACCTGCCCATAGTGCCAGCATGGTTTGTTCTTGGATTTTTTCTGGATCTTGGGTTTGGCCTTTGTTTTGTTTTTATTATTATTATTTTTATTTTCCTTGCCCTTAGATGTCATGGCATTCACCTTAGACTCCACAGGTACTACAAGTTTCTATTTCCTATGATCTTCCTCAATAGCAATAGCTATCATCAAGTCATAAAGAGAAATCTTTCCCTTCCTATGCTTGAGAGTTATTCTGAAGTTCTCCTAAGATTTAGGAAATTTCTTAATGATAGACATAACTTGAAATTTATCAGAAAGCTTCATTTCACTTTTGCTAAACCATGGAGCAATAACAGAAATTCGTGTGCCTACTTCAATACCGAATTACTCTTAACCATTTGGAATTTATGGAATTTTACGACAAAGTATTTTTCAATACCAAGAACGTTGGTATTATACTTCTTGTCCAAGTCCTTCTATAGCCCTTTCGCAGTGGACATGGATGTGTTGTACACATCAAACAATACATTGGACAAAGCTAATAAGATGCAACCATGACAAATGCAATTGCACTCATTCCACGCATCCACCACTTTTTGGCCTTCAGGAGTGGGTTTTTCCTCATTCAAAATTGGGCATTTGGTTTCTAATGTCGAGATTAAACCAATGGTGGTCAACCAAATCCTCATGTGTTGTTGTCAATGCTTGAAATTTTGCCCTCCAAATTTCTCAGGCATACCAGATAATTCTATATGTGATTTAAAAGTTATTTCCGACATCCTAAATATTTTAGACCTAAGCGATACCTTCTTTAAGATTGTTGAAATAAACGTATAAAGGAAATAAATAAATAAAATTATATGCATTTTCAACATTTTTGCATAGATTAAAAATATTAAATCAAGCAAGTTAAACATAATTTGACAAGATCCAGAATAAAATAAAGAATAAATAACATGCAATAACAATAAACAAATAGAAAAAAAGGTTAGAGATTACTCCGATCGAAGCACCCATTAAGAATTTTCCTTAGAAAACGTATCGTTCTCCACAATATCAGTACGTCGAGATCTGACAAACTTCTTCCATGATACGACGATCCACCTCCAAGATTTGGCACACTTCGATCTTGGACATCCTTGAAAACCACCTTCGTAGAACGAAGCCAAGGCAATTTGGTTTCCAACCAAATTCCCGATTGATATATCAATTTAATGGTGTGATCAACCAAAAACTTATCGTGGATCTCTCAATTTCTTTATGCAAGGTCGATAAAAGTAATTAAAGATTTTTTTACTAATCTCATGTCGAATGAACGCACCAAAAAAGAGGGACAAGAATGAGAAAGAGAGGGGGAGGGAGTGGAGAGAGAATTTCTGCTTTTATTGTGTGTCAAATGAGACCCCTCTCGTGGCCCTTAAATAGAACCCACGACTAGATGTTTATAAAAAATTTCGTTTTATGGAAATACGACAATTAATTGACTAATTCAGTCCATTAATCGATCAAAATCTATTGATCGATCAAACTTAACTTTTGGGTCGACTAAACTAATTTATCGACCAAACTTAATTAATTGATTGATCAAAATAATTGATTGACCAATTTTACTTTTTGATTGACCAATCAATTTCAAAATCGTGATATTAAAAATCTGTAACAAAAGAGTTCAAGTTTTAAGTTTCAAATTGATTCTTACCCCAGCCTAAATTGGGGTGGGATGGGACACGTGCGAGCACGTGGTCTCCAGCCCCACATCTCATTCCTTGTTACATAAGCTATAGAAAGTAGAAACCTTTTACATCCAACAAGAGGTTTGTCCACTTCCAGTATGTGATTAAAAATCTCTCTCAAATCTCACTGATTTCAACATGAATTCTCATGTCACCATATAATAATTGTATCCCAATTGATGTAATTAGACTCTCAGATCGAATATCTTTTCTATTTTTTTATTGATCCACAATTCCATGCATCAAAATTGTGGAGAAATTTCTCTCCTTTTTTTTTTTTTATTCCAACAGAAGTATAGAATGACCCTCATTTTGAAAATCTAGTTTTTCAAAGTAAATTTTCTATAGTGGCACATTCACGTAGCATGCTCACATCACTACCTTCTGGGTGTGATTTGCACTCCCTTCCTTAGTTTACATGCGATTTTTCCCCCATTACCTCTCCATGACCTTCCCCTTCCCTTCATTCCGCTATATTTTGATGATTAATAGTAATTTTTTATATTCATTGATGTGATTTTTCTTACCGAAGTTTGCTGTATCTTTTAATCCCAAAAGACAAATGTGGGTGAATTTGAAGTGACAAAAGGAACAATGCATCCACTAATAAACGATGGTGGAAGTTCGTCAAGTATGAACTCATCCTCCAATAATGCCAGATACTCTCCCACACTTCTACTTTAAGGTACTTTACCTAGGCAAATTCCGTTCATCTTGCTTCTAGGTGGGAATAAGGTTCTTGGTTATTTGTGGGATACATTACAAAATAGATTGACCATGTGAGAATCAAGAACAAACCTTGGTTTGGAGTGAAATGATATCATGATACATGCCACGACCTTTCGAGTCGAAATAAAAGTGTACCCCAAATAAAATGTTAAGTTGCCACCACCACGAGTCATCGATGTCAATAAAGACACAGGTGAAGTGGATAAAATGATAAAGATCATGCGAGATTGAATAAATAAGGATGTCTCTTTGCAAGTTAAGAATGGATGCATGCTCCCGAGCATATGGATGGGTCTCAGTAGCTTCGGCAGTTTTTGTCAATTAAAAGGTAACCACTCTCTTATGATGTCGCTGAGCATTAGCTTGGATCTTTACGGGATAGGCTTAATGATGGTTTTATATGCATGGGTTTCTAAGTTTTTTTCTTTTTCACTTTGGGCCAAGCCCAAGCCTAACCCTGTCTCTCTTGCAAAGCTCCAAATTAATCAAGCATAAAAGTTCTTCTATGCTTTCACAAAATCCCGTAAAAGATAGAGGACCTACGGCAACATAATGCACGCCATCAATTTAGGTAAGAATACATAAACCGGTAACGCAAAGATTGGGTTAGGCCTGAGGCTCAACTTTTAGGCCTAATTTTAAGTTGGATTTTGGGTTTTTGAATCTTGACCAAACCTCTTGATTCTGAATCAGCTCAATAATTTAACAAGGCCTATATCTAAGTTCAAGCTCAACCTAAACTAATATTGAGCTTAATTTTGGGTTAGCTTTTTGAGCTAGATATATAGCATGACTCGACTTAATTAGTGAGGCCCCCCTAATCAGGGATGTATTAACGATGGAGCACAATAACTTTTGTTGTAGATTAGAATGGGAGCGGGACCAGCCTCCTTTGCTTCACTTTCTTTGATTGCTCACCGATTTATCAGAGATCTTCCTCTCTTTATTGTCGACATTCCTAGGAATGTGGTGACTATTTTGCCCATAAAAAGAAGAGAGGAATATTACGTAACCAATCGCATTGCGCCATGTCAATATATCACTTCTTGATTAATAAATATTTAAGGTTATGCATATCTGCATTTCTTTGAGAAAAGTTCTTGGGATTCATAGCTTAGTATGTGGGTTATAAGTAGGTGTTAAAGACATACATTTTTTTTTTTAATAACGTTTTACCAAAGCCACCTACTACTGATTAGTTGGAAGAGTCATCACATTAAAACATCAAACAGTGCAGATATTAAAAGGAAGCTCCATTTCTAGACAGTTATTTCCGTCAAAGGTCTCTCTGCAGCTCTTACAGTGGCTCGAGAGTAGGAAATAGCTTCAACTTTGGAAGTCTACGTTGAGATTCGACCATCATATATAGCTCTCTCCACATATATATATATATATATATATGTGTCTGTACTTCGAAAAAGTTGGAGCCAAAGTTTAAACTCTGGAATTTTGGTTCCCAGACCAAACAACATACCGAAGTCAAGATTTGATAGCACTAACCAAAAGCATCGGACATGTGAATTACCACTACAACTGTGTGATCCGAGCATTTCATACGTGCATCATCCATAGATCTTTATCACATAAACTCACCTTTATACATGTCGCAAGAGAATGATTGAGTGCCACTTCTAGAAAAGAAGATGTTATAGGTTTAGGGTCTCTTAACGAAGAGCTCGATCGTTTGAAAGAGAGAACAAAGGAATAACTTTTTGATGAGATCTTGATATTTTAGATATTGTACATTTGTGATTTACTTATTTGAGGAGTTTAAAAATGCGGTTCTTCGATCGTAGAAAGTTAAAAAGTAGGAAACGTAAATTATGATGTAAAAAGTGATGTAAGTACTGTTTTTATACTTTACATAACGTTGATCTATTTGATAATTGATATTTAATGTAAAAAAATAAAAGAACCTTTGTTACGTGGTGGTTCCAATCACATTTAAAAAAATCAACACAACACTTTAACCTAAAAAATACATAGATGATAAAAATTTTGCACCGGTGATAAATTATTCCAATGATAGTTTCACCTATCCAAAGTGATTTTACACCTGTTCAAAGTGATTTTAACCTATAAGTTTAGGGTTTAAGATTTAAGTTTATGGAAAGTGATTTCATGTATGAGAAGTTATTTTTCACCTTAGGGTTTAGTCTTTAGTATTTGGGGTTTTAGTTTGACTAAACCCTAAATCATAATGTGAAAAATCACATTTCAAGTGAAAGATTACTTCTCATACGTGAAGAAACATTTGGAATTTAATTTTGTACCTGTGTAAATTAGTTCAAAGTAAGGTGTAATCTTACTTTGCACCGGTATAAAAAAATATTGCACCGGTGCAAAGTAGTTTAAAGTATTTGCACCCGTGTAAGTTTTTTTTTAAGGTGCAAAGTAATTTTGCACAACCACTCACCCTTACGAAAGTGGTTTGTTATTGATTTCAATAATGGTGGATCCTATCATGCGTCAACATTTTTTTTTACATAAAAAAAAGAAAAAGACAACATTTATAACTATATGTCAACTTTTAGGTTAATTTTTATATTTTTTAACTTATGTCCATGTGGAAATAGGGTTCTCCCTTGCTAAATTTAAAGGAGTGTTGACTTGTGGTGTGATGTTTTGAGAGCGAAGGCTTCGGTGCATCCAAATAAATGAGTATTAACTTTAGTTGACAGGGTTGTTACCAGCTCTTGCTTACTATCCGTGCCCTCAATATCCTGCCTCTACGCACGATTTGTCTTTTGTATCATAAAAAAAAGAACATAATATTATGTTTTTGATCTTAGCAAAACTTTTCGGTTAGTTTTCTTGGGATGCTTGAAAATTTGAGTTTTCATTTGTAGAAGTTGCATTAACCTTTTTTCTTGTTTATTTTGCAAGAACGTTAACCTGGTGGATGCACCTATTTTAGTACATATTAACCTGTAGTGTTACAGGGGAGGAGGTAGAAAATAGGGGACAGATGGTGTTTAAGGAGGAATTAGTATCACTTTCTGCTTAATATTGATGAAGGTTAAAATTACCCCTTGCAATATTTATAAGATATTTAGAGATTAAGTGTCCAATTTAAGAATTAGATTCTTCTCTAATGTCGAGAAATACTGATATCCATTGGAAGCTAATTCTTAGGAGCCAAAAAGTTTATATTATTTGTGGAGCTCAATTACCATCTCCACAAAATTTTGGAGGCAGGATATGCTTCTTGAGGCCAAAGTGTTTAGCTCTTTGGTCTAAGTACTTGGTCATTGAGGACATCATATATCAAAAATGGGCTTTTAGCTTAATGGATGGATATATTGGAGTACCATGTGTTGATTTTAGGAGTTCATATGCATCAATTGGGGTGTACATATGTAGTGATGACAAGGAAAATTTATGTTGTAATTAAAAAAAAGAGAGTGAGAACTTTAATATCTCATTGGAAGTAGGTAAAATCCAAACGGATTATATAAGAACTTTAATTTCCATAACTTATATGCAAAAAGGTTAAAGGAGGGATCGGAAACTATGCACGCACATGCATGTGTCCTTCCTTGACCTAGATTTAGGTAAGAATAAATTTGAAATTTAGATATTTTTGTTATAAAAATCTCTTTGCGCTTTGGGTTTGATTTAATAAATTTAGCCATTTATTTTTCGTCGGTGGATCACATGTGATTCCTTGATTGTCGCGTTGCATGGGTATCTATTTCCGGCATTCTATTCTTTGCGATTGCTGTTTTAAGCCTTCCGCTCGCGACTACTGTCCAGCGAAGTGGTTTTCAAGGATGTCGGTGATTGTTTTTTTTTGTGTGCCTATTTGGATTAATCTGCATGGCCTGATATATTTGATCTATGCTATGATGTTGAAAATGTATAACCTTTCTCAGTATCTTGTCATGTATGAAACTAATTCTATTAAAATCCATTCAGATTTTGTCTTGAAATTTATATATTTCATGTGGATCTTGTATAAGTGTATTTCAACATTATATCCAGTTTAGTAAGAGAAATAAGTTTGGAGAATGAGTAGAGTAATAAGAAAAAAATAAAATAAATAATAAATAAGTGAGTTAATCTGTTTGGATGTTTTAATGTATTAAAGTTCTTCCACGGAGAAGGTGTAATAACTTTAGCTCGTGTTAAGTCTCATACTAGGAAAACAAGTATTTGTGACGCTGAGCTTGCGACAGTTATTATAAAAATCATCCTCTATTATACCCTCCATCCCCTCCCCCCTCAACCTTGGATCTCTCCCTTATATGACGGGTCCCAAATCGTCTTATTATTAGTATAGGGGTCGATTTGGTAAAAATCGTTTGTTAAGACCTGTGCCATCAAAGCTCTTTTAAGACGTCTAGGACTCGGGCTAGACGTCTGGTCAGACATCTAGACACATTTCTAGACGTCTGGAAATTAATTTTTACGTGCGTACGACTGCGAGTCTGCGCGCGTGCCACGCGCAGACTGAACCCCAGCCGCCTTCTCTTTCTTCTTCCCTCGCCGACTTGCAGAGCTGCCCCCCCGTGCCTACATATATCCCCTCCCCTCTCCCTCGTTCGCCACCCCACATCCATCCGTCTTCCCCTTTCCTCCAGCGCGAGAGCGAGAGCGAGCGTAGCAGCTGTAGTCGAGTGCAGCGGTGGAGAGGAGAGGAGCAGCGAGAGGGAAGAGAGGAGAGCGCGTGAGTCGTGAGAGAGAGAGCTCGCCGGAGCAGTTTGAGGCCAGTCGGCGTGCGCGAGGTAGAGCGTTGTGCTGGGGAGGTTTCCCCCGGCTCTGCTGCAGCTCGAGTAGTGGACGCGCAGCTGCACGGCATGGTCGCGCGCAGCAGGAAGAAGACGAAGGAGGTCCTGATTCTGGGATTGTTCCCAGAATCAGACGTCTGGACCCACATCCAGATGACGTGAACGACGTTTGGAGGAAGCTCCAAATGCCTGAGAGGTACGTACTGCATCCTATGTTTCCCTTTGCGGATACGGCCATGTTGGCCATTCTGCTGATGCTCTGTTGCGTGCTGTGTTTAAGAGATTTTGTGTACGCGAGTAGGATTCGCTTCGGGAAGGCGCGGGACACGCCCTCCCATGCGGTTCAGATGTCTAGGCGAGTCACCAGACGGCGGAGAGCGTCTCCAGATATCCGGAGAGGCGGTCGGATGTCTGGAGCTAGGTTTAGACGGTTCAGCAGGATCTCTGGACGTCTAAGGAGCAGCACAGAGTGAGGTATGGATCTGGGCTCCTTTTAAGACGTTTGGAAGATGTTCTAAATGTCTGATTTGAGTCAGAATTATCATTTTTGACCCGTTTAGGGTTCGTTTGAGGTCCGATTTTCGCATTTAAGATTGCGTCCTTCTCCGTATAAATTCCTCTACTTGTTTGAAATACTTTTATCCTGTTCTGAGTGGTTCCTTGTGGTTGATCCTTGTGTTAGGACCTCGTTCTGTTGTGGATTTGGGGGTTGCAGAGGTGTATGGACCCGCCGATCAAGCCCCCATTACTCCCGATTTTGCGAGTAGAGTGGCTTCCCTTAGTTAATTAGAACATAAATGCATATCTGGAATAAATGAGAGATCCTAGGGTATGGCATGAATCTTAGGACCAGAAACACTAGATTGAATGATAGATCCTAGGGTATGGCATGAATCCTAGGACTTGAAACACTGGAACGATTGTATTGAAAGCTTGAATTGCAGTCTTGGATAAATAATAATTGTCTGTAATTGGATAACAGTTGCTTGTGAAATATGGAGTATTGCTGTTGGTAATTGCTACATGTAATTCCTGTTGTTTGAAATTAAAAGCGAGCTTCCTGTATATAATTGGAAAAGAAAGGATTGAATGTTGGAAACATGAGTTGCCTGCAAATAAACTTGAAATGATGAAACCTAGTATGGCTTGACCTGAGAAACATGAGCATGAACCCTACGTGGAATTAGGAGTAGAGCTCCTGGAAATAAATGGAATGAATCTAGGAATGTACTGGGAAGTGTGCTATCCCTTGGGTACGTAGTACCAAGGGAAGCATATGTTACCTCTTAGTGCAGAGCGGAGCCAGTCGCCTTAGGGTTGAGACCCAGGGTTAGGTTTGGCCACTTTGTACCAACTTTTGGCCCTCGCGTACATAGTACCGGGGAGAGCTACTAGTGTAGGGAGGGAGCTAGCCACCCCACAGGGTCCGGGGTTCAGCTAGCCATCCTACACCGACTTGTTAGGTCCACTGGGCAAACCGGGGTAGTCAGGCGAGAGTGTGCGGACTGTGGAGGGGTTAGACCCATGTTTGGTTACTGTGGAGGGGGTAGACCCCTGTTACTGAGAGGGCTCTACCCTATACTGGTTCCGTGCTGTGCTTTGGGCGCACTCGTTAACGAAAATGACTGATCGCGTGTCAGTGCGGGGTAGCTACCCGTGCGTTTATCGCGCATGCCGTAGTCACCGTTGCATCTGTCAGCGACCTTGGGGTGGTTGACTGAGGGTAGGACCACCGGGGGGACTCTCCCAGTCCGAAGAGTAGAAGTAGCACGTGGTGCTCTCCTAGCTAGGAGAGCACCACGTGCTACTTCTACTCTTCGGAAAAGACTGTAATCAAGATCGTTCCCACGAGGAACAGTCGAGATTAAGAAAAAGACCTGATAAATAAACCAAGTGATGAAAGAAAGAATAATTAGTTGAATAAAGAAAGAAATTGAAAACAACAGCTACCTATCCACCTTTACTGTTTCTTTTGGTTAGCTGGTTGCCACTCTACTCAGCGTTTCGCTGGCGTGTTGTACTTGCCACCTTTTTTTGGTCCAGGTATTGAGTAGCCAGAGCCTACGGCTGCAGGGGGTGCTGGGCCCAGTAGAGCCCAGTTGATGAGAACCTCATCATAAGCCATAACTAGCTCATTTTGACCTAATACAGAGACTAAAAGCTCCTACATAACCTTCGAAAGGCTTGGCTCAGAGAGATTCTGAGTTTGCAAAGAAAACATAAACTGAGGGGTAAAAATGTAATTTCACTAATCCAATCTGAAAACAGGGTAACTCAGGGTCCAAACATAGGTCAAAACAACCTAATAAGAAGAAAAGTGGGATGAAATGACTCAACAAGGGCTACAGCAACTCCGAAGAATTAAATGACATCCTGTAACCCTAAAAATAAACCCACTTAAATACACGAGGTTCGAGGCAAATTAAAAATAGAATAAACCCTCTAAAATTCATAGAAAAATAATCTCTAGGGTTTAGAACCTTCAATTTGACTTTAGGAACCCATTTTGACCTACATTGGGAATCATGCCCAATTAACAACTTAATTTGGGTTTCTGCGTAAATTGATCGGTCAAACAAGGTTTAATCTAGAAATAAAATTCACCATCAGAATCCTTAGGTCCTAATTAGTCATGTATAAAAACTCGAGCCTAAGAAGAAACCTTCTTGACCAACTTTACACTTTGGTCCTCATACATTTACTTTCTGGCCCTCAACTTTTGAACCCTCACATTTTAGCCCCTAACTCTCTTTCGTTCTTTGCATTTAGGTCCCTCCTGCAAAACCTGAGCAGCACCATGCTCCAGCGACCTTGCGCGGAGCATGGCGCCGCGCAGGGTAAGGGAGGGGGCCTGCCAAGTCAAATGGGGGTGCCCTGCGTCGTTAACCACCGCAGGAGCACCCCCCTGAGTGCTGCGACCGCCCATACCGCCCGTGCGAACGCACAGACGGTATGGGTCTCCTTCCTCCGGCGTCCTCCGGCGAGGGAGACACGTCATCTCCCTCCGCCCTCCTCTCTGATTCTGCCCCTATAAATACCCCCGTCGCTCCGCCGTTCTTCCCAGCTCGGATCTGACGGAGATACCCCCTCACTTCCTCTCTTCCCACTCCGACAGATGCCCCCTTGCTTTGGCAGCTTCTCCTCCTCCTCCTCGTCGCCCTGCCGCACTACCAGCAGCAGGGTTACCTTCCCTCGATCTTTCCGCGCCACGCCGCACCCAGCTGGCGCCTCTCCGGCCCTCTCCTCGCCGCCGCCCCTTCCTCTGGGCAATTTCTTCTCCGGCGACAGTCGATACGACTGTCGCCTGCGCCAACCCCTCCTCGTCCAGCTTAGCAGGTAGAACTTCTCCTTTTCCTCCCCTCTTCCTTTTCCTCACTTTAAACCTTTACTGTCGCCCTCGAGTCCGATCCTGACCACCGTCACCCCCTTCGTCTCTGGCTACCCTCCGGCGAGACGCCCCCATCACTCCACCACCCCACACGGCTCGCCGACCTTCACAGAACCTCCGCCTCCTCACCCTGATCAACCTCCGCCCTTCCACTTCTCGCCACTCGCCCTCTGCAGATCCCCCGAACAAACCCATTTCCCGCGCTGCAGTTTGACCTAGGGCGGCCCTCATGCTCCGCCCCGCCGCCTGCTAGACCCCCCACCACCTTCGCCGTGCCACAGCGAAGGTTCTCCGCGTATCTGATTAGGCCGAGAGGCCATTTCTCTGTGGACAGGTATCTCGACCGCCGTCGCCATTGCTGCGCTGAAGAAGCACCTTCAACCTGCAGCTCCATGTGTGCTTCGCCCAGGTCCAACTCCCAGGCTGCGCGGGGCATCTCCGCGAAGAGTCCCAGGCTCGCAGCTGGGGCGAAGGCCTCACGTGAAGCCGCGATTGCCAGCTGGCTCCTCCGCTGCAGGCGCTCAATTGGGGTGGGACATTTAGTCCCACCTCGGAAACTTTGAGAGGCACGCGGGCGCTTAAAGGCAAAAAGTGCCTTAAGCTGTTCGCCTCCTGATCACGGGGTGAGGTCCCTCTCACCCGCCCGACTACTCGGCCTCGTCCGCGCTCACGCCCCGCCGACCTGGCCCGACCCGATTAGCCCGACCTGCACTCCTCGCCCACCACCGCACGCCAGTGGGTCTGGACCCGGGCGCGACTCGCGTACCCGATCAACCGGTTGCTCTGGGAGAGCTTTCCTACGAGTGAATTCTGAGAGAGAGAGACGCGGGGGGAGGGTAGAGTAGGTTTTGCCCTCTGACTTAAACCGTGAGTGTGCAGGCACAGGTGAAGAAGAAGGAGAAGGAGACACACTGTAGCAGCAGCAGTTTAAGTCGTCTGATTGAAAAATCAGACGACGTCCTGAAGACAAAGAAGAAGAAGAAAAGAAGGACAAAACTGCAACCAAGAAGAAAAAAAAGAAGAGGAAAGCAGCGATCACTTAGCAGCTGCAGAACAGGAAGAGAAGACAAGAAGCAGAGAAGCAAGAAGAAAAGAAGAACACGAGGACAAAGAAGAAAAAGAAGATCTGAAGAATAAGAAGGAAGACCAAGAAGAAAAAGAAAGAGAAGAGAAGAAAGCACAGGTGAAGAACAACCAAAAAGACAAGAAGAAGAAAGAAGAGAAGAAGAAGCAAAATTTTGCCCCTCTCTCTCTCTCTTTCTTTTTGTAATAGAAACTTTGTACCTCTTAGAATACGACTTGCTCCCTGAGTTCGACCTCGGGAACTCTTTTATTTTCCGAGTAAAAAAAATATATCTGTAATGATGGCAATAACTAGCTGTACTACAACGTAATTTCTACAACAAAAGCTAGTCACAACGCCGTCGTCACCAGTAGCAGTAGCCTTCTTGTTGTAGTACTTTCTATTGTAGTGAGTTTCAGACTCTATTACCTTTAAGTTTCTGTACCTTATTTCCGTTTTATTGTTGTGGTGGTGATATGTACTGTTAGCAGCTTTTCTTTCCTTGCTGCTTGTACTCTTTTTACTGTTAGTTACATAGCATAGTGAAAGTGGTTTACGTTCCTGCTTTTTGGTTATTTCTTGTTGAACGACTGGGTCTTGGGATCAGTCGAGTCGGGCCGATCTCGTGTCCTATAGGGATTCGGGAACGGGGTTGTAACAATGACCTACTCTGCCACCACCAAAATCATCATCTCTACGAGGTTGGAAATGGTATGAAGTGTGCTCTGTCCATCCTCGTATAAGCTGCATCATCTCCTACATTTGAGCTCTCTACTCCGACATAAATTTTCTTGTATCCTGCTATTGAACGACAACCGTGTTGCAATAAAAATGATATTTTAATGGTGTTGTTATTGCAACATGGTTGTCTTTCATTAGCAGGATACAAGAAAATTTATGTAGGAGTGGAGAGCTCAAATGTAGGAGATGATGCAGCTTATACGAGGATGGATAGAGCACACTTCATACAATTTCCAACCTCGTAGAGATGATGACTTTGGTGGTGGCGGAGTAGGTCATTGTTATAACTCGGTTCCCGAATCCCTATAGGACACGAGATCGGCCCGACTCGACTGATCCCAAGACCCAGTCGTTCAACAAGAAATAACCAAAAAGCAGGAACATAAACCACTTTCACTATGCTATGTAACTAACAGTAAAAAGAATACAAGCAGTAAGGAATGAAAAGCTGCTAATAGTACATATCACCACCACAACAATAAAATGGAAACAAGATACAGAAACGTAAAGGTAACAAGAGTCTGAAACTCACTACAATAGAAAGTACTACAACAAGAAGGCTACTGCTACTGGGCTCTACTGGGTCCAGCACTCTTTGCAGCCAGAGACTCGGGCTGCTCAACACCTCGACCTGAAAAGGGTTATGAGTAACAAAATCAACGAACGCTGAGTAGAGTGGCAACCAACTAATTAAGCAGTAAAAGATAACAGGTAACTATCTATTCCAGTTACTTTATTTTACAAGTTATTCCTTTTCACCCATTGGTTTATTTTTCAGATCTCTTTCTTGATCTCGAATGTTCCTCGTGGGAACGATCTTGATTGCAGTCTTTTCCGAAGAGTAGAAGACACACGTGTTGCTCTCCTGGCTGGGAGAGTCCCCCGTGGTGATCCGACACCCAGTCAACCACGCTATGGTCATGGACAGACGTAGCGGTGACTATGGCATGTGCGATAAGCGCACGGGTAGCTTCCCTGCATTGGCACACGGTCAGTTGTTTCCGCTAATGGGTGCACCCAAAGTACAGCACGGAACAGTATAGGGCCTAGCCCTCTCAGTAACAGGGGTCTAGCCCCTCAGAACCAAACAGGGGTCTCGCCCCTCCATAGTCCACGCACCCTCGTCTGACTACCCTAGTTTGCCCAGTGGGCCTAACAAGTTGATGTAGGGTGGCTAGCTGAACCCTGGGTCCCGTGGTGTGGCTAGCTCTCTCCCTACACTAGTAGCTCTCCCTGGTACAGTGTAGCGAGGGCTAAGAAGTCGGTGCAAAGTGGCCAATCCTAATTCCGGGTCCCAACCCAAGGGCGGCTAGCTCCACTCTACACTAAACAGGGGACAGTCGCTCTCCTTGGTACCACGTACTCAAGGGCTAGCACACTTCCCACTTACATTTCCAGATCCATTCCATTTATTTCCAGGAGTTCTACTCCTAATTCCCGTAGGGTTCATGCTCGTATTTCTCATGCCATTCCATACTAGGTTTCATCATTTACATTTCCATTCTCAGGTTATACACATGCAGCTCGTATTTCTATCATTTAACATATACAACAGGTAAGGTCACAAGTAACTGTCTATTAGCATAAGTAATTCATGTTCCACAGGCAGCTTGTTATGACCTGATTCCCGAATCCCTACAGGACACAAGAATCGGATCGACTCGACTGATCCCAAGACCCAGTCGTCCAACGAGAAAGTAACCAAAAAGCAGTAAAATAAACCACATTCACCATGCAAGTAACTAACAGTAACAAAAGTACAGCAATAAAGAAAAGAACTACTATAGTACATACCACCACAACAGTAGAGAATTTAAAAATAAGTACAAAAATATGAAGTTTACAATAAAAGAGTACAAGGTGAAACAGAAATACTCACTACTACAGAAAAATGGGTACAACAAAAGTACAACTACTGGGCTCTACTAGGCCCAGCACCCTCCGCAGCCGTAGGCTTTGGCTGCTCAACACCTGGTCCTGAGAAAATGATGACAAATATGACACGTCAGCGAAACGTTGAGTAGGGTGGCAACCAGCTAGCTAAGAAAACAGTAAAGGTAGACAAGTAGCTGTTGTTTTTAAATTTCTTTCTTTATTTCTCTATTTACTCTTTCTTGATTTATTTCTCAGGTCTTTCCCTTGAACTCGAATGTTCCTCGTGGGAAGGATCTTGATTGCAGTCTTTTCTGAAAAGTAGAAGTAGCACGTGGTACTCTCCTAGTTGGGAGAGTCCCCCGTGGTGGTTCTACCCTCAGTCAACCACCCCAAGGTCGCTAACAGACGTAACGGTGACTACGGCACGTGCGATAGACGCATGGGTAGTTACCCCGCACTGGCACGCGGTCTGTCGTTTCCGTTAACGGGTGCGCCCAAAGCATAGTACGGAACCAGTATAGGGCAGAGCCCTCTCAGTAACAGGGGTCCAGCCCCTCCACAGTAACCAAACAGGGGTCTTGCCCCTCCACAGTCCGTGCACCCTCACTTGACTACCCCGATTTTCCCAGTAGGCCTAACAAGTCGGTGTAGGAAGGCTAGCTGAACCCCAGGCCCGTGGGGTGGCTAGCTCTCTCCCTACACTAGTAGCACTCCCCGGTACTGTGTATGTGAGGGCCAAAAGTCGGTACAAAGGGGCAAGACCTAACCCCGGGTCCCTGGGGCGGTTAGCTCCGCTCTGCACTAAACCGGGGGACAGTCGCTCACCTTGGTTCTCCGTACTCAAGGGTCAGCTCACTTCCCCATCCACTTTCCCAGTTCCATTCTATTTATTTTCCAGGAGTTCTACTCCTAATTCCCCGTAGGGTTCATGCTCATATTTCTCAAGCCAAGTCATACTAGGTTTCATCATTTCAGTTTCATTCACATTTAGCCTGTGTTTCCAACACTTAATATTAATTTATATACAAGCAGCTCAATTTTAATTTCCAAACAATATGAATTACATGTAGCAGTTACTAGCAGCAGTACTCTACATTTCACAGGCAGCTGTTATCCAATTACAGGCAATTATCATTATTTTGTCTACTTATCCAAGATTGCAATTCCGGTATTCAAGACATTCGTTTCAATGTTTCTATTCCTAGGATTCATGCCACACCCTAGGATCTATCATTCAATCTAGTTTTCACGTCCTAGGATTCATGTCATACCCTAGGATCTATCATTCAATCTAGTTTTGAGGTCCTAGGATTCATGCCATACCCTAGGATCTATCATTCCTTTCAGAGATGCATTAATGTTTGTAAATAACTAAGGGGAGCCACTCTACCCGTAAAATCGGGAGTAATGGTGGCGTGATCGGCAGGTCCACGTGCCTCCACAACCCCCAAAGCCTCAACAAAACGAGGTCCTAGCACAAGGAGAAATCACAAGAAACCACTCAGAATAGGATACAAGTATTTAAAACAAGTAGATGAACTAATTCTGAGAAGAACGGAATCTTAAACGCGGAAATCGAACCTTGAACGGATCCTAAACGGGTAAAAAATGACAACTCTGACTCAAATCAGACATCTGGAACACCTTCCAGACGTCTTAAAAAGTGGTCCATGTGATACCTCACCCTGCGCTGCTCCTTAGACGTCCATGGATCCTGCTGAATCGTCTGGACCCAATTCCAGACGTCCGACCACCTCTCCGGACGTCCGGAGACGCTATCCACCATTTGGTGCCATGCCCAGACGTCTGAACTGCGTGGGAGGGCGTGTCCCCAAGCCTTCCCGAAACGAAACCTGCACGCACGACGAAAACCTCCTCAACACAACACGTCTCATCACTTCGGCAGAATGGTCTGCATGGCCGCATCCGCACAAAGGAGGCAGAGGAGAAATTTAGTACCTCTCTGTCTTCTGGAGCTCCCTCCAGACGTCGCCCGCGTCGTCTCGATGTAGCTCCAGACGTTTGATTCTGGGAAAATTTTCCAGAATCAGAACCTCCTCGTCTTCTTCCCACTGCGCGTGAGCTCGCCACGCAGCCGCTAGTCCGCTGCTCGAGCTGCAGCAGCACCAGGGGGGATCTCCCCAGCAGGATGCGCCTCCGCGCGCACGCCGGTCGGCCTTGAGCTGCCCCGATGGGCTCTCTCTCTCTTTCTCGCGTGCTTTCCCTCTTCTTCCCTCTTGCTGCACCTCTTCCTCTCTGTACTACACCCGGCAGCAGCAGCTGCCCTTGCTCTCGCTCTCGCGCTCACGCTGGACGAAGGAGGAGACAGTGGGGTGGTGAACGAGGGAGAGGGGGTTGGGTATTTGAAGGCGTGGGGGAGGTGTCTGCAGGTCGGCGAGGGGAGAGAGAAAAATAGGTGGGCGGCGGGTTACAGTTTGCATGCGGCACGCGGGCAGACTCGCGATCGTACGCATGCCAAAATTTATTTCCAGACGTTTGACCCAATTCCCAGACGTCTTAAAGTGTGTTTGATGTCTCGGGTCTTAACACAATTCTTGTTCATTAATAAGCAGTGGTGAACATTTCTATTCATTCATTCAAGACTGCAATTTCAACACGCATACAGACATTTCAAGTATTCTCGTCCTAGGATTCATGCCATATCCTAGGTTCTAATCATTTAATCCACATATGCATTCAGGTTTATTAATTAAACTAGGGAAAGCCACTTTACCAGACAACCTAGGAGTTTTGGGGGCTTGAACGGTAGGCTCTCGTGCCTCGGCAAGCTCCGAACCTGCAACAGAACGAAGTCCTATAGCAAAAAAAATCACAATGGAACATTCAAAATAGTATAAAAGGCCTTCTAACAAGTAGATGAACTCAGAAGGAAAACACCAATATCTTGTTTGTGTAAAACGAACCTCAAACAGGCCCTAAATGGGCCAAAAATAGGGCT
The DNA here is from genome assembly GCA_037157565.1 of Thalassia testudinum. Classification (NCBI taxonomy): domain Eukaryota; kingdom Viridiplantae; phylum Streptophyta; class Magnoliopsida; order Alismatales; family Hydrocharitaceae; genus Thalassia; species Thalassia testudinum. The sequence goes on along the minus strand of JAZHRO010000077.1, from coordinate 51,743,107 downwards.
ATAGACCCAAATCAGACTTCTGGCACAAGGTCCAGACGTCTTAAAAGTAAACAAGAACTCACCTCAGGTTCTGCGTCAACCTCAGACGTCTAGAACCTCTTCCCGACCGTCTGGACCCAGCTCCAGACGTCCGACCTCTCTCTCACACGTCTGGGATTGCTTCCGGTCGTCTGGTATGCTGTCCAAATGTCCGAAATGCATGGGAGGGCATGTTATGCACCTTCCTGAAGCAATCCCTGCATGCGACAGCAAAATCGCCTACAATTAGCCATGCAAAACGTAGCTGCGGAGCATCTTGCATGGCAGTATCTGCAAAAGGAAACGTACCTTCGTGAAGATCTACTTTCAAATGTCCTGTGTAGTCACCAGACGTCCGCCCCGTCGTTTGGACGTCACGCCAGACATCTGATTCTGGGAAAATCCGAGTACCAGAACCATTGCATGCTCTCCCTCACCACGTGCAACCGCAGCCTCGCCTCCTCACCTGCAGCTTCGGCTGCAGCAGTGTCAGGGACGGCTCCCCTGACGCACTCCTCCTCCCACACATGCCGCTCCGGTCGTGCGCCCTCCGGTGAGCTCCCACGAGCTCGTGAGCTCAAGCTCTTCCTCCTCTCCTCACGCTGCGTCTCCTCCTTGACGCCGCTCTCGCGCTTTCTCTCGTGCTTGCTCCTCTCGCTGGGGTGGAGATGAAGGGAAGGAGGTGCTATCGTGAAGTGGGGAGAAAGGGAGAGGGGAAGAGGGCCTTTTATAAGGCTCATTAGGGTTTGGATGAAGGAGAGAGGAGGGAAAGAGAGAGAAGAGAGGTACTGTTTGCGTGCAGCCCGCACGCAGATGCGAGGCTCGTACCAAAAATTTCGATTTCCAGACGTCTGGGAAGGAGTCCAGACGTCTGGCCAACAGTCCAGACGTATTAAAAGGCTCAAAATAGAATGGGTCTTTACATCATAACAAACTTAAAGGAAGTTTCATCCTCGAAACTTGAGCTAGCTAGGGTGCGAAAAAAGAACTATATACGCATAACAAATTTAAAGAGGATCGAAGCCGTCGACACTCTCGTGGCTCATAACGTGACTGGGATCGGCGACATACTTCCTGAGGCTGGACACGTGGAACACGTCGTGCACACCAGAAAGCTGGGGAGGAAGGGCAAGCCTGTAAGCAACGGGTCCTACTGCTCCAAGACCTCAAAGGGCCCCACAAATCTCGGCGTAAGCTTCCCTTTTACTCCAAACCGCTGCAGGCCCTTCTTGGGCGAAACGCGAAGAAAGACGTGATCCCCAACCTCGAACTGCACCTCTTTGCGCTTCCGATCGGCATAACTCTTCTATCTGCTCCTGACAGTGCGAAGTCGTCTATGAATTGCTCTATCACCTCCTGACTCTGCCGGATCAGCGTGGGGCCAACCTCCCACTTGGTCCCCACCTCAACCCAACTCAAGGGCACAGTACACCTCCATCCGTATAGAGCCTCGTAGGGTGCCATGCTATACTCGAGTGATAATTGTTATTACATGCAAACTCTGCCAGGGGTAAGTGCTCCTCCCATGAACCCCTTTAGTCCAGTACACAGGCACACAAAAGGTCCTCAAGTGTCTGTATCGTGCGCTCTGACTGTCCGTTCGTCTGAGGGTGGTACGTCGTACTGAACCTCAACCGTGTCCTTAAGGCCTATTGAAACTCAGCCCACAACTGGGAAGAGAAACGGATATCTCGATCGGATACAATCTCATGCGAAACTCCGTGTGGACGTGCCACGTCACGAATATACCTTTCTGCCAACTGCGCTGGTCCCAAGGTGACTCAGATCGGCAAGAAATGTGCCGTCTTCGTCAATTTGTCCACTATCACTCAGACTGCATCGTGTCCTCGCTGGGTAATGGGCAAGCCCACCACCAAGTCCATGGTGATGCTTTCCCACTTCCACTCTGGCACAGGAAGTGGCTGCAACGGCCCTGCAGGCCTCTGATGCTCAGCCTCCACCTGCTAGCACACCAAACACTGCTGCACGAACTCACCTACATCCCGCTTCATCCCTCTCCACCAAAAGTCACGTCTCAAATCATGGTACATCTTTGTGTTCCCAGGATGTGTGGTGACCCTGGACCCGTGTGCCTTAGTCAGGAGCTCCCTCAACAACTCCTCTTCCCTGGAAACACACAAATGTCCCCTCATGTGCAGCACCTCATCTGTAAAGGAGAAGTCTCTTGGGTTCCCTGACAGTACTCTGTCTCTCAACGACTGCAGGTACAGATCTGTCATATGTCCTATGACGATGCGGTCTATCAGCTCTGATCTTGTCTGTCGTGTGACTATCACTGCCCTACAGTGCCCCTATAACTCTAGGGGTCGCCAACTGCCCAACTCCTCCATAAGTCTCCAACTCTGTGCCTGTAAATTGACCAAGTGGGCGGGAGCCTTCCGGCTCAAGGCGTCAGCCACGATGTTGGCCTTCCCCGGATGGTAGGAGATGTTGCAGTCATAGTCCTTCAGGAGCTCTAACCAACGTCTCTGTCTCATGTTAAGCTCCTTTTGGTCAAATAAATACCTGAGGCTCTTATGATCTGTGAACATCTCAAAAGTCTCACTGTAAAGGTAGTGCCTCCATGTCTTTAGCACGAGGACAACAGCTGCCAGCTCTAAGTCGTGGGTAGGGTAGATATGCTCATGGGGCCTCAGTTGCCGTTAAGCGTAAGCGACAACGTGACCCCGCTGCATAAGCACACCCCCTAACCCCTGTAATGAAGCGTCCATGTAGACAACGAAACCGCCACTGCTATCTGGGATGGTAAGCACAGGAGCCAAAGTTAGCCTCTTCTTCAACTCCTGAAAACACACCTCACAAGCGTCTCTCCAAGCAAAGGGCATGTCCTTCCGGGTCAATTGTGTCATAGGACGTGCAATCTGTGAGAAACCTCTAATAAACTGCCGGTCGTAACCTGCCAGACCCAAGAAATTATGGATCTCTGTCATTGTACGTGGCCTCTCCCACCTGAGTACTGCCTCTACCTTGGTTGGATCCACAGCCAAGCCATCCCCTGAAATCACATGACCCAAGAAGGTCACCTGTTGAAATAGTGGCGGCGTGACTAGGTTTTGTTGTTTGTTATAGAAATGGCGTTGTAGTACACTTAGTCATTGCCACTATTACAATTTTGCTCGGAAATAAAAGGTTTCTTGAGGTCAAACTCAGGGAGAAAACTATAATTCTAGAAGTACAATGTTTCTGTTACAAAAATAAGAGAGAGAGATAGAGAGAGAGAGAGAGAGAGATTGGTCTCTTGGCTTTTTCTTCTTCTCTTCTTTCTCTCTTGTCTTTGTCTTCTTCTTCCTCTCTTGATCGTCTTCAGCTCTTCTGTTCTTCCTTCTACTTTATCTTCCTTCTTTCTCTTTCTCTCTTTGATCTTCTTCATCTTTTTGTCTTCTTTCTTTTTCTTCTGTTCTTCTTTTTTTCTTCTTTGCTTCCAGCTGCGGTGCCTGTTCTTCTTTCCTTCTTCTTTTCTTTTTCTTCAGAGCGTCGTCTGATTTCTCAATCAGACGACTTAAGTAGCACCTGCTACAGTGCTTCCTCGATGCTCCTTCTTCTGCTTCTTTCTTTGTCTTCTTCTTCTTGAGGCCCTTCCTCTTCTGCGGTCTTCTTTCTCCTCTTCTTCTTCTTCTTCTGCCTGCACACTCACATAGCCTGGTCGGAGCAAAAACCTAACCCTACCCTCTCCCGCGTCTCTCTCTCTCTCTCTCTCTCTCAGATTTCACTTGTAGGATCGCTTTCTCAGAGCCGGGTATTCGGGTACGGATTCGCGCTCGGGACCAGGCCCACCGGCGTGCGGTGGTGGGCGAGGAGTGCAGGTTGGGCATACGGGTTGGGCCAGGTCCGCGGGGGGTGGTCGCGGACAAGGCCGGGTAAGCGGGTGAGAGGGACCTCACCTCGTGTGACTGAGGCGATAAGCCTTAGTCACTTTTACAATTTATGCGCAGGCGCGGCTTCGAAATCCCACGATGTGGGACTATCTTCTGTGCTGTCTTCGCGCGTGCCCGCAGGACGACTCCACCTCGCCCTCTGATCAGCTGCAGCTGGTGTCGGTGCCAACTGACGAGACAGGAGTCTTCGCGGACTTCGCCCCAACCTGCAGCACCTGGGAATCTAGGGCTGCAGGGCCTGGAGCTTGCCTCGGAGCTGCTTCAGTCGTCGTTAGTGGCGGCTGGAGCAGCGAACCTGATAGACAGAAACACGGCCCTTCGGCCTAATCAAACAAGCGGGGGACCTTCGTCGTGGCACGGCGAAGGTGGTGTGGGGTGTGGCAGGTCGTGGGACGGCGTTTGGTGGCGGGGCTAGGTCGGACAACGACCGGAAAAATGGGTCTGTTCGGTGGAGTGTGGTGGGGGTGTGGAGCGGTAACGGGTGGGCGGAGGTTGCTCAGTGTGGTGAGGCGAAGGTTCTGTGAGGGTCGGCGAGGTGTGTGGGGCTGTGGAGGGATGGGAGCGTCTCATCGGAGGGTAGCCGGAGACGAAGGGGGTGACGGTGGTCAGGAGTGGTCGAGGGCTTAATTGAATGTAAAATAGTGAGGAAAAGAAAGAGGGGGATGTGGGGAGAAGTTCTGACCTAGTTGTAGAGACGAAGGGGGCCGGAGTAGGGCGGCAGTCGTATCGACTATAGCCGGAGAAGAAGATGCCCAGAGAGAGAGGGCTGCGGCGAGGAGAGAGCGGGAGGGTGCGCGCTGGGTACGGCGCGACGTGGGAAGAGCGGGCGAAGGCGGCTCTGCTGCTGGTATTGCAGCAGAGCGATGAGGAGCGGGAGTAAGAATTGCCAGAGCTGGTGGGCTTCTGCTGGAGTGGGAAGAGAGGGAAAAAAAGGGTGTTTCTCCGTCAGGATCGAGCTGGTCTCTTCTGCAGGCGGAGGCGACTTTTATGGAGGTGAAAGCAGAGAGGTGGGCGGAGGGAGGCGACGTGCCTCCCTCGTCGGAGGACGGCCGGAGTAGGGACCCATACCTTCCGCACGTTCGTACGGAAGGTATGGGCTGCTGCAGAGACCATGGAGGTGTCCCTGCGACAGCAGACGTCGCAGGGAACACCCCGTTGAAAGGGCAGAGGTCCTCCCTCACCCTGCGCGGCGCCATGCTCCGCGCAAAGTAGCCGGAGCATGGCACTGCTCAGGGTTTTGTAGGGAGGACCTAAATGCAAAGAACGGTGAAGACTTAGTGTTCAAAATGCGAGGGTTTCAAAAGTTGAGGGTCAAAAAGTAATAGATGAGGGTCAAAATGCAAAGTCTGTCAAGAAGGTCTCTTCTTAGGCTCAAGTTTTTATGCATGACTAAATGGGACCTAAGGATTCTAATGGTGAAATTTATTTCTATATCAGACCTTGTTTGGCTGATCAATTTACATAAAAACCCAAATTAAATCATTAATTGGGATGGTTGTCAATGTAGGTCAAGGTGGGTTCCTAAGGCCAAATTGAAGGTTCTAAACCCTAGAGATTATTTTTCAATGAATTTTAGAGGGTTTATTCAATTTTTTATTTACCTCGAACCTCGTGAATTGAAGTGGATTTGTTTTAGGGTTACAGGATGTCATTTAATTCCTTGGAGTTGCTGTAGCCTTTATTGGATCAAATCATCCCACTTTCCTTCTTATTAGGTTAGTTTGACCTATGTTTGGACCCTAAGTTACATTTTTACCCCTTAGTTCCTATTTTCTTCACAAACTCAGAATTCTCTGAGTCAAGCCTTTCTATAAGTTATGTAGGAGATTTTTCTTACAAATCTAGGTTAGATGGTGCTTGTTTAGGGTTTATGGCGAGGTTCTCATCACCTGCCTCAACCAAAACTCGCACTTGCTGTATTTGGGATACAGCCTGCGTCATCTGAAAGTGTCCAAAACCATCCGCAAGTGCTGTCCGTGCTACGCCTGATCCCGCGAGTAAATGAGCACATCATCAATAAGCACCACCACAAACTGATCCAGATATGGTCTGAACACCCGGTTCATCAAATCCATGGAGGCAGCAGGGGCGTTGGTCAGCCCAAACGGTATGACCAAAAACTCATAGTGTCCGTACCGGGTGTAGAAAGCTGTCTTGGAAACGTCGGTCTCCCTGATCCTCGACTGGTGGTAGCTTGATATCAGATCTATTTGGGAGAATACCGTGGCACCTTGCAACTATCTGTAGTCGACAGCGGTTACCTGTTCTTGATGGTGACCTTGTTCAGCTATCTGTAGTCGACACAAGGGCGCAGGGTACCATCCTTCTTCACAAAAAACACCAGGGCTCCCCACGGGGACGCACTGGGCCTCACAAAGCCCTTCTCTAACAGGTCCTGCAACTGGGACTTGAGCTGTCGCAACTCAAGTGGTGCCATCCTGTACGGTGCCGTAGAAATGGGGTTGGTCCCCGGTACCAGTGAGATCTCAACTTGATCTCACGCTCAGGCAGTAGTCCTGGCAGCTCCTCGGGAAACACGTCAGGGTACTCTCTGACCACCGGAATGCTCTGAAAGTCTGCCACGGGGTTGGGCTCTGCCACTACACAAGACAGAAAGCCCTCACACCCCTAATCCAAAAGTCTTGCTGCCCGAAGTGCAGAAATGCACCTGAACCCTCCGTCCACCGGCTGTCCGTGAAATTGAAAGGAAGGCATCTCCAGTATGGAGAAGACGATCTTCCTCTCAAAATAATCCACCAAAGCATGGTAAGCGGACAACCAATCCATCCCCAGAATCACGCCAAAATCCTCCATCGGTATCACAATCAGATCAGCGGGGAGGCTGTGTCCCCCAATACTGACCTCACAGTCTGTGCAGATCTCCTTAGCTACAAACAGCTGTCCACTCAGACATCTAATCACAAAAGGATCCTCTAACAACACACAGTCCCGTCCTAAACTGACATCAAAACTCGCAGCAACAAACGAGTGCGTGGCACCGGAATCAAAAAGTACGTAAACGAATTTGCCGGAAACTGTAACCGTACCTGCTACCACTAAACTTGATGCCCTAGCGTCTTTGTGCGTCAGGGCGTTGATACTCCCCTCAGCTCTCGGTGCAGAAGAAGCAGCCACACTTTGTGTCGGACGGGTAGCCGCTGGCCAGTACCCTCTCTGCGACTGCTGTCCTCCCCCAGGTGCCTAGGAACCACGGCCACCTACTCAGCCTCCAACGCTTGGTGCGGGGAGCATCTGCTACGCTCCAGCCCTAGACGGACAGTCCCCCCTGATGTGGCTCAGCTGGCCACAATGGTAGCAGAGGGAGACTCGACCCCTCCCTCGGTAGGTCCCTGCTGACGTCTGGGTGGGGGTTTAATGCTAGCAGTTGGCCCCTGTCGGGGGCCCCCAAAGGCCACTGACGGCCCTACAAAACGAGACGGCTCTCCTACTGGAGCCGCGTGCCTCCTCTCTCGCCGGCCCTGTGAGTACTCTGGCTGGTAGGGCCTCTTCCGTCCGCTGTCGGTGTCTCGTGCGGCTGGGTTGGTCTCCTCATACGTCATAACTGCCTCCACCACTCTCGAGAATGTGGGCAGCTTCAGGGGCTTGACATACCCCTGAATGGCAGGCCAGAGCCCCTCAGTGAGCCTCCACTGGCGCTCCTCGTCAGTAGCTACAGCTGTCGCAGCAAAATGTGACAGCTCCAGGAAGCACGTGCGATACGCGCTAACAGTCATCGTCCCCTGGCGGAGAGTGTGGAACTCCCACCTCCTCTGGTCCTGCCACGTTTGCGGGAAGTACTGCTTGCAGAAGAGGGTCACAAATTGGTCCCACGTCGGCTCTGCCCTCTCCTGGCCTCTGACTGCCCTCCACCACCTGTGTGCCACACTCTCCAGCTGGTACGTGGCAATGGCCACACGGCACTCTGCATGGGAGCGAAGGGTGTCAAACACCTTCTCGATATACTCCAACCAGTCCTCCGCCTCAGACGGGTCCTCATCCCCTTTGAAGGAGGGGGGCTTCAGCTTCCGTAAGTGTCCGAAAAGCTCGTAGTGCAGCTGTAGCGGGGGAACGAGCATGCCTCCAGGTAGGGAGGGCTCGTGCTCGGAAGTGTTAGAGTGCGGTGGGGGTGGTGGAGGACCACCCCCTCCCCCTTGTCTAGTGCTGCGACGGTTTCACGATATCACAGAGGACTCTCCTTCCGCGTCCGCAGGGAGAGGTGCCAGTGGTGGTGGGTGGAGTTCCTCTCATACTATATCTAGTATCAACTGTGCGAGGTCTTGGGCCTGAACGCCCGGGAGGAGTGGCTGGTCCACTGATGCCTCGGGCTCGGCATGTGCGCCCCTCCGTCCTCGTCCACGACCGTGTCCGCAGCTCGCCTCAAGGACTCCACGTCAGGGCATCTCCTGCAAGGAGATGCGGAAAACAGAACAAAAAGAAGTCAACTCTAACAGACTTCAATAATAGAACCTCATAACAGATGTTAAAAGGTACGTTGTAGTGGTTCCTCTAGTTACATGCACGTGAATTGGTTATTCTCAAGCTAGTTGGTTCAATTCTCGGGACGACCTTGCTCTGATACCATCTTGTTATGACCTGGTTCTTGAATCCCTACAGGACATGAGATCGGCCCGACTCAACTGATCCCAAGACACAGTGGTCCAATAAGAAATAACCAAAAAGTAGGAAAGTAAACCACATTCACTATGCTATGTAACTAACAGTAAAAAAGTGTGTAAGTAGTAAGGAAAGAAAAACTGCTAACAGTACATATCGTCACCACAACAGTAAAACGGAAACAAGGTGCAAAAACGTAAAGGTAACAAGAGTCTGAAACTCACTCCAATAGAAAGTACTACAACAAGAAGGCTACTGCTACTGGGTTCTACTGGGCCCAGCACCCTCTGCAACCAGAGACTCGGGCTGCTCAACACCTGGACCTGAAAAGGGTTATGAGTAACAAAATCAGCGAATACTGAGTAGAGAGGCAACCAACTAACTAAGCAGTAAAAGCTAACAGGTAACTATGTAATCCAGTTACTTTATTTTACAAGTTATTCCTTTTCACCCATTGGTTTATTTCTCAGATCTCTTTCTTGATCTCGAATATTCCTCATGGGAACGATCTTGATTGCAGTCTTTTCCGAAGAGTAGAAGGCACACGTGGTGCTCTCCTGGCCGGGAGAGTCCCCCGTGGTGATCCTACACCTAGTCAACCACCCCAAGGTCACAAACAGACGTAGCGGAGACTATGGCACGCGCGATAAGCGCACGAGTAGCTACCCCGCATTGGCACGCGGTCAGTCGTTTCCGCTAACGGGTGCGCCTAAAGTAAAGCACAGAACAATATAGGGCCTATCCCTCTCAGTAACAAGGGTCTAGCCCCTCAGAACCAAACAGGGGTCTCGCCCCTCCATAGTCCACGCACCCTTGTTTGACTACCCTGGTTTGCCCAGTGGGCTTAATGTAACGACCCGATTCCCGAGTCCCTGCGAGACACGAGAACCGGACCGACTCGACTAATCCCAAGACCCAGTCGTCCAACGAGGAAGTAACCAAAAGACAGTAAAATAAACCACATTCAGCATGAATATAACTAACAGTAAGAAAGTACAGCAGTAAGGAAAGAAACTACTACAGTAGGCACCACCACAACAGTAAAACAACATTTATCATATAACAAAAACTGCAGGTAAAGAAGGTACAGCGGAAACAAAAACTACTCACTAGACCAGAAACAAAAAGGGGTACAAAGCTGTGGTAACTCTACTGGACCCTACTCGGCCCAGCGTCCTCTGCAGCCGCCGACCCTGGCTGCTCAACACCTGGTCCTGAAAAAGGTAACGAGTGTAACACGTCAGCAAAACGCTGAGTAAAGTGGCAAACTAACTAAAGGCAACAGTAGAGTGTGCAGGAGCTGTTATGTTCTATTACTTCCTTTATTTACATCTTTCAATTTTTCTTACTATTTCATTTATTTCTCAGATCCTTTACTTGATCTCGAATGTCCTCATGGGACGATCTTGATTGCAGTCTTTTCCAAAAGTAGAAGTAGCACGTGGTGCTCTCCTGGCCGGGAGAGTCCCCCGTGGTGATCCTACCCTCAGTCAACCACCCCAAGGTCACTGACAGACGTAACGGTGACTACGGCACGCGCGATAAACGCACAGGTAGCTAGCCCGTACTGGCACGCGGTCAGTCATTTCCGTTAACGGGTGCGCCCAAAGCACAGCACGGAACCAGGGCAGAGCCCTCTCAGTAACAGGGGTCCAACCCCTCCACAGTAACCAAACCGGGGCCTTGCCCCTCCACAGTCCGCGCACCCTCGCCTGACCACCCTGGTTTGCCCTAGTGGGCCTAACAAGTCGGTGAAGGAGGCTAGCAGAACCCCGGGGCCCGTGGGGTAGCTAGTACTCTCCTAACACTACTAGCTCTCCTCGGTACTACGTACACGAGGGCCAACAAGTCGGTACAGAGCGGCCAATCCTAACCCCGGGTCCCTGGGGCGGCTGGCCCCACTCTGCACTAAACAGGTACAGGTACTTCCCTTGGTACTACGTACCCAAGAGACAGTACAAACTACATCTCAGTTCCATTCCTTTTTCTTTCCAGGAGTTCCACTCCTAATTTCCCGTAGGGTTCCAGCTCTTTATTTCAGAACATCATATGTTTCACTTTCCAGATTCACGTTCTCAAATTCCATGATCTCAAACATGTTTCTTTGTTCATAACAGGCAGCTGTTAATTAAATTTACAGGCAGCTTTATATATTCCTTTCCATTTTTCCAAGACTGCAGTGATATACATTCCACTAGTTTTTCCATCCTAGGATTCATGCCATATCCTAGGATCTATCACACAATCTAGTTTCCGGCCCTAGGATTCATGCAACACCTAGGAGCTATCATTCCATATATTTCTCATTCCTAGGATTCATGCAATGCCCTAGGTTCTAGTTATGGTTCCATACTTTAACAGATTTTATTAATACTTAAAGCCACTCTACCAGGTACAACGGGAGTAATGGGGGCGTGATCGGGAATCCCGCGCGCCTCCTCGACTCTCAAGACTGCAACCGAACGAGGTTCTATCACAAGGATCAAACACAAGGAGTGTCTCAAAACAGTGTATAGCTACTGTAGGCGGGTAGAGGAATAAATTCTGAAACGAACGCAACTCGAATCGCGCAAAACGGAGCCCAAACGGGCCCTAAACGGGTCGAGAAAGACAATACTGTGCAAAATCAGACGTCTGGAACTCCTTCCAGACGTCTTAAACGGTGGATCAGAGAATTACCTGTTCGGCTTGGTTCCCCGGACGTCCAGAAGTCTGTGGGGACGTCTTTCCTAGATCCCAGACGTCCGATGGTCACTCCGGACGTCTGGAGGTCACCCCGCCGTCTGGTACAAATTCCAGACGTCTGATTCGCAAAGATGACGAATCAGAGGACCTGCGCACAGCCAACCCCCTTCCCTCAGTACGGTCAGTCGACAAAAAGGAAGAAGAAAGCGGAAACTCACCTTTCAGACGTCTGTATGATCTCACAGACGTCGACCCTGCCGTCTGGATATCAATCCAGACGTCTGGTTCTGGAAATTTTTCCAGAATCAGAACCTTGCTCGGCCTCCGCTCGCGACGCCGCCCGCGTCGCACCTCGCGCGTCTGCTGCTCCGCCCGCAGCAGGTCCCTCTCCGCGACGCTCTGCGCCCCCTGCGCCCTCCGCCGGCCGGCCAAGCCGCTCCTGGCGAGCTCGCCCTCACGGCAGAGCCCCGCCTTCGCACGCCGCAGCTCCTCCGCGCTCACTGCGGCTGCCGCTGCCGCTGCGCCCTCGCGTCCGCTCGTTCTCGCGCACAGGCAGGAGAAGAAGGAGGAAGATGGTGGAGACGGGAGGGGAGGCGCGTCCCCTCCCCCCTTTTAACGCCGCGCGGAGAGGAGAGAGAAGGCGGTCGCAGCCGCCTGCAGCCGCAGAGAAAAAGGGCAGAATCGCAGGTCTGCGCGCACAGGCGCGCAGACGAATATCCCGTGCGAGCATAACTGTTCGCCAGACGTCTGTAAACTATCCCGGACGTCTGGTCAGACGTCTGGATGTGATCCCAGACGTCTTGATAGACGTCTGGGCCACCTCCCAGACGTCTTAAAAGGCGTCTGGGGCACGCGCTCGTTACATTATAACAAACTCAAAGGAAGTTTCGTCCCCGAAACTTGCGCCAACTAGGGTGCGGGAAAAGGATGTCCAAATAACCATAACAAACTCAAAGAGGACCGAAGCCGGTCCGAAAAGACGTACCCGCGAAAAGCTCTGGGTACCGCTCCCGCATTGCCGCCTCAGGCTCCCAGGTAGCCTCCTCGTACCGCTGGCTCCTCCAGAAAACCTTTACCAGGGGTACTTGCTTTCGTCTCAACCTGCGGACTGCTCGGTCTAGGATCTGTACTGGCCGCTCGGGGTAGGTCAGGTCGTCGCTCACCTCGACGCTCTCGTGACTCAGTACGTGGCTGGGATCGGCTACGTACTTCCTGAGGTTGGACACGTGGAACACGTCGTGCACACCAGAAAGCTGCGGGGGAAGGGCAAGTCTGTAAGCAACGGGTCCAACCCGCTCCAGGACCTCAAAGGGCCCCACGAACCCTCGGCGCGAGCTTCCCTCTCACCCCAAACCGCTGTAAGCCCTTCATGGGCGAAACACGAAGCAAGACGTGGTCGCCAACCTCGAACTGCACCTCTCTGCGTCTGCGATCTGCGTAGCTCTTCTGTCTGCTCCTGACAATGCGGAGTCGTCTATGGATCTGCTCAACTACCTCCTGACTCTGCCGGATCAACCTGGGGCCAACCTCCCACTTGGTCCCCACCTCAACCCAACTCAAGGGTGCCGTGCACTTCCGTCCGTACAGAGCCTCGTAGGGAGCCATGCCGATGCTCGAGTGATAGCTGTTGTTGTATGCAAACTCCGCCAGGGGCAGGTGCTCCTCCCAAGAGCCCCTCCAGTCTAGTACACAGGCATGCAAAAGGTCCTCAAGTGTCTGTATCGTGCGTTCCGACTGTCCGTCCGTCTGGGGGTGGTAAGCCGTGCTAAACCTCAACCTCGTCCCCAAAGCCTGCTGAAACTCAGCCCAAAACTGGGATGTAAAGCGGGTATCCCGGTCGGATACGATCTCCCGCGGAACTCCGTGTAGTCGCACCACATCACCGATATACCTCTCTGCCAACTGTGCTGGTCCCAAAGTGACTCGGATCGGCAAGAATCGTGCCGTCTTCGTCAATCTATCCACTATTACCCAGACTGCGTCGTGTCCTCGCTGGGTAACAGGTAAGCCCACCACCAAGTCCATGGTGATGCTCTCCCACTTCCACTCTGGCACTGGAAGCGGCTGAAGCGGCCCTGCAGGCCTCTGATGCTCGGCTTTCACCTGCTGGCACACTAAGCACTGTTGCACGAACTCACCCACATCCCGCTTCATCCCTCTCCACCAGAATTCGCGTCTCAAGTCATGGTACATTTTCGTGTTTCCGGGATGTATGGTGAATCTGGAACCGTGTGCCTCAGTCAGGAGTTCTCTCAACAGCTCCTCGTCTCTGGGGACGCACAGCCGTCCCCTCAAGCGTAACACCTGGTCGGTGAAAGAGAAGTCCCCTGGGTCCCCTGACAGTACTCTGTCGCGCAAAGACTGCAAGTACGGATCGGCCATCTGTCCCGTGATGATGCGGTCTATCAACTCTGGCCTGGTCTGCCGTGTCACCGTCACTGCCCCGCAGTACCCTCGTAACTCTAGAGGTCGCCAACTGCCCACCTCCTCCAAAAGGCTCCAACTCTGTAACTGTAGACTGGCCAAGCGTGCGGGCACCTTACGGCTCAAGGCGTCAGCCACCACATTGGCCTTTCTCGGGTGGTAGGAGATGCTGCAGTCGTAGTCCTTCAGGAGCTCCAACCAACGTCTCTGTCTCATGTTGAGCTCCTTCTGGTCAAAAAGATATCTGAGGCTCTTGTGATCTGTAAAAATCTCGAAGGTCTCACCGTACAAGTAGTGCCTCCATGTCTTCAGCGCGAAGACAACAGCTGCCAACTCTAGATCGTGGGTAGGATAGGTATGCTCATGGGGCTTCAGTTGCCGCGAGGCGTAAGCGACCACGTGACCCCTCTGCATGAGCACACCTCCTAACCCCTGCAAGGAAGCGTCCGTGTACACAACGAACCTGCCACTACTGTCAGGGATGGTGAGCACGGGAGCCGAGGTCAACCTCTCCTTCAGCTCCAGAAAACACGCCTCACAGGCGTCTGTCCAAGCGAAAGGCACATCCTTCCGAGTTAACTGTGTCATAGGACGTGCAATCTGCGAAAACCCTCTGATGAACCGTCTGTAGTAACCTGCCAGTCCCAGGAAACTGCGAATCTCAGTGACTGAACGCGGTCTCTCCCACCTGAGCACTGCCTCGACCTTGGCGGGATCCACCGCCAGGCCGTCTCCAGAGATCACATGACCCAAAAAGGTCACCTCCCTCAACCAGAACTCGCACTTGCTGTATTTGGCGTATAGCCTGCGTCGTCTCAGAGTGTCCAGAACCATCCGCAAGTGCTGTCCGTGCTGCGTCCGATCTCTAGAATAGATGAGTACATCATCTATGAAAACCACCACAAACTGGTCCAAGTATGGTCTGAACACCCGGTTCATCAGGTCCATGAAAGCAGCGGGGGCATTGGTCAGCCCAAACGGCATGACCAAAAACTCGTAGTGTCCGTACCGGGTGCGGAAAGCTGTCTTGGAGACGTCGGTCTCCCTGATCCTCAACTGGTGGTATCCAGACCTCAAGTCGATCTTGGAAAACACCGTGGCACCCCGCAACTGGTCAAACAAATCGTCGATCCTCGGCAGCGGATATCTGTTCTTGATGGTGACCCTATTCAGCTGTCGGTAGTCCACACAAAGGGGTAGGGTCCCATCCTTCTTCTTCACAAACAGTACCGGGGCTCCCCAGGGAGACGCACTGGGCCTCACGAAACCCTTCTCCAAAAGGTCCTGCAACTGAGACTTGAGCTCTCGCAGCTCAAGCGGTGCCATTCTGTATGGCGCGGTGGAGATGGGGCTGGTCCCTGGTACTAGTGAGATCTCAAACTCGATCTCACGCTCGGGCGGTAGTCCTGGTAACTCGTCTGGAAACACGTCGGGGTACTCTCTGACCACCGGGATGCTGTGGAAGTCTGCCACGGGGCTGTGCTCTGCCACCACACAAGCTAAGAAGCCCTCACACCCCTGGCTCAAAAGTCTCGCCGCCCGAAGTGTCGAAATGCACCTGAAACCTCCATCCACTGGCTGCCCGTGAAACTCGAAGGAAGGCAACTCCGGAATGGAGAAGACAATCTTCCTCTCAAAGCAGTCTACCAAGGCGTGGTAAGCGGACAGCCAATCCATCCCCAGAATCACTCCAAAGTCCTCCATCTGTATCATAATCGGGTCAGCTGGCAGGCTGTGTCCCCCGATGCTGACCCCGCAACCCGTGTACACCTCCTCAGCTACAAACAGCTGACCACTCGGACCTCTGATTACGAACGGATTCTCTAACAATTTATAATCCTGGTCCAAACTAACTGCGAAATTGGCTGCGACAAACGAGTGCGTAGCGCCAGAATCGAAAAGCGTGTAAACGAGTCTGCCAGAAACTGAAACCATACCTGCTACCACGGATCCCGAAGCTCTGGTGTCCCTGTGTGTTAGGGCGTTGATACGCCCCTCAGCTCTAGGTGCGGACGAAGCAGCCACACTCTGCGTCGGACGGGTAGGTGCTGGCCGGTACCCTCCTCGCGACTGCGGTCCTCCTCCTCGCGCCTGGAAACCGCGGCCTCCTGCGCGCCCTCCAGTGCTCTGCGCAGGAAGTATCTGCTGACCTCCTGCCCTAGATGGGCAGTCCCTCCTGACGTGGCCCGGCTGGCCACACTGGTAGCAGAGGGGAACCCGACTCCCGCCCTCAGTGAGTCCCTGCTGTCGGCTAGGCGGGGGTCCGGTGCTGGCGACTGGCCCCTGTCGAGGGCCCCCAAAGGCCACTGATGGCCCTGCACAACGTGACGGCTCTCCTGCGGACGCCACGTGTCTCCGTTCTCGCCGGCCCTGTGAGAAGTCTGGCTGAAAGGGCCTCTTCCGCCCGCCGTCGGTCTCTCGCGCGGACGGGTTGGTCTCCTCGTAAGTCATAGCTGCCTCTACCACCCTCGAAAACGTCGGCAGCTTCAGGGGTTTGACATACCCCCGGATCGCAGGCCGGAGCCCCTCGGTGAACGTCCAAAGGCGCTCCTCCTCAGTGGCTACCGCTGTCGCTGCAAAGCGGGACAGCTCCAAGAAACGCGTGCGGTACGCGCTCACGGTCATCGTCCCTTGGCGGAGAGTGTGGAACTCCCGCCTCCTCTGGTCCTGCCACGTCTGGGGAAAGTACTGCTCGCAGAAGAGGGTGACGAACTGGTCCCACGTCGGCTCGTCCCTCTCCTGTCCCCGGACCGCCCTCCACCACCGGTGTGCCGCACTCTCCAGCTGGTACGTGGCAAAGGCCACGCGGCACTCCACCGGGGGCCGAAGGGTGTCGAAGATCTTCTCCAGCTGCTCAAGCCAGTCCTCTGCCTCGGTCGGGTCCTCATCCCCCTTGAAGGAGGGGGGCTTCAGCTTCCGGAACTGTCCGAACAACTCGAAGTGGTGCTGTAGGGGAGGTGCTGGTGCACCTCCAGGCGAAGGTGCCTCGTGTACAGAAGTGTCGGAGGAAGGTGGGGGCGGCAGGGGCCCATCCCCTCCCTCGTGTCCAGCGCCGCGTCCGTCGCGTGGTCCCACAGAGGACTCCCCCTCTGCAACCCCAGGAGGAGGTGCTCGGGGCGGTGGGTGGAGCTCCTCTCGTACAATATCCCGTATCAGTCTGGCGAGGTCCTGGGCCTGGATGCCAGGGAGTGGTGGCTGGTCCACCGAGACGTCAACGACAGCACGTCCGCCTCGCCGACCTCGCCCTCGGCCGCGCCCGCGGCCAGTCTCGCCAGTCCCACGACGAGGCATCTCCTGCAAGGAGACGCGAAACAAAACGGAAACGTCAAAACAGACGGTACCTAACAACACTTCTAAGAGCTCATGTCAAGAGATATGTTGTGGTGGCTACTCTAGCTATAAACATGTGAATTGGTTATTTTCCAGTCAGTTGATTTACTTCTCGGGACGACCTTGCTCTGATACCATCTTGTAACGACCCGATTCCCGAGTCCCTGCGAGACACGAGAACCGGACCGACTTGACTAATCCCAAGACCCAGTCGTCCAGCGAGGAAGTAACCAAAAGACAGTAAAATAAACCACATTCAGCATGAATATAACTAACAGTAAGAAAGTATAGCAGTAAGGAAAGAAACTACTACAGTAGGCACCACCACAACAGTAAAACAACATTTATCATATAACAAAAACTGTAGGTAAAGAAGGTACAGCGGAAACAAAAACTACTCACTAGAACAGAAACAAAAAGGGGTACAAAGCTGTGGTAACTCTACTGGACCCTACTCGGCCCAGCGTCCTCTGCAGCCGCCGACCCTGGCTGCTCAACACCTGGTCCTGAAAAAGGTAACGAGTGTAACACGTCAGCAAAACGCTGAGTAGAGTGGAAAACTAACTAAAGGCAACAGTAGAGTGTGCAGGAGCTGTTATGTTCTATTACTTCCTTTATTTACATCTTTCAATTTTTCTTGCTATTTCATTTATTTCTCAGATCCTTTACTTGATCTCGAATGTCCTCATGGGACGATCTTGATTGCAGTCTTTTCCAAAAGTAGAAGTAGCACGTGGTGCTCTCCTGGACGGGAGAGTCCCCCGTGGTGATCCTACCCTCAGTGAACCACCCAAGGTCACTGACAGACGTAACGGTGACTACGGCACGCGCGATAAACGCACAGGTAGCTAGCCCGTACTGGCACGCGGTCAGTCGTTTCCGTTAATGGGTGCGCCCAAAGCACAGCACGGAACCAGGGCAGAGCCCTCTCAGTAACAGGGGTCCAACCCCTCCACAGTAACCAAACCGGGGCCTTGCCCCTCCACAGTCCGCGCACCCTCGCCTGACTACCCTGGTTTGCCCTAGTGGGCCTAACAAGTCGGTGAAGGAGGCTAGCAGAACCCCTGGGCCCGTGGGGTAGCTAGTACTCTCCTAACACTACTAGCTCTCCTCAGTACTACGTACACGAGGGCCAACAAGTCGGTACAGAGCGGCCAATCCTAACCCCGGGTCCCTGGGGCGGCTGGCCCCACTCTGCACTAAACAGGTACAGGTACTTCCCTTGGTACTACGTACCCAAGAGACAGTACAAACTACATCTCAGTTCCATTCCTTTTTCTTTCCAGGAGTTCCACTCCTAATTTCCCGTAGGGTTCCAGCTCTTTATTTCAGAACATCATATGTTTCACTTTCCAGATTCACGTTCTCAAATTCCATGATCTCAAACATGTTTCTTTGTTCATAACAGGCAGCTGTTAATTAAATTTACAGGCAGCTTTATATATTCCTTTCCATTTTTCCAAGACTGCAGTGATATACATTCCACTAGTTTTTCCATCCTAGGATTCATGCCATATCCTAGGATCTATCACACAATCTAGTTTCCGGCCCTAGGATTCATGCAACACCTAGGAGCTATCATTCCCTATATTTCTCATTCCTAGGATTCATGCAATGCCCTAGGTTCTAGTTATGGTTCCATACTTTAACAGATTTTATTAATACTTAAAGCCACTCTACCAGGTACAACGGGAGTAATGGGGGTGTGATCGGGAATCCCGCGCGCCTCCGCGACTCTCAAGACTGCAACCGAACGAGGTCCTATCACAAGGATCAAACACAAGGAGTGTCTCAAAACAGTGTATAGCTACTGTAGGCGGGTAGAGGAATAAATTCTGAAACGAACGCAATTCGAATCGCGGAAAACGGAGCCCAAACGGGCCCTAAACGGGTCGAGAAAGACAATACTGTGCAAAATCAGACGTCTGGAACTCCTTCCAGACGTCTTAAACGGTGGATCAGAGAATTACCTGTTCGGCTTGGTTCCCCGGACGTCCAGAAGTCTGTGGGGACGTCTTTCCTAGATCCCAGACGTCCGATGGTCACTCCGGACGTCTGGAGGTCACTCCCGCCGTCTGGTACAAATTCCAGACGTCTGATTCGCAAAGATGACGAATCAGAGGACCTGCGCACAGCCAACCCCCTTCCCTCAGTACGGTCAGTCGACAAAAAGGAAGAAGAAAGCGGAAACTCACCTTTCAGACGTCTGTATGATCTCACAGACGTCTGTATGATCTCACAGACGTCGACCCTGCCGTCTGGATATCAATCCAGACGTCTGATTCTGGAAATTTTTCCAGAATCAGAACCTTGCTCGGCCTCCACTCGCGACGCCGCCCGCGTCGCACCTCGCGCGTCTGCTGCTCCGCCCGTAGCAGGTCCCTCTCCGCGACGCTCTGCGCCCCCTGCGCCCTCCGCCGGCCGGCCAAGCCGCTCCTGGCGAGCTCGCCCTCACGGCAGAGCCTCGCCTTCGCACGCCGCAGCTCCTCCGCGCTCACTGCGGCTGCCGCTGCCGCTGCGCCCTCGCGTCCGCTCGTTCTCGCGCACAGGCAGGAGAAGAAGGAGGAAGATGGTGGAGACGGGAGGGGAGGCGCGCCCCCTCCCCCCTTTTAACGCCGCGCGGAGAGGAGAGAGAAGGCGGTCGCAGCCGCCTGCAGCCGCAGAGAAAAAGGGCAGAATCGCAGGTCTGCGCGCAGAGGTGCGCAGACGAATATCCCGTGCGAGCATAACTGTTCGCCAGACGTCTGTAAACTATCCCGGACGTCTGGTCAGACGTCTGGATGTGATCCCAGACGTCTTGACAGACGTCTGGGCCACCTCCCAGACGTCTTAAAAGGCGTCTGGGGCACGCGCTCGTTACACTTAACAAGTCGGTGTAGGGTGGCTAGCTGAACCCTGGGCCACGTGGAGTGGTTAGCTCTCTCCCTACACTAGTAGCTCTCCCCGGTACAGTGTATGCGAGGGCCAAGGAGTCGGTGCAGAGTGGCCAATCCTAACCCCAAGTCCCAACCTAAGGGCGGCTAGCTCCGCTCTACACTAAATAGGGGACAGTCGCTCTTCTTGGTACCACGTACTCAAGGGCCAGCACACTTTCCACTCACATTTCCAGATCCATTCCATTTATTTCTAGGAGTTCTACTCCTAATTCCCCGTAGGGTTCATGCTCGTATTTCTCATGCCATTCCATACCAGGTTTCATCATTCACATTTTCATTCTCAGGTTATACACATGTAGCTTGTATTTCTATCATTTAACATATACAACAGGTAAGGTCACAAGTAACAATTTACTAGCACAGGTAATTCATGTTCCACAGGTAGCTCTTGTTCATTAATAAGCAGTGGTTAACATTTCTATTCATTCATTCAAGACTGCAATTTCAACACGCATACAGACATTTCAAGTTTCTCGTCCTAGGATTCATGCCATATCCTAGGTTTTAATCATTCAATCCACATATGCATTCAGGTTTATTAATTAAACTAGGGAAAGCAACTCTACTAAACAACCTAGGAGTATTGGGGGCTCGAATGGTAGGCTCTCATGCCTCAGCAAGCCCCGAACCTGCAACAGAACGATGTCCTATACCAAGGAACAATAACAATGGAACATTCAGAATAGTATAAAAGGCCTTCTAACAAGTAGAGGAACTCACAAGGAAGACACCAATATCTTGTTTGCGTAAAACAGACCCTAAATAGGTCAAAAATAGGGCTACAGACCCAAATCAGACGTCTGCCGTAACACCCAGACGTCTTAAAAGTAAACAGGAACTCACCTCAGGTTCTGCGTCAACCTCAGACATCTAGAACCTCTTCCCGATCGTTTGGACCCAGCTCCAGACGTCCGACCTCTCTCTCAGACATCTGGGATTTTTTTCGGTTGTCTCGTAAGCTATCCAGACGTCCGAAATGCATGGGAGGGCATGTCTCGTACCTTCTCGAAGCAATCCCTGCACGCGACAGTAAAATCACACACAATTAGCTAGGCAAAATGTAGCTGTGGAGTGACCTGCATGGTCGTATTCGCAAAAGGAAACGTACCTTCGTGAAGATCTACTTTCAGACGTTTGGTGTAGTCACCAGACGTCTGCCTCGTCGTCTGGACGTCACGCCAGACGTCTGATTCTGGGAAAATCTCAGAACCAGAATCGCTTCCTGCTCTCCCTCGCCACGCGTAGCCTCGGCCTCGCCTCCTCGCCTGCAGCTCCGGTTGCAGTAGTGTCGGGGACGACTCTCCTGATGTACTCCTCCTCTCGCACGCGTTGCTCCGGCCGTGCGCCCTCCGGTGATCTCCCATGAGCTCACAAGCTCATGCTCTTCCTCCTCTTCTCACGCCACCTCTCCTCCTCGACGCCGCTCTCGCGTTCTCTCTTGCGTTCGCTCCTCTCGTTGGGGTGGAAAGGAAGGGAAGGAGGTGCTGTGGTGAAGTAGGGAGAAAGGGAGAGGGGAAGAGGGCCTTTTATAAGGCTTGTTAGGGTTTAGATGAAGGAGAGAGGAGGGAAAGAGAGAGAAGAGAGGTACTGTCTGCGTGCAGATGCGAGGCTTGTACCAAAAATTTTGATTTCTAGACATCTGGGAAAGGGTCCAGACTTCTGACTAGACGTCTGACCAGTAGTCCAGACGTCTTAAAAGATTCAGGATAGAACGGATCTTTACAGTCATGGGGTAGGAGTAGAAGTTTAGTTGTATGTTTTTTACTTGTACATTATTTACTTTGTTGTATATATGTGTTATCATGTTGTGTAAAGTTTTATTATTAAGGAAGATTCACTTCTGCCTTTGAATTATGCTATAGCGTGTAGTTTTTATTAATATTATATATATTATTTATTACTTATCTATATATATATATATGCATAATATCAAAAAAAATAATCCCAATAATATAAGATTTTTTTAAAAATCATCTTTTATACTAAATGTAGTCGATATAGAACTCATTTCCTTGTTGTTTGGGAAGATGCCTACACTATCGTCGAGAATAGATGCGATTGTTTGCAAAATCATCTTGTAGTTTGCAAAAGTGACGATTTTGTAAAAATCATCGTATATGCTCAATAGTTATGCTTATTTTCACGATGCTAAGTGGTGACGATTTTTAATATTTTGATGACGATTTTTAACCATCATGAAATGTGTTTTCTTGTAGTGTCTACTTAAACGATCATAAATTTCAAGCATGTTAAGTGACGTGTTAAATAATTAATACGCCAAACAAATACTAAATAGAGAGAAAAGGTAATAAGCAAATGCCTTTATTAAAGGGGAAAAGACATAGATAATGCCACACTAACCTTGGCATTTTGTGCGAAAACACAACTTAGGAGTACCATTAATTCAAGGACAAAGAAAAGAAATGATTCTAAAAAGTTGGTTCCATGAATCACCTAGAAATTCGATAGACCTGGTGCAAGTCTCCTCGGAATTAAGGATGCAAAGGACGATAAACGACAATCTAATAAACACAAAGAAGCACACATTTGGATTTGCTGAGAAGAGTTTATCGTATATTTTATATATTGTATCAAAGAACCTAAGCATTCAGACAATATATATCATAATTTACATGTTGATACTCAAGAATTTGGGCAGCATATATCTAATTCGATCATTGTCGAAAGTCAATGGTGGCCATAAAGACAAACTATGCTACTACTTAGTGGCTTTGGTACACTGAATTTGGATATGCACACGTGTTGTTCGAAGCAACAAACTTTGCATTTTGATCTTGGGGCTTCTTTTTTTTCTTTATCTTTCATCTTATTCTTGTATTTGACCTTTTCTCCTTTGAGATACGTCTCTCGTATCAAATTCTTTCCTTTTTTTTTTGTCAATGAGATGTTCTTTTCCCCTCGTGAGGATGGACTTGCAAGAAAACAAAGAGTAACAAACTTTTCCATGTTACCATGAAAATATTTATGAGGATCATTACAGTAAATAACCATTAAATGATGTCTTTTGAGACTACAATCGCATTGCAAGTTAGGTTTATAATAACATATATTTTTTTACGTTTGGTCAGAGAAAGTATATTATGATAGACCTAATTACACATTTATTTTAATTAAGTATTAAGGTAATACTAAAATTATTTAGATGTTTGGGAGATAAACATCAAGAAACTTTCTTTTAACTTGTAATGTTATTACTGGCATTTAACACACACACACACACAAGTATTAAAATATGTGTTGAAATATATTTTGTAATGTATGGTAAAAATTAATTAATGTAAAATAGAATCAACTAGTTAAAATTAAAAATCAATCGGTTAAAAATTAAATAGATTAAAATATATCAGTTGAAAATAATTTTAATAGATTGAAAATCAAAATATATCGGTTAAAAATAAAAATATATTGATATATTTTATATTTTTCTTGATGGTAAATAAATATTCATTTAGAATGTAATTTTTATCTAAAAAAAGTAATTTTTCGTTATGAAAATTAATTTTTATCGATAAAAAATTAAAATATAACAATCGAAATCACTGTTACAAACTATTATTGTTTAATTTTTGACATAAATTTTTGTGAACAGAAGGTATAATCGATATAGGATCTCATCTGACAATATCGACGTGCCGATGGGAACTGTTATTCCTACCCTTTAACCCCCTGGTGGAAACATTTAACATATTTTTGTTTGGAAAAAGAATCGTCACATGCCTACTTATGACCTTGACAAAATTAATTCATAAGGAAGTAGAATAACTTTACTGTGGGTTAAGTGAGATTTAATCAGACCTAGGCATGAGTTGAGTTGGGTGACGGATTAAGTATTTAATCATATGTAACTTTACTTAAGATAACGGCGAAATGTAAAGATAGAAATTTAAACCTGAATCTCTCTCGGACGAATGTCCACGGTGCAATCATATCCCAGCGAACGAATTGGCATTTTCCTTGGAACTTTAAGACGATGCAGTTTCTTGGGTATATGCCCATTCCCCTAAATACATATTTCCTGCAAGCCACGCCTGCCAAGAAAAGGCTTCGATCAGATATAAATATCATCTGCGAGTAAATTTAGACCACCCAGAATTAAAGCCAACAGTAAAATCCAAACAGATCAGGCGTCGATCGGTTGCGTGAGAAGAAAACAACGCCCATCAATTCGTTAGTGTCACCTCAAACTGCGAAATGATCTTCTACTGCCCAATACACATATTTAAACCATCAATCTCTCGTTGGCTTCTACTCGGGTAGTTATTATTCCCTCCTATCCGATGCACTCCCCAAATCAAAAACTAACGCAAGAAAACAAAACGATGCCCCTCTGCAGCAACAGCTCCTTTTCGATGATTAGGAATCGTTCCATAAGATTCGTTTCCATGCAACAGGAAACATGGAATCAGATTCCACCACCGGATCAGAGGTGCCATTATAGAAAGATACTTACAATTCCATTCTTATGTGTAGCTTATGAACATCGATGTTTTTGCAAAAGAAGCAATTAAATCTCTTGCTTCTTTCTCTATCTTGTCTCTTTCATTGGGATGTGCAAATATGTGTTTGCTTGTTCAGTTGTACATACTGACGGATCCATATGTTATTATATAAATATATACATCCTGTATGGTTCGGTGGACTCAGACAACATCTCTTCCACTGCCACAGCAGAATTGATGATCAGGAGCTCTTCTCCCATCTATTTCTTTCTTTCTTTCTTTCTTTCTCTTTGGTCTGCAACGATCTCAGTTGCAATCGTTACGTCGTTTTAGTGGTGATGTGATGCGAGGCACTGATATGATTGATTGATGGATGCGTTCAGCTGATTAGTGGTGGGGGGAGCAAAACCAAACAAACTAACCAATTGGAACCAGTTGGTGTGCTTTGTCCTGGAGCCTGCATTCCAAACAGTCACATGATCCCTTATTTCGTTAGAACTGCGATGGGAGCGTTTGGAATTTCGTCAGGAGTGTAAAACGGACCACCTTTAAATTACCCCGCGTACAACCGTTTTGTGCATCGTCGCCTACCCAAGTGGTAACAACACAGCTGTTTACTAAAATTAATATTGTCCATAATCGCAGATCTCAGTCCCACTAATCACCCACAAAACCGTTGACGCATTTTTCACATTAAAATATAATTACGTGATCATGAACGTGCTACACATATATTTACCACATGAACTGCTTTTCATAGATTTCTTGTTGCTTGTCTACGCGATATAGCTTAACGTGACATTTATATACGTTACCATACGCCAAAAAGATGTTGCTATAGAACGATCTCAATGTTCAATAAACGTCAAGAAAAATTTTGAATTCACTTCAGCAAGATGTGTAAAACCAACTGCAAAATGCCTTACTACTTTGACGTTTCGTAAATGCCGCGATAAAACCTATCTCGACATTTGAAAGTTGACATAGGTTGAATTGACGTCGTTCACCTTAAAAAAACAAGCCTCATAAGTCAAGGATCTAAGACTTCATCCTTGACTTAAAATCTTTTTTCAAGAGTTATCCTTCACTTATATCTATAGTAAAAAAATAGTTTGACTTATAGTGTAAATCAAGGATTCTTTTTAGAATAATAACTTGCAATCCTTAGACAAATAATTGTTAAATCCTTGATGTATACGGTAAGAGACATTCCTTGATAAGTATCCTTTGACTTATATCCATTTTTGTTTGTAATGATTGTAGCATAAGCTAAGATCTTCATAGAAATGATCTGTTGTTGATATTCAAATGTTATCATTTAGCATTGACCAAGTGAAGCTATTTCGATGCCCAAACGTTGAAATATCAAATGTTTTGATGTTTCAACATCAATAGTACTAGAAGCATTAATTAATATAGGTGTACTAGAGGGGGATGAATAGTGTGGGATCAAACATATGTGAAAATGAAAAAAATCTCACAACAATCATTTATCACAAGAGATAATAAATTTTTAGGTGCAAATTTCAAGGGTAAAAATCACCACCTAAGTCTTCCTGATATGGGATTTTCTGATCTGTGTAGTAGATTAAATCCAATAACCATACCACTTAAATCGAGGGCAGTGCAACTTCAATACAACTACACTACTTTAACTTGGTGATAGTGTATCTCAAAAATACCTCTTTTTCATGAAGGAGACGAAAATTCATCATGTGATTACCTAACCAAAGAAAGATAAAATAAAGAACCTATAGAGCCTAAAATGTAGATCTAATCTAAGCTTCTATAGGTTAAAGCACTTCCCTTATACAGAAGAGATTAAGCGTGATCGCACAGCGTATTCGAAGCTCTCAGATGCAAAGTGTAAGCTTTGGAGAGTAGAGTGGCAAAGTCTCTTACTCTTAGATATCTTTTAAACACTAAGAATGATGGAAAATATTATCTCTAGGTGTGTATTTACAAAAGAGAGGCTCCGATGATGTGTGACTCATCATAGTTAAAATGCCCAAGTTAAGCTACAAACTAGGTTAAACACTACATAATCAACACAAGAAAATGGTTAAGTATGAGAATTAAGGAAAATGACCTAAAACATCAAATTTGGGTTAAAAATGATAATTAGGTCACAAAATGAGATATTCTATTCAAAAATATAAAATGATGATTCACTTGTAAATTGAACACATGTTTGAGTTCAAAAGTATAAATCAAAGGTTGAATTAACTTTCTAAATGTTTAATTGTACTTCAATAAAAACTCGGTTGCATTTGGACATCATTAGGACCTTGCATTCATGAAATTACAAATAAGTCCTTCATCCTTAACATTTATCTTCGCATAAAGCCTCCAAGGACTCAATTACGAGCCGTTAGGGACCTTCTTGAAAACATCCAAGGACCCATTAGCAAGAGCTAGGGACCGTGCTGCAACACTTTTTAGCCACTTATAGGCCTCCTTGCAATTATTCTACAATTTTGCCTATAAGGGCACTTGTTGATGTTAACACCATCATTTGCCACAACTAGTTTAAATTAGTTGGAATCAAGAGATAAATGCTTCTGAATGATTGCCTGAGAACTGTAATTCCACTCAAATATGTTTTGAGAAAAAAATAATAAAATAGGGCTAAATCTGCAGTTTTAACATCATATCACAAATGCAGAGTAATCACGGGGTCACCTAGGGGTTAATTCAAGGTAAATTGAGCATTAAATACCAAGAAGTGGGTCCACATTGACAGAAACAAGATTTCGTGCATTTCGAGAATAAAAACAATAAACAAAAATCCTAATTCTCAACCCCACCTTAATTGAAGAGGTTTTGGTCAGGATAAAATTTATTTAAACATCCTTAAATTCATATAAAAATATTCTAAGAGGTTTGAAACTTTTGGTTTGACCATTTGAACCTATTTTGACCTAGAACATGTTTTAGACGGGATTTTGTCCTAGTTTGGGCTTTTGTGCAATTTACCTAGACAAATGGGGTCAAAACTTAAATCCAAGTTCACCATTAGATTCATTGGATTCAAATTAGGTTAACACGAAAATTTGGGCCCAATTAGAGTTCATCTTGACCTAGTTTGCACTTTAGTCCCTAAAACCTCTATTTCCTACACTTAAACCCCTACCTTTGAAAATTCCTTACATATAGGACCCTAACCTTCTCGTATTCCTTACAATTTGGTCCCTACCGCCTGAATCTTCAAGATTTCCTAAACAGAGTCAAACAACCCATTACCTCCAATGTTGACTCTTAGAATCATCATCAAAGATCCACCAAATCCCACCAAATTTGGTGGGATTGGTGTTCACATGACAACAAACCATTACATCAGGTTTCAAGTATGAAATCAACGCCAATCACCACCAGTGAAGCTTGTAATTTTCAAGTTTTTGCTCCAATTGAATCCTAAGTAAATCACACGAATTCTTCCAATTAGAGCTCGTGATTGAGCTCTATATAAGCTCTAAATGATCCTAGCGTCCTCCTGAGCCCGATTACAAACCAAACAACTCATCTTCCTCTTCTCCAGCCACCTCCGCCGCAGCTCCGGCAATCGTTCTTCCCTGTCCTACGGCATCCCAATGGCCAAATTGGGAGCACCTCCTTCCTCATTGTCGCCTGCCTCTCGCTAGCCATAGCGAAGGCCTCCTCCCCCCTTCCTCGTCACCCTTTTCATCATCGGAGATATCTTTGTCCGTGACTCCGGCAGCCACACTGGCGAGGACTCCCTATCCCCTTCGTCCCTTAGATTAGGTTCTTCTTCCTCCTCTTCCTCTCTAGCTCCTTCTTATCCCCTTCGCACCTTGATTCGACCGCCACACTCCTTGTTCTCCCCTTTCTTCCTCGTGGTCGGTGAGAGCTCTAGCAACCTCGTTCGGCCACACCATGCCACCAAAGTCCATAAAACCGACACCACAACCTTCCTTGCACCTCAGGGAACAAAAGCTCCAAGGAAATTGGGGGGTTTGATCTCTGTAAATCCTCGCCAGACACACCCATCGTTTGCCGCCCTAACCGGCTTCACCTGACCGCTTCACACCTCCGCTCACCCAATTGACACCCCCATTGCACTCCTTATTGCACGGTGAACCCTGTGAGCTCTTTAATTGGGGCTTTTAGCTGTTGCTTATGCTTTCAGGATTTTGGGCAAAGCTTCTCCGCTGCCGTCGTCATCTTCATCTCCGACTGCTGACATCTGGCCCTTGTTGCCATCATAGCTACCCTCTTTCAACGTGGATTGAAGCTGTGACATGCTTCAGGCTTCCATTTGGGAGAATCGATCTCAGCATCAAATTCAATTTGAAGCGCAACACTCAGTTGCAGCTTACGGCAATGCACGGGGAAGATCTCTCATGCTTAGTCCCTCGTCATGTGGGAATATGTTGAAAGCGGCACATAAAAGAATTTTGGTGAGAAGGCTTATCACCTCTTCACACAAGGGGTGAGGTCCCTCTCACTTCTTGCCCTTCACTTCTCCCCTGCCTCTACGTCGGTGGGCCTGGACCTTGACCCAGATCTGATTACCCTTGTGTTGATTCGATTAGAGAAAAAGCGAAAGGAAATTATGAGAGGGAAAGGGGGAGGTTTTGCATTGGGATACGTGCATATGCCTTGAAGTGCATGCACACGCACCCAACACTTAGTGAAATTCAGAGGTTTGTGTTGAGGCTTGAGTTTAAGGCGTTTGCCCTTTGTGGTCAACGTCTGATCTTGAATTACTGTAGAGATATTGGCTCTTGTGCTAACGTGGATATTTGAAATAAGTTGTTCAAGACCACTATAGCGATATTTGAGTTGGTTGAGAAATTGAGATATTTGGGATATGTGTTTGAATGTGGAGATTAATTGGTGATCTAAATCACCATTTTTAGAGTTTTTCTATTCTTTTTATCCCAGCAACTTCTGAGATACAATTTGGCTTATCATTGAATATATCGTTGAGTGAATTATTCATTGAATATCTTTTTATGCTTAATGATTATGATCACTGCTATTAATTGTGATTAGTGTTGTGAATTTCTTATTTGCTCCCTGCGAATGACTTCGGACTCGTGTTTTCGAGTTTATAAATTTAAGTGTTGTTGCGATTTTCGTCTCTATACTATGATGCTATACTTTAACGATGACTTTCGCTTATCAACATCTGTACAAAATCTCCTTCACACCTGCAGCTGGCGGGTGTATTGTAGTAGCACGAAGAACACAAAGCACCTCAGCCGTTGATTGCATGCACTCGTGATCCTACGATCAATCCCGCTCCAATCTTCACGTGCACCTATGTGTGGCATCACCGTCCATACTAGATCCCATCCAATGGTTGGATTTCATCCTAGACTTTCTTGTCCTCAAAGTTAATCACCATCTTTCCCTTAACTCTAGATAATCTCAACTCACGGTGATGATATTCAGCTTACGTGCCTACTTAAACTCTACCTGAGCTCGTGAACACGGCAGCAACTCCCTATGAAATGGCCCTTCCAAGGACCATTGGGAGTTTTCCAGAAAGTTAGGGATGTAAATGTGAAATTTTTGACTCTTTGAGTTGAGTGTGTGGGCTTTGCGAGAAGGGAGGGGAATGTGAGGGATTGTCGCGCTATTTTTTCCTCTCTCTCCTCACCCACACACACACTCATGCACACTTTCCCCCCCTCTCCAAACCCTAACCCACCCTTTGAAACCCCCCCTCCACCCTCTCCATTTCTTCTCTACACCACCACCTTCATCTCCGTCCCTCCCCTACCGGTGGCCATCTTCCCCGCCCCCTGCCAAAATGAGTGGAGAGGAAGGAGAGAGACTGGATGAGGAGGGGAGAGGGTGAGAGTGTTAGTGAGTGAAAGAGGGAGTGTGGACAAGGGAGAGAGGAGCACGACCGGGAGCTGTGGGAGCTTAGAGGGGCTTGCACAGAAGAGAGGAGTCGCTGGAGCCTACGGAGCTCTGAGGAGCTTGTACGGTAGGAGACGAGCACGCATACGAGGGGGAGGGGCTCATGGAGAAAGCCTCTCGACCCTCTGCAGCTATTGGAGCTGCTGCTACTGTGCTGCAGGCGGAGGCGTGAGGAAGGTGAGCCGTGTGGGGAGTTTCGGGATACTGGAATTTTCTATATCAGACATCTGGAGCGGCAGCGGACGTCCAAAGTTGAAGCTGGACGTTTGAAAACTCGCGGAGTGCCGAGGTAAACGTCCTGAAAGCGCATGCATGCGCTTACGTTGTGTACATACTGTCGCACTGTCGAAGGTTTTAACCCACGAGTGTGTACACAGGTACAAGCCTTGGAAAGGCCCGCAGGCACTCCCTTCGAGGTACTTTAGGACTTCTGGAGACGGTACCAGACGTTTGACGACACCCTAGACGACCGGAGGGAGTATCCGATGTCTGGGATCACCCTTAGATGGTTGTAGAGGGGTTTAGACATTTGAGGAAATCGCAGGGAAGCAAGGTGAGGTTCTGAACTTGTTTAAGACGTCTAGGTCTAGTCCCAGACGTCTGATTTTAGATAGTATGCACATTTTTTGGCCCGTTTAGGGCATAAATAGGATTGGATTTTCGCAAATGAAGTACCGTTGCTTTCAGCTCGAGTTTCTCTACGTGTTAGTGTTGAGAATATACTATTTTGAACTTGTCTGATGTGACTTAGTCACTGATACAGGTCACCAGTCTGTAGTGTGTTCGGGGCCCGCGGAGACGACAGGACTTGCGGTTCTAGCCCCTACTCCTCCCGTGTTTCCCAGTAGAGTGGTTACTTCAATATTAAGATTTAAATAATGAAGTGCATGTTAGAACAACTTGTTTGAACCCTAGGATGTGAAATGAACCCTAGGGTAGAAACGAATGAATATTACTTGAGCTAAACTGTTTACTTGAGATGCATGTTAACCCTAATTGCTAGCAAGTGTTAAATACTTGATTTGATGCTCCTTCAGTTGTAAAAATTTGAGCTGCCTATTCTATGAATGAGAATCAAAAGATGAACAACGAATTATGCTTGCCGAGAAATGAAATGAAACAAATACGAGCATGAACCCTACGGGAAACTAGGAGCAGAACTCCTATATACGGAAAGAACCTTGTAAGTAGAAGGGAAGTGAGCTGGTTCTTGTGTACTTGGTACCAAGGAGAGCAAGTGTCGCTTTAGTGTAGAGGGGAGCTAGCCGCCCCTTTGAGTTGAGACCCGGGGTTAGGGCTAGTCACTCTACACGGACTTCTGTTTGGTCCTCATGTACGTGGTACCAAGGTGAGCTACTTAGTGTAAGGAGGGAGCTAGCTGCCCCACGGGACCCGGGGTTAAAACTAGCCACCCTACATCGACTCTTGTTAGGCCCACTGGGCAAACCGGGATAGTCGGACGAGGGTACGTGGACTGTGGAGGGGCGAGACCCCTGTTCTATTTTGAGGGGCGAGACCCCTGTTCTGAGAGGGAAAGGCCCTGTGCTGTTCTGTACTGTACCTTTAGGCGTAGCCGTTAGCGGAAACGACTGATCGCGTGCCAGTGTGGAATCGCTACCTGTGCACTTATCGCGTGTGCCGTAGTCACCGCTATGTCGCGATCATGACTTTGGGGTGGTTGACTGGGTGTAGGACTATCATGGGGGACTCCTGGCCAGGAGAGCACCATGTGTACATCCTACATCACGGGAAAGATTGCAATCAAGATCATCCCCTTGAGGGACAATCAAGATCAAGAAATGACCAGATTCTTAAGAGAATAAAGAAATTAGAACCATTTAGTTGAGCTAAATTGAATAATAAATTAGTTGATTGTCTTAAGTTAATTGCATGTAAATAGTTTAGCTACCACTCTACTTAACGTTAGCTGGCTACGAAATTTTATAACCTTGTTCAGGTCATGGAGTTGAGTAGCCAGCACCACCGGCTGCAGAGGGAGTTGGGCCCAGTCGAGCCCAGCCTTAGCTGTTGACATTTTCTGTTCCAGCACATTTTTTTGTTGTGGTAGTGAGTATTTGTTACATGTAATACTATTTCTGTTATATTTTCACTTTACTTTCCGTTGTTGTAGTTGTGATGGCCTGTATTATTATGAGACATTTCGTTCTGTTTCCTTTACTGTCTCTGTATTATTTTCTGCTTAGTTACATTGTATTTGTGGTTGTGGAATATTTTTTGCTTTTGATTATTTCTTGATAGATGACTAGGTCTTGGGATTAGTCGAGGCGGGCCGGTCTTGGGTCCTATAGGGATTTGGGATCGAGTCGTAACACCCTACCACCTGAGCCGATCACCTCGTCCACATCTCTTGTTTCCCCTCCTTTATCAGAGTCATTGGTGACAGGGGTGGCTCTTCCCCCTCAATTTCGTCGCCACAGCAACCTGTTGTGGGTCTAGGGACCTCATTCTTTGTTGGAGATCTCCTCATCACCCTTTGTCGCTGCAGTGACAAGCTGCAGCCCAGGCATCCCATTCTTCCCTGTAGATTAAGATTTCTTTGCTTCTAGAGTAATTTAGAGTAGTGACTAGTGTCTTGTAGTTTAGTTAGAGTAGTTTAGATGATGAATTGATTGATGTGTTAGTTACATTAGAGTTAGATCTGATTTTCGCCCTCTCTGATCAATTCAGATCAGAGAGGTGATTTTCCGCTTCCAATTTGACCCCCTGATCTCCCTCAACATCACATTGACCACATTCACTGATTTCCTCATTTGTTATTCGCCAACCATCCATCCATCAAGTCATGACATTAGATCTGATGCTCTTGAGCATTCCGATCTGATTTGAGCGCTAAACCTCATAAGAGGATCACTCCATTCATTCCACCTAATCACAATGATCCTCACGTGGTTTTGAATGAAGTAGCTCCTGGTTTTTGAAAGATATGAGGATTTGAGATTCAATTTTATTGGATTTCATCGACTGATTTAAACTCTCTTTGTACTATTTATGGCGCAAGAGAGAGAGAGAGATTAGAGTTTTTCTCGATTTTTGAGCTTTACTTGAGTGTGAATGAATCCCAGATCTATCAGAGAAGATCTGAGATACTTTTGAATTCGGATTTATGATCATTGAAAACTTAGTTTGCATTCTTATCTTACATTGTCTATAATGTAATATGAGAATCATATTAAGATTTCAATTATTTTGTGGGGAATTTATCCGAATTTCTCTTGGTTTTCAAGATAATTAGAAGAGTTTTCAGATGAGTTTTCATGGGATTTAGGGGTGTTTGGTAAAGATTTTGTCGTTCAAAATTGACTTTGAATGAGTTTCCAGCTGAATCATGTTTTAAGTAATTACTTGATCATGTGATTTTTGGTTTAAACTCCCACATTCGTACAGAAAAGAGCTTATCAGCAGCCTTATGTTTGTGGGATGATGAATCTTGCTTGAATGATCTATTTTATGGTGTTTGAGAGATTTTACATGGAGATTCATGGATTTCATTTAGATCTGATCATCTTGGACAGTAGTAGCTCCTTGTTTATTAGACTGAATGGATGTCTTTGTTGGGATTTTTGACTCTCGATTTGATTTTAATGTGAATTCAAACCTTTGGGAGAACATTTATGAAGTTTTAAAGTGATTTATCATGGGTTTAGTGTTTCAAAAAAAAAATTTATCGTGGGTTTAGTTTAGGCATTTTCTGCTCAGATCAACAGCAACAGTAGCTCTTAGCTGTTGATGTTGGGCAAAAATTGCTGCCATTAGACAGGAATAGCGGCAGTAGTTTTGTTGAGGTTTTTGAATGATTTGAGTATGTACTAATTTTCTTGGTTGAATTGCACCTTGATTTGATTTCTTAGATGGAAGGTTGATGCATTTTACCTTAGATCAGACCTTGAAGGTTTGATTTGAGCCATCTGTCTAGCTGACAACAATTGTAGCAGCAGCTACATTGATTGGACTAGTTCTGAAGGAGTTTGAGTTGGCTAAGAGAATCTGATGAAGCTAACTTATGTATAATGTTGGAGTTTGATGAAACAAGCATTCTTGTACTGAAATTGGAATTGCTTGTAATCTCATTTTAAATTTCATGTCAGCTATTTGAAATTGAGTTTAACTATCCAATTTGAAATTTTGATGAAATGGATGTGGGAATCTTGTTGAATGCTTCATACACCCTTTATGTAATATGTTGGACAGTTCTGATCGTGTACACATTATGTTTAGCTCCTAAAACACATTTAAAAGCCTTAGATTCTATTACTCAACAACTGTTTAGGCCTCTTATGTATTAACTTATACGTAAATAAAAATTTATAATAAAATCACAAGAAAATAAAATAAAATTTTAGGGTAGGATCAGAAAAATACCTAAATTTCAAGGTAATTTGAATCTCTAACTTGGTAGAATATACCATCCCACGGTTCAGTATATCTTGGAATTTAATAAAAAAACCTAAGATAAAAAATCACAAAAAGAATTTCTCTCTCATCCCACCCTTTTTCTCTCATCCCTTACCTCTCTTATATATATATACAAATTATAAAAATCACAAAATCTCCAAAAATCCTTAAAAATACCTTATTACTATGTATAAACTTGTAAATATAACTTAAAACTAAGCTAAATGAATATATTGTATAATATCTAGATAATGTACATAATTAACTTATATATGTATTCTATATATTAAATAAAATATTTAGAATGATTTATTTTATATGTAACTTTATTGTATTATTATATATTCATTTATATTAACTTAAATGTATATTAACCTAAGTAATTGTACAACTCTATATATATGTACTTAATTGTATCTCATATTTTACATACATATCCAAATAATTAATATATATTGTATAATTCCTATAATTTAATTTAATTAGGTAATTATAGTATGTAATTAATTTATTAAGTTAATTAAGTAAATTATTAACTTAAAATAAAATAAATTAGTAATTTAAGTTAAAACTGAAGTAACTTATCATGTATACTTGTATAGTATTATTTTAAGTATATTTAACCTATTTATACTGTATTTGTATAAGACTATAGTATTTATAAATTATTAATGTACATGTCTATCTAAAACATCTATTTAAATGTAAATAAATTATAATAAAGTTTCTAAAATGCATTAAAAATATGTAGTAAATAGTTTATTATATAAATTAACTCTGTATAAGGTCAATTGTATGGTTAATTAGCCAATTTATATTTTAATTAACAAATTAAACTCTAAATAATGTGTACAAACAACTAAATTTAACTAATTTTAATAAATACTTAAATAACTTATTTATCTAAATTAATTATTTAATCATATAGATCTATATAAGAGCTTTGTAAATATTTAATTTATTTTTAATTTATATTAATTTACGACCTCAAATCGAGGGCCAAATCCTCAATTTCGCACATTTGCGAACGTAGCACAATGTTGATTTGGCGCTGAAGGAAGATACCACATCGGAAGTGGCAAGTGAGGCACTATGGTATAAATTTATTTCGTGTCTCTTGCTGACCAGCCGTTAGTGTAGGGTGTGAAATAAAACCCATAACTCTCATCTCCTCCGATTTGCATATGGCATGAATATGATCATATTGTAAAGTGGTGGGTCGGGGGCCACGTATAGTAGCTGGGCCCATATTGGGCCTGTTATGGGCTTACTGCAGATTCCTACAGGAGGGGGTGTGTTAAGACCGTGACATCAAAATACTTTAAGACGTCTGGGAGTTGGTCCAGACGTCTGGTCAGACATCTGGAAATTAATTTTTACGTGCGTACGATCGCGAGTTTGCGCGCGTACCACGCGCAGACTGAAACCCAGCCGCCCCCTTCTCTTTCTTCTTCCTCCGCCGACCTGTAGCACCTCCCCCACCCCCCACCCCCCCGTGCCTACATATATCCTCCTCTCCCTCATGGTACCCACATCCATCCGTCTCCTCCTTCCTCCAGCGAGGGAAGCAGCTGCTGCCGTGTGCAGTGGCGGAGAGGAGAGGTGCAGCGAGAGGGAAGAGAAGAGAGCGCGCGAGCTGTGAGAGAGAGAGCTCGCCGGAGCAGTTCGAGGCTGGTCAGCGTGCGCGCGGAGGAGCGTTGTGTTAGGGAGGTTTCCCCCGATGCTGTTGTAGCTCGGGCAGCGAGAGGACGAGCGCGGCGCGGCCGCGCGCAGCGGGAAGAAGGCGAAGGAGGTTCTGATTCAGGGATTTTTTCCTAGAATCAGACGTTTGGACCTACATCCAGATGATGTGGACGACGTCTGGAGGGAGCTCCAGATGACTGAAAGGTACGTTTTTCCTCCTATGTTTCCTTCTGCGGATATGGCCATGCAGGCCGTTCCGTTGAAGCTCTGTCGCGTGCCTTGCTTAGGGATTTTTGTGTACGCGTGCAGGATTCACTTCGGGAAGGCGCGGGACACGCCCTCCTATGCGGTTCAGACATCTAGGCGAGTCACCAGACGGCGGAGAGCGTCTACAGACGTCTGGAGCGGTGGTTGGACATCTAGAATTGGTCCAGACGGTTCAGCAGGATCTCTGGACGTCTGAGGTGTAGCGTAGAGTGAGGTATGAACTGG
Organism: Thalassia testudinum; assembly: GCA_037157565.1. NCBI lineage: Eukaryota > Viridiplantae > Streptophyta > Magnoliopsida > Alismatales > Hydrocharitaceae > Thalassia > Thalassia testudinum. The sequence goes on along the minus strand of JAZHRO010000077.1, from coordinate 51,706,264 downwards.
ACCTTTTTTTAAGACGTCTGGAAGATGTTCCAGACGTCTTAAAAAAAGGTCCAGTTCATAGATGTTCCAGACGTCTGATTTGAGTCAGAGTTGTCATTTTTGACCCGTTTTGGGTTCGTTCGAGGTCCGATTTCCACGTTTAAGATTCCGTTCTTCTTTGTATAATCTCCTCTACTTGTTGGAAGGCTTGTTATCATGTTCTGAGTGGTTTCTTATGGTTCATCCTTGTGTTAGGATCTCGTTCTGTTGCAGACTTGGGGGTCGCGGAGGCACGTGGACCTGCCGATAACACCCCCATTACTCCCGATTTTGCGGGTAGAGTGGCTTCCCTTAGTTAATTACAAACATTAATGCATACCTGAAATAAATGATAGATCCTAGGGTATAGCATGAATCTTAGGACCGGAAAAACTAGATTGAATGATAGATCCTAGGGTATGGCATGAATCATAGGACTTGAAAACTAGATTGAATGATAGATCCTAGGGTGTGGTATGAATCCTAGGAACAGAAACGCTGAAACAAATGTGTTGAATGCCTGAATTGCAATCTTGGATGAGTAGATAGAATAATGATAATTGCTTATAATTGGATAACAGCTGCCTGTGAAATGTAGAGTACTGTTGCTAGTAACTGCTACATGTAATTCCTACTGTTTGGAAACTAAATTTGAGCTGCTTGTATGTAGATTGGAAAGGAAAGATTAAATGTTGGAAACACATGCTATATGCGAATAAAACTGAAATGATGAAACCTAGTTTGGCATGGCCTGAGGAAACATGAGTATTAACCCTACGGGGAATTAGGAGTAGAGCTCCTGGAAATAAATGGAATGGAATTGGAAAAGTAAATGGGAAAGTGTGTTGTCTCTTGGGTACGTGATACCAAAGAGAGCACATATTACCTCTTAGTGTAGAGGGGAACTTGCCGCCCTCAGGTTGAGACCAGGGGGAGTTTGGCCACTTTGCACTGACTTTCTGGCCCTCGCGTACACAGTATCGGGGAGAGTTGCTACTGTAGGGAGAGAGCTAGCTACCTCACGGGGCCCGGGGTTTAGGTAGCCGTCCTACACCGACTTGTTAGGCCCACTGGGCAAACCAAGGTAGTCAGGAGAGGGTGCGCGAATTGTGGAGGGGCGAGTCCCTTGTTTGGTTACATCGGAGGGGCTAGACCCCTGTTACTGAGAGGTCTCTGCCCTATACTGGTTTCGTGCTGTGCTTTGGGCTCACTCGTTAACGGAAACTACTGACAGCGTGCCAGTGCAGGGTAGCTACCCGTGCGTTTATCGCGCGTGCCGTAGTCACCGTTACGTCTGTCAGTGACCTTGGGGTGGTTGACTCAGGGTAGGATCACCACGGGGGACTCTTCCGTCCAGGAGAGCATCACGTGCTACTTCTACTTTTCGGAAAAGACTGCAATCAAGATCGTTCCCACGAGGAGCATTCGAGATCAAGAGAAAGACCTGAGAAATAAACCAAGAAAGAGTAAATAGATAAATAAAGAAAGAAATTAAAAACAACAACTATTTGTCCACCTTTACTGTCTTTCTTAGCTAGCTGGTTGCCACTTTACTCAGCGTTTTGCTGACGTGTCGTACTTACCACCTTTTTCAGGACTAGGTGTTGAGCAGCCAGAGCCTCCGGCTGCGGAGGGTGCTGGGCCCAGTAGAGCCCAGTAGTTGTACTTGTGTGGTACCCATTCCTGTAGTAGTGAGTATTTTGTTACACTTTTGTACTCTTTTATTGTAAACTTCATATTTCTGTACTTGTTTTTAATTCTCTACTGTTGTGGTGGTGTGTACTGTATTAGTTTACTTTCTTTACTGCTGTACTTTTGTTACTGTTAGTTACTTGCATGGTAAATGTGATTTATTTTACTACTTTTTAGTTACTTTCTCGTTGGACGACTGGGTCTTGGGATCAGTCGAGTTGGTCCGATTCTCATGTCCTATAGGGATTCGGGAATTGGGTCGTAACAGGGTGAGATTTGTGGAATATGAAATCGATGTGGAAATAAATAAAATTCAATCTCATAAAATGCAATCACACAAGATACATAGGTATTTTTAGGTGGAAACCCAAACCCGAGTAAAAACTGCCACTTAAGTGTTTCGACTTAGGATTTCTCGATTGACCGAGCTGATCAAATCCATTATCGTACTACTTAAACATGGGTAGTACAACCTCTTACAAGCACACTACTTTATGTGAGGGTAGTGTACCTTAAACCCCTTCTCTTTACGAGATGGAAATTCGCAATGTGAATACTCAACCAATTTACAAAGTAAAATTACAAAGCAATCATATAGAGCCACAAAGATAAATCCTGAACTTAGCTTCTATAGGCAAAAGAGACTTCCCTTAGATGGAAGAACGTAGGTGTGATCTCGACAGAGTAACGATGCTGTCAAATTTATTGAATGGAGCTTGGAGAGCAAGATCACTTCTTGTCTTGATGATTTCTTCTCGATGACACAAAGGAATGTGAAAGTAGTGTTACAAGATGTGTCTTTGCAAGGCAAGGGTACTCCTCTATTTATAGAGGTCTTAAGAAGGCTTTGGAAGGCCTTGGAAGGCTTCCATGGCCATTGGAAATTATCCCATGGCAGAACAGGCTGTAATCATAATCATTAATGATTCTGACAAGGTCATCAGACGTTTGGGAAAAAGATCAGATGTCTGAAAGTCATGTTTAAGACGTCTGGAAACTAGATCAGATGTCTGATACTAGACGGGTTCCCTTACTGACTTTCATCAGACCTAAATAGGATTCTAGTGTAAATCAGTCAGACGACATATCAGACATCTGGCACTAGGTTTGGATGTCTGGAAACCTAATTTACTGCGAGAGTGGATTTCTCAAGGTCCAAACGGCTATATACGTCTAGGAAAGTGATTTAGGGTCAGTCGAGGCAAATGGCTAGTTATCAGACATCTGGAGTTCTCTAAGGACGTTTGATAGAAGATCAAAGTTCAAAACCTCAATGATCTTTTTCTAAGCCAACATTCCACTAATTGGATGTCTGGCAAAGTCATCAGATGTTTGCTAAGATGTCTAGACTAAGGGTCGGTTGTTTGAAATCAACAGATAGAAGGTTCTAAGACTAGCCATAAAAGTTTGGACATCTGATTTAACATTCAGATGTCTTAAAGTTCACTATCAGACATCTGATTATCAGATTAAACGTTTGATAAGGCTGTCTGTAACGACCCGATTCCCAAGTCCCTACGAGACACGAGAATCGGACCGACTCGACTAATCCCAAGACCCAGTCGTCCAACGAGGAAGTAACCAAAAGACAGTAAAATAAACCACATTCAGCATGAATATAACTAACAGTAAGAAAGTACAGCAGTAAGGAAAGAAACTACTACAGTAGGCACCACCACAACAGTAAAACAACATTTATCATATAACAAAAACTGCAGGTAAAGAAGGTACAGCGGAAATAGAAACTACTCACTAGAACAGAAACAAAAAGGGGTACAAAGCTGTGGTAACTCTACTGGACCCTACTCGGCCCAGCGTCCTCTGCAGCCGCCGACCCTGGCTGCTCAACACCTGGTCCTGAAAAAGGTAACGAGTGTAACACGTCAGCAAAACGCTGAGTAGAGTGGCAAACTAACTAAAGGCAACAGTAGAGTGTGCAGGAGCTGTTATGTTCTATTACTTCCTTTATTTACATCTTTCAATTTTCCTCACTATTTCATTTACTTCTCAGATCCTTTACTTGATCTCGGATGTCCTCGTGGGACGATCTTGATTGCAGTCTTTTCCAAAAGTAGAAGTAGCACGTGGTGCTCTCCTGGCCGGGAGAGTCCCCCGTGGTGATCCTACCCTCAGTGAACCACCCCAAGGTCACTGACAGACGTAACGGTGACTACGGCACGCGCGATAAACGCACAGGTAGCTAGCCCGCACTGGCACGCGGTCAGTCGTTTCCGTTAACGGGTGCGCCCAAAGCACAGCACGGAACCAGGGCAGAGCCCTCTCAGAAACAGGGGTCCAACCCCTCTACAGTAACCAAACCGGGGCCTTGCCCCTCCACAGTCCGCGCACCCTCGCCTGACTACCCTGGTTTGCCCTAGTGGGCCTAACAAGTCGGTGAAGGAGGCTAGCAGAACCCCGGGGCCCGTGGGGTAGCTAGTACTCTCCTAACACTACTAGCTCTCCTCGGTACTACGTACACGAGGGCCAACAAGTCGGTACAGAGCGGCCAATCCTAACCCCGGGTCCCTGGGGCGGCTGGCCCCACTCTGCACTAAACAGGTACAGGTACTTCCCTTGGTACTGCGTACCCAAGAGACAGTACGAACTACATCTCAGTTCCATTCCTTTTTCTTTCCAGGAGTTCCACTCCTAATTCCCCGTAGGGTTCCAGCTCTTTATCTCAGAACATCATATGTTTCACTTTCCAGATTCACATTCTCAAAATCCATGATCTCAAACATGTTTCTTTATTCGTAACAGGCAGCTGTTAATTAATTTTACAGGCAGCTTTATATATTCCTTTCCAATTTTCCAAGACTGCAGTAATATACATTCCACTAGTTTTTCCACCCTAGGATTCATGCCATATCCTAGGATCTATCATACAATCTAGTTTTCCGGCCCTAGGATTCATGCAACACCTAGGAGCTATCATTCCATATAATTCTCATTCCTAGGATTCATGCAATACCCTAGGTTCTAGTTATGGTTCCATACTTTAACAGATTTTATTAATACTTAAAGCCACTCTACCAGGTACAACGGGAGTAATGGGGGCGTGATCGGGAATCCCGCGTGCCTCCGCGACTCTCAAGACTGCAACCGAACGAGGTCCTATCACAAGGATCAAACACAAGGAGAGTCTCAAAACAGGGTATAGCTACTGTAGGCGGGTAGAGGAATTAATTCTGAAACGAACGCAACTCGAATCGCGGAAAACGGAGCCCAAACGGGCCCTAAACGGGTCGAGAAAGACGATACTGTGCAAAATCAGACGTCTGGAACTCCTCCCAGACGTCTTAAACGGTGGATCAGAGAATTACCTGTTCGGCTTGGTTCCCCGGACGTCCAGAAGTCTGCAGGGACGTCTTTCCTATATCCCAGACGTCCGATGGTCACTCCGGACGTCTGGAGGTCACTCCCGCCGTCTGGTACAACTTCCAGACGTCTGATTCGCAAAGGATGACGAATCAGAGAACCTGCGCACAGCCAACCCCCCTCCCTCAGTACGGTCAGTCGACAAAAAGGAAGAAGAAAGCGGAAACTCACCTTTCAGACGTCTGTATGATCTCACAGACGTCGACCTTGCCGTCTGGATATCAATCCAGACGTCTGATTCTGGAAATTTTTCCAGAATCAGAGCCCTGCTCGGCCTCCGCTCGTGACGCCGCCCGCATCGCACCTCGCGCGTACGCTGCTCCGCCCGCAGCAGGTCCCTCTCCGCGACGCTCTGCGCCCCCTGCGCCCTCTGCCGGCCGGCCAAGCCGCTCCTGGCGAGCTCGCCCTCACGGCAGAGCCCCGCCTTCGCACGCCGCAGCTCCTCCGCGCTCACTGCGGCTGCCGCTGCCGCTGCGCCCTCGCGTCCGCTCGCTCTCGCGCACAGGCAGGAGAAGAAGGAGGAAGATGGTGGAGAAGGGAGGGGAGGCGCGCCCCCCCTTTTAACGCCGCGGGGAGAGGAGAGAGAAGGCGGTCGCAGCCGCCTGCAGCTGCAGAGAAAAAGGGCAGAATCGCAGACGTCTGGTCAGACGTCTGGATGTGATCCCAGACGTCTTTACAGACGTCTGGGCCACCTCCCAGACGTCTTAAAAGGCGTCTGGGGCACGCGCTCGTTACACTGTCTAAAGCCTATTTTGGTTTTTCTAAGTCTTATACAAAAAACCTAAGTATTCTAGGATTGTGCAAGTATTCTTAGGACTATTATGAGGGTACTTTGAGACTCTTTAACATGAATCTAAGAAAGAAAGTATAGAGCAACAAAAGAAACAAAATACAAAGAACAAGATAAATGAAAATCTATCCTAATTTTCATCTCCTTCCTTATTCAAGCTTTTGTCTCGTGAAGCTCCTTCTCCTCCATCAAGTTCCTCAAATCTACCACAAATGTGAGCTTGAACTTTGTCTTTACACTTGTATCCATTTGCAATTGTCCTGAAATCTTGGACTCAAAAGAAAATGTTAAATAACAAGTATTTTGTTATCATCAAAATAAACGATCGTGGTGTCCTTGCACTAACTCCTACAAATGGATATTAATGCACAAATAATAAACTAGGGTAGGCTCACTAGTAGCGGTCTGGTCCTACCTTCCGAGGTGCTGTATATCCCTTGAAAATGGGGCGGCTCGCCCACTAATAAACCCAATTTTTGGTTTCATGAATAGTGCACGTGTGTGTTGTGAGAGGAGAGAAGCCTAAAAATAACTTAGTGTTGAGAATAAAGAAGGAAGAAGAGAAGAAAAGAGCCGCAAATGCGGCTAAGTGTTTGTATTGGTGTGTGTGTTGTGTTTGTATGCACGTATGTATATATGTATAATATGTATAATATATATATATATAGTACATGTATGTAAATCATGTAAATAAATATATATATAAGCATACGAACATATAGTGTATATATATATGTATATATGTAAAACATAAGAAAAGTAGTCTAGATTTGTTTAAGCCTCTTTTGTATATAAACACCTTAAGCTTTAGTGATAGATATAACCGTCGCTGTACATATGTATATATGTTAGTGTAAGTATTTCTTTATGCGTTATGTCATGTAAATATTTTACTAAGGCTATAGTGATGTATATATATGTTACTGTACATATAATATATGTTACTAAAGATATTAGTATGTTAATATACTTAGTATAGTAGATATTAGTAGCTATTATTGTACCTATACCTAGGTATTACTTATATTAATTGTATATAATTAACATAGTGTAATATCAGCTAGTTTTAATGTCTGTTAATTGTACATATGTTTAAGGCATTATAGGTAGAAATAATTGATTTTTTTGTATATAATTAACAAATTCTTTTATTAATTAATTAATTCATTCTTTCTGTAAATAAAATTAACATTTTTGGAATAAAAGAATATTTTTGGACTTAGAGAGTGATGTATATCAATAATTGCCTCCTAGCGAACAACTTAGAAACTAACCAGTAAAAATTGTAATTAAATAAAAATAACGCGACATCTGTTTGCATTATGATAAATATACTACAACAACGACAACATAAAACAACATTTTTATTGCAATGAGAATATCGCTCGTTAGGATCCCATCTATTTATAGATGTGCTAGGAACCCTCAAGGAGGCTTGGAAGAAGCCTTGTAGCCGTTGGGATAAAATCCAAGAAGAATCGGGTTGGAATCCCATTTAAATCATGCGCATCATGACTCTGACATCTGAATCAGATGTTTGATTTTTGGGTCAGACGATGGGTCAGATGACTGATACAAGTTTTAGTCATGTGATGCAAGGGGTCAGAGTTCCTAATTTAGTTGGATGGAAACAAGGTTCTAGGTCAGACGTCTGGGGTGTCATTTTAAGATGTCTGATTTTATGCGGGTTTGTTCATATTTTGGACCAGATCTAAATAGGGTTCTAGTGTAATAGGATCAGACGACTTACTGGTAATTTAGACATGTTATTAAATCTCTGATGATAAGGATGTTATGTTGGAATTGATTCCCAAGGACCCAATAGTTGAATTTGGTTTGACAAGGTCCAACGTCGCTTTTTTAGACGTTTGAAGGGCTCTTCGGACATCTGTAAATAATGTTAAATTATTTCTAAGAGTGTTTTTGAAGATATTGCCCGATAGGATAACAATCCTATTATTAGACGTTTGGCTAGACTATTAGAAGTTTAGATGGACGTCTGGAATTGGGTTAGGACATCTAAATGGAAAGACATAGACTATGATTTTCTAGCCTAGGTAATTGAACATTTGGTCATATTATTAGACGACTTAAATGTCAGGATCAGATGCTTAATTGTCATGTTGGACGTCTGATCAGTTTGTCTGAACCTATTTTGGCTTTATGATTTAACTCCTGATTTTACCTAAGTGTCCTAAGGTAGGCTAAGTGTTCCTAGGATCTAAGGTGATATATTTTGGGCTCTTTACAATAATTTTAAGTAAATAAAGAGTAAAAATAAATACAAGTACATTTAAAATAACCATCTATCATATTCTTCATTCTCCTTCTTCTTCAAGCTTTAACCCTAAGCAAAGCTCCATTTCCCATGCTACTTGATACTTTTGTTTTCCTCCATCAAGCTCCTCCATTCCTCCATGGTTTTGAGCTTCAGCTCCTTCACACTTGTTTCCACTTGCATTTTATCTGAAAGTATAAACTCAATGTAAATGTTAAATAACAAGTGCTTTATTATCAACAAAATTAACGATCGTAGTATATTTGAACCAACAACTAATTCCTCGATTCTTGAACTATGGCATTTTTCTTGACATTTCTTCATATGTCGAGATTGGTTAATCTACTTTAACATTTCTCATATGCGAAAGGTTGAGATTGGTTACTTTACCCCATATTAAGTTATTTAAACTTTGGTTTGTTGCACAATCAAGTAATTTCGTTTTAATGTTTATGTTCAAGATAGAAAAGTTATGTTTTAGCTTGTTCTTAGCAGTAAAATTATTTTATTTGCCCATGTCCAGCTGATCACTTGCACAAGTTTTGTTATTTGAGGTTTTCGCAATTGGTTTTGAGTGCAAGTTGATGGACAAAGATAGGGGAGATTGCTATCGGGTGATGTCATGTGTCAATTCCTTCCTATGGTCTTAAATAGGTGTGGGTTCGCCTTTCCATTCCCACATGTGGTGTTTGATTTGGAGATCGACGTGTAGGTCAAATCTCTTTCGGTGAGAAGTGGGGGTAAGGATATGTGTCTTGATGGGGGGATCATGGGATGGCTAAGTTAAGGATTTAAGATGTCATGGTGTTTGCACTCGTTTGACTTCCATTGCTTGCTTTGTCGTCTACTTGTCCACTGCCAACTGAACTAATTAAATGCGCTTCTTTAATCTATCCTTTATATACTCTTGACATTTCCGTTACATTTAATATTACGATTGGATTTCAAAGGCCGAAAATCACCCAAATAAACAACAAAAAAAAGGTAAGCAATACCAAGGGCTTTGTATCATCTTTGATGTTGGGTCAGCTACTGTAAAAGTGATGTTAGGTCACCGCAAAGATAATTTCACATAATAAATTTATAAAAATGAGTGGTGGTACATAAGGATTCAGAATTATTACTTTACAGCGTTGAACTTAATGTATGTTAGATGATTGTTTGGATTTATGGAATTCATATTCAATAGCCAAGACTAGTTTTTCTCATTTGAAACAAGTTAAGGTTTAGGTCGTTACGATTGGTTTTAGAACTAAATTCTTTTGGATAGGAGGAAATGATTGCCTTTAGAACGATCAGAGAAGGCACCATGAGATGGAGCCACCACTATTAGTGATGTTGTTTGATTGGAGGTTTGAGTAGACCCGGGATAGGATTAATTGGAGTGAGATAAGTTGAGAAAGGTGTTTTGTTGGTGGACTTATAATGATTAGGGGTTTATAATGATTGGTATGGTAATGTTATGTTAATAGGTAATATTTTAATATTATGATATAGGGTGAGTGGATATATTTTAATATATATTGAAGTTGATGTGATATTGTGAATGTATTTTAATAGATATATTATGTTGGAGTAGATATATTTTAGGGATGTTTAGGTGAATGCTACTAAAATCTTTTGAAATTACTTAAATGCTATTCAATTCACTATATTTACTTATATCATTAAAAAAGTAGCACCGTTTTTTATTTGTCACTCCGTTAGCCATAACCATTAAACTTAACGATTTTGGATTGAATGTAATAAAAAAATATTTTTATTACTCAAAATTTTTCTAGTCTTCAAAATTCTTTTTAGTTTTCAAATTTTATTTTTTTAATTTTCACTCCTCCCTTTCCCTTATCTCTTCACTAATTCACCTTCCTTCCTCCACCTCTGACCACCTCCTCCACCCCTACTCTCTAACCACCACCTCTTCCTCCGAAGGTGACGATCTTAGACCTCCTTTTCGATGTCGCCTTCGGAGGAAGAGGTGGTGATTAGAGAGTGGGGGCGGAGGAGGTGGTCGGAGGTTGAAGGGTGGGGGTGGAGGAGGTGGTAAGAGGTAAACTAGCGAGAGGATGGGGGGAGGGGGGGAAGGGGTGAAAATTAAAAAAATAAAATTTGAATACTAAAAAAAATTTAAGGAATCAAAATTAATTTTTGAGGAATAAATTTTCTTTTTATTACATTTTAGTTTAAAATCATTAAATTTAACGATTCTGGTTAATAGAGTGACAAATATAAAAATAATATTACTTTTTGAATGGAAAATCTGTAAATATATTGAATTAAATGGGATTTAAGTAATTTCAAAATATTTTAATGATATTTACGTAAAATTTCATATATTTTAATATATACTTATGTTGATGTGACATAAGAAATCGGAATGATTGGTATATATAGAGTAGAAAATTATAAAATACTTTTGTGGAAGCCCTTAACCCATCCAAAATCCACCTCAAAATCCCTATTCCACTCTCAAGTCCGCTGCCAAAATGGAGAGAGTATATTAATTGATTAATCAAACTTTAACGAGTACATCAAAATTTTAAGAGGGAGGAATTTTAATACTTTAAAAATAATCCTCCACGTAAACTCATAAAAATAAATAATATGATATAAAGATTGAAAATTTCTATCTTACAACTTCAAATTAGATATTTTAGGTGATAATTATTTGAATTTATGAAATTCGTATCCAATAAATTATCAAAATTAATTTTTTTCATTTGATCCATATTTAAACTTGGACCGTTACAACATCAATATTAACATTAATCGTTAACAGTATTAGATTTGAACTATGTTAAATCTCATATTTAGAAAAGGACACTTCAATCAATCAACTCGGCTCTTTCTGATCCCATCATTAGACTCAAAACTACCGCATGGTCAATAAATTTTACACGACATTTGCAATCTTCGCAGTAAGATCGGAAGCATCGGCCTCCGACCTCTAACAACGTTACACTTTTACGTATGCTTGACATAACAGTTGAAATATGCAAAAGATATTTATTTCTACGATCCTTATTTTTGACTGGTTAGATCTTACAACATGGTTTTTTTTTTTCCTAATTCTTAATTATAGACATTTATAGTCAATATCACAGTGATTGAATTTTGACGTCAGAAGTACGTAAAAGAGAAACTTTTCACACAAAAAAGGCTCATAGAATGGAAATACAATGATTTCGAAATATACCAAGTCACGTATACGCAACGATTGCATACGCCGACGGCAAGGGTGACCAAAACTAACCATGACAGGGTCTTCCTCCACGGTGGTCTTTATGATACGGCGACGGTTTGATTACCTATTAGCAATGTATGAACCGTCGGTGTACGTTTTCCTCGCAATTTCTTCTCACTGTTTACATGTTTATGCAGTCTTCTCTCCCTCAACGGAGAAAATAGCGGCTTGCTGTTGCACAAATTTGTTTTGATCTATGCTTTTGAACATTTTGCGGATTGGAGTAAGAAATCAAAAAATCTAATTGGTGGCAAAATTTATAGTCAAGGAGGGAACATGGGGGGGGGGCTCGATTATGTAGTTACATATATTACAAGAAAAATTATTATTGGCAACAATTATTTTGCGACGGTCATGAAACCGTCGCTAATAGTGGATAATTAGTGACGATTATATATTGCAATGTCGTTAATTAGAATTCAAAGGGAGTGTCGTATTTTTGCTAGAAATTTTGCGACAGTTACGAATAAATCGTCTCCAACTGCGACGGTTAGAAATTTGCAATGTCGCTTAATCGTAGCGAAAGCATACTCCCACCCTCCCTTACATATTTTCCATTGGGGGATTTTAGAACATTTGGCGACGGTCAAGAATTAACCGTTGCCAATAAGCACTGCCACCTTATTTGCAGGAGTTAATTTTTAGGAAATTTAGTGACGATTAAGAATTAATCGTCACTAATAAGTATTGCCTTGCAAAATATCTACAGGATGGCGGGTATTGAAAAGACAATTCCTGTTCATTGGCGATAGTTTCTAGATTAACCGTCGCTAATAAGTATACCGCGAGAAAAATATCTAGAGAAGGGTGGGAACTAAAAAGGCAATTCCTGTTCATTGGTGATGGTTTCTAGATTAACCGTCGCTAATAAGTATCACCGCGAGAAAAATATCTATAGGAGGGTAGGAATTGAAAATGCAATTCCTATTCATTGGTGACGGTTTCTAGATTAACCGTCGCTAATAAGTATCCCTGTGAGAAAAATATCTACAGGAGGGTGGGAAATGAAAAGGCAATTTGTGTTCATTAGTGACGGTTTCTAAATAATTGTCACCAAAACCTATTCGAGACGGTTGATTGGATTAACCGTTGCTAATATTAAAGTTGTCAGTTCCTTTTTCGCGACGGTTGATCCGATCAACTATCCCGAATGGTGAATATAACTCCGAAATCGCACCCCCTTCCCCCTCCCCCCGAAACCTTCTCGCTTGAACGTTCAAGCACTCGTGACTGGAGAGCTCTCCCTTGCGTCGCCGTTGCTTCCCCCCACGCCGTCGACTCTCCCTTGCTTCGATGAGCAACCGCCACCCCTTGCATCCCCCTTCGCCCCCCCAGCCTCCTCCTTACGCCCTCTCACCGCCCATGTCGTCGCCCTCCATACCCTCGCGCCACCCACATCGTTGCTCCCTGTGCCCTTGGTGTCGCCTTTGTCCTTGCGTCGCCTCCCTCCCCTCGCCACCCGTGCCCTCCTCCTTGCATTGCCTCCTTGCCCATGCTGCTTGTGCCTTCCTCCTCCCCACACAGCCACCGCCCGTGCCCTCCTCCTCCCCACGTCACCAGTCCCTGCCCCCAAGGCCCTCCCTCCTCACGCCCCCGCCGCCTCCTGCCCCCTGAGCTCACCTTATCACAGCCCCCCACCACATCCCCGCCCCCCTCCCCTCCTCCTCCTCCTCCCTCAACCACCCCCCTCCTCCACAATTATGTGCCCTCCCCATTTTTTTAAATTTATCTTTTATTTTTAAAAATTTAAATTACTTGTAAAAATAAATCTACTTGTGAAATTAAATTACCTGTAAAATAAAATTACATGTGAAATTTTGTTAAATTGACCTATTAAATAAAATTTGGAAATTAAACTTGTGAAATAAATTTTGTTAAATTTACATGTACTTTATTATAATTATTCACTTGTTAGAAATGTTAATTTTCTTTAATTTTATGAATTCCATGTTGCTTATTATTAATTACCCGTGCTCATATTTTTTTCTTGTGTTAAATATTTGATTATCAACTCTTAGTAGTACACACACTTACACAAATCTAGATGCATTTGAGGCCAAATAATAGGTATTCTAAACCCTAGGTTATAGGTTTTGAGAGGTGATAATCGTGTCAAAATACTTGCCTGCTATCACTTATGATCATGTTATACGAACAATGTAGAGTGTGTATATACCTCACTTGCATGCACGAAAATTTATCTTTATAGCATGTCAAAAGAGTCATCGTCCCCTATTCAGAGAAGTTCTAAACAAAGGAGGGTCCTTGAAGATTTGATCACAACTTAGAGTTACTTATTACATGGAACTGATGTTTGGAGGAATTTCGGTAGTTTCTTTTCGCTCTTCTCCGGTATACCAACTGATCTTATCTACGTTCCTAAAGCACCCTTAAATGGGAGTTATTGAGAATGTAGTTAAGGTTAGTATTGGGGGGTATACTGGAGAAGTACGAGGAGATGTTGCTGAAATTTCTCCAAACACCGGTTATATGTGACAAGTAATGTTGTGATCAAATCTTCAAGGATGGACTATTAAAGTGAAAATCATAATCAAAATACAAATATATATATATTTCAATGTTTATTCATAATTAGTGGGTGATTTAGGTATATGTAAGAGTAGCTTTTTTTTCATAGTATGACATTAATTTGGGACATTTTGTTAATAATTATTTAGGTCATTATGGACAAGTCTTGCATTAGTTTGAGAAATTCAGATTACATTTGATATGAGAATGGAGTGAGGGAGTTCTTGGATCGGGCTTTCCATGATGATAGGAAATCATTCAGACGAGGGGAACTTCTACGTTGATTTTCTGCCCTTGTCGAAGGTGCTTAAATGGAGAAGTATATGATCGTAACACTGTGTTAGAGTACGTAATCTGTAATGGTTGGTGGCAACATTATACCAAGTGGATTGTTCATGGAGAATTAGTCATAGAAACTTATGAAACTGATTCAATGAATGTTGATGAGTTGTCTACCGGTAATATTGAAGGTGACAGAATCGATGAGACGTTGAATGAACTTAGAGCAGCAGATAGCATCGTAGACGATAGTGACATGTTACGAAGTTGTAACAACTTTTATGATGATATTAAGGCAGTCGATGAACTGATTGCTCCTGGAGTGAGCTCTATGTCAAGGTTGACATTTCTATTGAAATTATTTCGGATGAAGGTTATCAATAGAGCCACATCTAAATTAATGTCCGAGGTACTTGAATTTATCGGAGAGCTCTTATCTAAGCCTAATGGTTATTCGTAGTCGTGGTATGATGCGAAGAAACAGATTAGGGTACTGGGCATGAATTGTGAAAAGATTGACGCTTGTGCGAACGATTGCATATTGTTTAGAAATGAATATGCTGGTCTTGATACTTGTCTGGAGTGTGGTGCGCCAAGATATAAGGTTGAAAATCTGGGAATCAGCATGGCAAGAAACAGGTAGAGAAGATCCTACGATGCTTTCCATTGATTCTTAGGCTTCAACTTCTATTTATATCAAGATTGCGAAATTGATGGAATGGCATAAGCAGAACAAATCATGAGATGACCGCATTTGTTACCTCGTTGATTTTGATGAGTGGATAAAATTTGATAATAGACATGTATCATTCGCACTGGAATCACATAGCGTAAGACTGTGTCTTGCAAGCGACGGATTTAATCCATTTAAGAATATATATCCATTATATTCAATATGGCCAGTGGTGATGGTAACTTATAACCTACCTCCTTGGATGTGTATGCGATTGTCGTTTATGATGCTAACATTGTTAATCCCAGGCTCAAAGCAACCAAGAAATGGTGGATGAATTGAAACTATTGTGGGATAATGGCATTCAGACATACGATGCAGGAAAGAAAGAATTCTTTATGATGCGTGCTACATTGTTGTGGACTATTAATGACTTTCCAATATATGCAAATTTTTCTGGATGGAGTATAAAAGGAAAATTGGCATGTTCAATTTGTATGGATGACGCACATCATCTTCGATTGCCTGAAAGCATCAAGTTATGTTACTTGGGTCACCGCAAATTTCTTCCAATTGACCATAGATGGTGAATAGCATAGTTCAAAGACAGATTTGACGGTAAGCATAGATTCTATTATGTTGTCAGGAGCAATAATAATACAGAAATTGCAAGAACATGGAAACATAAGATTGGGACGTCTTTTCAAAAAAGACCTTACTGCATTAAAGCATTCAAGCTTTAAGAAGAAAAGCATTTTCTTCATGCAACTCCCATATTGGAAAGATTTGATAGTCTGACACAACCTGGATGTGATGCACATAAAGAAAAATGTCATGGACAATATGTTGGATGTTCTAAATTTAACAGATAGTCCAAAAGACACAATAAAAACAAGAAAAGATATGAAGATCTTGGGCATTCATCCAGAGCTACATACGACAGAGAAGGATGATGGTAGTGTTGAATTCCCATATGCTATATACAGCTTAAAGCATGAACAGATTCAGAAAATATTCTCATTTTTGAAGGAGATACGGGTGCCGGATGACTATTCATCACAGTCGTCGTGCTATGTTAATGAATCTCAAAAAAAAAATAATGGGTTAAAAAGTCATGACTCGCTTGTTTATATGCAAGTGTTTTTCCCATTGGCTATACTTGTAGTCTTACCTGATCCCGTTGTAGATGTTTTTATAGACATGAGTCGATATTTCAAAGCTATTTGTTCAAAGACTTTGGATGCTAAAATGCTACGCTATTGGGACAAACAAGTTGTCATCACATTGTGTAAAATGGAACAGAGTTTTCTCCCAACCTTTTTCAACATAGTGGTGCATTTAACAATACATTTGGCAAATGAAGCAAGGATCGTAGGGCCAGTTCAATACAGATGGATGTATCCTATAAGAGGTATTTGAAAAAACTGAAGGATTATGTGTTAAATAAAGCTAAGCCGGAAGGATCAATTGTCGAGGGATATTTTGTTGAGGAATCCATGAACTTCTGTAGCATATATCTGGGTGAGATAGACCACAAATTCAATCATTTCAATAGAAATTATGACGGGGGATACAATGAACATGACGGAGATTGTCTTTCTATTTTTGAAATTCCAAGAAGGTTGATTCTACACAGAATTTCTTGAGATTCCAGAAGTAGATTGACAATTTGCACATTTGTATATATTAAAGCAAATTCCTGAAGTCAATCCTTTCTATGATGAATTTAAACAATCGTTACATCCAAATGCACGCGATTTACTCTTTCTTGAGTGGTTTAAGCAGTATGTTGCTAAAATGAAAGAAAATAATGACCCGTTGTGGGTGGAAGATTTTGACGTAATATTCAATCGTCTGTTGAGTTATGTACATTACCATTTTGGATAAATCATAAATTGCTTCAGATACAGAATGAAATTTGATGATGATGTAAAGGCTACACAGCAAGCAGGCATGTTGTTCCTTGCGAATTAGCCGGCGAGTGTGATGGTTATTATGGACAGATTGATGAAATTCTCGAGATTAGCTTGAGATATGATCGCTGACTTGTCCCCTTCAAGTGTGAATGGTTTGATATTTTTAAGGAAGGCGTCAGGTTTAAGGTTGATAAGAAATACAAATATATAAGTCTGAATAATAACCGTCGAATTCTTCAGAACATTGAACCGTTCACTTTAACCTGTCAAGTCTCTCAAGTTTTCTATGTGACTGGTAATAGCAAAAGTGGATGGGTAATTCCCATTAGAACAATGCCACGTAGTTATTATGATTCTCAAAAGGAAGGAGAACCTGAATTAGAACCTGAAGCATATCAAGAACTTCAACAGCCAGATTTAGATCCAAATGCAGCAAACATTGATATATAAGGTATAATTTACAAACCTTTTTTTTGTAATATAAATTTACTCATAAAGTATTCTTATACTAATATAATAATTTGTTTAGTCTTATTATAGGTTGTTGACACAGTTTCATTAATTTTTCCTTCTACATGGGCAGTATTGTTTCGGGGTAACATTATTGATTGCTTTTAGTTATATGCATGTTTTTTATATGAATTATATATTTATTTATTTTTTTGTCACTAATTATTATTTTTTGTGTTGAGCAGATGGTGAAACTAAAGAAGTGGGCTTCTCATTGGAGGAGTCTTGACACCACCCTCGATACCCATGACCCCCCGTACCACACAACCTTCTTCCACGCAGCCGCCTACCATACAGCCTCCCTGTACATGGCCTCCCCACACCCAGACCTTCCCTCCCCAGCCTACTAACCCCCAGGAACCCTACATTCTTACCATCGATACATATTTAGTACCCGCACCCAATTTCGTCCCCCCTTACACACACACATATATTCGTCCTGGTGCACTTGCACAGTCCCTTTTTACAGGGAAGGGGAAGAAGCCAGTCATCCTTGAGTTTGTGACGTTACCTGAGCCAGAGGATGAGATTGACAGTCGCGACCCTAACCAGGATGAGGGGGACGGGGACGACGTCCAGGACTCTCATGATGACGAGGGTGAGGAGGAGGATGAAGGGGCGGGGGATGAGGGGGAGGACGAGAGGGATGCTGAGGTTGGCCACCTTGAGGCCAACATAGACCTTGATCAGGCAAGGCCCAGTACTATTGGTAAGTGATGTAGACACATCTATGTCACATAAACTATTTATTTATCCGTGTTCTTAGGCGTACAATTGGATCATGCATTATAAATCTTACATAACATGCATCATCATACATTTAGGTTAGATTGTATAAACTTTAGATTAATTAATTATCCCTTTTTGTGGTCAGGGAATAGGATAATATTTATTAAGGCATTGAATTGAAGATTCAACCGTACGGATATGATCAGGATGACAATCAAAGCTCAACAACTTTGAGATCGCTCCGATCGAACTTCCGTAGTATCAAATGCAGTTTGAGGAAGACTATACGTCAAGGGGCAACGTGGTGTAAAATCCAAACCTTAGATGACAAATCCAACCCTATAGATGGATTTAGATCGACAATCACAGTCCAACGGTGCGAAAATCGGTCTAATTCGACATTTGTGGGACCACGTACAAGAAAAAGAAGATGGACGGCCACGATGGTGCCACGTGGCGCCACCATAGTCACCCAACATTGCCAGCCTTCCTCTTCTCATCAAGTGCCCCTTGATCTGAGCCGTTGGATCTTCATCTAACGGCTGAGAGTGTGAGTGTTAAAACCAAAACCCGACATAAGTACAGGCGTGGTGCAATGGTTGAAGGTGTTCCTAAGCTAGGGGCATAGGTTCGATTCCTGCCCATGGGAATTTCGCGCACAGCTGTGAGCTCCGATTGATTAGAGCCATGCGATCTTCATCAAATGGTGGAGACTTCTTCACGTGGCACGCGGAGATGTGCACGCGATTCAACGCACTAGTCCATGCGAAATTGTACGCGTGGTAGGAAGATCTGAGGTGCGCTCTTGCGTGCGATCATGGCCCCATGATCATAGATCAACGACCATCGCCTTAGTCGGTCATGCACCAGCCAGGTGATCGGCAAAGTGAGAAACCAACTGGTCACCTAGGGCGTGCGGCTCTCTGAGCATTGTGACTGGTTGGCGCGATTTATGACCAACCAACTTCTCAGTTAGCTGGTCATGAGTCTCAGTAGCTGGAGGCTCGTTAGGCGTGCGATGCACATCCACCGATCAAGCTTCTCTCCAATGCGGTCAAGCGGATCTCATCAACGCCTCTCGTTCGCACAATCAGCAATGCGATGGCCATCCAACGGTGACCAATCTCAGCGTGCAAGAAGTCCTAACATGAGTTAAGACGTTCGCAGCTCTTGTTAGCCATTCGATCAAGGCTTGAAGTGAGATTTTGCATGTTGTGCAAGGCGTGCTCTTCAGACGTGGGGACGTGGGAGAGGGAAGCATGGGTCATGAACACACGATCCTATGACCTAAAATGGCCATTTTAACACTCTCCAAAAGCCTATATCCTACATTCCCTCCATTTGATCCATCTCTTCCTCTCTTCTCTCACCCCCTCCAAAGCTCTAAGAGCTTGTCCCAAACCTGGGATGCTCTATTAGAGTTAAAAATATAATTTTTCCACCTTTTCACCCCCTTCGTAGAGCATTCCACTGTTGTTCTCTCACAACCGTTTAGGAAGTAGATCCCGTTGCGACGTCGCCCTGGTCCATCCTTTGTCCTCCGTCTTCATTCTTCCTCATCCAACATCTCACCACCTTCGTCCGGGCACTCTATCAACGTGGCTTGTCCTCCCAGCAGACGTCGAGGAGGATAACTTCTCTCCTTCTCTTTATCTCTTTCTTGATTAGATTTCCCACTTTCTAGTATAGCAACTAATTGTAATGAACATGAATATGTGGCTATGAAATATTTGTTTATTCTCTCCCTATTTTTTCTTTATTTGTATTATTATCTCTCTGTCTTCTATTAATTATTCTTTAAGTAGATAGGTAGAATAGATTTAATTCAACTAGTTACTTTGCTTCGTGACAATAAATGAAACACGATTTTTGATCAAACGTACATTTTCCTGTGTTCGACTAGGGTCTCACCAGAGTTTTGGTTAAATTATCTGTTTGACGGCTTTTTGCGAGACTACAACAACAGGATTTTCAAAACTCAAATTTTCAGAGTTCAAATCATGTTCAATAGTAAGTAAATTGCTATTTTTAATATTTTAAAAGTTTTTAAATTTCGTATTTACTCTTCATTCGTAATATTATTGTTGTTATTAATTTCAGAGAAGAAAAGAAGAGGCTTGACAAGAAATAGGGTCTTGGAGGCTACACCAGAGGGCATAAAGGTGAAGGTGAAGATCACCCTTGGTGGGGAAGATCTCGACTACCCTCCTTTTAGCAGCAGGCTCTCTAAGGTTGTGAAGAGCATCATCCCCCTCTCTTGGTTTGATTAGCAGATTGCCTCAAAGGAACTCAAGAGGGAGATCATTCGTCACTTAGAGTTAATTAATATATATTGAGGTTTATATATATATTTTTAATGTGATTTGATATATATAAATGTTTAATTTATAGGCGATCTTCGATTGGGAGGTGATCCTAACGTCCCCAAGTATATCCTCAGCCATGTGGCGAGGCGGCATTGAGACTGGAGACCTAAAATGAAAAAAGCGGTAACAATTTTTTTAATTCCTCTCAAATTTACATTTTAATTGTATAATTTATTTTCTTTGTTATTTAGTATTTTACGAATAGGTCATATGCGGAGGCCTTGAGGAATGTACCTCCTTCCATACCGCCAGAGGTATGGAAGAATTGTTGTCAGCAATGAGTAAGCCTGAGATGGAGGTAGTTAAATAATTGTTATGCGTTAAAATTTAATTATCATTAATTTGTTTACAAATAAAAGAAATATATGTATTTTCTACGGGATCATGCAAAGAACAAGGTTAACAGGGCAAAGCTCCACTGCAAACTCATGTCTTGTGTTGGATGAGTATTGATAAGCTCAAGTCAAGATATGTTAGTACATTTCCTATTTATTTATATTTATAATCAACATGTAACTTTAAATTATTAATTATTTTTTATATTTATTTAATTTTAGTCGTGTATGCATGATGGTGCCCAATTGGATCACTTTAAAGGCTATGAGATCACTCATGGAAAGGTAACGGACGACAGACGCACATGGATTTACGGGACCAAATCGAACCAAGCATGTAAGTTATTTTTTTTTAATTATTTAAATTTAACTTTCATTTTAGTCGAACATATTACTTAGATAAAAATGTAATTAGGGAGAAATGTACGATTTGGTCCACCCATCTCCGCTTACAGACGAGAACTATGCAACCTAGCAGCTTGCTATGACACTTGAGGAGGCTTTCCGGACAGTCATGCCTCCAGAACATGGTGGATTTTTTTGTAGTGGAGGTTGGAGGTAGATGCTCACCACTTGGTGAGGATGGAAGGGATGTCTGACGGGCCTTCTGCTGAGGTGGAGTACCTGACGTAGCAGGTACAGCAGACTCAGACGCAGTTGAATGACGTGACTGGAGAGCTGTGAGCTGCTAGAGAGGAGATTCGCCAACAGAGACTGGGTTTCAAGGAATAGATGGCACAGTAGCAGGCACAGTAAGCGGAGATGATGGCCATACTTCAAGGTGGAGGTGGACCTGATCATAGCAGCTTCCATTATCCTGCACGTCGTGGGCCAGGCGACGATTTCGACGTAGGAGGTGCTGGTCATGGTATTGGTTAGGGAGTTTAGCTTGCATCTTTTCTTTATATTTCTTATTTTTATTTGTGATGTTTAGGGTTTATTTATGTAACGTTACTGATCTTTTGTAAACATTCTCTAAGTTAATTTTTAATATTGTAATGTTTATTTCATTTTATCTTTATTTTATTAATGCTATATATGTGTTATTGGATGTTATGTAGGTTAATTTAAATGATACCTTTGATTATCATTAGTAAAATCTAATTAATTAAAAAAAATTATATATGGTGACGGTTATTAGAATAACTGTCTCCGATTTTGTTTTGCGACGGTTATATAACTGTCGTGAAAAGTTAGCCAGACGACCCCCCTTCTAACAGCCTATTTTTTTGCGACGTTTTCCCAACTGTAGCGATATTATATTTAGCGATGGTAATCATAAAAACCATCGGCAATAATTAATTTGAGATGGTTATTTAATAACCATCGCAAAAGTGTTTTTATGATAGGTATAAATTGTTGCAAAAGAAAGCTAATCACGACAAATAGGGTTGATACTATTAGAGACGATTAGTATTAATAACCATCATGAAAGACTACTTGCTTCGTAACCTTCCGTGACAACAAATTGAGATGATTTTGTTACTTTTGACAACAGTTTTTCACCGTCACCAAAAGTAATTTTTCTTGTAGTGATACATAGATGGGCTATAGATCCAAAACCTTTTAAAAAATTATTGATGCCTCGTCGTCCTTCAATCATTGTTTATGAAGTAGGACTCGAGGGATGGAATAAGACAATCCTTGAGAAAGGAAGGATGACGAGGATGCCGCATGTATGCTCGTCATTCCTTTTGGTCCCATAGGATAAAGGTAAATAAAAGTTGATTAGCATTTTCTGACAAAAAATATCATGCCCATCTGGTAATTTGGATTTGATCACTTTAATATGAGTTTGTCTAACATCAATTTTCATGTTTATTAGTCAAATCCGTGTTAAAGTTGTTCATCATTTGTACCTCTAACATTCCTCACGTTTTATATTCCTACTATCACTATCAAGTAAATAATATAAGGGTTAATATTACAACTTAACATCAATTCAAATAAACACAAACTGATATTAACATCACTATGCAAGTAATCACAATTGTGGGTTAACATCAGTTTCACAATTTTTAACACCACTTTTCTAACCCCTCAAGCAAACTAACCCTAAGATTTGGAGAAGTCAAGGTTAAGTTCAATCGTGGAGGGTTATGGTGGTATTTGGTTCAATTAATTGGAG
The DNA here is from genome assembly GCA_037157565.1 of Thalassia testudinum. Classification (NCBI taxonomy): domain Eukaryota; kingdom Viridiplantae; phylum Streptophyta; class Magnoliopsida; order Alismatales; family Hydrocharitaceae; genus Thalassia; species Thalassia testudinum. The sequence continues at coordinate 51,683,402 of JAZHRO010000077.1, read as the reverse complement.
GTCCGCTTTTGAGTATTTGTTTTTTGGAAAAAGAGATGAAATAGATTAAATCAAACTAAATGTTTAGGAACGATTACGAAGTACGCAATAAGTTAGATAGCAAAGAACTAAATTGCCATTAAAGAACCAAAATTAACAAATAGCATAATGTTCTAAGATAATAATCAAAACATTTCCTTAAGAAAGATAGTGTTTGTTTCCATGCATATATATAGTATGAAAATGTTGAAAAATGCTACAGAAAAAAAACTTGTATCATAGGACACTAAACAACTAAACATTATCAATATTAACATGTAAATCTGATTAATCAATACATCAATTATTACATAAAAATCAGGGCATGATCCAGAATATAGCAAACAATATCACTCATAAGTACATAAGAATAAAATAGGGGATTGGAGTTAAAACAGGCATGGTTTAAGAATTCATTGTATGGATTCTTTAAGATAAACATTTCCTTAATGCCAGTGCAACAAGTATGATGAGCTTTTCCAAACATATAATGATTTACCAGCAAAAATTAATGCACTCTAATTTTGATTGATCATCTTCAATAATCACCTCAAAGAATCTAAGGTATAGCTTCAAAGGAATGTAGACTTGCATATGTGCATGGAGGGCAACTCAAAAGGAGAAGGTGATGACTCTGAAAATTTTTTAATCTTTGTGTTCTAGCATTGCGGACTATTGGATTATTATATTATTCATATGATGGTTCCAAAGGTTGGTCTTGTTAAGTTGTAGGAGTAACCCATGAAGCTGTTTCTTGGTACTTGAGTTATCTAATACCTTCTAACTTCATTTTTCTTCTTGGATAGTGATACGGATTGTACGTGGTTTATAAATACGAGTTTTTGTCATTGAGACGTGTAAAATCGATCAACTATTAAATTTATAAATCTAGATAGGCTGAGTATCTAGGGTCGTCTAAGGAGGTTAATTTGTTAATCACATGAAGTGATTCTCTCTCTCTCCCCTCTCAAATCTACACTTATGTTTTTGTGATTTTGATTTATGTTGTTTTTAAGATTTTTAGAAATAGTCGGGTATTTGATGCGAAGATGAACTATGCTAAAGCTACGCCTATCTACTACTCTAGAGTGACAAGAATATTCTCTCTTCTAAGCTCACCCTAGGTAAGTGTGCCTAGGGTAATTAGAAGAGAGTTGTGATGCATTACAACTACAATAAAAGCACACTAAGTAGAACAAGAAACTGGAAGGCAAAAAGCTTTATATTAACTGGTTATGCAAAGTCACAAGTAGACAAATGCTTGAAATAGAAACAAAATCTAGCTAATACAAAAGTAGAAAGTGATGAAGAATAAGATGAATATTGTAACGACCCGATTCTCGAATCCCTATGAAACATGAGAATCGGACCGGCTCGACTAATCCCAAGACCTAGTCGTCCAACAAGAAAGTAACCAAAAGAGCAGTAAAATAAACCACATTCTCCATGAATATAACTAGCAGTAACAAAATACAGCAGTAAGAAAAGGAAATACTACAGTATACACCACCACAACAGAAGGGAAATAAACATGTACATTACATAAAGTTTTCGATAAAGAAAGTACAGGGAGTAACAAAGAAAACTACTCACTACAGTGGAAAAAAAGTACAGAAAGAACTACAGGTAACCCTACTGGACCCTACTAGGGCCAGCGTCCTCTACAGCCGCTGACCCTGGCTGCTCAACACCTGGTCCTGAAAAGTAACGAGGGTAACACGTCAGCGAAACGCTGAGTAGAGTGGCAACTAAAAGCTAAAGGAGCAGTAGAGTGTATAGTAGTTGTTATATTTTTACTTTCTTTATTTACGTCTTTCTATTATTTCACTATTGATTTATTTCTCAGATCCTTCTCTTGATCTCGAATGTTCCTCGTGGAAACGATCTTGATTGCAGTCTTTTCCGAAAAGTAGAAGTGACACGTGGTCAGTCGTTTTCGTTAACGGGTGCGCCTAAAGCACAGCATGGAACCAGTATAGGGCAGAGCCCTCTCAGTAACAGGGGTCCAACCCCTCCACAGTCCGCGCACTCTCGCCTGACTACCCTGGTTTGCCTAGTGGGCCTAACAAGTCGGTGTAGGAGGGCTAGCAGAACCCCGGGCCCCGTGGGGTAGCTAGTGCTTTCCCTACACTAGTAGCTCTCCTCGGTACTGTGTACGCGAGGGCCAACAAGTCGGTGTACAGTGGCCAAACCCACCCCGGTCTCAACCCGAGGGCGGCAAGCTCCCCTCTACACTAAGAGGTAAGGTGTGCTCTCTTTGGTACCACGTACCCAAGAGACAACACACTTCCATGTTTCATTTTCTCAGTTCCATTCTATTTTCTTTCCAGAAGTTCTACTCCTAATTCCCTGTAGGGTTCATGTTCTTTCTGTTTGGCCATTTTAGGTTTCACCGTTCCAATTTTACGTTCATACAACCCATGTTCTCAATCATATTTATTCATTCATAACAGGCAGCTATTATTTCCTTTCTACTTTTCAAGACTGCAATGTCTGTATATTCAACTAGTTTTCCAGTCCTAGGATTCATGTCGTATCCTAAGATCTATCATTCAATCTAGTTTTCCAATCCTAGGATTCATGCAATACCCTAGGATCTATCATTCAATCTAATTTCTCAGTCCTAGGGTTCATGCAATGCCCTAGATTCTATTAATTGTTTCAGAATTGTAACAAATTTTGTTAAATAAATTAAAAAGCCACTCTACCAGCAAAACTAGGAGTACTGGGGGCGTGGTCAGCAATCCCGCGTGCCTCCGCAACCCCAAAGACTTCAACAGAATGGGGTCCTAACACAAGGATCAATCACAAGGAGTTTCTCAAAAGAGTACACAATTACCATAAACGGATAGGGGAATTAATTCGGGAAAGAACGCAACTCGAAACGCGGAAAACGAACTCCGAACGGGCCCTAAACGGGTTAAAAACGACGAATCTGTCCAAAATCAGATGTCTGGAACCTCTTCCAGACGTCTTAAAAGGTGGATCAGGTCGTACCTCAGTCTGCGCAATCCTTCAGACGTCTAGAAGCCCACTGGAATGTCTGGCCTTGGTTTTTAGACGTCCAATTGTCACCCCGGACGACTGGAGGTTCTCTCAGTCGTCTGGCACTGTAGCCAGACGTCTAATTCACGTGGGATGGCGAGCCCTAGCGCCCTCCCGAGTAGAACCTGCGCACACACACACACCTTCTCTCAGCACGACGAAGCGCAGAAGAACGCCGCGGACGGCTGCATGGCCGTACACGCGTAAAAAGGAGAAGGTAAATAAAATCGTACCTATCAGACGTCTGGACCGTCCTCTAGACGTCTGAGGCGTCGTTTGGATGCAAGTCCAGACATCTGATTCTGGGAAATTTTCCCAGAATCAGGACCCGGTTCGCTCTCCGCCCGTGACGCACGGCCGCGCCTCGTCCGCCTGTTGCCCGAGCTGCAGCAGCTCCTCCGCGCTACCCTACGCTCGCCGTCCTCCCGCCGCCGGCTCTAGCAGCCCCGGCAAGCTCTCACCTTCACGGTCGAGCTTCTACTTCCTCTCGCAGCAGCTTCTCTCCCCACAAGCTTGCAGCAGCCGCTCTACCGCTCTCTCTCGCTCGCGCTCTCGCTAGTAGGGAGAAGGAGAAGATGGATGGAAGGGAGTGGGGTGGCGTGAGGGAGAGGAGGGGTATATGTAGGCACGAGGGGGGGCTCTGCAAGTCGGCGGGGGAAGAAAGAAAGAGAAGAGGGCGGCTGGGAAGTCAGTCTGCGCGTGTCTGTGCGCAGATTCGCTCCTGTACGCACGTAAAATTAATTTCAAGACATCTGAGAAGGCATCCAGACGTCTGATCAGACGTCTGGGCCAACTCCCAAATGTCTTAAAGTGGTCTTGATGCCTCGGGTCTTAACAAATATCCTCCAGTAGAAGCTTCAAGAAACCCTTGCTTCAATTGTGGCTGCTCTCGCAGTTCAAAAGAACTTCTCTTTAGCTTCTTCCTTCAAGTGGTCCTCCTCTAAGCCTCCTCCAAGGGTGGACGTCCACCACCCTTGCTCCTCCTCTTGCCTGGCGGTTCCCCTAAATGAAGGCTTCCTCCTTGGCTTGGCACAAGGGAGAAGAAGAAAGAGGAAGAAGGCACCAAGGGGGCAGGTAGGTTGCCTCCTTGATCTTCTTCTCTTCTTCTTCCTTGGCCTTAGGTGTAGGTGGTGTAGGTGGAATGTACAAAGGGAGAAGATGATGTTAATGTGGTAGTCAGGTGGGGTATATATAGGATGGGAAGGGGGGTGGTTATGGTTTTTTTTTGAGGGAAATGAAGGGGTGCTTGGACATTTTTGGAGGGAAAAATGGGAGGGAAATGAAGAGGTGCCTCGATTTTCCCTCCAAAAATACCTTCTAGAAGGTGTTGATTTTGGAGGGAAAAAATGGAGGGTGGAGATGGGTTTGATGGTTGTTGAACTTGTACGAACCTACGCTAACGTGTTTGGTTTTGGAAAACCCGTCGTTGTAGTTCGAAAGCGAAGGATTCGAGTTCAACAAATAAAATTTATACCGAAAAAAGAATTCCGGGTCGAACTCAGGGAGGCGAACGTTTGATTTAAAAACTTCGCGTTTATTTTTATTTTGTCACGAAGAAATTCAATTTAAACTATCTAAGTATCTACAACGAATAAAAGAGAGAGAGGGAGTAAGAGAGAGAGAAAGAATACTACACATGGAAATCAAAATGAGATGTAGAATAGATAAGGATTTATCATAAAAGAGTTCATTCGTTACAACTAGAAAATATAAAACAATTACTCTAGAAAGCATTAAAAGAATGGAGGGAGAAATGTCCTCCTCGACGATCGCTCGGAGGACGAATAGACTACTCTAGAAAGCAGTAAATCTATACTAGAAAGCAGTAAAAAGAATAGGGAGAGAGAATCCTCCTTGACGGTCTCTTGGAGGACGAGCCGGACGGGACGATGCCTGGACGAAGGATAACGAAGCGGGACGAAGGAGGACGAAGCAGAAGAACGGGAACGAAGCAGCACGCTGTCGTCGTCGCGGGATCCACTTCCGAAGGGGGACGAAAATTTGGACTTTATCTCGCGAGAAGCATCCCGGGTGTGGGACAAGCTTCTCTTGAGCTTTGGAGAGGTAGAGAGAAGGAAGGGATGAAAATTTCGTATGGAGGGGGTCTCCTTTTATAGTTGCAAGGAGTGGGGGCAAAATGGACACTACATCTTCAAAATAATAAATAAGGGGTCTTTAGTGACGGATAAAACCGTCGCTAAAGCGGCGACGTCGCCGTCGCTGCCGCGCCCATGCGCGCCTGCTCGGCTGCCCGCGCGCGTAACGCCTACGCATGTCCGCGTAGTCTCAGGACGGCTTAGATCGCGTCCGCGCCCGCTGCGTAGCGCGCCCGCCCGCGTGCGATCGCGCGTTACGCTCGGCGTCCAATCGCGCGTCGTCCTGATTGAGCGCGCGCAGCCGTTGGATCTTCATCTGACGCTCGTCCGCGCCCGCTTGCCCGCGCCTTCCACCCCCTCACCGCGGCTCGAACTCGCGACCTCCGCTTCGCCCGCAGCTGCGTCGCCGCTGCACTTCGCGGACGGAATGGTCGCGCGGATGCTTTTAAGCGCGAGAGACCGCAGCCGTTGGATCGAGATCCAACGGCGGAGAGGAGACGGTGCGCGGTCTTCACAAGACGCATGCGGCCGATTGGGCGGCTGAGATGGCGCCACGTGGCGCCATCTTGGCCGTCCATCTTTTGGAAGTTGTAGATGGTGCCACGGATGTCGGATTGACTCGATTTTTGTGTCGTTGGGATGCGATCGTCGATCCGAATTCATCCGTGTGGTCGGATTTGCCATCTGAAGTGTGGATTTACACCATCCTGACCCTTGATCTTCTAGGGTTCCCCGATCTCTATCTGATGCTACGGATGCCTGATTAGGGCGATCTTGGAGTAGTTGAACTCCAATCGTCGCCCTGATCATATCCATACGGTTGGATCTTTGATCCGAGGCCCCGATAAAATATTTGCCCTGTCCAAGCACATAAAAGGAGACAATTAACCTCCATTTTATTCAAACTTCTCTAAATGCAAGATGATGCATGTAATGCAATATTTATATCATGAAATGCAATCCTATGCTTAAGAACATGCATAAATAGACATTTTAAGTAGTGTAAATGTGTTTACATCAATGGTGGATGTAGGATGGTGATGGAAGGGAGAGTTGGCACCAAAATGAAGTAAGAGTAGGTGGTCTTTTTGGTGGAGCTTGGGTAGTAGGGTAGTAGGTTTTGGTGCCATGGAGGTGGACTAGTTAGGCTAAGCTAGCTAAGCTAGTAGATGAGTGGAAGAGTAGGGTTTCTGTTACGAACGCAGCTTCAAAACGTCATTTAAGACGTCTGGGAGCTGACCCAGACGTCTGACCAGACGTCTGGAACCCCTTCCAGACGTCTGGGATTTATTTTCCATGGCATGGTGGATTTTGTCTGCGCGCCTGCGCATGCAGACCTGCAGATGCTCTTTTTCCCCTCTCACCTCCGCAGGCGCTGCTCTCTCTCTCTCTCTCTCCCCGCGCGGCTTTAAAAAGAGCCCTCGCCCTCTCCCTCACTCTCATCTCCTCCGCTCCCTTCTTCTTCCTCTTCCAGCCGGAGTGCGAGTGCGAGCGCGAGCGAGCGACGGCAGCATCGGCGAGTCGCGGGAGGAGGTTTCGCGCGAGGGAGGAGACGCTCGGCCGTGAGGGCTCGAGCTCGTCGGGGCAGCTAGAGCCGGCCGGCGGGGGTGCCGCGGGAGTGAAGCGTCGCTGGAGGACTGCTGCAGCTCGAGCAGCAGGCGGACGAGGCGTGGCGCGACCGTGCGTCGAGGGCGGAGGGCGAGTTGAGCTCTGATTCTGGAAATTTTTCTAGAATCAGACGTCTGGGTTTCCAACCAGACGACGGTGAAGACGTCTGGAGGACTGTCCAGACGTCTGGTAAGTAAGTTATTTTTTGTCCTTCTTCCTTTTCTGCGACCGTCCGTACTGAGAACGATGAGTGGGTACGTGCAGGTTCTGAGATTCGCATCCAACGCGAATCAGACGTCTGGCAGCGGCGCCAGACGACTGGAGGGACTTCCAGACGTCCGGAGTGATCATCGGACGTCTGGGAACTAGGACAGATGCCCCCGCAGGCTTCTGGACGTCTGAGAGACTACACAGAGCGAAGGTATCCTCTGAACCACTTTTTAAGACGTCTGGAAGAGGTTCCAGACGTCTGATTTTGGACTGTTTCGTTGTTTTCGACCCGTTTAGAGCCGTTCGGAGTCCGTTTTCCGCGTTTCGAGTTGCGTTCTTTTCGGGATGAAATCCTCTACCCGTTTACAGTAATTATATACTGTTCTGAGAAACTCCTTGTGTTTGATCCTTGTGTTAGGACCCCCGTTCCATTGCAGTCTCGGGGATTGCGGAGGCGTGCGGGAATTCCGACCACGCCCCCATTACTTCCGTTGTAGCTGGTAGAGTGGCTTTAGAAATTATTAACATAATTTTTTACAATTATGGAACAATTAATAGAACCTAGGGCATTGCATGAATCCTAGGAATGAGAAATCAGATTGAATGATAGATCCTAGGGTATTGCATGAATCCTAGGGCTGGAAAACTAGATTGAATGATAGATCCTAGGGTACGGCATGAATCCTAGGGCCGGAAGACTAGTGAAATGAATATACATATTGCAGTCTTGGAAAATGTGGAAAGAAAATAATAGCTACCTGTAAATTGGTTTAACAGCTGCCTGTTATGAATAAATAAACATGATTGAGAATATGGGTTGTATGAACGTGAAACTGGAAAGGTGAAACCTGAATGTGCTGAGTTGACAGAGCTAGAACCCTACGGGGAATTAGGAGTAGAACTCCTGGAAAGTGAATGGAATAGAATTGGGGAAGTGAGCTGGTCCTTGAGTACGGAGTACCAAGGAGAGCGACTGTCCCCCTGTTTAGTGCAGAGCTGAGCTAGCCGCCCCAGGGAGTCAGGGTTAGGTCTGGCCACTTTGTACCAACTTGCTGGCCCCCGTGTACGCAGTTTTGAGGAGAGCTACTAGTGTAGGGTGAGTACTAGCTACCCTACGGGCCCCGAGGTTCTGCTAGCTCACCTACACCAACTTGTTAGGCCCACTGGGCAAATCAGGATAGTCAGGCGAGGGTGCGCGGACTGTGGAGGGGCAAGGCCCCTGTTTTTTTACTGTGGAGGGGTTGGACCCCTGTTACTGAGAGGGCTCTGCCCTATACTGGTTCCGTGCTGTGCTTTGGGCGCACCCGTTAACGGAAACGACTGACCACGTGCCAGTGCGGGTTAGCTACCCGTGCGTTTACCGCGCGTGCCGTAGTCATCGTTACGTCTGTCAGTGACCTTGAGGTGGTTGACTGAGAGTAGGATCACCACGGGGGACTCTCCCGGCCAGTTGAGCATCACGTGTTACTTCTACTGTTCAGAAAAGACTGCAATCAAGATCGTTCTCACGAGGAACATTCGAGATCAAGTGAAGGATCTGAGAAATAGATAAATTGTGAAACAATAGAAAGACGTAAATGATGGAAGAAAGAAGATAAAACAGCTACTGTACACTTTATTGCTTCTTTAGTTTAGCTGCCACTCTACTCAGCGTTTCGCTAACGTGTTAGACTCGTTACTTTTCAGGACCAGGTGTTGAGTAGCCAGGGTCAGCGGCTGCAGAGGACGCTGGGCCGAGTAGGGTCCAGTAGAGTTACCACTGTTCTTTTGTGCCCTTTTTGTTCCACTGTAGTGAGTAGTTTTTGTTACTCTCTGTACTTTTCTTTACTCGCAGTTCTTGTTATGTTATAAATGTTGTTCTATTGTTGTGGTGGTACATGCTGTAGTAGTTCTTTTTCTTACTGCTCTATTTTGTTACTGCTAGTTATATTTCATGTTGAATGTGGTTTATTTTACTGCTCTTTTGGTTACTTCCTCGTTGGATGACTAGGTCTTAGGATTAGTCGAGTCGGTCCGGTTCTCGTGTCTCGTAGGGACTTGGGAATTGGGTCGTTACAAGATGGTATCAGAGCAAGGTCGTCCCGAGAAGTGAATCAACTGACTGGAAAATATCTTTTGACATGAGCTCTTAGACGTTTCCGTTAGGTATCGTTCCATATTGGCGTGTTCCGTTTTGTTTCGCATCTCCTTACAGGAGATGCCTCGTCGCGGGACTGGTGAGGCGGGCCACGGGCGCGGTCGAGGACGAGGTCGGCGCGGTGGGCGTGCCGTTGCCGACGCCTCAGTGGACCAGCCCCTACTCCCGGGCGTCTAGGCCCAGGACCTCGCCTAGCTGATACGGGATATTTTGCGAGAGGAGCTTCACCCACTGCCCCGAGCGCCTCCCCCTGGGGCTGCGGTGGGGGAGTCCTCTGTGGGACCACCCGACGGACGCGGCGCTGGACACAGGGGAGGGGATGGGCAGCCGCCGCCCCCACCTTCCTCTGACACTTCTGTGCACGAGGCACCTTTGCCTGGAGGTGCACCAGCATCCCCACTGCAGCGCCACTCCGAGCTCTTCGGACAGTTCCGGAAGCTGAAGCCCCCCTCCTTCAAGGGGGATGAGGACCCGATCGAGCCAGAGAACTGGCTCGAGCAGCTGGAGAAGATTTTCGACACCCGTCGCCCCCCGGTGGAGTGTCGCGTGGCCTTTGCCACGTACCAGCTGGAGAATGAGGCACACAGGTGGTGGAGGGCGGTCCGGGGACAGGAGAGGGACGAGCCGGCCTGGGATCGGTTCGTCGCCCTCTTCTGCGAGCAGTACTTTCCCCAGACGTGGCAGGACCAGAGGAGGCAGGAGTTCCACACTCTCCGCCAAGGGACGACGACCGTGAGCGCGTACCGCACGCGTTTCCTGGAGCTGTCCCGCTTTGCAGCGACAGCGGTAGCCACTGAGGAGGAGCGCCTTTGGAGGTTCACCGAGGGGCTCCAGCCTGCGATTCGGGGGTATGTCAAACCCCTGAAGCTGCCTACATTTTCGAGGGTGGTGGAGGCAGCCATGACTTATGAGGAGACCAACCCGTCCACGCGAGACACTGACGGCGGGCGGAAGAGGCCCTTTCAGCCAGACTTTTCACAGGGCCGGCGAGAGAGGAGGCACGTGGCGTCCGTGGGAGAGCCGTCACGTTTTGCAGGGCCATCCGTGGCCTTTGGGGGGCCTCGACAGAGGCCAGTCGCCAGCACAGGACCCCCGCCCAGCCGACAGCAGGGACCCACTGAGGGCGGGAGTCGGGTTCCCCTCTGTTACCAGTGTGGCCAGCCGGGCCACATCAGGAGGGACTGCCTGTCGAGGGTAGGAGGTCAGCAGATACTTTCCGCGCAGAGTACTGGAGGGCGCGCAGGAAGCCGCGGTTCCCAGGCGCGAGGAGGAGGACAGCAGTCACGAGGAGGGTATCGGCCAGCACCTGCCCGTCCGACGCAGAGTGTGGCTGCTTCGTCCGCACCTAGAGCTGAGGGGCGTATCAACGCCCTGACACACAGGGATGCCAGAACTTCGAGCTCGGTGGTGGCAGGTATGGTTTCAGTTTCCGGCAGACTCGTTTACACACTTTTCGATTCCGGCGCTACGCACTCGTTTGTCGCCTCCAGTTTCGCAGTTAGTTTTTGCCAGGACTATATGATGTTAGAGAATCCGTTCGTAATCAGAGGTCCGAGTGGTCAGCTATTTGTAGCTGAGGAGGTGTACACAGATTGCGAGGTCAGCGTCGGGGGACATAGCCTGCCAGCTGACCTGATTATGATACAGATGGAGGACTTTGGCGTAATTCTGGGGATGGATTGGCTGTTCGCTTACCACGCCTTGGTAGACTGTTTTGAGAGGAAGATTGTCTTCTCCATGCCGGAGTTGCCTTCTTTCGAGTTTCACGGACAGCCAGTGGATGGAGGCTTCAGGTGCATTTTGGCATTTCGGGCGGCGAGACTTTTGAGCCAGGGGTGTGAGGGCTTCCTAGCTTGTGTGGTGGAAGAGCCCAGCCCTGTGGCAGACTTCCAGAGCATCCCGGTGGTCAGAGAGTACCCTGACGTATTCCCAGACGAGTTACCAAGACTACCGCCCGAGCATGAGATCGAGTTTGAGATCTCACTAGTACCAGGGACCAGCCCCATCTCCACCGCGCCATACAGGATGGCACCGCTTGAGCTATGAGAGCTCAAGTCCCAGTTGCAGGACCTTTTGGAAAAGGGTTTCATGAGGCCTAGTGCATCTCCCTGGGGAGCCCCGGTACTGTTTGTGAAGAAGAAGGATGGTACCCTACGCCTTTGTGTGGACTACCGACAGCTGAATAGGGTCACCATCAAGAATAGATATCTGCTGCCGAGGATCGACGACTTGTTTGACCAGTTGCGGGGTGCCACGGTGTTCTCCAAGATCGACTTGAGGTCTGGATACCACCAGTTGAGGATCAGGGAGGCAGACGTCTCCAAGACAGCTTTCCGCACCTGGTACGGACACTACGAGTTTTTGGTCATGCCGTTTGGGCTGACCAATGCCCCCGCTGCTTTCATGGACCTAATGAACCGGGTGTTTAGACTGTACTTGGACCAATTCGTGGTGGTATTCATTGATGATGTACTCATCTATTCTCGAGATCGGACGCAGCACGGACAACACTTGCGGATGGTTCTGGACACGCTGAGACGACGTAGGCTGTACTCCAAATACAGCAAGTGTGAGTTCTGGTTGAGTGAGGTGACCTTCTTAGGTCATGTGATCTCTGGAGACGGCTTGGTGGTGGACCCAGCCAAGGTTGAGGCAGTGCTCAGGTGGGAGAGACCGCGTTCAGTCACTGAGATTCGCAGTTTCCTGGGACTGGCAGGCTACTACAGACGATTCATCAGAGGTTTTTCACAGATCGCGCGTCCTATGACACAGTTGACCCGGAAGGACGTGCCCTTCACTTGGACAGACGCCTGTGAGGCGTGTTTTCAGGGGCTGAAGGAGAGGTTGACCTCGGCTCCTGTGCTCACCATCCCTGACAGTAGTAGCGGGTTCGTTGTGTACACGGACGCCTCCTTGCAGGGGTTCGGAGGTGTGCTCATGTAGAGGGGTCACGTTGTCGCTTACGCTTCGCGGCAACTGAAGCCCCATGAGCATACCTACCCTATCCACGACCTGGAGTTGGCAGCTGTCGTCTTCGCGCTGAAGACCTAGAGGCACTACTTGTACGGTGAGACCTTCGAGATTTTCACAGATCACAAGAGCCACAGATACCTTTTTGATCAGAAGGAGCTCAACATGAGACAGAGACGTTGGTTGGAGCTCTTGAAGGACTACGACTGTAGCATTTCCTATCACCCTGGCAAGGCCAATGTGGTGGCTGACGCCTTGAGCCGGAAGGCGCCCGCACACTTGGCCAGCTTACAGTTACAGAGTTAAAGCCTCTTGGAGGAGGTGGGCAGTTGGCGACCCTTGGAGTTACGGGGCACTGTGGGGTAGTGACTGTGACACGATAGACTAGGTCAGAGCTGATAGACCGCATCATCACAGGACAGATGGCCGATCCGTACTTGCAGTCCTTGCGCGACAGAGTACTGTCAGGAGACCCAGGGGATTTCTCTTTCACAGATCAGGTGCTACGCCTAAGGGGACGGTTGTGCGTTCCCAGGGACGAGGAGCTGTTGAGAGAGCTCCTGACTGAGGCACACGGTTCCAGATTCACCATACATCCCGGAAACACGAAGATGTACCACGACTTGAGACATGAGTTTTGGTGGAGGGTGATGAAGCGGGATGTGGGTGAATTCATGCAGCAGTGCTTAGTGTGTCAGCAGGTGAAAGCTGAGCATCAGAGGCCTGCAGGGCTGCTATAGCTGTTTCCAGTGCCAGAGTGGAAGTGAGAGAGCATCATCATGGACTTGGTGGTGGGTTTACCTGTTACCCAGTGAGGACACGACGCAATCTGGGTAATTGTTTATAGGCTGACGAAGACGACACTAGTTTTGCCGATCCGAGTCACTTTGGGACTAGCACAGTTGGCAGAGAGGTATATCCGCGACGTGGTACGACTACACGGAATTCCGTGAGAGATCGTATGTGACCGGGATACCCGCTTTACGTCCCATATTTGGGTTGAGTTTCAGCAGGCCCTGGGGACGCGGTTGAGGTTTAGTACAGCTTACCACCCCCAGACGGACGGGCAGTTTGAGCACATGATACAGACACTTGAGGACCTTTTGCGTGCATGTGTGCTGGACGGGAGGGGCTCTTGGGAGGAGCACCTGCCCCTGGCGGAGTTTGCATACAGCAACAGCTATCACTTGAGCATCGGCATGGCTCCCTACGAGGCTCTATACGGACGGAGGTGTACGGCACCCCTGAGTTGGGTTGAGGTGGGGACCAAGTGGGAGGTTGGCCCCAGGTTGATCCGGCAGAGTCAGGAGGTAGTCGAGCGGATCCACAGGCGACTCCGCACTGTCAGCAGCAGACAGAAGAGCTACGCGGATCGAAAACACAGAGAGGTGCAGTTCGAGGTTGGGGATCACGTCTTTCTTCGTGTTTCGCCCATGAAGGGCTTGCAGCGGTTTGGGGTGAGAGGGAAGCTCGCGCCGAGGTTTGTGGGGCCCTTTGAGGTCCTGGAGCGGGTTGAACCCGTTGCTTACAGGCCTGCCCTCCCTCCCCAGCTTTCTAGTGTGCACGACGTGTTCCACGTGTCCAACCTCCGGAAGTACGTAGCCGATCCTAGTCACGTACTGAGTCACGAGAGCATCGAGGTGGGTGACGACCTGACCTACCCTGAGCGGCCAGTGCAGATTCTTGACCGAGCCGTCCGCAGTTTGAGACGAAAGCAAGTACCCCTGGTGAAGGTTCTGTGGAGGAGCCAGCGGTACGAGGAGGCTACCTGGGAGCCTGAGGCGGCAATACGGGAGCGGTACCCGGAGCTCTTTGCTGGTACGTCTTTCGGACCGGCTTCGATCCTCTTTGAGTTTGTTATGTTTTTATATATGACGTCTTTTCTCGCACCCTAGTTAGCGCAAGTTTCGGGGATGAAACTTCCTTTGAGTTTGTTATATTGTTATGAACGCAGCTTCAAAACGTCATTGAAGACGTCTGGGAGCTGGCCCAGACGTCTGACCAGACGTCTGGAACCCCTTCTAGATGTCTGGGATTTATTTTCTGCGGCACAGTGGATTTCGTCTGCGTGCCTGCGCACGCAGACCTGCAGATGCTCTTTTTCCCCTCTCACCTCCGCAGGCGCTGCTCTCTCTCTCTCTCTCTCTCTCTCTCCCCACGCGGCTTTAAAAAGAGCCCTCGCCCTCTCCCTCACTCTCATCTCCTCCGCTCCCTTCTTCTTCCTCTTCCAGCCGGAGTGCGAGTGCGAGCGCGAGCGAGCGGCGGCAGCGGCAGCATCGGCGAGTTGCGGGAGGAGGTTTCGCGCGAGGGAGGAGACGCTCGGCAGTGAGGGCTCGAGCTCGTCGGGGCAGCTAGAGCCGGCCGGCGGGGGTGCCGCGGGAGTGAAGCGTCGCTGGAGGACTGCTGCAGCTCGAGCAGCAGGCGGACGAGGCGTGGCGCGACTGTGCGTCGAGGGCGGAGGGCGAGTTGAGCTCTGATTCTGGAAATTTTTCTAGAATCAGACGTCTGGGTTTCCAACCAGACGACGGTGAAGACGTCTGGAGGACTGTCCAGACGTCTGGTAAGTAAGTTATTTTTTTGTCCTTCTTCCTTTTCTGCGACCGTCCGTACTGAGAACGATGAGTGGGTACGTGCAGGTTCTGAGATTCGCATCCAACGCGAATCAGACGTCTGGCAGCGGCGCCAGACGACTGGAGGGACTTCCAGACGTCTGGAGTGATCATCGGACGTCTGGGAACTAGGCCAGATGCCCCCGCAGGCTTCTGGACGTCTGAGAGACTACACAGAGCGAAGGTATCCTCTGAACCACTTTTTAAGACGTCTGGAAGAGGTTCCAGACGTCTGATTTTGGACTGTTTCGTTGTTTTCGACCCGTTTAGAGCCCGTTCGGAGTCCGTTTTCCGCGTTTCGAGTTGCGTTCTTTTCGGGATGAAATCCTCTACCCGTTTACAGTAATTATATACTGTTCTGAGAAACTCCTTGTGTTTGATCCTTGTGTTAGGACCCCGTTCCATTGCAGTCTCGGGGATTGCGGAGGCGTGCGGGAATTCCGACCACGCCCCCATTACTTCCGTTGTAGCTGGTAGAGTGGCTTTAGAAATTATTAACATAATTTTTTACAATTATGGAACAATTAATAGAACCTAGGGCATTGCATGAATCCTAGGAATGAGAAATCAGATTGAATGATAGATCCTAGGGTATTGCATGAATCCTAGGGTTGGAAAACTAGATTGAATGATAGATCCTAGGGTACGGCATGAATCCTAGGGCCGGAAGACTAGTGAAATGAATATACATATTGCAGTCTTGGAAAATGTGGAAAGAAAATAATAGCTACCTGTAAATTGGTTTAACAGCTGCCTGTTATGAATAAATAAACATGATTGAGAATATGGGTTGTATGAACGTGAAACTGGAAAGGTGAAACCTGAATGTGCTGAGTTGACAGAGCTAGAACCCTACGGGGAATTAGGAGTAGAACTCCTGGAAAGTGAATGGAATAGAATTGGGGAAGTGAGCTGGTCCTTGAGTACGGAGTACCAAGGAGAGCGACTGTCCCCCTGTTTATTGCAGAGCGGAGCTAGCCGTCCCAAGGACCCGGGGTTAGGTCTGGCCACTTTGTACCGACTTGCTGGCCCTCATGTACGCAGTACCGAGGAGAGCTACTAGTGTAGGGCGAGTACTAGCTACCCCACGGGCCTCGGGGTTCTGGTAGCTCACCTACACCGACTTGTTAGGCCCACTGGGCAAACCAGGGTAGTCAGGCGAGAGTGCGCGGACTGTGGAGGGGCAAGGCCCCTGTTTGGTTACTGTGGAGGGGTTGGACCCCTGTTACTGAGAGGGCTCTGCCCTATACTGGTTCCGTGGTGTGCTTTGGGCGCACCCGTTAACGGAAACGACTAACCGTGTGCCAGTGCGGGTTAGCTACCCGTGCATTTACCACGCGTGCCGTAGTCACCGTTACGTCTGTCAGTGACCTTGGGGTGGTTGGCTGAGAGTAGGATCACCACGGGGGACTCTCACGGCCAGGAGAGCATCACGTGTTACTTCTACTGTTCAGAAAAGACTACAATCAAGATC
This sequence comes from Thalassia testudinum, assembly GCA_037157565.1. Lineage (NCBI taxonomy): Eukaryota > Viridiplantae > Streptophyta > Magnoliopsida > Alismatales > Hydrocharitaceae > Thalassia > Thalassia testudinum. Next base: position 51,667,235 of record JAZHRO010000077.1, on the reverse strand, counting down.
GTTCCCACGAGGAACATTCGAGATCAAGTGAAGGATCTGAGAAATAGATAAATTGTGAAGCAATAGAAAGACGTAAATAAAGGAAGAAAGAAAAGAAAATAGCTACTGTACACTTTACTACTTCTTTAGTTTAGCTGCCACTCTACTCAGCGTTTTGCTGACGTGTTACACTCGTTACTTTTCAGGACCAGGTGTTGAGCAGCCAGGGTCAGCGGCTGCAGAGGACGCTGGGCCGAGTAGGGTCCAGGAGAGTTACCACTGTTCTTTTGTGCCCTTTTTGTTCCACTATAGTGAGTAGTTTTTGTTACTCTCTGTACTTTTCTTTACTCGCAGTTCTTGTTATGTTATAAATGTTGTTCTACTGTTGTGGTGGTACATGCTGTAGTAGTTCTTTTTCTTACTGCTGTATTTTGTTACTGCGAGTTATATTTCATGTTGAATGTGGTTTATTTTACTGCTCTTTTGGTTACTTCCTCGTTGGACGACTAGGTCATGGGATTGGTCGAGTCGGTCTGGTTCTCGTGTCTCGTAGGGACTCGGGAATCAGGTCGTTACAGTTTTAGAGGAGAGGAGCTAGAGGGAGCTGCAAAGGATTGCACTGTAGCTTATGTCTGCTGAAGGGAGTTGAAGTGGAGCTCAGTAGCTAGCTTAGCTTGCTAGTTCTTTACTAGCAGCTAAGCCAAGCTAATCTGAGCTGGCTTTCTTCTAATTTGAGTTGAGGTGAGCTAGGTCTGATTTTCCTAGAGATTACTTAGCTGGAGTAGCTAGCTTAGATCAAGTAGCTCAGCTCAACTAAGTTGAGATGAGTTAAGCCTCCGGGAGTTGGACTTGAGCTGGCCTGAGCTGGTTGATGACTTCTTCAGCTGACTAGGTCTAGCTAGTTGATGGCAGTAGCTAGTTCTAGTAAGGTTGAGCTTCTAGTGAACTGTTTTGAATTGGAGGAGCTGGGGTCACTGTCTTGAGCTAATTTGAGCTGCCATCCAACTGAGGTGAGCTGAGGTGAACTAGCTTGAGCTACCATTTTGCTAAGATGAGCTAAATGGAGCTAAGGGTAAGTTGATCCAGCTAGAAGGAGTTGCGATCCAATTGGGATGAGCTGGATCTAGCTAAGATCCAGCTGATATGTGCTTCTCCTTCATCTTTTGCCTTCTTGAGTGCCAAGGTTTGCAGGATCTAACTTTCTGCTTATCCCTGACACTTAGATAAACACATCAAAAATACAACTAAAATGTAATGCATGCTTAACTTAGGCGAATGCCTAAATGCAACCCGAAAATCCATTTGTGGAGTTAAAAACCTAAGAGCTAGATCTGTTTTAGGGCATAAGAATGATGATAAATTAGCATTTATCACATAGCTTCTCCTGAATACTTGCAGTCTTCTATTTTGATACCCATATATGTAAGCGTAGTTAGGTTTAGGTCTACTATCCTGATTTCTAGGTCATAATCTTTTAAGCCCTTTGTTTATCCTAATTGTGTATTCTTAAATATCCTTCTTGTCCTCACTAGTATATCCTAATATGGGCTTATGGTTAAATGAGATTTATGATGCTAGAATTAATCTTTTCTAGGTTATTCTTCTCATTGAACTAGGTCTTTCACTAGTTCACTTGACTTGTCCCTTAATTTGCTCATATTCGTATTTGTATCATTAATTCTCTTTTTCAAGTGGAGATCTCTTCCTTAAGTGACTTGTTCTCCAATCTAAGTGTCTCACTTTTGGGGTCAATTCCTCCTCAGTTATGACTATGTCATTGTTTAGTTTCTTGAGCTTCTTGGTTTCTTTTCAACTTTTCTTAAGCAACTTAATAAGATTACATCTTATTATGATTGAAGCACCAACGAAGAACTTCTCTTAGAGAAGGTATGATCCGCTACAATATCGGTGTGCCAGGGTTTGGTGAGCTCATCTCAGGATATAATGATATACCTCTAAGATTCGACACACTCTGAGCTTGGATGACCTTGAACACCATCTTAGGAGAAGTTAGCTGAGGTAATTTGATTAATCAATTTAGAAGGTTGATCGACCAAGTTGATTGATTGATCGATCAATCTATGTGAAACACCTCTCAATTGATCAACTAGCTTGGTGGATTGATTGATCAATCTATGCAAACTACTCTTAACTCGTTGCGTAAGTTGATTGATCAAAGTGGTTATTAATCAACCAATCTGAGTCAAACACACCTTTAGTAAGAGAGACTGGAGAAAGAGAGTATAGTAGGAAGGATTGTGTGTCAAATGGGAGTACTCTCGTAGCTCTTATGCAAAGCTCAACCCATTGATTGATTAATCAATTAACTCATTAATTGATCAATCAATCAATGTAAAAAGTATTGAGATTTGAAAATCCGTAACAAAAGGGTTGAAGTTTCAAGTTGATTCTCACCTGAGCTTGAGTCCAAGTTAGGATGGGGCATGCACGTGCACGTGTGCGGTCTCCATCCCCACCTATGGCTCTTGCTACCTAAGCCATGGGAGGCAAAGGCGTTTTATACCTATCAAGAGGTTTGTCTACTTCCAATGTGGTACTAAAATCCTCCACCAAATTCCATTAATTTCAATATGAATTCTCACGTCACTACATATCAATTGCATCCCAATTAATATAATTAGGTGGTAGCCACGTGTAGCGTCTTGTTACGTTTTTATGTTTATTATCGTTTAGTTACAGTCGTTATAGTATATAACAAGTCAGCTACCAGATTACTATTTAAAATTTTTTACTCGGAACAAGGTTTTCCCGAGGTCGAACTCAGGGAGCAACTATATTTCTAGAAGTATAAATAAGGTCTCTATTATGTTACAAAAATAAGAGAGAGCGAGAGAGAGAGAGAGAGAGAGAGATCTTTTGGCTTCTTCTTCTCTTTTTCTCTTTTCTTCCTCTTCTTCTTCTTTCTTTCTTTCTTCTTTCCTTCCTGGCTTGTGGCTGTGACTTCTTTCTTTCTCTTTTCTTCTTCTTTTCTTCTTGCCTTCTTCTTTCTTCTTTTCCTTCCTGCCTTCTTCTTCCTTCTTTTCCTTCCTGCCTTCTTCTTCTTCTTGGTGGCTGCAAAGGCTTCTTTCTTCTTCTGCGGCTGTAGTGATTCTGACGTCTGATGCAGTGCTCAGACGACTTATCTGTGGCTTTGCTACAGTGCCTCCCTTCTTCTTTCTTCTTATGTTTATCTCCTTCCTTCCTTCTTCAGCTGTCCCGAGCGGCTAAGGCTTCAGCCTCTTCTCTTCTTCTTTTCTTCCTGCACGCTTACACAAAGGTCAGAGCAAAACCTACCCCTACCCCTTCCCCGCGTCTCTCTCTTTCTCATAATTCTCTCTTAGGACTGCTCTCCTAGAGCCGGGTAATCGGGTGCGGATATCGCGCCTGGGACCAGGCCCACCGGCTTGCGGTGGTGGGCGAGGAGTGCGTGGTTCGGGTAATCAGATCCTGCCCAGACCCATGGGGCATGAGCGCGGGCGAGGGCGAGCAAGCGCATGGCGCGCTGCGTGCGGGAGAGGGACCTGACCCCTGTGTTCGAAGGCAGTAAGCCCCATGCATTTTTTCAATTTAAGTGCGAGCGCTCACCCACGCACTTACGAGGTGGGACTAAAGTCCCACCTCTCGATTTGGCACCCGCAGGCGAGCAATCCGCGGCCAATTGCGGTAACCCGTAAGGCCTACGACCTAGCTGCGGGCTTGGGTGCCTTCGCGACTACTGCCCGTACAGCCTGGGACGTGCGCCTGGGCTGGAGGATGCCTGCAGCTGCAGGTGAAGCTGCTGCAGCTCGTCGACAATGGCGGCAAGAGGGCGCGAACCTGAAATCACAGTGACAGCCTCTCGGCCAAGTCAGAAGACGTGGAAAGCTTTGCCAGAGTGTGGCGAAGCTCGTGCGGTGGTCGGCGGGGCGTGGGAGTGTGTGCAGAGGCTGACCTAGGTCAGACTGTGGGTGGAAAGGTGGGTTTGTTCGGGGGGTGGTTGGGTGGCGCTTGGCAGTGAATGGAGAGGGGGAATCGGTGGAGTGGAGTGTGAGGGAGCTTCTGGGCTGGTCGTCGAGGTGCGAAGGGGTCTGTGGACGTGGGATGGACTCACTGGAGAGGGTGATCAGAGGTGGAGAGGATGGGTCTGGACAGTGGCAGTTGGGTGGTGGAAATGGCAGTTTAAAAGGGGGAAACTACAAGGGAAAGAGAGAGGAAGCTAATTACCTAATTACTCGACGAAGGGGGAGGGAGGAGCAGCCGGCTCGTGCCTGCCAGAGCTGGAGACGAAGATGCCCTGAAGGAGGGTTTCGGCGATGAGGAAGCAGTCGGAGGGCGTCAGCGGGTACAACCTAGCACGGACGACAGGGCAGAGTAAACCCTGCTGCAGGTTGGGCAGTAGAGAGACGAGGAGGAGGAGGAGAAGATCGCTGGAAGCTTCGGGCTCTTTTACCGGAGGAGAAAGGGATGAAGAGGGAGGTGTTTTCTCCGTCAGAGGAAGCTTGCAGGAGTTGGCAAGGTCTGCCGCTCCTTATAAAGGGCTTGGCTCGCAGTGAGGTGGCGTCGTGCCAGCCTCGCCGGAGTATGGCTGGAAGGGACATCCATACCTTCCGCTCGTTCGCACGGAAGGTATGGTGGTCGGCAGAGGTTGTGGGCGGGTCCCTGCGACAGAGGACGTCGCAGGGAACCCCCATTCTATTTTAGAGGACGGCAGCCCTGCCCTGTGCGGTGCCATCCTCCGCGTAAGATCGCCGGAGGCATGGCGATGTGTAGAAGTGGCAGGGAGGACCGTTCTGCAAAGAATGATGAAAAGTTGGGGGCCTATATGCAAGGGTTTCAAAAGATAAGGGTCAGAAAGTAAACAAAGAGGACCAGATTGTAAAGTCAGTCAAGGAGGTCTCTTCTTAGCCTCAAGTTTTTATACCAGAATAATTTGAACCTAAGGATTTTAGTGGTAAATTTTAATTCTAGGTTGGACCATGTTTGACTGGCCAATTTGCATAAAAACCCAAATTAATTTATTAATTGGGCATGGTTCTCTTTTTAGGTCAAAATAGGTTTCTAAGCCCAAATTGAAGGTTCTAAATCCTAGAGAATATTTTTATATGAATTTTAGAGGGTTTATTTGATTTTTATCCTACCTCAAACCTCGTGAATTGAGGTGGGTTTGTTTTAGGGTTATAGAATTTCATTTAACTCCTAGAAGTTGCTGTAACCCTTTTTAAATCAGATCATCCCACTTCCCTTCTTGTCAAACTTGTTTGACCTGTGTTTAGACCCTTAATTACCCTATTTGCAATCTGCATTGGTGAAATTACAGTTTTACCCCTTTTGATTTGTTTTATTCTTAAACTCAGAATTCTCTGAGTTAAGCCTTTCTTTGGGTCTTGTAGGAGCTTTTTCTCACATATCTGGATTAGATTGTGCTACTTAGGGTTCATGATGAGGTTCTCATCATTAGGCTCCCAAAATTAACATGATCTTGGTAAGCAAGAGGTGGGTGATGTAGGTCGGAAGGAGCTGGGTGAGACAAAAGGTGGACAGGAGATAGATAGGTGGACAGGAGATAGGGTTGTAGGGTACTGCTGGAGGTGGACATGAGATATAGGGTAGGGGCTGCAGGTGGCATTGATGGAGGTGGGTAGGGGTTGGAGGGGTTAGTGGTCAACCTTGGCAAGAGGTAATTGATGGGCAGGAAATGGAGGGTGAGGAGTTTGTTGACCTTAGTGCAAGTCAAAATTTCGGACCTAAGGGTATAACTCAAGAGACAGTGGTACAAGGGCCTACTATTGTACATTTTGAAGAACCACCTAAATTAGTTGATGAGTTGTCCTCAAGTAAGAAGAAAAGAGGGAAATCACTTAATAGGCCAGGCACAAGGTATATGGAATCCAGTAAAAGAGTTACAAGGGTGAAAAAAAGAGGGTGACCTATCATGATAAGTTGACTTTACTTGGAGCAGACTTTGATGACAGTGATTTTGTGGGTGATTTGTTATTGTACATGATGACAATGAGGATGAGTTGGAGTAATTGGAAGTAGAAGGTGGAGGAGTTGCTTATGAAGTTGAGTGCCTATTTGATTATATATGATGGAAAGTTTTTGATGTAGATGTGGATGATCCAAACTTCGAAATAAATTGAAGACATGGAAATAAATCTAGGTGTTTTATACATATTTAATGTAAATATCATGTTTAATGAGGGCATGTATGTAAATATGGTATATAACATGTGCTAAACCTAAGTTATAAGTTGTAAATCAAGTGTAATTAGTGTAAAAATTTGAATATTGTACATGTTTACCTTTTAGATTGAAATGGAGGTCTTTAAATTTTGTGTTGATTTTTCCTTCCATTTTCCTTATATTTCAATAGATATTTATAGACAAAAGCATGTCCCAATGGCCCTCACAACTTCCAACAGCTACTTGGGGGCATTCTGGTTATTTCTCCCACCATTTTGAACATATAAGGGTATAAATGTAATTTTCAGAGCTTTCACCGTTAACTATAAAGATGCTATGAATATTCCCTCTCAGTTGATAGAAACTTAACTTATTGGTATAACCCTATCTAGTTAGCATATTTTTAGGGGCATAAATGTAAATATAAACTATAAAGGGGTACTGATGTTGTTATGAAAGAATATAAGGGCATAGATGTAAAAATCTCAATCTTATTTGTTGAGAGTTCTTTCTTGTTATCATTTTGATAATTCAAAAAAATTGAGATTTTGGTTTAGTTACTGATCCTCTTCTCTAAAAGCTTGGTGAAAACCTAATAGAATCAATTTGCATCGATATCATGCGAGAAAATATTTTTTTTATCAATATAGAGTAGTTTTATCTCTATATATTTTTGTTCAATATTCTTCCTTTTTGGTTAATTTTTTTAGTTTGATTGATGTTTACTCTAAACTCATGCTTGTGACAATGGGCCCATTAGTAAATGTTGAATCCTACGTTCCTAAATTAAATAAAATGAATATTTATATTGTTCAACTAATTCACCTCAAACCAAATCTACTAACAGTCTGATATTCACCTCATAAGGATTGATTCTAACTCGTTCATAGATTAAATTGAAAATTCTATTCTATGTATACTGGTTAGGTTTTTTGTTCTAGCTTCTCAATTTGGTACAAAAAAAAAGGTAAGAATTGAATTGGTTTTGAACTGCCCTACCTCGTGTAAATTTACTAGCTTTCTAATGTGTAAAACTTCAATGGGTGCATGAACCAACAATTCGCAACATGTGCATGTTTGAGCACTAATACACATCAACCTCAAATCAAAGTATATGCTCTCTCTACGCTAGCAGTAAAGATGGGCTAATCATATTCTAGTCTCATAAAGCTAAATCCTTGACCTAATGTATATAACAAATTCAAATTTCCATTTGCGAATTAACATCTCATGTGGAGAAGATTGCTATTTCTTATTTGATTGAAAATTTAAATTAGATATCATGGAGGTTAATTTATTAATACATTAATTGTTACAATCCTCCAAAACGATTTGGGCCTCTAATTGTTCACACTTTGTATAAACTCGAACATAAATTGGTACTCATATTGATACTAAACAATGAAATGACTCATGCACCAATTGAATTATTTTATTGAAATGAGTGGTCAAAAAATAACGTAACTCGTCAATGGCACGATGCTCAAATAATGTGTTTATAAGCATTAAGTAATGGTGTTTGGTGTAATTTGGATTTAGGTTTCTTAAGTGGTTACCTTGGATCTATTGAGTCCAAACCCAATGAGTGCCTGTTGTTGTAGGACCATGTATTACAACACAAAAATGTTGAGGGCTATCATTTAATAAGTTGTCTTTAAACATTTTGAATGCCAAATGTAATGGATTAAAAGGTCCAATTTCTCACAATTAAGCTTAGGTTTAGACATGGGTAGTTAGTAGTTCCATATGAACTATCCAATTATCTGGATCATAAAAATCAATCGTCCCAGATTTTCTAGCCTTATTAAACTTGAGAAAGAAAGTGAAAGCCTTCTTGCAAAGATTGTCCCTAACTTGTATTCTTGGTAAAAAATTGGCTTCACTTAATGTGAGCTCATTTCACTAAGCTCGAGGGAAGGCACCAAATTGAGCATATCAAGATCTTCAAATGTTCTTTCAAGATGATAATGTTTGTTTTTTCACGTTCTTCTTCCTAAAGTGATGAGATGGGGTTTGTGAATTTGAAGTCCACGTGCTGATGAGAACTTTGGGCTGATTTCGATGTGGCTTTAAGCATTGGGGGATATAAACTAAGGAAAAGGAGTGGAGATGCATAGAATTAACTCACCTCAAAAGGCAAACAGAAATCTACCAGTGAACTACCTCGTTCAATTTTCGACAGCCATCAACCCTCATGATTTAGACATGAGATCAAATCATTTCCTTGTCTTGTTGTTGGTGGGGGCCAAACCTTTAGAATTGGGGCTCATGGGTTGCACCAAGCCAAATCACACAAGAGTCACCTCAAGTGGGTCTCGCAAACAAGAACATGGAGATGGAGTAGGAGGTAATGTACCCCACTTGGTAGAGGAGGTGAGCGCACTCCTGTACCCCTTAAGCCAGGGTGGGCTCCTCTACTATTTAATTAGCATCCTCCATTTGCTCCCATGTGCCCCTTATTTATGTACAACCTTCTAAAATACCTTGAATTCCTCACTTACATAACATCCCTCCTTCCCTCACAAATATAATACTCACGTTTGTCGGCCGCAATCGTCCCCCATTTCTTGAGGATACCCTTCCTTTAATGTAGATTTTGGAGATGTGATGGATCTCTTTTGTTCTATGTAATGGGTTATGGCTTAGTCTGATCATGCCGCACATAACCAATATATATATATATATATAATGGAAAAAAGAAAGTCAAACCTACCAAAATCTAGCTTACGAAGTGAGCAAGCCCAAGAAAAGAGTCAACCTAACCTAGAGGCAAGGAAAGCCTCCCGTCGTGTGGACTGTGGCATACCGCCCAAGTAGGTTGGTGTAATCTCTCTTCTGAAAACAACCAAGTGTGTTAGTCAACACAACTGCTTGGTCCTTAGGTAGCGGGAGATATCCCAAAAAGCTATGGCCCTGCATCCTATTGCTACAATGATCCTATTGATGCTGAGCGTGAAAAGGCACTACAGTGTAGGGGCCAAGACGATGCCACAAGAATCAAAGTGGTGGTGCAAGAATCGAGGTGACAAGACGGATGATGAGGAAACTTGCAGAATGATTACTCTCCCTAAGCAGCAAATGGTTACTTGCCCTGATTGCGCTCAACGACCCCTTATAGATAGAGAGGCATGTATTCGAAAGGAGGGACAACTTGTAATACTCTCAAAAATCGGAATACACCTCTAGTGAATACTGGAGGGTTAGATCCCCTCTCCAACTGTACACCGATTCGGTGGAACTGAATTACAAACTCTTGCATTCTTACTCTTGATATTCATGCTTCCTTGCTATCACCTTCACCCCACTTTCCTGTTGACCCCCACAAGCTCGATCAACATCATATTACATCTTCATATTATTAGGATAATAGTAAGTCTAATGTTTTGAGCTATCGTAGGTGATCAACTCTTCATAATCGTATCTCATAGAACACACAATCTACCATGGTGCCTGAAAATACAATCCTTGAAGGTAAACATCCATGCAATGTGAATTCATCCATCTGATAAATCATGGACATTATAATTTACTATCCAAGTTGTAACTACCTGTAGACTGTCAAGGACGCCCATTTATCTAGGTTTGTTTCATGGTTTTCAAATCTTGATTTGGGACAATACATACTATTAAGACCTAAAGACTGGCTAGTGTCATCTATAGCTTATGAATTAAAGCCTATTTTAAGAAGTTTGCTTGTTAGCTGTTAAATGGTATGTAATCATAGTTCTTAAGGAGAGCCATCCCTCATTGTTGTCATATATCAAGAAGCTATTGATCGACTATATACTTCCAACCCTTTGATTGGTATGAATCTTGAAGGTCTCTCTGAATGGCTTTAGAACATGGACAATAGATAGTAACTCTAGGTTAGGCATTGGGTGCTTCATGTCAAGGCTTGCTACCTCATATTGTGAAAAACTACAAATTAAAAATTGTCCCTCCTTATCATGGTTGTATTACTAACTATGAACATGAGTAAATGTATAAATGATAGGAACTAAAAACTCACTAGAAGTAAAATAGTTGCTTGTCTTCTACATAAACGTGAGGTAAGTATAAGAGGCATGAAAAAGGTTGCCTAATAGGGATATCTAATACAAAGTAGGTAATTCTAATTATTCCATACTCTATTTTAAATCATCTTTGTGAATTCTTTATTTATTATTTCATTTTTCATTCTAATTTTCTTATACTCAATACATCCCTCAACAATATTATTAGTTAACTACATCTAGATTTATAGATCTTTCTCTTTACTCTAGAGTTACTAGATCTTTCTATATCTAATCGGATCTCCTAAATAATCGGAGGATCCAACTCAACAAATTACGAGCAAGCAATCACAAGAAAGACAGAAGAATTGGTAACCCAGTTCCATCGCAAAGGGTGTATGTCTAGGGGGAAGGCAGTGCTCCCAAATATCCACTCAAAGTAGTGGTAGCATAATCTCTCTTAATTTTTCTCTCTCAGATTGTGTGAAGAGAAACCTTGAGGGCCTCCCTTCATTATTTATAGTACAAGAAGTATCTTAGCAATGTAAGATCTTTTTCAATGATCCTTGCGGATTCTTGATCGTTTAAATTCTCAACACAGTTAAAAAGTTATTTAGACTTAATTAAGTGCAAGAGAAAGTAACTTAGGTTAACTCGAATTAATGTCAGTTGTGTAGTATAGGATCAAGTTAACATAACATTTTAGATTTTTTTAATTCTTTTTAACTGGTTGAGTCCAGGTCGTTTACCGGAAGGAATAACTTATCTTAATTCACCATTAAATCCTAAACATAAATTACTAATTACTTAATCAATTAGAATTATAATTAGATTACTTTAAGAATATGAATCTTGCACAAAGGATATTTACTTAAAAGTGTGCAAAATTCCATAAGGAAAACATATTTACACATGTGATTTGTTATTCAAAAGCAAGTAAACATGTTTATTACACTAATTTCAACTTATTTACAAAAGATTAAGGCAAGAAAAAGAGATTCAAATGAATACAAGTGCCTTATTACATCAATTAAGCTCAAAAAGAAATGTTATTGAAGTAAAAATACAAAATTAGATGTCTTAATCTCTTTTATTTCCATCTTTTCTTTCTTTTTTAATCTTCAGCCTCAATTCTTCTTCTCTTCTGTTCTGTCTATCCTGCCATCTCTCTCTCTTTCCTTTACTCTTTCTTTACCTCTCTGTCATCTCTTCTTCGAGCTCTTCTTCTCTGTTATTTCTCTTAACCCTCCTATCTTCCTTTTTCTTTCAATTCATAACTGTGCAGGTTGAACCACACTTAAACCAAAATTTTGGTTTTCTGATTGGCGGCTCGGACTGGTCGGGGATACATAGCACCCATCTCAGGGTGGGACCAGACCCTACTGGGTTCGCGCTTAGTTAATATTAGGTGGTTTATTTTCAGTTCAGATTCATCATGCATAGTCTCCGGCCTCCCAGGCCCACACACACGCCCGCTCACAGGCCCACGCTCGCGCCCACAGGTGCACATACACCCGGGCATGTGCACCGCACGTACCTACACACACACATATGCTCATTGTGCACCTAGCGCTGACGACTGGTAAGCCCTATACACTTTTTCATTTTATACTAAAGTAGCGCTTCACCATTATCCGATGTGGGACTATGTAAGTCCCCTCCAGGCCGAACTTTGGCTGGCAATTCCGGTCGGCTCAGAGCTAGAAATCAAGCAATCAAGGGCTCCTTGGAAAGCTCTAAAGGTGCTCTACAAGATTACAGCATCAATTTGATGCTTAGAACAGATCTTGCCCTTCGATTTGAAGGGTGGAAATTGAAGGTTTTCAAGGCCATTCTGGCCTGTAGAGATGCATCTCAGGTCTTTTGACCTGCAGTAAGGCTTTTGACCTCAAATGAGGTCCTGAACCATCTCAGTAGATGAGTTCGCAACTAACGGTGAAGGATAGGAGTGCTAAGAGGCTTCAGGAACGGAAAGAAGCTCAAAAGCTTATAGTAGGAGCTTCAGAGCTCCAATTTGAGCTCTGATCAGCTCGATAGACAACTAAATAACAATAGCACCAGATCAAACAACCTCTGAAGGTTGTAAAGATTCAAACTGGGCAACATTTGCATCTAAAACTCACCAGAAATGCACTGAAGTCAGTATTGGGTTCAAATGAACCTAAACTAAACATAAATTAAATTCTCATGAAATCCTAAATTAAATTTATCTAAATCAAATCTAAACCACTTAAAAACATCCCAGGAATCATTTTTAATCTTCAATTCACCTAATTGATGACTCAATCATCAAATCATACCTAAGGTTGACCATAAAGCCTCAGAATTTGACTTTCTAAGCTATGCTCACTCAAATGAAATTAATGCCTCAAATCAACTCTATTTTGCCTCAGGAACTGATTCAAGGTCTCATGAAGAGATTTCAATCAGGAATTCTAGGGTTTCAGGTCTGTCGCCTAAGATCCTAAATGAGTTTGTTCGACAGAACAAACTATAGCTTTTCCAAGTAATTGATCCACATGACTAACCTCAAAGCACTTTTCTGATGCTTCTAGACCTCTTACACTAAACTAAACCCTAACCAACAGTCATCTCCAACTTCGCCGGAGTTGGAGAAGACAGAGGCCTATGTAGAGCTTCAGACCTTAAGACATCAAAATAAACATCAAATTAGAATCCTTGGATCATTCATAATCAATCTGGAGCTCTGCATGAAGTTCTATGAGCTGAAGACCACTTTTGACTCGTCGGAGCTCCGGTGAGTCCAGACGATGGCTGACAGTGTGTAAAAGTTATTAAAACAGGCCATTAAGGATCTAAAAAGTCTCCTGAGGTCGCAAGGAACTTCAGAAGCTCATTAATTCACTCAATTGTCGATTAAAATAAAAGATATGCAATGAATTCATAAAAAGTGTGATTTGAGTTCGCTGGAACTCAGGTCAAGTTCTCTCACTCAATTAAGTAGAGAGAACGAGTCAGTGGGGGTGTGGCGATGGTGTACAGGTGGTTAATTAGATGGAAGAACTCCTCCTGAGCTACCATTGACAGCGAGCTCAAGAGGTTGTATGAAATTTGGGCATTTTAGATGTAGGTGATTATTTATCAAATTAATATGAAAATTGGGGCCCTAAGATGATGACAAGGTGATGGAGGGCCCTAGTGCATGTGAATTACCCTCGGTGACCTCTGCCATGGACAACGGAAGCAACCAGTGAAGGTAGAGGTGGATTAGGCGTTTAAGTGATATAATCAAGAAATTGATATGTTAGAAATGATCATGGAAGATTATAGAAGGTGATTAGTGATTTCAAAAGATAAAAAGATGCTCCAGTCAAGCTCAAAGAGCTCTCTAGAGCTGAAGAAGGCAACGGAAAGATCTAACATTTAACCTAACTAAACTACCTAATTAACTACACTAATTACTCTATCTTACTTGTCCTACTTTTACCTGGACGAAGGGGTTAAGGAATCTCCGTTGATGGTCCATAACGGAGGAGGAAATCAGAGGGAGTTGGAAAGAGCTCCGGCGAGAAGTTGAAGGCAGCGAGGAAGAGGAATTGGTGCTCCAAGGTCCTGTCACGATCTTCCGGAGAGGAAGAGGAGGTGAGAGAGACGAGTTCCTCATGCAGAGGAGCTTCGAAGGAAAGGTGAGAGGTCGCCGGAGGTAGTTGACGAATAGCCTATCTATTAGCTCAGTAGGGGGAAGAGGGAAGGGAGCTAACTTTGCGAAATCGGAGAGGTGGAGGGGTATTTATAGGTTGCCGCGACTGAGAAGGAGGTTGAATCTAGATGCAAATGTGTCTAAGTGTGGCCTAACCTCCAATGTTGTCTCCGACGCCAGTAAGATTAGCGCCATGACCTAATTAGGATTATGGACTCATCCAAACTGATGGATGAAAAGGTGGCGGTGAGCACAAGCTCCAGAAGCTTGGCAAGGGTGGACGGACGTTAGATGAACGGTGATCAGCGGGTGACAATACCTCCTATCGTCAGCCGTCAAAACTGCTGAAGAAGAAATGAAGAAGAAGAAAGATGTACACAAGGACCTGAATGTGAGGAAAGATAAGGACCTAAATGAATGAAAAGGACTCGATTATAATGAAACCTAAGGACTGAAACGTAAACTAAGGTTTTCAAGGCTTATTTTAATTTAAATCTTCTTCAACTTTTTATATATGATTATAAATTAGGTAAATATTGTATATAAACCTTGGATTTACGTATTTGGCCTTTTTAGATTAATTTATTTAATTAAGTAAAGTTACTTAAGTTATTACATACTTAGGTATAAATTATGCTTAAGTTAATTAACACATTAATTAGGTAAATGATTAATGATATTTCGAGTCCATTTATTAATTAAATTATTAACAATATTAATTGGCTAATAATTTAGCATTTTTAACTTATTTTAAGGTCCTTTAATTATTCATCCCTTATTCTATAATTAACCCTTATATATACATATTCCTAGCTAATTAACTAGGAAACTAGTTAATTAGGGGTAATTTGAAGCCATGATGAGTCTCTCATCAATTCTCCAGCACGTCTGTGGTTTGACTATTGACAACATTGGTAACGCCATCGTTATTGTCGATGTGGGCATAGTGGATGTTACCACCACCTTTATGACTTCAGTCAAACCAGGTCCTCTAGCGGTTGGACTTGTCTAGATCCGCCTAGATGAAGGTGGATCTGGATCCGCCTGAGCATAGGCTAGTTAGGCAGAGTCGAATCCACTTGTTTACTCGGTGTTTGGGTAGCCAGATCTTTTTTTGGGCTTTGTGAGAAGTTTTGAGTCCGAGGGTGCTTTTTACCCCTCATCAGTATCGTAGTTATGTATTGATCTATCATCTCTTCGCTACTAGTTCTCACATTAGCTAGGATGCTTTCCTTTTCATTTTAATAGTATAGTCATTTTGAATTTTAAACTCCTAATGCTTTACTTATTTACCTTTAAGTCATGGGTTTCCATTAAAGATTTCATATCTTATATATCTGTCCAATGAGCTAGGTCTATCTGACCATGTTGCCATATTATTAGTTGAGCTCCTATTTATTCAATAGTTAATTGCATTCTATGATCCTATTAAGTCTTCATTCTCATATGGATCCAATATTAAGGTCAATCTCCTATATATTTAAACTTTATATGACACCAACATTGTTTGGTTCCCTTAGACATTAGGTTGAATTCTACTCAAGAAATCTTGCCTGTGATTTCCTTTCCTTAACTCATGTTAGCTGGCACAACCCCAATCTGCTAAATATTCATACTTGAAACATAATCCCACTTTCCAATATTGCTCAATTGTCCAATCTCTTAATCTTTCCACAATGATCAAATCCATAAATCATTTATGACTAGTCAAGACATGATAGGAAATAGGCTTCACTGCTAGCTTGACTCTCCCATATATATGCCCTTATTACTCCTCTAGCCATAGTAGCATGTTGACATGATTTGATGGCAAGTCTCCTTCTTGGAGATCTATTTTGCTATATCCAACCACCAACAAGATGTTGCTTCCCATTGCATCCCCCTATTGGTATGCATACCAACGCCCTGAGAAGTCATTACCTCCTACCAACCTAGTATCCAAGGTAAAATTAGGGACCTGTAAAGTTGAAAACACCAGTAATTGCTGTTAGAGTTGTCCTTTGCCTGGTCAAACAGAGGATTTACCATTACGAAGGGAAAAATTGATGTATTAACATCTCATTCTTGATAATGGTGCATTCTGTGTTACATGATTCTTTAGGCATTCAATGCCTATAATTTGCACTAGCACCTTGTGTTCAATGTATTTATTATAGGTTCATTAGCATTACATGTCTAGTTATACCATCAACTTCCAACATACTAGTCGATTATGTTTCCCTAATTGACTAAGCTCTTTCCCTTTCTTGTCCTTAGATCTTATAATGTTTGTGGCCTCAACTCTAGTCATTTGCTCTTGTTTACTCTAATCATTACTAGTATGAACTCTTAACTAAGGCTTTTTAAGTAGTGCTAGGCATAGAATCATGGTAATTTAAGTTTTGGATTCTTCTAGAGTCTACCTTTTTTCTAAATTTCCTAGATTCTTATATTCACCTTGGTTTAAACTTTGAACTTCTTATTTAGGTCTTATTTCATTAATATTTTATCATAAATTCAACCCATATTAATTACTCCAACATTCTAACAATTTCATAACTATATCGTAATTGACTATACATCAAAATGCTAATGATCTTTAAGTTACCAAGCTAGGATCGATAGGAAACCAAGAGTTACCTAAAGGAAAATTTAATCCCTTACCTTAATTTCTAATCTATGCAGTCAATTCTCCTTGAAGCTTGTGCTTTACCTTTTATGTTAGTGTGCTTCACTCATCTTTTGGTCACTTACCCTTGAACATGACCTTTAACTCTAGCAATTGACTACTAGCTAAACTAGCTATGTAGCTTTATCTCTCTCTTTGAACATTCAATTCTAGGTTTCTAAGATAAGACTTCAGAAATTTCGAGATCATTTTGACAAAATCTCATTGTTTACTACTTTTACATGCCCATTTCAATAGTGCTTAACTTGGAAAAACTAGTTTCATCCTTTGACAACACTAATTAGGCCACTAGCAATCTTTAGCAACAATAATTAGGTTGTCAACTAACTTTGGGTGGCCTACAGCCTCCATAGGCTTAAGTAGTGAGTTGGAAGGTTTGAGGGGGAGAAGGTTATATATAAATGTAGGACATTAGTTATGATTTGACAAATGGGCAATGGTTATTGCTGACATAATTATCACCATTGTCTTAGCTATTTAGAACTGCTTTCAACCTAATTTGTTTTGATCATAACTTCTTCTAGAAATATTCAATTGTCCCCATTCTTTTTTCTATGTATTCATCCCTTTAAATAGTATATTTTAAGTTATATCAATATTTTATGACAACAGGAAAGCCTTTTTCCACATTAAGTGGGGTTGGATACATGGATTTTTTTTACCTTCACCCAAATCTATTTTAAGTCATTTCTAGGTTTAAATTTTAATAGTTAAACTTTTAGGTAAATGCACAAAACATCAAGGAGTAACTAGGATGTAGACTTCAATTTTAAACCTAACCAACTATTTCCTTTGACTTAATTCAATCCTTCTCACTTCCCTATGATCCTTTATCATTCTTAACTCATCCCATCATCGACCTTTCTTTATCCTTGTCATCATGTTTAGAGATTTGTCTTTTAAGATTTACACATAAACATTCAATTGCCAACCTAATCTACATCTAAATGTTGTGGCTATTACATTATGCTTATTCAATTGCCTTAAGGAAAGCATCAACATGTGACTATACTTGTTATAGTATCCTTAGTTGTTAGTTGAATTAACCCATTGGTTGGCTCTTTTGGCAGCTATCCAAGTTGGATCTTCTGATAGATGCTTGGGTCAGATCCTCTGGCAGATGTCTGGGTCATCTAGGCAAAGTAGGTTGTAGGTTGGTTGGGTTCGATGGCCTTATCCTCTCATGGGCCTATCATTTTTTGCCTTGTTCTCTTCCTCCATCAGTTCCACCTATACCGGTCACATTTGCACCCACAAGATTTCAAAATAGAGAAATGTTTATATTTTCAAGAAAAGGAGCCACATCTACACATGCCATAAGAGTATCTTAACCAATAGTAGAAGTTTGTATCCCTTATGACACATTTGATCAACTAACAAACATTAAGGCACTCCTAATTGGAGAAACAACTCCATGTTAAAAATGATGATAGGCAAAGCTTGAAAATAAGAGGCCACATTACACCTTTAATGATCATTTGCCATTGAAAGAATATGTTTTATCACTCTATTACAACCCATGGCTTTGTATATGTAAAGCCCTATGGGATGTCGGTGGATAAGTTCAATTTTCGATACATAACTCTCTTATACTACAAAAGCATAGTGCCCTACAATTGCACTTCAACCTTCTTATAAAGCTCTTATTTTGTGCACCTGAAAGGAGTAAAATGCTCTCCCTAGGAAGTAGTAAGAGGTTAACATGGATACACCTTGTTCGTGAAAATCACAAGGTTGATAAGAGTGCCCTTGTGTGAGAGTTATGACCATTTACACAAATCCGAACTCTAGAAACAAATATGAAATAAGTATGGTAGGAGTTTAATTTATCTTCAGGGAGACAAAATTATCTAAATCACCAATTAATAGCCTAAAATAATTTTTTTGGATTTTTTGCGACTTTTTTGGGATTCTTTGAATGAAAGAAATAACTAAACCTAAAACTAGGGGCCAATTTGCAGGATAGGAGCAGAAATGCAAAATTTCTAATAACTAATTTTATGAAAATCAAGGAAATATAATAGAATTCTAGAAGCTAGACAACTACCTAACTAAGGTACCTAACAAAAATCATGTAAAAAATACATGTTATGGTGCATGCTGCAAAATCCTAAAGAAATTATGTGGACTAAATTGCAATAATGTAAGGACTAAAATGAAATTCAATGCTTACTTTTCTTTATAAGGAATCTAAGCATGAATTTTGATGAAGACCTAAGCCTAAGGTGCACAAGTTAACACAAAAAGTTTCACAAAATTTGGCCGCACAAATTTTGAGAAATAAAATGAGGCAACAAGGAATTAAATTACGAACTATCTATGAACTACAAAAAATGAAATAAAGGTGCACAAACTACAAAACAAGTGAAATTTGGTACTAAACTATTGAAATTGAAAGCAAATAACTAAAACAAACTTGAATTAATCAAACTAAAGTCTCAAATACAAAATTGCAACTACAACTACAAGTATAACTAAACTGGAGCGAGGAAATAGAGAGAGAAAGTGAGGAGAGAGTGAGAGAGGGGGGGGGGGGCGAGAATGTGGAATGAGAGAACAAGTTTACTAGGCCCTTTCTATTCTGAATCTTAAGTTACACATAAAAAGAAAGTTGTATCCATTTAAATCAAATTTTAAATGTAGCTTGAATCACTAAATTAGAAGTTTGAATAAGAAAGTTACGGTAAAAATACTAAAGAAACATCAAGCTGCTAAGAATTTTAGAATTAGGATTAGGATTTCTCTTTTGATTAACTACAATCATGGAAAAGAGTGGGAGAGAGAGAGGTCATGGACGTGGCTTTTTCTTAGGAAAGAGTTAACATATGATTTTGGTGAGAGAGATTAGGATTAAATTGTTTCTAATTGGGATTTCCTAATTAAGAGTCGGAATAAGATTACTTCTCTCTTCTTGCTTGTTTTTCATATGAAAAGTGAGGGATATGAGAGGGATCTTCTCTTGGACGTATGAAATATTTGGAAAATGGTTAATATAGATGTCCAAGGGTGTCATGGGTGGTAAATATGTGTTAGGTTTAAGGGTACGGGTGATTAATGTAAAATTTAGGGTTTTGGTGGGTTTTATTAGGCTTAAATAGTGTATATGAGCTCAAAGTAAATTAAAATTGATATCATTAGCACAAATAAAGTTTCTCCTCCATAAATGTTCCTTTACAAATGTTTTGTACCATCTTTGCTTCTATTACACCTCCATAATGATGCTTCCAACTCTACGATGCTTTTCAGCTCCATTTTCACAAAATTTCCTCTTCTCCATATTCTTACAAGTAGTAAAATGTAATAATTAGAAATTTGAACTTATAAATCAAATATTATGCTAATTAAGACTATTTATTTAAAAAAATATTTTGAAATTAGCACAGTTAAGAATGGGCAGTTATCAAACCTCATACATGCCTAGTGTAATCGAATTTCCATTCCATTAAATACCTTAGTGGAGGATTGCAGGATTCAAATAGTGTAACGTGGACCCAACAAGACCAATAAAAAACTTACACTAGAACATGATTTTGAGAGCATTGAGGGTACATGGATATTTATTGGATTCTTCATGGATCCATGTGTTATTTGTATACTTGGACTTTGTTCCATACATGCTGTTATCTTTGGAATCACTACAACATCAGGAATTTCATTTTGGTACTTTTAATAGGAGGATGGAAGGTGTTTTTTCTGGACTAACCTTAAAGTGGTAAGGCCCTTCATACTACTTTATTCTTTCTACACAAGCACGGGGATGAAGTGGAAGGGTGATAATTGAAGGAAGGATAATTGCTTTTGAATAAAGCATAGGCGGTTAACTTTATCAATAGCTGCAATAAGAGATTAGGTAAATCAATTGTTTACTAAAATCTTTGAGAATCCATTGATTTTTGGATATGTTCACGAGAAGAAAGATCCAATACATATGTCCTTAGGCATGGTGTGCATAACAAAGAAATCATTGTTAGGAAAGGTTCCGAATTTTTTTGAATAATTCAGTGGCTGATAAGCTATTGTGATGCCTTAAACTAATTTAGTCCTTTAACAGCAAATTAGTTTGTGGAGAAGGATAAAGGTGATCATTATCCAAAAACAAAATTAAGTGCAGGAGAAGGAACTTAAAACCATGTTTTCTATGCTTATAACTAGCTATTTCAACCCCGTAACTAGCTACAACTAGGAACTAGAGATAAGCTACCATTTCAATTGGAGGCTGCTATTGGATAGAAGGTTACATCTAAAGGTAACCGTTTATGCATAGGAAATTTGCATGTAGGCAATTGGCTTTTACTTAGGACGCTACACAATTAATGTTGCTTCTTGGACAATCATAAGCTCCATATTTGTGGTACTCGATTCATTACTTGATTGGTTGGATTTGGAGACAAAATCATGATTATAGCTTCAAGATTTCATGGATCCTCATGGGGAGGCATGGAGGTTGTGGAAAAATGTATATCAAGGTGGTTATCAAACCTTTTGAGGTCAATTGTAGGGTGCTTAGTTGCATTTTTAGTCATAACTAGTTACCGGGGGCGAAAGATGGCCTATATAGATAAAGTTGGCATTTGAATTGATGGAATCACTTGAAAATCAAGTGATTTTCATGAGAGAAAGGGAGAGAGAGTTTGGAGAAAGGAGAGATTAGTGAGACATTGAGGACTAGTGAATTCTCCACAAATGGGCAATACAACAGTGCTATCTTAGTGCCATTTAAAATCTTAAGGGATGACTGCTTCCATTAAACTCATCTCTAATGGTTAGCAAAGTAAAGTAAGAAGAGCTTCTTGACTAAAAATCAATGTTCATATTTAGGCGCAAGATTAGTTTAAAGTTTAATTCAAAATCCAATTTGTTCAAGCCTCCTACAAGGCTAGAATTAGTTTAAGTTTAGGAAGGTGGTTATTTAACTATTTCCTTGACCATTTGCTAAACAGTAATGATTCTTGTCATGAAAAATAGAAATCATGAAAATTGGAGAAAACTCTACATTTAGTCAAGACTCAAACTATGATTAACGAGTGGAAACATGTTCCTATGAATAGGAATGATCTAGGAGCCAATCTAAGTGGAACAAGCCAAAATGGATCTTTGATTGAATATATCCATGTCAAACTAACTATTATAAGCAATTGTAAAGACCCATTCTGTTTTGAGCCTTTTAAGACATCTGGATTATCAGTCAGACATCTGGCCAGACGTCTGGACCCTTCCCAGACGTCTGGAAATTGAAAAATCTATACGCGTAGTTGGTTCTGTGCGCAGCTAGTGCGCAGACCTCTCTCTTTCTCTCCCTTCCTCTCCTTTTTCCCCGTTGAAACCTTAAACCCCTCGCCTATTAGAGGCCCCCTTACCTCTCCTCTCCACTCCACCACTCCACCACACCTCCCTACTCCACTGCCGTGAGCAGAGATGCGCGAGAGAGCGAGAGCGAGGAGGAGGAGAGGGAGTGAAGAGATGGAGAAGGTCTAGCTCGCAAGCTTCGTGGGAGCTCGCCAGAGGTTTGCACGGCCACCTCGGTGCGTGCGGGAGGAGGAGAGAATTGGGGTGTCGTCCCCGACCTCCTGCAGCTGTCGGAGCTGCAGCGGAGCAGGAGGAGCCGCAACGAAGTGCGGCGAGAGGAGCGGGAGCACAGTCTGATATTAGAGTTTTTCCAGTATCAGACATCCGAAGTGCCTTCCGAACAACGGGTTGGATGTCTGGCGATGACACCGGACATCTGAAAGCAGGCGTATCGTGAATGTACGTCTTCCTTGCAGTTATGGTCATGCAGGTTGCATCACAGTGTGATTTGCTTGGCTAAAAAGAGGTGTGCTGCTCTGTTGTGCGCAGCAGCAACTTTGGGAAGGTGCGTGGCATGCCCTCCCACGCTTTTCGGATGTCTAGACAGCTGACCAGACAACCGAAGGCATTCCCAGATGACTGGAGGGCTGGTCAGACGTCTGGAACTGAGTCCAGACGGTCACGGTGGAGTCTTGGACATCTGAGATCCCTGCAGGAACCTGAGGTGAGTCTCTGATGACTTTTAAGATGTCTGGACTTGGTTCTAGACGTTTGATTTGGATCTGCAGACACGTTTTTGACCCGTTTAGGGTCCAACCGAGATCCGTTTTACGCAAATGAAACATCTGTGGTTTCCTTGTGAGTTCCTCTACCTGTTAGAAACCTTTATATACTATTCTGAACATTCCGTTGTGATATATTCCTTAGCATAGGACTTCGACCTGTTGCGTGTCTGGGGCTTGCAGAGGCACGTGGGCCTGTAGTTCGAGCCCCCAGTACTCCCAGGATTTCTGGTAGAGTGGTTTCCCCCTGTTTTACTTATAAAATATGAATGCATCTATGAAAATTAGAGAACTGGAAAAACCTAGGATGTTGCATGAACCCTAGGACGAGAAATGGTTGAACTGCTTGCTTGTGTGATTGAAACTGTATTTATGAATGAATGAGTTAAATTGTTAGCAACTGCCTGTTAATGAATACAAGCTACCTGTTAGAATATGAAATGCCTGAGATAACTAAACAGTTACCTATGATATCGCTTGTTGCATATGTTAAATTGTGGAAATAAAAGCTGCATGTGTTAAATACGAGAACGAAATTGTCAATGATGAAACCTGGTATGGAATAATATGGTGAATATGAGCATAAACCCTACAGGGAGTTAGGAGTAGAGCTCCTGTGGATGAATGGAAAGGTCTGGAAATATGGATGGGAAGTGTGTTAGCCCTTGAGTACGTGGTACCAAGGAGAGCGACTGTCCCCTTTTTAGCGTAGAGAGGAGCTAGCCGCCCTTGGGTTGGGACCCGGGGTTAGGATTGGCCACTCTACACCGACTTTTGTTGGCTCTCGCGTACATAGTACCAAGGAGAGCTACTAGTGTAGGGAGGGAGCTAGCCATCCCACGGGGCCCGGGGTTCAACTAGTCACCCTACACCGACTTGTTAGGCCCATTGGGCAAACTGGAGTAGTCAGACGAGGGTGCACGGACTGTGGAGGGGTGAGACCCCTGTTTAGTTTTGAGGGGCTAGACTCCTGTTGCTGAGAGTGCTAGGCCCTATACTGTTCCGTGCTATACTTTGGGTGTACCTGCTGGCGAAAACGATTGACTGCGTGCCAGTGCGGGGTAGCTACCCATGCGCTTATCGTGAGTGCTGTAGTCACCGCTACGTCTGTCTGTGACCTCGAGGTGGTTGACTGGGTGTAGGACTACCACGGGGGACTCTCTCAGCTAGGAGAGCACCACGTGTATCTTCTACTCTTTGGAAAAGACTGCAATCAAGATCGTTCCCACAAGGAACATGTAGGATCAAGAAAGAAATCTGAAAGTAAACCAGTGGGGTGAAAAGAAATTACTTGAGAAAAATAAATAAATGGAAAAGATAAATTTACCTGCTAGCTTTTACTGCTTTAGATAGTCTGGTTACCACTCTACTCAGCGTTCGTTGACTCCATTTCTACATAACCCTTTACAGGTCTAGGAGTTGAGCAGCTCGAGTTACCGGCTGCAGAGGTTGCTAGGCCCAGTCAAGCCCAGTAGTAGTTCTTGCTGTTGTTGTACTCTCTTTCTACTAGTGAGTTTTAGCCTGTTGTTACTGTTTCTGTTACTGTACTTTTGTTCTATTTTCCTGTTGTTGTGGTGGCATGTACTGGCTAGCAGCTTTTACTTCCTTTACTGCTTGTACGCTTTTACTGTTAGTTACATCATAGTGAATGTGGTTTATTTTCCTGCTTTTTGATTATTTCTTGTTAGATGACTGGGTCTTGGGATTAGTCGAGTTGAGTTGGTTTAGGGTCCTGTAGGGATTCGGGAATCGGGTCATAACAACAAGTATAGTATGAGATAACTAGAAATGCGAAGACCTAGGTGAGGTCTGGGTGGTTTTGCTGGTAATCAGCTTTGGAATGCCTGATTGGCTATCAATTGGGAGAACCAAAATTCTCAGACAAAAAATTAAGTCAAGGCAATGATGATTCTACAAATAATAGTGTTAATTACATCAATTAGATTCAATCTCAAGGGCACAAGCGCATAAATATGATAATATCATGGGCTTGGGAGCATGCATGCATATCATATAATATTTACATTTAGATTGCTTGTAATTAATGTTTAATAGCCAAGTGCACAAGTGCATGTTGAAATAGGTCTCAAATGAGCAACCCAACCGTACGGATGAATCTAGATCGACGATTGTAGCCCAATGACGTAAAAATTGCCTCAATCCGACCTCCGTAGCTCCTACAACAAGCCCAGGAAGTTCTGACCATTGATCTAATGATCAACGGTCCAAAATGTGCCACATGTCATCTACAAGGGCCTCCTCGTGCATGAGCGATTGCCACCGTTGGATCACCATTAGATGGTCTTGATCACGCCACGTCGATCTCTAGCATCAACCGCATGATCGCCATCCAATGGTCGCCACCTCAACTCAACTCACGACAATCTGCGCACGTGGCCCAACGGTCAAAAGGGCTACTCTCATCGTGGAGGCACTCCACATCGTGCTCCAATTCAAATTCGGTCGTTCGATCGAAATCAAACAGCTGAAAAGCGGTCGATCCATCAGCGTGATGAGTGCCATCCAGCCATCCGCGCGATACGCACGCGATCACACTCGATCATATGTGCACGATCCGTGAGATTTAAAGGGCACGCTTGCGTGCGATCAAGGCCACCCATCGTCGATCTAATGGCCCAGCATTAACCTCGTGATGCTAGCTGCGTGTGCACGCATTCCAATGCACGTGCGCGGGCAGAGGCACCGGTCCGGGCAAGAGCGACCGATCCAATACAGTTCAAGGTGTGATTTAGGGCAGTTCAAGGCTAGTTCATGGGTTTTCTTCACCTATAAAAGGATCCTAAGGCCTCCATTTGCAGGTGTCTCTTCTCATCTTCTACCGAGCATTCCTCCACCTCGTTAGAGCTCAAAGCAAGGTCCTAGAGCCGCCGAGCCGTTGACGGAAGTCTCTCCACCACCGTGGCTGCCTTGACACCCTTCCATTTGTTGCATTTATTCTTCCTTATCTTAATGTTTATGTTTGTTTAGGCATTCATCTAGCATTATTATTTGAAGTTGTAAGATGATTCTGCCTATGCAATAAAGTAGTTTTCATTGTTATCGGTATTGCTCTAAAAGTGTGCTTTATTTATGCTATTCCATGTTGCTATAACCATCATTATCACAAATCTCACACACTCTCTCTCCCTCTCCCTCTCTCTCTCTCTTTCTTTTCACGCAAGCAAACCAATTAAAATCATCATGTGGAAATAAACTAAGCGACTATAAAATCTGATTTTGTGTCTTCTTGTGTTCGACACTCGTAGTCACTGTTCGATTATCTCTTTTAAAATTGATGTCGTAACGACACACTACAACAGATGAATTATCTTCACATGTTTTTCGACGTTAGGCAACCACAATCTATCTACTTAGTAATTATTTAACCATGAATTAATGTAAGTCAATTTCGTTAGCTCAATGGGATAGCTAGGAATCCAAAGTCGATTACTAGGTCATATAGTCGGCTATATACAAGGATTTCAATGGGGCAATTCATTAACAATTAAAAGTGAACAATGATCATGTTACCTAAGTGGAGATTGAAATAGTTGTGTGGGACCATATATAACTACTACAATCCTATATGATCACCAATGATGAGTTAAATGTAGGTAAGGATTTGGACTACGCATGAACTATTCAAGCATGATCTATGTCAACAAATAACCATGCTTGGGGATGCAATCCTCTTCTTAGTTAAGCATAACCCCTTAGTCTACCATTGGTGATAAATTCTTTGGATTCGCCAGACTTATTATAGGCATAACCTACATTACTTGGCAGAGGAGGGGGGGGGGGGGGTACATTTCCTCTACATGTGCTAGTTACCAAGTGGAGTACACGAATTTACTAGCACTGGAGATGGTAGGAGTTACTCATGTGGTGGTGTCCAAGTTGATCAGCTCGAGTTCCCTCCATTGACAATCTCTATAGATCTCCCACTAGATCAAGATTGCAATGGCAAGATTTTAATTATGACGAAAATTTGGTTGATGAACTTCATGAGCAAGGTTAGGGAATTGGGATTTCTATACAACACTTGTTATTTATTTAAGTTAGCTAGTTTTCTTTCTTTTCCTTGTTGAGTTGCTCCACCCACTCTTTTCGTTTCTATATGTTTTGTTGTCTATCAAGGTGACAATGAAGAGTCAGAATCCTACTATTGCTAGAGAAACAAGATGCTTAGAATCTTGGTGGAAAGACTTCCTTCATTCCATGCCTGGGAGTTAGAGCAAGAATGGTTTTATTTTTTACTTACTTTTGTAGTATCTCTACTCGATATATAGTTGAATATTTATATAGTTTCATGATGTAATATGCAAGACTTATAGTAGAACTACCGTGCAATATAATATGCATGCCATGCTATCTTTATTTCTTGATTGCATATTCTTAGTCTTAATGAAAGTAACTGATTCATTGAGCAAGATGTGGAGTTTCATATGAAGGAATTGGATACTTAATTAAGGGGTATTGGTTGGCATGGGAAATAAGTTTGTGGAGTAACTAGAGGAATTGGGAAGAGGGTAAAATAGTGGAATAAGTAGGTTTTAGTGTCTGGTATCTCTTAATATCAAGAAATAAAATGGCTTTATTCTACTTGAGGTATTTGGTTACTGTAATAAAATGGCGGTATTGCACTAATGATAAATATCATCAGTGATATTTTAAATATCATCGATGATATTTGGTTTAGAGCTAAAATATTCAAATATCACAGGTGATAGTTTAGAACCAAAGCATCACTGATACAATTTAGTTCAGAACTTAAATAGCACATGTTCATGCATAAATATCACCGGTGAAATCTAGTTTGAGGGAAAATGCATGAACTTTTGCATAGACCTCTATGTTAACATATACTTATGCAAATGAATTTTGTAAAACACAATTAAGATGAAAAAATATTCAATGATATGTTTGGATAATTATTTGAACAAGGTTGACTTTGGTTCATGTGACTTGATGTTAGCACATCCAACACAACTTTACATGGTTCGCCTTCCAATTTGTTCTATCTCTCTGACACATCCAGAAAGTCAAATATTACATAACTTAAACCTTGAAATGGCATTTTGCAAATTCTTACAAACCCATCAATTGAGAAGAGTGAAAGCCAAATGTGTGTCACACAAGAGAGGAGGGGAAGGAGTTGCGAATGTGTGTCACAAGGGTATCGGGTTAAGTTACCGAGAAAGAGGAACAAATGGTGGGTTGAGTGTTGTTTCACAAGGAGGGATGGAACAATAACTACATTGGGTTATCATCTCTTAACCTGGATCAAAGTTGTATCAGATTAGCCCTCACCAAATGTAGGTTAAGTGATAAAATATGGTTACCAAATACCCCCTTAGACTCTCCCCTATGAGATATTAGTCAAAGGTAACCCTAAACAACCAAGATAGAGGATAGGTTAGATTAGCTCCTTCATATGTAGTTGGTGACATGGCATTGGTGTCCTGTACCGACCAAGATGGCCAAGAAGTTTAGATTCTTGATTCATCCTCTTCAAGGTTAGTGCTAAGATGGATATGTACTTAAAAAACATGGAGAAGCTACAACATTGCTAGTATTTTAGAATTTCGTCTACTCAAACAGTAGCCTTTGGTTTTTAGCATATTTCTCAAAAATACTACTTTCCTTAGCTTTACTATGGTAAGACTTTTGAAGTGGGACCCTTCGACCATGATTTACCACCTTGTCTACTTTACTGGCAAGAGTGGAGTATTGGGCGTGACTTGGCTTGAATTTGCTAAGGTTCAAAATTTTTTCCAAGTTGTGGGCTAGGTCGTAGGTTCAAAAATTTCAATCATTTAAGACCCAAGTTCACTTTTTTGATCCAAATTCAAGTCAGGTTGGGTTCAAAAATTAACTTTTCATATTTTTTTTTATAGATAAGTGATTTGGATGTTCTTTTACGAAAATAAATTTTGATTTTTCTTTTGTAAAAATTATATGAGCATATGTTAAATGTACTTTAAGCTTTTTTTTAATAAAATTAAATTTAAGAACTGATATGAATTTTTTTTTGTTACAATACTCTACAATTTTATGATTTAATTACCTTTTTTATTATTTATCTTCCTCTACTTCATAAAATTGAATGTTAAATGAGCAATCAATAAATTTATTATTGTGAACAATCTAAAGATGACGTTAAAATAGATATTTTTTGGATTTAGTTTGGATCACAGTGGATCATGATCTGGCCTGTCTTAAACTTGAATGGATCTTAAATTGGAGGCCTAACCCACAAAAAATGAGTTAGGATTAGGAAATTTTGAGCTAGATTCGAAGTAGCTCAATCGAATGCTCTACTCTACTACTAGTTTAGTCATGAAATAAATGAAATTTACAATTGCAACCCTCTACTCAGAGTAGCATCTCTTATTCTCGGTCAAATTTGTATGATCATACAATATTTACTCCACTCTGGTTGTAGTAATGGCAGGGTTTACATCCTTAGCTTAAGAATAATCAAATATAGAGGCCCCTGTAGTTTCTCTCATTTTGATTCCAATTAAGTTAATTGACAATTGCCAAATTGCTTGTCTACCTTAGGGTATAACTTTAAGATACTCTCGGCTACCTTCAATGTTGTTTTTCATTTATCAATAAGCATCTAAATTATATGGATTACTATAGGACGTATTAGTATATAATAAAAATAGTTTCGTAGCTTTTACCCTTTTGTTCACCTAAAACATTGATTCAAAAGATGACATCGAGAATGGTACACGAACTATCAATACTGTAACTAACCTAATTACTAGATGAATTCTCAAAATTCAATTGAACTTATGCACCTTAACGAGTCCATAGACATGTGCCATTAAAAATTGAACGTTCAGGTTCAGGTTAATTATTTAGAATACCAGTTTAATTTATCTCAAACAAATTAGTTATACATTATTTAAAGGGTGGTGGTAAATCCAGTGCTCCCTCTTACACGCGTCCCTTAACGTGCATGTGCGAGAGCAATGCCTATAGGTCCAATTGTGATGGTGGTAAAGGTGAGTAACTTGACGGTGCATGACATCCGTGCCTGAAAATTATGTTGGCATATATATAATATTGAAAGCTTATGATGACACTTGCGTAAAAACCCCTAACGGTACTTATGCTTTTCACTTGCAAATCAAGAAACTGCATGGGAGATAAGTGTACAACTCGAATAGAAGTGTGGTGTCCTAAGCAAGAACTTAGAGTGCCCGTGTGATCAAGAGTTTGGATAACAATCTTCATCATAAGAAGATTGATCAAACAGAAAGCCTAAAAATAATGTTTCTAACGAAGTAATCTACACTCGCTCCCCCCGCTCTCCTCTACCTTGGCGAAAATCCTTTGCTGCAGTGTGGCACTCCGATCGACCGGTAGTGGCTGATCGGAGCCCCCTTCCTCCTGGATGACCTCCCCCTCCCTTGGAACCTTTCCTCCTTCATTGTGGGCGACATGCATGACCAATTGTCGGGTGTAATGATTGTGTGAGATGATGGCATCAGCAAGGCGTAGCTCCAGCGTGGTGCTTCAACGGTAGCTGTGTGAGGCACTTCATCGGCGACGTGCGTGACGATCATGCTGGTGTGGTGCAGCCCTGACGAGGTGTGGATCCAACGCGTTTACTTTATCGGTGACAAGCTTCGACGTCGTCTGCGGGTGGCGTTTGCGGTTGGTGTGCATCAGAGAGCGCATCTACAGGTGGCATTCGTGGGTGGCATGTGACGGTGAGCGCGTAGATGGGGAGCGGATCGACGTTGTTGGGCGTTGTCGGACTGCCCTCATTTTGTGCAGGTTGTTTTGTCCCTATGTTCGATTTTGTAGTTAATTATGTGTAGTATCAGGGTTTCTTTCTTTTTCTTTTTCTTTTTTTTAGGTTATTGTTTTGGTGGAGACCACGAGTGACCCTGGACTTTTGGGTAGAGTTTTATGTCGTTTTTCGACATTTTGGTTGATTTATACAACTGACTCGTAGGTACGATCTTCGAGATTCGTCTCGTTTGTGTTTTGTTATTTTATGAGCGTAGGGTCGTCTTCTTTTGAAAGGTTATCCGATTCCTATTCTGGTGACGTATTTCTCTTACTTTTTCTTTTATTCCGTATATGGCTTCTTGTGTTTTACATCCTATTATAAATAAGGTATTTTTCCCCTTTGTAGGAGATGATTTTCCTTTTTCTTTCTTTCTTTACGTCCACTTGTAACGGGTTTTTCACATGTTAATGAAAATATTTTCCTATAAGAAAAAAAACGAAGTACTCTACACTGGATAACACGTACGGATGATAATATAATAGAAGTCATTGGCATCAATGTTCGTGTGGCTAACACATACATGGGAAAGTTTTTAAGCAGTTCTCCTTAAACTCAGATGTCACACATGCGTTGCCCGCTATCTAATCACTGTGAAATTGGTTAGTTCAATCCTTGAGGTTCAAACGAGATCATTCACTTTCTCTGGTCGCATCTCCAACTTATCTATTTATGTATCGCCGTATCTGTACAACTATATCTGCTTTCACAAAAGAACTTTGATGCTTAGGCCGTAAAATACATGAATCATACCTTTGTTTTTTTTCTTTCCAGGGATGACCCCCTTTTTTTAGGAGTCTTGAGAGGTAATCTAAACTTTTTTTATTAGTAAAGAGGTTGAGATAATTGATGTTTTAGCATTCATTTGCAACTACCGTCACTCGTGTTTTTTCCCGTGACCTTTTTCGAAATTGTCCATCTCCTAATATAAATTAATATAAATTTTTTAAAAATAATCCTACTTAACTTACACACCATTCTAAGAATGAAAAAATTATTTACCGACTTATCCTCCAACTTAACTTTTAATTTAAGTAAATATTCTCCTTCCATATCGTAGGTTTAACCTTTATTCCTATATGCACATTTAATAAATACAAACATAGGTTAACATCCATTTGAAAGTAAACCTAAATAAAAATTAACCCCTATTATAACTTAATTAACTCAGATTAACTAACTTGTGCCGTAAATTAACTAAACCTCAGAGTCGAGAACATACATACACGCATCACGTAACAGTAGATATGCGTGAGATAAACCACGTGACATCCTCTCAAGATCGAATGTAACTTCTTAAATTAAATATACTTTCTCTGCATCCGATTGCATTGCAAGAGTCACGCACAGCTGTTGGCCCAACCCAAGAAGTATTCGACATTTTTTTTTTTATATTTCAGAACTTCCTGCGAGTGAATTAGAGACGATATAACCCCCCACGTCACATACTTCTTGAATGATTGTGAGACTAGAATCGAACTGATGCCCTTCCTACTAAAATTTGGAAATATAGACCCACCATCGTCTGACCATGCCCGACCTAGAGTGGCAAGGATAGACTTTTGAATGGTTGAGAAGTATTGAAAAATGTTTGACACATTGAGGATCTCATCAAAGGTCTCACCTCAAGTACATCCTAATATTTAGATAAATTGATACAAATCCCTTCGTATCAATTCATCTTCGTCCAACGATGATGGACACCTGTGGGATCTTTTATGAGACCCAGGCGCACCTAGCGTTGTCCAAAAGTATTTTAGCACGTTGACGCTTTTTCAACTCCCCTTTGGCGGCCCTCTCTCTCTCTCTCTCTCTCTCTCTAACATCTCCTTTCCTATAAAACTCCTACAGCTTCGACCTCCTCTTCCACTCCTTTACGAACACACACACACGCACACTCCCCCTCTCTCACCCACCCTCCCTCTCCCCTCCTCCTCCTCTGTCTCCCCACGCACATTGCACACTTCCCCACTCCCCTATAGAAGAAGGGAGTTGGGTTGTTATCTCTGCTTCTTCTATCCACTTTGTTTGCAGTATACTAAAGCCCGCAAGTAGTACCGCACACGCCACTTCATGAACATGGAAGACGGCGACCATCACAACCTTCTTCTCCTCCTCCTCCTCCAATGGAAGTGGCTCTTCCCAGTTGGGTCCCTTCTCTTCCTCCTCTGCATGGCCCTCAGGCTCCTGGACTTCCTCTGGTGGAGGCCTAGGAGGGTGGAGGCCTTCTTCTCGAAGCAGGGGGTGCGCGGTCCCCGCTACAGGCTCTTCTTCGGCAACGTCAAGGAGATGGTCACCCTCATGGTGGAGGCCTCCAAGAAGCCGGTGGTGGCCTCTTCTACTGCAACCACCACCACCACTCGATGGTCCCACGACATCCTCCAGAGGGTCCTCGCCTTCTACCCCCACTGGAAGAAGATCTACGGTAAGCACCCAAACAAAAGAAACAGATGTATGGGTGTGTGCTCTGTTCTGATGGTGTGGTGTTCTCTTCCCAAGACACGATCTTGCCTGCGTCCTCTCGAGTTGTTTGGCATCACCACCACCCTCCTCAACAACAACCCCGCCACACCTTCATCTGCCTGTTTCCTGTCCGCGGCATTAACTCCACCGCCTCCTACTCGCCTCACCACTTGGGTCCCCTCCCGTCCGCCACTTACTTACCCATTTGATTAAATTCCCAATATGGTCACCCTCCCTCCCTCTCTCTCTCACTCTCACTATATTGGCCTTTGCCAACATTTAATGAACGCAGCTCTCACATGGCACGACGCACATGTTTGGCGCTTGCGAACTCGCAGAGCTCTAACAGAAAGGCTCTTTCTTCTCTTCTCTCGATCGTTCTCTCTCTCTCTCTCTCATCCCTTTGTGTCAACAGGCTCCACCTTCCTGCTGTGGTTCGGACCCACCGCCCGGTTGGTGGTGTCGGATCCGGAGTTCATTCGGGAGATCCTGGTGTCGAGATCCGAATGCTACGACAAGTACGAGTCCCACCCCCTTGTCCGGCAGCTCGAAGGGGAGGGCCTTCTCAGCCTCACCGGCGAGAAGTGGGCCCACCACCGCAAGCTCATCTCCCCCACCTTCCACATGGACAACCTTCGGGTATTTACTTATTTATTATTTACGCATATGTACATGCATTAGTACCCTTTCTCTTATATATCGTTTCGTAGGTTATATATGGTGTCTTACGCGTATGTACATGTGATATATATACATGCGTGTATGTATGTGTTGTAGTTGTTGGTGCCCCGCATAGGGAGGGCAGTGGAGGACGTGGTTGAGAGGTGGTTGGTCATGTCCGAATCAAACGGTGAGGTGGAGGTGGACGTATCGGAGTGGTATCAAGGCCTCGCCGAGGACACCATCACCCAGACCGCCTTTGGTCTCAGCTACGAGTATGGCAAGTCCATTTTCCAACTACAAGCCAAGCAGATTGACTTCGCCGCCGAGGCCTTCCGCAATGTCTTCATCCCTGGTTACCGGTATGTAATAACAATACTAATAATAATAATAATAATAATAATTATTAGTAGTATTGTTGTCCTCGTAAATGTTAATAATTATATATGATGATATTATTATGTCAGGTTTTGACTTTGGATGGTTTATGTAGGTTCCTGCCCACGCAGAAGAACGTGGATTCGTGGAGACTGGACAAGGAGGTAAACAGGATGCTGGTGAGCTTGATAGGGACCAGAAAGAAATTGCCGGATGACGTGGAGGGGTGCGCAGCAAAGTTGCCGAGGGACCTGCTGGGGCTGCTGATAAGGAGCGCCGGCGGGGGAGCGGGTGGTGGGGGCACCGCGGTGAGCGGGAGGGAGGTGCGACCGTCGATCGGGGTGCGGGACATGGTGGAGGAGTGCAAGACGTTCTTCTTCGCCGGTAAGCACACCACGTCGAACCTGATGACGTGGGCCACGCTGCTTCTCGCCATGCACCCGGAGTGGCAGGAGCGGGCACGTGACGAGGTCCTTGCGGTGTGCGGCTCACGTGACCTCCCCACCAGAGACCACGTAACACGGCTCAAGACGGTACCCCCCCGACTCTTTTGTCCTTTCCCATCCCAGCCGACCGCGGGGTTGGGGAATTCCCCGGAATGCCCCTCGCCGCCATTATGGCCCCCAGCTCTCTTAACGGAAAGCTGCGGCAGCTCCAACCGTTCCCAATCACAGCCGCCTGGAAGGGTGGCCCCACCTCTCACCTGTCCTTAGTGGATGAGGGTACCATCGTCTTTTCCGTTTTTTTTTTTTTTGTTTTTCCTAAAATTTCCTTTCTTTCAATCTTCTTGCAGCTGGGTATGGTTGTCAACGAGACGCTGCGGTTATACCCCCCAGCGGTGGGCACCATTCGGAGGGCGAAGGTCGACGTGGCTCTCGGCGGGCGGTACGTTGTCCCGCGGGGCACGGAGCTGCTGGTGCCCCTCATGGCGGTGCACCACGACCCGGAGCTTTGGGGCCCCGACGCCGCCGAGTTCAACCCGGGCCGGTTCGCCGACGGGGTCGCGCGTGCCGCGAGGCACCCGACCGCCTTCATACCCTTCGGGATCGGGGCCCGCACCTGCATAGGGCAGAACCTCGCCCTCCTGGAGGCGAAGCTCACGTTAGCTATCGTGCTCCAGCGGCTCCGCTTCAGCGTATCCCCATCGTACGTCCACGCTCCAACGGTGCTGATGCTGCTGTACCCACAGTACGGCGCCCCTGTGGTGTTCCGGCCGATCTCGGCCGTCAATCGCAGATCCAACGGATTGAACGAGGAATAGATGGATTTTGTAGGGGAGCTGTCGGGGAAGGGGGTGTTTAGGTGTCTGATTGTTTTTTTCTTTCTTTCCCTTTTACCACTACCTTAGTTGCCGTATGTGACGTATACATACAAGTTTTGTAACCCGCAATAGATTAGAATTTAGAATGATGCAGGTTGACCATGGTTAATATCCAAGGTTAAAATTAAACAAAAAGTATCATTGAATTGCGAGATGACCTGAACCATTAGCGAAAGCGAATTCCTAAGTTGAAATGGGTGGAATAAGTTTATCTCTCTTTCTTCCCTCCACCTATAATTATTTTGTCCACAATGCGAATGGTAACGTAACTCATGGTTATGGTAATAATTACTTCTTACAACGTGGTCACTCTAGCTAACAAATTAAACACAAATTTTGTCCACAATGCGAATGGTAACGTAACTCATGGTTATGGTAATAATTACTTCTTACAACGTGGTCACTCTAGCTAACAAATTAAACACAAAGGGAGAGGAATACGCCCCATATATTTCTTGTTCCATGTTGAAGTCTTCACACATTCGTCCAACATATAACATGGTGTTGTGAGGACACACACACACACACACACACATATGAATCATATGATTTTTAGGGATGGACCACAGCAGGAGGGGAGAGGGGGTAAGTAATCAGTTAGGTTACATTAAGTTTGTGGCGGGGGGGAGAGGGGAGAGGGGAGAGGCAGTGAGGGTACTTGTTTTTAACCACGGGGCTAAAGGGGGTGTCCTCCAGAGGAAGTAGAGATTCCTTTTGCTATGGGACTGGTGGGAGGTGGTCAGATGATTTGGATGTGAGTATGTGTATATATTTGAGTGTATGGATCAGGGGTGGGGAATGTGAAAAAGTGGCAAGTGGAGTGGAGTCAGGGGGTAGTAAATGGCAAGGGGCCACGGCAGCAACAAAACAGACCAGCCAAACGGACAGAGCCATCATGATACATGAGCCATGTTAGGGGTGGGGGCAGAGGCTTGAGGGACCCCCCAGCAACCACTGCCCCTTCCTTTCTACTTCCTACGTCAATATGTGAATGTCTGCGTCCTCATGACATTAAATGTGGGGAGGGATTTTTCCTTTTAAAACTATCTTTTTTCATTAATATATCGAGAGGAAATATACGTATGGCTCTTTGTAGATTTTTCTTTCTCATGGAATGTGTGATCGTAGTGGAAGCACTGCATGTGCTCAAGCATTGGCTGGGTGCTTGATCTGAAAAATTGAAACTAGTTTCCTAGCTGATGATTTTCATCAATGTATCTCGCTGTTGTTTATTAGAGCCCTTCATCCTCCTGAGTCGTAACAGGTTCATCGGTAAAAACAATGATGCATTCACACAAAGTCTCAAGTAAATACTCACACAATGGGACAATAAGTTTGGTCATCTAGTTTCACTCTTGTTAACCTATACGTGTGGGGAGCGAGTGTAAAACCATCCAAAATATAGTATGGAATATCAAGAAATACAAGAGTGCTTTCTCAGTTTTGTTATATAATAAATTTCCTTCGTAATGTGGACATTTACTGCATTCCGTGATCTTGGATTCCTCTCATAATGGTTTTAGAAAAATATCACAATGTCATGCACATTTAGATGCATATTATCCACATTCATTAGGGGTTATGATGGTAGAGTGATGATTGTTGTCACCAGTACCTTGCAGGCTTATGTCAAATAGTGTTATCTGTTTCTTTGCCTGATCTCATAGTCGGCTTGAATGTTTGACTACCTATCTGACTTTTTAGCTGATTTAAGTGTTTGGTTGTTCGTATGTCTTCTTAGCCGAACTTGCTGAGTCGAAGCACGGACATATTATCTTAACCATGCCCTTGTAGTTAAGCTTGAATTTATCTTACTTTTGTCAACCAGAGAATTATTCAGTTATTAGGCTTTTATGTCTTATGCCATTTGATTACGAGGGCCTATGAAGGCTCCATAATGGGTTTTTTGTTGGGCTTTTGAGGATTCTTTTTTGTTAGACTTAGAGATTTTCTTACTCTCATTAGTTTTGCATTCACTTCAGTGATACATGCTACCAAATGACTATTTATCTGATTACTATCTTTGTGAATTTTACATAGGTGCCATCATAAACATTTGACATTGCATGTATACCTCTATAAGTTGCAAAATTTTACATTTATTCACTTGCAACAAAGTTCAATGCAACTAAGAATTTATAATTAAGTTATGAAAAGTAGAAATTGTATTAATTGAAATATTAATAAGTAGAAATGACATTAGGTTAAACCTTAATATTGGGGGGACCTGTGAAAAGTACTTTTGTTTTGACCTTTTCTGTCAATAATAGTGATCGAGCTTAAGGAGCTCGATAGGAAAAAGGAGAGAAGAGAAGGGAATATTGCTGGAACACAAAACGAGAGAGAGACTTGGAAGTTTGGTAACCTAGTTCGATTGTATTGGTGTTGATGATAATATCATCATGAACCATAACTAGCTTTAATTAATTAGAATCAAGTGAAAAATGCTCCTACATAGTCGCCTGAGTGTCATAATTCATTGCACAACCATTCTGAGAGGAATACATTAAATCATGATTAATTCTGCAGTTTTAACATCATATCATGAAAGTAGAGTACCCACGGGGTTTGCCAGGGATTAATCTAAGGTTTAATGAGCATTAAAGTCTAATAAGAGGGTCCACACAAATAGAAACATGATTTCACATACTTCGAGAACTGATTTATAACCTAAAATCCTAATTTCAGACCCGCTTAAGGTACAAAGGTTTCGATTGAGATAAAATTCATCTAAACCTTCTAAAAATCATAGAAAAATATTCCTTCAAGTTTGACATCCTTGATTTGACCATCTGAACTTATTTTGACCTTGAACAAAGTCTCAGAAGGATTTCTACCCTAATTTGGGTTTCTATGCAAATTATCTAGTCAAACTTGGTCAAAAATTAAATCCAACTTCACTATCAGATTCCTTGGATCTAAATTAGGTTAGTACCAAAATTTAGGTCCAATCAGAGTCTATCTTGACCTAGTTTGCATTTTAGTCCATTTAAATTTTGTTTCTCTCATCTAGACCCCTAACTTTTGAATTAATTACAAATAGCCTCCTAACTTTATCTTCTTCTTTGCAAAATAGCCCCTATCACCATTGGAGGTCAACCGACCTCCAGGAAGCCTTTGACCACGTCTAAATCCATTCAAATCATCATCAAATCCTACCAAATTTGGTGGGATTGATGTTCACACTATGAAGAATCTATTAAGACAGACCTTGGCTCCTGATTTGCCATAAAAAGGTCGTGTGAACGCACAGATTCCTTGGGTGCTTCTTGATTCCTAATGAAGCCAATCAGTCATGTTTCCTTGCCCAGAGCTTGTCCCAAGCTCTATAAAAGCTTCTCCATTGCATTGCCTAACTCCTTAGCTTGGTTTGGCCACGTTTCCTCACTAAAACTTCTCCCTTTAGCCTCATTCGACCAGCTCTAGCGACGTCTTCTTCCTCGACTTCCTTGCCTGCTGCCACATACCACAGCCAACGGGAATGCCTTCCGCATCTTCCTTCGCTTCTCGTGACACTGACAGAAGCCCTCCAAACCTTCTTGTTCCTCACGGTTCCACCACTGGAGAATTCATCCCCCGACACCAGCCAATCATAGCTTGTGCCAACTTCCTCCCTTTCATCCCTTAGATTAGGCCATTCTCTCTCTCTCCTTCTTTATGTTAGAACCACTCCTTCCCCACTTCAAATCGACCGACTATCCACTATCTCCCCCTCCGTCTTCCTTCACTCCGGTCGAGCTCTGGTGAGGCCTCCCTGACATCACAAGCCACCAAACACCCCGCTACCACCTCCATAAGCTTTGCCCCACCTTCGCAAACAAACCCCTATTCCTATTTCATGTTCCACCCACTCCAAAGACCCACCGAACACACCCACCTCCAAGCACCTTCTCCAACTTCCCCACCCCTCCATATGCACTCCCACACCATGCAAACGCCACCAACACACTCCTCATCTCCCTGCGATACTTGTGAACTTGTTTGATTGGGGCTATAAGCTCGTATTTTGATTTTCAGGTTTCGCCGTACCTCCGCCGTCGCCCTCGTCATCTCCGGCCCCATCCGCCCTCCTCCAGTTGTGTTCTTCAGCATTAACACCCCCAGGTGCTACGGACAACTCCAGGACCCTTCCCAAGTCCTCAATTGAAGATAGCAGTCTCGCCTTCGCCTCCAACTGACAGCATCACTGCCTGTTGTTGCCGTGCGAAGAGGAGGGACAAAGATAGTCTCACATCGGTGGATGAGAAGTCACGCAGATGTTTAAGTGGAATTTGTGTTCTCCGCTTATCGCCCAGAACATTAGGGGTCAGGTCCTTGCTCACCCGCTTATGCACACCTCGCCTACGATCACACGCTCGCAGGCCTGGCCCCTACTCACGACTCGATAACCTGACCGTATACCTGATTACACCCCGATTTGAGGGAGAGGAAAGGAGAGATCTGTAAGAGGTGGGGGATGGGCTTTGCTGTGCTACTTAGCCTCTGAAGAGAAAGGCTTGTGCTTGAAGGCTTAAGAAGGAGAAGGTCTAAAGAGAAAGGCCATGCTCTGTGTTTGAGGAAGGAAAGGCTTGTGAAGAAGAAGAGAGAAGGGCTCTTGAGAAAGCCTTGCCCTTGTGTGTGCCTTTTGTGACACACTCTACTATGTGAAGGTTAAGTCGTCTGTTCTGTAAAGGCAACGTCTGATTTGGTTCTGAGCACTATTGAATTATTTAAGTACTAAGTTAACATTGATTATCTGATTGAAGGTACTGTTGAATAACTTAAGTACTTGAATGCATGCTTAATTAAAGAGAATAAGTAGAGATTTAAATCACCATTGCTTTTATTCTCTTTTCTTTTGGATTCTATGATCTCTTGAACTACATTGGTAATCATTGAATAGCAATTTAATTGACCATTTTTATTCATTGCATATTGTGCTCATTTATTCCAATTAAATATTAATATGTGAGTTCCATATTTGCGACCTGCAAACGAACTCGAACTCCTTTTAGATTATGAGTTTATAAATTTAAATGTTTTGTTGTGAGATTTAGGAGTATACTACAATGAACGCATATTTATAACCCCTCTCTTGGCCATCAACAGGTGTATGTCTAAAGAAGAGATCTCACCCTCAGTTATCCACTACTAGTTTTTTGAGTATAGTACAAGGACTATCCCCCTTTCTTGGGTACATGATTCCCTCTTCAAAGGGGGTTACTGATCGTAATTAAGGGTAATACTTACTTGCTCCTCGTGGAGCGCAATTGACTCGTGTCACCTCCCCTTTAGATTTGTTGCCTCGCTTATCGAGTTGCTGCCTCGAATCTCTCCCTATGTCCTAGACCCTTGTGCCATCATCGCCTTTCCACACTCAACATCAACAAACTTTGCGTGGTGGAGGACTAAGGGGTTTTACTCTTTTAGGTGATCTCCTGCCGCTTGAGTGTCAGGTAGGTAGATGGTTTCCTATCGTCTGAGTATCAGGTGAACAAGGGGTCCAAGTGCTTTTGGTGGGCAGATCAATCAGCTAATTCTAGATGGTTTGCCCGAGATGGTGGCTCCTTATCTCGATTGTTAAGGAGTTTACCTTGCCTCTGGGCTAGGCTAGCTCCCTCTTGGGCCTCATTTAGGCTTGTTTGCTTCATAGGTTGACTTCTGATGGGTTTGACTGTCTATCCTCTATCAAATAGCAAATTTCTTGTTGGAAGAATTGGAAGCATTTCTGTAAATGACATCAAACTTGTAGAGATATTTTTCTAAATATGAAAAGATAAAAGGTTTTCGTACAATATCAACAATAAACAAGGACATTTATGCAAGAGCCTCACTTTTTTCAACTCAAAGAGTTGTAAGCACATTATAAGATTGAATGATTGCTAATCATCAATACATCACTTTGATCTTGTCTACAACCTACATGAACATCTAAAGGAGATCGATACTCTCAATCTTCTAAGGTAGGGCAATCTACAGCTTTTATGGAATGGCAAACGTATCCCTTGCAAATGTAAAATTATTGGGGAAAATTCAACCATTTTGATGTCGCATCGTATGTTCGTAAGGATAACGATGTTATTTAAACTAGAAGCTTGCTAAATTCAATATCACTCAATGTTAGCTTTGGTAAGGGCATTGGATGTGATCCCTCTCATGTACATTTAGGTACCATTTTGCAAGAAGTAAAAACGAAGGAATTAAAGGATTTCCATGTTTGGCAAATTATACATCATATACGGGAATTATATTAGTATCATTCAATATTTGGGAGGAGTAAAATAATTCAAGCCAAGGTCACAACAAGGAATAAAATAATAGTGGCATTGACGTCCCCATTCTAACAGTGAACTTGTGACGACGAGAACAAATGCCTTTTAACCCTTGTAAAGGCTTTTCACGTTAAAATCGTAGTAACAAAGAGAAAAACGAAAGTCGAAATATGCATATTACCCGTTGTGGATGGCAGTTTAGTTTCATTCCAATCGTTTGACAACAAAGTTCGAACATTCTGTTATAGCAACAAGAAAGAGTGCCCGTTTACTCACGCCTCTTTCCACGTCAACACATCCCTGCCATCCGGTTCCACTAATTGGGAGTTGCTCCTTTTGAACGAGGGAGGCGTGAATTTTAGCGTGAAATGTGACATATAAAATGTTTTCCAAACTAAAAAGAAAAGTTTTCACGGTGGATGATGCGTTAGAATTTCCATGCAGCTGATTTGATTTGATTTGTGGTTGGGTGTCACATGAGATGACACCATTATCCCTCAAGCAATGGAGAATTGATCATGGAGGAAAGGGATGAGGGGATTCCCTTCCTAGGCTTTTAGGCCTCTTTTAGGGGAGGGGATAATCCATAAAAATGAGATTAATTTTGTTTCATAGAAAGGATATTTTCATCAAAATTAACATGAATTTAATACACTATAAGTTATTTTGAAGTTGACGTGAAATAAATTTTTTTATTTATTATCATATGTATTTTTATAGGTTAATTTAGAAACTTTCAAAATAATTACAAGTTAACTTATCACGATAATCTTTATGATTTCTAAACAAAATGAAG
Source organism: Thalassia testudinum (assembly GCA_037157565.1). Taxonomy (NCBI): domain Eukaryota; kingdom Viridiplantae; phylum Streptophyta; class Magnoliopsida; order Alismatales; family Hydrocharitaceae; genus Thalassia; species Thalassia testudinum. The sequence continues at coordinate 51,625,026 of JAZHRO010000077.1, read as the reverse complement.
TATAATTCATCTATAAAAAAATTATCGCATGGAATCTATCCCTCCATTCAAACTAACTCTTAGGGATTGATTGGGATGAAGAATTGATTTTTTATTTTTATTTTTTTTTGTTTGGAGTCTTAAATTTAAAATTATGTTATTTTAAAATATAGTGTTTAATTTTAGAAGAAAGTAATTTTACCTTAAAGGAATAACTATTTTATTCCTCTCAAATAATTTATATATTTAATTTCTTAAAATAAAAAAAGTATCCAATTTTTCTCCTAATTTCATTTTCTAGGGAAACTCTTACCATTTTATTTATTTTTATTTGTCATCTCAAACAACCCCTCGGTGACCGCACTGCTTCTTTTGTTGATTTGTTGTTTGCAGCAATAGACATGGGGATGTCCACTGCACACCCTCTAGGGTTGTTGAGCCTCTCAATGCCATTGTTCCAAGTGTTGTGAAAATTTTCCTTGCCTCTTTCTTCCAATTTGGTGTACCGTATATGGTCCTCGCTCATCTTTTGTTTTCCTCAAGTAAGGTAACTATTGACATTTCAAGTAAAAAGGAATGACACAGAGTCTTTTCATGGTAATTTGAAGGAATAAACAAGGTAAAATCTAGACAATTCAAATGATATACTTTAACTAAGCAGCATTAACCAAAAATCAAATAAGCAAGCAAGCAAACAAATTTACCGTAGATTACAAATTTGTTTAATTTAAGAGTCTAATTACATCAATTAGGATATAATTGTTATATGATGATATATGAATTTATGTCAAAATTAATGAGATTTAAAAATGGTTTTTAGTCCCATACTGAAAATAGATAAATCTCTTAGTGGGTGTAAAAGTGTTCTGTCTCCTATGACTTATGTAGCAAATAGTGAGAGGTGGGGCTAGGGACAACTCATGTATGCGCGTGCACCCCTTCTCGGCTCGGGCTCGGGTTCGGGCTCGAGTGAAAATTAATTTGGAATTTAGACTCCTTTTACTACGGATTTTTAATCTCACGATTTTAACCTAGATTGGTCGATCAAAATGTAAAATTAATTGACCAATTATTTTGGTTGATCAATTGATTTGGTCGACCAACGAACTTAATTGGTTGATCATGTAACGACCCGATTCCCGAATCCCTACGAGACACGAGAATCGGACCAACTCGACTAATCCCAAGACCTAGTCGTCCAACGAGGAAGTAACCAAAAGAGCAGTAAAATAAACCACATTCATCATGAATATAACTAGCAGTAACAAAATACAGTAGTAAGAAAAGGAAATACTACAGTATACACCACCACAACAGAAGGGAAATAAATATGTACATAAACATGAAGCTTACAATAAAGAGAGTACAAGGGGAAAACAAAACTACTTACAACAACAGCAAAACCTACAGAAGGTACTACAGGTAACCCTACTGGGCTCTACTCGGCCCAGCGTCCTCCACAGCCGCTGACTCTGGCTGCTCAACACCTGGTCCTGAAAAGGTAACAAGGGTGACACGTCAGCGAAACGCTGAGTAGAGTGGCAACTAAAAGCTAGAAGAAGCAGTAGAGTGGACAGTAGCTGTCATATTTTTACTTTCTTTATTTACGTCTTTCTATTATTTCACTATTAATTTATTTCTCAGATCTTTCACTTGATCTCGAATGTTCCTCGTGGGAACGATCTTGATTGCAGTCTTGTCCGAAAGGTAGAAGTGACACGTGGTGCTCTCCTGGCTGGGAGAGTCCCCCGTGGTGGTCCTACCCTTAGTCAACCACCCCAAGGTTGCTGTCAGACGTAACGGTGACTACGGCACGCACGATAAACGCACGGGTATTTACCCCGCACTGGCACGCGGTCAGTCGTTTCCGTTAACGGGTGCGTCCAAAGTACAGCACGGAACCAGTATAGGGCAGAGCCCTCTCAGTAACGGGGGTCCAGCCCCTCCACAGTAACCAAACAGAGGTCTTTCCCCTCCACAATCCGCGCACCCTCGCCTGACTACCCTGGTTTGCCCAATGGGCCTAACAAGTCGGTGTAGGAGAGCTAGCAGAACCCCGGGGCCCGTGGGGTAGTTAGTGCTCTCCCTACACTAGTAGCTTTCCTCGGTACTGTGTACACGAGCGCCAAAAGTCGGTACAAAGTGGCCAGTCCTAACCCCGGGTCCCTGGGGCGGCTAGCTCCATTTTGCACTAAACAGGGGGACAGTCGCTCTCCTTGGTACTCCGTACTCAAGGGCCAGCTCACTTCCCCAATCTATTCCATTCACTTTCTAAGAGTTCTACTCCTAATTCCCCGTAGGGGTCAAGCTCTTTTAACTCAGCCAACTTAGGTTTCACTGTTCCAGGTTTATGTCCATACAATTCGTGTTCTCATCCGTAATTATCCATTTATAACAGGCAGCTGTTAACCAATTTATAGGTAGTTATCATTTCCCTTCCACTTTTCCAAGACTGCAATGTATATATTCAACTAGTTTTCCAGTCCTAGGATTCATGCCATACCTTAGGATCTATCATTCAATCTAGTTTTCCAGTCCTAGGATTCATGCAATACCCTAGGATCTACCATTCAATCTAATTCCTCAGTCCTAGGGTTCATGCAATGCCCTAGACTCTATCAATTGTTTCATGATTGTACAAATTTTGTTAAATAATTTATAGGGCCACTCTACCTGCGAAATCGGGAGTACTGGGGGCGTGGTCGGCAATCCCGCGTGCCTCCGCAATCCCCTGAGTCGCAACGGAATGGAGTCCTAACACAAGGATCAACACAAGGAGTTTCTCCGAACGGTATACAATTGCTGTAAATAGGTAGAGGAAATAAATTTGGAACGAACGCAACTTGAAACGCGGAAAACGGACTCCGAACGAATCCTAAACGGGCCAAAAACGATGAATCTGTCCAAAATCAGACGTCTGGAACTTCTTCCAGATGTCTTAAAACGTCGATCATGCCATACCTTCTTCTGCGCAGTCCTTCAGACATCCAGAAGCTCGCTAGAACGTCTAACCTTGGTTCCCAGACGTCCGATTGTCACCCCGAACGTCTAGAAGTCCTCCCCATCGTCTGGCACTGCGGCCAGATGTCTGATCCGCGTGGGATGGCGAGCCGTCGCGCCCTCCCGAGCAGAACCTGCGCACACACACACCTGTTCTGAGCACGACAAAGCGCAAACGAAGTCGCGGCGGACGGCTGCATGGCCGTACACGCGCAAAAGAAAGAAGATGAAATATCTTACCTGTCAGACGTCTGGACGGCCCACCAGACGTCTTGAACGTCGTCTGGACGTAAGTCCAGACGTCTGATTCTGGAAAATTTTCCAAAACCAGAACCCGATTCGCTCTCCGCCCGTGACGCACGACCGCGCCGCACCCTGTCCGCCTGCTGCCTGAGCTGCAACAGCCCCTCCGAGACACCCCACGCCCGTAGCTCCCTCGCCGGCTGGCTCTAGCTGCCCCGACAAGCTCGCACCTCCGCGGTCGAGCTTCTTCTTCCTCTCGCAACACTCCCTCCCACACGCCCGCTGCAGCCGTTGCTGCGTCCTCGCTCGCTCACTTGCTCCCAGGGTGAAGGAGAAGAGAAGACGATGGAGTGGGGGTGAGGGAGAGGGGGAGCGCTCTTGTAGGGCAGCTGCGGGAAGAGAGAGAAGGAAAGCGGCGCCTGCAGGGAGAGAAGATGAAGGCTGCGGGTTCAGTCTGCGCGCGCAGGTGCGCAGACGCGATCCTGTACGCCGAAAAAATTTATTACCAGACATCTGGGACACTTCCCAGACGTCTTAAACTGCTTCCGACGCCCATGATCGTAATAGATCAGTTGTCGTGTTTCCATACAATGGAAATTTCCTTAAACGTCTGATCGTGTGCTCTATATAAGGGTCACGAGACGGCTCTCATTTGACACACAACAAGAGCAAAAATGTTTTCTCCACTCTCTCCCTCTCTTCCTCTCATTCTTGTCTCTCTTTCTTGGTACGTTTATTCGACGTGAGATTGGTAGAAAAATATCCAATCATTTTTATCGATCTTGCACAAGGAGATTGAGAGATCCACGAGAAGTTTTTAGTTGATCAAACCATTTAGTTGGTAGATCAATTGAAAATTTGGTTGGTAACTGTTGGTTATTAATGAATGATGGTGGTTCCATTGTTATTTATATAATGAATTGATGTTGTAGTAAATATAGGAAATACAAACCATCATTACGACCATTATATTTAATTAACTAATTTTTTACTGGTTTATTCCAGATCGTTCACTGGGATGCAGTTATTAATTTACATCACTCTCTAGGTTCAAAATTATTCTTTAATTCCAAAAACGATCAATTTTAAATATAATCACTAAAGAATGAATGAACGAATCCACAAAGAATGACTTACAACTTCCACTATGTACCAAAAAAAAAAAAAGTCAATAAAAGTGCTTGCAAAAATCTACTTAAAAACAAGCATCAAGTGATACATAAGTATGTTCTATACTATCTATTTATAATTTATATTACTAATACTTACATAAACATACATTACTAACTCATATTACATATCATACTAACTTAACTTACTATACTGACATATACAGTAACACATATAATAGCTATAGCGATAGATATAAGCGTCGCTGGACCCCAGAAAAACTATATACAAACTAAAAGAGGAAAACCAAGGTCTATAGCGACAGTTATTTCACCTTCAGTGACATTTTATTTTGTCAGTAAAAATATGAAGTTATATATATATAGATATATTACGTATACAGAAACACATTATTCGTCTTATACATATTTATTTACAAATACTATTTATACAACTATTCATTATACAATAGACAGGTATATACACTTATTCCTTTCCTCTTTCATTCTCCAAATGTATCGCAGTACTTCTTTCCTTTCTTCGTTTGACACTTAAGCAATCCTTACTTGCATTCCTCTGTGTTTAAAGTGTCATTACTGTTCTTTACTTAGCAAAAATTCGTTTAATTTGCGGGCATGCTTTTCGAGGGATACACAGCACCCAGAAGGTGGGACCAAACCTCTACTAAGCCCGCCCTAATTTCTCATTAGGCTGCTTAATTACATGTTTATATGCTCAGATCAGTGGGCTTAACAGCTCGCACAAACCCGGGCCCCCGACCCCTACACATATGCTGAATACATGCTTAGAATGGTCATAGGTTGATCGATTGTCCAAGCGCTTGGTGCCCGTGTCGACTGATCGTCCTATTCAACAAAAACATAATAAGACGCTGCGAGTGCTTCACAGCAATCGATATGGCGCTATTCCAGTGCCTGCGTAACGTTGGAATTCCAGCGACTGTGCACACATTTGTGATTTTGGCCCTCGATTCAAGGGTCATAATTTATTAAATATTAAAAATAAATTATGTGAAAATAAAATATTTATATAGTACTATACAATTGTACAATTAATTTAGAATTTTAATTATATTTACTATATAAATAAATTAGGTAAAGTATACAGTTTATACATACTTAATTTTAGGTTTTGTTCCTTAATTACGTATAAATTATTTATTATATTATCTAATTGACCTTATACGGAGTTAGTATACATGGATAAGTATTTTATAAATATTTTTATTATATTTTACAGACTTGATTTATGTTTTATTTACATTTACATAGCTAATTTTAGGACTGTTTTATTTGCAAATTAAATTTGAATAGTGTATATATTATAAATGTACTTAAATTAGGTTAAATTACTTAAAATATAGTAGTATACATATACAATATAAATTACTTAATTTTAACTTAATTTATAATTTATTTTAATTTAATCTAAGAACTTAACTATTAACTTAATAAATTAATTATTTATTCTGTATACATAATTAAATTAAGGTACAAGGTTTAATATGTTTATAATATACATATAAATACATTTATACAGTATTATAACTTAATATGGTTATTTATAGTGCTTATTACTTTATATAGCTTATGGTACATATACATTAATTTAATTAATAATTAGTTGTATAATTAAGATATATATTGTATAATCTAACTTCAATATTTACTTTACATAATACAATATATACATAATTTATTTAACTTATAAACATGTATACTTTACATTATAGATAAGTAGGCTTACTATATAGCTTAAATATATACTTATATACATATTATATAAGGGATTTTTACTATTTTTAGAATTTTTTCAATTTTTATGATTTTTATATATGTTATGGAGGTAGGAGAAGAGATGGAAAGAAATGGATGAGAAGAAGGAGGTGTTTTTAAGGGTAGTTTTTTTTATTAAATTCCATGGTACACAGAACCGTCGGCTGGCAAATTATACTAAGTCGGGGGTTCAGAATACCATTAAACATGGAATTCATTTAGGGAAATACCTGATCTTCAATCAGACAGGTTTATTTTATTTTCTTAGATTTTTTATAATTTTTATTTAAATCCAAAGTTCACTCATCCTAAGCCCTTAAAGGGTTGTCTAAAGTGTCCTAAAGGCTTAGGATGAAACCTAGGAATCTAAAAGGCAGTGAACTGCCTTGAACATGTTCAGGATGAGCTATGGACAGGATAAAAGCAATTAAGCATGAAAATCAAGATAAATTTCAATCAATTTCACTTAGTGGACAGTTAGACTTAATAGTTAGCTGACAAAGGATTAAAAAAAATTCATTACAAGCATTCAAAGGATATTAAGAGTCAATTACAATATAAGAAAGCTTGTATACAAGTTAACACAACATTGTACATCAATCAGCTCATTTAACAAAATTAAATCTAAGCTATTGTCCATCGGATCATTCAGACTTGGGATTCCTGCTAGAACATTAGGAAGAAGCTATCAAATGCAGCAGCTGAGCAGAAGGGTATTCAACAGTAAACAACTGTTGAAACTCCTCTCACTGCCACAGATTTGGTTCTACTTTAGACGTCTTAACTGCTGCTGCAGTTAAGACATCTTCCATAGAATCAGATCTGCAACAGAGAGGACTCAGAACCAGCTACCTAATAACTTGAATCAACCAATCAAATTCCAGATCAAGCAATAGACAACCTGATCAGGAATTTTAAATGGTTGTTTCAGGAACTACATAGCTGGGTTAAGGGGAAATGTAGCTGCAATTGCAGCATTTTGCTCTAAATCTGGGATTTGTACACATAAAACACAAATCAGAAATTCCCTCGACACAATCTGACAAGGGTTTCAATTCAAATAAAAACCACTCGAGAATACAAATCAAAACCAAGATCCCTTGTCGGCAAAATCCCTTCAGATCAAAATGAAAGCTGATCTATCTCTTCCTAATGCCATAGACAACATGTAGGAAGAGTTAAATCAGTAACTTTAAAAACACACACTCAAATACCAGAATTCTAAGACCTAAAGGAATATGGAAAATTCCTTAGGTTAAAACATCATACTTCTAAAAATAATTAACTAATGAATACAGGATAGGACTTCAAATCACCAAAGTGATTTTCATGAGCCTTATCATGCAATCAAGGCATTGCAAACCTCATGAGGATCCAAATCAGATTATGGCTCCTCTGAGGTGAATTCTAATTTCAGAATCACCTCAGATTCCTAGCCAAACAATTAATCAACTAAACATAAACTCAGTTTGCTAGATCAAAGAGTTTAAAGCTGACAAACATATAAAACATTGAAATCTGACTTCATCAAACAAATCTGGCAAACTGGTTCTCTTTCAAGCTCAGATCAGGGGCTTTTGTGAGCAAAATGGAATGAGTGAGAAGCCCCTAATATGATCTTTGACACTAATTTCAAATCTGAGATTAGAAGACAATTAGATCTAACATTAAGTCTAATGAGTGGGTGAATTGTGGGAAATAAATCGTGGGAATCAGAAGCGATATGAAAAGCATGAAGAGGGAGATAACTTATGATAAATGGCTGTGTGAACCATCCCTCTGATCTGGAATGATCAGAGGAGGTGAGGGGAGTGAATCTATTCTACTTCTACTGCTACAGCTAATCTAACAGAACAATTGAATTAAATACTACAAATTACTCTAATTCTACTGCTAATCTACTTAACTATAGCTACAACTAAATTGCAGAATATTAAATCTACTCTAACAGGAAGAATGAGACCTATGGGTCCTTAGTCGGTGGCTAAGGAGGAAGAAGGGAGGGAGATGACTCCAGCGGAGGGAAAAGCCTTCTAGTGAGGCTTCAGAGTCATCCTCAAGTGCTATGAGGTCCTTAGCGACAAGGAGGTCGCATAGAAGTCGGGGATTTCATAGCGAGGGGCTGTGAAATCAGGGATTTGGTGGGGAGGGCAGCTGGAGTGGACGAATGACCACTAAGAAATGTAGGAGAGAGTAATCTCTTGCGTGCGCGACCACTGAGGTGCTTAAGTAGCAAACTCAGTGGCTCAGATCACCGCGTGGGTGAAAATAGTCGACGAAGCAACCGGCGGCAAGGATGAGAGGAGAGGGGCACGCGGTTTGCCAACTAAAAAACTAACCATCGGATGGGATCTGGGGAGAAGGGTGAGCGCATGCACCGTTTTGCGCAAAGTCTCGATTCAGATCGAGCTACAGATCAAGATCACGAGAGAACGGACGGCCAAGATCTGCCATGTTCTTCGCGTGCTATAGTACGTTCGAAGAACAACAGGTGGTAATGAAATGTTGGGAAAATTGTAGGGAGATGCCCTTCACGAAGGGATAGAAAAATTATACGCAGGCCCATAAGTGGAGGAAATTGCAACAAGACGGACCCTAAGGGCTTTCAAAGGGGTCCCTGCGGGTTACAAATTGGTCCAAAAAGGATTTCTAAGGAAGAGAATGTGATGCATAAAGGACCTAAGTGTAAACTCTACGTTTTAAGGTCATAATGATGTTCAAATGCCTTCAAATTTTTATATGTACTCAATTGAACATTTAAGAAATTAATTGCACTTTTGATTTGGACTTTTAAACTTGTTTATGTGTTCAATTAATTCTTGGATCACCATTTGACCTAATTTTAAGAATATCTCATCTTATGACCTAATTATGCAATTTTAACACAGAATCAAGGTTTTAGGCCTTTTTCTTTGATTCTCACACTTAACCCTTTTTATCTGTTAATTTGATATTGTTTAACCAAGTGTCTAGCTTAACTTCAGCTTTTTAGCTATGATGAGTAGCCACTCATCAGTAACTAAATTGCCCCGGCTTTGTTCTCCTAAGGTGATTTTCGAGGACGTCCAAGATCGGAGTGCGTCGAGTCTTGAAAGTGGATCGTCATTTCCTGAGAGGAGTTCGTCAGACCCCGACACACCAGTATTGTGGGGGACGATACCTTCTCTAAGGGAAGTTCTTAATAGATGCCTTGATTGGAGTAAAATACAATCACTTCTTGTTTTATTTATTTACGCTATTGCATGTTATTTTTTCTTTATTTTATTCTGGATCTTGCTAAATTATATTTGACTTACTTGATTTAATATTTTTGATATACACGAAAATATTGAAAATACACATATTTTTATTTATTTATTTCTTATATGCGTTTATTTCAATAGTAACTAGCAATCTCTTCTAACTCTAAAGATTTGCGCAAACACCAACCTCCGCCCTCAAGCAAACGAATGCATCGCTATATTGGATAATTCGTGAAACACCTGATTTTGTTAGGCGAGACACGTTTGTGCACACACAATTTAAGGAGGTATTTGCATCCAAAACACCCATCCAAATACACCCTATAAGTGTGCTTTTGGAGTGAGAGATCTCATTCGAGGGAACCAATGCATTTGATCATTCTTCCCAACATTGTGAGCTATGGAAGTTTGCGTAATCTCATGTGGCTGATGGTCCCCATGGACTCTTGTGGTAGAGGGAGGTTCCCTTTCCCTCAATCCTTCCATTTTTTTGTTTCCCCAGCTAAAATAATTGAGGCGTGCCGGAGACCATGTGACCTTCCTGTCTCATATATGATATACATTTCCCTCCATCTTCACCGTAACATATGGCTACATGTACATTCGCTCAACCAGCAAACATATACCATTAGTCATTGCATTAACACTTACACCATGTGAGAGGCCGGATTCCCCAAAGCATGTACGTATATTTATGGTCATATAGCTTGATAAGGCAAAAGTGAAAATGGTTAATCTGATGTTAGCTTGAGAGACCACAGAGAATTTCCTATCAATATAATATCGAAGATATATACAAAGAATGAAAACGAAGCATTTTACAAGGAATCACTGACATATATACGTAATTAATTAGAAGAGGTTGGAATAATACTCAGTGGCAACTCCCATCATGCCCACAGTTGGTAATAAAGAAAAACACGAGGATAAATAAAATAAGTAGATCTTGGGAAGGCAAGCAGGAAAAAGAAGTTTCCATATGTGGAGGAGCTTTGGCAGCCCTCCTACGACATGACATGACACGACACGATTCAAAATGGCCTTATGGAATCAATTACGAGAAGGAGGGGGGTGAGAGGGGGCATAAGTCGTTATCATCATCCCCCCTGTCTTCTCCTTCAAAGAAACACCACTCTGCTTACACGTCTTCACCTGTGATCCCAATGGCCCATTTTCCTTAGTAAAGAGATATTTTAAAAGGAAGTTTCCCAAACGATGGTTCCCACTAATTTTATATATGTTTTTTTTTTTTTTTTTGAAAAACTAATTTTATATATGTTGTGGGAGGAAAGCATTTGAATTTGTTGAGCGAAGGTTCTGGCTTCTTTCTGTCCTTATTGAGCTTAAGAGATTTCCTATCACTATTAAAAGAGGTTACAACTTGAAAAATTTTTATTGTATGGTTGTGTTTTTTTCCGATGGAATCTAAAATTTAATTTGGATAAGCCAATGTGCGAAGCTCTGCAAAATTGTGAGAAACCAAATAAGGGTAATAACAAGATCACTGTGAAAATTAATATTTGGATGCTTCAAATGTTACCTGTTCAACCTAAGTTTTCAGGTAAAGAGAAGAAATTTTATTAGTAGGCACACTTTAACAGGAGAAACTGTATAAGTTAAATAAGTTTTAGGTGTGGTGACAGAAGTCAAATTAATGGAAGAAGTCATTTTTTTGTTTGGATGTAATGACTACTTTTTATATGAAAGAAGTTGGAAGAAATGAGTGGATTAAAGTGGAGAAGGCACAAATTCAAGAGAATTTTTCCCCCTTATATCCAGAAGCCAAACTTGGGTAAGCAAACCTAATCGCGTTAACCATATGTCACCTCCAAGAAAGAAAAAAGAGGACAAAATTTTTCCCAAACAACACACTTCAAGAAGGAGAGCTTTTGGTCATAAAATCGTCATGGAAAGCATTGCGGAAAAGTTGTGTTGTGATAAAGTCTTGGCGATGGTTATAAGATATAATCGTCGCCAATAATCCACCACCTCCCAATGAAGAAGTTAATCTTTTATTGACAATTTATACTCATTGTTATAGGTTTGCAATTATAGTTTCATAAAAATTGCCACCAATACTATTAATAGTGATTTTGAAAATCATCGCTAAAAGATTGTAGGAAAATGGAAAAAAAATATTATTCACACTATTGGTGATGTATATACATCTATTTAGGTTAAAATTCTTATTTATACATGTTCCTAAGCTTATAGATGAATTCTATATTATAAATACTACATAGTATGCACCATTCTGCATTTAGAATAGCTTATATAAATTATAGGCTAATTCGTTTCTTGTTGTGTTTAGAAGAGAAGAAGATTTATTTCAGGGCCTCAGATTAACGATCCAACCGTACGGATCTGATCAGGACGACGATTAGAACCCAACACCTCTGAAATTCCCTTGATCGGAGTTCCGCACTACCATATGCAGTCCAAGGAAGATCTATGGCCAAGGAGTAAGGTGATGCAGTTTGGAGCTTCAAATGATAAATCTAACTGCACGAATGGATTCAAATTGACGTTCGTAGCCCAACAGTGTGAAAATCGACTCAATCTGACATCCGTGGCACCACCTATGAGCATAAGAAGAAGGACGACCCAAATGGCACCACATGGCACCATCTGAGCCATCCAAGGCTACCTGCACAATCTCTACAGCTCCTCCAATGCGCGCTGTGGACTATTGGATTGCCATCCAATGGTCTTAGGCACGCCATGTTACGACCCGATCTCGGCTCCCTACAGAACCCAAGATCGGCTCACCTCGACTGAATCCCAAGACATAGTCGTCCAACGAGAGATAACCAAATGCAAAAATCATTCCACAACAACACATGCAATGTAACTAAGTAGAAATAGATAATAGACAACAAAGGAAAATAGAACAGAAAATCTCAAAGATATTACATGTCACAAGCAGAAAAGTACTATTATAGATATAGCTATCACATCTAAATAGAAAGAAATATAACAGAAACAAGTATTGCATGCTAAAGATACTTACTACTACAAAAAAAACCTTAGCAACGAAAAAGAGAAAGACAACTACGGCTGGGCCCAACACCCTTTGCAACTAGTGACGCTGGCTGCTCAACTCCCTGACCTGAACATGGTTATAAAAATATGTTGTCAGCTAACACTAAGTAGAGTAGTGGTTAAATCATTTACATGCAATTAAACATAAAGGAAATGAGCAGCTAACTAACCATCCAATTTCCAGTTATGCATTATTATTTGTTTCCGTTTAAACATCTATGTGTTTCTGATTTAGTTTCTAGTAAGGGTCCACAACATTTCTCAAATCCACTGGTTCCCTATGGGAACGATCTTGATGTAGTTTTCCCCATGATGCATGATGTACACGTGACACTCTCCTTGTCGAGAGAGTACCCCGTGGTAGTCTTACACCGGATCTACCACCCCAGGGTCATGGTTGCGACGTAGCGGTGACTATGGTACACGCGATAAACGCATGGGTAGCTACCCCGCACTGGCACACGGTCAGTCTTTTCCGCTAGTTGGTACGTCCAAACGTACAGCACAGAACAGAACATAGGTCGCACCCCTCAATAGTCTGCATACCCTCGCCCGACTATCCCGATTTGCCTAGTGGGCCTAACAGGAGTTGGTGTAGGGAGGCCACTCCTAACCCCGAGACCCAGCCTAAGGGTGGCTAGTACTCTCCTTACACAAAAGTAACTATAGCTCTCCTCGGTACCACGTACACAAGTGCCAGCCTATTCTCTCTACACAAGGGATGATTAGCTCTCCTAGATACGTGCATACACGAGGGCCAACGTATCTTCTGAAGAAGGGTAATTAGCTCTTCTCGGTACGTGCGTACACGAGGGCCAGCTCATGCCCAAGTTAAAGCTTAACTAACCGTAACCATCAAAGTTTTCATGTTGCAGCATTTTGATTTCCTTTTCTAGTTCCCCGTAGGGTTCATGCATCAGCATTCGTCTTATTTCATGATACGGCATATATCTCCATTCACATTATGGTTCTTAATCGTATAACCGACAGCTCGTAATTCAATAAATTAAGCAATCACCACATCAATTAACTATTCAATTGCTAGCAGTAAAGACTTTAACATGCATTTCAGAGTATAAAAGCGTGATTCAAGTAATGTACATTTATCCTTCTCAGCCCTAGGGTTCATTTCATATCCTAAGGTTCAATCAGATAATTCTAATATAGCATGCACTATAATCATTTAAATTACAGAATTAGAGAAGACCACTCTACCAGGGTATTCTGGTGGAATGGGGGCTCGTAAGATAGATTCTGTCGTTTCCACGGGTCCCGTATACACTACGGACTGGAGACCTATACTGAAATGATCCGCTGCCCTTTTGGGTTGTTTAAGACGTATAGATTAGCCGTCAGACGTCTGTCCCGACGTCTGGATGGAGGGTCGGACATCTGAAAGTAAAAGAACCGTACCTTGTATTCTTTCTCCACGCACGCTCACACACACTTACCTCTCTCTCTCCTCACCCCGAACCCTAACCCTCTCCTATTTAATCCCCCCCCCCCCCCCCCCCCCACGCCACTCTCTCCATCTCCACCAACCACCACCTTCATCCTTCCCTTCTGCCGGCAGCTACCTTCCTTCCAGCCACTAGCGCGGCATGTGGCAAAGAAGAAGAGAGAGAGGGACGGGATGTGTAGGAGGATGAGAGGGGAGCTCGAGAGCAGGAGCTCGCGAGGGAGCCACGAGAGCATGGGAGGAGCTCGTGCACGAGGAGGAGGAGCTCGCGAAGGTGGGCTTTGCGACCTCCTAAAGCTGGCAGCGTAGCAGCTGTAGGCGGTGCGGAGGGGCCACGTGGAGGAGAAGGCTCGTAAGAGTTCTGCATATTGGACATTGTCCAGTATCGGATGTCTAGAGCATCTCCCAAACATCTGGAGTAGCAGAAGGACGTCCGGAGTTGAAGCTGGACATCTGAAAGCATGCTCAGTGCTAAGGTACGTGCTTCTATGCAGTTTACGGCCATGCAAGCCTCACCATAGAGATTTGTCCAGCCATTTTTAGGTCTGCACGTACGTATGTGATTGCGCAGCAATCATAGGTCTTAATTGACCTAAATTAGGCTAGAATTTAGCATAAGTTAGGGTTATTCATGCATGCATACGCATTATCTGCATCTTTACTGCTTTCCTTTAGTTATGCATAAAATAATGTTATAATGTGCTGATTAAGTGCATTATGTCGATTGTAGGGAATAAGCTGATCAGGAGCTGGATCTGAAGCTGGATCAGGAATAACGGGAGTTGTAGTAGAGCTGGAGCAGAAGGCCTAGTTTAGATGTAGGAATAATAATGTAAAGGGGTTAAAGGTTTTCTATTCTATTAAGTAGAAATAAAGCAGTAAAATGTGAAGAGCATAGATCCATCCTAGCCCTAGGATAGCTTAGAGACTTCCCCAAGCCTTAGCCACCCTTAGATTAGGTCACAACACCTTAGGAAGCCCTAAAACCTTAGTTCCAACCCTTCTCTGGACATCCAGATAAGTTTTAAGATGTCCAGGACCCTTATCCAACTCCCGCACACTTCAAACCCACTTCTGCAGTGTTATTGGACGTCCAGACACTTTGTCAGACGTCCAATTTCTGCAGAATACCCAAAACAGAACCCGAAATCCTTCCTGACTTTGATTGGACGTCCAGACAACAAGTCTGGACTTCTGATTTTTGAGTATAAGACGTCTGATTATATAATTAGACGTCTGATACTGCTCTCCAATTCTTGTTTTGAGATTTAAGCCTTGATCTTGGATCTCTAGGTCCCTAAACCCAATTCCAACCCCATAGGAACCTAAATTAAGGTGCCCTAACCCTAGTACATCACCTCTAGACCTCCCTAAGGACCTAATGAGGTCCTCACTAAACCTAATTGACTTGGATCTTAGTCAAATCCATCAGCCTATTCAATTGGACTCATTGAGTCCAATTGAGCCCGGATCTCAGCACACACTGTCCAATTGGACTCAGTGAGAGTCCAATTGACGTAGACCTGACTTAATTGAGTTATTTTACTCTCAATTAAGTTTCCACACACCCAATTAAACTTGTATTAAGTTTAATTGCACTTTACCTTAGTGAATTAGGGTTTATAACCCTAATTTGAGACCTACCTTGACCTAAACCCACTAGAACCCAACCTAATCAACCTAGCCACCTGAGTTTCGACCCACACACACCCACACACACCCACACACACCATCCACACGAAAATATCTAGCCTAGAGTTCTCTAGAACTCTCTACCATGTGTGGTTGCCTTGGTTGCCAAAAATAGCAACCAAGAGCCATTCAATTTTTAGATCCACATTTTGTGGATCTAAAAACCACCATCCACCCTCTCTCTCTCACTCTCCCGCGAGCTCCCACCATAGGCCTCTCTAGAGAATTCCATAATTCTCTAGAGAGCTTCCATTGGGTCTATAAAAAGACCCCATGGGTGGCCATTTGCAGCCATTCACTCCCTTGGCAATTACTCTCCATTGGTGCCATTCACGCCACCTCCACTTAGCCACTCACTCCACCTCCACGAGCTCACTACCACCACCATGGAGGACACCATGCCGGGATGCTGGATCAACCCTACCTCTCTCCAAGGGTCGGCCTAAGCTACATTGGCCGCCCCTCATTCTCTTCTCAACCACTCCAAGGCCATCGGGGACCACCCCTGAATGCTCTCTACTCTTTTAGCTCTAGATCATGCTTTTCATAAGTTTTACTGCTTTCATTTACTGCTTAGTAGAGTAGTTTCTCTTCTCCCCCAATGATGCATGCGAAATCCCCCCGTCGATTCTTGTATGCAATCGTTTTCTGGTAGCTAGGTTTAATTTAAAGCATTCCTGTATAAGCTTTCCTCTAGATTTCCTGTACAAACAACTCTCCCCCAATGAATGAATGAAAAATGCATTTATATATATATATATATATATATATATATATATATATCTTTATGTGTTCGAAATCACCATGAGCTGAATGATTATTTTATTTGCATGATTTAAGTGCCTATTCTTTAACCGCCTATATATTGCGCACCAGAATATTAAGTAGAGCGGCTTTAAGATCGATTTCAAAAATAGAAACACGCCTCCCAGAGACGAACGACCGGGACTCAAGTCTCGTTATTTTACAAAACAATATTTTTGACGAACGTTTTGCGCGACTATACTACGACTTTCGACGACTTTCAAATGCGCGAAAATGGCTTTCTATCAGTATGCAGGGGGCAGGGTGTTGGAAAGGCGTGGGGTGCACCCTTCAAGGTGCTTTTAGACATTTGGACACGTCTTTAGATGCCTGACCGTACCTCCAGACAACCGGAAGGAGAATCCAATGTCTGGAACTCACCTCGGACGATCGCAGGAGGGTAAGGATGTCCGAGGTAGCTGCAGGAAACCTAGGGTGAGTATTGACGTCTTTTAAGATGTCTGGTACTAGAAATAGACGTCTGATTTTGGACGGTGTGAGTGTTTTTAGCTCATTTAGGGCCCAAACAGAATCAGATTTCCATAAACGAACTATCGTTGTTTTTCGCTTGAGTTTCTCTACGAGTTAGTGTCACTTGCATATGATTTTGGACTCATTTGATGTGATTGGTTAATTGTATGGGTGTCCAGCCAGTCAAGTACTCGAGAGCCACGGAGGCAATGAGATCTGCGATCTGAGCCCCCATTCCTCCCATGTTTGCCGGTAGAGTGGTTTACATTAATATTATAAATGAACTACATGTTTCGAATAACTTGAATGAACCCTAGGATGAGAATGAATCCTAGGACAGGAACAGATCAGTATGGTTTGAGCTATGCTGTATACTTGAGATATATGTAGAACCTTAGGATGAGAATGAACCTTAGGGTAGGAACAAATGAGTAGGGTTGAGCTACACTGTTTACTTGAGATGCATGTAAAACTTTAAATGCTAGCAAATGTATTGGTTAGTTTAATATGATGCCTTGTCAGTTAGAAAATCACGAGCTGCCTATTTTAAGAATGGAACCGGAAATGTAAAAAGAGAGATCTGAATGTTTGGAATATGAAATGAAAGGAATACCGGCATGAACCCTACGGGGAGTTAGGAGGAAAACTCCTATAGACGGGAAGTGAGCTGGCCCTTATGTACGCGGTACCAAGGAGAACCATTGTCCCTTTAGTGTAGACAGGTTCTAGCTGCCCATTGGGATGAGCCTCAAGGTCAGGCCTTGTTAAGACCCTTGTTACTAAGCCTTTTTAAGATGTCTGTACTTTAGGTCAAACGTCTGGTAAGACGTCTGGACTGTGGGTCAAACATGTTGCAAGACGTCTGGACTCATTCCCAAACGTCTGAAAATCAAAATTTTTCGTGTACATCCTCGCGTTTGCGCGCGTGCTGCGCGCAGACAATATGTGACCCTCATTTTCTTCTCCTTCTCTCTCCTCTCGCCCGATGCAAACCCTAACCCCACACATTATATAACCCCCTCCTCTCCCTCACACCACCCCCACTTCCAGCCACCCTTCATTTTCCTCCAGCGAGCAGCGAGCATGAGTGGCGTGGGAGGAGAGGAGCAGCGAGGGGAAGAGGGGAGAGTAAGCACGCGAGCTCGCGTGGGAGCTCGCTGGTGAGCTCACGGCCGGTCGGCGTGTGCGCAAGGTGGAGGAGCGCATCGAGGAGGTCCTCCCCGACAATGCTGCAGCAGGAGCAGCAAGCGAGAGGGCACGGCGTGGCCACGCGCGGCGCGAGAGGGCAGAAAGAGGTTCTGGTTCTGGGTTTTTCCCAGAATCAGACGTCTGGAGAGATGTCCAGACGACGTAGCCGACGTCTGGAGGAGGTTCCAGACGACTGAGAGGTAAGCTTCGCCAATGTACGTCTCCTTTGCGGATATGGCCATGTAGGTCGTTCCGCCGAGGCATTGTTTCGTGCCTTATTAAGAAGATTTCGGTTGATTTGCGCAGAGGTTGCTTCTGGAAGGCGTGGGACACGCCCTCCCACGCAGTTCGGACGTCTGGGCGAGGCACCAGACGACGAGAAGCGTTTCTAGATGTCCGAAGAGGTGGTCGGACGTTTGGAACTGGGTCTAGACGGTCCAGCAAAGTTCCCGGACGTCTGAGGAGTGGCACAGGACTTGAGGTATGGCTTTGGACTCTTTTAAGACATCTGGAAGGTGTTCCAGACGTCAGATTTTAGTCAGAATTACTGTTTTGACCCGTTTAGGATCCGTTTAAGGTCCAATTTCCGCAGTCAAGATACCGTTGTTTCTCGTATGAATTCCTCTACTTGTTGGAATACTTTTTATACTGTTTTGAGTAGTCTCTTGTGATTGATCCTTTTGATAGGACCTTGTTCCGTTGTAGGTTTTGGGTTTGCTGAGGCACGTGGACCTGCCGATCAAGCCCCCACTACTCCTGGGTTTACTGGTAGAGTAGCTTCCCCTTAATTTAATTACAACCTAATTTCCTGTGTGGAATGAATGATTAGAACCTAGGATATGGCATGAATCCTATGACTAGAAATACTGGATTGTCTATATTGAATGAATAAATTGCAGTCTTAAATGAGTAGATAGAATGATAACAATTGCCAGTAAATAAATAACAGCTGCCTGTGAAACGTAAAGTACTTGTGTTAGCAAACTGTTGCATGTGAATTCCTGTTGTTTACGTTAAATGACATAGTACTAGCTGCATGTATATAAATTTAAATTGAAAAGGTGAATGTTGGAAACACGAGCTATCTGTGAATAAACTGCATATGGAATAGAGTTACAAATTGCAAGTGTATAACCTGAGAATGGAAATAGAAATGATAAAACCTGGTATGGCTTGGCCTGAGAAACATGAGCATGAACTCTATGGGGAATTAGGAGTAGAGCTCCTGGAAGTAAATGGAAAGGAACTGGGAATGTGAGTGGGGAAGTGAGCTGGCCCTTGAGTACGGAGTACCAAGGAGAGCGACTGTCCCCCTGTTTAGTGTAGAGCAGAGCTAGCAGCCCTCGGGTTGGGACCCGGGGTTAGGATTGGCCACTCTGTACTGACTTCTTGGCCCTCGCGTACACAGTATCGGGGAGAGCTACTAGTGTAGGGAGAGAGCTAGCCACCCCACGGGACCCGGGGTCCAGCTAGCCGCCCTATACCAACTTGTTAGGCCCACTGGGCAAACTAGGGTAGTCAGGCGAGGGTGCACGGACTGTGGAGGGGCGAGACCCATGTTTGGTTCTTAAGGGCTAGACCCCTGTTACTAAGAGGGCTATGCCCTATACTAGTTTCGTGCTGTGCTTTGGGCGCACCCACTAACGGAAACGACTGACCGCGTGCTAGTGCGGGGTAGCTACCCGTGCGTTTATCGTGCGTGCCGTAGTCACCGTTACGTCTGTCAGTGACCTTGGGGTGGTTGAATGGGTGTAGGACCACCACGGGGGACTCTCCCAGTCAAGAGGGCACCACGTGCTACTTCTACTCTTCGGAAAAGACTGCAATCAAGCTCGTTCCCACGAGGAACATTCGAGATCAAGAAAGAGACCTGATAATTAAATTAAGTGGTGAAAGAAAGAATAATTAGTTATAGAAAGAAAGAAATTGAAAAACAATAGCTACCTATCCACCTTTACTGCTTTAGTAGTTGGTTGCCACTCTACTCAACGTTCACTGACGTTTGTACTAATAACCTCTTTCAAGTCCAGGTGTTGAGCAGCCAGAGCACATGGCTGCAGAGGGTGTTGGGCCCAGTAGAGCCCAGTAGTTGTAGTTCTTTTGTACTCATTTGTAGTAGTGAGTAACTTCCTGTACTTTTATATTCTGTACTCTTTCATTCTGCACATTATATTCCTGTACCCGTTTACTTTCTTATTGCTGTGATGGTGTGTACTGTAGTAGTTTACTTCTTTACTACTGTACTTTTGTTACTATTAGTTGCTTGCATGGTGAATGTAGTTTATTTTACTGCTTTTTGGTTACTTTCTCGTTGGACGACTTGGTCTTGATATCAGTCGAGTTGGTCCTATCTCGTGTCCTGTAGGGATTCGGGAACCAGGTCGTAACAAGCCTAGACACTCTACACCGACTCTTTTTATCCCTCGTGTATGTGGTACCGAGGTGAGCTACTTAGTGTATGGAGGGAGCTAACTGCTCCAGGGGGCCTGGGGTTAGGACTAGCCACCTTACATTGACTCTTGTTAGGCCCACTGGGCAAACCGAGATAGTCGGACGAGGGTATGTGGACTATGTAGGGGCGAGACCCCTGTTCTGTTCTGTTTTGAGAGGGTAAGGCCCTTACTATTCTATGCTGTACCTTTAGGCGTACCCGTTAGCGGAAACGACTGACCGCGTGCCAGTACGGGATAACTACCCGCGCGTTTATCACGCATGACGCAGTCACCGCTATGTCACGACCGTGACCTCGAGGTGGTTGACTGGGTGTAGGATTATCACGGGGGACTCTCCTGACCAGGAGAGCACCACGTATACCTTCTACATCATGGAAAAGACTGCAATCAAGATTGTTCCCATGAGGAACAGGCCTGATCAAGAAATGATTTAAGTGAATAAAGGAACAACAAATTAGAAGTACTTGGTTGAACTAAATAAAAACGGATAGTTACTTAATTGCATTAATTAATAGCTTATTTTAATTACATGCAAATGGTTAAATTACCACTTTATTCAGCATTCGCTGACTCCGAAAATTTTTATAACCTTGTTCAGGGCAGAGAGTTGAGCAGCCAGTGCCACCGGCTACAGAGGGAGCTGGGCCCAGTCGAGCCCAGCCTTAGTTGTGTTTCTTACTGTTCCCCAGCTTCTATTGTGGTAGTGAGTATTTGTTGTTCTATGAAATACTGTTTCAATTACTTTTCCACTGTACTTCCCTCTGTCGTAGTTGTGATAGCCTGTAATATTGATAGACATTTCGCTCTGTTTCTTTTACTATCTCTTGTTTTCTTTCTGCTTAGTTACATTACATGTGTGGATGTGAATTATTTCATGCTTTTGGTTATTTCTCGTTAGATGACTAGGTCTTGGGATTAGTCGAGGTGGGCTGGTCTCGGGTCCTGTAGGGATCTGGGATCGAGTCGTAACATATACCATGGACCAATCATGTCAAACGAGTTCACAATAGCATAGGTGTGACACTAACACGTAGAGAATTCTGAAATGGAAACCATTGATACTTTGTTTACGTAAACCAACTCCGTTTGGGCCCTGAACTAGTCAAAAATATGCACTCTGACCAAAATCAAAAATCTGGGGCAAGTCCCTGACGTCTTAAACGATCGTAAAAGCTCACCTTGCTTTCCTATGACTTTTTCACATGTTTGAACCCCTTCACAGCTGTCTGAGGGAGCTTCCAGATGTCTGACACCGCTCCCGGTCGTCTGGAAGAACGGTTAGACGTCTAACACGGTCTCTAGACGTCCTAAAGTGCCTCGAAGGGCATGCCACGTGCCTTTCCAATGCCTCGCACCTACACATGCACGCGTAGGTCAAAAACGCAACACATAACATTAATGTACATGCATGCAGGCTCGTGCAGCGTACATACCTCGGCACTCTGCATGATATAGGACGTCCGACGAGCCCTCTAGATGTCTGACATGGGTTGCAGATGTCTGATACTGCAGAAATGTCCGCGCATCGAGCTTCCTTGCGAAGCCCTTCTTCTTGCGAACTCTTCTCCGCTTGTGGAGCTGCAGCAACTCCTCTTCCTGCTGCTCTCCCTCTTCCACACTCTCTCTTCCTCTCCTCCATGCCCTTCCTCCAGCTCCCCTCTCCTCCTCTCCCACGCACGGCTGCGAGGTGAGAACGGGAAGGTGATGAACGACAGGGGCGAGGTGAATGGAGGCATCCTCCATGCTCCTTCAGCTATTGCACTCACCGCCCCTTCTCCCGAGCTCCTCTGAGCTCCTCTCTTCTCCTCGTCGCACCTCTTGCTCCCCTCGCTCACTCTCTCTTTCTCTCCCTCGTCCACGCTCTCTCTTTCTCCCTCTCCTCCGTGCTCCACCCCTCTCCTCCCCCACTCGCAGCTACAAGGGGACAGGGGACGAGATGGTTGCCAGCGGCAAGGTGGTGGAAGTGGTGGTGTGGAGAGAGTGGAGGGGTGAGGGGGGTTATAAAGGGAAGGGTTTAGGGTTTGTGTGCATGTGTGCGTGAGTTGTGGTGGAAGAGAGAGGGAAAAATTACGAGCATGCCCCCGCGAGGTTTCCTCTTCCCCGCTGATGAGTTGCGACTCATCATAGTTAAATCGCCTTAAGTTAAGCTAGAAACTAGGTTAAACACTATGGAATTAACACATAAAAAGGGTTAAGTATGGGAAATAACAGAAAAGACCTAAAACATCAATTTTGTGCAAAAAATGTAAAATTAGGTCAATTATTGAGATAATCTATTAATAAATGTAAAATGATGATCCAATTGCAAATTGAACACACAAATGAGCTCAAAACTCCAAATCAAAAATAAAATTAACTTCTAATATGTTCAATTGAGCTTCAATAAAAACTTGGGTGCATTTAGGCATCATTAGGGCCTTGAAATTAGAGTTTCACATTTAGGTCCTTCACATATCACATTTCATTCATTGAAAAACCTCCAAGGACTCCTTTGTAAGGGCAGAGGGACTACTCTGTCACCATTCCTTACCACTTATGGGTCTCCCTACAAATTTCATACCCCTTCGTGCAGGGGCTTCTAGCGCAAATTTCCCAACACAACCGACTGCACCTGAGCTCCTTGTGGTCACTGTTCACGGCGATGAACATGGGCCATCGTGGCCGTTGAACCTTGCTGATCCTCCTGATCTGTGGCACGCATTCAATCGAACCTTCGCGCAACTTGGCGCGTGAGATCACCACCTCACCCAGATCCCATCCTACGGCCACATTTCGATTTGAATCCCCGCGCGTGCCTCTCCTCTCATCCTCACCGCCCACTCCCTAATCGCCTAATTCCACCGTGAGGTGACCTGAATCACTCTCTACTACAACCCGGTTCCCGAATCCCTACAGGACACGAGACTAGCTCGACTCGACTAATCCCAAGAC
Organism: Thalassia testudinum; assembly: GCA_037157565.1. Classification (NCBI taxonomy): domain Eukaryota; kingdom Viridiplantae; phylum Streptophyta; class Magnoliopsida; order Alismatales; family Hydrocharitaceae; genus Thalassia; species Thalassia testudinum. The sequence goes on along the minus strand of JAZHRO010000077.1, from coordinate 51,601,616 downwards.
CCAGTCGTCCAATAAGAAATAACCAAAAAGCAGGAAAGTAAATCACATTCACTATGCTAAGTAACTAACAGTAAAAGAGTACAAACAGTAAAGGAAATAAAAGCTGCTAACGGTACATATCACCACCACAACAGTAAAGTAGAACAAAGTATAGAATAGAAACAGTAACAACAGTCTAAACTCATTAGCAAAAGGAAGTACAACAAAAATAGGAACTACTGCTGGGTTCGACTGGGCCCAGCACCCTCTGCAGCTGGTGAGTCAGGCTGCTCAACACTTGGACCTGAAAAGAGCTATGAGTAAACGGAGTCAGCGAATGCTGAGTAAAGTGGTAACCAACTAACTAAAGCAGTAAAGGCTAACAGGTAAATTATCTTTTCCAATTATTTTATTTTACTGGTCATTTCCTTTTACCCATTGGTTTACTTTCAGATCCCTTTCTTGATCTCGAAAGTTCCTCGTTGGAACGATCTTGATTGCAGTCTTTTCCGAAGAGTAGAAGGCACACGTGATGCCCCGTGGTGATCCTACACCCAGTCAACCACCCCGAGGTCACGGACAGACATAGCGGTGACTACGGCAAGCGCGATAAGTGCACGGGTAGCTACCCCACACTGGCACGCGGTCAGTCGTTTCCGCTAGCGGGTACACCCAAAGTACAGCACAGAACAGCATAGGGTCTAGCCCTCTCAGTAACAGGGGTCTAGCCCCTCAAAACCAAACAGGGGTCTTGCCCCTCCACAGCCCACGCACCCTCGTCTGACTACCCCAGTTTGCCCAGTAGGCCTAACAAGTCGGTGTAGGGTGGCTAGCTGAACCCCGGGCCCCGTGGGATGGCTAGCTCTCTCCCTACACTAGTAGCTCTCCCCGGTACTGTGTCGCGAGGGCCAATAGAAGTCGGTGTAGAGTGGCCAATCCTAACCCCGGGTCGCAACTCAAGTGCGGCTAGCTCCGCTCTACACTAAATAGGGGACAGTCGCTCTCCTTGGTACCACATACTCAAGGGCCAGCACACTTCCCACTCACATTTCCAAATCCATTCCATTTATCCATAGGAGCTCTACTCCTAATTCCCTGTAGGGTTCATGCTCATATTCATCATGTTGTTCCATACCAGGTTTCATCATTCACATTTCCATTCTCATATTATACACATGCAGCTCGTATTTCCACAATTTAACATATACAACAAGTAATGTCACAGGTAACTGTTTAACTAGCATAGGCATTTCATATTTCACAGGCAGCTCTATTTATTACAAGCAGATGTTTACAATTCTATTCATTCATTTATGACTGCAATTTCAAACACGCATACAAAAGTGCAAGTACTTCTCGTCCTAAGATTCATGCCACATCCTAGGTTTCTAGTTATCCAATTTCATATATGCATTCATGTTTTATAATTAAAACAGGGGAAACCACTCCACCAGACAATCCAGGAGTACTGGGGGCTCGAACGACAGGCTCACATACCTCTGTAGGCCCCGAACATGCAATAGATCGAAGTCCTATACCAAGGAACATACCATAATGAAATGTTCAAAACAGTATAAAAGGATTTCTAACATGTAGAGGAACTCACAAGGAAACCACAGATATCTCGTTTGCGTAAAACGGACATCAAACAGACCCAAAACGGGTCAAAAATAGAACTGTGACCTAAATCAGACGTCTGGCACAAGGTCCAGATGTCTTAAAAGTCACCAGGGTCACACCTCAGGTTCTTGCATCGACTTCAGATGTCCAGAACCCCTACTTGACCATCTGGACCCAGCTCCAGACGTCCGACCTCTCCAGTCGTCTGGGGGTGCTTCTGGTCGTCTAGTAAGTTGTCCAGAAGTCCGAAACACGTGGGAGGGCGTGCCTCACACCTTCCCGAAGCTATCCCTGCACGGGACAAACCATATCTTCCTCTTTTAGCCACGTAGATCGACGCTGCGATGTGACCTGCATGGCCGTAACTGCAAGAGGAACGTACCTTCGCAAATCTTTGCTTTCAGACGTCTGGTGTCGTCACCAGATGTCCAACCCTTCGTCTGGATGATACGCCAGACGTCTGATTCTGGGAAAAACCCAGAACCAGACCGACCTCCTGCTGCTCTCGCTGCCCGCAACCGCGGCCTCTCCTCCTCGTCAGCAGCTCCGACTACAACAGAGTGTCGGGGACGTCTCCCCTAACACGCTCCTCCCGCACGCGTCGCTCCGGCCGTGCGTCCTTCTATGATTTCCCATGAGCTCGCGAGCTCAAGCTCCTCCTCTCTTCACGCCGCTTCTCCTCCTCGCTTCTCGCTCTCGCGCCCTCTCTCACACTCGTCCCTCTCGCTACAGTGGAGAGGAAGGAGGAAGGTGATGGTAGTGGAGTGGAGATGAGAGAAAGGGGGGAAGAGGGGTTATATATAAGGGAGTAGCCAGGGTTCGGTGGAGGTGAAAGAAGAGAGAGAGAAGAGAGAAAAGTTGTCTGCACGCAGCCAGCGTGCAGACCCGACCATGCGTACAAAATTTTCAATTTCCAGATGTCTGGAAAGGGGTCCAGAAGTCTGACCAGATGTCTGACTGACAGTCCATACGTCTTAAAAGGCTCAGAACAGAATGGGTCTTTACACTCTCTCACTCTACTTAAGGAGCTCCCCTGATCACGAGCACACCGATCGCTCCCTCCACCTGAGTGATCACTTCGTCCACGCTCCAGTTCTCCTCCCCCATTCATCGGCTGCTAGTAACAGAAGTAGCTTCCATCCTCAACTTCGCCGTTGCAGTGATCAATTGCAGGCTAGGGATCCCATTCTTCGCTGGAACCCTCCTCATCTCCATTCGTCGCTGCAGTAACTAGCTGCAGCCCATGCATCCCATTCTTCCTTTAGGTTGGATTTTTATTGCTTTCTTAGATTAAATTCCTTTAGGTTGGATTTTTATTGCTTTCTTAGATTAAATTTACATGCTTTCTAGGAGTAGGAGTAATTAGAGTTGATTAATGATTGTTTATCTTAGGTTAGGAGTGGATTTAGAGTAGAATTCGCACTCCACCTCCTCTGATCATTTCAGATCAGAGGGGATGATTTCACCCCCCCACCCCCCACTGATCATTAATTCCCCCTTCTTCATGTTTTCACTTCGCATTCTGTTTTCCCTCGATTTTAGTTTCACTAACCATCCCTTCATCGGGTCTATTTTCATATCTGAGGACCTTGTGTCTTAGATCTGAAATTAGCACCACAAATCACCTTGGGGGGTCTCCCACTCATTTCGCAACATCACAAAGACCCCCCGATCTTGTTTTATAAACTCAAATCACTCAATCATGTTTGAAATGATTTTTAATGTCCAATTCGATGTGTTGGAATGTATTTTGAGCTTCACAGATTTGATTGAGCTTTTTGAGATTTTAAGTGCTTGATTAGGTATATGCAAGGATTCCAATGGTTCTGAGTTTTGTTTTGATTATTTGGATGAGCATGTATCTAATTTAAGTCTTATGTTGGAGAGTCTATCAAGGAAAATTAGTTAACTTTGATTTGAGATAGGATAAGGACCCAATGGATCTTGATCATATCACAAAATCACCTTGATCACCCATCAATGGTGTTAAAGAAGATTGAGTGATTAGATCAGTAAAAGATCCCAAGCAAAAGTCTAATTTAGGGCAACATTTCACCCTCCATATAACTAATTTTATGATTTAATATTGGAGGCTTAACCAAGGTTTGAAAGGATGTTCTAAGATGATTCCAAATGATTTTTTTAAGGGGAATGAAAGTGCATTTTATAAGCAGGGATTTAAGGTCTTTTTCGTTTGATCTCAAAATGGTTTTCAATGAAAATCACCTTCTGAACTTGGGCATATTTCCTCCCTAATCAGACTTTCTTAAACTCTGATTGGGGAGAGATGATCACTGGAATTCCCTATCAGATCCATTGAAATTGAGATTAAATAGCTACAGCACTTTTGAAATTGGTCTTAAGATGTTCTGAATTAGGTTGCTGCAGCAACTGCTGAACACATGGCTGCCATTTCAGCAGCTTCAGCTGCTACTGTTATTGCTGTTCCTGATACTGTTGTAGACCTCTGGAACTAATTTAGGACGTCTGATCTTCATTTGTAAGCTCTGATATGGGCTACAACAGCAGTTGTAGGATCTATTCTTGCTGCTGTTGCAGCTTGCAGCAGTGACTTCCAGAGGCAGAATTAGTAGGGCAATAGGCTGGACTTTAATGTAGATTAAAGAGCTGACATGCTTATTTGTTATATTCAATGTTGTACAAGCTTTCTTTTAACTGAAATGAACTTTAATTGCAACTAAATTGCTTGTAACTTTGTTTAAACTCTTCTTTTCAGCTATGTTAAGTGCCTAACTGTCCAATATTAGATTTTAATGTTAAATTAACTGAAAATCTTGTTTAATTGCTTGAACATTTTATATCATGCTTGCTAAATGTTTCTAACTATTTAAACCTTTTGTTCAACCATTCATTAGAATTTAGTACCTTAGGTTTACTTTGAAAACTCTTAGAAGACCCTAAAATGTGCCAACTTTATTTATAAATAAAAATCATAAAAAAATTTCAAAAAAAAATAAAATAAAGGTGTAGTGAGTAGGATTAACTAATTCTCTACACATGTGCAAAGTTTTGAAGTTATTTGAACCCTCGACCTAGTAGAACATACCAGCTGACGGTTTAGTATACCTCTTAACTTAATAGAAACCCCTAAACTAAAAATGACAAAAAGACACACTCTCTCTCATCTCTTTCTTTCTCTCTCACCCCCAACCTCTATAAAACCCACAAAATCTATAAAAATCAGAAAAATCACAAAAATACCTAAAAACACAATGTATGCTATGTATATACAAGTAGATATAAGCTATATACTAAATTATATATATATATATATATATATATATATATATATATATATATATATATATATATATATATATATTGTAAAATAGGTATATAATAGGTATAAGTAACTTACGTATATATTATATAATGTACATTAAATATTAAAGATAACTTAAAATGTATAGAACTTATCTGTATAATTATTTACTAATTATACTAACTTATATGTACTATAATCTAACTAAATTAATAGAACCCAGTAAATAATTATATTTACTAATTATACTATATATACATATTTATATATGTATTATGTAAATTATAAACCCTGAAGTGTAATTTAATTATGTATATATAATAAATAATTTATTTATTAAGTTACTAGCTAAGTTATTATATTAAATCAAAATAAAATAGTAAATTAAGTTATAACTGAGATAATTTATATTGTATAGTTGTATTACATTATTTTAAGTAAATTAAACTAATTTAAATATATTTATAATGTATTATATTATTTATACGTAATTTATATGAATAACTCCCTGGATACACTTAATTAAATGTAAATAAATTAAAATAAAACATGTAAAATACAATAAAAATCTGTAATAAATACTTTAATATGTATATTACTACTGTAATAAGTCAATTAGACCATTAATTAACTAATTTATATGTTAATTAAGAAATAAACTTACTAATTAGTATGTATAAAGTACAAACTTTAGCTAATTTATTTATGTAGTAAACATAATTAATTTTGTAAATAAATTGTACCATTACATAGCCCTATGTAAATACTCTAAGACCATATAATTTTAATTTTAAATTATAATAATTTATAGCCCTCAAATCGAGGGCCAAAAAGCTCAAATCAAAGCATTGTTGCACTGGAATTCCAGCTCCTGTAAGGCGCGAGATTTGTGCCACATCGAGCATTGGCAAGTGCCTGCACGCGTATAAGTTGAATTTGTCCCCCCCTTTCTTTAGTCGTCACAGGTGCTGGGCGCCCAAAACCCATTACCCTTTCCCCTTATCTGAGCATTGAATTGGCATGAGTTGATGATACTGTGCAGTGTGGGCTGGGGGCCTGACACTGTGCATGGGCCTGTGTGGGCCCAATATTGAGTATTAATCGGACATTAAATGGGTTAATTAACGAATTAGAGTAACTCTAGTAGAGGATTGGTCCCACCTCTCGAGGGTGTTGCGTATCCCTCGAAAAGGTCGCCCGCCAATTAGAAATCATAATTTTTTATTAGTGAATAGTAATGAGTGCTTAATTAACAAGTAAAGAGGCTAAGTTTGACAACTGAAAGAACACAGAAGAAGAAGAAGAAGAAACAGTTAGGTGTATATGCTTGTGCGTATGTATATATGTAATATATATATAGCATACATATATATGTATATAGTATGCTGTAAATAAATAATATGGTAATAAGTATACGTTAGTATATAGAGTGTTTGAGCTCATATATATACATAAATAACTTGTGAGCTTTAGTGACAGATAAGTGTGTCACTGTAGATAGAAGAAGTGTCACCATAGACCCTCTTTTTGACCTTAGTCTAAGTATATACTTTTTTCTAAGGTTTAGCGACATTTATATATGTCTCTGTACATACTAGATATGTTACTATAGATGTTAATATATTAAGTTAAGATAGTATGTACATATTATACCATATTATTGTATAGATACGTAAGTATTAGTATTATAAGCTATAAATAGATAGTATATAGTATTTAATTGTAGTGTTTGATGCTCGTTTGCATATAGATGTTTGCAAGTATTTTAGTTCATTCTTTTGTACATAAATTATTTCATTCTTTCATTTATTAATTCATTCATATCTGTTCGTAAGATTAATCTTTTTGGAATTAAAGAATAATATTGGACCTAAAAAGTGATATATATTAATAACTGCTCTCCAATAAATGATCTGGAATAAACCAGTAAATATTAATCAAATAAATAAAATTGACTCAACAACGGTTGTATTTATGACATATACTACAACAACGACGTTTTTTATATGAATCATGATTGATCGCTTCATATTTTTGGCGCCGTTGCCGAGGATAAAAACCCAACAATAGTGCTTTCTTATGATTGTTGACGTCTTATCCATCACCTGTAGAGCCCACAAACTTAAATCGAGGGGGTTTAAAATTGCATGTACACCCCTAAGATTATGGAAAACTCTCGAACTACCCTTGGAAAGGGTCATTCGTGAATAATAATGACCCTTAGAAGAATAATGGATCTTCTAAGCATATCGTGTAAGAAGAATAATAATGAAGAAATCACGTAGTATTGTGCAAAAAAATTGGGATTTTTTTGTGTTATCTCATTTATCAATATATGGAAGCATTACAAGAATCATAATTGGCATAAAAGGATGGAATGGAAGGACAAGGTGTGAGCCTTGAAGAAGATGAACAAATTTGCAGAGAGGGGGCAGAGAAAGAGAGATAGATAGGTGATACAACCATGAAGGCTACCAATTGACTAACACCATCTCTTAAGGCCTAGTTTATGGCGCGGGTTAGTTAACCCAGGTTAGCAAACTTGCAACAGAGGTTAACCCCTATTTGTACGTGTTTACCTATAAACAGGGGTTAACCCATATTTGTGTTTACTGAATGGGGGTTAGGAATGGGGGTTATCCTGTGATGTGATAAGAGGGTGTTTACTCGGGAATAGGGGTTAGAATGGGGGTTAAAGTGCCAAAAGACATATTTACCCTTGGGATGATAGGTAAGTTAGTTGTGATTGTTTTTTATTTAAATAATAATATTTTAATTAGAAAGTTAGAATGGCAAATACAAAAGAAAATTAACTTCTATTGGAGAAATTTTTTGCTCTATTGTCATGTGATTAATCAAATTTGTTACAAGAAACATTGCATCATCATGTATTACATTGCCAAATATAAATAGCAGAAATAACAAAAAGATAATGAACCATTTGAAAGAAATATCTGCAATTACTCACAACATACTCAATTCATGTGAATCATAAAGTTTGTTACAAGTGATATTACTTCATGACATATTACATTGAGAAATAAAAATAACTAAATAAGAAAAAGATATTATTCCTTTACAAAAATTGATTTGGATTTCCCTTCAACAATCTAAGTTACAAGGAGGTCTGATCTACATCTGAGATCATCTTTCTCATAACAAATATGGAAAATTCTTTTAATCAGGCAAGTGTTGCAATCCATGACCTTAAATAAGAAAAAATATATTATGAGATTTCCTCTCAAAATCCAACACAAATGGAAATCTAAGTAATTATAGTGGATATTTTTATTAACTTATCTGAGAAACCATGAGAAGTTTTACTATCATCTTGAAGAAGTGATGGTTACTTGTAATTAATAAGAAAATCAAACCTGTAAAAACAAGTTAAATGTATTATGTGTAAATCAACAGAGACCTTCATTCTGGATATATAAATAAGAGAAATTGTAGATGTAAAATTACTAACCTGCAATGGCACATTTGGGTAGGCAATAAAAAAGGATTGTTAAATTTTTTGTAGGCTCAGATTGCTTCATTGTAGAAATTTTTAACGCTAGTCATCATGCAAATTCTATCAACTATGGATGATCTAAAAAATTTAGCCCTTGAATTTTGTGTTGCATGGGGTTGCTGCATTGCAACCATCGATGCCATGCAAACACAATTAATCGTCACCTTCTGTGTTGCATGGGTTATTGCACTGCAGCCGTCCTACGTATGCAAACACATTAACAGGGATTGCCTGGTTTAATTTTCACCATCAGCCAAACCAACACCATCCAATTGATTAATAGGTTTGCCCTCAAGCATTGGAAGCTTTCATCATTGCCTTTATAACCCTCGTAAAGTTTTTTGCAATGCATCGTGCAGCCGTATTAGAAATCTTGGGAAGATAATATATTATTAATCTATATGATTTCGAAAAAGAGACATATATATATAAGGAAAACCACATAATTTACGAGATAAAAGAAAATAATATCCAAACAAATAATATCGAAAGAAAGTACATAACATTCAAAAGCATTCAATAAGCAAAACAAACAAAAAATAAAAAATAATATTCAAAGTTGTTGATAAGAAATTATTAGTTACCATGCTTATTATATGATAACCACTAAATTAAGATAGAGCTCTATCATCGAACTGTAGATAGATAAATAGATCCCAATAATGATCGAACAGACATTGAAACTAATCGACGAACTCATCCATAATTTTCAGGAATGGAAATTAAAGACCTCATAACCTTCTGTACTTGGTATTAACTTACATAGTGGAAAAAAATGAAAACCTATCTTTGCAAGAAGGTAAATAAAAAGAAGAATGCCACACGGAAGGAATCTTACATTTTTCCACTAGGTTAGATCATCTGGGACGATGACATGTTGTTCGATATCCCATGTCCATATCTCCTCTGCTAGCAATTCCATGACCAACTGATAGCTCTTCTTCAAGAGTTTCTAGCGGTTCATAATTTTAGTGAGTAGGATCTCATTGAAATGATATTCCATGTGATCCCTCAAAAGGTGTCAGGCACTTGTTGTGAAAGTACTGTTAATGTAGTCTCCATCTGTTTTTAAATTCATAATATTGTGACGAGGCATATATCTTTTTGAATGGTCCAACCCCTAAAAGATGTCATTCCTATGGCAAAAAGTACTGAAAATGACATTAAACTTAGATAATAGTCGAGAATTAGTAATAAAGAAAATATTTGTCAAAAAACTCATCCTCCCAAACAGCGGTTGTCTTTTACAAGAATCTCTTCATCATACAGTACATGACATTATCGGGTACTTTGAGATTTACATTTGATAATTTATAATATACTAATAAATAATTATTTGATGTTAGAATTAACCTTCATAATTAATGCTTTTAATTTTCTTGTTAACATATGTAATTGTTGCTCCAATCCAAGCCTCTTCCATTTTTCCTCTCGCTACTTGCAGCAAACCTTGTAATACATGCAGGCCATAAATGTTAACTCGACCTTTTGAGATTTCAATGTTGGCTGGAACTTGAGAGGGAATTTTCAAAATCTACAACCCTAAAATGAAAACGTTAACGTGGGATTTCACCGAAAAGTTCAAACGAATGGTAATAATTTGGAAGCTGCATATTACGTTATTCCCATAAGGACACTTGTAATTCAAGCCGTCTAAGATATTATGTATACTTGTTTCTTTCTCAAAGACAAGTTTCACTAAGTGTCCACAATTGCATCTTCTTTCAAGTGTTCTTAATCCTCATGACGTAGACATTCCTGTGAGCTAAGAAGTTAAGATAACTAATTTGAAAATAGGGAATTAAACATAATTGCAGAAAGGTATTTTCCAATAGATCATGAAAATAAGTCCTCAAGAAGATGTTGGTCATAAAGAAAAGTAAGACAGTCGAAATGGATAATAAGTTTGATACGGGACTACTCTATGGAAGAGGAGGATGCATTGACTAATCGCAATTAATGCGTTCTATGGAAGACAATAGATCATCGATCATGGTGTCTGTCTTCACTCTCAATTCATCCAACTTAGACTTCAAGCATTGCACCTCTGCGTATGCACTCTGCAGTTCCGCACGCTGCCTTAAGCTAGGTCTTGCCTCCAGTTTCACATACAAGCAGGCTATGAAGTTGCACTCGACCTTGAGCATATGGAAGTTGGGGAAGTTCCCTCGCGCAGGTTGTTTGTAGTTGCAACCCTAGATCGAAATAAATAAAAATCTAATAGCTTAATTAAACTTGTATTATAAGGATGAAGGGACAATTCGATTTATTTACTCCATTCGCACGAGGACACATATAAAACAAACAGTCTAGGAGATCAGTAGTTCAAACATTTTCCAATTCGAAAATCAACTTGCATGGTTCATAACATAAGCACTGATGTCTGTGATACCAGTCTCCTCCATCGTAGTAAGGAGCAATCTCCATCTCTGAAATTGTGTCCTTAGACATCTAAAATTGGAAGTTGACAAATTGCACTGAAGTTGAAAAAAGTATTTAGCTTTGCATACAATAGACAACCTATTACATCCTTAATTAAAGCACTACAAGAGGATATAAGGAGTGGAAAAAGGCGAGAAACCCCACATTCCATTATCCTTATGCATTTCTCATTTCGAGGTCCCCCCACATTACATTAGCTATGGACTCCCTTACCTATCCTCCTCTTTGAATATCTGCCTGACTCAATTTCACAGATGCCTCTGGTGTTGTATCGCCCGGGTTATCAGTCCTAGGAAGTGGTCATATCTCTCCAATAGAATCTACATATGGTGTCTCTTCAATGTTTTTGTCAAAAAATTCATCCCTTCCCCCATCTCCCAGCAAAAAGTTATGAATCACATAACATGCAACAACCACATCTCGGTGGACCTCAACAGAGTAGACTGAGGGATACTTAAGGCAAAGAAATCTCTTCTTCGACACTCCAAAACACCTTTCAACACAATTCTGAATCTTCGCATGGCGGTGGTTGAATAGTTCCTTTTTATTGCGATACCTATTGCGCGTTGATCTTGAATTATACTCAGTGATATAATAGGTGACATTCCTGCATGGTGCTAGGAATTGATGGGTATTAGCTACCTGCAATCTACAAGATACACCCAATCAGGTGGTATGGGAATATTGTGCTCTTGTATCGCCCATCGAGGTACTGTTATATCAGCAGTGGATCCTTCCCATCCACTAGCAACATACTGTATAGAGAGATCCAAAGATGCAATACTGTTGCAACCTGCTTTCAGCTCCCTATAAGACCCAAGAACGGGTCGCCTCGACGAACCCTAAGACCCAGTCGTCCAACGAGAAATAACCAAATGCATGCTCATTCCACAACCACACAAGTAATGTAACTAAGCAGAAAAATATATAACAGACAGTAAAAGAAATAGAACAGGAAATCACAAGGATATTACATAATATAGCGGAAAGGTACGGTTACCGAACATAGCCATCACAATAGCAACTAGTAGAATTATAACAAAAACAGTATGAAACAGCCACTACAGGCTACCAGTACTCACGACTAACAAGTGCTCTATAGTAGAAACAGGAGAAAGACTACAACTGGGCTCGACTAGGCCCAGCGCCCTCAGCAGCCGGTAGTGCTGGCTGCTCAGATCCCTAACCTGAACATGGTTACAAACTCTGTGGTCATCTAACGCTGAGTAGAGTGGTGGTTAAGCTATTTACATGCAATTAAACAAGCTACTAACTACACATGTATGTGTTGATTATTATTATCATTCATTTCCATTCGTCTTATTTACGCGTTTCTAAGTCGAGATCTTTAATCAGGATCCATAATAGTGCTTAATCTTCTTGTTCCCTAAGGGAATGGACTTACTTGCAGTTTTCTCGCGATGAAAGATGTACACGTGGCACTCTCCTGGCCGAGAGAGTCCCCTGTGGTAGTCCTACACCCAGTCTACCACCCCGAACTCACGGTCGTGACGTAGTGGTGACTACGGCATACGTGATAAGCGCACGGGTAGTTACCCCGCATTGGCACGCGGTCAATCGTTTCCTCTAGCTCATACACCCAAACGTACAGCACGGAACAGCACAGGGCCTTGCCCTCTCAAAACAAGGGTCTCGCCCCTCCACAGTCTGCGTACCCTCATCCGACTATCCCGGTTCGCCTAGTGGGCCTAATAAAGAGTCGGTGTAGGGTGGCTAGTCCTAACCCCGGGCCCTATGGGGCGGCTAGCTCCCTCCCTACACTAAGTAGCTCACCTCGGTACCAAGTACGGGAGGGCCAAACAGGAGTCGATGTAGAGTGACTAGTCCTAACCCCAGGTCTCAACCCAAGGGGGCGACTAGCACCCCTCTACACTAAAGGAACTGTCAGTCTCCTCGGTACAACGTACACGAGGGCCAACTCACTTCCCATTACCAGGTTCGAACAGTCGCCCGTAGGCAACATGTTCCATGATCCGTCAGATTTTCTGTATTACTGTATTCTTGATTTTCTTCTAAATTCCCCAAAGGGTTCGTACATAGACTTTCTCATTGCGACATTTGATTCAATAAATGCATAACAGGAAACTCACGATTTCACAATCACATCCATCAATTATTCAATACATAGCATGTGTTTCTGTTCATGTCATGATTCATTACAGGTAGCTCATGATTTACTACTTTTAGGAAACAACAATTTAATCATTCATTAAATGTGCATTCATTTCTTTTAGCCTTAGGGTTCTTCCCACATCCTAGGGTTCAATCGAATATTTCTAAAGTAGCATAAAATTATCTCTTTCATCCCTAGAGTTCAGTTCACAACCTAGGGTTCAACTAATTCTAAAGTATGTAATTTAATTATTAAATCTGGGATTAATGAGAGAACCACCCTACCAGGATAACCAAGAGATGTGGGGGCACAGTCGACAGAGCTTGCAACCCCCGCAGGTCCCATGCATACCATGAACGAATGACCTATCACATTGACCCATATGTCAAAATGAGCTCAAAACTGTATAAACATTATACCATTACGTAGGGAAACTCGAATGGAAACCGACAATATCTCGTTTGCGGAAAACCAACTCCGTTTGGGTCCTAAACGAGCCTAAAAACACAATCGTCATCAAAATTAAATGTATGGGAAGATCCCAGACGTCTTAAACAAACTCAGGGACACACCTTGCTTGGGGCACCTCTTTCGGACGTCAGGAACTCTGTGTAGACATCTAAGGGTGCCTTCGGATATCTGGTGACACTCCCGGATGTCTGAAACCGCCTCGGTCCTCTCACCGATGCGCTTCCCCAACCTCTGACATACGTACGCACGGTCAGAACTCGAAAGGGAAAAATAATCAAAAATTATGTGCTATCAGACGTCTGGGATTACCTTCGGACGTCCGAACAGACATTTGGTTATCTCTCCAAACGTCTGATTCTACGGAAAAATGATTCCGCAGAACCGTTTGCAAGCTCCTCCTCACCGCAGAAACTACAGCAACTGCAACACCTCCTCCTCCCGAGCCCAGCTGCTCCCCACTCTCCCTCTCCTTCTCCTCTTGGCTGCGGTGGTGGCAAGCAAATGGAGGACAAGGGGGTTTTTATGGGTGTTGGAGGCATGGGGAGAGGATGGTGTGGAGTAAGGTAGAGGAGTATGGGGGTGTCGTGGGCATGGTGGGTATGTATGGGGTATGGTGGTGGTGTATGGGGTATAAGGGGTATGGTGATGGGGAAATTACAAGGATGCCCCTGCAATTTTCCTCTTCCCCTCACAAACCCCAAAACAAAAACCTAAAGGGTTTAAAATTGGACAAAAACCCCTATGAATTCCTGAAATGCCAAACGACCCTAGGAAAAAGGTCATTTCAAATACGCATCACATTCAGTGAACACTAACCATGTCTGTTTCAGTACCTCCCAGCTTCCATCTATAGCTCCAATGACATCCTGCAAAGATTGGATTCTAGAGATGATGTTGTATGTAATGTAAGAAAACATTGACTACAGATGTTAAGAAGCTTACCTTAAAGTAAGGATAGAGATCCTTGTTCCTCCTTATCTTATTTGGGACATGTGTGGAATCATTGGGCATGGCAATGAACTCAAATTGAAGCTTCTTCACAACTTGGGTAACTTCTTTGTAGTAATTACTTATAGTTCTAGATGATCATTCAAATCGTCCTTGCATGTTACGATTTGTAGTCCCCTAGCCAGCACCATATAAGAAGATAACAAGGGCCTCATTCGGGTGTATCTCGTTTGTAAGTACTTCCTCTCCATTAACATTTCACGTAACTTGATAAATTGAGAGTTTTCCATTCGAAACATATCCATAGAGCGTTCGTGGTGTCTTTCTAAGACCCTATTTACCCACACCAAACCTTTCAAATCTCTTGTGTGCTTTCGTACGCGTGGAACACGTGTAGATCGTTTCATGGCATCGGCAACATAATGCATGGTTTCTTCCAACATGACTTCTACGATCTGCTCTCCCAACTCATCACTGTCAACAGAACGTCTACAGAACGAAGAATAGGACTGAGTAAGTAATTTATTGAAGATAACATTCATACACCCATAAGAAATTAATAAAGACAGCATCATTGTAATTAACAAAACATTACACCTCAAGATTACTACAACATGGCAGATTGAAATGTCTATAATAAAACATATGACCAACCAAAGTGCATACTAAACAGACCAACGCACAATGATGACTACAATAAAACGAGACAATCTTCAAATGAGAATGGATGCTACGAAAGAACATCAATCATCACCATTCATCACCATCTTCACCAGCTCCATCATATCCTCTACATTGTCGCCGAGAAAGACCCTCATGATATCTCTAAACGATGGATCAAAAAGCCGTGCAACAATCCTTGCTCTTAGACCAACTGGTAAGTCCGGTAGCATTGAGGCCAACCCAAGAACACAATTGTTAATCTCTTCCCTTTCAAAGTCACAAAGTCTTTTACTCTTGCTAAACGTAAGAAACTCCTCCATCATTGTTGCCATTTTATCAACCCCATCTGAAGTAGAGGCCCTACTGCATCGATGCTTCCCACTGCTCCTCGATGTGTTCTCCAATGGATTGGGTGTCAACCTCAATAATGGCGATCTATCAATAACAATTTGAGGGACCTCAGGGTCCCAGGCCATCATAAATTATAACAGTCCTTCTTGCATATTGTTGTTGTTCCTTATGATGGGAGTTTATGAGGACAATGTCGCATTATCATTAACAGAGAATTCCATTTGAGAGAGATTGGGATCGCCTTCACTTTCATATTCGCCAAATTCGTCATAGTCTGTATGCCACATACTAGATGTAGCATTGACCCCCCTAGTAGTCTCTCTTCCGACAATAACCTCCAATTTCTTGTAGTAAGGAAATGTCTTCCCTCTCAACTTCTTCAAATGCTCGAGAATCTACATATATATAGCATGCATTCAATTAGAAGATTGTCTTAGTGAAGTTGGACTACTTTAATCAAAAGCGCACTAACCTCATCCCATGCACTATCATCACACGGGTTGGGACATTTCCAATGATCATCCCAACCCCACCCACTTCTGTTGACCAATGCAACAAAAGCATTGTAATCGTTCTTGAGATTCTTGAAATGGTTTTGTAGTTGATCCTTCACGTACGCCAAACCACTCTATGAGTTAAACTCCTGAAGAATCTCAAGCCACCCCTTCTAGTGAATGACCCATTAACGAAGTCATTCTTGTAGTGGTCATTAAGAAGCATTATCAACAACCTATCTTGGTCAGGTGTCCAATTGCCAATCCGTGGAGCTCCCCTCCTATTAGGAACTTGTTGGACACCCTTCCCCCGATTCGAACCTTTTCCGTTCATCCTACAAAAGGAATGATAAGTACATTACCCATTGCACTTTGTAAGCAAGGCACCATATCTCAAACAAAGTTGCACTAATCCTCTGGCAAATGTGTACTCTATACCTTTCTTTGGGTGATCATTTGTCCACATTAAGGTTGTGATCATCTTGCATCTCCAAAGTAAGGATTATTACAGCAATTGCAATGATCATTTGGGCTATGTAAATATGTTCATGTTCAAAGGTCATCTTCCTTTCAGGGTACAAACAATGACTGACCCGACTAGATTCGTTAACCAATTCTCATCTCAACAAATCTGGTGGGAAATCCATGAGATTTTTACCTAGACATAATTTCGACATAATTTATGATAGTTAACTATAAAATTTGTGTACCATACTATTCCATATATCAATCGGGTTATGAATAGAAAGCATATTATCTACCACATGTTAACATGTCATCGCTACAAGAGGGAGGCTTGCAAGAAAAGCATAATCCTCTCATTTGCTCCAGATGAATCACCACAAATGAAACAATTTGCATATTATACCATAAGAAATAACCTCCTAAACTTCTATTCCACCATTCCACCTATGGCCCTATAATCGACATTCAAGTTACATCTCTCCTTTCTAAAGTCCTGGTATTTGGATCCTACCTAATTGGATATGAATGAATATCAATCTACTATAAGTTCTAGTAAGTGTCCAAAATTGGAAAAAATGAAGACTGGGTAACATTTTCATTATGAGAAAATGATTTTTTAACATAACGTAAGACAATACAAGCATAACAAAAAAAGGTGAAATCCAAAAACTTTCAGTAGGTTTGTTATATTTCCAAATGTTATGGTTATATATATATATATATATATATATATATATATATAAATTAAGCTTACAAAGCAGTTAACCTTTGCAGTTTTGTAGATGTACTTTCAGTAATGTAATGGGGGTGGTGTTCAAGGGTGAGTGCTGCAGTTTGGATGTCGTGTGTTTGATGCTCATGGTGCCATGAGGGGTTGGATGTTGCCTTGATTGATTAATAAACTTGAAAATAGTCACTGCCTCAAGTGTAAGAAGAAGAACAGCAACAACACTAAGTAAGCATATAGATTGCAGAGTTTCCTTTAGTCTTTAGAAAAACAAGTCTCTTATTTCTCCTAATTTATGCCATATCATGTTTTAACAGAATTGCATAGCAGTTCATTTCATCTGACTGATTATACTTGGAATGAAGCTTAAGCTCCAAGGCATGATCAAGCCCAAGTCACTAATCAAGCCCAACCTTTCTAGATTTTAATTTATTTCACAAGCTCCCATACAAGATTAGCTTGCTCCAAATATATATAGCTACATATCTTAGAAACAAAGAACACCTGTGTTGAAAGTGGAAAACTACGCAACCGGAATTGGATTTTGAAAACCCGCCGTAGTTCAATTTGCAAAGAAATCCGTCAATAGATAAATTTATACCGAAACTCTAAGAATTCCGAGTCGAACACAGGAAGACTGACGTTTGATTCAAAATCGCATTTGTTTAATTATCACGAAATGGATTAGCTGGTCGAAAACTAGCTATCTATTTAACAAATAATAAAAAAAGAGAGAGAATATTACAAATAAAGACAAAAGAGAGGTAGAATAAACATGGATCTCATAACCAAATGTTGTTCATTACACTAATCATTACAACTAGAAAGCAGGAAATCTACTCTAGAAAGCAGTAAATCTACTCTAGAAAGCGGTAAAGAGAATGGAGAGAGAAGTATCCTCCTCGACGATTGCTTAAAGGACAAGCCAAACAAGGCGACGTCTGGAAGACAGAGGACGGAGCAATAAGAGGGCGAAGCGAGAGGAACCGAGGGCGAGGCAGGACGTCGTCGTCATCGTGGGATCCACTTCCCAAATGGAGTGAGAGGACAACCATGGGATGCTCCACGAAGGGGGGAGGTGGAAAATTTCTAATTTTTACTCTAGAGGAGCATCTCGGGTTTGGGACAAGCTCTTAGAGCTTTGGAGGGGGTGAGAGAAGAGAGGAAGGGATGAGAATTTCGTAGGGTAGGGGTTTCCTTTTATAGTTGCAAGGATTGGAGGCAATTTGGTCATTACATATTCAAAACATTAAATGAGGGGGTCTTTAGTGACGAAACTAAGAGTCACTAAAGACCTGATGTCTCCGCAGCTTCGCGTGCACTTGCCACCTCCTCCTCTCCCGCACGCCTAATGCTCATCCACTTTCTTGCGCTTTCAGTCGTTCGATCTAGAGATCGAACATCTTAAAGCGCTTGAACTCTTCCTCAGTCGTTGAGAGTCAATGCTTGCCTCTCCTCAACTGTTGGATCTCGCATCCAACGGCTCAGAATGCATCGCGCCCCCCTGCGTCTGATCGAGCATTTGCATCTACGTGGGATCACACATGCATGAACCATGTCCATTCATTGCACCACGTCGCCTGCTCCTCGCCCGAACGATCTGCATTTGACGGCCGAAACCAACATGCCCCCATCCCCGACAGAATTAAGGCGCTTGAAGAGGTTCAAACACGCAACCTCTATCTCGCTCGCAACTACATGACCACTGCGCTACAGGCACTACTTAGTCTCTCTTAGGAATTAGGCACGTGCGCCTGTGGCCATTGGATCAAGATCCAACGGCCCAGATTGTCCATGCCTTTTGCCTTATGAAGATGAGAGCGAGCGCGTCTGAGTAAATCCTAGCCGTTGGATCAAGATCCAACAGCTAGGATTGCACGATAAGAGTCCTTTGAAATGCAGCGGCGAGTCTTTGGGTTGATTGGGTAGCTGAGATGGAGATGGCGCCACATGGTGCCATCTTGGCCATCCATCTTCTATGTGTTGTAGACGGTGCCACAGATGTCGAATTGGATCGATTTTCACGTCGTTAGGCTGCGATCGTCGATCCAAACCCATTCGTGCAGTCAGATTTGTCATCTGAAGTGCGGATTGACACCATCTTGGCCCTTAATTTTTGAGCTTCCTTGGACTATATCTGGTGCTACAGATGTCCGATCAAGATATCTTGGAGTCATTGAACTCCCGTCGTTGCCCTGATCAGATCCGTACGGTTGGATCCTCGGTCCGAAGCCCTGATTAAAAGTCGCCCTGTCCCTGGCCATAAAATGAGACAATTATTATACAATTTGTACAATTTGACCTAAATGCATGATTATGCATGTTATGCAATATTACAATGCATGATGCTAATATGACACTTAGAACATGCATTAATAGACATTTTTGGCTATTTAGATATATGCACATCAACCTGTTCCAATCCAACCACCAAAAGACCTTCATTAATATAATATAACCTTCTCTAAGAATGATCCACCACCAGCATGTCACTACTTCTTGACCTCCACCATCCATAAACCATTAACTAGTCCATTAACCGATCTTGATAGTCAGATACCCACTTCAGAGTTACACTAGTAGACTTACAACTTTGTTGGCACCACACCAAGCTTCAACTTATGATACAAAACTTGTAAACCAACTTAATGTGGATATACTTGTTGAAAAGAGATGGTACAACCCATAAATAGTATCTACTCTCCAATTTGCTCACAATGCTAGTTTTATGCACTATAAATTTCAAACAGTTATAGAGAAGAAATTTTAGCTCGACATTTTGAGAGTTTAGTAGTATTTGATAATTTGTTGCTCTAATTACCGAATGCTGGTTGAGCATCATTGTCAAAGACCTATCATATAGGTGTATGAGCATCAGAAAGACCAACTAGTCACTAGAAGGTATACCTAAACGATAAACATTTTAAAAAATTCATCTCTAAACTTTACCACATTATATAATAGTCTCTTTCGCAGTTATTAAAAAAATCAAAAAGAAAAGAAAAGAAAAAAAGAATTGCACTTCTTCATGAGGGCTTTTTTTTTGTGAAAAGTTCTTCTTGGAGGCTTAAATGACAATAGGCCTAAATTGCACAGGTCCAAGCATACACACACTGATCATTCAGTATTTTTGGACATCAAGGAAAGCTAGAGTTTTTTGTGAAAGTCTATATCAGTCTCCTCCAGCAACATACATAAACTGGTTACTCCTCAGTAGGAAAAACTTCTAAGCAAACAAGTATGCATTGTCATATAAGTATGCTAGCACCACATCTTCAAAATTTACAGAAACGGAGAAATATGAATCAAATTTCTAGTTTCCCATATCATTGGAGATTTGTTTTCCACAAAAATGTCACCTCAAGCTCACCTTTTTTATAGTTTCCAAAGGCATGATCTTCACTAATTACAAAGTCCACAAAGATGCATGAGAAATAGCCACCAAGTTAGCTTCCATGTGGATGAGAAAGCAAAAATTCTAAGATAGTTAGCATTGCTTATAAGGGTAGTTTCCTTCCTATAGTCCACTAGTAAACATTCCCTTTTGCCACACCAGTGGAACTCAAAGGAGGAGTCAAAATCAATACAAAGAAGGGAAATGGAAGGCTCTCTAACATCTGTAAAAGCTAATGCAGGAGAAGAAAGGGAGGCTTCAATAGTACAAGCTCCATACAAACTAACACCAACTTGTAATGGCATATGCATTCTGATCCCATGCAACCCACCCATATACATATCTAAAGCCATGCTTTTCAGCTATAAAGTTTATGTTAAACCCTTTTCAGTTTGAAGATTATGCATAAATTGATGTGATTTTAACCATGTCATGTAAACCATCTTTACCATAAATATCCTTTTGCTTTGCTTTTAGTATAGTAATACACACATTTGTTCAATAGAGCTACTCAAAACAAATAAACTGATTATCAAAACACTACGAACATGTCCACTCGTCAATGATGAAAATGGCAAACATAGGATAGAAGATAGCCCAAGAAAAAATGATATCAGTCCATGTTCAGTAGGGCAACTTGAAAATTATTTCTCATAATCAAAATGTAAGAAAGATGTCCTCTCTCTTTATCAAAAAGAAAGAAAAGAAGTCAAGTACTAAATTATCGAAAGGCCAATCAAGATATCATACACATGTTATGGTATAGAAAAGCTCAGAAAAAATTGATTCATAATGAAATCAACCTATTGAAATTCTTACCTCAGTAGTTAATTGAAGCTTAATGAAATCTACCTGCAGACCCTACTGACTGCACGAACCCAACGTTCAATGTTCTTGTAGGAGAAGCTTCAAAATGAAAAACCAACAACAAATTTGTTACACTGAATGAAAGTGACCTAAACATGATAAACAAGCGAAGAACACCCATCTGAGTAGGGTTTGAAGGTAACACAGAGAAGAGGAACGTTGAAGGTAACCCCTTTTATAGAGCTTGGAGGCCTCGAAATCACGAATGCATTGAACAACCAAAGTCAGATAAGCCGGTCAAAGAGATTTTAGAATGCATTCACAAGAAAGTTGCAGTCGCGACAACCCCTCGAAATAGGGGATGTAACAAATCGAGCAAGGGTATTGAAAATGAAAAGAGGATAGTAATGGCTACTAGTAGGTATTTTGAGCCATTTGTTGGAGATAGAAGAGACATCCACACATACAAAGGAGAGGGAGTCCAACCTCACATGGCGCGATGCGAATAAAGGGCGTGTAAAGGTTTGCCTCCACTCTACCGACAATTGAAAACGATCGTTCAAAACGAGGGAAGGGCACCTGGCGTAAATGAGGGAAGGGCATCCCCGCTAGGGTTTCTAAAATCGCCGCGTGCAGCAACTATGTGAGGAAGAGAGGCAAGTTCAGGAGAATATGTTCATGCGAGAGGGACACCGGGAGAGAGAGAAAATGCAGGGCAGAAGCCCTTAGGGTTTCTGAAATCATCACGCACAACAGCTACGTGATGATAATGTCATCAACAGCCTTCACTAGCTTTATTTAGTTATAATCAAGGAATAAATGCTCCTCCATAACCATCAGAAGGACATAATTCACTGTAAATCCATTCTGAGGGAAATATCAGAAAACAGGGTTAAAACTACAATTTTACCATCATATCATGAATGCAGAATAACCACGGGTTTCTCCAGGGGTTAAATAAAGGTTAAATGATCCTAAGAGTCTAACAAGTGGGTTAGAACATACAGAAAATGATTTTCGCGCGTTTCAGGAATTAAATGACTTTCGAAACCTTAAAAACAGATCTGCTTAATTAACTGAGGTTCTAGCCAAGATAAAATTCATCTAAACCCTCTAAAATTCATATAAAAATATTCTCTAGGGTTTGGTATGCTTGATTTGACCATTGGAACCCAGTTTGACCCAAAATAGTCTCAGACAGACATTTGCCCTAATTTAGATTTTTGCATAAATTACCAAGTCAAAAAAGGTCAAAACTTAAATCTAACTTCACCATTGGATTCCTTGGGTCCAAATTAGGTTTTTCCCAAAATTTGGGCCCAATCTGAGATCATCTTGACCTACTTTGCAATTTGGTCCTGTCTGACTCTTTTATCTCACACTCATGCCCTTAACTTTTGAATCTTTGCAAATAGCCCCCCAACTTTGTCATCTTCTTCAAAAATGGGTCCATCCACCATTATCACTTAAGAATCCTACTCCAGCGAAGCTTCATTTGGAGAGTTCTCCTTGATTAATTGATGAAACTTTTCCAAAATCAAACCGGAGACTCTTTAGGAAATCATCTTTCCAATGGGACCAACCTTGGATCCCAACTCCTTCCCAAAATCTTGTACAAACGTTTTGAAGAATGGGTATCCTATTTTTGCATAGCTCCAATGTTCTCAAGCTTGTTTCCAAGCTTGGAACCCCCTCCTAAGCCCTATATAAGCACGCCCAATGCATGGCTGTGTTCATTAGCTAGGTTTAAGGCCACAAAACCCTCTTCTTCCTCTCCCACGGCCGACTTCGACCTATGTTTCGGCAAGCCTCCTCGACCTCGTTCTTCCAACCCTCAGACGATCAAATCGAGTGGCCCATCTTCTTCCCTATCTTCTTCTACCTCTTGCTAGCCAAAGCGAAGGTGTCCATACCCTTTTCTTCGCTGCTGTCTCCCTTAGGAGTTTCATCTTGCATGGCATCGGCAATCACACCGATGTCGTATTCCTTCCTCTTTCGTCCCTAATTTTAGGTTCCAACGCTCCCTCATCTCCCCTATTCTTTTTCCCTCTATTTATCCTTCGATTTCAATTCCTCAACACACCGTTCACCTCCATCGTCCTCACCTCCGGCCACTCCTCTGGCGAGTCCATCTCACCTCCACAAATGACCAATCAACTCGCCAACAAGCCCACAACCTTCACCTCTCCACCCTCTTCAAAACCCCTCTCCCTATTCACCACCTCGCTCACCCAAATCAGCCACCGAAAAGACCCACCATCGCGCACCAACTCCAATCTCCGCAGGCCTCCACCATCACTCACACCACATGCTACACCCACCACCATGTTCGCCGTCTCACGGTGATCCTGCCGAACGTTTCTGACAAGGCCAAAAGCCCGTTCTTGTGTTTTCAGGTATCAGGTCTTCATCCACCATTAACGATAGCTTCGAGTGAAGCTTGAAACTTATTCTTGCCTTAGTAGCTCCAGGTGAAGACTCCAGCCGTAGCGGAATCCCTCCAGGAACACAATTCAAGGACCAATTTGGCCCTTTGACCGGGCCTTTGACTGGAATTGGACGCATCATCCACTGCGGCCAGTGCGAAGAGGAAGGGTGGGACTCTAGTCCCACCTCGAAAGTGGCCAGCCAAGTCAGCGAGTTAAATTGATTTTCTGCCTTAAGCTCTTAGCCTCCAACCACGGGGTGAGGTCTCATTACACCCTCACCTGCACCTCGCACGTGAAACTTCTCCCGCAGGCCTGGCGCTGACCCGACCCGCCTAACCTGACTTCACTCCTCGACTGCGATATCACGCCCGTAGCCCTGGTCCCGGGTATGCTTAGACCCAAATCCGATTGCCCGGTACTGTGGAAGGCTCTAGGAGAGCGGAACCCAGAGAGAGAAAGAGAGAGAGTGGGGGTAGGGGGTCTTGCTCTCACTGGTACCTGTGCGACACTTAGTTGCGAGAAGAGGAGAGAAGCTAAAGAAGAGGTTTAGGAAGGAGAAAGAAGATGGATCCCAAAGAGACAAAGAAGAGCAGAAGCAGAAGGAAAGAAAGAATAGAAGAGGAAGAAGAAGAACAGTGCTTCCCTAGCACTATAGTACTTTTTGGTTAAGCGGTCTGATTAAATGCTCAGCTATCTGATACTTAATTGAGAGGCTTTATCTGGTTGATACTGCTGATATATCTAAGTACCTAAGTTTGAATGGTTGATGGCACTGTTGCATCATTTGAACTCAATGCATATATGCTTAAATTGAATAATTGGTGATCTAAATCACCATTGTTTTTGCTTTGAGATTCTTTTCACCATGCATAACTATTGTTAAACTCATGCTTTACATTGATTATCATTTTTGAGTTATTATTACTCATTTCTTGGTATTATTTGGCTTGAATCTTGTGCTCACTTACATTATTGAGATTAGCGATTGAATTCCTATTTGCTCCCTATGTTCGACCTCGGACTTCTATTCGAGTATAAATTTTATTTGTTTTCAAGCGATTTCGACCTATACTACGATGCAGCTTTTATAACATCGATTTCGCTTGTTAACACAACACGAGGAGAGGGGCAACTTTGGGAGTGGAAGAGAGAGAAAACACGAGTCAGAAGGGGGTTGGGCCAACCCTTGAAGCAACATGGGATACCGTAACACAGGTTACCAACCCAGAGTGGGGTTGAGGTATCCCCCTCTGTAAACCACCCCTAAGGGATTGTAAAGTTTTATATATGCTTGAGAAATTTCATATATGCATATGACTTCCAAGAATTCAAAATATGATTTCAATTGGATGCTTTCATCTCATAGAAAAAGGATTAGCTTTTTCATTATCTTTTAACAATCAAAATTTGTCAAAAACTTGGCCTCTTTGATGAAGAGGCATAAATATCCATTTGAACTAGAATTTACAACCTTCTAAACCCTCCCAAGGAAGGTAAATTTGTAAACATTTGAAACAAAGTAAAATTTTCCAAACCCAAATCCATGTGCCAGTTTAGCAATTGGATGCACCTATCATTGTAACCTAAACTTTCCCTATCCAAATAACCCTAGAACGAGAATGCCTTGGATGTCATGTACATGAGTTTTAACAATGCCAAACAATGTTGGAGAGATCAATGTTTGCCTTTACATTGCCAAAAATTCACCAATTCACACTAAATAATCCAAAGCAAATTGGAGGGGGGAAACAAATTTAACTAATCCACATCAATGTCAAATGGAGTTTTAAAATGCAAAACTAACATAGTTAACTAACATTAAAATTCACACCATCAAGATTCACATCGTAGTTAATCTACATCTAATCCACAACATAATTACCATTACATATTGTAAAAAAAACAAATAAATTAACATTGAGTGGATGATGGATGGTGTTGAATGGAGAGGAGAAGGGAGGGGGTGGTGGTCTTGTTGGGAGGTGGACTGTGGTGGGCGGCAGTGGTGGTGGCCAAAGAGGAGTGGTGGAGGAGGAGGAGGTGGTGGTGGTGCTATAAAGGAGAAGGTGAAGGATGAGGAGGTGGAGGGTAGTAAGAGGAGGGGTGTTGGAGGAGGATGGGAGGGGGCAGCGATAGAAAGGCAAGAAAGAGGAGGGGGTGACAACGAGAGGATGGGGAAAGGGATGAGGAGGTGGTACAGAGTTGGATGGGAGGGAGCGACGAAGGGAAGGGAAGGGAAGGGAAGGAGGTCGAGGAGAAGGCGAAGGGAAGGAGAGGAGGAGGAGGGGTAGAAGAGGAAGAGGAGTTATCTCAAGAAGGATGACGTTGCTGGAGGTCGCCAAGGCAACGAGGGCTGTGGGGTGATTTATGGAGCGAGCCAAGGAGAATTGGGGTTGTATACCCTCCTTCAACAATGATTATAAAGAGAATTATCACCAAAAGAAGTTGAAAACTTTTATTTTTTGTTTTTAGCGATTGTCATTGCAATAATTTGAATATATATTTTTATTCTTTTCGATGACGATTTACCAATAATCATCATCATTATAATTTAGTAATGGTTATATAACCATCATGAATAGCCCTTCTAAGAAACCTAAATCCTAAATGGACAATGTTTTTTAAAGTAATCAATGCTAATTTAGATATTGATAACAATTTCTGAAGCATCGCCAATTTTAGCAACGGTTTCCAAACCGTCGCTGAAATGACCCGTTGCCTTTTTGGGTTGTTTAAGATGCTTGGATGAGCCGTCAGACGTCTGTCCAGACGTCCGGATGAAGGGTCGGACGTCTGAATGTAGAAGAACTGTACCTTCTTTCTTTTCCACGCGCGCGTACTGTACGCAGATCCTCCTCTCTCTCCTCACCCCAAACCCTAACCTTCTATCTATTTAAAACCCCCACTTCCCCCATGCCACTCCATCCATCACCACCAGCCACCACCTTCGTCCTTCACCTTCCTCCCTTTCCCTCCAGCGAGGTAAGAGGAGAGGATGAAGAGAGAGAGAGGGGATGCTGAGGAGGAGAGGGGAGCCACGGGAGCTCGAAGGAGCTCGTACGGGAGGAGTTGAGGGCGCGGGCGAGGAGGAGGAGCTTGCGAGTAGGAGCCTTGGCCTCCTACAGCCGCTGGAGGAATTGTTGTAGCTTCTGCAGGCGAGCTCGCGAGGGAGACAGCCCGTGGGAGAAGTTCTGCGTACTAGATATTTTCCAGTATCAGACGTCTAAAGCATCTCCCACATGTCTGGAGTAGCAGAAGAACATCCAGAGCTGAAGCCGGACGTCTGAAAGCACGCGTAGTGCTAAGGTACGTGCTTTTATGCGGTTACGGCCATGCAGGCCTCACCGCAGGGATCTTGTCCAGCTTTATTTAGCTCTATGCATACGTACACAGGGGGCAGACCATTGGAATGGCGCAGGGTGCGTCCTTCGAGGTACTTTTGGATGTCTAAACACTTCACCAGACGTCTGACCGTACCTCCAAACGACCAGAAGAAGAGTTCAACGTCTGGAACTCACCTCAGACGATTGCGGAGGGGTCCAAACGTTCGAGGTAGCCACAGGAAACCCAGGGTGTGTTTTGACGTCTTTTAAGGTGTCTGGGACTAGACCCAGGCGTTTGATTTTGGACAGTGTGAGTGTTTTTGGCCCGTTTAGGGTCCAAATGGGATCGGATTTCCGCAAACGAAGTACCGTTGTTTTTCGCTTGAGTTTCTCTACGATTTAGTGTCACTTGTATACAGTTTTAGACACACTTGATGTGGATGGTCAATTGTATAAGTCTCTAGCCAGTTGAGTACGCGGGAGCCGCGAAGGCAACGAGATCTACGATCCAAGCCCCCATTCCTCCCGTATTTGCCGGTAAAGTGATTTACATTAATATTATGATTTAAATAAATGAACTACATGCTTATAATACTTGAATGAACCCAAGGATGAGAATGAACCCTAGGGAAGGAACAGATGAGTATGGTTTGAGTTATACTACATACTTAAGAAACATGTAGAACCCTAGGATGAGAATGAATCCTAGGGCAGGAACAAATGAGTATGGTTGAGCTACATTGTTCACTTGAGATGCCTATAAAACCTTAAATGCTAGCAAATGTATTGGTTACTTAATATGATGCCTTGTCAGTAGAAAATCACGAGCTGCTTGTTTTAAAGAATGGAAACGGAAATGTAAATAGAGAGATCTGAAAGTTTGTAATATGAAACGAAAGGAATACTAGCATGAACCCTACGGGGAATTAGGAGGAAAACTCCTGTAGACAGGAAGTGAGCTGGCCTTTGTGTACACGGTACCAAGGAGAGCCACTGTCCTTTTAGTGTAGAGGGGTACTAACTGCTTGTTGGGATGAGCCCCGGAGTCAGGCCTAGACACTCTACACCGACTCAGTTTGGCCCTCATATACGTGGTACCGAGGTGAGCTACTTAGTGTAGGGAGGGAGCTAGCTGCCCCAGGGGGCCCGAGGTTAGGACTAGCCGCCATACATCGACTCTTGTTAAGCCCATTGGGCAAACTGGGATAGTCGGACGAGAGTACGCAGACTGCGGAGAGGCAAGATGCCTGTTCTATTCTGTTCTGAGAGGGCAAGGCCCTTGTTACAACCCGATTCCCGGATCCCTACAGGACCCGAGACCGGCTCGCCTCAACTAATCCTAAGACCCAGTCATCCAACAAGAAATAACCAAAAAGCAAGAAAGTAAACCTCATCCACATATGCAATATAACTAAGTAAAAGAAACGTACAAGCAGTAAAGGAAATGTAAATCTGCTATTTCAGTGCATACCACCACAACAACAACAACAGAAAGTGGAAATAAACCGTAGAGACTAATAGTAACTAACAGTCCAATACTTACTACAACAGTGAAGAAACAAAAAGGAAGTGCTGAAAACTACGGCTGGGCTCGACTAGGCCCAGCACCCTCCGCAGCCGGAAGCTCGAGCTGCTCAACTCCTGGTCGTGAACAGTATTTTGAAAAGACAGAGTCAGCGAACGCTGAATAAACTGGTATCTATACTATCTAAAATAGTAAAAGCAACAGATTTAATTCTCTTTTCTATTTATCTGTTTTATGTGTATTTCCTTTTCACCCATTTTCCTCAAACATCCAGATATTCTTGATCTTGCATGTTTCTCGTGGGAACGATCTTGATTGCAGTATTTTCCGTAGAGTAGAAGGTACACGTGGTGCTCTCCTGGCTGGGAGAGTCCCCCGTGGTAGCCCTACACCCAGTCAACCACCCTGAAGTCACTGTCAAGACGTAGCGACGACTACGGCACACGTGATAAGCGTACGGGTAACTACCTCGCACTAACACACGGTCAGTCGTTTCCGCTAGCGGATATGCCCAAAGTATAACACAGAACAGTATAGGGCCTTACCCTCTCAGAACAAGGTTCTTGCCCCTCATAACCAAACAGGGGCCTCGCCCCTCCATAGTCCGCGCACCCGCGTTTGACTACCCCGGTTTGCCCAGAGGGCCTAACAAGTCAGTGTAGGGTGGCTAGCTAAACCCCGGGCCCCGTGGGTGGCTAGGTCCTTCCCTACACTATTAGCTCGCCTCGGTATCACGTACACAAGGGCCAACAAGAGTTGGTGTAAAGTGGCCAATCCTAACCCCAGGTCTCAACCTAAGGGAGGGTAGCTCTTCTCTACATAAAAAGGGGACAGTTGCTCTCCTTAGTACCACATACTCAAGGGCTAGCACACTTCCCGTCTACATTCCAGGTTTCCATCTATCCACAGGAGTTCTACGCCTAATTCCTCATAGGGTTCATGCTCATACTCACCTCGTTTATTCCGATCCAGATTTCACCATTTACAATTCATTTCTTGTCCATATGCAAGCAGCTCGTGTTTCCATAATTCGATACATGCAACTGGTGATTTCACAGGTAATTGTTCATAAATTACAGGCAACTCATAATTAATACAGGCAATCGCTAACAGTTTAGCTCAATCATGCATGCAAGTATATTATACAACACAAACGGTTCATTTATTTCTCTATCCTAGGGTTCCATTTGGCTATTTCCACAAGCACATTCTTATTTAAATATTATTAACAGAATTAACCACTCTACTAGGCAACTCAGGAGTAATGAAGGCTCGAACCGCAGACCCAGGTATCTCTACAAGCCCCAAACACGTAGCAAGTTGAAATCCTATACCAGGGAATGCATCATAAAAGGATAGTTCAAAACAGTGTACAAAGGACTCTAGTACGTAGAGGAACTCGCGAGGAAAATACAGGTGCTCCCACACGTGCTCCCCGAGCTGCCTTCTCCTCCCACACGTGCTCCCAGTGGCCGTGCGAGCTCCGTCGAGCTTCCACTAAAGCTCTCTGACCTCGGCCTCCTCCTCCTCCCGCACTCTCCTTCTCCCTCTCGCTCTCCCTCGCTCGCCTCCTCTCGCTACTCCCGCATAGCTCTGAAGGTGGTGGTGGTGGCTGGTGTGTGGAGTGGAGAGGAGAGGAGGAGGGGCTTAAATAGATGGTGTGGGGAGTTTAGGGTTTAGGGAAGGAAGGGAGAGAGGGAAGAAGAGGGTTCTACGCGTCGCTGATGAGAACCTCATCATGAATCTTAACTAACACATTTTAACCTAATAAAGTGAATAAAAGCTCCTACATAACCTAAGGGAAGGCCTAATTCAAGGATTTGTTAATTTGAGAATAAAACATGACACTAGGGATAAAATTGTAATTTCTCCATTACAGTGCACCAACGAGATTTCTAAGGGTCTAGACATAGGTCAAGTAGACTTAATAAGAGAAAAAGTGGGATGGTTTGGTCATAAAAGGGTTATGACGAAATCTCTGAATTAAATGACATTCTGTAACCTTAAAACAAACCTACTTTAATTCATAAAGTTTCAGGTAAGATAAAAATCAAATAAACCCTCTAAAATTCATCGAAAAATATCCCCTAGGGTTTATAACCTTCAATTTGGCCCTTGGAACCTGTTTTGACCTAGATTGAGGTCCATACCCAATTTTTGACCTAATTTGGGTTTTTGTACAAAATATCTAGTCAAACGTGGTCAAACCTAAAATCCAACTTCACCATTGGATTCCTTAGGTCTAAATTAGGTTTATACCAAAATTTTGACTTAAGGGAAGGTCGTCTTGACCCACTTTGCAATTTGATCCTCAAAATTACTTTCTTACCCTCAACTTTTTGAAACTCTTGCGTTTACCCCCTCAACTTCCTCGTCGTTTTCTTCATTTCAGTCCTTTTTCCACCCACAGCAACAGGCCATACCTCTGGTGACTTTGCACGGAGGATGGCGCCTGATCTACATGGGGAGCCAGCCCCAGATTTGAAAGGGGAGCTCCCTACGAAGCCCCCTACCACATGGGCTGCTCCCCATGCCCTGAAGACCATCATACCTCTCGTGCGAACGTACGAGAGGTATGGGTGTCTGACCGACCATCCATCCGGCGTGACTTTCCCACCACTCTCAC
Organism: Thalassia testudinum; assembly: GCA_037157565.1. Taxonomy (NCBI): domain Eukaryota; kingdom Viridiplantae; phylum Streptophyta; class Magnoliopsida; order Alismatales; family Hydrocharitaceae; genus Thalassia; species Thalassia testudinum. Next base: position 51,570,421 of record JAZHRO010000077.1, on the reverse strand, counting down.
GTGCCTCTCGGCCGACCTTTGCCTATTTAAAGAGAGGCACACCACGCTGCATCCTTCAAGCTCAATTTGGCCTGAGATCCCTCTCCAATTCGTCTCCTCTCAACTCCGGCCAACTGCCCAGAGCTTCCGGCGACTCCTCTCCTCTCTCGTCGCTCTGCCACAGTACCAATGGCAGAGCTACCTTTACTGTCCTCCGCCACACCGCGCCGTACTAGCGGGCGCCTTCCAACCCCTCTTCCTTGTCACCGTCTTCTTCCCCTAGGCACCTTCGTCTCCGGCGACGGCAGGCACCAGCCGCTCGCCCTCTGCCTCCCCCGTTCACTCTAGACCTGCCAGATAAGTTGCCCTTACTTCCCTCTTTATTTCCCTTCTGTCAATTTATTCTTTCGACCCCTCGATTCCACTGTCCACCATCACCATCTCCACCTTCAACCACCAACTCCAACGAGGCCATTTCACCACTACAGACCGCTCCACCCCTCGCCAACCAGTCCCTGAGCTTCACCACCTCCCACTGATCACCTCTCGCCCTTCCACTCACTGCGCCACCCACTGTAACCTTCCCCCGAACAAACCCACCTGCACACAAACAGTGTACCCTAGGCACACTCCCACAAGCATCCTCACGCCACACTGACCCCTGGGGTACCTTCACCACACCTTGGCGAAGCTCCCCAAAGTATCTGATAGGGCCACAAGGCCGTGATCGTGATTTCAGGGTTGCGACCATCTCCGCCATTGACGACGAGCTTCGAGCAAGCTTGCAAGCAGCTTCTGTTCTCCCCAGCCCCAGGTCACGAGCCCAGGTCGTGCGGAATCCCCTCGCGCACTCTACCAGGCAGCCAATTGGCCTCAAAGGCCGAAGCATCAGCCGAAGATCCCTGCTGCGGGCGCAGGCAGAAGCGGGTGGGACATTAGTCCCACCTCGTAAATGCAAGAGAGCGGTAAGTGCCATAAATTGATTTTGTGCTCTCTTCTCGTTGCCTCCTACTACACGGGATGAGGTCCCTCGCCCAATTACGGCCTTGTCCGTGACCCCACGCCACGCGAACCTGGTCTTGACCCGCTTACCCGAGCACACCTCGCCCACCACCACACTCCGGTGGGCCTGGTCCCGGGCGCGTATACCCGACCCGATAACCCGATTGGCTCCGGGAGAGCTGAGACCCGAAGAAAGAAATAGAGAGAGAGAGAAACGCGGGGAGAGTAGGGGTAGGTTTTGCATAATCGTGCCTGTGCAGGGTAGAAGAAGAAGGAGGAAGAGGAAGCAGAAGAAAAGGAAGAAGAGAAGCCAACTGAAGAAGAGAACGAGGCTGAAGACTTAGCCGCAGGAGCTGAGGAAGAAGAAGGCACAGTGCAGAAGGAAAGGAAGAAAAAGAATGAAAGAGAAGGAGCTGAAGAAGAAGAGAGAGCCAAAGAGAAAGAGAAGAAAAGAGAAGGAGGAAGCTGCCACAAAGAGGAAGGCCAAGCAAGAAGAAAAAGAAGAGAAAAAGAAGAAGCCAAGGAGAAGTAGCAGTAGCAGCAGCAACCAAAGAGAAAGGAAGAAGAAGAAGAAGAACACGTGCACTGTAGCAAATTGCTACTTAAGGCTTCTGATTCCCAAAATCAGACGTCTGAAGACAGAGAAAAGAAAAGAGAGAGAACAAAGAAGGAGAGAAAAGAAGAAAGAGAGAAGACACATTCTACTTTTTATTCTCTACACTTTTTTGTAAAACGTTACGGTATTATGAATTGTGATCTTTTTGCTTCTAAAATCAAGTTTGCTCCCTGAGTTCGACCTTGGAACATTTTTAATTTTGAGTAATAAATTAAATCAAATTGATGAACAACACGCACATCAGCCGCCTACGCGCAGAGCGCAGTCCGTGTACAAAAATTTCATTTTCAGACGTCCGAAAAATGGTTCAGACGTCTAAACAGACGTTTGACTAAGACTCAAGATGTCTTAAAAGGCTAAAAGTGTAACGAGTCATTACAACTCTGTATTGTTCTGTGCTGTACCTTTAGGCATACCCGCTAGCGGAAACGACTGACCGGGTGTCAGTACGGGATAACTACCCGTGCATTTATCACGCATGCCGTAGTCACCGCTTCGTCGCGACCGTAACCTTGAGGTGGTTGACTGGGTGTGGGATTGCCACGAGAGACTCTCCCGGCCAGGAGAGCACCACATGTACCTCCTATATCATGGAAAAGACTGCAATTAAGATCGTTCCCGTGAGGAACATTTCAGATCAAGAAATGATCTAAGTGAATAAAGGAACAACAAATTAGAAGTACTTGGTTGAAAGAAATGAAACTGGATAGTTGTTTAATTGCATAAATTAATTGCTTGTCTTAATTACATGTAAATGGCTAAATTACCACTCTACTCAGCATTCGCTGACTCCAGAAATTTTATAACCTTGTTCAGATCAGAGAGTTGAGCAGCTAGTATCACCTGCTGCAGAGGGAGCTGGACCCAGTCGAACCCAGCCTTAGCTGTGTTTCTATACTGTTTTCCTTAGCTCTTGCTATAGTAGTGAGTATTTTTGTTCTATGTAATACTATTTCAGTTACTTTTCCGCTGTACTTTTCTCTATTGTAATTGTAATGGCCTGTAACTTGATAAACTATTTCGCTCTGTCTCTTTACTATCTCTTGTTTCTTTCTACCTAGTTACATTGCATGTGTGGATGTGAATTATTTCCTATTTTTTATTATTTCTCATTGGACGACTAGATCTTAGAATTAATTGAGACGAACCGATCTCGAATACTATAGGAACCTAAAATCGGGTCGTAACGATCGCCAAAGCCGCCTATAGCAAGAACTTAAGATTGACAACTGACGTCGATAGTGACGCAAAAAAAACCTGTCACAAATTTCACAATTTTTAATAGTGACGATAAGGCATGATTTCAAAACCAACACGCGCAGCAAATTGGAGCCTACTCTCTTTGGATCAAGACAATTCCCGCATAGAAAGTCTCCTCACGGAGGCTGTTGATCATTGTAATTTCCATTTAGGTAAATTAATTGGATTCAGGCATTTCCGGAAGAGCTTATGCATTTCCTTGCAAGATACCAGAGAAAATGGAGAGCCACGAGACAACGACCAACGAGGAGGTGATCATACTCGGTGGAAAGTGACGAGGCTTAAGGCGATGGATGGAGATGGAGAGGACTTTGTCCTGTTTACTTTTGTCATGACGTGGCATTATCAAAACAGCGAAGCTATAGGGTAAGAAGAAGAAGCAGCTCCAATCCAATCCGATATAAATGATGTGCCCATCAGACAAGTACAGCTCCAAACAAGTAATTTTGTCCCCCTGTGAAGCAAAAGGACAGCTTGTCTGTCTCCCCCTTCGCACCATCTCGTGTCGCATGTAGCTTTGAGTCTCCCATCATTTTTATATATCTTCCCATTGAGTAAGCGATCCTCTATTCTCAACTAGCAGTGACCAGAATCTTAGTTGGAATCCATTTAATTTGAAAGGGTGCTCCAAAGCAAGGAAGTATTTTAAACTCTACAACCGAACAAACTATCCTAAAGCATGCCATGAGACACTGACAATTAAATAATTTTAGTTGTGTTTGTATTAGGGTACACATTGCCAAATCCATAATCCATCGTAACCTTTTTGGATGTGAGATTCTTCTCCTTCGACCCAACACAACTTTGGGACAGATTCTTCTCCAATTAAATCCTTTTAAGGTTTTAAATATGGATCATATCTTTGTATATTGAGATGATAAATGTTCTTGTGCTTTTCCTCGAAAATAAAAAAGAGATACACGTTTGTTTGTTTGTTTGTTTTTTTTCATATAGAGTTAGTAAAAAAAGATAAAATAATTAATCCCAACAAAGATTCTTGTAAACCACATTTTGAAAAAAAAACAAAAGGAGTAGTGACATCCCAAACCCTAAACTAAGCTCAGTGTGACACGAGGGATTGTGTTGAAGAAGGAATTGACAACGCAAATTTTTTTGTTTGAAGTCTTAAATTTTAAAATTATTTAATTATAACATTTAGTATTTGATTGTGAAAGAAAATAATTCATTCATCTCAAATAATCTATAACAAGATGTAAATTTTCCAAGGGGTTGTCTGACATAAGAAATTGTCACGTAAATTCCTTATTTGGGATCTTAAATTCCATAACTATTTTATTTTGGAATTTAGTGCTTAGTTAGGAAAGAAAATAATTCTACCTAAAATTATTTTACTCATCTCTGATAATTTATGATAAAATATTTAATTCTCTAAGATAAAAAAAATATCCAATTCATCTCTTAATTTCATTTTCTTCTAATTCCTCTTATAATTCCTTTTTTTTTTTCATCCCTCTACCCAAAAAGCCCCCAAAGCAACAAAAATATCTAATTCCTCTCTTAATTTTATTTCCTTTTAATTTCTCTTGCATTTTTTTTTTTTTTGGTTCATCCGCCCAAACAATCTATTAGAAGAAAAATAAACAGAAAACTCAACGTTAAAGTCTATGGAGTATGGATGCATTGCAGTAGGATTGGGATGCAAGTCATATCCAATCCGCATCTTAAAGAATTGCAGTGTTACCGTTCTGTCTACTTTGTCAGAGATGGGAAAATCCTATCCACTGCATGATCCCAATAGCCCTGGATTAGATTGTGTTGCAGATTTATCCTATTCATCACTGTGCATGTCTAGTTTATAGACCTACAGGACCATGGCAAGCATCTTAAGTACCCCAATTCAAGCGAACTTCAATAATCCATGCCCTTTAGTCTACTCCCAACTTCAATCTTAATAAGCACAACTATGTAATGTCGATACTAGAGATTAGTTGATATTTTCAGTGGAATTTGCATTTCATGATTTAAGATACCCTCCTTAATTAGGAGTAATTAGCAATTATGAAATTACATGCCACCAAGGATCGGTAGATCGGTAAAACCTCTTCATTGTGATTTAGAGGTCACATTGGTATATCCCATCGTTGTCATATTTACTTTTCCTGAAAAGGAATGTCTAGAAAGCGTATTCTCGTGACATGAAAAAAACAACTCCACATGTTATAAGTGATGATTGAAGGGCCTTGGACTTGATCTATAGGAAGATTAAGACTTCAATCCCCAACAAAGATGAAAAAATCCACCATTCACACCAAGTAATCCATAATCAATTACAATAAATAAGAACAAAATCTTCATTAGTTTCATAAACCGAACATGGATTGCAAAGAATATTTCCCACTCATTTCACTCAAGCACATATTTATAATAACAAGGGAGAAAGGAACGGCGAAAATTAGAATAAATGGTGAAAAAAACAGAATATGCATAGGAGTTGACCCAATTTATAGGTGCTAGATGAGTGTAACCACTCTTGTTGACATGGTGAGCACCAATGATGTGGTAAATTCTCAGTGCTTGAATTTCACCCAAAGTCTCTGCAGAATATACATATTCACACTTTACGTTAGGGTTTTACAATGTATCCATGAAAATTAATGATTCATTGCCATCCAGAAAAAGATAGAGGAACCGGTGAAGTGTGTTGAAATAAATGTACGTAGAAAATAAATAAATAAATAAATTTTTTTTTTAACGAATTTGTATAAATTAAAAATATTAAATGAAGTAAATTAGATATGATTAGGTAAGATTAGAATAAAATAAAAAATAAAAATATATAATATTAGAAATAAATAAAACGAGAAGGGATTAGATTTTACTCCGATCAAGATTCTATTAAGGACTGCTCTTAAAGAAGATATCGCCCCCTATAACACCAGTACATCGAGGTCTGACAAACTCCTCCTAGGATACGACGATCCACCTCCAAGATTCGACGCACTTCGATCTTGGACGTCCTTGAAAACTATCTAAGGAGAACGAAGCTGAGACAATTTGATTCACAACTAAATTCCTGATTGATCTACCAACCAAATGGTTTGATCAACCAAAAATTTCTCGTAGACCTCTCAATCTTCTTGCGTAAGATCGACAAGACTGATTGGAGATTTTTCTACCAATCTTACGTCGAACGAACGCACTAAGAAAGAGAGGCTAGAACAAGAGAGAGAAGGAGAGAGTATAGAGAGTTTTTTGCTCTTGTTGTGTGTCAAATGAGAGACCCCTCGTGGCCCTTATATAAAGCTCACAACCAGACGTTTAAGGAAATTCCCATTTTATGAAAACACGGCAATTGATCGACCAATTAAGTTCATTAATTAACCAAAACCATTTGATTGGTCAAGTTTTACTGATTGATCGACCAAGGTAAATACACTGATTGACTAAAGCAATTGGTCAACCAATTTTACAATCAGGTCGATCAATCCAGATCAAAATCGTGAGATTAAAATTCGTAACAAAAGAGGTTCAAGTTCCAAGTTCCAAATTGATTCTCACCCAAGCCTGAGCCCACATCGGGGCATGGCGGGATGCGCGCGCGCATGCGTGGTCTCCAGCTCCAGCTCTCACTCTTTGCTACATAAGTCATGAGAGGTAAAAGCTTTTTATACCCACCAAAAGGCTTATCCACTTTCAATATATGACTAAACACCTCTCCCAAATCTTAAAGATTTTAGCATGAATTTCTACATCACCATATGACAATTACATCTCGATTGATGCAATTAAACTCTCAAATCCAAAAAAGTGGCCAACTTCCTAAATGCAAACCAAATGTTGGAATACTGGGGATCTTTAGGAAAAGCCTTCCGTGAACTTGATTTCAATTTAGAAGGCAATTACTGAATATATGCCCACATTCTAATATATCAAGAAATAATGGGTTGATTCCATCACTTATCTTCACTGTCCACTAAAGAAGAGTTCGATTAAGGTAGGCATCCTCTAGCTTTCCAAAGAACACCAAGATTATGATCTCACATCCCCCATACATGGAGAATGGTCCTTGATTATCCACAACCCCTCTAGCTTCTCTCTTTATACTCAATTACTAAAATCCCAAGATGTTTGCATGATTCCTTTCACGAAATGCCTTGGGCAATTTATAGGAGGCGTTTCTCGACCTCCACTACCCGCTAGAGTCAATTGGTGGCTGGTCCTTCCATATTCTTAGCGGATAACTTTCCATGTAAGTTCCTCTCCCTTTCATTTGCAATAAAGGAGGGTTGCTGCAGTTGGGCCTTAATCGACCTTTTGGGGTTGATCGGGGCTCTTTCTTTCATTGGTTTTGTTGCCTTCCCACTATGGGGCTCTCCACCTGAGAGGCGGCAACATGGGACTGCAGTCAGCATTTTTTGTTGTGAGGGTGAGTGCTCCTTGCTTGATATGGTCCGGTATGCTCCGTCGATAGTCGGTGGGTAGGTGCAAGGGTGCATCAGCAAGGATATTGTCGAGGCTAGCTTCATCGGCAGCCAGGGCTGAAGGCTTTGGCAGAGGTGTGTGGCCGGTAGGCTTCATCAGCGGCGTTGTTTCGCTAGTGCTTCGTTGTTCCATGCTGTCAGTGGGCCTTTTGGTCGACGTTCGGCTGGGGTGCTCCTCGGAGGCTATGAAGTTGGTGGGGCAGTCGTGTGGTGGTGTGGCTATCAAGCTGCCTCTCCTTTTGGTCTCAGGTGGTATTTGGTTGTTTGCTTGGTCTCATGTTGGCTCGACCAATTTTTAGTTTGATTTTTTTTTCATGTTTGTTGTTGTGGGTTTGGTTTCCCCTTAGGGGATGTTGTTTTAGTTCTATTAATGTTGGTTTTGTCTTTTCCTCGGGAGATGTAGTCGTTCACTTGGGAGGTTTGGGTATGGGGATCATCCGAGACATCGTGCTTCTTTTGACTAAGAGGTGTCCAGATTGGTTTCAGGTGCCCGACCTTTATCAGATTTCTCGTTAGCGCTGATGGCTAGAGTTCTCCTAGTAATGCTGTCGTATTTATGAGCATAAAGCGACAGTTGGCTCTGATCACTACTTGAATTCCATATTCGTGACTCTTCTTTTTATTTGTTTTAGACTTAAGTCGATGTTTTTGTGTTCCCCTTCGGTGATGACGGTGATTCCTTCTACATGTCTCGCGTGTCACTTGTACGATTTTCAACCTTATGAATGAAAGCTCCCTTTGGAAAAAAAAAAACTTTCTATGTAAGTTCCTAAATGATTGCATGCGTCAGCATAAGATGGCCACATTTTCACTCCTAATTCAACCCTTAGGTGTTAATGGTGTGAAATTCAAGATGAAAAGCAGGCCTGTCAATGGATCCAATCAGATTTAACTCGACCCATTAAGGGCATACCCATTTATTAATGGGTTGGATCGGCCGCAACTCATTTATTAAATGGGTCTGGATGTTACAATCCAAATTTGACTCATCTAAATCCATCAAAATCAAATCTAACCCAACCCGTTTAAATAAATAGATAAATTAGGTTAGCCAAGTTAACGGGTTAAGCATGTTAAATTAAATACGTTAAATTAAATAGGTCAAATAAGTTAATAAGTTAAATAGGTTGAGCAAGTTCACGGAGATTAACCTGAACTCGACTCACTTATGTAAACGAGTTAAATGGATTTCAACCCGTTCAACGTAAACGGTTAGTGGGTAAGATTTTTTTTTTTTATAACCATGATGAAAAGGCAGGTGTTACCATGTAGAGTGATAGTCATAATCGGCTATGGGCAACCATAAATAGCAGGTTATTCAAGCTTTGGTGATGCCAGTTTGGTTTCCAAAATGGCGACTCATACTACACTCCAAGCATACCTGGCTAAGCAACTCTCGTGGCCAACGATGCGACGAAGACATATGCTTGACTATCCATATGGTTAAGTTTCACTTCGACCCTTCCCTAAAGGCTAAATTGCCACAAAAGGCTTAAAATTTCAAAAATTATACTATCTTTTGACCTTCTTATTCTCGGCTTCACTCGTGACAGTTATCAGCACTTCTATATAAAGATGATTCTCACAAAGTAGGCTTGATAACATCGTTTTTTTTGGATTAACAAATCCTACATTCATATTGTAATTAATTAAATCGAAAGATCGAGCATCGTTATCATGTGTCCATCTTATGGGAAAATTATAAAAGCTCGGAGGCCTGATCCTCTCGAGAGATGTACACCCATATGGGCGATGGCCGTATTTGCAGGGCGATTAGTTTAGTTAACTGTTCACTCTCCTAATAGCAAGATATCACTCAGGAACAGATCCCATCACTTGCAAAGTCACATGCAAATTAATAATTCACTGCGTACAACTAAATTATTTATTCAAGGAGAGATCGATCGAGAAGCCTTGCAAGAGAAATAACAATAACAAATAATGATAATAATAATAATAATAATAAGCGAGGAAAGCTATAGACTTGAGTGAGCCATCAAACTTCGAGACAAACTCTATCAATGAATGGAATAATTTTTTTTTTTTAGCCAAAGACAAACTTAGGAGTATCGGAAATGGGTCTGTGTGTGGTCCTCCTCCCAATTCGCTAAATGCAAATTAAATTGGTCCCCGACAGCCGTCCGACCAACGAAACTCCCAGCTGTGACCACACCACAGTCCAATGCCACGCCCCCACATAATAACGATACTACTCCCAATTATATCAATCACATTCCAGTCCACATGGCTCCATCAAGATCCTTAATTAATTCCTTCCCCGCTTGGTGGTTTTCTTGTTCTTGTAATTTAATCGGATCCAAATGTTGGCATCCTTTGAAATGCATCCCGATGCCCAAAATCATCAAGGGGTTATCCTTCCATTTGAAGGATCCGAGATACAATGTTACACTATTACAAAAAAAAAATATAAACAAACACATCCTATCAATGAAAGTGATGGTTTCAATCGATGTATTTTAATTTTCTACCAATGAAAATCACTTTCCATATATGAAAAATCATTTCCCAAAGGTGAAAAATCATTTGTTATCAATAGAAAGATATAATATATCGATGTATTTTCATTTTCAATCGATGTGTTTTGATTTGGAACCGATTGAAAATCATTTCCAACTGATGTGTCTTGATGTACTTAATTTTCAGCCAATTAATTTTCATTTGCAACCGGTTGATTCTGACCGCACGTTTTCGTACTCATGTCAAAAAAGAACGAGGTGCGGGTTCAAAAACATAAAATGTAACATATTTTGAAATGTAAGGAGGTGGGCTAACTAAAAAAATAAATTTAGAAGTGGAGATCACAAACGTAAAAAAAAAATGCAAGTATTATCATGTGGTGAAACCCACCAACACTCAAAAAAATCATCACTACTTCTAAATAAAAAATAGAGCTATTTCACATTGATTCAAAATTACTTTCAGAATCATTTTATACAAATATAAAATTATTTTACACCGATATAAAATTATTAAAATCTCCTTCATAACTATTTTACATTAATATATTTTGATTCAAAACAAAAAAAACTACTCCATACCTTCTCACTCACAAAATAATACCAACTTTTAAAGTGAGGTGCGTCAATTACGTAACAGAGTTTATGTTATTTTTTAGATTTCTTTATCCCGATGGAGATCACATTTACCACGTCTATGCACTATAAAATGTCTTACGTTATATAATTTTGTATATTTTGATAAAAAAAAAATAATAATAACATCAACCACGGAGAGAAAAATAACTTTCAAATAAACATTGCGACTTCTATGACACTATTAATAGAATCCAATTACATTCGTGGGTTACTCATGATCTGTCGTAGCCGGTGCTCTCCCCTTCTCCCTCTCCAGAGGAAAAAAAAAAGCCCTAGGTTTAGCTTAGGCCCTAATTAGTGTTTGTGGAGGTCATGATGGTCGTTGCACAATCGTAGCGGTTGTGGTCGACGGGCGATGGTCGTGTTGCAGCGTGCGATCAACGGTCTTACTGCAACGTGCAATGGTCGAGGTGTGGCCAGCGGTTGATTCGCAAGTGCGCTCGGCAGCCGTGCAACGGTGTACGATTGATGGTCTTGTTGCAGTGTGTGGTGGTCGAGGCACGACCAGTGGTCAGTTTGCGGGTGCAGTCGGCGATCGACGAAAGGATGTCGCAGCGAGATGTTTCGATTTTTTTGGAGTGGATTGGTCATTCTTTTTCTTATTTTTTTAGTTTAGTTATAGTTTTGTTTGAGACCACACGTAACCTCGTGTCCATTACGACCGAGATTTCTAACACGAGTCAAATGTCGATTTATTTGATTTTCTCGTTAAAGCAGTTGTTTGAGATTTTATCTCGATGGAGCTGCCGTATCAATGAACATGGGATTGCTCTCCTTATCTTGAAGGAATTCAACTAGTTCCCGTAAACAGCCAGCTTCTTTTTATTTTTCCTTTGCTTCTTATCTTGTCTTTTCTTTTTGTGATTTAGTCTTTCTCTCATTTCTACAGTCGTAACTTTCCCCTATTGAGGGTGTCAAGTTTCTCTTTCTCTCTCTTCTCCCGAGAGTGTATCCTTTTTATATCAAATTCTTTCATTTTTAATAGAATGTTTATTTCCCTAAAAAAAAAAACTAAGGTCATGAGTTATGTTTAAAGCAAAAATAAATGGTCAAGTGAACGGCAATTCGTTCAAAGTGTACAAAAAGAATACCATGCGAGGCTTATATTTTCCATCATAAGTGGAAAGTAATAGGCAGAGACCAAAGGTCACGATGCATACTCGCTTAGCACTTCTTTGTAGTTCCCATTTTGGTCCTTGCCTCGTGGTCAAATTGTTGGAATATTAGTTTAATTGATGGATTAATATGTATAAATAACCATACATTCATAGTTAATCAATTTAGCCTATACTAAAAGTGATCAAATAAGAATCTTGGACATTGGTGTATCATTAAAGATGTGAAAATATGTGTGTAAAGACTTGTGAGTCATTTGCCTTTCTTTGATGGGTAGAATTGCAAATAACCAAATACAAATTAATGGTGTTTAATTTGTATTAAGGAGGGAGTTATGGTCCCCATTCCTCAACATAAGAGACGGCTCTCATTTTGCACATCCCATCGTGAAAAGAGAGAGGAGGAGGAGACAAGGGTTCCAATCTCTATAAGAAAGAACACACTGCTAGTAGATTGATACTCCTCAATTTAGGGTCATGTTAAGGTTTGGAAGACCTACTTGCTATCGGTTGGAAACCTTGGATCTAATATAGATGACTACGTGCACAAAGACACTTAAGCGAATATTAGCAATAACGAAAATATTTGTAAAATCAATTCAATCCACAAAAATAGACACAAGATGTATAGTGGTTCCCTACTTACTTGGATACTCCACTACCTGAGCCTCCCAACTTAGGATTTTTAACTCAATTCCCTCAACCCCAAGGGAATCACTTTACTAACAGAGGTAATTAACAAGTTACATCAACCCAAGTACAACAAGGGAATCACTTTACTAATAGAGGTAATTAACAGGCTACATCAACCCAAGTACAACGGGTTTGTTACAACCCAACGAGCAACAAACTCAAATACAAATAAGAACCGATGAAAAGAAAGAGAAATCTTACAACAAGAATTTCTATGCCTCCCAATAATAATTAAAATGAATACCAATTTGAGAGCCTAGGATGGACGTAGATCGCTTCGTAGATGTGTGATAAAAACACGTCGTTGAGCTTGCAAGAATGTAGAGAGAGTGAATGGCAAGCTTTTTCGTTCTCTCTTGAAAATATGGTGGAAATTTGGAATTCAAAGCTCTAAAATTTTCCTTGTGTATCTAGTGTGCAAACTAAGAGTCCAAAAGTCTTTTTATAGAGTTAGGACCTTAGTTGCTCGTCTACTAGACGTTGGGGTTTAAATCCTAATGTCCAAGTTCTCAAAATCAATTTTACAGTCATTCAAATTTAAACCAACGGCTAACTGGTACCAGTACTAGCTGCTCACAATTTTTTTGTAGCCAGTACACAAGTCCTGGTATTGGTGCTCATCATGGCTATCGATACTTGTGACTCCCAGGTTTGAGACTTACTAGGCACTATGATCTACCTGTACCGATGCTCATCATGGGTATCGGCACTCATCATCTGAGTCGTCAAACTGTGATCATCAGATACCGATACTCTTGATTAATACCGTTATTTGTTCACAGTTTGAGACAAAGGCTCAAACCTGTGCCTTGCATGTACCGATACTTATGAACAATACTGGTACTTGCTTTCAAATACCTTGTTTTACAAAGTTTAACAATTAAGTACATTCTTTGAAAAAGATCCTAATGTTTATCCTAATTTATCTCTAATTAATTTTACGATCTAACTTATGTTTCTTTGTTAAGAGGGATACATTCTAATAAAATAAAATCCTAATCTAAAAGACAACAAAAACTACAAATCGAAGATGATCTTTTATCAACATCTCCTCCTTGTCATCTTGCCTCCTTGTCATCATGCCTACTTGACATAATTCTCTATTTGCCTTGATCTTTATCTAAATCTGAAATATCACTCAATTGCAAATAGTAATCTACAATAATTTTGTTAACACCAAAATAAGATGTGGAATAAGGTTCCAACACTGTCATCCATAAGATTTCCATGGCTCTGAACATAGGTATGAATGCTAATCTCTTGCATTTATATGGACATATGTGCACATAGATAGCTGGAAGGTATCATGCTTATCTTATGGTGTTTCATAGATCATAGGATCACTCAAGAATTAAGTTATAATGAAATATGATCGACCACTAAAAACCCAAAAATCACACTCGTAATTACTTTGGACACTGGTACTATTCATTAGTACTGGTTCTGCTTACATATAGGATTCTGGATTGTAACCACTAGGTACCAGTACTTATCATTAGTATCGGTACTGAGTGGATACAGGTTCATTATGTGGCATGAAACTATATGTCACAAGTACCCATACTGGCCATCAATACCAGCACATGTTGGCTACAGATGAAGACCTGTGATTCTGGAGCCTCATCCAGTGCTTAACGTGTACTGATACTAACCTCTAGTACCGGTATACAATGTGTACTGGTGTAGTGCCCCAAAACATCAAAGATCTTGCTTGTACTCATTGAGTACTAATACTCAAGTTGAGTACCGATACTCTTCGGGTACCAGTACTTATTCATAAGTACCAATACATCTTAAGAACTGTTGGTTCAGTGCAACCCCAACAGTATATCAAGTATACTGGTACTCATGAATGAGTACCGATACTACTTGAATATAAGTTGTAAAACTGGAATTAATTATATTGGTACTGATCTTAAGTACCGGTACTTGTTGGTATTGATTCACTTGTACTTGTGTTAGCCTTAATCCCATCATATGATTATTATTGGGTTAATTGCAAATTAACACCCAACAAGTGGTATTAGAGCCAAGTTTTGGCTTGATTAGTGGCTAGACTAAGATAAGATATAGTTTATTTAATGCATAATAATTGAATAACAGCTGTTATATACATGATGAAGTGAATTAGCTGAGGCAACATCCTACCAAACTGGACTCTCTTATTGAAACTAGTTCAACTACACTTGTAAAAGGGATTGAGTGTAGGCAATGATAGGAACTCCTACTGGCTCAAAGGAAAGTGGAGTTTAACATAATTGCATACACTCCTATGATAATGTGTGTGTGGTGGTTGTTAGGTTTTGTTGTGTAACCATTATATCAGCCTAAAGGAAGGTTAATGGTTGACATGACACTTAATCACCAACGTGATATTATAACACCAAGGTGCCACTTACTTGTTAACCCTTTATCCAAAGACAAAGCTATTAAATGAAGTGCTCAATGTCTTGTGATGGGAGTTTGATTGTCATTCAATTTATTTTGCATTCTCTTGTTAATGTGAGCATGGTTGCTAATGCTTTTGTAAATTGATTATATTTCAGATTTTACACCTGCCAACATTACCTCTACTAATAATTCAATTCCAATGCTTAGTGTCTCTAATTTTAAATCATGGCAAGAGAATTTATTAATAGTTCTCGGAGCCATGGATTTACATCTTGCGATAAGGGAAGACCCTCCCACCTTTACAAAAAGTAGTACTGTTGATCAGAAAGAGAGAAAGAAAGGTGGGAGAGGTCGAATCGCATGTGCATGATGATAATGAAAAGAGCCATTCAAAAAGCATTTAGGGGTACCATGTTTGATTCTCTAATTACAGGTAAAGATTTCCTTGCTGAAATTGAGAAAAGATTTGCCAAGAACAAAAAAGCCGAGGTTGGTACACTCTTGGCAAACCTTATCTCAATGAGGTACAAGGGGAGGGGCAATATTAGAGAGTACATCATGGAGATGTCTCATCTTGCTTCTCAATTGAAAGCACTTAAACTTAACCTTTCTAAGGACTTAATACATCTAGTCTTGATCTCTCTTCCACCCTCATTTAACTAGTTCAAGGTGAATGATGATAACGTCATCATCAGTCATATCTAGCTTTAATTAGTCATAATTAAGGAATAAATGCTCCTACATAACCGCTAGAGGACCATAATTCATTACATAATCATTCTGAAAGAATAACAAGAAAACAGAGGTAAAAATGTAGTTTTAACAGATTATCTCAATTGCAGAACAATAACGGGATTTCTCAGGGGTTAATTAAAAGTCAAATGGTCTTAAATGTCTAACAAGAGGGTCCATGCAGACAAAAATGGGTTTTCACGCATTTCAGGAATTAAATGACATCTGAAATTCTAAAAACAGACCAGCTTAATCTACTGAGGTCTGGTCAGGATAAAACATATAAACTCTCTAAAATTCATATAAAAATATTCTATAGGATTTGGTATGCTTGATTTGACCAGGGAACCCAATTTAACCTAAAATAGAGACTCAAACAGACTTTTCCCCTAATTTGAGTTTTTTGCATAAATTACCCAATCCTAGGTTGAAACTAAAATCCAACTTCACCATTGGATTCCTTAGGTCCAAATTAGATTTGTATCAAAACTTGGGCCCAATCTGAGATTATTTCGACCTAGTTTAAATTTTGATCTAAGTCTGATTTTCTTTTTCTCAAATGGCCCCTCAGCTTTCAAATTTCTTACACAAAACCCCCCAAATTTATCATCTTCTTCTTCAAAAAGGTCCCCACCGCATAGAACTCCTAATCCTAAAGCTTCGGCGACAATCAATCAAGGATTTCTCCTTGATTGATTGATGAAACTTCCTCAAATTTGAATCGGAGATCCCTCTTGAAATCCTCTTCCAATCAGACTGATTCTTGAGCTTTAACTCTTTCCCAATCTCTCATGCAAATGCATGAGAGATTTGGGTTTCCAACTCCAACGAACCTTCCAAGCTTGAAAAGCTTGATTCCCAAGCTTAAACCGACTCCCTGAGGCCTATATAAGGATCCTCATGGCACATCTATCCTTCCACGCTCGAATTCAACCGGAACCACCCTCAATTCCTCCCTCCTCTCCGGCTGAATAGCTCCTCGATGTCTAGCAGTCTCCCCCAACTCCATTCTTCATTCGTTCACAATACCGACGACGGATTTATCCTTCCCTCTCTCTTCCGCATCATGCCATACCAGTCGACGTCTCTCCCTCCATCGTCCTCGCCATCCTACCCCCACCGGAGCACCTTTGTCCCCGGCACCGACGTACCCCCGGCAAGTCGATCTCCCCCCTTTCGTCCATTAGTTTAGGAGTAGTTTAGTTCCATTAGACTCTTAAGTTAATTCTCCTCTCTCTATTCTTCAAATTTGACCACTAATAACACTAATCACCCTCGTCTTCTCTGGCAAGGCATCCCTACCACTACACCCGTCCATCCGCCTTGCTGAAACCCTCTACACCTCCGCCTCGATCCCAAGAGCAAAAGCCCTAACTTAGTTTCGTTGATTGCCCCTCCAAACCCTCCACCCAACACAGCGCCTTCTGCACCAACAGACCGAGGACATATGACCTTTTCACTCACTCACACGCACTGCCACGTTCACCAACACATTCTCCATCTTCATACGAAGCTCCTAAACTTGTTTAACAGGGCCGAGAGGCCATTTTGTTTGTTTCAAGTCTTCAGGTCCTCTCCGCCATTAACGAGAAGCTTCAAGCTTGCTAGAAGCTTGCTCCAGGCCACGCAAGCCCCATGCTCCACCTCCAAGTTGCGCGGAGTCATTCCAGACATCTTCCCAGGTCTTTGATTGCAAGCTTCAACCTCAATAGCTGCCTCAATTGGACGAGGCTTCATCCGCTGCTGCAGCCGAAGGAAGAGCGGGATTTAGTCCCACATCGGTGGGAGAAAAGCGCTTGGTAGCGCGTAAAAGGAATTTCTGCAGTGGTCTTAGTGCCTCAAGCAACACCGGGGGTGAGGTCCCCGCACACCCCTCACGCCTCACCCATGACACCCCCACGCGGGTCTGGCTCATACCCGATTGCCCGCCTAAGCTATACACACCTCGACTGCAACCCACACCCACAGCCCTGGTCCTAGGTGAGCTTATGCCCGATTACACGAATGCCCAGTTGCCCTTGCGGAAGAGAAGAGAAGGGAAAGAGAGAAAGAGCGCGCGGGGTAGGGGGGTTTTGTTCTTCTGTGCATTGGCTAACACTTAGCTAAAATCTAAGATCTCCTCCCTTGTGCGTGAAGAGGCAAGAAAGGCAGACGAAGAGGAGGACTGTAGAAGAAGAAGAAGAGAAAGAGAAGGGCAAGACAGAAGAAGACTCATTGAACACTGTAGTTTCTGAGCACTTAAGCCGTCTGGTTGAAAGTTCTGTCGTCTAATAGTGCATTATACACTAAAGCTTGTGTGGATTTAAAGTGATTAATACTGTTCATTTATTTAGATAGTTAAGTAATTATTATATGTGTATCTAAGCTAATAATTGGTGATTCAAATCACAATTATTTTGTCTTAGATGTCTTTTGCCTCATTAGATTCTAGATATACTCATGTGTTACATTGAATATTAGTTTTGAGTAATTAATTATGCTCATTTATATTATTTATTAAGATTAGCGTGTGAATTCTATATTTGCTCCCTGTGTTCGACCTCGGACTTAAATTCAAGTAATAAATTGTATTTGTTCACACGCTATTTTCGGCTATATTACAACTAAATGTTCTTAAAATCCCGATTCAGCGCGTTAACAGTGAGTTACAATTGCCAAAAAGAGACTTGGTCTCTAAATGAACTCATCTCTCACTGTCTTCAAGAAGAGAGGATGAAGTAGGATAAGACAGAAAGTGCTGATATTGCCACTACCTCTAAGGGCAAGGGGAAATGAAAGAAAAGGGTTCTAGAAGGTGTAGGTACGACTCCAAATAAGAAGCAACAAACCCAGACTAGAGAATCATCCAACTCAAGTTGCTTCTTTTGTGAGGCTGAAGGGTATAAAAACAAGAATTGTACCAACTATCACGCATGGCGTGCAAAGAAAGGTACATTTCTTAATTTGGTTTGTACAGAAGTTAACTTGGTTTTGGTGCCAAGACACACTTGGTGGATAGATTCAGGAGCCACGACCTACATCAATGTGTCTTTGTAGGGTTGCCTGAGCTACCGAAAACCAAATGAAGTTGAAAAGTTTTGGGGATGAAAAGGTTGTTGAGGTTGAAGCTATAAGACAGTTAGGGTTGTTGATGAAAATTGGATTTGATTTGAATTTAGATGAAACTTTTGTTGTCCCGTCTTTTAGAAGAAATTTAATTTCTATTTATGTTTTAGAAAAATGTGGCTATACTTGTTCATTTGGAGATGGAAAAGTTAATTTATATCTGAATTCGAATTTAGTTGGTTCTAATTTTCTATTCAGTTTTGATAATCTTTATTGTCTTAATACTGTAACTTCTTATAACGAGTCTTCTCTTTTATGTACACGTGGTGTGAAAAGGAAATTAGTAGATGAAAATTCAACTTCTCTGTGACATAAGAGATTAGGACATATCTCCAAAAGGAGAATTGAAAGACTTGCGTGTCAAACGGTATTTTGGATCCTTTAAATTTCATAGATTTTGATATATGTATGAACTGTATTAAGAGAAAACAAACCAACAAAAGGAAATTTGAATCCAATAGTTCATTAGACGTCTTAGAACTGATTCATACAAACATCTGTGGGCCATTTTCCATGCCTACGTGGAATAGTCAACAATATTTTATCACGTTCATAGACAATTATTCGAATTATAGCTTCACACGTTCAAGAACTATAAAGTTGAAGTTGAAAATCAACTCGACAAAAGGATCAAAAGCGTCATATCTGATCATGGTGGTAAATACTACAGTCGGTGACAATTCAAGTGAATAACGTCCAGGGCCTTTTGCTAAATTCCTAGAGGAATGGGTATCATCCCTCAGTACACTATGTTGGGTTCGCCCACTATGAATGGTGTAGCTGAGGGATGAAACAAGATACTTAAGGATATGGTGAGAAGTATGATTAGTCATACTACGTTGCCTGAATCTCCCTGCGAAGAAGCACTTAAGACTGCAGCTTATATCCTGAATGGAGTACCAACTAAGGCAACTAATAAGACCCCATACGAACTTTGGACTAGTAGGAAACCCAGTCTAAAGAATTTGCATGTTTGGAGATGTCCAAGTGAGGCTAGGCCTTATAAGTCAAATGAGAAGAAACTAGACTCCAAAACTATCAATTGTTATTTTATTGGATACTCTGTAAGATCAAGGGGGTACAAATTCTATGGTCCACGAATACGCAATCTTTGAGTCTGGAAATGCAAAGTTTTTTGAGAATGTTGAGTTTGCCACAGAAAATAGAGTGAAAGAATTTGTCTTTGAAGAGGAATATGTCGATATTCTCGTTGGTGTTATTGGAATTGATAAAGATCTAATTTTAAACAATTTCAATGACGCCATGGTAGAAGAAATGTTGAGGATACACCCATACAAGAGCAAGCTCAAATTCCTCAGGAATCTGTGTCGTTAAGGAGATCCACTAGAGATAAAAGAAGTGCAATATCAAGTGATTATATTGTATTTATTCAAGAACATGAGATTGACATTGGGGTGATGGAAGATGATCCACTCAACTTCCACCAAGTAATGCAAAGTCAAAACTCTCAAAAGTAATTGATGCGATGAATGAGGAAATTAAGTCAATGAAAGACAAT
The DNA here is from genome assembly GCA_037157565.1 of Thalassia testudinum. Classification (NCBI taxonomy): domain Eukaryota; kingdom Viridiplantae; phylum Streptophyta; class Magnoliopsida; order Alismatales; family Hydrocharitaceae; genus Thalassia; species Thalassia testudinum. The sequence goes on along the minus strand of JAZHRO010000077.1, from coordinate 51,550,451 downwards.
GATGTTTGGAATCTTATCCCATTACTTAAAGGAGCAAAACACGTTGGTTGTAAATGGATTTTTAAAACCAAGCACGATTCGAAAGGTAATGTGGAAATATATAAGGCATGTCTTGTCACTAAGGGTTTTACCCAAAAGAAAGACATTGACTGTAAAGAGACCTTCGCTCCAGTTTCCTCAAAAGACTCATTTCACATCATAATGGCATTAGTGGTGCATTTTGATCTTGAGTTACATCAGATGGATGTAAAGATGACATTTCTCAATGGAGACATTAATAAAACAATCTATATGGTACAACCTGAAAACTTTGTGTCGGGAGACACAAAGAAGACAATTTGCAAACTCAAGAAATCCATTTATGGACTCAAGCAAGCCTCAAGACAGTAGTATTTTAAATTTCATCAAGTGATAATCCCGTTTGGTTTTGAGATGAATTTGGCAAATGAATGCATATACCATAAACTCAATAGGAGCAAGCATATTTTCTTGGTCTTGTATGTCAATGAAATTTTACTTGCCACTAATGATATGAACCTTTTAATGAACACCAAGAAATTTCTTGCCAATTATTTTAACATGAAAGATCTTGGAGATTCCTCTTTTGTGTTGGGTATTGAGATATATCGAGATCATTCTCGACATATCTTTGATTTATCACAAATGAGCTATAGTGAAAAGGTACTTAAAAGGTATGGCATGCAGGACTATAGACCATTAGATACCCTTGTAGCTATGGGAGACAAATTTAGTCTTGATCAGTGCCTACTGAATGAATTTGAGAAGAGGAAGATGCAAACAGTTCCTTATGCATCAACCGTTGGCAGTATTATGTATGCTCAAGTTTGTACACAACTAAACTTGTCACACATTTCAGGTATGTTGGGTAGGTACATGAGCAATCTAGGAAGAAACCATTGGAAAGCAGCCAAAAGGGTTTTGAGATATTTACAAAAGACGAAAGATTACATGCTCACATTTCGAAGATCGGAGTAGCTTGAAATTATTGGTTTCATCAGCTCCGACTTTGTGGGATGCCAAGATATACGAAAGTCCACTTCGAGCTATGTCTTCTTGCTCGCCAAAGGTGTTATTTCTTGGAAGAGTGCAAAACAATCCTTAATTGCCTCTCCTACGATAGCAGCAAAATTCATAGCATGTTAGGAAGCATCCAATCACGGGAATTGGTTGCGGAATTTTGTCACGTGACTACTTGCGGTTGATGGCATTGAAAGGCCATTAAAGTTATTTTGTGATAATAAATCCGCAGTCATTTATTCCAATAACAACAAGAGCTCTTTCAAGTTGAAACATGTAGAGATCAAGCTCTTGGTTGTTAAAGAAAGGGTATAGAGTGGACTTTTGTCTATAGAGTACATTGGTACAAACTCTATGGTAACGGATCCACTTACTAAGGGACTGCCACCCAAGATGTTCCACGAACACACAGCTCATATGAGTGTGATGTCAATTAATGAAATTCTATTTTAGTGGGAGTTTGTAATCTTTGTTGTGTTATTCTAATAAACACTTTGCTTTCAATTTTATTGAAATGTATAGTTTTGTGAAGCATTATACAGTTTTTTCTGTAGAATTAATAAAGCTTTTAGATTTTTTGTCCACTTTGCCTTCTGGTTATGGTTTGATCTCACTAAAGAGGACCAGTTGGGAATAGACACATTATGATCACGTTGTGTGAAATTCCCATGCTACACATCCATGTCATTATCTAGTTGTCAAATACATTCTGCATATGTGACCTTTGTTGGTTTAGTTACAAAATGGTAACGAAAGCCACTTCGATCCTATGTCTGGTGTGATTGATAGAATGGTTATGATACAATTAAAGTTTTTTTTTTTGACAGTAAAGTTGAGCTCAATTCGGGAATGTATAATTATAAGTGATACACATATAGTCTAAGTAGGAGATTGTTGGAACATTAGTCCAATTGTTGGACTAATATGTATAAATAATCATACATTCATAGCTGTCAATCAATTTAGCCCATATTAAAAGTGATCAAATAAGAATCTTGGGTATTGGTGTATCATTAAATATGTGAAAATATGTGAGTACAGACTTGTGGGTCATTTGCCTTTCTTTGATGGGTAGAACTACAAATAACCAAATACAAATTAATAGTGTTTAATTTGTATTGAGGGAGTTATGGTCCCCATTCCTCAACACAAGAGAGGGCTCTCATTTTGCACATCCCATCGTGAAAAGAGAGAGGAAGAGGAGGAGATAAGGGTTCCAATCTCCATCAGAAAGAACACACTACTAGCAGATTGATACTCCTCATTTTAGGGTCGTGTTTAGGTTTGGAAGACCTAGCTACTGTCATGCATAAGATTTCCATGGCTCTGAACACAGGTATGAATGCTAAACTCTTGCATTTATATGGACTTATGTGCACATAGATATTCTAGAAGGTATCACACTTATCTTATGGTGTTTCATAGACCATAGTATCACTCATGGATTAGGTTAGAATGAAATATGATCAACCACTGAAAACCCAAAAATCTCACTTGTAACTACTCTAGGTACCGGTACTATTCATTAGTACCTATACTGCTTACATACAAGATTTTGAATTGTAACCACTAGGTACCAGCACTTATCATTAGAACCGGTACTCAGTGGATACAGATTCATTGTGTGGCATGAAACTGTATGTCACAAGTACCAGTGTTGACCATCAGTACCAGTACATGTTGGCTATAGATGAAGACCTGTGATTCAAGAGCCTCATCCAATGTGCAACATGTATCGGTACTAACCTCTAGTACTAGTATACAATGTGTACTAGTGTAGTGCCCTAGAACATCAGTTTGAGTACTGGTACTCAATTTGAGTACTGATACCTGTAGAGATCAGATGAGTCTTGAGTGGTTTACCAGTACTCTTCGGGTACCAATGCTTATTTATAAGTTCCAATACATCTTAAGTATTGTTGGTTCAGTGCAACCCAAACAATATATCAAGTATACCTGTACTCATTCATGAGTACCAGTACTACTTGAATATGAGTTGTAAAACTAGAAGTCAACAATACCGGTACTGATCTTAAGTATCGGTACTTGTTGGTATTGATTCACTTGGACTTGGGTTAGCCTTAGTCCCATCATATGGTTATGATTGGGTTAATTGAAAATTAACACCCAACACAAACATCCTTGAGAAAGTCCTTGATAATCAAGATTCTTGGAGGTCTAGAGAGGGAACGAACACTCTTTAATCTTCCTCTTTAGGAGAAAAGGATAGCCTCTTTCCACAAGTTATCGCAATTTGACCTCTCAAGGTTACCAAACTTGGCCACCTCTGAGAAATAATATTGCTTGTCTAGGATATGCCTAATACCAAATTGAATGGATTCTAAATGTAAAACGATCCCCATATTGAAACCACACCCATCTAGGGGTGTGTTAGTGACCCATTCATTGAAATGACATCTTTTGGCGCCAAAAAGGGAGTAAATTCCATGAATGGGTATGTGCCCCTTCACATATATGATTTTTATTAATGTGAGGTATTGATCCTCCTCCTCACTTCCTAGACATAGAAACATTAAAAACCACGACCATTAAGGTTGAATTCCTTGCTGTGTAAACCATGAAAGCACAAGTGTATAGGAGGGAGTGTAACATCTCAAAATCCATATCTGAATCATTGCAACGTGGTTTGAGCCAATTCGAACCCGGAAACCTAATTGTGGTTCAGTGCTGGTGTCAACACCTCCTTAAATTACCAAAAATTATAGATTTCGAGTCAACCCCTATCCAAATGTTATCAAAAGGGTGCCATATATGGTACCATTAGATTTCCCTCATCTCAAGCTTTTCGGCGACGCTTGTTTCACGCGATTCTGAGGTGTATAACTCGAGTTATGGCCAAAACAAGTTGAAAAGGACCTAAATGTAAGGTGGACCTAACCCTAGGGGTAATTCGGGTATTTCACCCTCCTAAACCTATTTGCAGTAACCTGTGGGCCTATAAAAGGGCTCCCTTGGGTCCTTGGGTCATCATTAATCTCTAAGCTTCTCAAATTGATGAAGAGAGAAGGAAAACCTTAGATTTTCCTTTTAAAAAATTAAAAATTTCATTTAGGGATTCAGTTACAATTTCGAGTTTTGTGGGCTTCGCACTACAAAATTCACAAAAAGCGGCGGCAGCACAGGCAGCATGCGGCATGTGTGCGACATGTGGCGGCACGACGCTGAAGTGGGAGACACATGTCATGTGCATGGCGAGCGCGACCACGCGTGGGACTGCAGGCGCGGGCAGGAAGCACCGATTGTCAACATGTGGCTCATCGAATGGCTATGGCACGCGGGCAGCGCTATCCGTAGGCACGGGTGAGAGTGAATCCCCACTTGAAGTGTGGCACAGGTGGGTTTGTGCGCAAGCAGCTGGTTTGGTTGAACCAATTTAATTCATGACCCCTGCTGCATTGACCCTTCCCAAAGGTCATTCAAGATTTTCCCGAAAGGGCAAGGGTGTGAGTGCAATTGTAAACCCCTAGGTTTTAGTTGTGGGCTATGTGGGGGAGAAGGAAACCTTGCAGGGGCAACCCCGCAATTTCCCCTCTCCATCTTCCACAACCCACCCACACGCACACACAACCCAACCCTAACCCTCTCCTTTAAAAACCCCCCTGTTTACTCGAGAACGAAATCGGGTTTGTAAATAACACGTTGTAATATAGTTGAAATCGCTTCGAAAAACAAATGAGAATTTATTACTCAAAAAATTAACAATCCGAGGTCGAACACGGGAAGCAAATTGGGATTTAAAAACTAAGAACACAACCTCAATTTAATAAAATGTGATGTTTAACAATATTGTGAAGCAATAAAACTAATTTCAATGTATATAAATGCTTCAAAGATATGAATAGAGATGTAAAAAGAAATCAGATGCTTTTGGGCTTTCTCTTCTTCTTTCTTCTTTTTCTGATGTCTTCTTCTTTCTTTACTCTTCTTTCTCTTTCTCTGACTTCAACCGAACCTTCTTCTTCTGCAGCTTCCTTCCTCTTTCTTCTTTCTCTTCCTTTCTGCCTTGACTTTCTTTGGCTTCTACTTCTATTTCTCTTTAGCTTTCTTCTTCTTCAACCTTGGCTGCAGCTATGCTTTCTATTCTTTCTCTAATTTCTCCTCCCTTCCTCTGCCTTGGCTTCTTTCTCCTTTCTGCCTTCTCTACAACAGTGCCTTCTCCTTCCTTGGTTCTTCTTTGCCTTAGCTTCTTCCTTAGCCGTGCCTTCTTTTTCTTCTTTGTTTCTTCTGATGCCTTCCTTTCTGCCTTGGCTTCTTTAGCTTTCTCTGCTCTCTGCTTTCTTGGCTTCTGATCTCCTTCTTTCTCCTTCAGCTTTCTTCTTCTTCAACCTTGGCTTCAGCTATGCCTTTGCTTCTTTCTCTTTCAGCCTTCCTTCTTCTCTGCAGCTTTTGCTTTCTCCTTCAGCTTTCCTTCCTTATCCTCTTCCTTCTTCAGCTTCCTCTTCCTTCTTCCTTTCCTTGCACAGAAGTGCAAAACCTACCCCTACCCTACCCCGCGAATGCTCTCTCTCTTTTCTCTCTTAAGCTCGCTCTCTTAGAGCCAATCAGGTAAACGAGTCGGGTTAGCACGCCCGGGTCCAGGCGCACTGGCGTGGGTGATGCGCAAGGAGTGCTGGGTAAACGGGTCAAGCAACCAGGTCCGCGGAGGAGTGAGCGCGGACGAGGCGTGAGTGGGCGAGGGGACCTCACCCTGTGTTAGGAGGCAAAGAGCCTATAACACAAAAACAACTTATATCACACAGGGCACTCCAAACTTACTGAGGTGGGACTAAATGTCCCACCCGCTTCTTCGCATGCACCCGTAGGGAGTGTTGCTCAATTGCGACAGGTGCAGAGTGCTTTGGCCCTCGATAGATGGCTGATGCTGTTCGCGGAAGAAAGCCGCACACCTGGGACTTGGTCTCTTGGAGTGGGGGCACCTGATGCAAGCTTGCGAGCAAGCTTCGCTCCTTCTCCAATGGCGACGGAGGTCAAACCCTGTCAACACGAATACGGCCTCATGGCCCTGTCAAAACGCTCAGAGAGCTTCGCCGTGACACGGCAAAGGTGGCTCGGTGGGTGGCATGGCATGGGGAGGCCTAGGCATGCGTGCCTAGGTCGGTCTGTGGCCGTGAATGTGGGGTTGTTCGGGGGCAGTGTATGGTGCGTGTGGCGGTCGATGGAGAAGTGGAAGATGATCAGTGGAAGATGGAGATGCTTTTGCGGTAGTTGGCAAGGCGTGTGGGTGTGTGGAGTGATGGATGCGCCTTTGCTGGTGGTCTGCCGGAGGTGAAGAAGGTGAAGGTGGTCTGTGGTTGTCGGGGCGCGAAAATAGAAATAAAGTGGGGGAAAATGAAGAGTAGAGAGAGGGGAACTTATCTGAGAGTTATTGGACGAAGGGGGAGGCAGAGGGCGAACGGTGCATATCTACCATCGCCAGAGATGAAGGCCCTGAGATGGAGAGGCGGCGACGACGAGAGGGATGAAGATGCGAGCGCAGGTTTGGCGCAACGTGGAAGAATGAGGCGGAGAAGACTCTACTACTGGTATGGTGGCGGAGCAATGAAAAGAGAGAAAAAGAGTCACCGAAGCTTGCGGGCTGCCTGACCGAAGAGGGAAAAGGAGGAATTCAGGGGGATTCTTCGACCAATCAAGCTTAAGAAGGTCGAGAGGACTTGGGGCGTCTTTTATAGTCACGGCCGGAGGGCCTTGTGCTTGGAAGGCAAGCTTCCAAGCACGAAAACCTCGCCAGACTTGGAAGGTCAAGAGATACCCATATCTCTCATGCGTTCGCATGAGAGATTGGGTGAGAATTTGAGCGCAAAATGGGGTTCACACGATCGGGAATTCCTCAGAGAATCTCTCTTTCAAATTTGAGAGGGATTCTTTGAGGAATCAAGGAGATCTCCCTTTTGAATCCTCACCGGAGTAGGATTCCTCCGCTGTAATGGTGGAGGGACCTAATTGCAAAGAGTGGCAAGGAAGATAGGGGGGTCTCTGTAAGGTTTTTGAAAGTTAGGGGCATAAAAGTAATTGGGTTGGACTGTTTTGCAAAGTAGGTCAAGGTGAACTCCCCTTAGGTCCAAATTTTGGTATAACCCTAATTTGGACCCAAGGAATCCAATGGTGAAGTTGGATTTTAGGTTTGACCATGTTTGATGCATATTTTGCACAAAAATCTAATTTAGGGCAAATGTATGACTAGGACCCTTATTTAGGTCAAAATAGGTTCTGAAGGTCAAATTGAAGGTTCTAAATCCTAGAGGATATTTTTCCATGAATTTTAGAGGGCTTAGTTGATTTTTATCCTGATCAGAACCTTGTTGAATTAAGTGGGTTTGTTTTAAGGTTACAGGATGCCATTTAATTCCTAGATCTCACATTAACCCTTTTCTGATTAAATCATCCCACTTTTTATCGTATTAAGACCAATTGACCCATGTTTAACCCCTGAGAAATCCTGTTGTTGTACTGCAATGGTAAAATTACAGTTTTACACTTTGTTTCTTGCTTTTCTTTCAAACCAGTTATTCCCTGAGTTAGGCCCTTCACTTGGTTATGTAGGAGCTTTTATTCTCTTTTCTAGGTCAAAATGAGCTAGTTAGGGCTTATGATGGTGTTCCCATCACCCCCACACCCCCTCCACCCTCTCCATCTCCACACCACCACCACCACCTCCACCTTCACTCCACCACCTTGCACTGGCGGCCTCCCTTCCTCTTCCCCATCCCCCTTGCCGCAAGAGTGGGGGAGAAGGAGGGAAGCAAGACGAGCGTGGGCGAGGGAGGGAAAGAGAGTGGGCGAGGGAAGGAGCAAGAGGCGCGAGGGAAGGAGCGAGGAGCTCAGAGGAGCTCGGGAGAGGGGCGGTGCGCGTGCGAGGAGAGGAGCTCGAGAGGGAGGAGGAACCGTGAAGGGGGGAACCTGTGCGAGGAAGGCACCGCTACTGCGGTCGCAGCATCCGAAGCTCGTGAGGAGAAGCTTTGCGAGCCGTTCTAAAAAATCATCTTTCTGCAATATCAGACGTTTATAACACTCTACAAAAGTCTGACAAAGCCGCAAGATGTCCGGAGCTGACACCGGAATCTGACAGCACGCAAAGTGCAAGGTATGTACTCTGCACGAGCATGCATGCATGTACGTTGGTTGATATGTGTCATGTTTTAAACCTGCGTGTGCATGCATAGGTACGAGGCTTTGGAAAGGCACGTGGTGCACCCTTTGAAGCACTTTTGGATGTCCGGAGATCATGTCAGACGTCTAACTGCTCTTACAAATGACCAAGAGTAATGTTAGACATCTGACGACCCCCTCAGACAACTGTGCTAGGTAGTAGATGACGGATACAGGCGTAGGAGAGCAAGGTGAGTTACTGCGTTCATTTAAGACATCTAGGTCTCGCCCCAGACATCTGATTTTGGTCAGTACACATGTTTTTGGCCGGTTTAGGGCCCAAACGGAGTCGAGTTTACATAAACAAGTATTGTTGGTTTCCGTTTGAATTTCTCTACTTGTTAATGTTGTACCTATGTGATTTTGAACTCATTTGACATGATTGGTAAATGTTATAGGTCTCCAGTCCGTCGCGTATACGGGGCCTGCGAAGACAACGGGATCTACTATTCGAGCCCCCATTCCACCCGAATACCCTGGTAGAGTGGTTTTCTTTAGTACAATGATTTAAATTATTAAAGCGCATGCTATATTAGAATGATCTGATTGAATCCTAGGATATGAAATGAACCCTAGGGCAAAAAAGAATGAATGTACATTACTTGAGCCACATTGTTATACTCTGAAATGCATGTTAAAGACTTTACTGCTAGCAATTGAATAGTTAAGTGATGTGGTGCTTGCTTAATTTATTAAATCACGAGCTTCCTATTATACGATTAAGAACCAAAATGTGAATAGAAATACACGTCGTGTAATGAAATGAGATGAGTATTATGAACGAACCCTATGAGGAACTAGAAAGATAGCTTAAGCACTGCGACTTGAAAACTCTGATGGGCATGGAATAATTCGCTTATTGTGAGGCATGACGGTTAGTTGAGCTCTAAACTTGGGCATGAATTGGCCCTCGTGTACTCCCGTACCGAGGAGATCTAATTACCCTTTTGCAGAAGATACGCTGGCCCTCGTGTATGCACGTACCAAGAAGAGCTAAATACCCTTCTTTAGAAGATACGCTGGCCCTCGTGTATGCACGTACTGAGGAGAGCTAATCACCCCTTATATAGAGAGAATAGGCTGGCCCTCGCGTACGTGGTACCGAGGAGAGCTACGATTACTTTTGTGTAGGGAGAGTGCTAGCCACCCTTGGGTTGGGACTCAGGGTTAGGAGTAGCCTCCCTACACCGACTCCTGTTAGGCCCATTGGGCAAACCAAGATAGCCGAGCGAGGGTTTGCAAACTATTGAGGGGTGTGGCCCCTGTTCTATTTTGTGTTGTACATTTAGGCGTACCCACTAGCGAAAAGGACTAACCATGTGCTAGTGTAGGCTAGCTACCCGTGCGTTTATCGCACATGCCATAATCACCGCTATGTCGCGACCATGACCCCGGGTGGTAGACCGGATATAAGACTACCACATGGAACTCTCTCGACCAGAAGAGTGCCATGTGGACATCATGCATCGCGGGGAATACTGCATCAAGATTGTTCCCTTAGGGAACAAGTGGATTTGAGAAATGTTGTGGACCCTTGCTAGAAACTGAACCAGAAACGCGTGAATGTTTAAACGGAAACAAATAATAATACATAACTGAAAATTTGATGGTTAATTAGCTTCTTGTTTCCTTTATGTTTAATTACATGTAAATGACTTAATGACCACTCTACTCAGCGTTAACTGACCATAGATTTATATAACCATGTTCAAGTTAGGGAGTTGAACAGCCAGCGCCACCGGCTACAGAGGGCGTTGGGCCCAGTCAAGCCCAGCCGTAATCCTTTCTCTTTTTCCGTTGCAAGGGTTTTTGTTAATAGTGAGTACTTTTAGCATGTAATACCTATTTCTGTTATATTTCTCTTTGTTCTAGTTGTGATGACTATGTCTGAATAGTACTCTTTCGCTTGTGGCATGTAATACTTTTGAGTTTTTCTGTTCTATTTTCCATTGTTGTCTATTATCTATCTCTGCTTAGTTACATTGCATGTGTGGTTGTGGAATGATTTATGCATTTGGTTATTTCTCATTAGACGACTGGGTCATGGGATTTAGTCGAAGCAAGCCGATCTCGGGTTCTGTAGGGAGCTGGTGTCAGGTCATAACACCCACACATTGTTTCGTCTAGTTCAAGGCCTTCTTGACCTCGAAATTCGACAAATAAGGTACCATTGGAATCATATCGATGCTTACTATGCGTTGGTATAGTTTATTTTGGTTTTTGAGTATGTTATCTTTAGTGAAAAATCAGAACTGTGACTAGGTGTTTCTGACCCTATTTTTGGTCCGTGCGAACCAGATCCTACCTTGGTGCGTGCATGGATCCCGAGGCGGGTGTGATTACTGCCCCCAAGCCCTGTGCGCACAATTTGAAGTCATCATGACCCTCCAGTGATATTAAGTAGAGTAGTCCCTCTCTTTTCCATGTGATTTGTCTACATGATGGTTTTCTTTGTATATTGCATCGTTTAGTGTGGGTTCTTATCTCTTGCTGAGATTAGGACCCATCTTCGTGTTTCTTGCTAATTTGGGGTACTTGAATCTTAAATATGGATGTTATAAATTAAGTTGGTAACTTAGATTATGAATAGTTAATTGGACTTAATTAACTATTAGTGATTCTCATGATTTAACGGATTATACAACAATTATGCTTATTAGATATGGCCTTAACATAGTATGTGTAAAACGACTCAGATATTTTCTCTAGTTTTTGGGTACTTTAATGACAAATAATTGAATTTTATGAGAAAGTTTAAGAGTTAATGATCATATGTACCTTGTTATCGCATGTATGAAATAAGATATGTTTTCCGTAAAACAAGTTCCATGATATTCTTTTTTAAACGGATAATATGAGACTACTGTCATGAACTCAGAAATACCTGTAAATGGTTAGGTTGAAAAGATAATGAGGTTTTTTTGTTTATCCTAGAACTAGTAATATAAAATTACTAGGGATTTTCAGATCTATGTGAAACCAGTTCCATCGAAATTGGTAAATAGTATGGAATCACCATCATAATATGAAAATTATCTATAAACTGATAATATTAGAGTTGATATGAATACCTATTCATCCTAAACTTAAGGATGTGAAATTAGTAAACAGGACTAGATTTGATGAAAACAAAATATACAATTATCTAGAATGAATGTAGTACGACGGATTTGTCGGGAATTAAAGGAATCAGATAACTGGATTTTAGCCCCGCTACTCGTTAGATTTTGGCTGTAGCTTTGGTCTTTTCAGATCGGTTCCAGGGGCTGGTTTAAGGAGTTACTGGCCTCCCTACGACTCTTTGGTTAGGCTTAGTGGCCAACTGGGATAGTGGATTGCAGGGCTTGAGGGTTGAAGTGATTTCTTTCTCGACCGATGGGTGGGTCATTGGTTGTCTGTGGCTCAGCATACATAGCGCATGTACATGTTCACACCATACGATGTAGCCGCCACCCCTTTTTGCAATAACCCTAGGGTGATGGAGAGCAATGACTCGATAGGTACAAGCAATCTTCCTGGTTAAAAGAGTAGCTTATTTCGATCTTGCACTGCAATAAGTCACACGAAATCGTCTCGTACCCTGAGACATCGAATGATAAATTGTTAACTATAATAAATTGGGCTTCCAATATACGAAACAGAATCGGACAACGAGATATCTAATAAATGAATTAATCAAAGCTATAGTACCCATTTTCTCTTATTCTCGGTTACTGTTACACTCTACTGTTGTTATTTCTACTTTACTCAATTTTTACTGATGTGTTTGGTCTCCATACTCAGGTATATTTGGCAATTCATAAGGTAATTTCGGTTATGCATCTCTTTGGACTTATATGCTTATGTTCAGCGGTAAATCCTCTGGTCAGTATCCATTTATGTTCATTTAATTTATGCAATATGATTTGTTTATTGGCTATGTTTATATTTTATGATTATGTGTTAGGTGACTGCAATCTTATGGGCGAGTTGTGCTAGTAATTAGCACATGGTGACTTGGTTTCGTCACTTGGTGGGACTCGAATCGTCACAGGGAGGGAAGAAGAGGAGTAATTGGTTTTGATGTTGTCAGGTAATTCCTTCAATCTATCAAATGGTATTAGAGCCTAGTTAGATGTACATGCGGTGTCCCTTTTCTTTAGTTAGGCTTTGGGGACATCAATGATGTCTATTGAGAGGTTTTGCAATGGTTGGGGTTTTGTCAGCAACATAACATTTCTTCTGGAATCCCATTAGGAGTCCCCACATAAGGTGAATTCAAATTAGTATTCTGATCGATCTTCTAATGTTTGGGAATGATGGAGAATTGACCGATGTGGAATCCTCTTCTAACAACTCTAAGCAACCATAATTTTATGTTGTAGGTATCACATGTTTGATCAAATCAAATTTTTTATAAAGGTTACAAATAGTGTATATCTATAAACTACAAGAATTCTTAAATGCAAGTGGGTCAAAGTTTGAATTTAACCACAAGGACTAGAGTAGCCACAACATCCAAGTGAAGAAAATCCATTTCTTGATCCACATTTAAGATTATTTTGGACAATTTCTAAAGTAGACATGACAAATAGAAATGGAATCAACTTCGTATAAAGGAATTTGAGAATTAATTGTGTCACATTTAAATAAATGAGTTATATGCTAATGTGACAAGATGAAGAATTAAATTGCAATTTAAGAGTTCTAGTCACCTATAGGTATAAAATTCTTAATGAGCATAAATGAATTTAATGGGTTTATCATTCAGGAATAAATTAATAGCATGTTACAAATCCATATCCACAACAAATTTTATAATGATGCTTGATTTATTTATCAAAATGTTAAGTCGACTAGCATTTTGAATAAAGTTTTGGGATTGATGAATTTTGTGCTGTAACCTTAATTATTATTTGTAGATTCTACTAGTGTTATGTCTACTTAGTTTAATATCATGGGTTTTGTTCTTATTTTAACTAACAATAATTATACTGAATGAAAGGAAAACATTTTATTGTCATTAGGGTGCATGGATTTTGATTATGCAATTCGCATGTTGAAGCTGGTTAAACCAACGGATGATGCTAGTCAAGGTGTGAAGGATTTGTATGAGTGATGAAAGAAATCTAAATATTGACAAGAATATCGAGAGTTCAATTCCTAAATGTTGAACAACTAAGGAATTTCTTGAAGCTGTTGAGAAATAATTTGAGAGTTCATAAAGCTTTGGCAAGTACCCTAATAATGAAACTCACTTCCATGAAATATAATGGCACCATTGGCATGAGGGAGAATATAATGGAGATGAGCAATGTTGGTACTCAATTAAAGATGCTCAAGCTAGAGATCTCAGAGCTATTTCTTGTCACTTTCATCCTGAATTCTATACCTTCTAAATATGGGCCAACGAAGATTTCATAAAATGCACTTAACGAGAAATGGAAAATAAATGAGTTATCAGCCATGTGTATTCGAGAAGAAAGTAATTAAGCTCAAATAAGAAAAGATTGAGAGTGCATATGTTGTTACACATAAAGGACTACAAGGATGGAAGAAGATGACTAAACATAATGGGAAAAAAATAAAGTTCTCGCAGAGGAAAATGCTTGTTCTACAGGAATGTAGGAGACCTTACAAAGGATTGTCCAAAAGGGAAAGAATGGCCGGAAAGGTAAATTTTATTGTCCCATGCATTTTGAATGTAATTTAATTAATACACCTAAAACTACATGGTTGATTAATTGTGGTGTTAGAATTCATGTTTCCAACACCTTGTAGGAATTTTTGAGCACAAGAGGCCCAATGCCAAGTGTATGAAACATCTATAAGTGGGTTTCTTGAGTACCACCATGATTCATGTTATTGATTCCTACGATTGAGAGGAACTTCCATATAGCACCAATTCATGGATCAAGTAAAAGAATGTTAGAACCACACCCAACTAGGGGTGTGTTGGTGGCCCATTCATTGGAAAGGCATTTGAGTAAAGGAGTGAGGGAAGAAGAGGAGTAACTGAAATCGACGCTTTCGCATCCATGGCATTAGGTAATTCCCTAAATCTATCACCCTATTGATTGAAAAAATTATATGATATATTCTCAATTAGTGGAACATGGATGAAAGAATTTCCAATTTCCATCTTTTTCCAAAATTCTGATCAGGTTGATAAGGAGTCCATTTAACTAGCCTTTAGGAGATTGTGATCGATATCTCAAAATAGGTAAATACGCTAAACACACCCATACATGTGTGTGCATGTGTGTGCAAGGGTACGTAGAGCAAGGGGACAGGTGGTGATAAACGTTTCTCAAGAATTACATATGATAACCTTTAGTTTTGGTCAATTAGCTCATACCACCTCTCTTTTAACCAGTAAGCTTACATTGACAAATGTAGCCTCCTTTCTACCCCCTTCCGTTTGAACCTAAATCCCTCGCTTGGCCCTGTATATATGTATATATATACCTGTATATGGATGTGTACATGCATGCACATGCATACATGTATATGTCAAGAGACCATGAGAGGCCTCCAAGTCTGTCTTTGATGAATATGTCCAATGAAAACGGGCAGCAACAAGATACCACATAAGACACTGCTAAAGTCTCTAAAAATTGAAGATTCAATGCAAGAACATACGAGCTCAAATTAACCACGTAGATGGCCTACAAATTTCTCAAGTTGCGCATGCAATGACAATGCGAGGGATCACACTACATATAACTCTTGCAATAATTTAATTTATCAACACGAGGTGATCCCTTCGAGGCCATTGAATGAAATAGCTAGGTTGGGAGAGTGCCACCCTGCCACTTGAATTATTTCATCCAAAAACAAACATTACTGCTGCCCCCAAGTAAATTCCACCAGACCCTTCTAAGTTCAGATCCATGTTTGCAGCTGACTCCTCCATAATCGAAGCAAACCCCCGCCCTCCTCCTTTGTCACATGGTCCTTTTCTTTTCTCTCTCTCTCTCTCTCTCTAAAATTTATCTTATTCATAACCTTGTCGTGGAGTGTGCATGGTATAGTTGGGACCATGCATAGATAGCCATATGTTGTTTTCATATCGCTATTATTATGTTATTCCCTATTAAGTTATTAGTGCCGCGGAGTGGGAGGGAGAGAAAGGGAGCAGTGGAGGAGGGCCCCGGTGGGGTTTGCTTCTTGTTTGGACATAACCATTTTATATTTCTGTTTCCACATGGACCTTGATTGCAACAATTTCATGGCTTGATCAATGCATGGTAAGAGTTACTGTGTTTTGCCGACAAGAGTTGGAAATGGAGGGGCCAGTTATGCATGCCCTTGTTCTGCAAGTAATCATTGGTTCAACCACCCAATCAACGCATGCCAAGTGCCTGCCATATGATCCAAATGCCCACACACCCGGAAATAAATTTATATACATATATAGATTTTGTGAAGGGGAGCTAAGCTGACCTGCTTTAACCGTGCTTAGCTGTAGGCAGTGTATGTTGTACTCGGAAAGGACCATGGAGAGGATTTAATAATCATGGCTATAGCTATGGCAATGATAATTAACAATAATAGGGGGTGTTGTTGGATTTATTAGAGTAAATGTTGCATAGACAAATGCATGAAAGAGATAACTAATAGTCTCCCCCATAATAGGGAGAGAGAGAGGGAGAGAGAGGTACTAATTTAATTAGGAGGGTGTGTCCAAGCAGAAGAGGGCTTTGTCAATTGTGTTCTTGCTGGCATTGCCTGCTGTGGAGTTGGTGATGGTGTTTAGAATTTGGATGGTTTTTTTAAAAAAGGGTGTGGGGTTGGTGGGTACTTGTAGGCACGAGGGCTGTTTCTTCCAGGGAGGCTAACCACAGTTCATCCTTCCATATCCAATGTAGCAATAGATATGGCACTTGGGCATTTAGTAGATCTACGTGTCGGAGATTTTCTATCTTATCTATCTAGCTAGTGTGTGGACAATAGATAACTTTCAGACAGAGAAGGAGTACCTAAAATAATCGTCCACTATTTGCCAAGGATCACTTATCTTGATAAATGAGGACAAGAAGTAGCGAACTATCCGTCCAGATATCCCTTTTTCTTAATGCAACCAAAACATGATGAGCTGAGGATAACAATTGAGGACGAACATGGTTCTAAGTTTATTTCGTCGTCAGGCCATCGATTCTGACAAAATCATCTTGGATGGCACTCGAATGCTACAGACCCAAAATTTACCAAATATCATCCAAGCAAACGAGGTGTCCAGGCTTGAAAGGGGGTGTATGAAATTGGAACAAATTTTTCCATGCTAAAGTAGCAACGTGGATCTTGAATTTCATAACCTCATCTTGAGTCTTGCACGAACTTAGGCAAACAATCATTCATTCGGATTAAGAAAAAGGAAGAATCATTCATTCACAATGTAAAAGAGATACTCCACATCAGAACCTCCAATGCAAGTGTGTCCATATTTTCTTCCAAAATCGAACAATCCTAGAGACGTAGTTATTCATTGCATTCTCTAATACCTATGATTATTCGATGCAATAGAAAATGGAGTACTTTTGTATCTTCCCCTCTTTCAAAAAACTCCACAAAATATACTATAACCAATAACTTCGAATTTTCATTGCGGAGAGGATGGCATTGCATCACAAGTAAACAATTCTGGGTTAGCACATACAAAATAGGACATGTACCTTAGTTTTTATTTACTTGGCACGAGAAGTTGTGTTTACTTGGCGGGTTAGAAATGATTACATAGAGATGTCTACAATGGCAAACAGTTGTTAGTGTTGAAAACAAGAGACATCCCCTTTTTGTGGGAGATATCCCTAACCAATTAGAGATATGCGTATCCCACATGTAAAGTCAACTTCCCATATTAATACTAGATTTTAGAGGGAAATCCCCTTATTAAATAGGGGCTATCCCTTGTTTTAAGAAGATATCACCTACCATAAATGGCCCCTAATTAATGAGTACAAAAACACCCCTTCAATGTACCTTACTTTCATTTGTGATCACCTTAAGTAAATGGCTACATAATACATCATTCACTTTCTATTAAGCCTGAAAGTTTAACATCTAAGTCATTAGTTCCCCTGATTGGATAATGTCTCTTTTAGCTTAGTTCACCAAAAAGGAAAAACATTTAGCTATAAACTTGATTATTGTCAGCTGCATATCCAACAGCCTCATCGATGAACTAAAAGACACTTTACATGCTACTTATTGGATAGAAGCAATATAAATTTGAAAAAACCACTCATGGAACAGAGAAGAATATCGACGTAGATAAACTCTATTACATTCAGAAGCATCATACCAACACCAGCATGTCATCAAATGGTCGTCACAACCAAAACCATCGGCAGCACAACACCCGTCCAGAATCCTAGTAGAAGCACCGAGAGGATATGCTGTCATAAACTCGAGGAAATTCTTGTAGATGCCAAGTTATTCAAAATATATGGATTTATCCCCAAACATTCACCTAGGGTTGATATAGCACAGAATAACTAACATTTCACTTCATACAAGTGCATCCAAGTTTAATTGCCAACAAAAACTTGGACTGTATCAGATCATGCACCAAAACAGTGCATCTGCTGAAACCTCTTTTATTTGATAAAGTACTGACCAAAAAATTCCCTGTTGAGTTGCATTTTAAATGGGTGTACGGGTTTCCGGGCCATATGATCTCGTAATATATGAATGTAAACACATCCTCTCTCTTTGGCTTTAGTTTAACGAGTCCCAACCTCCTTGCGTTTGAAGGCCTAGGAACAACATTCCAATGGTTTCTTTGTCCTCCCATCAGGGAGAGTTTTCACATAAATTCAGTATCTTGTGCGATTGGTTCTCATGAGTGATTGTTTTCCACAAGAGGTAGGCGTTCTCAGCGAGAATCGCTTCCCAACATAAGAAGCACCTTAACTCGTGCATGAATTAACATAGGTGGTGTGGGTGGGTTTCCTGGATCGTGCTTCAACCTACCACGCGGCAGAGCAACAATTGGAGGACATGTAGGACATTGTAATCAAAATTTGTTTGATCATCGTGAATTGTGTAATCAGCGGATTGTTCCTGATATAAATCAAAGATATCTTGTGCAGTAAGAATAGAATAACTACAAACATGATTATATTCAGGTGCAGGTTACCAGCAGAAACTGTAGGACATTGTGAAACTGAGAACAAACAATGATCTTCCATATAAAGGGAAGACACTTTTTATTCACCCCTCTTTCAGGGAAGGCCAAAGAAAAAAACAAAAAGGGGAAAAGATAAAAGGGCAGCAGGACATACCCGAAACCTGCCACTTAGAGAAGTCACCAAATCAAATACAAAAAATTGACGATGACTAAGCCGTGCAAGCAGGCGAGATAAAAACCACACGCTTGGGTTAACAATGATGACGCTACCTGCAGCTTGTGGCATGTTAGATGAAGATTGCGCCCACCTTATTATCTAACGTGGATTCAGGAAGTCAGTTTGGGAACGCTAATGGCATTCCAGGAGGCACGCTCTTTTGATGACGACTTCTGGATGGCATTCTGGGCGGGTTGTCAGACGGATTTCCCTACTGTGGATGAAAGCAATTGCTTGCGGTTTTGTGGTGTATCTGTATGCAGGACAGGGTTGCCTTCAAGAACGGAAGGACGTACGTGGAAAATGTCGTGAAGGAATCTTTGTCTGTCTCATCTCTGGCAGAAAAATTCGTAATCCGCTGTCTTAATTATTTAGTTGGGATGAAGAGGATGACCTTGCCCTTTTCTTTATATATATACATATCCACATTTTCTCCAGAAGCAGTGTCGTAATGGTTGCTCTCTGAAAAATTGTCCAGCCACCTTCACCTGGCTATTTCAGAAACTAATGATATAGCTTTCACAAAAAAGCATATATAGCTTTTATTTTTGGAAGGGGTGTAATTCGTATGACCATTGTTTTGGAACTTGTACTAAGCTTGCACCTCAATTTAGTAATGCATCAAGGTCTGAATCACGTGGTGCAATTGTCTCGCTGTGGCTTGGCTGGCAAACGTTCTTAATATTGTACCATTACCAGCTTTAAAAGTACTGTACAGTGCTTCCAACTTGATGCAACTGTTAGGTAAGCCACTTTCAGCAATAATATCCAATAAGTATAACCTAGCAACTGTTGCAAGTCTTCCACTGCTTCCGTGGAATGCTCTGCGCAAAATGCATAATAATATGATAATAGCATAACCTTAAAAATTATTCCAAGCAGGTGAAACTTAACCCCTTTCTTGATATGACTTGTTTGTTATAATCAGCGACTTCATTATAATTTATAAATATGCAATAAGACTAAAAGAACCTGAGAAATAAATTTATAAATACATAACAAGCATAAAAGAACACAAATAACAAACTTCACATTTTGAACAAGCATAGAAATCTGATTTACAACAATCCAAGCCATAGCTGTACAGAGTAGACAGGATTGAATTAGCTTTTGGGAATGATTGGATTTTGGAAAATTTCTAGTCCATTGGTGCCTATTTGGATTAGTGAAAACCATAAATTTATAACATGCAGCAGTTTTGTTGAAATATTACCGATAGTAGCTGATCAATATGCAAAAAAAAAAAAAAAAAGATAGAATACTAACTTTACTAAAACCGATCCAAAGACCTCAATACCTAGCAAATCTTCAGGGGCCATCAACACCACAATTTTGTTGAATAAGATGCCCCCCAAGAAGTCTTGAAGTGCAATCACATGTTTGTTAAGACTTCACAAAGTTCTGTTGCACGTCCAAGGAAGACTGCAAAAGAAGATTGGTGTTTCAAGTAACTAATTCCAGGTGCACAAGACGTAGACAACTGAAATAATTAATTCTTCAAATTGACATCTCTTATACAAGAGAATAAATAAGAACATGCTAGAAGAGTTGCTAAGTTTAGGGATTCCTATTATCATATGTTTTTATTCTACTTCTTTATTGTACGGTTGTAGGGTTTGCTCTTTAGGGGCATCTGTGTACTTTCACTTTTTTGGTCTCTCTATAAAAGAGAGCCCGAGGATTTCAATAATAATTTGAATCATTTCATCTCATTTGATATCAAAGCACCAGTCCTAGATCGTGACTCTAAGTATTCCACCCCTCAAGGCCTCCTAAATCCTACCACATCTCAATCTCCTCTCTCTCTTCCTCGACGACAGTAGCGGCACCTGCCACACCTCCGGCAGCACGCAACAGCCTTCGCTGCGGCATGGGGCTTGCTGCAACAGTAGGCGGCGACGCTGCGACCTCAAGAAGCACTGGCGGCGCACAGCGGTAGCTAGCAACGACGGCGATAGCTCTCAGCAGAGGTGCGATGACCCGATGCAGCACTGCGGCGGTTGTTTGCCGCGACGACTGGCAACGTAGACTAGCAGCACAGGCAACGCACTGTGCCTTGGTCCCTATGCAACGATTGTAAGGGGCTTCTTGCCCTGATTTAGGGTTGCGTGGCTGACGCAGGGTAGTAAGGCGACACAGCATGCTCTGTAGTGACGTGGCATCATCTGCAGTGCTTCACCTGCTGTTGGAGGAGTTGATAGCCCGTTTCTAGGGCTACACTTCCCTTGGACAAGAGAAAGACACCTAGATCTCTTTGGGGCCATCTCGGGTGTTTTTTCCCCACACCCAAGCGAGGCCAGCATTTGTCCAAGGGGGTCTACCAATGAAGATGCAAATCTGAACCGAATTTCTTCTAGATCTACCAGTGTTTCCTTGACGTAAATATGGATTTCTTCTGTGTGATTAATGGATGCCCTTGGATCAATTCGTTTCATTGATTGATGAGGAATTGTTTAGCTTTCTTTGGACATGTTGAACTCACTGGAAATTGTCGAATTCATGATGGAGATCGCTACGGAAGTAGGACAAGTCAATCTTAACAGAAACCATCATGTCAGACAATGTCATCTGAATAAACGAGAAGGCCCTTCTCAACAACGTAGGGGGCGCCGCCATTGACAAGGTAATAAGCAATGGGCCACAAGTATGTTCCCTAGCAAGATGGGTCATGTTCAAGTTATAACTCAAGCTACAGAGCGGGCCGATGGAATTGTTAGGAAAGAGGATGAGACTGTTATATCTACTACTTTAGACACTGCATCTCTTGCTTTTTCTGCAAATGATGGATGGTTAATTGATTCCGTGGCATCCAAGCATCTTAGTGGAGATTGGGAGTACCTCCACATGATGCATGATGTTCCTCCTAGCAGGGCAGTTCAGGTGGTTGATGGACATCTTTCTCAAGTTCAGGACGTGGGGGAGGTTACTATATCTCCCACCTTGAGACTACCCAATGTTTTATTTATTCCTGATTTTCCGATCAATTTTTTATCAATTAGCAGGAGTACCAAAGAGCTAAACTACAGAGCAATCTTTAATGATGTGGAGTGTGTTTTCCAAGGCAAATTCACATGGAAAACTATTGGTGGTGAACATGAGGAAGGAGGTGTATACCACTTAGCTCAACCTGATTGGGTTGGGTTGGGTTGGGTTGTGACTTAGATTGAGTTGGGTTGGGTTGGGTTGTGACTTAGATTGAGTTGGGTTGGGTTGAGATTTTCCCAACCCGATAAAAAATGGGTTGGGTAAACCCAACCCAACCAGCAACCCGATTCAACCCGATACACACATGAGAGTATCCATTAAAATTTTAAAGGAAAAAAAGCTACCATGTTTAAACTTGAAAGGAGACAAAAAAAAAACCCACGCAAATAATGCACACCACTCCTCAATTTCACTTTTTCTCTCCCTATGTGTTCTCCATCGTGCGCTTCTTTTCAATTTCCCTCTCGCTCATAAGCCCTAAACCAAGCTTCCTCTTTCGTCAGCGCCACCAACCTCTCTCGTAGCTCCCTTCTCGTTGGTGCCATTATTCTCATCATTACCACTCGAGATTAGCATCTTCCTCCCTCCTCTCTTCCACCACTATATTAGGGATAGCCACCACCTCCCTCACTAGAGCCACTGCCACCACCACCACTACCATCACCACACAGCCCACCACCCCCTTACCGAATATCCATCGTTGTCACTACCTTCCCACTACCCAACCTGAGCCTACTACCAGAGCCGCTGGCCCAATACCACCGATCCACCACTACCACAACCCACCACCCTTCACCAGCCATTCATCATTCTCTCTACCTTTCCCTTCGCCCAACCTATCACTAGAGTCACTACCACCACCACCATCACCACACAACATACCACCCCCTCACCGGCTATCCTCCTTCACTATAGCCAATAGCCACCATCCCCTCTGCCTTCCCTTAACTTAGCCTAAATTATTTGAAACTTTGACGTAGGCATTTAAACGTTGATGCTTAAATTAGACATCATTATTTAGGTTCTCATCTAATTCTTTATTTAGACAGAATTTAAAGGCATCCATACATACATCTTAAATTTTTCTCTTACTAGTAAAAAAAACTTATTTTGATTCTCATCTAATTCTTTATTTTGAATAACTACATCTATGAAAAAAATTGTCTTGTAATATGTGTTTACTTTTCTACAGGAAAGAGACAAGTACTATTATATAACTACCAAGTTTTTTTTTGTTTTTACCTATTTTATTTATTTTTTTAGAAGATATAAGTTTTTTATAAGTTTAAAATATTTTGTTATTAAGTATGAAAGACAGAGAAAATGTGCAAGAGATAAATATAAGTTTTGAGTCTTTTGACTAGTCAATAGCCCGCTCAACCCAACCCAACCCAACCTGATTTTTATGGGTTGGGTTGAATTGGATTCGGTAGTGTAACGAGTTCGATTAGGTTGGAAAAATCCCAACCTGAAAACTATGGGTTGGGTTTGGGTTGAGCCCTAACCAAACCCAACCCAACCCGTGTACACCCCTACCAGACAGGCAGGAATTCCGCTTCTACTTAGTGGTCGTTGATAATTTCTTTAGACTATCATGGACATTTTTGCTTCGTAGTAAAGTCAAATGTAAGAAATATGACTGAGATGTCGATTAATCAGATCAAGACTCAATTTTCTACAATTGTAAAGATTGTTAGAACCGATAATACACTTAAGTTTTGCACCAGGAGAGTGAACCAGTTCTACAACTCCCTAGGCATCATACATCAGACCTCCTACCCCCATACATCCAAGTAGAATGGCATGGTAAAAAGGAAGCACAAACATCTCTTAGATGTGCACAATGTTCCAACTTCCTACTAGGGAGACGCCATTTTGACTGCTTGCTACTTGATCAACAGGATGCCTAGTTCAATCCTTCATAAGCAGATTCTATATCAGATACTGTATCCAGATAGAGATTTGTTTGTTGTGCCTCCTTGAGTTTTCGGTTGTGTTTCATTTGTTCAAATTTTGGTCCTGACAGGGACAAGCTTGCACCCCATGCATCAAGTGTGTATTTTTGGGTTACAGTGCCACCTAGAAGGGTTACAAATGTTATGATCCCATTGGTCGGTGACACTATGTTAGTATGGATGTCACATTTCATCAGGAGGTACCTTATTTTTCTATGAAGGGCTACTGGATGTCTACTATAGATGCACCTGCACCGATGTCCTTTCCCCCTATCCAGTTTGAGGATATTCCTGTTTCGACCACCCCATCTCCCACTTTAGATTCCAGGAAGTCCGCGGATTATTTTGAGAAGCTACATGGCCTGATGCGCATATACAGTAGACCTCACTTGACTCTGCAAAGGCCATCTCCATCTACACCACAGGTTGTTAGACCACAGTAACCACAAGTACTACATCTTCCTCTACGGCACCAGACTCTCCTACACAGGTGCATGTTAACTCCACTGAGCTGCTTGTTGACGATCCCACAAGTCACTCTACGGTGCCTGATGCTACTAAGGATCTTCCTATTGCTATTAGAAAGGCTCCATGTTCCTATGCTCACTACCACATTGCAGGTGATCTTCCCAGTGCCCATCTTAGGAAGTCGTTTGTCCAATTTGCTTCTACCTTGTCAACTGCAGAGATCCCCACTACCTACTAGCAAGCCATACTTCATCCAAAATGATGGGCTATCATGGAGGACAAGATCGCTGCACTTCGAGGTCGCAGGACCTGGGAGCTCACTCTACTTCCTGACGGAGCTACTGTTGTTGGCTGTAGATGGGCATTCACAGTGAAATTCAATCCAGATGAGGGCATTACCAGGTACAAAGCACGTTTAGTGGCAAAGGGGTTCACCCAAACATATATGATGGATTTCTTTGACACATTTTCACCAGTTACCAGACTTCCCACAGTACAGATATTGGTAGCAGTTGCAATACACCTGAATTGACCCTTACACCAGCTAGATGTGAAGAATGCATTCCACTATGGTGATCTTCAAAAGGAAGTCTACATGCAGCAACCACCAGGCTTCGAGGTTTAAGGGGAGTGTGTTTGCAGACTGCGAAAGGCCATCTATGACCTTAAGCAGAGCCCTAGAGCTTAATTCCAGAGGTTGTCACAGGTTGTAGAGGCAGCCGGATTCAAGAGATCGACAACCAACTTTTTTCTTTTTGTTAAGAGGACTAGACGAGGTACCGTTGTGCTTCTTGCTTATATTGATGACTTGATTGTCACAGGTGATGAGTAGGGTGTTGCTAAGATTGTGCATCCTCGCAGAGCAGTTTGTCATGGACTTGGGAGCTCTACAGCACTTTCTTGGCATTGAGGTGGCTCACAGTAAAAAGGGTGGTCTTGTCCCAGCAAAGGTATACATTAGACATCTTGCACGAGGTTAATATACTTGGAGCCAAGGAGACCAATATTCCTATGAACCCCAAGATGCCACTCTATAATGAGGGTGCACAATTGGTTAACAGCAAGCAGTACAGGCAACTTGTGGGCAAGCTGCTATACGTCACTATCACAAGGTCGGATGTCTCCTTTGCGGTGGGGAGATTAAGTCAGTTCATGGCCAAGTCAACAGTCAGCACTAGGACGCAGCATTAATGGTACTCAAATACATCAAGAAGGCTCCTAGGAAGGATCTCCTCTTCTCCAAGGGATCTTCTATGACTTTGGTTGGCTAATATGACATGGACCATGTCGAATGTCATGTGGACCACAAATCCACTATCGAATTTTGCACATTTTTGACAGGGAGTTTGATCACTAGGAGAAGCAAGAAATAGGGCACAGTTGTGAAATCCAGTGTCGAGTTTGAGTACAGAGCCATAACTCAGACGACTGTAGAGATGATGTGAATTAGGTCCCTGCATACTGACTTGCAGATACAGTTTTCTACCACAATAGAGATGAGATGTGATAACAGGGCAGTCGCCTTCATTGCCAACAACCCAACATTTCACAAGAGGACGAAACATGTTGAGCTTGATTGCCACTATACCAGGGACTTCATTAAGAAGGGGTTGCTATATACCACACCTAGGGATGCAAATAGATCGGGTTCGGATCGAATTTGGCTAAACATATACCCGTACCCATTTACAAAATTCATACCCATACCCTACCGATTTATCCATTGGGTACAAAAATTTAAACCCATACACATCCTACCTATCAGGTATCCATTTACTCATCGAGGACCCATTTATAAATTAATCTTACAATCAAATCGTGCCAAATTAGAGTCAAAAAAGAGGAAAATTTTATAACATAATTCATTAATTGTTTATTTTTAGCAAACTCAACATAAGAGCTAGGGTTACTCTAATTTTATTAATGTCCACTAAAATTATTACAAAAAGAGCCTTTCAAGGGAAATACATCAAAAATAAAAATACAAAGAAAGACTAAATACAAGTACATTTCAAACAAAAAATCTCCATCTCCAAAATAAATGTTTAATGAAAACTTCAGAAGCATTCCCAACCTCAAAATTATGGAGGGAATTATGAAAAAGATTAAGGTTGGGGGAATGAGGGACTTAGGATGGGACTGATATATATCTTGGGTAAATGGGGATTTTATTCAGGCATTTGAGTATAGTAATCAGGTATAGATTCATACCCATAACCATACCCAAATCCGATCAGATTTTTTAGATAAAACCCATACCCGAACCTGATCAGGTTCAGGTCAGGTTTATTGAAACTTGCATCCCTAATCACACCAGTCACATCTGAGTAGATTGCAAATATTTTCAGCAAATCCCTAGCCATATCTCTATTTGATTCATGTGTATCCAAGCTAAGCATGATAGATATCTATGCTTCAGCTTGAAGGGGAGTGTTAGCATATGTTTTTATTCCATTTCTTTATTGTACGGTTGTAGGGTTTGCTCCTAAGGGGCATCTTTGTACTTTCACCTTTTTTGGTCTCTCTCTATATAAGAGAGCTCTAGGATTTCAATAATGATTTGAATCATTTCATCCACTTATTCCTATTCTTAGAAGCATTCCCTTATTATTTCCTTATGTTTATTTGTTTTCCCTATTTTGCTTAGGACTCTTCAAGTATTCCTATTTTATGGCTCTCTATACAAAGAAAACATATAAATCAATGGAGTTCATGGCCTTGCATTATTTTCAGATGGTATCGGAGAGGAAGGATAAATCCAGCATCATCCTCTTTCACCTACATCTTCACCACCATCCCCCCCCCCCCACCCCCAACTCAACTAGCACCACCTTCTACTGGTGTTGAACCTTTCAATACCCATGAGATCATCATAATCACCCCCTCTATTGATGCTGCTTCTTCTAAAGGGGATCTACTAGAGGTAGTTTTAGCACCATCCAATGATCCTGATGTACCTTGTTTGAAAATAGTTTTTATTGAATAGGATTGGTTGAAAAGACAAAGCCCTAACCCCTTTTCATATAGGGAGGAGATTACAATAAAAATCCTAATTCTACTAACTAATTTGCTGATCAAAATAGAAAGAAAACAAAAAAACTGTCTAATTTAACTAATCCTAAAATGTCTCTTTCCTAATTCTCTAAGGACTAGTTTGGTTCGAAGATTGGGTTTTGGAGGAATTGTACATGGAATTAGCCTTTTGAGGAATAAGTCGAGGAATAAGTAACTTTTGGTGTTTGGGTTTGATGTTGAAGTTGAAGAGAAATAAGTTATAATTTTTCTTCATTTGAAGGAATTGGGGCAATTTGATTCAAAGAATGAAAATGAGGAATATGTGGATAGGTGATGCATTGTTTGGGGATTTTGTAGTAATAATTATTTGATTAGACAAAACTATCCTTGAATTGAATTGTGCTTTGTGTGGACCCATAAAGTAGTCAGCATAAGGGCATCGGAATAAATGTAGGGAATAACCCCTATTCCACCCGTAGCGTGGAATAAAGAAGAGCCGACATAACTTCCCAAAAGCCGGATTTTTTTTTCCATCAGCCTTTCAAGGCCCAAACAAAGAATTAGGATAGTAATTCTCCAAAACAAGCATAGCCTAACACTCCCCCTCCCCCCCCCCCCCCCCCTCCCCTAAGTAAGAGTGTAAACGTTGCAGGAGGTACCAACAAAACGAGAACTTTCCCCTAACATAGACATCCGAAGGAGTAGGTAACAGTGCAGACTATAGCAATCATTGTAGAGTACCAAACACTATAGCAGAGTAGCAACAGAACACAATAGTAGTAGAGTTGTAACAGTAGTTGCAGCCAAAGTCGATAGTAAGGTTGTAGCAGTAGTATTGGTCAAACACACTGGGAAACGTTCCCAAGCAGAGGTGGGAGAGCAATGCTCAAAGCCTACACCATTCAACTTCAGCTGAGAAGCAAGATGCTGGATCAAAAGTCCTAGCATCTTGATCTGGAGAAGCAATCAGTGTAAGGGCTGCAACCATGGCAATAGTAAAGGACTCGCTCGTCAGGAGAGACTACAAATGCTCCAATTCTATAGGAGCAAATTGGAAAGATTGGTCTGTCCCAATCTCAGTAGTAGTCACCTCTATAGTCGTCTGATTGACTCAAGAAAACTTTGCGAAGTTGTCCCAGCATTTATCAAGTGGATGGTTTGTTCTCTTACAACAGATGCAAGGGTAAGTCCAACCTCGTCAACTGCGTTCACCACTGCAACCACCTAAGAGACCACGCCGCCCTCTAGAGGCAACAAGGGCAGAGGTCTCAGAAACAATGGTAGGAGTGATCACCAGCGAAACATTCGCATTGATCTTCTGAAGATGGCTGTAAACTATCTCCAAGCTTGATATCACATTTGAGAACAAAAGATGGTCCTTGACAGACTGGTAGCAAGGGCCTAGTCTATCAAGGAACCTGTAAGTCTCCTACTTAGCCCCCTAAGAAGTCTGAGCATCACAGCAAGAGGGCTGGAAGACCACAAGTTTCTCGTAGAGTGACTCCATGGTAGTGTAATAATCAACCAAGGATAGCTCCCCCTAATTAGTGGACCATATCCTACAATAGAGATCCACAAACCTAGACTCATTGGGCTTTTGGGAGTACTTGGTTAAATTATCCAAGATGTCCTTCCTGTTCTTTTTGTACAGCATATTAGCCACAATCTTCAACTCTATGTTGTTCATATTAGCCAATTCATGACCACGTAATTATCCAACTCCCATTTGCCGTAGTCTTTGTCCTTGGAGTTAGGTTCTTTGTTTAGAACATAAAGCTTCTTTTGGCCTTCAATGAAGATTTTGAAGGTCCTAAACGAAAGGATGTGGTTTTGGGCACCGTTCAGTTTAATTGAGGTGTCTCAACTACTACAGCAGTAGTAGAGGCCAAAGCCTTGGCCTTGACAAGCAAGCAATAGCAGAAGATGATCCCAAACCCAACATCAAGATCCATAAAGTTGATCACGCGACCATGACGTGCACCAATGCGCACAAGGGTGTGATGTGCACACAAGAGGCGCTGGGAGGCAACACGTGATGTGCATAGGGATCACGCATGCACGCAAGCAATGTGTGGCACAGCAGGGCAGGTGTGGTGCATTAAAGATCAAGCGCACTTGTAAGCGATGCATGTAGCAGTGTGTGATGCATGTCACAGCAACACACGCGTTGCATGCTGATGCATAGCAAGGTGCATGCAAGTGTGTGCAAGACTCTGCAACTGCACACATGACTTGCACGTAGAGAGACCAGCAATGCGCTGTTTGTGTGCAAGTAGCACGCAAAGACCAAAGAACCCATGTGCAGGCATGCAATGGGTAGACAAGCATCGTGTGTATCATGTGTGACATAGTAAAGGCCTTACGCGATGTGTGCAAAGGCAAGTAGACCCATGCACATGCATTGCAAGCAAGAAGAAGCACGACAATGGCACACGTGCAGAGAACATGCGAAGGAGATCATGCTCAAGAGATAGGGTCAGCTAGTCGGGAATTTCGTAAGACCATTCCTACTCTAATTCCATGTTGGAGAATTTAGAAATAGATTTTATTGAATGGGATTAATTGAAAAGAGAAATCCCTCACCCTCTTTATATAGAGATGGGGTTACAATGACAATCCTAATCCTACTAATTTGAAAACAAACTCAATCAAATCAAATTCTAATCAAAATAGAAAGAGATAAAACAAAACTGTTAGGATGGTAGAATAAAGCCACATGGCAGTCAACAGGTCACGTGGACTGTCCACGTGGTAGTCAGCAGGAAGGCCCATAGGGGCTAGCAGTCATGGGTCTTTGGACCTAAGTTTGGAGTTCTTGCTTAGAGAGGAAGTTTTCTATTTTTAGTAAATATGTTTTAGGAAAAGAGTTTGAGATTTGATTTACTTAGAGAAATAAAATCTTTTCTTATGGGATAAGATCTTTGGTTTCCAAATATTGTGATATGGTCTCTCTATGTGAAGAATCTTCCCTTGTTTTTTATTTTTTAGCAATACAAATACCTCCAACTCAAGGCTCCTCTCCTCTATCTCTTTGCTCTTCTAATAGCCGGTCACCACCTTGGCCGACCATCACCACCAACGCCGGCCACCTAGCCAGCCGATGGTGCTCCTCCACTCCAGCCACCACGCGTGGATAATTCACATGTGGACTATTTTCCTACACACAAGGACAATTCTTGACATGGTATCAGAGCCATCGTTCTAGGCTCCTGCGTGTAGTTTTAAGATCACGTGTTGGTGATTCTAGTCACCAAAGAAAATCTTCTTCAAATGATCTGATGCCTTACACGGAGGACTAGTGAAGATGACGGAAGAATCGACAACAGTCAACGAAGCCACGCTTGGACCAGGAGAGAGCAAGGTGTTTATCTCCGGGACATCCATCAAGCTCTATGGGGATGGCAAGAAGAAAAGAAGCAAGAAAATGAAATATATCAAGTTCTATTACTTGTGATCTTCATACTCTTTACACCTTATATCCAATTTTTTACTCTCCTTCAAAAGAGACTTTTCCAGAGAAAAAACGTCAAGGAGAGGACACCACGATCCACCCGACTTTCGAGGTTACCAAAAGAGGCAACAATTTCCCAGGTTGCGAAAAGACTAATGGTTGATCCATGCTCCTTTCCTAAAGATTTAAGCAAAGATACAGACCACCACGTAGGGCTACTAGCACCTCACGTGTGGACTCCCTAGCTCACGAAGACCTCAAAAAGCTATGGGCTCTACTTCAAGAAGACGACAGCCGCCATAGCAACAACTACTAAGGTTGCCATAGAGGCAATGGCTTCGGAGGTCACAAGAGGCTTCATCATCGACATGTCTAGGGAGAAGACTGAGAGTGGCTCTCGAAGAAGAATGGTGGGACATCTAGCCTCATAAGTTGAAGACCAAGTTGTCAGCCTTCCAACCTTCGACTTGAAGGGGAGTGTTAGGACGGTAGAATAAAGCCATGTACACAGGCCACGTGGATTGTCCATGTGGCAGTCAGCAGGAAGACCCATAGGGACCAATGGTCAAGGGTCTTTGGACCTAAGGTTGGAGTTCGTGCTTAGGGAGCAAGTTTTCTATTTTTAGTAAATATGTTTTAGGAAAAGAGTTTTTTATTTGATTTATTTAGAGAGATAAGATCTTTTCTTGTGGGATAAGATCTTTAGTTTCCAAATATTGGGATATGTTCTCTCTATATAGAGTCTTCCCTTATATTTTATTTTTGAGCAATACAAATATTTCCAACTCAAGGCTCCTCTCCTCTCTCTTTCCTCTTCCAATAGCCGGCCACCACCTTGGCCGACCATCACCACCAACGTCGGCCACCTAGCGAGCCAGTGGTACTCCTCCACACCTCTAGCCACCACGCGTGGATAGTCCACACGTGGACTATTTTCCCACACACAATGAGCCTCTACGCTCCATGTGTCAATTCTTGACAAAAACTTTACCTAATTTAACTAATCCTAAAATATCTCTTTCCTAATTCTCTAACATACCTATTACCCTACGTAAGGATGTTCACTTATATACTCAGCCATCCTCTATCTAATTTTGTTTCTTTTGTACATCTAGATTATTATACACAGCAGTTGTTTCTGGCTATTGACAATCTGCAAGTCCCAAATCCCATTAGAGGTGCTATAGCATCCTTCATGGAAGGAAGCTATGGAAGAAATGTTAGCTTTACTTTCTCATGGAACTTGGATACCGATTACCCCACCTGATGCTGCTAAGTTTGTTAGGAGTCACTGGGTGTTTATTGATAAATACATGCTAAATGATTCTATAGAGTGCTTCAAAGCTCAATCGATGGCCAAGGGATATATTCATACATATGGCATTGACTACTTTCAAACCTTCTCTCCAACTACATGACTTAACACAGTCTATATCTTATTGTCCATAGCAGCCAACTATCGTTAGCCAATAAACCAATTGGATATCAAAAATGCTTTTATATATTGTAACATAACATCCAATAAGAAGCTTATATGCATTAACCCCAAGTTCTTCATTGAGGGGAGTCTAACAAAGCCCGCAAGCTAAATAAGGCTATACATGTCCACAAACTAAGTCCTTATGCTTTGTTCGAAAAGTTTAGCAAGGCAATACAAAATTTTGATAGCAACTGATCCAATTCTAACCACTTAATGTTTACAATGCATTGATAATCAAGCTCTGTGGTTCGAATTGTTTATGTTGATGATATTCTTTTAATAGGAAGTGATAAAGTTGGGAATGCAAAGACTATGAAGTTTTTGCATACACGGTTTGTTATTAAGGATCTTGGCTAGATTAGCTATTTTCTTGGCATAAAAGCGAGTCATTACAGGGGAGGCATTGTGTTACCAAAGGCAATATGTTCTAGAGTTATTGCGTGATACAAGGATGTTACATTGCAAGTCAGCAAATGTACCTATGATCAAAAGTCCACTAGATGGGAGCAACAATGATGATTTTCTTGATACTAGAAAGTGAACTTTAGTCAAAACGATCAAATACTTGCCACTTACTAGACCTGAATATCCTTTGCAATTGGGGTGAGCCTAAGATCATTTGCTAGGAGGCAATATGTTAGATCTTGAGGTACTTAAAATCTTCACCTCAATGTGGCTTACTATTAATGAATTCTGAACATTTGAAAGTCCATGATTTTTGATGTAGATTGTACTAGTGCAAAGGATAAATAGTCAACTTCTGGGTATTGTATATTTGTAAGAGGGAATCTTGTGGCACAACACAACAAGAAACAAAATGTCATATTTCATCTCAATTTGTTGAGTTTGAGTATAGAGCAATAGCACATATGGCTATGAGCTTACATGTGTAGAGTCATTAATATGCCATCTTGGTATGGAGGTAACATCCCATGCCTATGTATTGTGACAATAAAACGGCCAAGTTATTTGCAAATAATCATGCATTTCATGAAAGAACTAACTTCACTTTCTCAAAGATGCTATCTAGCATTGACAAACCAATGCTTCTTGTCTTCCTATCAAGGAAAAGCTTGCAGATGATTTTTTTTGAAGCACTCCCATGTAGCCAACTTGATGATATCATATCCTAGCTGAGCATGCTAAATCTGTATACTCCAACTTCAGTATTAGAGATAAAAGTAGAAATAAAAATAATTAAAAATAAGCATCTTGAAAGCTAAGTTAAGATTTCTTATTTTGTTATCACTAGAATTTGATTTGATTCTATTTTATTTTCAAATTAGTTAGGAGTAGGATTACCATTATTATCCCCTTTCTATATAACGAGGGATTAATTTCTTTTCATCAATAACAAAAATTCCTCATTATTTCTTCTACATGATATCAGAGCAAGGAAACCTTACCTAAGGAGGCATGCCACTGCCTCTCTCTCTACAACGATTCCATGCGCTGCTGTAGAAACCTCGAACGTGACCATTGCCCACAAAGGTTAAGCAAGCACTACTACCGCCATGGCTCCCTCTCAAGCACAACTCATTCTTTTCCTAATCTTGCATCTTCCATCCCTGATGGGTGGTGTAGATTGTAGAATCATCAATCCGTAAATTGGATTTTCTTTCTCAATGGAAACTAGTCTCTATTGAAGAATGAGCCTTTCTCCTTAACTGCTACTGATGTCGCATTTGCCTCTACCACCCTTCTAGCACCTGCCACTACATTTGCCAAACCTTTCAAGGGTGCGGACGACAACTGATGATTGGTGGGGGAATTAAGCACGATGTTCATTCCCTACCTACTCCTACCTGCCTGGCATCCTCTATTTGAAGGCCTTAACCCAATTTTTTTCTCTTCTCCAAGAGAGAAGGGTTTCCACTAGTTAAAGGCGACTACCTGCCTACCTGCTTCAACCCAACGAGTCCATCCTTAAGGGGAGTCCTAGTTTTGTTCTGCCTCCTATAAGTTGGCGTTACCCACTCCAACTTAGTTGGAGGGGGGTGTTAAGAGATAAAATTAGAAATATGAATAATTAAAAATAAGTTTCTTAAAAGTTAAGTTAGGACTTCTTATTTTGTTATGTTATCACTAGGATTTGATTTGGTACTATTTTGTTTCTGTTAGGAAATAAAATAAGGTAGTTAAGTTAATTGGTGTTTACTATTTTTAGGTCTTGGTTGGGTTTCCATGTTTGCTCTTGCCTTTCTCTATATAAAGAGGGCTAGAGCCTCTCCATTCAATAATAACAAGAATTATTTTCCCCCTGTCTAAGGTTTAAAAGAAGGAAACCTAGAGGAGGGAGGCCCTCCGGCAACGCCAGCCTTCGGCGAGCCACCGAAGAGAGCCTCTCCTCTCCTAAACCTCTCCTCTTCTATTCTTCCTCTCCTGCTGCTCATTGCCGGTGAAGACAACATCATCGGCACCGCCTCCGACCTCCATCCGACGAAAGACCACCACAGTGTGGTCGCAGGCCTCATCCCCATCACGTCGACCATCTCCAGCAACCATTGGCCAGTGTAGTTGCCACCGAGAAGCCAACCAAGCTCCAGTGCCACCCTTAAGTAGGAAGCTCCATATCGGAGTTTTGGGCCACCAAATCACGCCTGTTAAAATATCCGAAGGTACCATTAGTCTCCTTAGAACCACCAGACCAAGGTGGGTCGAACCTCCTCTGGCTCACCGGAGCTCCACCACTGATCTCCCTGCTACAATAGCGCCGCCCACAGCGAATGAAAAAAAGAGGGGGGTGGAGGAGACGAAGGAGAAGAGGGAGATAATGATGGCCCCTCTCCTCTCCCCATGTTGTCGTTGTTGCGATTTCACGCCCAGCTGAGAGGAAAATGGGAGTGCCAGTAGAGAACGAAATTAAGGAAGATGAAGTCTGCAAAGGCGTGGGGCTCTGTTCCTTAGTTTGAACGGCTGGTTGTTTTAGGGTTTAGAGAAAGAGAAAAAAAAATAGGCGTTATTTGCTTATTAGGTCCAATTGAGTTTCAAGCTTGTGTTTTTAGTGTTTTGTTTTTGGGCCTTTGTGTGTAGCACTTCAAGTTCTAGATCTATTTTGTTTAGGTCCTTATACGTTGAGTGGAAGACACAAGAGTTGAATATGGGAGCCACCTCAAGATGTCAAGTGTTTGGGTAGTATTCTCATACACCTCAAGAGAAACCAAGCGTTGATTAACCATGTACGAGCATACATGAAGAAACACCCAGAGTTGAAGACACGAAAAGAGGACTACCACATCGACAAGAGTTGATCTTCACTACCTTAAGGATCCAAGTCTTCGTTGTCTCCCACGTCTCAACTTGTGGGGGAGTGTTAGGAAATAAAATAAGTTGATTGGCATATTCTATTTTTAGATCTTGGTTGTGTTTCCATGTATGCCCTTGCCTCTCTCTATATAAAGAGGGCTAGAACCTCTCTCTATATAAAGAGGGTTAGGGTCTCTCTTTTCAATAATAACAAGAATTATTTTCACCCCAAAATTCTCTACAATTTTCAAATTAATTAGGATTAGGATTACTAAGGGTTGATTTCTTTTCACCATTAACAAGAATTCCTCATTATTTCTTCCACAAAGAGAATTGCCATTTTTAGGGATTCCTATTCTTAAAGGATTCCCTTATTATTTTAGTTTTCTTTTCCTTTATTTGTTTTTCCTATTTTATTTTTCCTATTTGTTTTTCCCATTTTGCTTAGGACTCTTCATGTATTCCTATTTTGCACCTCTCTGTAAATAGAGGGCATATAGATTAATGGAATTCATCTCCTTGCACTATTTTCACAGAATACATAAACAAACTTAAAATGGGGAAAAGTCCTCCTTTAATACATAATTTTTAAAGAACTATATAAATCCTTGTCCATCACACAAAACTAGTTCAATCACTTGACCAATGGCAATATTAGATGTTTCAGTTTCAAATTGAAAAAGTGCACAAGATAGGACTCTAAAGGTAATGGTGGAATAAGAGATGGCACGAAATTGAGATGTATCCTTTACCTTGCACTGGAAAAATTGACAATAGACTCAAAGTGGCCTCCACATTGAAGTATTGGCTTATTAGGATCAAAGTATCTATAATCTTGGGACCACAAGTACCTCAAAAAGAAACTTTTAACAGACTGATTAGCAAGTTTAGGTAGTAAGTTTATTCTTCCTACATCCACATTCTGCAGAAAAGGGATGCACCCAATGGATCGTAAATAATGCCTTAAAGGGATAAGAAATCTGGATATGGATTTGCATGCAAGACCAAGAGTACCTGCAGTTAATCAGGTAACATGCCATCAAAATTGTGCCGCCACAATTAGGTCAAGACATGTTTTAACTCTAAGAGTACAAGTTGTATCACGAACACATCAGTATTTCTTTTCAACCACTTCATTTTACAGTAACTTGTAAAGTATACGCACAAGAAGTTTAACGAACAATGCAACTACTGTACACGAAACTTCTTATGGACAATAGTGCAAAATTTAAGAGCAATGCCAATAAGAACTATTGCTACACCTTTTTCAAAAAAAGAAGTATTGCTATAATAAAATCAAGTTAACTTTTTTGGCTTTATTGATTGCAGATAGCACCATAAAACCATTTCAAATCTCTCCTTTATTATAAAGGACCCTAGAAAATATGACTCCATTCAGACCCTTATAAACAATGTCATCAGATTCAAAGTAGGAGATTGCCATCCAATTTGAAGAAAGGCAAGGAGTCAGGGAGGTGACTAGGGGGTGACCCATCAATATGGTAGCGGTTTGCCATCTAATATGAAGAAAGGTGAGGAGTCAGGAAGGCAACTAGGGGGTGACCCATCGATATAGTGGCAGTGGCAGTGCACCTTCCTAGAAAGAGCCAGTTGTATTTGTTGGCAATTGAGAGGGGGAGTGGGAAGGAGTCTATAGAATCAGAAGGTGGAGGGGGATGGAAAACGGGGGATGATGGAGAGTGGAGAAATGAGAAAAGACATCAACCATTTATTAAATAATACATGTACCCTGAACCAGAGCTGTATGACCTAGGTTGCATACGTTAACATGGATGAACTAAAATAAACTTGAACAAACTACAACGAAAACTTCTGCAATGTTGCTTCCTAAATTAGCAAGACTCACAATCAAAAGTTGCTAATGAAGAAATATACGAGGAGTATACAAAGTTTGAGCTATTTATCAAGTACAATTAGCTGGCAAAGCTCGGCTTGTTAATCTATTGAGACTAAATGAGCTCAACTTGTTAAGCTACCAAGCTAGGATATTACTAAATGTTGGAGTGCATCAACAGAAAAGATAAAAATGGTGGCAACATGGCTCCAATATGTGAGGATATGGGGCAATAACAAAGGGCATTGTTCTAAATCTTGAAGTTTGGATTCTTTTGTCCTACAAAGGCTTTGTCTACATGATTTTAAGTTATTTCTTTCCTCAAATCAAGATCACTTCTTTAACTTCTTCAAGATTTTAAGTTCTAATCTCCTCTCCCATCTCTGCTATTTATATCCAAATTTTTTTTTTTTCAAATCCCTCATGTTGTTGGCTTATTCCATGATTTAAAGAATCCAAATATTGATACTGTTGGCTTATTTCATATTCTCAGGTTATCTCATGGCCATGGTTCATGGATCATTCCCTAATGCACTCAATAATTGTGATAAACTGGTCTCCTAATCATATTAGAAATTGTGCGTGGTCATGATCCATGAATGCATTACGTTGTTACTTAGTAGCATTCTAAGATAGTGTGATAAGTTGTCATGTCACTTATAACCTCTCTTCCTTTAGTTTTGCTTTCAATTTTATGGCTTATAAACTTTTGTCTTCCATCCATTTTTCCTGTGTATTATTCAAAATTTGTTATTCTTACCATCAAACATTTCTTCATGTATGTAAATACAAATTAAAATCATAGTTTCTTTACAAGAATAAAAACCATGTTGTAAGATTCATGTCACTTTAAACTGATTTTGGGCTATCAGAGATATATGTTCGATATGCATCCTTTTGACCGGTCAATATGGCAACAATATCGGCATCTAAAAACCTGAATCACCAATAACATAATAAGCATTGACAGGGTGATCATGCTTATTGCGATATCATCTTCAAAGTGGTCAAACATGCCACAATAAGCGCACTGAAACCTTAATCATGTTCAAATGCAACATGACCATGACTGCAAGAAGATGCATCATACTACCAATCTAGATGACAACATATGAGCATCAATAGTAGGTAGTGCATCAATAAAACAACTCAACCAACTGTATGCCTCAACAAGTGTGGGAATCGGTTGAGAGCATCTAAGATTTTGTGATGCATAATCAAGACAAAAGACAGAGGAATTTTTCAATCATGGTGTTCCTTTTTGTTGCTTCCACTTGTTGCGGGCATTCAACTTTCCCAAATGCAGCTTTCAATGAAGAGCTGTACTGGGAGAACAATGCAATCGGACAACATCTAGAATGCAGGTGATTCTCCTTAGAAAAATAAGTGTCATATAGGCAACCCCAAATCTGCTTGGTCATTCCATGATACAGAATCTGATCACCAGTATGTAGGAACATTCTATTCAGGGACATGACACAGTAACATCGTTATCTTCGTCCCATAGTAGAATACTTCCCCACTACTCCAGTGGCTCATCTTCAAGGAGTACAAACTTTCAATGCCTAGATACTGGCATCATGAAGGTATGAGACATTTTTCAATAAATAAATATATAAATAAAGGAATGAGACAAACACACATAATATATATCATCCAACCTCACTGAAAATCTATAAGAAAAGGAATTACCAAACCCCTTGTGGCTCCCCAACACCTACAGCATATTGTATTAATTCTCCAATTTCAACTTGGAGGAAACCATTGGCATGAAACAATAATTAAGGCGATGGTTCTACAAATCAGTCATCAACCATGCTCCTACATTGTCCAGCATAGAATGCCATGCTAGCAGCATTCCTCCTGCATTTGCAGTTTCAACCAAGCTGCATACCAGTTGTTGAATCTTTGGAAAATAATTCTTGTTATTGATACAAGATAAATCAACTCCTCTTTATATAAATAGAGGGAATTACAATGGTAATCATAATCCTAATTTGGAAACAAACTCAAATCAAACCTAATGAAATTAAATCCCAACAAAAATAGAAAGAGATCAAACAAATAACTTTTGCCTAACTTGACTAATCTAAAATAACTCTTTCTTAGTTCTTTAACACTCCCCCCCAAGTTTCACTCTACAATGCCTAACTTACAGGAGTAGAACAAAAGTAGGACCCCCCCCCCCCTTCCCCCGCCGACAATGGATGTAATCCTCAGGCTGGAGCAGCACTCAGTCAATCAGACCACTAGTCAAGCAGGCAATCATCTCTCATCAGTGAAAAAAATAACTTGCTAAGAGCTAGAGATAAAAAAAAAAAACTAGTGAAGAGACCTTCAGGAAAGAGTTATAAGTAAGCAGAAATAGCAATAGCCACCACCTCACACCAGTTGAGAACTCTACTCTTAAGGAGGGAAAAAGACTACGGAGACACATTCAGGCAAAAGAACAGGAGATGATCCCAAGCAAGAAGAGGGGAGGGAATAAGCACGACGCTCAATTCCTCCACTAGTCATCGGACTCTGACTTGGCCATCAAGACACGTGGAATCACACATGGGAAGGAGAGAGCAATAACCAACAAGATAAGGCCGATTGCATAAATCGACAAGGGCAGTTGCGAGTCAAGCGACGTAACTGATCAGAGCAAAGGTGAGGAGATGCCTTGCTGGTGGTGCTGGTGGTCAAAGTCAATTTCGTGACAACCAAACAAGACTGAAACTAGTTGATTTTGGTTGCTGCAATCAGATTTGGCGAGAGAAAGGGAAGGTGATGATGGTGGTGGTTTCGATGGAGAAAGGGGTTCCAACGATGGAAAAATCAAAAAGAGAGAGAAGAGGTGAGGGTGATGAGGGAACTGAAGCAAGAGAGCAAGAACCAATGTGAGAGAGAGAGAGAGAGAGAGCAACCACGAGAAAGAGAGTAGGCGGGGGCGGTGTATGCCGCAGGCAAGCAAGGAGGAAAGGAGAGTGGATTCTTACTCTAATACCCTGTCGAAGTTTTGGAAAATAGTTCTTGATATTGACAAAAGAGAAACTAAGCCCTCCTTATATAGAGGGGATTACAATGGTAATCCTAATCCTAAGTTGGAAACAAACTCAAATCACATAATAATCAAATCCCAACAAAAATAGAAACAGATAAAATAAACTTTTGCAGCTTTGCCTAACTTAACTAATCTAAAATAACTCTTTACTAATTCACTAACACCTATGCATAGGGGCCATATTAAAATCACAAGAAATCAACTCCAATTTCACTCAAAATTTGTTAGTATGACATTAGAACTAAAGAAAGGAAGGCATATGCTAGCAGCTAGCATATGCCAATGTGGCCTTGTATTTGTGGATATTTTCGCAATTTTCCCTTGTTAGCATATATTTTCTATTTCTATTTTTTTTTGTTATATGGCTATTGGGCATGATTTGCTCCTTAGGGACTTTTATATATTTCCACCCTTTCAGTCTCTCTCTATATAAGAGAGGCCAAGGATTGCTAATGGAATTTGAATTATTTCATCCAATTTGGTATCAGAGCATTGGTCATGTGGCTCTAGATATCTCACCCCTCAAGGCCTTCTAAACCCTAAACACCGAATCCCAATCTCCTCTCCCTTCCTCAGCTGCAACGGCACCCAGCGACACTCCAGTAGCGTGCAGCAGCCTACGCAACGACGCTGCGGTAGTGTAGGGCCTGCTGCACCGGTCGAGCGACGCTCCAACAGCGCTCAACGGCCCACGCAACGACGCTTCAGCAACACGGGGCCTACTACAACAGTAAGCAGCAGTGCTACGGCCTCGAGAAGCGTTGGCAGCGTTCTACGGCTACCAGCAGCAACATCGATAGCCATCAGCAAAGCAGCAATGGTTTGCAGCGGCGACAGGTGGCGCGGCAAGCCGAAGCAGGTGGCACACGTGTCGTGGTCCCTGTGCAATGATCATGAGGGCCTTCTTGCCCTGATCTAGGGACTGCAGTCCTTATAGTCGTTGCGAGAGGGAGGCTAGGTCTCTTTAGGGCCACCTTGAGTGTTCTCCTTGCACCCAGGTGAGGCCAACATCTGTCCAAGGAGGCCTCTTGTCAACGATGCAGATCTGAATTGGATTTCTTCTGGATCTACCAATGTTTCATTGACGTGAATATGGATTTCTTCATTGATGAGTTCATTTCATTGGGTGTGATTGATGGATGCCTTTGAATCTATTCGTTTTATTGATTAATGAAGAGTTGTTTAGCTCCCTTTGGACATGTTGAACTCACCGGGAATTATTGAGTTCATGATGGAAACTACTATGGAAGCAGGACAAGTCAATCTTGACAGAGGCCATCGTGTCATACAATGTCATCTAAATAGACGATGAGGCCATTCTACATAAGGTAGGAGGTGCCGTCGTCGACAGGGTAGCAGGCAGTGGGCTACTGGTATGTTCCCTTGCAAGATAGGTCATGTTCAGACTATGACTGAAGTTACAGAGCAGGCCGATGGAATTGTTAGGAAAGAGGATGAGGTTGTTGTGTCTACCACTTTAGATACTGTAAACTCTTGCTTCCTCTGCAGATGATAAATGGTTTATTGATTCTAGGGCATCCAAGCCTCTTGGTGGAGACTGGGAGTACTTCCGCATGGTGCGTGATGTTCCTCCTGGCAGAACTACTCAGGTGCCTTATGAACATCTTTCTCAGGTCCAAGGCGAGGGGGAGGTTACCATGTCCCCTACCTTGAAACCGCCCAATGTTCTATTTATTCGTAATTTTCCGATCAGTTTGTTATCAGTTATTAGGATTACCAAAGAGCTCAACCACAAAGCAATCTTTGATGATGTACAGTGTGTTTTCCAGGACAAATTCACAGGGAAAACTATTGGTGGTAGACACGAGAAATGAGGTGTATACCGCTTAGCTTAGTCTCCATTGGCAGTTGTTGGACAGGTAAATGTGGCATACAAGGAAGAGAACACTTCAGTGGCACTGTCAGCTGGGACATCCCTCTCTAGATCGACTGAAATGGGTTATGTCTCATTTATCACCTGCTACTGATCTTCTTTGTGAGGCTTGCCAACTAGGCAAGCATCATCGTTCCAGCTATTCTCCTAGTACTACGATTGCGTCATCTGCTTGTTTTGACTTACTCCACATGGACATATGGAGCCCAAGTCATACTCCAGATAGGCAAGGATTCCGCTTCTACTTTGTGGTCATTGATGATTTCTCCAAACTATCATATAGACCTTTTTGCCTCATAGTAAGTCAGATGAAGGAAATATAATTGAGATGCTAATTAATCAGATCAAGACTCAATTTTCTACAGTTGTAAAGATTGTTAGAACCGACAATGCACTTAAGTTTTGCACCAGGAGACTGGCCCAGTTCTACAGCTCCCTAGGCATCATGCATCAGACCTCCTACCCCCATACATCCCAGCAGAATGACGTGGCAAAAAGGAAAGATAGATATCTCTTAGACGTGGCCTAGACATTATTGATACATCACAATGTTCCATCTTCATACTGGGGAGACGCCGTTTTGACTACTTGCTACCTAATCAACAGGATGTCTAGTTCGATCCTTCATGAGCAGATTTCATATTCGATACTGTATCCAGTCAGAGATTTATTTGTTGTGCCTCCTCGGGTTTTCGACTGTTTCATTTGTTCGCATTCTTGGTCCTAACAGGTACAAACTTGCTCCCCGTGCAATCAAGTGTGTATTTTTAGGTTACAGTGCCACCCATAAAGGCTACAAATGTTATGATCACATTGGTAGGTGACACTATGTTAGCATGGATGTTACGTTTCACAAGGAGGTGCCTTATTTTTCTATAAAGGGCCACCGGATGTCTACTTCAGATGCACCCGCCCTGATGAGCTTTCCCCTGTCCAATTTGAGGATATTTCTGTTTCGACTCCCTCGCCTCCCGCTTCAAATTCCAGGGAGTCCGTGGATGATTTGAGAAGCTACATGACCCGATGCACATGTACAATAGACCTCACTTGACTCAGCAGAGGCCATCTCCGTCTACGCCACCAGACTCTCCTACACAGGTGCATGTTGACTCCACTGAGCTACCTATTGACGATGGTCCCACAAGTCACTCTATAGTGCCTGATGCTACTGAGAATCTTATTGCTATTAAGAAGGCTCCACGCTCTTGTGCTCGCTACCACATTGCAGATGATCTTCTCAGTGCTCATCTTGGGAAGTCATTTATCCAATTTACTTCTCCCTTGTCAGCTACAAAGATCTCCACTACCTACCAGCAAGTCATGCTTCATTTAAAATGGCAGGCTGCCATGGAGGATGAGATGACTACACTTCGAGGTCACAGGACCTGGGAGCTCAATCCACTTCCTGACGGAGCTACTGTTGTTATAGATGGGTATTCACAGTGAAATTCAATCCAGAAGGAGTCATTGCCAGGTACAAGGCACATCTAGTGGCAAAGGGGTTCACCCAGACCTATGGGATGGATTTCTTTGACACCTTTACACCAGTTGCCAAACTTCCTACTGTACGGGTGCTGATTGCAGTAGCAGTTCAGTTAGAGTGGCCTTTACATCAGTTGGATGTGAAAAATGCCTTCCTCTATGAGAATCTCCAAGAAGAAGTCTATATGTAGCAGCCGCCTGATTTTGAGGTTCAGGGGAAGTGTATGTCGACTACAGAAGGCCATCTATGGCCTTAAGCAGAGTCCCAAAGCCTGGTTCCAGAGATATCACAGGTTGTAGAGGCAACTAGGTTTAGGAGGTCAACAGCCAACTTTTCTTTTTTTGTCAGAAGGGCTGGACAAGGTACAGTGGTACTTGTTTATGTTGATGACTTGATTGTCACAGGAGATGATAAGCAGGGTGTTGCTAAGATCAAACACATCCTAGCAGAACAGTTTTTAATGAAGGAATTGGGAGTTCTACGGTACTTTCTCGGTATTAAGGTTGCTCGTAACAAAGAGGACGTGGCCTTATCCCAAAGGAAATATGCTTTAGACATCTTGCAGGAGATTGGCATACTTGGGGGCAAGGGGGCCAATATTCGTATAGACCCCAAAATGTCACTATATGATGAGAATGCACAGTTGATGGACAACAGGCAGTACAAGCAGCTTGTGGGCAAGTTGCTACGCCTCACTATTACGAGGCCAGGCATCTCTTTTGCAGTAGAGAAACTGAGTCAATTCATGCCCAAGCCAACATGCCAGCACTGGGATGCAGCATTGATGGTGCTCAGATACATCAAGAAGGCTCCTAAGAAAGGTCTTCTCTTTTCCAAGGGGTCATCCATGACCTTGGTTGAATGCTTTGATGCGAACTACGCTAGATGTCATGTGGATCGCAAATCCACTACTGGGTTCTGCACCTTTCTAGCAGGGAATTTGATTACATTGAGGAATAAGAAGTAGGGCACAATTGTAAGATCTAATGCCGAGTCCGAGTACA
Source organism: Thalassia testudinum (assembly GCA_037157565.1). Classification (NCBI taxonomy): domain Eukaryota; kingdom Viridiplantae; phylum Streptophyta; class Magnoliopsida; order Alismatales; family Hydrocharitaceae; genus Thalassia; species Thalassia testudinum. Next base: position 51,506,036 of record JAZHRO010000077.1, on the reverse strand, counting down.
GGGCCATGGCTCAGACCACTACAGAGATGATATGGATCATATCCCTGCTTACTAACTTGCAGATACAATTTTCTAACCTGATGGAGATGAGATGTGATAATAGAACACCCACCTTTATTGCCAACAACCCAGCATTTTAAGAAAGGACGAAGCACGTTGAGGTTTACTATCACTACACCAAAGACATCATTCAGAAGGGATTGCTTTATACCACACCAGTCACATCTGAGGAGCAGATTGCTAACATCTTTACCAAACCCTTAACCAGATCTCTATTTGATTCATGTCTATGTAAGCTAAGCATGATAGATATGTATGCTCCAGCTTGAAGGGAAGTATTAGCATATATTTTCTATTTCTATTTTTTGTTGTATGATTGTTGGATTTGGTTTACTCCTCAGGAGGTTTTATATACTTCTACCCTTTCGGCCTCTCTATATAAGAAAACTCTAAGATTTCTGATAGAATTTGAATCATTTCATCCAATTACCCTTAACTTTTTAGCATATAAAAGGGCTAGAAATGTATCATTTCCATCATATGGTAGCAAAGTATGGGAGAGTTTTGGAAAGTTTGTGAGGTCTCATTTGACTAAAATCAAGATAACTAAGGTCCTTCAATTTGGACTCAATTTAGTTCAAAGTATTAAGTGACTCAATGGTACGAATGAAGTACCAACGTTGTGAATTGTTTGTATTTTTTTTTTTTTAAAGCTTAAAGGGTGATTATCCATAACATAACATCATGTTTTTCTCTCAAAAAAAGAAAAAAAACATTGTGTTTTAATCATTGTTTGTACCTCAGTCATAACTATCAATTACTAATTTACTAGTACTAACCACTACTAAGTACTACAGTTTAAAAAAGTAAAATATTTAGTAAAATAGTAATTACTAACTGGCCAAATATTAATTAATAAATAGTAAATATCAAATAAATAAATAAATAATAAGTAGTGTGGAGGATTGGTGATATACTTTTCATATTATGTAAATAAAAATTATGTTCTCAAAAGAAAATTTATATGTAAAGAAAATTTTGAATGATGAGCTCATTGGTTGCCATTAGCTTACATGAGTTAAGTATTTGTTTTGTTACTTGTGTTCCAATCACAAATAGATAAATTTCTCACTTTTTTGAGCAAATCTCATTGTCTAGAGTTTTGTAAGCCTGTCTCAGCATACGTCCAATATACCTCCATTTTTACCATGCAAATCACCCGAATAGCAACATCAATTTTCGTCCACTTATATAACATGCCTCCAAAATATGCACTTTCAAAATCGTCAGATTTTGCATTAAAATCAGCACATCAAACCTTGCTCTCTAGAACCTCAAGAGTAATAACATAAAAGCAACATGTTGACACCCAGCAACAATGGCATATGCATGTGACACAAGCACCACATGCAGATAGCAAAAGCATCACATGGAGGCCAATCATTAGGCAGCACTGCACACTTTTCATCGTGTACTTGTTTTTTTCTTTTTCGGTTTGTGTGTGTTGCATACCTGAAAGAGCACAAGAAGAACCAGCAGAATGCATGGAACAAGGCAACTAGGCTCTACCAGGAATGTACAAGTAGGACAAAGCAAGGCAGCAAGGTCTCACATACTTGTGAATGTTCTCTCCTCGTGCTTGTGCAGATGTTTCCATTCCATGTAGGAACACACACAGCCCTAAGATGGATGCTCTGAAACCATAAAGACTGAAAAGATTGGAAGTTAGTCTTGCTGCTTACAGAGGATTAGCATGTATAGAGAATGTAGAACCCCAAGCAAATGGAAATCAAATAAAAGACACACCTTTCTGTAGGGATATTTATGGCATTTTTTTTCCAGGTAGAGGCTAGAGCCTTGGAAAGAACTTTATGATGACCCAGTTCTCCTGAGACAAAAATAAAGAACTGAGTTAATGAAAGCAATTCAAAAGCCACCCAGCTCACAGGATGACCAAATACAATCACGCACATGAAATTAGCATTCCTAGCCCACATTTCTCAAAAAGACCAAACAATATGATAGTGTAGTCAAGTTCACTGTAAAGTCATTTTTACAAGCAGTCAATGTTAATCATTCAACCCTTATCAACACAGCCACAATTACAGCTTTTATAGGAAAAAATTACTGCATGCTTCAATGTCATCCTTTTAGTTGACTACATATCAGTAACCTATTTTGTCACAAAGAAAGAAATAAAGCACATTGGAATACATTATGGTCTCCTACGACGGCCAATCTTTAAGAGCTTCTCCACATAAAGCATTGGCATCTCTTCATAGTATGCATTCTAGTTCTGAGAGCACCAGATACCAACAAAATTCACCATTGCCTTTAGCAACCACAACAGAGGAGGCACTTCGACCAACATTGTGAGGAGAACAATGTGTGACTTCATAGAGGTTTGTTTTTCTAAAATGCACTGATGTAACAAAAATAAATTTCCCTCGTTTAAGGAAAAATGGAGGGCTTACGCTTCTTTCAAAAATGTATAAAACAAGGAAAAGGTTCTTCCTTACTCCCTCATCCTCGTGCGCTAAATTTCCCATCAAGAATGAGTGAAGTCAAAAGGAACACAAGGTGACAAATTTCATCAAAACTACAAACAACAGGTAGGGAGTTAAAAAGCAAAATCTTTCATTTTCCTTGTCAAAATATTGGACTATAAGAACTATCCTCTCCTTCAATTTGCATACCTTCACAAATGAGAGACATCAGCCTCCTACTTGAGAATTGGCCAATTCATTGCAAACCACCGTGCATGTGGGTGGAACAAGTTTTATTTCAGTTTAAAATTTTCAGATCATTAATATACCTACAAATGTCTCGATAAGCTGATGCTTTTACCCTCCCAAGGAGTAAGATTTTGTTGAGAGAATTGGGTTGTAGGTTTAGTACCACAACGGAAGATGTGGACTGTGTATGGGTCATGACCTATAAATAAGCGTGTACTCCTCCCATATTCCTTTGAAAAGAAGAAATACAAATCAGTACGCTATCAACTCCTTCTCCAATGGTTTTCTCCCCACTCTTCATAAGTGAGGTTTCCACGTAAACCTAAGCATTCCATTGATTGTTTATTGCTTTAATTTATGCTTCTACGTGTTTATCTTATTCAACTTGATATCAGAGCGAGTCGTTCTAGGATTTTATTATCATAGATTCTTGTATTTATTATTATCATATTCTATTCTTAGAGTATCTTTGTTGCTGGAGAATGGAGCAGCGACAGCGGGTCGCTAAAGGAGGTCAACGTGGCTAGGGCACGTGATGTTGAAAATGAGGCCATGGTGGCAGAGGGTCGTCGCGATGGAGGAGATGGAGAATGCCATCGATGGCGTGACGTCGGAGCTGGGCGTCCTGGAGCCGACCCTCGTGCTTGTGCTCAGTGGCGATGGCATCAAAAAGGCACATCTGGCGACCGCGAGGAGCGACACCCGCTGCAGGTAGCCTCACACGGAGTTCCTCGTCCTCGTCGTCATCGGAAGGAGACGAGGGGTGGCGCGGAGCAACCCACGTTCGAGTAAGGGCACGACAGCCTCGAGGCTGAGGTCTAGGGCGCCCCACTAAAGGGCGCGATTCAAAAAGGAGCCCCCCACCGAGCATATTCAAGGGGCGCCTCCTTGCACTGACGACGGCGGCGAGCAAGAGTGGTGGCCATGTCCACGTGGCGGAGATTTGCATGGACGATGCCGACGATTAGGACGTGTCGGCGACAAGCAGCGAAGGAGGCGGCGACGACGTGGACTACGCACCACGACGGCCTCGAGGGCAGTGGGATCGCCACGGAGCATGGCGGTGACGACATCCATGGAGGAGATCTCAGTGAAGAATGGCTCCATTGGGCTCGATCGTGGTGACGATAAGCATCCTCTTCTCTACGAGGGAGAGGAGACGAGACATGATGGATTCGGAGAACCCTAAGGGATGGAGTGTTGTTTTAAAAAGAAACATTGAGAAGATGGGAAGAAAAAAAAAAAAAGGAAAGAGGTGGAGAAAGAGAAAAAAAAAAAAGAGGGGAAAAATAAAAGAAAAAATGAAAAAATAAAAGCGTTGAAAAAAATTTCAAAAGAAAGGAAAAAAAAAGGATATAGAGAAAAATAAAAAATAAAAAATAGAGATTATGAGGTTCATGTTTAAGAGAAGAGGGGGAGAACTCTTCTCTAGTTTTTATTATTTTATTTCTTCTCTTATTTTTTTCTCCCACACCAGTATGGGAGAAAGGGGGAGTGTAAAAGCCTATTGTAGTCATCCCCCATTCAGGAGTCTCTTTTGTTCCTAAATTACACATGAGAAACCCAACTTTGGGAAGTCCATAGTTTTGAGATCTATAGAGAGGGAGATCCAGTTTCGAGGTCCTCAGAGGAACGGCCCATTTCAGATTTTTATGTGCGAGATCCAATCCCATGGACTCCAAAGAGGGAGATCCACTTTCAAGGCCTTCAAAGGAAGACCCCTTTTAAAGAGATACTGAATGGGGAGCCATCAGCACCAAGTCTCCAGAGGAGAGGCCATTGTCAGAGACAGCCACAACTCCTTCAGTAGCTCCAGCCTATGTTCCTACCTGTGTAGAGTGAGTTTCTTTGTGTTACAAGCTAAGTATTTCATACTCCAGCTTAAAAGGGAGTGTTGAGATAATTGAGTTGTGGGTTTAGTGACACATCAGAAGATGTAGACTTTATGTGAGTGGTGGCCTATAAATAGGTGTGTACTCCTCACATATTCTTTTGAGAAGAAGAAATACAAATCAGTGTCCTATCGGAACCTTCTCCTATGGTTTTCTCCCCGCTCTTCGTGAGTGAGATTTCCACGTAAACCCAAGCGTTCCATTGATTATTTATTACTTTCATTTATGCTTCCGCATGCTTATCTTATTCAACTATTTTCAATGTTTTTTCTTTTTTCTAGTTACTAATTTCATTGATGGCAAATATTAATTATATACAACCATGACTCCCAAAAGCCCTTACTATGACACTCCCTCACTATGACTTCCCCTACTTCCAAATGGCCCACATGGCCTACAAGCAACTTTCAGTGCAAACTTGCACCAAACATTCAGCTAACTCTTCAACATCAGCAGCTATAGCTTCACTTGCTGCAAACCACAAAATTCTCAACCATCAGCCACTGCCCAATTGGCACAGGCATCTTCCATCTGCAAGCACCAAATTTGAAACCAGAGCCAACAAATTGAAATCTGATAACTGCACAAATTCCATTTGCAATAATCTTCCCATGAGTCTCAATTCAGACCTCCATCAGTCTCAATTCAACTCTACCAGTTTTTTTATCAAACCAATGAGTCATTCAATTTCAATCTTTTGCCAACCACACTAAACCTGCAACATCAACAATCAAATCTATTTCTAATAACAGCAATCTCTATCGGCACATCTGTCTCAAAAATCAAAAATATTCTTCATCTAAGTTGACCCTTAATCCCCATTGAACATATCTGATATTCTTCTCTTTCTAATCTGGCTCCACCTTGCCCACATTCTTCTTTGATCTTCTATTTTGTTTCTCTCTCTCCACTGCCTTATCAAAGTCCTTGAGTTCCTTGATCAAATCCTTTCGTCAGCCCACTACTTGCTTCCCTACTTTAATTTTAGACAACAATTTCATAAAAAGAAAAGGATCCACTCCAAGGCAAACACCATTTCTACCTGGACATTTCTAATGAGCTAAAGAATTTTCATCTGTTGTCCAACTTGGATGTCTCAACATAACAACATTTGGATTCTGAGCAAGAGGATATACATCCTTTCTCCATCTAACAATTTCATCTTTTCAAACCCAGAAATCTTTGAGTCTCACACTCCTCCCTCTGGCTCAATCAGTAGTATTTCTCACTGAAATTGCTCTCTGTATGATGCATGCTTCTTGAGATAATGTATCAAAGCCATGAAAAGAATTGAATCTTTCAAACAACTGACCATAGGCTTTAATCCAATAGCTTCTCCATTATCCCAGTCGATCTTTTTCTTCCCTTTTGATCTGAATTATTTTTCCTCTACACTGTATTGGACGTTCTTTGTTTAAACTCTGCTGCTCCCCTCAGGCTTCACAGCCGTTTCTCAGACTTATCCCCTCGCTACCCCACTCATTGGCTAATTAACATTTCCTATCATTTTCAACCAAATTTGCCCGCTCTCATTTTTTCCCCAAATCCTCTTGTTGACCAGCATCTGCACCAAACAAATTCACCTCATTTATTGGCCTCATGCATTTGATGGCCAAAGATTAGATGTCTGAAGTAGCACCAAAAGCAATTTAGATCCATAAAAATAAACCCAATAAAAGTATGAATACTACCCTTCACTTGGATCTTCCAGAAGCTCCTCTACCCAGCCCGTAAAAGCAACCTTTATGCCCCCTCAGCCAAATCGTCCAAAAGCTCATCCATTCCACATTTATCTTATCAAGACCACCATGCACAAAATTCAGCCACTGATGCCATAGCCACCTCCATTCAATGGTTTGCCACCTCCAATAAACTCACCCCTCCCAATTGAATTCCAAATCTGTATTAAACTCTCCAAGACCTCCCCTTTTCTTGGCTTCCCTGGACCCTTATAACTCAAATGGCTCCAACTGTAGGGAAGAACAGGGTGCCATCTTCTTCTTCACCAAACTGAAACAGATCTCACCAAGTGATTCAATCTGATAAGCCCAACTTCCTAAGCTCCTATCTCCACCAACCAAGTTAGATGCTGTGGGCCTGAAAGCACCACTTCATGCACCACCAAGGAATCTCCAATAACTCCATTGGCTGTTATCAGGTGGATGGAAGGATAGCATACCCGAGAACAAAACCACTAAAATTCCTCAGGTGTGTTGGGGGTGATGTTTTGGTGGAAGGTGGTGAATTTCAGTATCAGTTGGCAGCATTGATTTGTCAAAACTTCAACCCCTTGATGGAGGTACAAGTGTCCAACCAAAATGAAATTTTAAACCCTTGTAAATCAACACATCATGCAAACCCACAATTTTCCAAGATAAGGGAAGATTTTTAGCTCTCAATTTCCACATTTTAGCTAGAATTATCAAATTCATTTATCCCTAACAGCAAGCTTTAGATAAGTTTTCATGCTCAACACCAATAGATAGTCAGCTCATGACTAAAGTTTCCACTTTCATGCTAATCCAAAAGGATTTGGTTTCATAGCTTTCCTGCATCATACCTTACCTAAAATTCACGAATACTCCCCAAGGTCCAGTGGCAAGTGGCAGCCAAAGGAAAGAATCAAAGAAAAGTGACTAGTATACTGTCTTCATCAGAGGAAGAATAATGATGCAAACATCAACCCCATCCCTGGTTCAGATCAGCTAATGCTCTTATATGAGTGCTCTAGCTCCATTTTTGTGTTCTTATGTTAGGAACCCCTGAATCAGATCAGTGACTTCTACAGGATTCATGAGATAAGCTGCAAACAGCATCACATGCACTTGTTGAAGTGACCACTTTGCAAACCATCAATTCGGGACCTCATATAAGTGACAGGACTGGAATAGTGGGCACAAAGAATGAGACGAGAGGAATGCAGGGAAAGACAGGTCTATCCATGCACCTTTTTGCAAACCAGGTAATCAGGATAAACATTGGGAAATCGGAAGATAATCAATAATAATTGACAAAAACCTGTTAAAGTAATATTTCAAATTGCTGTGTCTATAGAGTAGCATCAAATACAATGGAACAAGGAGGAGAAATTCCACATAGGACCAACATAAAGAACAGAAAGAAGCATGAGAATCCTCATGATTATTCTATTTACATATTTGGTATACACTTTCACCAATACCCAAGATTGGGTACAATGTCAAGCTGTTATAATACCAATGCAACAGAATGCCAGAGAATGACTGCCTTCGCTTATAAAAGATTAGTGTCAAGCTATAATGCTTTAGATCCACAGCTCGCCAGTGCATCTTTTTCAAGTAACTCCTAATGGGAGTTCCATGCAGCCTATGGTTTAATAATGAACCCTTTCTGCAGCAGCAGCATACAAACTACACTCTCGCAACTGTCTCATTTAGGTGTCTAAGTCTCCAAATGCACGTGATGCTTTTTTTTTTTTTTTAAATGGCAGGATGGCACTATTAATCTGACAAATTCATTGAGAGCAATGTCAAGCAGTTACAAACTTTGAGAACCTAACCAGCACCATTGCCATGACTTCGAGAAGTCCTTAGAGCAATAACATGTGCACACACAAAAAGCACATCAAAGACTGCAAGCCAGCTTCTCCCTTAAAATATCAAATCGGTATGGTCCTAGCAAATTGACAAAGAAAAAAACAGAAGGAATTTCTAATAAACTGCCAGTAACCCCTTAATTTGGTTGCAGAGGTTTGTCATTCCATATGGGCCAGCTAAAATTTGTGCTTTTTCTCTCTCATCTTTTACATATAGGCCTATTTGTGCAGGCCATGGCAAGAATCTCATATATGCTTCTCTATGATTATAAAGAAAAGATGAGCTCATCAAGAAAAGATAAATACCATTTGGCCTTGTTTTTTCAAATTCATAGCCATGGCACCAAAAAGGTGCTGTCAAATTTTCTAGTGCAGCTTTCTGAAGAAACTTACATTCAGAAGCTGCTTAGCAGCAAGTATATTCTTTTACAACTGCCAAGCGTGAGGTCTGTTCAGCACAAAAATCTAAACATAAAGTGGAAGTTGAGCTTATGATCTGTCATTTAGTAAAAGCAACAACAAAGAGAAAGGAGATCTTGTGTGGTTTAAATCCTTAGATCCCACATCCATGGGAGGTCACTCACAATATAATCCTCAGGTTTGAACTACTCTTAGCCAAACCAAGACCCAATGGGTCACATTTTCTTTTCCTGAAAGGTCATATGGGGTCACATATAAAGAATAAAAGAAATCATACTCCCCATTATACACAATAAATGATCATGACCCACTCTCATAGGGAAGAACCTAACATAATTAGTATAAGTAACTTTTTTACACCATTTTGTCATTGCCCCCATATCGCACCAGCAAGCATATACATAGGATGTGTATAACTTGAAAAAAATCTCCACAATTTCATGGTACTCCTAGCAATGACACCATAAACTTAGACCATACTTGAATGCAAAGCACAGCTCACCCAAACAATGATACGACTGTCAACTCTCAATATGCTTTGAGTGCTTTGTCCTGAAATTAGTTTAATACAAAATCAAGATTAAGTCTTTCCCAAGTTAGGGAAGGTCAACCACAAGGATTCACCATGCCATTCTTCTTGATGTTTGGTCATTCTTGCCCTTAATCCTAAATGTATGAAAACAGGTTCCTCAGACATTCTCAGCCTTGCCAAAAGTAGCAGTGGCCCACATACCACATAGTTTGACTTCTCCCATACTGAAGAACTAGGCACATAACTTCTTGAAGTATATTCTTTGGCATAGCTCTCCTCGTGTTCATTGTAAATATGTTGAAGGTATTGCCAATCATGTTTTGAAAAGGTCTGAACTCTCCAACGTACTTCGTCCTTTATTTTTTACAAAATAGAAAGTAGCACGAGTTAAGTTATTAATATACATCAAAAATTGTGGAGCCCGTAGTAAAACAAGATGGACACCATGCATAAGATCAACCATTAAGCATACCAAATATTGTCACATTTGGTTGCGTGAAATTTTTGCACACATAGAGGACCAAGTGAGTTTGCTCCAGATACAAGATGTTTTGTGATTTGGGTTAGAGTAATGATGCCACAAAATCATCAGTTATCTGCCAACAGCCAACTAAAAATAAACTCATATTTAACCTTTGTTTGAAAAGAATTTACATTTATCCCTTACTCACAAAGTTAACTTTATCCTCACACGCAATTATCCGTTATCCTTTGACCCATAAGAAATACGCCTATAGCTCCTCAAAAAAAAAACAAAAAACACAAGAAAAAAGCATATATCTTCACCACACCCTTGGATAAATTGTTCTTTAGATCTAGTTGAGTCTGCCGAACTCATAAGAAATGCCAAGAACTAAGACAGGGGCAGGTGCAAGTAGTAACTTGGGAGGGCCAGTGCCCCTCCTTGATTTTTGCATGCATTTATCATATGTTGGTTATTTGCATGTTGGCCCTTGCTATTAATTTGTGTAAGGCATTCTAAAAAAGATTGAAAAGTGGATCTCTGTGCTTTTGCACCTATATCAAGAGAAATATTATATTTGATGAAGCGCGCGATTGTTACCATGAGAAAAATTATGAGGAAAGATAGCCATCTTTAATCTTTTCTTGATAATAAATATACAAAATACTCAACTATCCATGATCTTTTTTTTCATAATAATCATATACAATACTCCATCTGTCCATTTCAATTCGATAATAAATTATAAGACATTTCATATAATGCTTGTAGGTTCACTTGTTACATCTTTCTTATTACTATTTTTGTAAATTATGGTAACTTTTAGAAGATCGATAAAGTGTTTGTCATTTCCAAAGTTTCAATTATTTAATTATAAAAGAATGTCTTCAAATGAAAATGATGTACTAAAATTCAAACGACAATCCATCATTAATGAACTGATTTTACTATTAGCTTTAACTATTGTAGACTGCAAGTGTATATTTAGTTAGGTTTACACCTTAATTTGCACAATACTTTTTATTAGATAATTTACATAGTGATCTTAATTTTCATTTGAATAAAGGTTAGAAGCATTTTTTTTAGTCTTTTTAAAAATAAACTGGGTCTTGTATTTGTCATTTATTTGTTTTACATAAGATTTTTTTACACCATTAGCTTACTTGGCCCCCCCTTGATGAATTTTCAGCTTCCGCCCCTGAACTTAGACTTCTTTTTTTTTCGAAAAACAAAACAACAGTTACTGGAGGCCATTAGTCATCCACAAGAACTCAGACTTCTTTGCCCTTCTATATTCTTGGAATAAAAAAAACCACAAATCAATATGATTCAAAGGGCGAAGTTTACTACATGATACAAGCAAGATGAGTTCATTAATGGAGCTGAAGCCTATGTCTGCTGCTTCAGTGCATGTTATTCATGCAACATTTAGGAGTTGCCTGACCACCATCATTTAGGTTGCTTAGGATGCAAGCTGAAAACTGAGCTGTATATGTTACTCAAATGACTAAGCAATTAAGATCAAATCACCAACTTGGTAATTGTAATGGTATTATTAGCAATATTTTTAAGAACTTCTCTTCTAACCTTCCATGAAGCCTAGGAAAAAAGAGCATCATCAACAACCAAGATCAAATATTATCCATGGACCATAGAAAGTATGGAAATGATAAATCACTGATAACTTGGGGAAGGTTTTTTTTTTTGTAATGGAAAATTCCAGGTTCTGGTGTGCCGGATAGTCACCCAAGGAAGTTGTTTCATCAAGGACCAACAGAAATTGAAAAAAGGCAGAATATAATTCCCTTGACCCATAAAATCCTAGTTTCTGCCATATGCTAAACACGAGAATATTGCCTTTTGTCCCGCATTATTCCCAGACATGGCTAGTCTTGGAAAAGTATTTGCTTCTGTTCACATTTGAATTTGCAGGGAACAGGTTCCTCATCTTCCCTAAGTTATACAGTAAAAAACAGAAAATGCTGTCAGAAAACAAAGAAAGTGTTCCAAGGAAAAGTAACTCTCTTTTACCACAATTGGAAATTATTAGATATGTACTTTAATTGGGTAAGTAGAAGTTGCAATGACTTCTAGTGTCACATCTAGGCCAATTTCATAAGTATTTCCTTAAATGAAAATATCCACGTCTTATTAGTCTTGTAACCATTCTCAATCGCCTGCCTACTCAAACCTCGAAAATGCAATGAAACAGCTATACCTTTTTCTCATATTAAGTAAGATTAGCAATGCGGATTCTTTGCCTCCATTTGGATTTATCTTATGCTATTCTCAGGCTTTGATCCAAGAAATCAAGCCCATGTCTAATGTTTCCTTCAAATACTCCTTTGGTCTTCTCTGAACCCTCCTAGGAGGCTCAACGACCAACTTTCCACATATCCTAACCTAACTAGGGCAAAGAATTTTGGCATTCTGTTCAAACCACCTCTCTCTCATTTTTTTTGAAAAAGAACATCTTTCATTTTATCCTCTATTAGTACCACCCAACCATTTCCTTCTATGACCATGCATCAATCTTAACATCTTTATTTTTGAGATGGGCATCCTTTGCACATGCCTACATTTGATAACTTAACACTAAAATCCAAATAGCATGGCTAGTCTGCAAGCTAATTTATAGCAATAGTACTTATTTAACACTCAAATAAATCTTCTTGTCACATAAGACATCAGAAAATCCTCTCCATCAATTTCTCAGTTTTATTGCAAAGTTAAATGCTAAATATTTAAGAACATTTTTCTTTGGACTTTTTTTAAAGGTTTTCCTTGTGTTTGAGGAATTTTTCTTTGGAATATCATCTGCTTCAACCATAACCTCTACACCAATGGAATATCTCCTTTGTCATTGAACTTACATTGAATAAATCCAATCTCCATCCTACTTATTTAAAAGCCCTTAGCTTCTACACTCGCTCTCCAAAGCAAGTTTTTGCTTACTCCATCTCTTATTTCATTTACCAGCACCATGTAATATGCAAAAAACATACAGCATTGCACCTCATCTTAAACATGACTTGTCAACTCAACCACGAGCAAGAAAAGAGATAAAGATTTAAATTTGATCCTTGATGCAAATTGATAGTGACATCAAAGGAGTTTATCAACCTAGCTTAAGTCCTTATACAAGTTGAAGTACATCATGCATATTTTAAGGTTGCTATATGAAACCAAAGGTTGTCACTTCTCCAAATCCACTTGAATATTCCTCTGGAATATAGTCATAGACCTTCTCCAAATCAGTAAGACCTATATGCAAACAGTATTCTTGGCTTTGAAGATCTTCAGAATATGCACCAGCAAAATATATTGCTTCAGGTGTAGATTTGTCAGGTATATACAATCTGCAAGCTTGTCTTATTCTTCTTTTAATTATGCTATCCCAAAACATCATTATATAACTCATTACTTCAATCCTATATAGTTTCAACAGTTCTGTCTTTCTTCTTGTATAAGTGTATCGCAATAGTTTTTCTCATTCATCCAATTTTTTGTCAATATTTCTCTTATTTTCTCCTGATCTGTCCAAGTGACAATAATTTTATAAGAGAAATTATGCTTTCCACTCCAATTTTGAAATATCCATAGAAATATCAGTTTTCACAATTTTCATTATCTTTAAAGCAATCTCTGTGTGAAGGAACAATGCCAAGAGGAATTATGCTTTCCACTCCAATTTTGAAACATCTATAGGAATATCAGTTTTCACAATTTTTATCATCTTTAAAGCAATCTCTGTGCAAAAGAACGATGCCTCGCATTCCAAAAGAAAACCCTAACCCCCTCTATATAAAGAGGGGGGTCAAGAAAATTACATGGTCAACCCAAAAGAATTTGAAAATAACAAAACAGGAATAGAAATAAGACTAGCACTCTATATGACTATTACTAATGGTTTAACAATCCCCCAAGTTTGAGCGTACAACACCCAACTTGTTACAAGAAACAAAAGTGAACTCCCACCCAATGTAGACATCAGAAGAAGCAAGTGCGGCTGCAGCAAAAGTAGCAACTACAGTAAAGAATGGTATGTTGCAACAAAAGTAGCAGCAATAGCAGACAGTAGAAGAATGTAGTGGTAGTAGTAGCCATAGATGACAGTAATAGGGTTGTAGCAAAAGCAGCAACAAAGACAATAGCAGTAGGGTCACAGCAGTAGCAACCATATATAGGGAAATGTTCCCAAGCAGGTAGTAATAGAGGTGGGAGACGATCCCAAGAAATAGTAGGAATCATAGATGGGAGATGATCCATGGCAGGTAGGCAATAGTAGGGATAGGAGCAAAGAACCTCACTCAAATCTCCCACTAGTCATCAACTTCATCAGGGAAGCCAAGTCGATGGATCAAAAGGTCCAGCATCCTGATTAGTTGGGTAGTAGGGGTAGCGGCAACAGCAACCCCTATAGCAACAGTAGAGGAGGTCTCACTCTTTAGTTTCCATTGAAAAAAAAAAACAATTTTCAATAGGAAAATCCGAGATGTCCAAATAACAACAATAACATTCGCAATGACAAGGAGCATGCTATGCGCTAGGGCAACATGTTGAATCACATGTAGGGACAAAATAGCAATGCACATTTACGCATGCGATGTGTGCACCATGTGCATAAAGAGGCAGGGCAGGAGAGCGCAAGTGCACACCATAGGGGCAGTAAGACAATGCACTTGTGTGTACAGCAAATAGTGCATGCTTGCTCATAGCAAGGGGCAAGCCACGCAAGCAATGCACATGGGGAGAGCTCTGCAACTAAAGGTGTACACCGGTCGGGTTAAGACTCAACCCAAACCCAACCAACGATTTGTAGGTTGAGATTTTTCCAACCCAACCCAATCCATAAAATTAGGTCGAGTCAAGTTGAGCAAGTTGTTGCCAAGTCAAAGCTTATGTTTATCCACTACATGCTTCCTATGTCTCAAGTCAAAGAGGGGTCATTCGGTGGTGGTGGCGATGTTAGGGGGGGATCTTGCGAGGAAGAAGATGAGAAAAGGGGTGTTTCAATGGTGGTGGTGGGATCCCTATACTATGAAGAAGAAGAAAGGAGAGGTAGGTTGTCTGGTGGTGGTAGCGGGGTCCCAGCGGGAAAGAAGGAGAAGTAAGTTGCCCGATGAGGGGGGGTGTTCCTACAGGGACAAAGAGAGAAGAGGCAGGTCTTTAAGGAATCTGGCGAAGGTAGGGGGTTAAGGGAGGAGAGAAGGTTCGAGATTACCGAAAGAGTGTTGGGTGCCATCGCCACCAAGGAAAGGAGAGGGCACTGCCTAGAGCTTGGAGCTGAGGAGAGGCATTGCTTAGAGTTGAAGTGGAGCTCAAAGGTGAGGTAAGGGCAGAGGGCATCACCTAAAGCCAGTAGAGGTAACTATGGGAGAGATGAGGGGTCAGTAAGAGATAAGAATTGAGAATTTAGGATGCATGAGATGTCCAAATCGAGGAGATGAGGGATTTGCCAAGTCATATATTATTATTTTATATAATACATATATGTATATATATGCAAGAGATGTCGAGACTGGAGATAACATTTCAAATTTTGATCTGTAGCTTGGCACCCTTTGTGTGTGTGTGTGTGTGTGTGTGAATCGAGTTGTATCAAGTTGCAAATTGGGTTAGGTTGGTTAAACCTCCAACCTAACCAATTTTTTATTTGGTTGGGAAAATCCCAACCCTACCCATTATAACTCTCAACCCAACCCAATCGAGTTGGATCAGGTGGGTTCAGGTTGAACCCGACTTGTGTACACCCTTAGCTAAAGCTCATGGTGGCGCGCACAAGTGCCTCATGTCGAAAGCAGCAATGACGGTAGGCTAACCCTATCTTTCTCATAGGGCCTAAGGTTAAGGTTTCTTTTCCTAAGATCCACACATACCATGTGGAAGAATAATGCCTCCCTCATTCCAAAAGAAAACCCAAACCCCCTTTATGTAGAGAGGGGTTAGGAAAATTACATGGCAAATCCATAAGAATTAGAAAATAGTAAAACAAGTACAGAAGTAAGACTATGACTCTATACGATTATTCCTAATACTCTAATTCTCTACTTCATATTCATCGACAGCTTGTGAATTTCCGGTAAGAAACTTGAATTAGCTAACTCTTCTAAAGTGATATCAATCACCTCATTTCCATTAAAAATCTCCCTTTAAACCAAAAAAACTTGTAGGAATGATTTTTTTCACCTTGCCTTTAAAACTCCAATAGCTACAAACACCCTTCTTTCTTCATCCCTAATGCACCTTATGCGTGTTAGATCCTTCATTAATCGTTCCATTACTTTAACTAGTTCAAAAATAGTTCTTTCTCCTTTAAAGGCAATTTCATATATATATGCCCCCAAGTTTTATTTTCACTTTGCTAACTATTTTCTTTGATTCCTTCTTTACTTATTTTCCTAATCTACCAAGCTTTCATCAATTTTATCCCGATATAATGCATTAAAGAATCGCAATTTAGCTTTGTGGCTTCTTTTACACTTCATCATCAAGCTTCTTTTTTACTCCACCATCACGTTTCCTTTGGCCCTGATGCTGCTCATTTAAGCATGGCTAACACCTCTCTGACAGCCCACTTAATATATCTCACTAGTACTTTCATCGTGTTCTCTAGCTCCTTGCAACATCTTTCCTAGAAACTTGTTTGCTCCTCTTTTTAAGATTCCACCATTTAGTTGATACATTCTTGAAAGCCAATTTCCTCTATTTTTTACTTCTTTATTTTCAAATCCATTTGAAAAATAACCTACCATTTAACTTCTATGTAGAACCGTTAAACTCTCCCTTGAAATAGTCTTAAGATCCTTGCAACACAACCAATTACTTCTACTTAAAGCGCACCAATTGAACTATGGTGGGGTTCTTGTCTTTCCATTGTTGACCCAAGCCCTGATAAAAGAGTGTTACAATGTTTAGAAGATAGCTAACATGAAACTAGTTAGCACTTTTAGACATGATTTCAAGCAACCTAAGAAATGCAATGTCAACCAAAAAAAAAATGAAACAAGTAACAAAAGCTTGTGCAAGACAAAGATGATCCTTATAGGGAAGCTAGTCATCATACATTACTCTTGTACAAAAGGATAGCAAAGAATTTGAGCTTTGGATAGATGCCTTAGGAACCGAAGGCTTTCGACTAAGTAGGACAAAGACCGAGTACATGGAATAAAAGTTTAGTGGCTAAGAAGATAGAAAGGGGATAGATGTGAAATTCAAAGCAAATTGCATTTTAAACAAGAAATGTTTTCAAATGTTTGGGGACCATTTTTCAACAACAAGATGGAGTTCTTTTTTTTTTAAGACGGAACAAGATAGAGAAGTTACCGGAGATCTTGCACATAGAACTAATATAGGTTGGTTAAAATAAAGGGAACAACTAGTGTTACGTGTGACAAGAAGATTCCTTTGAAAGTTAAAGGGAAGCATGAAGAACAAGTATAAGACTTACCATGTTGTATGGCTCCAAGTGTTGGGCTATCAATTATAGGAAATACAAAAGATGTCTATAAAAGAAATGTAAATGTTAAGGTGGATGTGTGGTCGTTCAAGGGAGGATCAAATTCTCATTGAGATTCACAAGGAAAAGGTTAAGGTGGTAGCACCAATAAAGGAATAAAATACAAAACAAGTTTAAGGTAGTTTTGACATCTACAAAGAAGATCAATTAATGCACAGTCACGAGATGTGAGAAATTGGATGTTGAGCCACCTAGGAGGGGACAAGGAAGGCCAAACAAGTTCTAGAAGGAAATCATTAAGCATTTCTTAATTACTTCAACTTAAGCCTAGAAAAGACTCAAAATAGATCTCACTAAAGGCAAAGGATCCATGTAGCTAACCCCACTTAGCATGGAAAAAGGCTTTCTCATCATTGCTGCTCTTGTTTAAAATGATAGCATACTTTGAGAACATTGACACTTGGAATGCAATGAGGTCGGCTGAACTTGAATCAGTAATCAGGACCATAACAAAATAGAAGAGCACAAATACCTAAAGTAACTGTTACATTATCTAAGGACTTGAAAAACATAAAGGCATTGGAGCTTCCATTTTTTTCCTTCTTTTTTGACAGGAATTGGAGCTTCAATGTTATTCAAAGCTAAGATGTGAACTCATATTCATACTCAAATCGCAGAAGTGGAACTGGACTACTTCCATTTGATTCCACGTGATCAAGTGACCTCAATGTGATTCTCCCCTGAAGAGCAACTGTACTGCTTCTAAAATTTACAGGATTTTCTAAAAATAATCATCCTGCACCCATTGAATTACATTCTTTGAGATAGTTGTAACATATATTCCAAAATCCTACAGTAATATTCGCAGGTCAATCCTGACAGAATGACAAACCAACAGAAGTAGGATATTCTCAAAGGAATGTGGATTTGTAATAGTTTCTGGATATCTTCTTAACATTTGAGAAAGCCTAGAACAGAAGCACTATTCACAATAATGTTTCTCAAAGTTTTATGTACTCAATCATCCATCAAGAAACCTGAACAACCAAGTGTGCTGCTGTCGCAACACTTCTTCAGAACAGCAGAATCGGTAATTCTATTGGATAGTTATCAAAATTTCCTGTTTAGCCATAAAAAACCAAACACTTTCATAACCACAGAGACCTATAAAAGAAATTCCCCTGCAAGATTTTAGGATTAAACATTCATGTGCGGGGTAGTCTTTTTGCCTCCAGGTGCAGGCCTCAGTCAAATACATTGAGTGGTCTGCCTCAGTTTTTAACAACTTCAAGTCATGACATATTGCAGAGAACAAACCTCATTTGATAAATGTTCGTAAATTTTTTTTGTATATCAATCAGTAAACATGCTTTGCAACCTTTACAACCCATATTCAATGTGAAACTACAAACTAATAAAGTGATGACTACTTTAAAAGTTGGGCATGTTTAGCAAAGATGTAAGACATCTCTCAGCTAAATCTCATAAAAATGGGAAAAAGGATCTTTTCAAAAAAAAAAGGGGAAACAGGAAAATCGTTCAGCAAGAAGTTTGACAAATAACACTTGTGAACACAAAACATATATACAGTGCGACTCCACGCATCTTCTGCAATATGTGGATGATGCAGTTGTTTTCACAGAAGAGTCAGTAATGGAGGGCACAACAATCTCCTATGATAAGCCCATTCAGGGAGATTACACGCTTGCCGATTAACCTAGACAAACCATGTGTTGTCTGCTACCATACTGAATGTCTTGAAGGTAGAGGTTGCAGTATACCTTGATTGTAACGCTGGCTCCTTGCCTATCTGTTATCTCAACTTAAACCTTGTGGCCGTTGGACAAATTTGTTATTAGCACTCTTCGGAACTCAGACCTAAAGCTTAGAAGTCCACATTATATGGAAGTGGGGAAGGATGTTGCCAATGGACATCAACCTTTCTGAAGTTTGAATTTTCTTTATGTACATGTTCCACTTTCCAGCAAAGATAGAAAACAGAGTTGATTCTTTCAGAACAAATTTCTTATGAAGCAGTTTGAGAATAGTTGGCAAATGCATCTTCTTGGTTGCATGGGATGTGGTCTGCCTAATGCACACAAAGGGACACCTGGGTCTTTTGAAGCCAGAGGCTAAGAATGATGATTAATCGGTAAAATGCCCCATCAAAGATCATAGGAGGAAATGATCGCTAAAATTTTTAGGAATATCATCTACGGTGACATGTTGAGCTGGAGAGCAGGAGATTTCTGCTTAGAGGTGTATCTACGGTTTAGAAAGGGTAGCAAAGGTTTTACTGTAGGTCTCTTCTAACACTGCCACATTCCATCAAGTGAGATGGACTTCAGATTTTGAAAGGGTCCTTCAACCATCCTAAATTCCCTGGGAGAGGTTCCAACACCTTTTCACATTAGCAGGCATCTGTCTCAAGATGTTGAACTGGCATAAGGGAGATGACCTAGATGTTCGACAGTTAGTCAGCATATAGAGGAAGATTTTTCATTCCCCCATCCATATGCCTGCCTGTGACAGACAGGTCTGCTTGGAGTTTACATGCTTTTCAATGAAGTAGTATTTGCACTTTTGTGAACACAAGCATGCCAGAAAATCAGACCTTGTGAAGGAAGTCAAGCAACCATATACGCATTTGGAGAGAAATCATTGTGGTTTCTGCTGGGACAGAGGATGCCCACTAAGATGTATAGATCTCACCAAGTGCCATATGCAGATTTTTATTCCCTTTATGTGGAAAAAATGTGGAGAATACATGTCACCTGTTCTTTGAGTGTCCAATTGGTAAATTGATTGCCACAGTATAGCATTTGACTGGATTAATCAAGTCCACCAACTCCTACACATGTAATGACCAGCTAAGAGTCATCACCTTCACCTCCAGAATGGCTGCACAAAGTTAATAGCACGGGCTTGAATATAATCCTACCATTTTTGGGTCCACACACTCGCGTGGATGGCGACACAATGTCACTGGCTGCACTAGGAGTTCATGAACAGTTTCTTTAAGTTTTTAATTCTTTTTTTACTGGACACGAGATGTCAAGAACTTTGCCTTACAACAACAACAACAAAACCTTTTTGCACTTGGGTTGACTACATGAATTTTTTGCCTCTACACACCTACACTGGGTCATTTCTGGACTTAAATTAAAGTAAATGAGATCATGCCTAGCAGTTTCCTTCCTATACTTTTTTAGCCTTCCCCACCCCATCCTAAGGGGCTCAATATCCAACACCTCATATCTCCTAATAGGCTCCAGAATTTTGCTCTAAGAAAAAGAAATTGTATTCAGTTAGAATAATAATCGGTCTTAAATGATGTAAAATGCTTATTAAAGCTTTACTCAGTGATAGTCATACAATACAACTTTACCTTCACTTATAAAAACAATCTGTACGGATATGCAATTAGTGACAAATATTTCCGTATGACCAGGGCAAAATAATATGAAGAATTTTTTTCTCAGTTAAACAAAATTGAATTGATCTCCTTGTTAGATTATTTATAGCTAAAAATAAATATGGTTCATGATATATCCATAAAGCACAAAAAGTTTAATTTTTTGGCGAAAAGGGATACAGTGATTATTGAATCAATGGTCACCCTTAATTGATTGATACCACAAAAAATGAAGCCACATACAATGGCAAGATATCTCCTCTTACCATATCCCTAAAATATCAATAAAGATCATCAGCATAAATATGGTATCACAAGGATCTCTTCTCCCTAGAAACTACCACATTCGCCTTCAACAAGGTATCTCACAACAATACCATTGGATTAGCCCTTTAAACTTGTGGCTTCAAAAAAGGTGAGTCAAGCCAATCGACCTCCCTCCAAAAACTACTCCAAAAGCCTAACATAAAGCACGAGGTATATCCAAAATGGTGTGTCCCTTGACCTATACATGTTAGGGTTTTCTTTTTGGAAGGGTTACATTTTCTTTTCTTTTTTTTGAGAAGAAAAAGGAAGATTACCGGAGATCAGTAATCATCCAGAGATTGTATTAATCATAGTAAAAAAGAAACGGACTTACAGGCTTTCCAGCCAAAAATCAGATTAAAGAAGTGTCTCCCTCAAAACATTGTCAACCCAACAACGCTCATCTCTAAATACTCTTCCGTTCCTCTGCAACCAAATGCACCACAGTCCTGCAAAAGCCTTTAACCAGCCTACCACGTCAAGATCATAGTGATCGCGAAAAGATTCCCAGAAATTCCGGTGGCCCCAGCAATCAACCGTGCGGATATGCAGCCAATCCCAAACATCCTTGGAGAAATCGCAAGTGAAGAATAGGTGACCCACACTTTCCTCCATTTGCTTAGATAAGGGGAAAGTTGCGTCCACATCATCAAACCATCTCTATAACATATCTCTGGTGACCAGCCGTTCCCTCCGAAGTAGCCACAAAATACATTTCAAAATCCTCCCAGAATGAATCTGAATATCACTCATAGCCCCTGCATTTGAAACAAACTTATCATAGGCCTTTTTCACCCTGAATGAACCTTCCGTCCAGCAGAACTTATTACGCTCATCATCCACTTGTTTCAGATCTGAAATCATCTCCAGAATCTGCTGAAAATCAGTAGAAGTGCATTCGGACAATCCCAGGGGCAGCTGAAATTACCACGTACACCTCTGTGCATCCCGCTGAGCATCCACCATGACATTCTTGTCATTCACAAGCTGGAACAATCTGGGAAACATCTCAGAGAAGACCCCCAAATCAATCCAATTATCAGTCCAAAATCTGAAATTTTTCCCATCACCCAAGACCAGTTCAAAATAAGCAGCATTTCTCAATAACGCAGGCCACACATTGTGCCAAAAAGCTCAGGGCCTTCTTGTAGAAACCGCTCTATTGCAGGGGTTCATCTCCACACCATAAGAATCATTTACCACTTTTGTTAACATAGGTGTTTCTCCTGAAAGGATTCTGATCACCCACTTCAGAAGAAGTGATTCATTGAATTCCTCCAAACATCGTAGCCCGACCACCTTGTTTTTTGCGCAAACAAATCTCCTTCCATGGAACCAATTGTGCAAACCTACCATTGTGGTCAGCCCCTTTCCAAAAGAATCTCTTTCTAATCATATCCAATTGCTTGACAATCTTCTTAGGAGGTTTAAAAATTGATAGGAAAAGGACCGGAATTGAAGAGTGTACCGATTTTAACAAAACAAGTCAACCACCTCTAGAGAGCAATTTATCACTCCAAGACAACAACCTCTTCATTATACGCTCAACAATACAATTCCAATCCGAAGCTGCCAACCCTTTGCCTTTCAAAGGGAGACCAAGATATCTAATTAGTAAGTGATCCATCGGAGATTCCAGAACTCTTGCCACATTCTGCACCTCCAAATCCTGAAAGGAAAAAGGGGCAAAAACTGATTTTGCTTTGTTAATCTTAAGGCCCTACAAGGAGGCAAAGATCCTTACCAAGGATGAAACATATTCTACCTCAAACACACCACCTTCAATAAAAATTATCGTATCCTCTGCATACTGTAAGAGGGGGGCCAGGAGGGTCCCACCATCCTTGCAAGTAAAGCCAATAAATAGATGACCACCACATGCTCTAAAGGCCAAAATGGCAAGTGTATCAACAGCTATATCAAAAAGCAAAGGTGCCAAAGGACAACCCTGTCTCACTCCATGCTGAGGTTGAATCCAACCTCCATTTGCACATCCATTCACCAACATAGAAAAAGTAGTAACACATTGCTTTATCAATTGCACCCACCTATCAGGAAACCCCCTCTTCCTTAGGACATCCCACATATACTTCCAAGAAATTGAGTCATATGCTTTGGAGAAATCAACCTTCCAAAGAAAACCAGGATTCCTGTTCTCTTCCACAGCGCCACCATCTCCTCAGCCAATACAAAAGAGTCCTGCAAAAACCTACCTCTTCTGAAAGCCAACTGAATAGGGGATATAATATCTAGCAAAACCATCCTCAATCTATTCGCTAAAACCTTGGCCACCAGCAAATAAATTGAATTTGATAAAGCAATGGGTCTGAAGTCATCCACAGCATCGGCCCCATGCTTCTTGCGCAACAAGAACAGGTAGAAACGATCGAGTCTATCAAAAACCTCATTGCCCCCAAAAAAATTCACGGATCATGGCCATAATATCCACCCCAACCACTTCCCAAAACTCTCTGAAGAAAAGAACCTACAACCCATCTGGACCTAGGAAACCTGCTGCCTTCAAACCCCTGAGTGCGCACAACACCTCCTCCTCCCCAACCTCCCTCACCAACTCCACCTTCGCCTCCTCCTTCACTTGCTCCATCTCCGACATACCCAAATGCCAATCCTCCCCAAGTTACCTCCGCATGAACTCATGTAAATGAGATCAGAAGGCGTCATATATCTGATCTCTCTAGTGCAGCACACAATCTCCAACCTTCAGAGCACCAATCATGTTGACCCTTCTCCTATTGTTGGCCGCCAGGTGGAAGAACTTAGTGTTAACATCACCCTCTCTAAGCCAGAGCTGTCGAGACTTCTGCCTCCAATCCATCTCTTATAATCATCTTCCAACACAACCTTCTGCATCTCCCTACATTCAAGGCTATCTTCTGTTGATAAAGGGGATGTCTCTTCACACCTAACAAGCTCCAAAATTTTCACCAACGCATCATTTCTCCTACCTTCTCTGTGCATCCTAAGATCTCTCTTGAACTCAATCATAGCCTCTCGAACAGCCCAGATCCTACATGCCAAAGTTCTAGCAGCCGAGGAAGCAGGCATAAAAGACCACATGTCCCGAATCATCTCCCCAAAACCAGGCTCCTTCAACCAAGACTTACAAAACTTGAAATAGGTAGAAAAGTTGCCAACTTCATTACTAGACCACAGGAGCGAGGTGTGGTATGAAAAAGGTCTATCACATGCCACCACCTTAACCCCATGAAAAGATTCCGCCATAGAAATATTGTATAAGAATCTATCAATACAAGATGCCGCACCACTACCATTCCTCCATGTAAAGCATGCCCCAGAAATGGGCAAATCCATCAAATCTAAATCATGTACCATGCATTCGAAATCAACTGTGGCTCTATTTGTCCTACCATCTAGCCTGTCATCCGAATGCAAAGTTGCATTAAAATCCCTACCAACCAACCACAGCCTACCATCAATGAACCGCGATGCCTGCTTAATCTCCTCCCAGAAGAGTAACCTTGCTGAATCATCACAAGGACTATAAACACAGGAAACAGCAAAAACAAATCCATCCATCTTCCTAGTAAAGGATGTCGTTGCCACTCTTCCAACAAACAAGGAGGCCTCCAATTGAAAGGAGTCTCCATGCCATAAAATAACAATGCCCCCAAACCTCCCTTCCACCTTCAACTCAAGATGGTTCGTATATCTAACACCATAAACATCGTTCCACAATTGAGCAGACAGATCATCAAGATGTGTTTCTAGCAAAAGCAATGTGAATCCTGCAAAAGCACAATATCCAAACTCCACTCCACCAAGTATCTTCTCAAAGCCAACCTCTGGCCTGCGTCACGTAGACCACAGAGTTCCACAAAAGAACCTTAATCATGAGAACCACGGCTAGCCCCACCCCTATGAATCTTCTTCCGCCAACCACCTTAGCCATTCGGTCATCAATTTCCACAGTTTCCCCCTAAATACCAATGGGAATCCTCTTGACGACTTGCTTCTTTGCAGATCTTTTCCCCTTGTAACAAGCACTAAGGACCAACATGTGCTTCTGCGAGATTAACTTTGGATGAGATGATGACTTGCTGGAGGAAGACCAAATCAACATATTGTTCGCGTGTTCATCTTTCAATTTCTGCCGTCCCCCGGCCCCCACATCAAAGCAAGCATCTTCGAGACCAGCAGTCATCGGCCTAGACTGTCCCATCAACTCTGCCACACATAAGTACATAACCGATGACCCTCATATTGGTCGACCTCATCTCGATCCTGGGTGAAAAAAATGGATCCAAAAACAGATGGTATCCCACGTTCCTACACAAAAGCATGCATACCAACTACAACGACAGCCTCATGGCAAATAGGGTCACAAGAGATCTCAAGAAATAGTGCACTAGGAGTGAACTCACCACGCTCGAACCCAAACATGGGTCCAATGTCCACCTATGAAGGGCACAGTGCACATTCCTCATGATCACACCTCGCTACATCACGGTCCCCAACATCCTTAGCATCTCGATACCTTGCCTTCGCCCCATCGTTGCAATCCGCCCGTCAATCCACATCCACATCCTACACGATCTTCAGCGCAACAGATGGGTGACCCATTTCAAAATTCAAACAGGGAAAAGATACTTTTTTGGAAATAGTCAACTTACCACATCCAGATCCGTAATTGGATCCAGAGCCCTCTTGTCGAAAGCTGGCAGCGTCACCCTCAAAATTAGCATTCGAGTAAATGCCCATCTCCACATCAGCATCCATAAAAAGACAACCATATGAATTTGGAAGCTTTTCAGGCCTCCAAACCTGACGCAATCTACAGCTGCCAGCCATTTCTGATCCTGCAATGATTGCCGAACGTCCACCACAACCCCCTCTGCTTGCCGTGGCCAGACCAATCTAGATCCTCGCCAAAACAGACACATCAGTAGCAGCTTGGTGGACTGGTCTGCCACTCCCTTATGTTGGAAGCCACCACCTGTGCATATGTCAGCTTCGGACAAATCATCTTCTCTTCTTCAAAGGAGATGACACATGCGCAGCCCCCAAATCACAACACCTCTTTTCTTGGAATAGCCTTTCCCACCAATAATTATCCTTCAACAGAGACGGATGCAACATCACCTTCCTAGAGGCCTACACCAAAACATCTCTGCAAAAGAGCAAACGGCAAACAAATAGAAATAATAGTCCCTACCGTTCTTAATCTAAGCGGTACTCCAAAAATCCGAAAGCACACAATCAGACCCAGAGGAATCCGCATGTCCGTGGCCCCCTCGTAGATGCTCGGAGAGGACCAACGAACATAAACATCATTAAAAATCACCTCAAACTTTAATCGCTCTATATCCGTCTTGTTCAAACCAAAAAGAATCACCTTTTTCTCCGAAAGAAAAGCAACCTTCCAACTCGAAGACAACAAATTCAAACTAGAAATGAACATTCTAACCTCATTGAGTTTGGCCGCACTGTGCACGAAACTCCAAATAAAGATCGTTCCAACCAATGCTGTCAATGCGAAAGGCGATACAGAGGCGACAAGGTTCAAAATCGCCCAAGGCGAGAGGCGACAGCCTAAGTGAATTGAGGCCACCACTTTTTATTTACATATATATGTTTTATTAACTCAATTTAATAGCACCAAGTTGATAAGAACACGTCTAATAACAATGTTGTTATATATAACAATGATGTTATATACATACTTATATCTATACACACATATATAATAGTATATATTATATACATACCTTTATGTATACACACACATATAACACTATATATTATATACATACCTCTATGTATACACACATATATAACACTATATATTATATACATACTTCTATATATACTATTATATATAATAGTACATAAATAACGCCACTTGAAGACCACCACCTGTTGGAGCAAAGGTTAGGGCTCAAGACTCAAGACTCGATGAAGGTCGAGAGTTGCCTCTGCTGAAGTGTTAGGGCTTCAAGCAAGCTGCTCCACCGAAGGTCAAGACTTAAGACTCGATGAAGGTCGAGAGTTGCCTCCACCAAAGCATTGGGCGATACACGTAAAGACAGTGATGGAGGTCTGGGCAATGGAGGTCGACACTGTTGGCAATGGCGATGGCGATGGCAATGGCGACAGCATGCATTAGGGCTTCAGGCGATGGGCAATAAGGTGGCGAGGCGTCGCTTGAGTCGAGAAGGCACATCACCTGCTTGAAGACCATCGCCTGGGTGTCCTCCGAGGCGATAAGGCCTCCGCTCACCTCGCCTCATCGCCTAAGGTACTCACCTCGACAACGCTGGTTCCAACAAAGAATCCAAAACCTTTAACTCTTGCGACCAAGGGTGATCCACACCCAAGGATGGAGGCTCACACGGTGGTAGTGGGAGACCCTACATCCCACCACGTGACTTTAAAAGGCACGACCTTCGCGTATGTCCACAACCCCGACAGAGAAGACATACCACTAGATCACTGCAATCGCGCACCCAATGGCCTCTCCCTCTACACTTGAAGCAACATCCCCATGCAAGCGACGAGGACGAGAGTCACCCTCGTCACCCTACCCCTTTCCCCATCATTTTCAACACCAAGCAATGTTCGGAAGGGTTACATGTTCGTAATTATATTTATCCTTTTGAGAAACCATATGGGGAAAAAAAAGAAACTAATCTCCTGTTGCTTCTCAAAGAAGATGGCAATCAAAATATGAGGACCCAATTGCTTTGTATGGCCCTTCTAAAGAATAGATCATAAACCTTCAGATGGAGAACTTGCCTAATAAGCCAACAACCAACCATCGAATGTTGTAGGTGCGGGCAAGAATTACTTACACCATCCACAGAAGTACAGAAACATCAATCCCCCTAAGGATTACATGCCCATGTGCCACTGTAGTAATAAGTTCAACTCATTCAAAAACATTTTGGATATAATAATGGCTCTGCATTGCACAAAATAGATATATTTAAGAACCGTGAACAACATTGCTATTGACAACCTAGAATTCCTGACCTAAATATCAAATTTAGGTCATCACATCGCTATCATAATCTTCAAAGTAGGAGGATTACACCACACCTTCAGGCTTATGCCTTCCTTTTTTTTGAGAAGGCAGGCTTATGCCTTACTTATCAAAACAAAAACCACGTTAATGTCCTTCAAAATCTTACAATCACCATGCTTTTTTTTCTCCAGTCAATAATCCCCATGCTTGTCTGTGCATACGCTTGGGTTCATGCAGGAATAGTGCCAGAGCCTACACCATCCAAACAGCAGTAACCAGTACAGAGCATGCCTATCATCATGTCACCAAACTCTTAGCCCATGACTGGCAGATGAAGGGAAAAACATATCCAAATGGCACAACATGTATTTCTCTAGTATTTGCAGACACACTGGTGAAATTTCTGTCTCAAATGTGCCGTAAGTTTTAATATACCTCGCTAGTCAAATCCAACATGAAAAGGAGACATGATTTACAACATTGATGGTAGGGCCAAAGGAGGGACAGTGGAGGTCAGCAATGCAAAAAGAGGACTAACTTACATCAACAGGAGGACCATCAGGTACAGAAGAATAGGAAGGAAGAAATCATCAAAGGCCACTTTTGGCTACCTTCTAGATGAGGATGCAACATAACGAACCATCCACGTCAATGGCAACATTCAGTGCTATGGAAGGATAGAAGCATTGCTTCAACATATGATAGGTGGAGGCTGACTGAGGATGGATAATGTCTTTGGTATTGATAGCTATTGAGCAAATCACAAGTGGGCAATCAACAAAAATGGAAAGAGATTTTTACATAGATACCACTGAAAATATCAAAAATTACTTTCTTACCACGTACTTCCTAATATTACTTTAAATATCGCTGAAAATATGACATTACCATCAAAATTACCACTCCATTAATTAGCACCATTCCTTTTCGAAAAAAAACTTAATTAGCACCATTAAACTTAATGGTGACAAACCAAAAGTAATGAATTATTTTTTACCTGAAAAACTTTTCTTCTCTCCCCTATCTTTTCCTCCTTTTCCCTCCTCCTCCACCCCCTCTCCTCCTCGGTGGCAGCAGCAGCAACCCCTCTTACGCCACCACATTCCACCTCGCCGACCTCTTCTCCCTTCCTCCCCCCCCAACCCCATGTCACCCTTTGCCTTACTCTCTAGGTTGTCGCCTTTGCCTCTGCCTTACTCTCCCTCCTCCGCTTCACACCCCCCCCCCCCCCCCCCCCAACCACTCCATCCCCTCCTGCCCCCTTCGCCTCCACCCTTGCCAAGGACACCCCTACCTTCCTCGTAACCCCCACCCTTGTCAATGGCCCCACCGCATGCTCTTTCGTAACTCCCTCCTCACCCTCCTTGTGTGTGGCTCGGGTGTAAGAAGGTCAAAGGGGGCAATGGAGGTGGAAGAGGTAAAGTTGGAGGAGAGGGTGCATGGGAGGATGGACATCATGTAGGTGGAGGGGGCACTAGGTGGGGCGTGAGGTAGAGGAGGTGCAGCAACAAAAGGGTAGGGGAGAGAACAATAAGAATCAAGGATGAAAAATATAAAATTTCATTACTTTTGGATCGATCACCGTTAAGCTTATCAGTGTTCACTATCAGAGTGGTAATTACAAAAATGATGCGACTTTTTCTTAGAGATTTAAAGTAATTTTTGAAAATGGCTAGCAAGAAAGCAATTTTCAAAATTTTCAGTAGTATCTATGTAAAAATCCCAAATGAAAAAGATCAACAGGAAAAATGCTCAAGCATCTGAAATTCAGATGTAGATATAACAAAAATGCTAGCATTGACACAATCAGCAAGCATGAGGTTTCTTGCAAGCACGAATGCTGAAACAAAAGTCTCACATAAAATGAGATATCATGGGGGTCTATATCCTTAGCTTGCATTTTTTTTTTCTTTTGAAAGTACACCTTAGCTTCCATATCAACAAGATGATTGTCGAAAAATGATCATTTTTTTATTCATAGGACATAAACCTCTTAATAACGTAAAATAAAGAGATATAAACCCGCACAACAAAGTTATGTAAGGTTTGCTTTTCCAAAAAAAAAAAAACAAAGTTATGTAAGCTCCCACTCAAGTCAAGCCGATGTACAATGGTTAAACGTGAATGTTACAGCACTTTTTAGACTTCGAGATAAATAAATAATAGTAATTTGGGATGATAGTAGAAAAGTGCACAGCTGGACAAATAGGTAGAATCCCCATAAAAACCGTTTAACTCTTTCACAACCCAAGGAAAGCCACAATGATATGAAAGAAACCTTTGGGCTTTTATAAATCAAAAATGTACACAGCACAGCTCAAACATTCCATTTCATTTGTGTAAAGTGCAAATCAGGTCCTAAAATAGAAAAAATAGAAGAAATCATAGTACCAATCTCCATCATAATCATCAACTTATTTGGCAAGTTGATGCAGATGTTGCATATTGTCCAGGGTGCGAAAAAGGTGGCAAACCCCATCTTCATCCTGGACCTTTGGAAGCAACTTTTGCAAGCCCCCAACTTTGGCCCTGGAACTGCATGGAATCAATTATATTTTTAGATCTGAATCCTTTCGAATTGCCAAATCATGGAACTGTATAAAATCAGCTATCCATTCCAACCAGATCCCTTGAAATTGTTACATATCCAAATGCTATGAACAAATAAAGAGAACCATATCGCACATATATTAATATGCATTTTACCATGCAATGTTCTCTTCCACATAATGCCAATTTAGAACTAGAAGTTTTACACAGTAAAAGAGGAAGATGATATAATCTGAATGAATGGATGTCAAACGTAGTGGTGCCTTCCTACTCTAGAGCTGCGGTCACATCTAAAGACATGATGCCAAGTGAACAAGCGGACCAGCCAACAAGACATCAAAAACTGCATCAAGAAGAACCTAAAACCTTGATGATTTTGCTTACAGAATGTCATAGTACAGCAACAACAACAATCAAGCATTTTCCCACACTAAGTGGGGTCAGTTAAATGAATTATTTGCCTCTACATAGATCGATTTTCAGTTATTTCAGGACTTAAATTAAAGTAATTGAGGTCATACTTAATAGTTTCCTTCCAACACTTATTTGGTCTTCCTCGCCCACTCTTAGTGGGTTCAACCTCCAACTTCTCGCATCTCCTAACTGGAGCATCTAGTGACTTTCTTTGTAAATGTCAAAACCACCTTAGACGTGCCGCTCTCATTTTATCCTCTATCGGTGTCACCCTAACATTTTTTCTAATAATCTCATTTGAAATGCAATCCTTTCTTGTATGACCACACATCCATCTTAACATCTTCATTTCTGCCACAGACATCTTCTATACATGCCTATAGTTTATAGCCCAGCATTCAAAACCGTACAACATGGCTGATCTTACCGCAGGTCGATAGTATTTTCCTTTGACTTTTAAAGGAACCCTCTTATCACAGAGAACACCAGATGCACCCCTCCAATTCAACCACCGTGCATTAATTCTATATGTAACATCTCCATCAATTCCACCATCATGTTGAAAAATGGATCCCAAGTACTTAAAAGCATCTTTCATTGAAATGCACTCTTCTCCAATTTTTACATCAATCCCTTCATTGTTCCCTCTACTATTAAACTTGCATTCCATATACTCAGTCTTCATCCTACTTATGCGTAATCCTTTATCTTCCATGGCTTCTCTCCAAAACTCAAGTTTTCTGTTCACTTTATCTCTTGTCTCATCAACCAACACAATGTCATCAGCAAAAAGTATACACCAAGGCATCTCAACTTGGATATGATTCATCAACTCATCCATGACCAAGGTAAAAAGATAAGGACTTAAAGTCGAACCTTGATGCAGACCAATGGTGATATCAAAGTAGTCCGTCAAATCATCCTTAGCCTTTACACAAGCTGCTACTCCATGGTACATATCCTTTATAAGGTTGATATATATAACTGACACTTATCTCTTCTCCAAAATTCTCTACAAGATATCTCTTGGGATAGAATCATAGACCTTCTTCAAATCAATAAAAATCATAGGTAAATTCTTTTTCTTAACTTTGTATGTCTCCATCAGACATCTCAAGAGATATACATAAGAAAATTCATAGTACCATAAGAAAACTCAAGCACTCAATGGGCAATTGGGAACCACCATTTTAAAAAAAATCAAAAAATACTATATACATTAAGCATAGAGTTGATGAGAATTCCACTTCAAAATTAGAAAAAAAAAAAAAAAGGTTGAAGAAACAATGTCTTCTCAACATTACACCTTGATAAAGACAAATTCTTTATATGAAGATATTCCATTGCTTTGAAGTTGAATGAGTTCATGTTACAGAGGTTAGACGACACCGCAACTTGCTACTGAAAGATATGTAAACAAAAATAGCTATTTCTCATTACAAGGAATTGTGAAAGATACAGTAATCAAATCCTACATGAACTAAATTGTTAACTGCAAGCAGCATTGGACTCTCTAGAAGTTAGGTTCCTAAGCTCAAACAAATGCTCATCATTAGATATGTGAAGCATAAGTCGGAGGTTCGTTATTAATGCTTCTTGTTCCCAGCTCATGGGGCCAGAAGCATATAACGCCTCTAAAGTTGAACGGTAGGCATGTAGCTCTAATTTGTGGATTTCTGCAGACATGTCCCCACATGCCAGCGTCATAGTTTGTCTTTTGGTGGTTGATTCTGTACAAGAATGGGCATCATCGGAATGTTCATATAGATCTAGATGACAACCTGCTAAAGGATAATGGTACAACAAATTCATTCTATTGCTACCACTAGAACTACATGTAGAAAGCTCATCACACTCAGCTTTATCAGGTTCTAAACTTCTCCAGGGAAAACCAGCACTTGAATTTCTCTTGTCTGACTCCATTGCAGACCGCCTGCTTCTGTTGGAATGAGAAGTGAACATGTATTTCCCACCCAATTTGTTTTTTGGAGAGGAAATGACAACTACCTTTTCAGGTAATAGTAGAAAATTATCTTCAGGCAGCCTCCATTGTGTGCCATCCTTGTGTACCATCCTCTGCTTCTTGATTGCATGATAATTTCCCTGTGCAGGTAAATGGCCGATAGCTGGCACTTTCTTTACACTATATGAAGAAGCTACATGCAGCTTTCGCTTGCAAGGATGACCATGGTTGGCCTCCACCACTATCTGCTCAAAGTCAGGTCCTCGCCTGTTAAAGTTCCTTTCAGTCTCTAGTCCACATTCCTGCAAGACAACAATGGTTAACCTAAGTATATAGAAATCAGATACAACAATAAAGATAGTTAAAATAATTACAGCTGCCGAGGCACAGCTCACTAGAGGAAAAAACAAAACAAAAAAAAAAGGATTAATGACAAATCCTTCGGTAGAAAGATCTAATGATTAGAGTACTAACAGATCATATAATGCACAACTTATGAAGATAATAAGCCATTGGTAAAAATAAGAGACTACTAATTATTTATGGAAGGACTGACATTGGGCATAGAATCCTCCAGAAATCAATTCATATAATTTAAAATTAAATGACATAGCTGATACCATAAAAACAATTTCCGTATCACATTTCGGAAAGACAAGCCAACAACAATCCTTATCAAAAATGTCATAAAGGAAACAAATATTGATAAGAAGGTATTGACATCTTACCTTTCCCATTACCCTCCATTGGTTGTTTTGCCACACTTGTCTCGTGCGCAGGTTGGAACAATGAACCTTGCACATCTCTGAGCATCCGACTAATTGAACCAAAAAATATCCTTCACCAGCTACCTTTGACACTTCTGCAGGCTTCCATACACCATGACCAAACATCTCAACAACATCTCCAGGTTCCCAGTCACCAGAGCACATCATAGGAGGAGGGGGAGGCCTGAGAAGTATTCTTGGAACTTTTCCAACAGTGGTTGCTCCCGCAACAAGCGGTTCATGATCATATTGAACACTGTAGTAGTGCCCATTTCCTGCAATTACCTCTGCAGGTAACCAGGAACCAGAAGGTATCCCTTTCGTGATAAGCACCTCTACCTTGCTTCCCTTCTTCAACCTCATTGCTCCAGTCATCTAGAGAACAGGATCGAATGCCTGTTTCACAATAAAACGACACATATTAGAAAATTCAATTTGCATTTAAAAATGCTCGGCCAGATGCAAGATGAAAAAAATTCCTCGATAACTTATATAGCGAATACTATTCTTGACGTATAAAAAGGGGGGGGAGTAAAATTTGTGGAGGAGCATGATGAACTCGTGAGTTCAATGGCCAATTCACTAGAAAAATGCCATTTAAGCAACTTGAATGAATGCGTTGACCTTGCCCCTTTTACAGGAGAATTTTAATAAGCCATTGAACTGACTCGCCTGAGGTGAGCTTTTTAGAATTCATGAACACCACCTAACTTGCTTTTGCTAGAGGTTTTAATGCTCTATCTACAGAATATCGTTCCCCTTTCCCATAAACAAAGAGTATTATTCTCTACTTATATTAATTAAGAACCTTTTTTTATCCCAAGCTACATACGACAAATATCTCAACCAAACAATCGATCTGTCCTAACTTCTATAAACACATACGTGGACACATTCCAGAGGAAGAGGTTCCTATTAAATGCATACACCTTCGCTATATCGTAGAAAAAAGGAGCTAGACATGATCCGATCAAGAGAAACAAAATATCAAAGATCAATATAAGAAACTCTCACAGCCATTGGTGAACAGCACTTCAATCGTATGCTTAAAAAAACTCCATCCCCTAATGCAATTATTTCAAAGATGAAACCTAATTATAGATCGATCTCCATACAAACACCCCGCAACAGCATACATAATCCGCAAAGCATGCGAGAAACAAAGCATATCGACTGTTTCAACATCGGATGTATCAACAACAAGACTAAAATTTAAGCATCACGAACATGCGGATGACAACTTCGAACAAGAGGCTGCAGGACAGATAGCAACGATCGGATTCGGATGCCGAGGGAAACACCGGACGTATCACGAACACCGATCGATCGGGAACTCTCTATATCCGCGCTTTGGAGGCCTAAAGCGAACCGAGTAGGCTCTAATCGGATGCACGACGCGGTGCGGGAAACAAACGACGGGGACGCGATCGAACGAACGTAGGCAGTTGCCGTTGCCGATCAACGGCATCCACTGGAGGGATCGACAGACGAACACGAGGAAAGGGATCGTACGAAGAGAGAGGGAGAGAGAGATCACCTAAGTTTTGGTTGCGGGGGGAGCAATCGAACGATGTCTTCGGTCGAAGGGGTGAGGTCCGCTCCGGTGGAGACGAACGACGTCGGTGGGGAAACCTTTTTGTGTTTTTTTTTGGAGAGGAGGAGAGGAAGTTTTGCGAGGAAGAAGGGTGAGAAGGGATTATTATGTGAGCTTCCCGTGTGGCGTGGGGGTAGTGGAGGGAAGGGGGGAGCGTTGGGGGGATCGCGGCCGTCGGATGGAGGGGCGGGTGTTTTAAGTTTGTGGGGATGGGTGTTCAACGGTTCCGGTGGGACATCTCACCGGGACAGGGGTTTGTTTGCCGTGTGGTTGTACCCGTATCTTGCACGTAGAGAATTGCTTGTCTTGTTGGCATTTGGGCTTTGGGTTGGGGATTGGGGTGATGGTTGTTTGTGTTCAGGGGTGATCGACCAAGGAAAAATGGAATGAGACTCGTGTGCACATAAAGCCGTAGATAAGTCATGCATACGTGGATACCAATATTGATGTTAGTGCATTATGTAATATTTGTGGGTTAGTTTTTACTTCGTGTTTCGTTGCCGCCGGAGTCTAATGAAAATCACGTAAAAATGCTACTACATTTGTGGTTTGAGGAAAATTTTAAAACAAATGACGTAGATGCTTATTTTGAGAATGAGAGTTGATGTATCATATTTCTTTTGATAAAGTATAAAATTAAAAATATCACTTAAAATCAAGATATAATGCATGTTGTAAGATAAATTATTTAATATATTTTTATTTTCAATCGATATCTTAAATTGATGTGATTTTATATTAAATAAATATTAATCTAATTATATATTATTTCATATTCTATTAAAACTATATTCAATATTGATTTCTAATAAAAAAGTATAAAACGAAAATATCGATGACAAAGACGAAATTTAAAACAGACATACGTGCTTTATAGTGTACAAGAAAAATAAAATAAATAAAATATAAAAAAAAAGAAAGAGAGAATAAAAAATTATTAAAAAAAACCTAAGTGCACGTTTCCATTACAAAATTTGTCAGGAAAAAAAAAAGTTAACACCATCTAAAACACTTCACTCATATTAAGGATGTGTTACTATAGCATCATATCATCGAATAGATTCAATGCTTTAGCAGTAATAAGTGTTTATAGCACTTACATTTACCATTCATTTATCGTTGAAACATGCAGATGGGTTCTTTATTTTTCTACTTGAGTAAATACAAGCAAGTTTGGGAGACTAAATATTTGTCCATCTTCTCTTCCCCCTCCTATTTGTGGAGAAAGAAAAACAAATGATAGAAAAAAAGTGAGAAGGTTGCAAAGTAAATAACACAGAATGCATTGTGAAACTTTTAGTAAAAAAGTGATAGTTATGAATAGAGCAAAACGAAGGACTAATAGGTGTAAACCAAGTATGATAATTTGGTGAAGAAATAGTGACTTCTAAAATTAATTTTAATCAAACTAATATTATGAGATAAGATAAAGGATTGTATTAAAACCAAACACTCATATGATCAAAAAAGGCAATGGTGTTTGTTATCATTATAGCAATCCATGATCGGAATAAAATGTAATTATAAAATTATGCAAGCACACAATAATTTCTAGATTGAGAAATGAATCTTACATTTTTCTTCTACCATGACAAAATATTATTGAAGTTACAACACTTTCATTTGTAATTCTTTCATTTCCCTAATTAAATGGCATGTAAAGTGGGTTTGAAAAACCTAACATGTGTCACTACCTCCTTCGCCTATGGATAATGCCATCCTTGTCTCACTAAAATTGACACTTCTCAAGAAGATACACCAACTCCTTTTTGATTTGTCGTGATGTAAACAAGAGGAGGAATGCACATGAATCCATTCATAAGCATGCAAATTTCTAAACTTTGGCCTAGTGATTAATGGGTCATGCTCACAAGATTTTAAGAACTAGAGTTTAAATGGGTAGTCATGTTGTAACTAGATTGTGGAACTCTTTTGGTCCATTCAATTGCCACCGTGTAAATTGTATCTTCCAAGCACCTCTTCCATGTACCATAATGGCAAAAAATGTGAATTTCAAATGATCCATTCACAAATTTTTGTTGAATAATTAAAATCATATGTGATTTTTTTTCATGTAATTTGACTAAAAATAGATAAGTATATCTAGTTGTTTTGGTCCTATTCGTTTAGGAGATGGGACACAAGATTACATTGAAAGTTCAACAAACCAATCTAGTCTTGGTACCATGAGGTCAATCAAAAGGAGGCCAGAATTTGAATGTAATGAAATGAAATTGTCATATAATTAAAATGATTTATAGAGTAAGATTGAATTTGACATCTTGTGATCATCTAATTGTAATTTTTTTGGATAGTTAAGTATTCGATGAGATAAATTACATTGAAACCAAATAATGGAATTCTATTTCATAGATAAAAAAAATTAGAGTCAAAAATATATATACAGGCATTCAAAAAGAGGTTAGTGATTTTTTAGGAAATGAATTTAATTTTAAGAAATTACTGCAATTAATATATAGTGTCAATAATAAGTCCTTTTTCTGCCAAAAAAACTATGAGTCTGAATTTTGGGTTTGAATCTTTATTCCCAGCATTGCAAATCGAAGATGATCGGAAAGAGCAAATTTTCCCGTTTGTGTTTTCTTGGAGCTTTTCTTGTTAGAAAATTAGTTGCTATTTTAAGTTTTTACTTGTGTCACTTGTGGATTGGTGCAACATAAAGGTGGAGGGATAATTGTTGTATACTTTTGGGATTAGTTTAGTTGTTCATTCCTTTTTAAAGGACGTCTGCTTTTAGGTATGAGAGAAGCAGGAGGGAGTTATTAGAGATTTATCTTAATAAAAGGTTAATTGCATGGCAAATATGTTCACTTTGTACTTAAATTGTATGACATGAATTCGTTTACTACTTATGTTTAGCAAACCACTCTAGGTTAGGATATTTTGCTTCTCAATAAAAATGATGAACTACATGTGCCATTCTTAAATTATTCTCTAAGAGTTAGTTTATGAAGTGGATTATCTCCTCTTTTTAAGGGATAATTCCTATTTATCTCATAGGATAACTTAATCTCTCATGACATCCTTATCTTGGGATAAGTTAACCTATGTTTATTAGAGGGTTAACTTATCCCCTCAAATTTACTTACACCTTCCGTTACATCACAAAATAATCCAATTTCCTAACCCTTATTCAGTAAACACAAATAAGGTTTAACCTATGCTCTCAAATAAACAGAAACATAGGTTATCCCATATTATAAAGAAGTTAGCTCTTGTTAATTATCCCCTACTGTAATCTAGTCCTAAGTCATTGACTAAAATCTAGATGACCTCCATATATACAAGGAATACATATCAACTCCTTGATGGAAGCTTAAATGTAGAGCTAAAGAGGGCTGACCAAATGGGGAATCCATATATATTATAATTTCTTTAAAAATCATATACCTCAATTTTTATTTTTAATCATTTATCTCATGTTTAGCCCCTTGCCACCACTTTCCTTCTGATCATTAGATTTTCATTAATATGTACAACTATTTCAACTTTGTCTTCCCTCCCTTCCCTTAATAACCTAAAGTTTTTGCCCTCATTTTTTTTAATTGATTCCATAATGCCCTGTCATTCACACATTAAGCACACAACTAGGCTAATATATAGGGTTGATGGACTTGCTATAAGTTTGACTCAAAATATTTAAATTTTCTTTTAACTAGTAGCATACCTACACCCCAGTATACCACTTAAACCTCTCTTAAGTGTTCCTTATAGCATCTTTGAGGATACATTGAGGTGCTTAAATGGACATCCTTACATTCTCCTCCACTTTAGGATCATGCTTATTGCAGTTACCTCAAATCTCCTTTCCCTAATGGTATTAATTGCTCTACTTCAAAGATAGTAATTTCTTATTAGTCTTATTGCTAGTAGTGGCTCCACTTTTTGATAATCCTTTTCTCCTACTAAAGTGAGTTATACTCTAATACCATTCTGTAATGCTTTGGCATTCTATATTATGCATGCCACTAAGCTACGACTCAGTTGGCATAATAAAGCCACAAGCCTTCATACACCGGCCATCAATTAACTCAAAATGCCTAAGTCAATAATATCTAATAGCATGCCTATGTACATTCACATATCACTCAAAGCTCTCATGATTTTTCTATGTAATGTTATTTTTTGAGGGTACATTGAGGTTCTTAAATTGAAGTGCTTATAGATGCCACCCAATTAGAATTAAGTTCACCATATGTGTGTTATGCACGTATCCTAGACAAAGTCAACCATGGCTGAGTAGGATCATCACTCAAAATAGCTTAGTAGAATGTGGTTGATCATGATATTTCTTGCTAACAAAATTTGTTTCCTTATTTGATGTTTGAGTTAGCTTGACCTTTCCAAATCATGGCCATTGGAACTTAATTGTCATAAGACATTTTACAAGCATGCCTCTCAAATCTTTACCAATTACATATGTACTCCCCATATACTTTATCATTACATCTATACCCCTATAAACTTCTAACCATATCAATTATACCACTAGGTTAAATCTCCGTTAGATATTAATGAAACATTCCTTACATTTCCCAACAGTAGTTGAAGTTAACGGATCAAATTACAAAAATTACATTCATACCCTATGCCTATTTTTTTCTCCTTCCTCCTCTCCTTTTCCTCATTGTCGGATGGCGATGGCAATGTTGACGACGACGACGACGGTGGTGATGACGACGACAATGGTAGTGGCGACATCCCTATACTTGACCCTTACCGCTCCTCCTCCTCTTCCCGACCATAGTCTCCCTGCTCCTCCTTTCCTTCGCTGCAACACCCCCCTGTGGTCCTCCTTTCCTTAGCAGCAAGTCCCCCAACCCTCCTCTTCCCTCTACCCCCCCATCGTCCATCCTCCTCGCCCCACCCCTCTACCTCTTTGCCTCGCCTTGTCCCTTATTACTCTACCCCTCCTCCTCGCCACCCCACTCAACCACCTCACCCCACCCTACCCCTCCATCCCCACATTCCCTCATCCCTACTCTCTCTCCCATAGTCACGGACCCTCTCAATCTCTCTCTCCCTCTCTTCCTCCCAAGTGCCACCTTAGATCAACGTCTCCTCCTTAGCAAGCCCTCTTGCCCTCAATGAAAATATGGGTGACAATCAACATGCCACCAAAACCCACCCCTAAAGTTTTTTTTTTTTTGTTCTGTTTTTCAAGGTTAATGAATTAACATTAACCATAGTGGCACTCATCCACCATAAGGGCATTTATGAGTAATAATGTAAGTATGTGAGGATATAAATGAATAATGAAGTATATGAAGGTACACATGTAGTTAGTCAAAATTCAAGGGACATGGATGTAAAAATTCCTAACCCTAACAATAGGCCACACCAAAGGAGCAAGGACCTAAAAATCCAATGCCCCATCGAATTTTTTCATCCTCCCTTGACAAGCTATTCGACTCAACGATCCCAAATAATTAGATTGGACAAATTGTTGGCCTAATGGCCACTATCTAGATATTGTGGCAATTTGGGAGGCCATCCTTCCAAATGAAAGGACTTGAATCCTAATGCCTCCTCAGCTTACCTAGCAAGCTAGCTAGTATAATGATCTTGGTCAACTTGCGAAGATGATAATCTACTATCTTGGTGGCCTAACAACAATGATGATCTAAGAATAACTTGATTAAAACCTTCGTAACACACACAAATTTTCATCCTCACTTAAACTCTTCATGGTGCTCTCCTTGAAACCATTCACAAAGTCAATTGCCACTTACACTCTCTGCTTCCCATCCATATCCTCTATACACACACTATAATTAGCTTAGCACCTAGACATATAGGACAACCAGCACTCCACTTTTTGGCAAATAAATTCAAGGAAACTAGTAGTTCTAGTTTGTGTGTGTATGTGTATAAACCCTATTCTTAACAACTTGTTAGATATGGACCTAAGGGATTTATGAAAACCACCAAAAAAGCCCAAACCCATGTTATCAAGTAGTAGTTCTTAGTTCTTTAAATCCCACTATTTATTTTCATGAGTTTCCCATGTCAGATTATTCTTGAGATGTTACAATCTTTCTTACTTAAAATTCTTTCATTATCATCAAGATTCATACAATCGATTAGCCGATCAATTGTTAAGGGATATAAGATTCTACAGGTAGTTTGTACATGGTCTAGAGGTGACTCTCACCATTATTTTTATGATGTAGCACTTAACTTTGCACAACATTTTGTTCCTACATTTCAGGTTAATTCATGATTCTCCTACCATTTGTAATGACTTCGAACTAGATCTAAATCTAATTGAAAAAAAATTGACCTTTTCAACTTATTAATATGAGTCTAATGAATATATAACAACCATAAAAAATACTTAAATCTAAATTCTCAAGTATCAATTCTCCTCCTATTTATTTTCATGAATTTCTCGTGAAAGACTACTTTTAGGGTGTTGTGTCCAAGGTCATCAATTGGCTCGATATTATGAAGCTTTTAGTGGGTGGAATTGGAAAAGTGAGATGAGTTGTGATGAATGGTAAAAGAAGACAAAACTGTAAGGAGAGATCATTTTACAGAGAGGATGGGATAGGCCAATTTTGGAATCAGGGGCTCAATTCTGGAATAAGTTTATCCTATAGGATAAGCTACTAGGTCTAACCCCACAAACCAAACGGTGACTTTATCCTGACCGAAGCGCTTGCTTTTTACTCTTCTACGTTCCAGCAGTTATATTTTCAGGTCATGGTTGTTGATTTACTTACGATTTGATCGATTACTATGATACTGCGTAGATTTTTTTTTCTTCTGAAATTTGTCGAAATGCAGATCCAACTTGGCATGGCTTTTGTAATTTTTTTGATCGTGCCGACAATAGTGTGCTACACTCCGGCCACCGCCTATTTCTGAACGAATTTCCATATTTAGGTATTCGGTAACCAACTTAAAGAGCTCACAATAATTTTGCCCGCTAACTGTTCTGTCTTACCAGATGGTTTGAACTTTGAGACCTACGTTACTTGGGAAATTAATTCCTCGGAAGAACAGGTAACTTTCGTTTACTTTGTTATTTAACGCATCATCCGATAACCTAGGTATAAATACTTTACCACGAAATTGTTTACTATCAGTTTCAACCGTTATTAACTAAATTAATATTAAAGTCATACATTATTTATGCCTCTGACTTTCCTTACATTTTATATTCCTATCAATATTTTTTTATCAAGTAAACATGATAAGTATTAACGTAACAACTTAACATTAATCCAAATAACTATAAAATTATGTTAACACTACTTTATAAATAAATATAATCATAGATTAACATCAATTTTACATTTTTTAACTCTACTTTCTTAATTCTTCAAATAAACTAACCCTAAGAGTAAGAAGGAAATGAGATAAACAAACAACATACTGTTCACACAATGATAAGTTGAGAAGCTAGAATGTACAAAAATGTAAAACTTGACATGTTTTACAATGTACAAACATGATGAACGTGATTCTCACCTTAGAGCTGGTATCTCATGTAAAGGAATATAAAAAGTAACCTAATTTTTGTTACGTAATAAGGCCCACCTTATTTAAAAAAATTATCGCTACTTTGTGAGCTAGTAGGATGATTTTTTATTTTGAATCAAAATACATCGATGTAAAATGATTCTGAAGTAATTTTGGTGATTTTACATCGATATAAAATAATTCCATGTTTTATTTAGAAATACTAACGGCTTTTTGGAGTGGTGATAAATCCTACCACATAATTGTACTTACATTAATTTTTTACATAAATTAAAGATATGTGACGTGATCTCAACTTCTAAATTTACTTTTTTAGTTGTTTCCACCTCTTTAGGCCTAGTTTACGAGAGGGTTAGCTCCTGTTTACTTAACTACTTAACCTTCCATTTGGTCACCCAAATTTGATAATTTTTGTTACGACTTGATTCCCGAATTCCTACGAGACACGAGAATCGGACCGACTCGACTGATCCCAAGATCCAGTCGTCCAACGAGAAAGTAACCAAAAGAGCAATAAAATAAACCACATTCACCATGTATATAACTAGCAGTAACAAAAGTATAGTAGTAAAGGAAAGAACTACTACAGTACACACCACCACAACAGTAGAAAATTAAACAGGTACATAAACATGATGCTTACAATAAAAGAGTACAGTGGTAACAGAAAATACTCACTACAACAGAAGAAAAGGTACAGTAAGTACTACACAAGTAAAACTACTAGGCTCTACTAGGCCTAGCACCCTTTGCAGCCGCCGGCTCTAGTTGCTCAACACCTGGTTCTGAAAATGTGACAAATGTGACACGTCAACGAAACGCTGAGTAGAGTGGCAATCAACTAGCTAAGAAAAACAGTAAGGTGGACAAGTAGCTGATATTTTTAATTTCTTTTTTTATTTTCTATTTACTCATTCTTGAATTTTTCCTCATATCTTTCTCTTGATCTTGAATGTTCCTCGTGGGAACGATCTTGGTTGCAGTCTTTTCCGAAAAATAGAAGTAGCACGTTGTTACGAACGCGTGCCCCAGATGTCTTTTAAGACGTCTGGGATCACATCCAGACGTCTGACCAGACGTCTGGGATCGTTTCCAGACGTCTGGAAAACAGTTATTTTTCGCACGAGAGATTCGTCTGCGCGCCTGTGCGCGCAGACCCGCGATTCCTCTCTCTCTCTCTCTTTTTCCCTCTCTCTGCGGCTGCAGACCTGCCGCGCACTCTCTCCCTCCTCCTCGCGCGGCCTTAAAAGGCCACACCTCCCCTCCTGTTGTCTCCACCGTCCCCTTCCTCTTCTCCTTCCTGTGCGCGAGAGCGAGCGAGCGCGAGGGCGGCAGCGGCGGCCGCAGTGAGCGCGGAGGAGGTGCGGCGTGCGAGGGCGGAGCTCTGCCGTGAGGGCGAGCTCGCCGGAGCGGCTTGGCCGGCCGGCGGAGGGCGCAGGGGTGCGGAACGACGCGGAGAGGGACCTGCTGCGGTCTGAGCAGCAGACGCGCGAGGTGCGACGCGGGAGGCGTCGCGAGCGGAGGCCGAGTGGCGCCTTGATTCTGGAAAAAATTTCCAGAATCAGACGTCTGGGTTGATAGCCAGACGGCGAGGGAGACGTCTGGAAGCTCATACAGACGTCTGAAAGGTGAGTATTCCGCTTTCTTCTTCCTTCCTGTCGACTGACCGTACTGAGGGAGGGAGTTGGCTGTGCGCAAGCTGGCTGATTCGCCATCCTTTGCGAATCAGACGTCTGGCTGTTGTACCAGACGGCTGGAGAGACCTCCAGGCGTCCGGGGTAACCATTGGACGTCTGGGAGCTAGGCCAGACGTCCCCGCAGACTTCTGGACGTCCG
Organism: Thalassia testudinum; assembly: GCA_037157565.1. Lineage (NCBI taxonomy): Eukaryota > Viridiplantae > Streptophyta > Magnoliopsida > Alismatales > Hydrocharitaceae > Thalassia > Thalassia testudinum. Next base: position 51,461,604 of record JAZHRO010000077.1, on the reverse strand, counting down.
GGAAACCACGCTGAACAGGTAATTCCCTGATCCACCTTTTTAAGACGTCTGGAAGAAGTTCCAGACGTCTGATTTTGCACAGTATCGTCTTTTTCGACCCGTTTTGGGCCCGTTCGGGCTTCGTTTTCCGCGATTCGAGTTGCGTTCTTTTCAGAATTAATTCCTCTACCCGTCTACAGTAGCTATACACTGTTTTGAGACACTCCTTGTGTTTGATCCTTGTGATAGGACCTCGTTCAGTTGCAGTCTTGGGAGTCGCGGAGGCACGCGGGATTCTCGATCACGCCCCCATTACTCCCGTTGTACCTGGTAGAGTGGCTTAAGTTTATTATTAAAATCTGTTAAAGTATGGAACCATAACTAGAATCTAGGACATTGCATGAATCCTAGGAATGAGAAATGTATGGAATGATAGCTCCTAAGTGATGCATGAATCCTAGGGCTGGAAAACTAGTTGTATGCTAGATCCTAGGATGTGGCATGAATCTTAGGATGGAAAAACTAGTGGAATGTATAATGATGCAGTCTTGGAAAAAAAATGGAAAGGAATATAAAGCTGCCTGTAAATTGAATTAACAGCTGCCTGTTACAAATAAAGAAACATGAATGAGATCATGGGTCGTAAGAACGTGAAACTGGAAAGTGACACCTGGATGTTTGAGTTAAAAGGATGGAACCCTACGGGGAATTAGGAGTGGAACTCCTGGAAAGGGAAAGGAATGGAACTGAGATGTAGTTTGTACTGTCTCTTGGGTACGCAGTACCAAGGGAAGTACCTGTACCTGTTTAGTGCAGAGTGGGGCCAGCCACCCCAGGGACCCGGGGTTAGGATTGGCCGCTCTGTACCGACTTGCTGGCCCTCGTGTACGTAGTACCGAGGAGAGCTACTAGTGTTAGGAGAGTACTAGTTACCCCACGGGCCTCGGGGTTCTGCTAGCCTCCTTCACCGACTTGTTAGGCCCACTAGGGCAAACCAGGGTAGTTAGGCGAGGGTGCGCGGACTGTGGAGGGACAAGGCCCCGGTTTGGTTACTGTGGAGGGGTTGGACCCCTGTTACTGAGAGGGCTCTGCCCTGTACTAGTTCCGTGATGTGCTTTGGGCGCACCCGTTAACGGAAACGACTGACCGCGTGTCAGTACGGGTTAGCTACCTGTGCGTTTATCGTGCGTGCCGTAGTCACCATTACGTCTGTCAGTGACCTTGGGGTGGTTGACTGAGGGTAGGATCACCACGGGGGACTCTCCCGGCCAGGAGAGCACCACGTGCTACTTCTACTTTTTGGAAAAGACTGCAATCAAGATCGTTCCCACGAGAAACATTCGAGATCAAGTAAAAGATCTGAGAAATAAATGAAATAGTGAGACAATTGAAAGATGTAAATAAAGAAAGTAATAGAACATAACAGCTACTGTACACTCTACTGTTGTCTTTAGTTTTAGTTGCCACTCTACTCAGCGTTTTGCTGACGTGTTACACTCGTTACCTTTCTCAGGACCAGGTGTTGAGCAGCCAGGGTCAGCGGTTGCAGAGGACGCTGGGCCGAGTAGGGTCCAGTAGAGTTTACCACAGTCTTTTGTACCTCTTTTGTTTCTGTTATAGTGAGTAGTTCTTGTTTCCGCTGTACTTTCTTTACCTGCAGTTCATGTTATATGATAAATGTTGTTCTACTGTTGTGGTGGTATCTACTGTAGTAGTTTCTTTCCTTACTGCTGTACTTTCTTACTGTTAGTTATATTCATGCTGAATGTGGTTTATTTTACTGCTCTTTTGGTTACTTCCTCGTTGGACGACTAGGTCTTGGGATTAGTCGAGTCGGTCCGGTTCTCGTGTCTCGTAGGGACTCGGGAGTCGGGTCGTTACACACGTGGTGCTCTCCTGGCCGGGAGAGTCCCCCGTGGTGGTCCTACCTTCGGTCAACCACCCCAAAGTCACTGACAGACGTAACGGTGACTACGGCACGTGCGATAAACGCACGGGTAGCTACCCCGCACTGGCACGCAGTTAGTCATTTTCGTTAACGGGTGCGCCCAAAGCACAGCACGGAACCATTATAAGGCAGAGCCCTCTCGGTAACAGGGGTCCAGCCCCTCCACAGTAGCCAAACAGGGGTCTTGCCCCTCCACAGTAACCAAACAAGGGTCTTGCCCCTCCACAGTCCGTGCACCCTCGCCTGACTACCTTCGTTTGCCCAGTGGGCCTAACAAGTCGGTGTATGACGGCTAGCTAAACCCCGGCACCCGTGGGGTGGCTAGCTCCCTCTCTATACTAGTAGCTCTCGCCGGTACGGTGTATGCGAGGGCCAAGAGTCGGTACAAAGTGGCCAAACCTAACCCCGGGTCCGTAGGGCGGCTGGCTCTCCTCTGCACTAAGAGGTAACATGTGTTTTCCATGGTACTACGTATCCAAGAGACAACAAACTTTCCCGTTTTACCTTTCCAGTTCCATTCCATTTATTTTTAGGAGTTCTACTCTTAATTCCCCGTAGGGTTCATGCTCATATTTCTTTAACTAAGCCAATTTAGGTTTCATTATTTCAGCCTTGTTTTCATATAGCCCATGTTCTCAACAGTTAATATCCATTCATAAACAAGCAACTGTGATCCAATTACAGGCAATTTTCATTATTCTTTCTACTTTTCCAAGACTGCAATTTACGACATTCGTTTTGGTGTTTCTGTTTCTATGATTCATGACATACCTTAGAATCTATCAATTATCTCACAAGTGCATAATTGTTGATAAACAATTAAAGGGAGCCACTCTACCCGCAAATCGAGAGTACTGGGGGTGTGATCGGCAGGTTCGCATGCCTCCGCAACTCCCAGAGCCGTAACGGAACGGGGTCCTAACATAAGGATCAAATACAAGGAACTACTCAGAACTGGATACAAATACTGTAAACAACTAGATGAACTAATTCTGAGAAGAACAAAGCTTGAAACGCGGAAAATAGACTTCGAACGGACCCTAAATGGGTCAAAAACGATGAGTCTGCCCAAAATCAGACGTCTGGAACATCTTCCAGACGTCTTAAACGATGGTTTAGGTCATACCTTCTCTCTGCGCGGTTCTTCAAAAGTCCAGAATCCCGCTAAACCGTCTGGACTTAGTTCCAGACGTTCGACTGTCACTCCGGACGTCTGGAGACCCTCTCCGTCGTCTGGTGCTCTGCCTAGACATCCAATCTGTGTGGGAGGACGTGCCCTTGCGCCTTCCCGAACGAAACCTGCACGCGTACGCGACCGTCCTCAACACGAAATGAGGTAGAACCCTTCGGCGGAACGGCTGCATGGCCGTACACGCGAAAGAAGGAAAGGAAAATATCGTACCTTTCAGATGTCTGGACCTTCCTCCATACGTCTCCCTCGTTGTCTGGACGTGGGTCCAGACCAGAATCAGGACCTCCTTGCCCTCTACCTGTTGCACACGGCCGTGCCGCGCCACGCTCGCCTGCTGCCTGAGCTGCAGCAGCACCTCCCCAGCGCCACGCTCCTGCTGCGAGCCCGCCGGCCGGCCCTGGCTGCTCTGGCGAGCTCGCACCCTCGCGCTCTAACTCCCTCCCTCTCGTTACAACCCCTCCTCCCCGTGCACACACGACAGCAGCTGCTGCCCTCGCCCGCTCACTCTTACGCTAACAGGAAGAAGAAGAAGAGGAGGAAGGTGGTGGAGTGATGGTGAGGGAGAGGAGAGGGGGAGTATTTGAAGGCGCCATGGGGAAAGAGAGAGAAAGAAGGCTACGCCTACAGGGAGAAAAGAAGGAGAAGAAAAGAGGGCAGCGGTTCAGTCTGTGCGCGCATGCGCGCAGACGCAAAACCGTACGCCGAAAAAATTAATTTCCAGACGTTTGGGAAGGCTTCCAGACGTCTGACCAAACATCTGAACCAACTCCCAAACGTCTTAAACGAAGTTTGATGTCGGGGTCATAACAATTTTAACACGGGATTGTTTGACACTAATTTCAATTAATGTTAACTAAATCCATATTAAAATTATATACCCACACCTCTAACACCCCTCATATTTTATATTCTTAATACCACTATCAAATAAACATTACAAAAATCAACATCATAACTTAACATCAATTTAAATAAATAAAAATTAATGTTAATATCATTTTATAAGTAAACATAATTACATATTAATACTAATTTCGTATTTTTTAATATATATTTTTTTAAATTACTAATGCAAAGAAATTTAAAGTATAATAGGGCCTTTTCCTTGTGACCGCTGCGCACGCAACGTAAATACCAAACAGGCAACCCAAAAAAAAATCCCAGGGGTTTGTATTGGTTTGTTAAGTACCGAACAAGAGTGGAAGATAGTTTCCTTGCTTTTTGTTTCCATTTGACTTTTGATTCATTCTCTAAGCTGCATACTTGCCATGATAAACTTCTTTTCGATAAAAAAATTGGGCTTGAAAAGTACAAACTATATATGTGAAGTCCTAAAAAGGGGATTGACCATAGAGTCGAGAATGCCAAGCCATTTATCGTGGATATACAAAACGCTGGTTAATTGGCTCGAGAACAGCCTGTCATCAGCAACAAAGCTACTAAATATATCATTCTGACTCTAGTTATGAATTTAGTGACAAGGAGTGGTCAGTCAATACCCTTTTTTTTAAGTGATTGATATCATCCTTTTACTTATTCATCTTTTTCAAAGTCGTAATTCTCCCGTAAACGCGTGATTCCTCAATTATGCAACAGCACGGTCAAGCATGCATGAGTTAAAAGAAATTGCTATTCGAATTGCTCGTTTTTCCATTGATTTATATTGTATATATTATCTCGTCCAAATTTAAAACAATAGACCTTGAGCGGCCGTAGAATTTTGGGGCCGCAACATATAGGTCAATCGAAATCCACCCCCTTCCCATCTTTATCTAAATTGTTGGAAGGTTACTGTTCTAGTAGAGTCCTTTCAATACATCATACATCGGACGGGAAATTCCGAGTTCCTGCTTCGTTAACAACACCCTCAGCATCACAGCAGAAGGCCATCAGATATTGAGACAAGCTACATATTGGCCGATTCTAGAAGGAACAAATGCAAAATATATGACATGGAGGTTTACCAGATGGAGCTAAATGAAGAGCCGAGAAATATAGTTAAGGTGACCCGATTTTGACATACAATTAAACGAACTTAGGCATAAAAATATAAAAGTTAACATATTTTGTAATATAAAATATAAATTTAAAAGTAAGGATCATATCAATTGTTCCTTCATCATGTAAAAAAATAACGTAATTACTGTTATATGATAGAATCTACCACCATTTAAATAATCACAGTCAATTTTGAACTAAAAACTCAGGTGGAAAATAAAAAAAAAAATTAAGGTAAAAATCAAAATACATAGGTATAATAATTTCATACTAGTACAAAAGTAAAAAAATTACCTTAAAAATCATTTTACAACAATGCAAAATCACAGAAATCAACTTCAGAATCATTTTATATTAGATCAAAAAATAAAATACACTTTACAACCATTTTACACCAATACATTTTAACTCAAAATCATAATTACACCTGTAACAATCATGTGTTGCAAGACATCATTTTTTATATTTTTGTACATTGCAACTAAAATAAGAAGTAAAAAAATGTACATTGTAACACGTCCCCTTACTCAACAAACTACATCGATGCATTTTGATTTTTAACTGATGTAAAATCCTAAATCATAGGTGTAAAATCACTTTTTACTTTACAAGTTAAAATCCATTTTTCATTTTTGGAAAGTTAAACACATTGCTGTATTTTAATTTTTAACCAAAGGAATTTAATTTTTCACCAAAATATATCGATTAAAGATTAAAATACATCAGTTGAAAATAAAAATACAACAATATATTTTAACTTTCTAAAGATGAAAATGAATTTTAACTTAGCAAAGTAAAGAGTGATTTTCACCTATAATTTAAGATTTAAGATCTAATAAAAGTAATTTTTTATCTTTAAATTTATGATTTAAGATAAACCTTAAATCATAAATCTTAAATCGAAAATTGAATAATCACTTTCTAACTAAAAAGATAGATTAAAAATTAAAATTTAGATAAGATAAAAATTAATTGAAAATAAAAATACATCTATATATTTTTATTTCAATCGGTATATTTTAATTTTTAATTAATATATTTTAATAAAAAAAATAAATATATTAATTAAAAATTAAAATACATTAATGCATTCCATTTAGTAGAAGCCGTATGCTCTATATTGTATTATAACAAGTATTTCGTTACTTATACCTTTCAGCTAACCGGACCGGAGGAGCCACGGATTTCCACGCCTTCTTCCTATCGGGAATTTTTTCTGACCAACTCAAACTGACTTTAAATCCCAAGAATCAAGCTCAAAAACACCTTAAGCAGGTGCAATGCGATTGTCACGAAATTTGCCACCCGTAGGATATAGAAAATGCATTTGTAAAAGTGGTTTCCTTTCGAAAGAAGGGTTGAACGACCTTTCTGTAATTATACAAGCATAACTTTTCATGCTCATGCACGACTTCTAAACGATCACAGAGCACAGCCAAGTGCGATGAAGACCTACTACCCAAAGCCTCCTCACAACTAACAGGACTGGTTCATGATCACGCTATATAAAATTTCCCCTTTGAAGTGCCTCCAGGGCAATATCGTTCCTAGTTAGGAAGTAAAATTTGATGCATATCATTCGATTGGTGCAGAACCATAAACAATTTAACAAAAATAAAAAGGGCAAGGAAAATAATTTGCACTAACTCAAGCCAAGACTACACCATTGGCATGTTACGTGGTCAACAGAATCGCTAGAGCAAAATTGACACCCTGTAACTTCCTTCCAGCTTCTCCATTTAAAATCTAGACGTTTGGATTAAGAATGTCAGCCGCTTAACCCAAAATGCAATCGAGTTTACTCGCACTTTAATCGAAGAAACAAGTAGTTAGGAACTTATACCTTTAATTTATAGATTCTTCGCCCTATAATCTTATACCAAAAAGTTCACGTTTCACCCATTTATGACAGGGCCCATTCTCTGGAGCTTTTTGCTACCAGCTGACCTGCTCAACCAAAAGTTTCCAGCAATTTCTTTGGCCCAACCTAAGCACCCAAGAATCATATTATAATCAACGCTCATGTATTTAAATTTCAAAAACCATGGATTGCAAGAGCAACAGAACCGTAAAGCAAGCAAAACCACAAAGAAGTTGAAGTAACATGCCTTGCACCGTAAACCCATCAGCTTCATAGGTGGGTTGAGATACTTAACCCGGCACCCATTTGTGTCAGATTAAGAAAACTTAATCAGACGTAAAACTTATTTCAACTCCTCTGTAAAATAATTTCAACCCACCTAAACTTTCAAACACCAAAACTTATTTATTGCATTCCTTTTATATTCCTCTACCTATAACACAAACCCATTTTCCATACCAAACACCACCTCAGCATCTTGTCCCGAACGAGACATCAAAATTAGGTCCAAGGCACTACCGAGAATTCGTAAGCCAGTACTGAAGTCACAATTTCAGACATCTACCCACAGAAACAGTGGGTATAAAATGATGTTCTTCAGAGTTAGTTGGAGGGACTTAACTTTTTATCAAATGATGTTCTTCAGAGTTAGTTGGAGGGACTTAACTTTTTTATCGAAAACTTTAAGCTCTCTTATATAGAGAGAGGTCAAAAGAGTAAAAGTACCGTAGTACTTCTGAGGAGTTAAAAATGTAAAAGTCGTACAAATATAAATAATAATATATGCTAACAAATCTTCTTAAGTTAGAATATAGATATCTATCATACTCAGCTTAGATACATATGAATCAAATGAAGATCCGGTTAAGGACTTAGTGAAAATATCTGCAATCTGCTCCTTAGATGTGACTGGTGTGGTACATACCAACCCGTTCTGAATGATATCCCTGATATAATGACAATTAACCTTAACATGCTTCGTCTTGTCATGAAATGTCGTGTTGTTGACAATAAAGGTAGCTACTCTCTTATCACATCGCATCTCCATTGGACTAGAAAACTGTATCTGCAAGTCAATAAGCAGGGACTTGATCCACGTCATCTCTGTAGTCGTCTGAGCCATGACTCTGTACTCAGACTAGGCACTAGATCTCGCAACTGTGCCATGTTTCTTGCTCCTCCACGTGATAAGACTTCCTGCCAAAAAGGTGCAGAACCCAGTAATAGAGTTGCAATCCACATGACATCTGAAGTAGTCCGTATCAGAATAGCCAACCAAGGTCATAGAAGACCCCTTGAAAAAGATGAGACCCTTTACAGGGAACATTCTTGATGTATCAGAGCACCATCAACATTGCATCACAGTGTTAATGTATTGACTTAGCTATGAACTGACTCAATCTCCCCAGCGCAAAGGAAATATCCAACCTCGTGATAGTGAGGTATAACAGCTTCCTCACAAGCTGCTTGTATTGCCTGTTATCCACCAACTGCGCATCTTCATCACAAGGTGGCATCTTGGGGTCCATAAGAATATTGGACTCCTTGACCCCAAGCACACCCACCTCTAGTAAGATGCCCAACGCATACTTCCTATGGGACATGACAACGTCCTTTTTGCTGCAAGCAACCTTATTGTACAGCTCCCAAGTCCATGACAAATTACTCTACTAGAATGCATTTAATATTAGCAACACTCTATTCATCATCTCCTGTGACAATTAAGTTATTAACATAAACAAAAAGTACCACGGTACCTCGCTCAATCCCCCTGACAAAGAGAGAAACCAATTGTCGATCTCTCGAATCCAGCTGTCTCTAACACCTGTGACAACCTCTGGAACCAGGCTCTGCTTAAGGCCGCAGATGGTCTTCCATAATTGACATATACACTCCCCCAGAGCCTCAAAGCCAGGTGGTTGTTGCATGTAGACTTCTTCTTGGAAATTATCATGGAGGAAGGCATTCTTCATGTCCAACTGATGCAAAGGCTAATCTAGCTGAATTGTCACTATGACCAGCACCTGTACCGAAGGAAGTCTGGCAATTAGTGAAAAAGTGTCAAAGAAGTCCACCTCATAGGTTTGGGTGAACCCCTTTGACACACGACGTGCTTTGTATCTGGAAACACCTCCACCTGGGTTGAACTTCACAGTGAACACCCATCGCTAACTAACAAGTGTAGCACCATCTAAGAGTGGAGTGAGCTCCCAGGTCCCACGACCTCTAAGAGCTGCTATCTCACCCTCTATGGCAGCCTGCCATTTTGGATCAAGCATGGCCCCACGATGAGTAGCTAGAATCTAAGTAGCAGCCAACACCTGAGTGAATCCAGCAAACCAAGGGGCTAAGCCGTCAGTAGCAAGTGCCCTAGCTGTGGGGTAAATAGTGCAGGTCTGTGGTCATTTTCGAATGGCTATCGAAAGATCTAGTTCATCACCTGCCACATCATCTGTCCTGTCCCTGTGTTCAGTACATGGCAAACACGCGTGAACGTCTAAAGGACTCACTTAAGAAGCAAATGGTGAAGGCGAGGGTGGGAGGCCCTGATAAGTAGTATGAGGGCAGACATATGTCTGAAGTAGCTTAGTCAGATGAGGAAAGGACTGTGTAGCAGGAGGTGGTGGAAGTGTTGCAGTAGGGATAGGAATCTCGGGAAAACTCCCAAACTCCCAAAGCGAATGGGTGTAAATGACATAGGCATCATATCACCCTTAGAAGGCATCTAAGCAGCAGAAGTGGGAAAGAAGGGTATAGCCTCATGAAAGGTAACATCCGCCGAAACAAAATGCCAAGAAGTAATCGGATCAAAACATCAATACTTTTTTTTGCATCCGAGTATACCCAAGGAAAACAAACTTAACTACTTCGGTGCTAGTTTATCCCAACCCGGTCCCAATAAGTAAACAGAGGCAACGCAACCAAAAGTCCGAAGGGTGACGTGAAATAGGGGTCGATCAGGATATATAACCTGCAATGGAATCCGTTCATGTAAAGCAGCATTAAGCACCTATTAATCAGAAAATAGGCAGTTAAAACAACGTCACCCTAGTAAAGAGAGAAAACTAAGTGGTGAATCAGCAATGTACAAGCAACACCAAGAATATGACAATGTTTCCTCTCAATAACACCATTTTGCTGAGAGGTGTGGGGACACGTGGTCTCATGAATAATGCCGCAACTAGAAAAGAAAGTGCACAAACGAGTAGTACAAAACTCCAAGGCATTATCAGACAAAAAATGTTTCACCAAACAAGAATGCTGAGTTTTTCTCTTTAACAAAATTCTCAATAATTTGTCTCACAATGGAGGACTTATTTTTCAAGAGAAAGATTCAAGAAACACGAGAAAAATCATCTACTAAAACAAGAAAATATCTATTCCCAAGTTGGTCAAGAGTACAATTGGGACCCTAAACATCCATATGCATCAAATCAAATGTAGCAATAAAAGAAACTAAAGTAGAGTTGGAAAAACTAGTCCTGTGATGCTTGCCCAGTTGACAAGCATCACCGGTGAGACCAATAGTGGAGGGTATGTGCAGCAAGATACGTCTGAGGTGATCAATAAGCAAGTGGCCAAGGCGGTGATGCTACTAGAAAGAAGATTCAACAGAAGGTCCTAAGCATGGTTTTAAAAATCGCACCTCGAGGCACGTGAGGCGTGCGCCTCGAGGCGAGGTGGGCCAATTTCGCCTCAAGGCTATAGCCTCAGCTGCGGTCTGCGAGGCGTGCGCCTCAACTTGCCGAGGCATGGCCGAGGCGCTAAGGTGCTAGAGAGGCGCTGCCTTGGTTGGACTCATCGCAACTGCTCCATCACCAGCACAACAGGACTCATCATAGCTCCATCGCCAGTGCGATCGCCAACGCCATCGCCAGCTCCTCAAAGCTCCATCACCAGCGCCATCGCAGCTCCATCACCAGCTCCTCGCAGCTCCATGCTAGCACCAACTTCGCCTGAAACCCTAGGTTGAGCTTCGGTGGAGCAACTCGAGGAGAAGTGCGATAGATTCTGAAGGATCAATCCTGAAACCCTAGTGTTATATATATATAGAAGTATGTATATCATATATATAGTGTTATATATGTATGTATATATAGAAATATGTATATAATAGATTCTATTATATATAATAGTATATGTAAAAGTATGTATATAATATATAGTGTTATATATGTATGTATATATTAAAGTATGTATATAATATATATTGTTATATATGTATGTATTCATAGAAGCATGTATATAATATATGCTGTTATATATGTATGTATTCATAGAAGTATGTATATAATATATCCTGTTATATATGAATGTATACATAGAAGTATGTATAGTATACTGTGTATATAAAACTATTATAGTGTTATATATGTATAGTATACATAGAAGTATGTATATGTATGCATATATACTTAACAAGTATATATCATATCAATTTTCTATGTTCTTTATCCAAAACCTGAGGCTTACGCCTCGACTCAATGAAGGCAAACCACCTCAGACCGCCTCGCGTTTTTTAAAACCTTGGTCCTAAGTAGCCAAGGCAGCAACAACAGTACAGTTCAGATGGGACACTCCCCGTTCCTCACGCCCTCCACCATTCGTCTTCCTAATGAACTTGTCTTGCAAGACACAAGAAGACGCATCAAATATAACTCAACAATTCAAATCTCTAGTAATACTACCAACAGAAAGCAAGCTCAAAGGAAAGTCAGGCACATAGAAAACATCTATCAGTCTCAAAGTAGAAGATAAAAACATCCCCCTTGCTAACAAGTGGCGAATGTCTCCCATCTACTACCTGTACAGTCTTGGCTAGTGTAATGGGTGCTAATTGAGAGAAAGAGCTCATGTCGCCACATAGGAGCTTGTATGTACCAGAATCAATCAACTAATCACTAGAGGACAAGAGTGATGACATACCAGTCGCAGGTGCCTCAGAAGAGGTAGCAATAGCTACAATATCTGGAGATTGAAAAGAAGATGCCTGAATCAACTGAGCAATCTGCCACCGCAATGTCTCAATCTCTGTACTCAGAGAACTAACATCAGGACTAGGGAGAACTCCATCTATGATCTTGACTGGCTGATTAGCAACAGATGGCCTACCATGCTTCTGTTAGCATGTAGCCACAGAGTAGCCAAATCTGCCACAGTAGGTACACAGAGTCCTAGTGCGTGTACCAGAAGAGCTTCCGCATCCACGACCACATACAGGAAGAGGAGCACCCCTACCACGTCTAGGGATCGCAACTAGTGCGGACGTTTGAGCACCAGAGTTAGTAATAGAAGTGCGCACTGAAACTCTGTTGAATCTACTATAGGCCTCCTCTAGGGTAGGAAGCTCCGAAGCAGTGAGAATCTGATCTCTGGCTGACGTATACTCAGGTCCAAGACCTGCCAAGAAAAGGAAGATTACCAACTATCTCCTAAAGCTCCTCCAAGTCTCACAGGCACATCCCGACAGATAAGAGTGATGCCTCTCTAGCATTTCCTTCAGGAGGAAGTAGTACTGTAGCAGTGTGCGTCTTTCCTGACGCAAGTAGAAGAGGTCGTAGAAGACCAAAAAAACCTGCACAGAGTTCTTGGCATGAGAGTAAGTCTCATGTAAGGATTCCCACATCTCCTTCGCTGTAACATAATACATGATTTCATCTCTTATTCGGGGAAAAACTGCCTGCATGAGCTATCCAGAGACCATGGCATTATTTCTATCCCAATTGGCATTTGCACCAGTTTTGTTTGCAGGCTCCGGATTTGTAAGGATGTGGCTCTCCCATAACCCCTGACAGTCATGAGGAAAGTCTGGGACCACCGCAGGTGGTTGGTCTCGTCTAACTTGACAACGAGACCAAAAAACGAATTCTTAAGTACCCCGATGTCCAAAAGAGAGTTCAACGTCACCTCAAACTGATCATCTGAATTCATCTTTGCGATCCAGAAGCCTCAATGAGCCTTTTATGTCCAAGAAACCATTAATAAATCTGAAATCAGATACGTTCAAACCTACATCTTCACGAAAAGCCCCCCTGGATGGGTGTTGGCCTAACCTAGGTGCGGGGAAAACACCCGAGATGACCCCAAGGGGACCTAGGTGTCTCTCCCTACGATCTAAAGGAAAGTAGCCCTAGAAAGGGACTACCAACCCCTCACGCGTGCAGCATAGCCACTGCACGTTGACATAAACGACGCTGCGCTGCCACTTGCCACTCTATGACGTCACTCGCGCTGGTTGCGCCGCTCTCAGATGCCACGCATGCATCGCCCTCAACGCCACTGGCCCCTCAGACGCATCGCTCGTCGTTGCTGTAGATGCACACATGCTGCCGAGCGCTCCATCAAGAACTGCCCACGCGTTGCTGTTGCGCGTGTCGAGCCATGCGTTGCCGATGGAGGAAGACAGCCGGCATAGATCAGGAGAGAGAAAGGAACGGGTTTGATGGTAGGGTTTCCAAAGGCCATGGGAGTGGGATACCTAGAGCAACAGTCTAGGATTGGTTCTTTGATATCAAATTAGTTGGAATGACTTAACTTCTTATTAAAAACCCTAGGCTCTCTTATATAGAGAGAGACCAAAATGGTAGAAATACAATGGTACCCCTGAGGAGCTAAAAACCCAAAAAATGTACAAATATAAATAATAGCATATGCTAACATACAGTCTACCTAGACCCCCTTATGAGTCATTTGGACAGAAAAAAGGGAGGTCTGAAATGATGTGATACAGTCTGGACTTCCTTTACAAGGCACATATATAACCATACCAAGGAATGGTTTATGTTGCGTTGGAGGAAAAAATCATCAAAAAAGAATCTCAGCAATATCACTTCCTAATTCAGATTCAACTGCAAGAAAATAACGAAAACCTCAAAATTTAAGGGCACCTGTTTGGCAGCAAGGGGGCAAATCAGAAAAAACAACGAAAAGGTTGCAGATGTAATGACCCTAAGAGAGGAAAAAGCATTGTAGAACAGTGAGCATCATCCTTGATACAATCTGCACAAGTTTTGGATGCAGATTGAAGGCCCTGAGCTGGACCATCTCCCTGGGCGAGAATATTCAGCCTGCCAGCAGTGTCACAGAAATGTCGCCAAACAAGAAACAACTGGAGGATGAGACTGGTATAAATTCTAACCATTAATCCATCTTTCATGCACGATCACCTCCATAGAAATGTTTTCACCGAGAGGATGAGATGGGAATAGATAAAAACTGTGGATGAACTATACGATTCTCGGTGGGGAAACTTGAGAGTACGTGTATCCACAAAATCAGCTTCTCAGTTCATTAAAGAAGCCTCGATCAATAAGGTTTGACACTGCCAAAATCTGCTGACATGAATAACACAAGTTGATAAAATATCCTTGTATACAAAGTAAAAAAAAAAAAAACCTTGGAAGTCAATATGCGATATTCGGTTGGTTGGGTCAATACATAGAGAATTTACAATATGCGGATGAATATGTGATTTTGTATTTTTTATTTAAAAAATATAAAATAATTAATTTATTATTATTATCTCTTAAAGAATTATGCAATCAATTACTCATGGGATTGAAATAAATCAATAAGAACCAACACTCAGACCTAAATCAAAACATATAATCAAAAACCTAAAATCAGACATCAACCACTGTTCAATCAAAACGGTCGATGGCCACTGAATGTTTTAAACCTAATTAAAACAACTATTTAAATCAAAGCCATTTCATTGCCTTTTTGACAAATAATACATAAATAAAATAAACATCAATCGCACCTAAATTAAACCTAAACTACATAGCAAGGTAACATCAATCACACCTAATCACTCCTACAAAAAAAATCAGACCTAAAATATTTTTTAAACCACACTAATCACCAAAAGCCACTATTTATCAAACTTGATTGGGTTTTTGGGGTTTTAGGGTTGTAGGCTTTTTGTCGATTGAGTGATTGGGCTTTAGGTAGTTAGGTAAGGGTTTTACCCAACTGGTCAATCTCAAGCTGTATCATCAGGCAACTAAGCACCTGCCTATATGGGTATGCAACCCACATAGTTGGCCCAACCCGCTTAATTGATTGCCGAGTGATACCCGGTACAACGAGGGGACTGCTGACGCATATGTGGACACATACATGGCCTACTCAACCTATTTCCTGCACACTGCTTCAGACTAACTTCTAGAGTCAGGATGTGGGAGTCCACTGACACGATAACAAAACAGGCAATACCAAGGGCAGTCTTGCACTACAAACTCTAATCTTAGCCTAGGATATTAAGTACAGATCCTGCCAAACTAATCCTTGTTGAATCCTCACTTTTCTTTCTTTAGTTGATTTTTAGATGAGTAGCTTCAAAAATATGATAAGTTTGAAAGGAAAGGGGAAATCCCACTTTTCCTCCTATAGATGACTACGCACATAGATTCCAGCACTCCAGATTATGCCCTTTTCAAGTGGAAATTCTTCAAGTGCTAACATACACAAACTCTTAAATTAAGTGATGCTTGTAGATGTAGATTCTAACAATTTGAGAAAAGCAGGTGGAGATCCATGTCGCAAGCAATTAAGACTCAGAATCCCATTGAAAATAAGTTCAAGAAAGTACCTTATAAACCGATCTTTATTGCCACCGCTATTCAATGTAGAACTTGGAAGTTACACCAGGCAGATGCTCGCCACTAAATTTCAATACTTGATAAGTAAATTTAGCATCCAGCAGCCGATGGTTTTCTTTGGAACGACTCAATGAAAAAGAAACAAGTATCGTATCATCTTTGTAAACTCGCAAGGGAGGATGCAACAGAAATACCTGTTCATCTGAAAAAATCAGTTTCCACCAAAAAATGTTTCAAAGGATAATAGAAATGTATTTGCCAATAATCAATATATACTGCTTTTTCTTGCCTGTAATCAACATGAGAAATTCCAGGTGATACTAGAAGCTTAACAGACAAGATCTCAAAAATGAGTTGAGCACTTTTTGTAGCCACAGCCACTAGTTCCTACTAGTTCCTAGTTATGCTACAGGAGAGAAAAAAGAAAGTGGTACCTTCAAATAAGAACAAGGAAGATATATAAATTTATGCAAACTACAAGGGTACCAACTTGATGAGCAATATATTGAAGTAACAGGGGATGCTTATCAAAGGAGGATGATACAAGCCTTGCATGTTACAAAGAACCACGCTGGTTCGTGCAAAACAGATCTCCACTAAGCCCTACACCTTGTGAGGTGTTTGACACAAAAATTTGAAACCATAACAGAAACGTCATGATCTATTCCAAAGCATATTTACACAATAGTATAGTTCATGTCCAATATTTATACAAACAGGTCACTAGCTCTTGACAAGTATGTAAAAAGTGCATGAGGAGATGAAAATATAAGCAATAGACTCTAAAAGGTAGTAAATAATGAGAAGGATGAGATGGGACTGCAACCGTGGAAGTGGCCAGTGGCCACAACCACATGTTTAAAGAAGGGCTACAAATTTTAACATGTTGCAGATTGCAACACTTAAACAAGGCCTATGAGTGCTTCAAATTTTATTTCAACAGCATGCTTCTACTCTCTCAATTAAGGAAGTATAGTTTTATAACATCTTTTTTGTAAAATAAGACTGCTTGATGGAGGTAGAAAGTTCCAAATTGAACAAAATTTGAGACTCTTCCAGACACTATTAAGTGATGTGAATCCACAAGTTTAAAAGCCAGGGTTAAACTTGTTTTGGGGTCTTTGTTATAGGCAATAACTGGCTTTACCAGATGCAAAAAAAGTTAGCAGCCCCATCTTTTTCATAACTTATCACTGCTACAGCTAGCTCACATTTACAATCCAAGGCAAATCCAAAACACAAGCCATAAAGGACAAATGTTGCATAGGACCCAATAATATAGGTTCATATCCTTACAAATAACGAAGTGTTTACCATAACACAGAGCGAAGGTCCAAACAAAATTGATACAATTGAAAATAAAGCTCCTAAAGCAAAATAAATATAAGGTCTTTCACCATAAAGCATAACAGATTAAACTGATACACGACCAAGCAGAAACACACTCAAGATATCTGCATATCATACAGATTGTTCATCTCATGCCAAACTATTAACAGCATCTTGTGGTATGAGGTGTGATCCATTAGCCCACTAGAAATGCTTTAACAAATAGTTCGACTTGTCAACATCACTTGTTTGTGGACTCACATCAGTAGAAGACAATTCTAATATTAATTGTTGGAGAAAATAAAAAATTTTATTCGAAACTAAAACCTTAACCTCTCTTATATAGAGAGGGAAAGAAAAATTATATAAAAAGTCCAACTAGAAATATAAACCTGACTAACAACCTTAAACGTAAGATAAAGAGGCTTCTAAGGACTCTTAACACTCTAACACTCTCCCTCAAGTTGAAGCGTAAATGTCAATCAAGTCCAACTTGCTACAAAAGACAAAACTTGACTCCCCCTCACTCAGCAAATCTTCTAGTTGGACAAGCACGCAGGCAACAATAGTGAGATGGCGAATTAATCAAGTGGGCGAGCAATAGGAGACGATTCCAAGCAGACAGAAGTAGGAGACCATCCCAAGAAAGCAAAAGAGACAATCTCAAGTAATGGTAGTAGAATGAGAGACAATCCCAAGTAGTCAGTAGTAGCAGATGAAGACCTTGCTCAAATCCCCTACCAATCATTAACTTCGTCCAAATGTCCAGTAGGATGATTGGATACTCCAGAATCCACCTGTAAAGGTAGAATTGGCTATAACTTCTGTAGCAACCGCAACAATAGAGGAAGAGGGCTCACTCCTTAATAAACTCCTCAAACAAGTAATTCCTCAGCAGTGCATGGCAGAGCAGATTGCTTTGTAGCAGTCTTAGTCACAAGAGTTTCAGCAATAGATGACCAATAAGCCCTAGCAGGCCTGCCGAACTTCTCGCAGCACATCTCAAAAGGGTGATTTGTCCTTTTCCAATACATGCAACGAAAATAGACACGACGACCTCGTTCGTGACCAACAGGTGCTGCATCAACATCAATTTTCTGAAGTGGTTATAGACTATCTCTAGATCTGGCACCAAGACTAAAGATAATATTTGATCTTTAGCTAGTTGGTACCGTGGTGCGATTTGTGCGAAGCAATCTAGAAAACGCTATGTCTACCACTCTGCTCACTTAGTGACCTACTTCTCACAACAGGAGCTCTTCAAATAGGCTCTAAAGTAGTGAAATACATAACCAAAGACATATCACCCTGGTTGGTATTTCATATGCATTTGTAAATGTTTGTACAATGGGAGCTGCTTATCTACAGGGAGTATTCTTCTCCAGAGTCTCCTAGATCTCCTTGGCTATCTTCTTGTACAACATGTTCGTCGTAGCTTCGAATTGGCATTGTTACTAAGTAGTTGTCCTCCCACTTTTTATTCATTGTAGCATCCTTGAGATCCAGAGCTTTATCCGTCAGCACATGCAAGCAATCATGTCCCCCATCAAATATATGAAACGCTCTTGACCATAAGACATAATTCGAGGATCCAATCAACTTGATCGTCATCCCCTGAACTAGAAGAGAGGTAGAGATCTTGGCCTTAAAGGTAATGATCGTAGAGTCTGCATCTCTGCCATGAGGATAGGAATAAGGCAATCAAACGAAATCTGACAAGACCAAGGATCGTGCAAAGGTGTGCAAAACAACGCATAGTTAGGATTCCCCAATACACGCAAGATGACATGCAATCAGATCATGTGCAGGGCGCTACATGCGCACTATATGCAATCCATGCACTACAAGATTGGTCTAATCAACCAAGTCGGTCAAGAGGTAACCAAGATTAGGCCGATCAAATCAAACCGACCCATGAGACCAAGAGCGCCAACGGTAACTCCTAATTGGTGAATTAGACCTTTGGAGGCAAATCTAGGCACCAAATCTTGATGCACGAGACCCACTTAGGGCAAATTAGTCAGGGGCTCCTTCAGACGATGGGCAAAACCGATGAGTTGTAGAACCAATCAAGGGCTTCAATAGAACAATAGGTGATGGATCTAGGTGATGGAGTAGCAATACAGATTCCTTCAGATAGCCAATCGACTCCAAAAGGATTGTTGGCGAGCGATGAAGGTCGGTGGCGGTTGCTGGAGTGGTGGCCGGTGGCGAACACTGGGGAAGCTAGCGATGAGGACAAAAGTAGGAATCAAGGCCTTCAAAGGTCATGATTCTAGGGTTTGGTGGAAGAAAGAAAAGGAATAGAAATCAAGTAGGTAGGTATATACCACTGATCTAGGATTGTAACTTTGATATCATGTTAGAGAAAATAAACATCTTATTCGAAACTGAAATCCTAACCTCTCTTATATAAAGAGGAGGGAAAAAAATTACTTAAAAAGTTCAACTAGAAAACATAAAGCTGGCTAACAACCTCAAACCTAAGACACTTTAACATTAATATCAATCGGCAGCCGGTCCGTAAAAACATAATGCTTATTAAATACCTTCATGCATACCTTTTATAGATAATTGCTAGTGGATGAGGTGATGGATAAAGTGAATTGGAAAAGTAAACCCTAAATTGAGGCTAAGGAATCTAAAGGCTTTCGATTTAGCTAGACATATTCCCTATGGGAACCAGATGAAGCATCGGCGTAATGCACTGTAATTAAAACAAAGGGTTTTGGTTACTTTAGCTAAGTTTTTAAACAAGGAGAGGTATTGATTGTGATGTCTCACATATATGGTAGACACTAGTCAAGAATATACAAGATTATAAGGTGTTTCCATGGACAAGAGGGTAATTCAAAAAAGAAATGCAAATACCATAGAGCATCAACAAGAAAAGCTTCCATATCGAAGAAGAAGAAGAAGAAGAAGAAGAAGAAGAAGGAAATCAACAAGAAGAAAAGCAATTCTATACAAATTGCAGTATTAGACTATTAGTCATTGACACGGGCATAATGTATAACCACTAATGTTGAAGTTGATGTGCAGCCAACACAAGAAAAGATTGGATTGTAGATCATTCAGGCGAAGATGGGATAACAACCAAAAATAAAGGGCAGCCTGCTACGTATGGGGCCCAGGGAAAGGGGAAACATGTTTAGGTCTTCTGTACCCAGCCTTACCCTTTTTCCAGCAACTTGAGCCATGACCTCAGGTCAGATGCTACCAATCAGAAGTGTATAAAAAGAAATGCTTAAGGTAGCTCGCACACCTCTAACTAAACAAATCAATGTTTTGATTATGGACTAAGAATCTGATGGGAATTAGCATGATTTTGCTTATTGTGAGTTAAGTCCAGCAATCCTACCAATTGGAAAATCTCATTACCTCCACAACTTCCTCTTCATCTCCACAATACCTCTTTTCATTCTAGCCACCAATGAAGAGATCATGAATTGCAATGTTTAGTTACAAAAAACTTGCTTCTTGACATGAATTTGGGCATCAACTTTAGCATTGGTCAGAGATCCTAGAGATAAGTGGGTGAAGAGAAGATTTAACGAAGGGTAATGGAAGGGATGGGAGGAATAGAATAGTAGCCAAGTTGCACCTCTCTTATCTACACCAGCAGAACACCATGACACTTCATCCTTGTGCACCATGGTCAAACAACATCATTGGACATTGCTGTCCAGACAAGAATAGAGGGATTCAGGTTTTGAAACCGCTTAAAACAAATCACACTTCAAAGCGGGTGCAATTTTAACCATATTGCCTTAGTTTAACATACTTCCAATGGAAACTAACTATAGAGGGTATCTACAATTGTAAGCAATTTTTCCCTCCAAAAAGGTGCGGCAAGACAAACCTAACAAGGGTATATGTACAAATATGATATTCAAACCTCTCAAAAAGAAAAAGATCTTTATAGGAGTTTCATATGAATGCATATGTAAGAACATATTATGAAGTGACTGTATAATGGATGAATAACCATCCTTTCTCTTTTAAAAAAAAAGGTAGGTGGTTATCATTTGTTTAACTATTCTTTCCCTTTTCACAAAAAAAAAAAAAAAGGTGACTGTACAATGGAGACAGCTTCAAGACAAGATGGGAAATAAATTCAATAGTTTAATAATAAAAGAACAAACCAATGTAGAGAAACTTATAAGTTGAGAATCAGGACACAACCTGTTGGCCCCAATGTGTGGGGTTTTCTGAGCTTGGGGCTGTATCCAATTCAATTATGTTTGCTGCAGGATTCGAAGAGCTTCCCTGAAACCGAAGTCTCCTAAGTTAGGGCCAGGTTCACCATTACGTGACTTAACAAGAATGAGAACACATGATAGAAAGCACAACATACTCGGAACTGAACATCAAACCATCCAGCAAAACCGGCCATCCTGGCTTTCTCCATGGTAATTGACAATGTAAAGCTTACTCCGAAAGCACGAATATCATCCACTGTCGCATGCAAACAGTCAATTTCCTTAATGACCTCAGGGCTTCCTAGTATTTGATCAGGCTCAAGGTTGCTCCACAAAGATGTCTACAAGGAATAACTTTCAGTACATGGTGAAAAATAAATAGCAACCATAAACTCTTTTTTATGTTTTCTTTCAACCATAAAAGGTTTTTATTACACATGAACTTCCCAGAGGGAGAGATGACTTTAGATATTTTTAAATAATGATGCCTAGAAAGGTTTTTCACCAGATATCACAATGCAATAATGTCTCCTTTCTTTAACATTTAAATGAAGGGCGTTAGAAAGAATTGTATAGTGGTTTAGTCCCACATAGTGAAGTGAGACATTATGTTGTGTGTGGTGGCCCATAAATAGGCGTGTACCCCCCACTTATTCTTTTGAGAAGAAGCAAAGAGATACACACCCTATCGGAACACTTCTCCCGTAGTTTTCTCCCCGCTCTTCGTGAGTTGGATTTCCACGTCAATCCAAGTGTTCTTGATTGTTTATGCTTTGATATTATTACTTCTCATTATTTTTTATTTCAATTTGGTATCAGAGCAGTTCGATTCTTAGGTTTATTCTTTGAATTATTATCTTTTATCACTATTCTGTTCTTGGAGTTCCAATATCTTAATCTAAAGGAGAATCGAGGAGTATGTGGCAAGGTGATCTGCCCCTCGCTAGGGTTTCAGATCAAGGCCGTCTTCGACCCTTGGGGTGGCTGTGAGGCACGCCTCAAGGTCGTCCAAAAGGGCCTTGACGCCACCAAGGCCGTCCCCTGCAAGACCGACAACCTCAACTACGTCGTCGACCTCTTCTTCGAGGACGGCATCAACATCGACCTCGATGCTATCAAGCGGATGCAACCGAGGAAGCTACGATAGGCGGAGTTGGCACCACTGGCATGGTCGCTATAAGCAGAGACGTCGATGGTGTTGTTCGGGAGGCGATAGGGGTCGCCGACCGTGAAGACAAGGATTAGGGCTCGCGAGGTCCTGTGAAGGAGGTTGTGGGGGGCTAGTGGCCCTCGAGGTGGAGTCATCCTCCACATGGCGACAGCAATGATGATGAACGTTGTCAACACTGCGAGGCAAAGACGCGGCGTTGATGGCGTGTGGTGCAAGGGTTGGAGGCGAAGAGGCCACACGGGGGACCACCACGACCGCACCACAACAGCATACGATGGTGCAGTTAGGGTGGCGATGTCATCGAGGTAGACACACACGAAGGCCTCTGGCCATTGAGGTTGGCAGTGAGGAGCCTGCCAGCATCCTCCCTGATGCAGTCCTTGGGGCCCACCTCTTGATATGTGCGTTGGGTTCTCTCAAACCTTAAGAGGAGAGGAAGATAGTTTAAAAAGATGAAGAGAGAAAAAAAAGAAAGAAAAAGAGAAGGAAAAATTCAAAAAAAAAAAAAGGAAAGAGGAGAGCGAAAGAAAAAAAAAAGAGGAAAGAAAAAAAGAAGAGAGGAAAATGAAAAAAAAGAGGGAAAATCATAAAAAAATTATGATGATTATGTTTATGAGAAGAGGGGGGAGGCTCTTTAGTTTTATTTTGTCTTCTTGTTTGTTTCTTCTCCCATATGAGTATGGGAGAAAGGGGGAGTGTAGAAGACTATTGTAGTCACCCGTGTTTAGAAGTCCCTTTGTTGCAATCCTAAGACACGATAGGTGACATCGAATACCGCTACGGACTTTTGGAGTAGCTGATCATCACATGAGAAACCAAACTCTAGAAGGTCCAGAGTTAAGGTCTCCAGAGAGGAAGACCCATTTTCGAGGTCCTCAAAGGAAAGGCCCAGTCGATTTCTAAGTGAGAGATAGAACTTCAAGGTCTTCAAAGGAAGGCTCATTTCAGGGATACTAAATGGGGAGCCACCAGCACCTTGTCTCCGAGGAGAGGCCCTTGTCAAAGCTAGCTACAGCAATTCCTTCAGCAGCTCCAGCCCATGTTCCCGCCTACAAGCAAGAACCAGTCCAGAGAGTTATTTTCTATTGTGTAGAGTGGGTTTCTTTGTGTTACAAGCTGAGCATTCGATGCTCCAATTTGAGGGGAGTGTTGAGAGAATTGTATAGTGGTTTAATCCTACATAGTAGAGTGGGACTTTATGTTATGTGTGGTGGTCTATAAATAGGCATGTACCTCCTACTTATTCTATTGAGAAGAAACAAAAAGATAAACGCCCTATCAGAGCACTTCTCTCATGATTTTCTCCCCACTCTTCGTGAGTGGGGTTTTCACGTAAATCTAAATGTTCTTGATTGTTTATGCTTTGATATTATTACTTTCACATTATTGTAGATTTCAACTAAGGGGATCAGCCTTGTACTCAAAAAGGATAAAGAACCCTTTGTTCTTTTGTTTCCTAGGTTAAGCTTGCAATATACCTATCACTGTTACAGATATGTCGTTCCACAAAAGCAAGGGTGGGTTATCTCTAATGCAAATTTAAGACAAGTATCAGATAATTTTCTGTCAAAAAATGATGTGGAATAACAAAATATAATTCTGGATTTTCTTGCCAATTTCTGATTGGTGGTAATTGGGGGTTGCTCATGGTTACTCATGGTGGTCAACTCTGATGGGAGAAGTTCAGCAGTGGTGACAGTGGCAGTTGCAAGTCAGCAGTGGCAGGATTTGTTCTTGTGGTCAGGTCATATAAGTGGATGGTCATATTGTAGAAACAACATAAGTCTAGCCTCTAACACCAAATTGATGTGGCAAAGGAATCAAAAATGAGAAGAGCAAACAAGAAATAGGTCTACTTATTTTCTTTTCTTCGATTTCCTCATACCCAGTTTCTTTGTGCCAACACAAAGAAATGGATAAAAATATATGAAGAACACATCTCCCTTCCATACTCAACATAACCTGAGCACAATGTTATAAACCTTCAGATGAACTACTGTGACTTCACCCTATAAAAAGCATTTTATTAAAACCATCAAACAAATGACCAACCTACCTGTAGATAGTACTTCTCATGTTCTTCACGATATTCTTTTGTTAAAATCTTCATGTTAACACCATAATATTGTTCCGTGTCACCAACAAAACCATGCCAATCATCCATAGCAGATTCATAATCATGCATCTTCTGATCACCTAAGCCAGACCTAATTGGTGCAACCCACATATGAGCATGGCTAGGATACCTACAGTGAAAATACAGACAATGATAAAGTAGTTATCACCAACATATGAAACATGAATAGAATCCATCAGCCTCAAGGCATATACCATAACGTCCATGGTATCTAACATAAAAATAAATAAATTTTATTGGGTATAATTTTAAATTCCAGCCAGTAAAAAGATATTCTAACTGTGAGGATTTGGGCGTTATGGGAGTGTGGAGGCTCTTCCATGTGGAGGAGAACGGCAGCAGCTTGTAACTACTTGCATGTAAAGAGAGAGAGAGGAGAGGTGTAACCGGTAGTAGAGAGAAGAAGAGAGGGAGAGAGAGGGAGTTGTTGATGTGATTGGAACTAATATTACATTAACTCAAAAATAACAAACATAGGTTCTCTCTATTTAAATAGATCAAATCCTAATCTCAAAACAAGAAACAAACTTAATCAAATCTCCTAAAAATAGAAAACATCAAATCCTCTCAACTACTTGCCTAAATGACATATTACCATACTAAAAAACCAAAGACTTAGACTCCAAGCAAACCACTAAATCCCTTAGGGTTGACACCCCTTGGGTGTATCAAAAGCCTGCCATGTGACACTACCACATGGCCCGACAGACCTGCCACATGGCCTTTATTCTCCACACTCCCCCTCAAGTCGAGGCTAGGAGAATAATGACTTGCTCTACTTGTCTCATTGATGGTGTGGCCAGATGCTCCACCATCTTCTTTTGATGTAACTGTGAATCCTTTTGCTACCTCCGTAATAGTTACTTCTTTGGCAACCTTTGAAATCGTAGTTATTGGAACAATTGTCTTGTCTTTGTATAACTTCCTTTTCGTCGTGTCCTTAGACTCGGACTCCTCCTTGAGAAGGGCATGCAACTTGTCATGTTCTCCTATGAAGATCTTGAATGCTCAAGCTCATAGGATATAGTTCGAGTCACCCTAAAGTTTGATCTTGGTGCCTTGAACTACAACCTTTCCTTCCTCAATGTTGATCTAATTCTCGCTCTCAACCATCTCCATCCTCAAGAAGCGACCCTTCCTCTACTTGTACGCTCTCCATAAGGCACTGGATGTGTGAGGGAAGACACTTGCTAGAGTCCCCTCTGTGTCTCCTTGGGCCTTGCGTAAGGCACCAAGGTCCTTCAAGGAGTTCTTTGAGAGAACTCACAAGTCGACAAAGATGCCTCGACACACAAGACTCAGATTCACGTCGGAATCACACGTAAGATAGGACCTTCTTGTGCACAATCTCTTCCTTTTGCTCCTGCATGGAAGAAGGGTGCTTGTCAAGAGGAAAGACCTCATGTATATGGCTGCAGCTCTCCAGAAAAGTCAAGCACAAATGTTGTGCATGGCTTTTCTTTTCTTCTTCTCCATCCTACGCATATGGAACAACTCTAGGAAGAGCCTAAAACAAAGGCTCTGATACCATGTGAGGATTTAGGCACTATGGGAGCGTGAAGGCTCTTCCAAGTGGACGAGAAAGACAGTAGCAAGCTATTGCAAGTGCACGTAGACTAAGAGAGAGGAGAGGTGCAGCTGGAGGTGGAGATAAGAACAGAGAGAGTTGATGTGATTGAAACTAATATTGCATTAACTTAAAAATAACATACATAGGTTCTCACTATTTAAAGAGAGCAAATCCTAATCTCAAAACTAGAAACAAACTTAATTAAATCTCCTAAAAACAGAAAACATCAAATCCTCCTAACTACTTGCCTAAATGACATATTACCATACTAAAAAGCCAGAAACTTGGACTCCAAGCAAACCACTAACCCTTAGAGCCGACACCCCTTGGGTGGACCAAAAGCCTGCCACATGACCTTTATTCTCCACACTAACAATAAGAGTTCAATCCAAAAATCAGAATTACAATACATGTAGGTATTCAGATAGTGACTGCTTTATAACAAAAAATGGCAACATGGTGTCGCAAAGATTGGGCAGGTCACAAGGAGATGCAGTGGATGTGGAAAGGAGACAACAAAGGTTAGGAGTAGCAGAGGTGGGAGGATAAGGGCAAGGGATGGAGAGTATTCTCACATCCAAATACAATATAAAGCGCAAATGATAGAGGAACTTGCAGAGGAGCTCAAAAGGGTCATAGACATTATCGAAGAGTTGGGGCTTAAAGAGTGAGTATGCCAAGGAGAATTGTAAGCTCGTGAGTAAGGTTGTGGAATCTAGAGAAGACTCAGTTGAAGGCACCAGAGGCAAGGTAATTGACTCAAGAAGACAATTTAGATGTTGAGAAGGGCCTAGAAGAGGCATAGGAGAGAAAGGAGCTCCATGAAGCAGAGGATGGTCAGGTAAGTAGAGTGGAGAATCAGTTGGGTCGTCCAAAGCCTAACCTGAAAAAGCTTGGACTGTCCTAAGCCCAAAGATATTATGGGTTGATCTCAGACCTAGAGTCTAAACCCTTTAGTTTCAAGTTGGGCCCAATGGTGCCCCAAAAAGCCCAAATTAGACTTTGAGGCTATTAAGGATTGCGAGAGTGTGGAGGCCTTAAGCGTGGAATATCCCATGATAAAGGTTGTTATGCGTGTACCAAGAAGCCACGCTATTGTTGCTACTGTTGTTTGCGTGAAAACAGAGAGAAGAAAGAGGAGAGAGAGGGGGCACGTTTGGAGAGGAGAGGAGTTGTAGAAAGATGAGAAATATTATTGCTCAACTCAAAGAAATAACCAAGACTTATTCTCTATAAATAGAGAGGCTTTCCTACTACAATCAACTAATTTAAACTAATTGTCCTAAAACTAGGAACAACTCAATCAAATCTCAAACAACTTGACTAATTTAAACTTGCAACAAATAACTCTTAACTTAGGCAACAAGCAAACACCAAAACTATATCCACCGACCTTTTATTCTCGTGAACTGTGGGGTCAAGTGGACTATCCACGTGGAAACTATGCCACATGGTAGTACACATGTCTTCTTCATTCTTCACACTCTCCCTCAAGTCGAGGCCAGGGAGAGGACGACTTGGATGAACCTTGGTGAGCATCTAGAGGCCCCACCACACCTCTTTTTCTTGCATGATCACTTGATCAGTCTTCTTGGTTGAAGTCTAAGTAGCCACCGCAAGTCCGGAAGCATCCTCAAAAGTCGTTGCCTCTTTGGCAACCTCAATAGTTGACGCCATTACTCCAATGGACTTCTTCTCCTCTATAAAACATAAATCAGATCTTTAATAAATACTTCCTGGATCAACCGCTAGTTTTTTTGCAACCTGGAAAGTCGTTGCTCCTTTCGGCAACCTCGAAAGTTGTTACGATGACTACGGGTGCTTCTTTTTCACTTCAAGGTAGTGTCCGATTGTCCTTAAGTAATAGGAAGATGAGAGATCCCATGCATGGTATTTGACGCTATATCTAGGAAAATCTTCTTTTTTGGAGAGTAAAAAACTGGATATGAAGAGCCCATTGGAAAAGCATAAGATCACCAACCACATCATAACTTGATAAATCTTCTCTTCCCTTTTCTAAGCCTTGAGCTCCGCCATCTTTGTCTTCAAGAAACAAGCCTCTCTCTACTTCTACACTCCACTTAAGGTGTTAGATACGTAAGAGAGATAACCTGTCAGGTCCTCTCCTCTTCTCCTTGGACCTTGCATAAGGCACTAAGGTCCTGCAAGGAGTTTGTGAGAACTTATGTCAAGCGAAGATACCCCGAACTATGGAGCCTTAACGTTGCTCGGAGATGTTCATGCACAACAGGATCTTCTTATGCATGAACTCCCCTCTTCCTTCCTCTTGCTCCATGAGTAGGATTGGGTGGCCTAAATCGGTGGCTTTGATACCATGTTGAGGATTGCGAGAGAGTGGAGGCCTTAAGCGTGGAATATCCCACCCTAGAGGTTATTGTGTGTGTGCCAAGAAGCCACACTATTGATGCTACTATTGTTTGTGTGAAAACAGAGAGAAGAAAGAGAAAGAAAGGGATGAAAGGAGTTGTAGAAAGATGGGAAATATTATTACTCAACTCAAGAAAATAACCAAGACTTCCTCTCTATAAATAGAGAGACTTTCCTACTACAATCAACTAAACAACGAAAAACTAATTAACCTAAAAATAGGAACAACTCAATCAAATCTCAAACAACTTGACTAATTTAAACTTGCAACAAATAGCACTTGACTTGAGCAACAAGCTAACACCAAAACTAAAGCCACTGGCCTTTCATTCTCGTGAACTGTGGGGCCACGTGGATTGTCCACGTGGCAATTGTGCCATGTGGCAATCCACATGGCTTCTTCATTCTTCACAAAACCCATGTATGAATGGGTGTATATGTACATGTATATGTATGAATATAAAAAAGAGAGCTTACACTAGAGTATAGCAAAAGTTACCTGCATTCAAGCTTATAACTTTACCCACATGCAGTGTTTCATGTTAGTGTGCTAGTGAAATGGCCTCTCTCCAATGTGGGGCCATTTTGACACAATGTCAAAAAGCAAGTGTCGGCAACATTTTGCCAAATTTCGATGGTGCACCAACACTTTAGGTTAAAATTGGTGGGTTTAGGTAAAATTTTTACACCTTTTTTTTTTAAAAAGGAAACATTTCAATATTTTAAGAATGACATGGGTTGAACAGTAGCCTATTTAAATCCATTCCAGTTGTTGCATGTTTGCTAGAGTGTGAACAGCTCTTGCAAGTGTTCATTCTCCCCATTTTGCTCGATTTTTGAGGTCTTCTAACTTCTCCAAAGTCAAATATGAGCTATTTGTTGTCCTTTAATCTAGATCTGAGCTACAATCTCAAGAAAGATTTCTATTATGGAACTTAAGGATTATGTTTGTAGATCCATTTATTTTATAGTAGCCTAATGCTGATATCACTAAATCAATTTCTAGATCCATGTTTAAATGTTTATTAAGTTCTCTTCTGACAGCAAAATTGCTTGAATTCAAAACAATTATAATCACTTTGACAGAATTCTGGGATTTTCCTGGCATGTAGTCAACATGCCTCTAAAATGCTTATTTTTTTGGTACCAAAATCATTGAAATACTATGTTGAAATTTGGACATTTCCTTCGCATGCCTCTGAAATTGACACTCCTAAGCATCAAATCAACAATGGAATAAACATTTAAAACCTTACCCGCAAGTTATATTTCAAAACAAAACTTTAAGAATTGAGATCACGTATTATCAGCAAAATGACATTAATGGATTTTTTTTTTTTTGAAAGGGATGACATTTATGAAATTGCAAGGCAATGTGACAACCCTACTCCCTTCATCATCAAGGATTCAATTTTCAACAATCAAAACAATCTGTTTCAAAAAAAAAAACAATCAAAACATTGTTAAAAGTAGAACCCCTTGATGGAATTAGGCATACTTTATTCAGATGAAATTTGAAAAGATGTTGATTTCAAAATTTTTCATTTAAAAATAGAGACTTTTATCTTGCTACTGAAATCTTCAAAAATTACTTTCTTGCCATCCACTTCCTAATATTTGCTTTAAATGCCATTAAAAAAATGATATCATTTTCGCAATTCCATTAGTTAACAATGTTAACTTTAATGGTGTTGAACCTAAAGTAATAAAATTTTATTTTTCTACCTTTAAAACTTTTAAAATTAAAGAAATGTTTATATAAATGTTGCCGAAATCTTTGAAAATTACTTTATTGTCATCTACTTCCTAATATTGCTTTCAATGACATTGAAAAAGTTACATCATTTTCGTAATTGGCACTCCATTACTTAGCACCATTAACTGTAACGGTGCTAAACCTAAATGTAATAAAAATTTATTTTTGCACGTTCAAAACTTTCTTTCTATTTCCTACCTTCCATTCCTTCCTCCTCCCTACTCCACCTCCCTATCCTCCTCCTCGTCACCTCCACCACTCACTACCCTCCCCCTGCTCCGTCCTCCCTGCTAAACCACTACTGCCAACCTCCTTCCTCGCTGCACACAACCATCACCACCACCCCACTCCCCACTACACGACCACCACCCACCACTTCCACCCTCCCCCTATGTCATGTGCACTGGGGAGGAGGGAGCAGGGGGATGGTGGCAGTGGTTAGTGATGGTCATGTGCAGCAGGGAGGAGGGTGATCGTCGTGTGAAGCAAGGAGGGAGGAAGGGGAGGGTAGTGATGTGGTCATATGCAAGAGGGACGGAGGGGGAGAGTGGTGGTGGTGAGTGGTGGTTAGTGGTAGTGCGCAACGAGGAGAGGGAGCAGGGGGAGAGTAGCAGTGGTGGTGTGCAGCGAGGAGGGACCAAGGGAATGGTGGTGGTGGTAGGTGGAGGTGAGAAAGACAAGAAGGAGAATAGGGAGGTGGAGGGGATAGGAGGAAGGTGGAGTGAGGTGAAGGAAGAAGGAATGGAAAGTAGGAAATAGAAAGAAAATAAATTTTGAAGGTACAAAAATAAACTTTCATTTCTTTCAAGTCTAACACCATTAAAGTTAACGGTGCTAACGGAATGGCAATTATGAAAATAGTGTAACTTTTTCAACAACATTTAAAGCAATATTGGGAAGTAAATAGCAGGAAAGTAATTTTCAAATATTCCAATGACATTTATGTAAAAATATTTTTAATTTAAAAAGATTGAAGGTAGAAAAATAAGTTTTCATTACTTTTAAGTCCAACACCGCTAAAGTTAATGGTGTTAATTAACAGAGTGGCAATTATGATAATAGAGTCGTTTTTCAAGTGACATCTAAAGCAATATTAGGAAGTAGATGATAAGAAAGTAATTTTTGAAGATTTCAATGGCATCTATGTAAAAATCCCTTAAAAATATTTTTTAAAAGGACAAATCCCTTAAAAATATTAGTCATACATAAGGATACAAACATGAGTATACATATATGTAGGCTCCTAAACTTCCCACCATACTAACACGCAAACCCCCACATTCACACACACATGAGCATAGATATGCATATGCGTGTGTATAAGTCTAAGGCTCAAATGCTTCTTTGAATAGTAAAAATTTCATCAATTAGTTTACAAATACTTTACAAAATTTATCAAATATTCCCACTCAAAAAAATTATAAATATTTTAAAAGTATGTTGTAAACTATTATAAATTATTATAAACTTAATCTATTCACAAATATCTTTTTAAGTTTTTCACAAATTAATATTTATATAAATATTCCTTTAAGATGCCCATTATAAATATTTCCGTTCTTGTTGAAATTTCACATGCAATCTCTTTAAGTAGAAAACTTTCTATCCTCTAAGGATTTTCATATAAATCAAAAAATGGTTCCTGCACATTAGCTCATTTAGCTTATTTAGGTAGTAACTCCTACACGTACACGCACACATTGCTCTCACGCACGTGTGCACACACAATATGTTGATCCCCTAAGGTTCAAGTCCTTGTCATTTCTTTCAAAATGCTTCCAAGTCCTCTCCTCTCTCTTCTTGGCAATGCTTCCATTTGCAATTCTCTCCTAACCAACAGAATGTTTCCATCACCTCACTAGTGACTATATCTCCCTTCTCAAATCCCCTCCTGCCTCCACTCCTTACTCTTCATTGACAATCATTATTTTGAAAAGGATCTTCATTGACAATCATTGATGGCATATTTTCATTACCAGGTTATCGTAACAAGAATAAATTGTTAAGCCCATAAGGTTCAAGTCCTTGTCATTTCCTTCAAAATGCTTCCAACTCCTCTCCTCTCTTTTCCCGACAATGCTTCCATTTGCAATTCTCTCCTAAGTAACGCAGTGTTTCCGTCACCTCACTAGTGACTATATCTCGCTTCTCAAATCCCCTCTACTCCTTACCCTTCATCGACAATCATTGATGGCATATTTTCATTAACGAGTTATTGCAACAAGTGTAAATCACGATTGAGCAACAAGAAGAGTTTCAAAAAAAAAAAAAAGAGCAACAAGTAGGAAATTGAAATCATGTAGCAAGAGGAGATTGCATGAGCATCATTTGATCATCAGAGTTAAGTCCACCCACCCAAAGTTTGCAGTGTTTGCTTGTCATTTTCTTTGATGAGCATTTGATTGCTTATGTTGTTTAGATTGATAGCAGCAAAGAACAAGCCCAACGCAATTAGAACCTGAGCCAAAACCCAAACTTTTGGATTTACCTAAGCTCTAAAGATTATAACAAGCTAGGCAGAGTTTTTGCAAGCTCAAAATAAGTTGGGCTTAATGCTCCATCCTAGTGGTAGGTATAGATTGATAGCAGCTAAGAACAAGCCCAACCCAATTAGAACCTAGGACAAAACCCAAACTTTTGGATTGACCTACGCTCTAAAAATTATAACAAGCTAGACAGGTTTTGCAAGCTCAAAATAAGTTGGTCTTAATGCTCCATCCTAGTGGTAGGTAGGTCAAGGGAATGATGGTGGTCATGGTGGTCCTCAAGTAAAAAGGAAAGGAGGTTGGACTTGTGAAGGAGGTGATACTGCACCTCTGGAACGATGGCTTGGGTGGAACCACAAAGGACAAGGCATGAGCAAGGCGAAGCAATTGCTGAGGATTTGGAGTTTTTTGTCCAAAAAGGTTCACAATGGTGTATGAAAAGGATGCATGGCACCTCAAAGGGTCTCCATTGTAATTATATTGACAAGAGAAACATGATAAATAAAGAACAAGCAATTAAGGTGAAGTAGTAGATGGTTCATAGCCATGTGCAAATGGCAGTGCAGGAAAAGGCCCTTACCACCTCCTTGTACCCTCTGCAACATGATTATAATAGAGTTTCTATACGCCAAGGTTCGAAATGCCAATTTCAATGTTGTGCCGATGAATTTCTAAGTATGCATTTCGTGGACATGCCGAAGGCACGCCATAGAAACGTCCATATTTCGACAGCAGATTTCAACGATTTTGATGGCCTAAAAATAGGCCATTTCAGAGGCATGGCGATGCATGTCGAGAAAAATGGCAAAGGTAGTCGAAAAGTAGTCTATTCATTCTATTTGCTAATGCATATCATTGGCAGAATTCCTACCTAAATTCCAAAAAGAACATGAACCCCCAAATTCCTGCTAGCTAAGCCATTCTGAGTTGTTTGTCTAACTAGACCACAATATAACATATGGGTACACTTTCTAAATCTGAAATGTATTCCAAATACAATAGTACCCTTCCAAATACAACATGGCTAGCACAGTAGCAATAGCAGTAGCGAAGCATTGGGGTAGCAACACAGAGTGCGCGCCAAGCGCCAGCAACGTAGCAGTAGCAGCAGAACCAGAGCACAGCAGCAGCAGGCACCAGCAGTGCAACAACAGCGACAGTCAACATAGTAGAGCTTACTAACTATACTATTGGCATGCCAACGAAATGCCTACTTATCAACAACTAATGGATGTCGATATGGCCATCTCTCCAAAAAGTCTATTTCGACGGCATGTTGTCGGTATTTAAATCATTGCTATGTGCATCCAGCCAAAGGACATTCCCTTGCCATGGTTGTCACAATAGGATGGAGGGACCCTTTTGATCTCAATCGAGAAACACAAGTGTCTAAACGATGCAAAATCAAACTACGGAAGGTAATTCATTGGTAAAGGATACAACAGAAGGGTCCATGCATTTTTTTCTTGAAAACTTAATTTCAGATAATAATCACAACAACATCTGAATGAAGATATATGGGCAATATAAAGAATTTCTCTGAGAAAATTTAGGGAAAGTAATTCAAGGAAAACACTTGAAGACGTGGCATATTGTGCCAATGGATAGGCAATCAAGGTCATGTGGGTGACAAAAAAACAATTGCTTGTGTGGTATAGGTTTTTCCTAGATGATGGGAAAAAAAACACAGATAGAGGCTTCTTTGTCTATAATGTTGCAATCCCCATGTGGAAAGAAAAGACTTCATGATGTTCTCGAGTAACCGAGTTAATCTACTACTTGTAATAACAACTGAAGGTCGTTTCATGTTCATGTCCAAGATAGAGGTGTGCCGCAATATTTGCAAGAGTGGCAAGTAGCTTTGTGCAATAAAGTCACAATATTCACAAAAAAATGATGTAAACAAAAAACAAACAAATTCAATTGGGATAACATGACAAAGGATCAAGGAACCTATGAATATGCTATTTCCTAACAGTGTACCACTTGATGTAGAATTGACACTAGTTAAATAATAATAATAATAATAATAATAATAATAATAATAATAATAATAACAACAACACGCTGGGCCTCTTTGTCATTTTCATTTTTTGAGCATATTTCTTATCCGTAGATTCATAAAAGAACATAATGTTTCCATCCACGAAGATAACAAGCTAGAAATAATTCAGGAAATGCAAGAACAAAGCAATTCATACATTACTCCGCCTGGTTTAAGCCATCTGTCGCGTGCATAAATGACAGAATCAAACATAGACTCTCGGAGAAGAAAATATCCCATCCACTCAGATATGATAACATCAACTGTCAAGAGAATACAGAATGTCAAAAAAAATGGTCGAAGGAAAAAGGATACAGCTACAAGTAACAGCGAGAGTTCACAACCTTTCTCTGGCAAGATCACATCCTCCATGGAATCTTCAATTACTTCGACAACACCATCAAGATTATTTGCTTTCACAAGTTTGCGAGCATGCTCCGCCATCTTAGTCGCCTCGACAGCATAGACCTTTCTTGCACCAGCTTGTGCACACCAGATGGCTAGAATACCACTCCCAGTCCCCACATCCAACACAGTCTAGAGCACTCCATCCATATTAATAATTATTCGAAGAGAGAGAGAGAGAGAGAGAACAAAAAAAAAGCACTAAAATAGAATTCTCACATCTTCTAGTAATGCTATATCTATGAATTTCAGAAAAATATATACAATGCTCTAATAGGGAAGTTTATTTGTTCTAAAATAAAATCCCAGAAGATGGTTAGAGATCGGATGAAAGTACATAAAGAATCGCAACTCAGATAGATAGAGAAATAGATCGAGGACCCTTGAAGAGGGAGGGGCGATGACGCTTTCCCTCTTCGATCTCATTTCGAGGGGAGTATTGAGACAGAAGGAAGAGGGAGCAGATGAGGGGGGAAGGAAGAGGAGAGGAGAGGGAAAGGGGTGGGAGCTTACATTGCCGTGGAAGTGGTGCTTGTTCCGGAAGATGGCGTCGAAGTAGGCGTCCATGCGGACGCGGTCGGAGAGCATCTCCTTCTGGTGGTAGAGGAAGGCGTAGGTGCAGAAGTAGTTGGCGTAGTCCACCCCCTTGTCCACGCGGGAAGTGGGGTTCCCATTGGCCGAGCCCTCCATTGCGCCTGCCACCGGAGGAGGAGGAGGACCTCGATAGGTTCAAGTAGGGTTTTCGGCTTTTTCTTTTCCCTTTACCTTTTTTTTGTTTTTTTATCACGAAGAAGCCTCCCGCGAGATAAATCAAAAGCATCCCAACCCATAGCTCCTAAATAAAGTTTACATCGGTAGGATTTGAATCTTCGAAGTCCAACTCACATCATGTCTCCATTGAAGAGTTAATTATCAATAATATGTATTTATATGAGATAAATTATAACAAATTTATCGATCCAGATGAGGATGAAAGACTCACTATTAATTTAAATTCTTTCCTAATAACCTCTACTGACTTTACTACTTGTAGGAAAAGTATCTCGACGTACCAATACTTCCTGTCAGCTATTCAGAGCATCCTTAGTGATAATTTTGACATGGAGGATGGGGATTTGAGAGAACTAAAAAAAGAAGAGTAAGAAAAAATTGAAAGTTACGAATGTTGATTCTATTAGGGGTGACATTAACCGATGCCAACCATGTTTTATGTTAGCAGCAGCATAGAATACTTGCAGTCTCAATGACTTGAGTAAATTGAAGGAGGTCGCTGGCCTCCTTCGACATTTCGATGTTTAGATTGTTGCCATCTTGGAAACGAAGATTACCCCCAATAGATAAGGATGCTTTGAGAGGCGTATTTCGGCTGGATGAAGCATCATTCACAATCTCAATCATAGTTGCAATGGGCATACTCTTCTCCTATGGAAGCAAAGTGTATAGGACGTGAGGCTTATTCTTTCCGCCAACCAGACCCCATTCTTGTCAAATGCTGTAATCAAGGGGGGGATTAATTATATTCCTTTCCTTATTCTACGCCAGGAATACAGCATTTCAACATTCTTCCCTTTGAGTAGATCTCCGCTCACACCGACTGATGATCAATGGTCCTTGGATTGCTCTTAGGGATTTCAACATCATCAAATTCAATGAAGAGAAGAAAGGTGGCACCCCTCCGTCTCTGTCAGGTATGGCAAGTTTCAACAACTGCATTGCGGATTGTGATCTACATGAACTATCCAACTATGAAAATTCTTTATTTTGGACAAATATGGGCTCTGGAGAAGGATATATTGCATGCAAATTAGATCAAGTCCTTACCAATCTTCATTGGAGCAATATGTTTCCACTAGTCCGCTCTCATTGTATACCTTTGGACCTCAGTAACCACGCAGCCATGATTCTGAGCCTTGCCCCTTCCAAGCACAAGAGATGCCCTTTTAGATTTTTTAATTATTGGGCAAGTAGAGATGGTTTTCTTTATCTTGTCAAGGGAGCATGGGAATCTCATGTTGATGGAAATCCTCTTTTTAGATGTGTTAAGAAACTTAAATTGGTCAAAGAAAAACTAAAGGCTTAGGTTGTTGAAGACTACTCAAGAGATTCGGAACTAGCAAATCTTCAATTTGAATTAGAATTTATTCAAGGAAAAATTGAACTTGATTCAGATTGCAATGCCCTGCATGAGGAGGATCGATGAATTAGACAAACTATTCAGAGGCTAAGGCATGAGGAAGAGCAATAGTAGAGGCAAAGGAGTAGATGTGGCTGGTTGGCTAGGGGACAGGAATACCGGAATCCACCAAAATTCTAATGCTCTTATAATTCTGCTTAATGAGAAGTGTTATGACCCGACATCAAACGTCGTTTAAGACATCTGGGAGTTGGTCCAGACGTCTGGAAGCCTTCCCAGACGTCTGGAATTTAATTTTTTCGATGTACGGGTTCGCGTCTGCGCGCATGCGCGCGCAGACTGAACCACTGCCCTCCTTCTCTTTCCTTCCTCCCTACAGACGTAGCCACCTTTTTCTCTCTCTCTCCCCACAGCAGCCTTCAAATACCCTCCTCTCCTCTCCCTCACCCTCACTCCACCGCCTTCTTCTTCTTCTTCCTGTCAGCGAGAGAGTGAATGGGCAAGGGCAGCAGCAGCTGCTGTTGTGAGTGCGTGGGGAGGAGGGGCTGCTGCGAGAGGGAGAGAGCTAGGCTGCGAGGGTGTGAGCTCGCCGGAGCAACCAGGGCCAACCGACGGTGTGCGCAGCGGAAGCGTGGTGTTAGGGAGGAGCTGCTGCAGCTCAGGCAGCAGGCGAGCGCGGCGCGACACGGCCATGCGCTACAGGCGGAGGGCGAGGAGGTCTTGATTATGGGAAAATTTCCCAGAATCAGATGTTTGAACATATGTCCAGACGACGCAGGAGACGTCTGGAGGAAGGTCCAGACGTTTGAAAGGTACGATATTTTTACCTTCCTTCTTTCGCGTGTACGGCCATGCAGCCGTTCCGTCGAAGGGTTCTGCATCATTTCGTGTTGAGGACGATCGCGTGTGCATGCAGGTATAGTTCGGGAAGGCGCAAGGGCACGTCATCCCACACGGATCAAACATCTGGGCACAGCACCAGACGTCCAGAGTGATAGTCGGACGTCTGGAAACTAAGTCCAGACGGTTCAGCGAGAGTCTGGACGTCTGAAGGACCATGCAGGATTAAGGTATGACCTGAGCCACCGTTTAAGACGTCTGGAAAATGTTTCAGATGTCTGATTTTGGGCAGACTTGTCATTTTTGACCCGTTTAGGGTCCGTTCGAAGTCCGTTTTCCACGTTTCAAGTTTCGTTCTTCTCAGATTTAGTTCCTCTACCTATTTACAGTAATTGTATCATGTTCTAAGTAACTCCTTATAATTGATCCTTGTGTTAGGACCCCGTTCCGTTGCGACTTTGGGGGTTGCGGAGGCACGCGGGCTTGCCGATCACGCCTCCAGTACTTCCGATTTTGCAGGTAGAGTGACCCTTTTAATTATTTATCAAAAATTATGCACTTATTAAATAAGCAGTAGATTCTAGGGTATTGCATGAATCCTAGAATTGAAAAAACTAGATTGAATGATAGATCCTAGGGTATGGCATGAATCCTAGAACTGAAAAACTAGATTGAATGATAGATCCTAGGATATGGCATGAATCCTAGGACTGGAAAACTAGATCGAATATATATATATATTGTAGTCTTGGAAAAGTAGAAAGGAAAACGATAACTACCTGTAATTGGTTAACAGTTGCCTATTTATGAATAGATAATTATTGTTGAGAACATGGGTTATATGAATATAAAGCTGAAATGATGAAACCTAAATTGGCTAAGTTAAAGAAAAATGAGCATGAACCCTACGGGGAATTATGAGTAGAGCTCCTGAGAAGTGAATGGAATAGAATTGGGGAAGTGAGCTGGCCCTTGAGTACAGAGTACCAAGGAGAGCAACTGTCCCCCTGTTTAGTGCAGAGCGGAGCTAGTCGCCCCAAGGATCCGGGGTTAGGTCTGGCCACTTTGTACTGACTTTTGGCCCTCGTGTACACAGTATCGAGGAAAGCTACTAGTGTAGGGAGAGCACTAGCCACCCCACGAGCCCCGGGGTTCTGCTAGCCTCCTACACCGACTTGTTAAGCCCACTGGGTAAACCAGGGTAGTCAGGCG
Organism: Thalassia testudinum; assembly: GCA_037157565.1. Lineage (NCBI taxonomy): Eukaryota > Viridiplantae > Streptophyta > Magnoliopsida > Alismatales > Hydrocharitaceae > Thalassia > Thalassia testudinum. The sequence continues at coordinate 51,422,349 of JAZHRO010000077.1, read as the reverse complement.
AGGGTGCACTGACTGTGGAGGGGCAAGACCCCTGTTTAGTTACTGTGGAGGGGCTGGACCCCTGTTACTGAGAGGGCTCTGCCCTATATTGATTCCGTGCTGTGCTTTGGGGCGCACCCGTTAACGGAAACGACTGACCGCGTGCCAGTGAGGGGTAGTTACCCGTGCATTTATCGCGCGTGCCGTAGTCACCGTTACGTCTGTCAGTGACTTTGGGGTGGTTGACTGAGGGTAGGACCACCACGGGGGACTCTCCTGGCCAGGAGAGCACCACGTGCTACTTCTACTTTTAGGAAAAGACTGCAATTAAGATCGTTCCCACGAGGAACATTCAAGATCAAGAGAAAGATCTGAGGAATAACTCAATAACGAATAAACGGAAAATAAAGAAAGAGATTAAAAATATAACAGTTACTGTCCACCTTACTGTTTTCTTAGTTTTTGGTTGCCACTCTACTCAGCGTTTCGCTGACGTGTCACCTTTGTCACCTTTTCAGGACCAGGCATTGAGCAGCCAGAGCCAGCGGCTGCAGAGGGTGCTGGGCCTAGTAGAGGCCAGTAGTTTTTACTTGTATAGTACCCACTGTACCTTTCCTTCTGTTGTAGTGAGTAGTTTCTGTTACCACTGTACTCTTTTATTGTAAGCATCATATTTATGTACCTGTTTATTTCTTTACTGTTGTGGTGGTGTATACTGTAGTAGTTCTTTTCTTTACTGTTGTATTTTGTTACCGCTAGTTATATACATGGTGAATGTGGTTTATTTTACTGCTCTTTTGGTTACTTTCTTGTTGGACAATTGGGTCTTGGGATCAGTCGAGTCGGTCCGATTCTCATGTCTCGTAGGGATTCGGGAATCGTGTCTTGGGATCACTTAAATTTTTGTCGGAGTGTATGTGTGATTCATTAATGAAGACAGGAGTTGGATCCATATCCTTAATTATTCCTAAAGGTGGATCAGTCTTAATATTTTGGAGCAAGTCTATATCATTGAATTCGTCATTCTTCTCGGGATATAAATCCTCAATTGACGTGTTTTGTCCCCGAGAATCTCCCATAGACTTCTCATTATTTTGTTTGTCCTCCTTTAATATCAACTCTTACTTTGAAGGAGGATAACTCTCAAAAGAAAGGAGGAATCTAGATTTCACCATATGGTTTATATCCTTTGGAGGTAAATCCTCAAATGATAAATAATTCCCTTGTGATTCACTCCAGATTTTCAGTCCAAGTTCCTCTATTGGGGCATCCTCGTTTTCTTAATTAGACTCTTCATATCCCTGAGACCAAAATTGATCTAATTCATCATCCATTCCGTTAGGGTCACCTTCATTGGGTGCATTTAAATCCTCAGAATACTGAATGGTAGGTGTTGATTCCCTAAGTGGAGGGTCAGGAGTAGGCTCACTAAGGGTAAAATGAGATTCCACCAAATAATCAATAGGGAAAGTGATAGGAATAATACAACCTTGACCCGGGTTGGTAAGGGTAAGGAGAATACTGTCATTGAGATTAAGGTCCTCAAAAGGTATCATCTTCCCTTGCTTTTGACTCCAATATAGTTCAGGTGGATAATCACTATGATCATTGTCCTCTAGTGGCCGTGTCTCATTGGGAGAGTCTAAGTGATAGCTATATAAAATTGGATCCCTATTGTCATTAGGTTCCTCAGAATTATCTTCATGATCATGATCGTATGGGTAGGGATCAGGATTATTGGGAAGCGTGTAGCTAAGTTGTCTTATTTCTTCATTTAACTGTTGACTATTCCTCAACATCTCTCCCATGGATTCCATCATTTCCTTTTGATATTTTTGCATTTCTATCATAAAAGAGGAGAAGCTACTATTATCAGGTTGGGGAGGATAGTTAATTTCAGGCTCTGGTTGCCTAGGGGTATCGGTCCAACCTCGATACGAAAAATCATGAAGGGTGGGAGGGTTGGGTGTTTGCATGGAAGTAGGGATTCCAGGGTTGGAAAATCCCGCTCTTAGGCTCTGCTCAAAAGTGGGAGTTATCAAGCCAGTACTCCCAGGATAAGAATAAGAATGACCCCATGAATTATCAATGTACCCATCAAAGGATGGATACGCTCGGGGCATAGGATCCTGATTAAAAGATGGGAAGTATTGACTCTGATAATCTAACTGATAGGAGTAAGGGTAATCCATTTCTTTAAGTAAAACAATTTTAACTCTCTTAGGATTTAGAAGAATTCAGAATTCAAGCAGAGACTTCCTAGAGAGTTCTACTGTCAAAGCAAACGCAAATTCAATGGGGTCTGTTTTTAGTAGATTGTAGGTCTTAGAATTATATGTTTAGTTGATGGCCAAACAAGTTTTGCAAAAAAAATTACGCTTCCTAGGCCAACCTTCGCTAGTGCCTATAACCTACTCGCAAGGGATGGAAGTCTCGAATCAAGCCCACACACGAGGAACCAAAGTAACTTGGTGGATAGGCTTGTTGATTTCCGACTAACTTCCCTTGTGGTCCAAAAGAGGAGAGGTAGAAATTTATCTAGTGACCTTATGTGTAAGGTGCACAGTATCTCAAGTGTGCAAACATACGATCGTGTTTTAATTTTTGAAATTTCGCAAACAGGATCCTTTTGCACATAATTTTCAGTCACAGATTTTAAGGTCCAACCTCCTAGCAGTCTCAATTTTTAAAGTGACCACTGAATTAATTTGATTCAAGCACTTTAGTGGTCTTAGATTTAGGTTCAATGCATATGCATGACAGGTAATTGATGCTCATGAGAAGACGTACCTTACTCCAGCTTTCTTCGTGCAATAATGAATGCAATGCAGTAAAAATAAACTAGATGCTGCTCATTCAGTCCTAGATGGTCGTCCTATAGATATGAAGCTTCTAGCAGGCAGTTCGAATATATATATATATATTTTAATAATAAACAAACAGACATAATCTAACTAACTAATCGAAATTCAGTTCAAACAGTTCAAATAATCCTATAATCTAAATAAATGGGAACACGCTCCCGAAAATACGCTCCTGCATACAAGAGCGATAAGAAATAAAGTGGCACTGGGAACACGTTTCCAAAAATACCCTACAATGGTCCAAAAGACAGAAATTAAATTCTAATGTCTATCTAAACTAAATCTAACTAAGATCTACTGACTAAATCAGAAATAGGCTTCTCCGTAAGCCTATGTGCGTGGGATCAAGGCCCACGTGTTCCTGTTTCTGGCCTCCAGGTGGCGTCAAGGTCCACCAAAAAGATCATCTCCGCTGTGCGCGTCGTTCAGGTTCAATGTTGTCGCTCTACTGCGCCTCTCGCCGTGTCAGATTCCTCGCATAATAAAAAAAATGATCAGATAACTGTGCAACTTAGAATATTCAAAGAAAATAATAACGTGAATCTATTGCATCTGTTGCCTTCCCAGCAACGGTGCCAATTTGATGGAGCGATTTTCACTTTGAATAATTAATATTAAGATAATAAATTGTTGTAACACAAAAGGTGATGAAAAATCTCTCAATCAAAGATTAAACATATATGAATTTAAACCACAATAAAGGATGTCGTATCCACAGGGAGGAATAGAACAATAAATTCACGAGTCAAGGAATACACAGTTCACAAACTCTTTTGCAACTTTAATGCGAGGAATATGCTATTTTAAATGAAGTTTGCAATTTCCTTAAAGGTTCAGGGGTATTTATGCAGTTTTCACGTTAGGAATTAAGCTCCAAAAATATGTGTATGATGCATGTGTAATGGCTTATCATGTAAATTCAACTTTCATGCAATTCTAATTTGAAATTCAAGGTAGAAACATGCACATAATACAAGTAAAATAATTTTAGGAAAATCTGAGTGCATCAGTGCAATGTGGCCTAAATAAAATATTAATATAAAATTGACAATGGCATTAAATGTAATTATTAATAGAGATAAAAACAGAGGATTTCTCCTCTCCTCGCGTGTGCGGCTGCTCACGGTTGGCCGCGAGAGTCGGCGTGGAGGTGCGGCCTAACGAGAGCTACGCAACGGCGGTGACGCGGTGGCCGGCGGGCGGAGGAGGGCCACTGGCCTGTTGGAGGAGAAGGAGACTACTGCAGCCGCGTGGTTGGCTGCGCGATCGATGCGCAGGCGTAGGTGCGCACGGGTGTGCGCCTGAAGGGTGCTGGTGGCGAGGGCGTGAGCGGGCGCCTACAGGGCGCTTGGTGAGAGCATGGGTGGGGCGGTGTGCCTGCAGGGCACGCTGCGGTGGGTGCTGCGGGTGCGGGCCTGGCAGGGGTGCGGTGGAGCGAGGCAGGTGCCTGCGGGGGTGGAGCGGGGCGGTGCGTACAGGCGGTGGTGACAAGCAGAGTGCCTACGGACGCTGCAGAAGGGCACGCGGACGTGATGCGCCTGAACAGGCCTGATGGCAGGCGGAGTGGGGCAGTGCGTGCAGTGAAGGGAGCTGGAGGAGGGGGGTGCGCTGCAGTGGCTGGAGAGGCGCGAGCCTGGCAGGGCAAGGGGGCGGTGCGCCTGAAGGTGGGCGCTGGTGGCAGGCAGAGCGCTTGCGGGTGCTAGCTTGAAGAGTGGTGAGGCTGGAAAGGGGTGTGCTCTTGTGTTGAGTATTGGTTGGAGGCGTTGGGAGGCGGTGATGGTGGCTTCAGTGCACACTTGGTTCATAGGGTCCGCCCTCTCCATGGTGGAGAAGGTGGAGATAACTCTCCCCAGCGAGAGGAAGAAGCCTCCGCTCTCCAACTTTTCCAACCTCTTTATCTCCTCCCCCTGCGTGCGTGAGTTAAGGGATTTTCAAATCCCTTTATTATTTTTGGCCGGCGGCTGTTGAGGGAAGAGTTGCGGCTGGCCGGAGGATGGGGAAAAGATGGCACCGTTTGTTAGAAAGGGAAATTTACCCTCACCTCCTTGTTCTTTTCCCAATATTCTTCCTGCACATAGAAACATAAAATCATTACTTATTAAGTTATAGAATGCTATAAAATAAATGTAAACTTAAATCATGATGCATGCAAACATTCTATAACTTAATGTAGTTATTAACAAACCTAAAAGGTAAGATAAAGTTACTTAGGCGTAATATTAGTCCATTAAAATGGGCTCATCACTGAGTAGAGTGGTAATTTAGCCATTTACATGTAATTAAGACAAGCAATTAATTTATGCAATTAAACAACTATCCATTTTCATTTAGTTCAACCAAGTACTTCTAATTTGTTGTTCCTTTATTCCCTTAGATCATTTCCTGATCTAGCATGTTCCTTACGAGAATGATCTTGTTTGCAGTCTTTTCTATGATGTAGGAGGTTCACGTGGTGCTCTCCTGACCAGTAGAGTCCCCCATGGTAATCCTACACCCAGTTAACCACCCTGAGGTCACGGGCGCGATGTAGCGGTGACTACGACACGCATGATAAACGCACGGGTAGCTATCCCTCACTGGCACGTGATCAGTCGTTTCCGCTAGCGGGTATGCCTAAAGGTACAGCATGGAACAGTACAGGGCCTTGCCCTCTCAGAACATAACAGAACCGGGGTCTCGCCCCTCCACAGTCCATTTACCCTCGTCCGATTATCTCGGTTTGCCAGTGGGCCTAATAAGAGTCGGTGTAGGGCGACTAGTCCTAACCCCGGGCCCCCTAGGGCGGCTAGCTCCCTCCCTACACTAAGTAGCTCACCTCGGTACCATGTACACGAGGGCTAAACTGAGTCGGTGTAGAGTGTCTAGGCCTGACCCCAGGGCTCATCCCAATGGGTGGCTAGTACCCTTATACACTAAAGGGCAGTGGCTCTCCTGGGTACCGCGTACACAAAGGCCAGCTCACTTCCCGCCTATAGGAGTCCTAATTCCCCGTAGGATTCTTGCTGATATTTCTTTCGTTTCATAATTCAGACTGTTAGATTTCTCTATTCACATTTCCTATTCCATTCTTAAAACAGGCAGCTCATGATTTTCCAACTGACAAGGCATCAAATAAATAACCAGTATATTTGCTAGCAATTAAAGTTTTACAAGCATCTCAATAAGCCAGTATAGCTCAACCATACTCATGTGTTCTTGCCCTAGGGTTCATTCTCGTCTTAACGTTCTACATGTTTCTCAAGTATACGGTATAGCTCAAACCATACTCATCTATTTCTACCCTAGGGTTCATTCTTATCCTAGGGTTTATTCAAGTTATTCTAAACATGCAGTTCATTTATTTAAATCATAATATTAATGTACACCACTCTACCGGCAAATAAGGGAGGAATGGGGACTCGGATCGCAGATCCCGTCGCCTCCACGACTCTCGCGTACTAGACTGGCTGGAGACCTATACAATTGACCATCAACATCAAACGAGTCCAAAATCGTATACAAGTGACACTAACTCTTAGAGAAACTCAAGTGAAAAAACAACGGTACTTCATTTATGGAAATCTGATCCCGTTTTGGCTCTAAACGGGCTAAAAGCACTCACACTGTCCAAAATCAGACGTCTGGGTCTAATCCTATATGTTTTAAAAGACTTCAACACTTACCTTGGGTTCCCTACAACTACCTTGGACGTCCGAACCCTTCTGCGATCGTCTGAGGTGAGTTTCACACGTCGAACTCTCCTTCTGGTCGTCTGGAGGTACGGTCAAACGTCTGGCGACGTGTCTAGACGTCCAAAAGCACCTCGAAGGGTGCACCCTGCGCCTTTCCAACGGCTTGCGCCCTGCGTACGTACGTGCAAACCATCAGAAAAGGCCGGACAAGATCCTGCGGTGAGGCCTGCATGGCCGTAACCGCACAAAAGCACGTATCTTAGCACAAAGCATGCTATCAGACGTCCGACTCCAGCTCCGGACGTCCTTCGGCTATTCCAGACGTCTGGGATGTGCTCCAGACGTCTGATACTGGAAAATATCCAGTACGCAGAACCTCTGCGAGTCTTCTTCTCCGCGCGGAAGTCCTACGCGTCGTCCGCAGCTGCGACGCCAGCAGCTTCAGGAGGTCGCGAGCCCACCTCCGCGAGCTTCTCCTCCTCAAGTACGAGCTCCTCCCACACTCTCGCGGTTCCCTTGCGAGCTCCTCCTCTCGAGCTCTCCTCTCCTCCTCCACGTCCCGTCTCTCTCTCTCAACTTCCTCTCCTCTCGCCGCACTGGAAGGGAGGAAGGAAGAACAGAGGTGGTGGCTGGTGAAGATGGATGGAGTGGCGTGGGAGAGGAGGGGTTTAAATAGATAGAGGGTTAGGGTTTGGGGTGAGGAGAGGGGGTGAGTGCGCGTGCAATGCGCACACGGAAAAAGAATAGTAGGTCCGGTTCTTCTACTTTCAGACGTCCAACACTCTGTCCAGACGTCTGACAACTAATCCAGACATCTTAAACAACCCAAAAAGGCAGTGGGTCATTTCATCCTTGGAGTGCGATTTTTCTTTCAAAAGGGTGGTGGCTTGTTGGTGAACCCATGCAAAGGAGCCTTCATCAAAGGTAGAAGCATTTTAGATTGCTCACATCTTGCCCAAGAATTTCTTAGGGGTTTTCATTCCGTTGGTGCCTCCTCAAGAATGTGTACTAAGATTGATATATCCAAAATCCTTTGACACCATAAGGAGAGATTTCATCATTGAAGTTCTAGCTTCCCATGGATTCCCCAATATTTGGATTAAGTGGATATCAATGCGTATTTGGGATCCCTCCTATTCCCCTCTTGTGCATGGTCAACCCATGTGATTCTTTATTTTAGGGAGAGGACTGAGACAAGAAGATCCCCTTTCCCTTCTTCTCTTTACATTAGCCATGAACGTGCTGTCCATATTTATTGACAAGCAATCTAGTTTGGGAAGACTGCATCAAGCTTTAGTAAGGGGAACCTCTTTCCCTACCCATCTCTTCTTCGCAGATGATATCTTGCTTTGTTGTAAGGCAAATTTGAATTCAACTAGAGCCATTACCAAACTATTCTCTCAATGCATTCACACTTGTCTCGGGCCTAAAGCTCAATGGTGCCAAAAGTAGGGTGTATCTCCCTAAATGGTGTGGTAGGAAACTATCTATTTGCCTCTTGTTGGGTGTCCTTAAGGGCCGTTCCCATGTTGTTACTTGGGAATCCAACTCGTAGCAGGATAGGAGGATAATTTGGATGTAGCTTTGGAAGATAAAATTCAAGAGGTACTACAAGGATGGAGCAAAAATGACCTCTCTAGAATGGGGTGTGTATGTTGGATAAAATGGCTTGTTGAAGAAATCATCTGATTTTGGCTTTCTATTACTTTTGTTAAGAAATCTACTCTTCAAAAAATTAAAGGATGGGTAGCAAATTTTATTTACGATGGGAAGCCTCATCTGATTGCTTGGAAGGATCTTTGTAAACCAAAGGAGGAAGGTGGACTTGGGCTTTGTGATTATTAGGAGTTCCAACAACTTGCTTATGTGAAACTTACTCATAGGCTGTTTACTTCTTCCTCATCAAGGGTTGAATGGATGCAACATAGATATGGTGATCTTCGATCCTCGACAATTTCCACTAGTCACTCAAAAATTTGGTTGGCATTGCTCGACCTTGGTTAATGAGCAACTTGCACCGTTCAAATAATTGGGATTGGCCCATTTCTCTAAAAGGAGGATTGTGTTCGCAAATAGCTTGGAATTCCATCTGTGAAAGAGGCATTCTGCTTCCCATATGGAAGTACGTATGGTCAAATTCAATCCCTCCCAAATGAAGTTGTCTATTGTATGCATCAAAGGTCGACTTCTCACCGCTGTCAGGCTTCAATCGTGGGGACTGAATGTTTATGCAACTTTCATTCTTTGCTTAAATGACAATGAATCTGCTGATTATCTTCTTCGACATTGTTGCTGCACCCTCAATGTTTGGAAGGAAGTTTAAGCTAAAATCTCACATGGAGTCAAGCCTCCGCCTATCATTTCTTCAAATTGGACCACTCATCAGTTGGAGTAATTGCACGGTCTCTATTGGAGAATTCTTGTCGATGTGATTTGGAATATATGGAAAGAAAGGAATTAGAGAAAGCATGGAGGGATCCATTCTTCTTCTGCCTCACTGGTAAGATGCTTTTTTAGAAGTTGTAAAGCATGGAGGAATCTATTTATCTAATGTTTTAAATATGTAAGATATTGTTTTTTGTTAAGATTTTATTTGGGCCGGTGGCCTATTTTGAGTAATATATTATCACTTACTCAAAAAAGAACCAGTGCCACTGTTCTTACTAAGTTGATATGGGTAGATTACGATCTAAGATACTCACAAGGGGCATCCTTCATGCAAGTTTAGAAGAGTCTAACTACATGCTTTTGCTTTTCCAATCCTTTTTTTTTCTCCCATTTCTAAACCTATTGAAAAGTAATATATTTTGTGAAAGGGATCTTAGTTTCTGGAAATTCACTTATAATTGATCTACAATGATGGGAGGAGATGAAGGTATCATAACATCATTTAAAGCTCATTCCTACATACCACCGATATCATGAATAATATTGACATTTATGAACAAAGTGTGTTCGTGTATATACATGTAAATCTGTCTTTTCCTTTTTTTTCTTTTAATGAATTCATCTTCCTCCACTCTCTTTCTTTAAAATGATTTCACCCATGAAATCATAATTATAATGTAATCTAATTATATCAAAATGATAAAAGGTACCTTTATCAATATTGTAATCACCTATGTATGTTAAAATCGATGCAATATTTATTTGAAGTAGATCATTATTTGATTATTCTCTCATTATCCTTCTAATATCTTTCAAAAGAGGTTTATAACAAAATTCTAAAAAAAAGGGCATCAATAAAGAAACTCTAGCGCCATGCATGTGCTCTAAAGATCATCTTCCTACTAATTTATGTGTAATTTAGTATGCATTGAGTAGGCGAAGGGTGAATGTAGGAGAAGAGGCACATGTATGCCTTCCTTAGTAAAATATATTCTAGAGATGGAATGGTGCCTCAAAAGGTAGTGATGTTACTAGAAAAGTGTCTATCATTTGGAGGATGAAAAGTATATGAGGTGTGAAAGAGGAGAGTGAGCTTCTAACAAGGGTGCAGATAGATGCTTGGGTTCTTCGTGTTCTCTTTTGCGAGGAAAGAAGTGAGAAGTGTTATTGCAATCATGCTATGAAATTAAGCATGATGCTAGAAAACCAATGCTATATCACGTGCTATAAGATGCCGCAATAATAATGTTTACTATAGCACTCGTGCTGCAAACATACAATACTAATTTGTGTACAAAGCATATAAAAGTTAACTTTGACATTCAGGTGATGAGATGTGCCCGCGTAAGTACATGTATAATAAGTTTCTTTTTTATTTATATTAAAATTCCCTATTGAGATACCATTCATGTGAACCTATTACAACTATTTAGGGGTTAATAGTCTTTAAAAGTATGATTGCTTGTGGATCGGTGAGTACATGAATATGAATGTTCCTTCCTTTTACTACCTAAACAATTGAAAGATTTTGCTTAAATACTTACTCTTTTCAACTGATAACCTTTTGAAAGATATTAAGATATCACAAAACCTTTCATGCACCATGAAACACCACTTAAATCTAAGTACAATTCTAAGGTAACATGATCTTTTCCTTGGTGCTTTTGCAAAAATTGCCTTGAACAATCCTCTGCAATATAAGCATCACAATTCTAGAGCCTTCCTTCCCTTGGCTGCTCCATACATTTTGTTCTTTGAGGTACCTTTGTCTCATCTCTCTATATACCTTAAGGTCTAGTTTACTTAATAGGTTAACCCCCAAAAAGAGGAGTTAACCCCAAGTTACTTGGCCACTTAACCCTCATTTAGTAACTTGGGTTTGGCCACTTTGACATTGATTTGTCTAATATTGATTTTCACTAGTGTTAGCCAAATCCGTGTTAAATTCGCACAGCACTTGTTATGACCCGGTTCCTGAATCCCTACAGGATACGAGACCGGACCGACTCGACTGATCCTAAGACCCAGTCGTCCAACGAGAAAGTAACCAAAAAGTAGTAAAATAAACCACATTCACCATGCTAGCAACTAACAGTAACAAAAGTACAGCAGTAAAGAAGTAAACTACTACAGTACACACCACCACAATAGTAGAAAAGTAAACGAGTACAAGAATATAAAGTTCACAATGAAAGAGTACAGGAGTGTAATAAACTACTCACTACAACAGGAAACAGAGTACAACAGAAAGTTACAACTACTGGGCTCTACTAGGTCCAGCACCCTTTGCAGCCGTAGGCTCTGGCTGCTCAACACCTGGACCTGAAAAGGGTTATAAGTACACGAAATCAGCGAACACTAAGTAGAGTGGCAACCAATTAACTAAAACAGTAAAGGTGGACAGATAGCTGTTGTTTTTCAATTTCTTTCTTTCTTTCCTTAGCTAATTATTCTTTCTTTCACCACTTGATTTACTTATTAGGTCTCTTTTTTGATCTCGAATGTTCCTCGTGGGAACAATCTTGATTGCAGTCTTTTTCGAATAGTAGAAGTCGCACGTGGTGCTCTCCTGGCCGGGAGAGTCTCCCGTGGTGGTCCTATACCCAGTCAACCACCCCAAGGTCACGGACAGACGTTACGGTGACTACGGCATACGCGATAAGCGCACTGGTAGCTACCTCGCATTGGCACGCGGTTAGTCGTTTCCGTTAGTAGGTGCGCCCAAAGCACAGCACGGAACCAGTATAGGGTATAGCCCTCTCAGTAACAGGGGTCTAGCCCCTAAGAACCAAACATGGGTCTCGCCCCTCCACAGTCCGTGCACCCTCACCTGACTATCTTGGTTTGCCTAGTGGGTCTAACAAGTCGGTGTAAGGCGGCTAGCTGAACCCCGGGCCCTGTGGGGTGGCTAGCTCTCTCCCTACACTAGTAGTTCTCCCCGGTACAGTGTACATGAGGGTCACCGAGTCGGTGCAAAGTGGCCAAACCCACCCCGAGTCTCAACCCGAAAGGCGGTAAGCACCCCTCTAGACTAAGAGGTAACGTGCGATTCCCTTGGTACCACGTACTCAAGGGGAAGCACACTTCCCAAAGCATTTTCCAGATCTATTCCATGTATTTCCAGGAGCTCAACTCCTAATCCTCCCCATAGGGTTCATGTTCAAATGCCTAACGCCATTCCATACCAGGTTTCATCATTTCTATTTCCATTCTCAGGTTATACACAAGCACATTGTAATACTATCGTTCACATTTCCATATTCAGGTTATTCACAGGTAGCTAGTGTTTCCAACATTCACCTTTCCAATTCCAAATTTATATACATGTAACTCATATTATGTCATTTCACGTATGCGACAGGAATTCACATGCAACAGTTTACTAGCACAATTACTTTACATTTCACAGGCAGCTATTATTCATTTATAGGCAATTGTTATCATTTTATCTACTCATCCAAGACTGCAATCCATACATTCACTACAAACATTCAAGTATTTCTAGTCCTAGGATTCATGCCATATCCTAGGATCTAATCATTCATTTCACACATGCATTCAGGTTTGTAATTAAACTAGGGGAAACCACTCTACCAGTAAACCCAGGAGAAATGGGGGCTTGATCGACAGATCCATATGCCTCAGCAAACCCCAAACCCGCAACGGAACGAGGTCCTATCACAAGGATCAACATAAGAGACTACTCAGAACAGTATAGAAAGTATTCAAACAAGTAGGGGAAAACATACGGAAAACAAAGGTATCTTAATTGTGGAACTCGGACCCTAAACGGGTCAAAAACAGAAATTTTGACTCAAATCAGACGTCTGGAACACCTTCCAGACGTCTTAAAAGAGTCCAGAGCTATACCTCAGTTCTGCACTACACCTCAAACGTCCAGAAACTCCGCTGGACCGTCTGGACCTAGTTCCAGATGTCCAACCACCTCTCCGGACGTTTGGAAACGCTTCCCGTTGTCTGGTGCTTCGCCCAGACGTCCAAACTGCGTGGGAGGGCGTGTCCCGCGCCTTCCCGAAGCAACACCTGTGCGAATCAACCGAATCTTCCATCAAAAGGCAAGAGACAGCGCCTCGGCGGAACGGCCTGCATGGCCGTATCCGCAAAGAAGATGTACGTCGCGGAACTTACCTCTCAGTCGTCTGGAACCTCCTTCAGACGTCATTTAGACGTCGATCTAGACGTTTGATTCTGGGAAAAACTTAGAACCAGAACCTGACTTCGCCTTCTCGCGTCGCGCATGGCCGTGCCGTGCCCGCTCGCCTGCTGCTCCGACTGCAGCAGTGTCGGGGAGGACCTCCCCGACGTGCTCCTTCGCCTTGCGCACGCACCGACCGGCCGTGAGCTCACCGGCGAGCTCCCATGCAAGCTCGCAAGCCTCCTCTCCTCTCCTTCTCATGCTGCTCCTCCTCCCCTCTCACGACGTTCCTCCTCTCCGCCGCTCTCGCTCGGTTGCACTCGCTGGAGGGTAGAGGAAGGAGTGGCTGGAAGTGGGGTGGTGTGAGGGAGAGGAGGGGGGTTATATAAGGTGAGGAGTTAGGGTTCGCATCGGGCGAGAGGAGAGAGAAGGAGAAGAAAACGAGGGTTGCGTATTGTCTGCGGGCAACACCCGCGTAGACGTGAGAATGCACACGAAAATTTCGATTTCTAGACGTCTGGGAAGGTATCCAGACGTCTGACCCAAGTTCCAGACATCTTAAGGGACTCAAACAGCATGTGTCTTATCACCACTTGTGTCTCTAACACCCCTCATATTTCATATTCCTAACAATACTACTAAGTAAACGTTACGAGGGTTAACACCACAACTTAATACCAATTCAAGGGCAAACACAAACTGATTTGACATCACAACTTAACACCAATTCAAGTAAATACAACTACGAATTAACATGAATTTCACATTTCTTAACATTACTTTCCTAAACTCTTAAATAAACTAATACTGCCTTAACAAAGTAGCTAAGTAATCAAGTTTGAGCAAATTTGCAAGCATATAATAAAAATATAATTTTATGATCCATCTTTCGAACCCACCCTACCTGTCCAGCTTCCCTATGCGTTGGGATTTATGTTGGGAAAATATCTCATCAAGCTAACCCATGCTTCGACCCACTCACTCATGGTAGAGGCTTGGGTTTTAATTTTTTGACCCAAACAGATCGTCCCTCGTTCCTTAATCATATGTGTGAGGTTCAAGTTGTGGCCAATATACAGCAAAGAAATGTAGAGAGGATATTTTATTAATCATTTACGCCGATGCAGTCATTGACGTCAAATTACACATTACTATAAAAAAGATTGACTTTCTTCACTCCATGTAAGATGGCCAAAATCTCTACGTCTGCTCCTGAAATGCAAACAAAATGCTCCAAATCACAACGAAACGTCTATCTGATAGAACCTTTTTTCTGGCAAGTTCTCTATAAAAAGCAGAAAAATTGAGGGCTTGCATATCGTTACAAATCATCTCGAGGGTGTATGGGTAAATCAACATTTTCCAGAGAGAGAGAGAGAGAGGGAGGGAGGGGAGAGACGTGGTGGGCCTAGGGGTCGCCTTGACCGATTCCCTGCACCTGCGAGATGGGAGGAGCTCCACTCGCTTTATTTCAACTGCGAATGAGCGGAGGGGAGCTCTGGCACTCCTCCTCCTTTTTCTTTCCCCATCCCCCCATCAATTCGTTCTCTCAGCAACCGACCGATCTAGCTTTCCTAAAGGTGAGCGCCACTCCCATCTCCTCCCATCCATATTGGTGGTCGATCCACGTCCTCCTCCTTCCCATCTTTGATCGACCGATCGAGCTAGGTTAGTGCATCCCTCACCTTGATGTGCATGAGTCCGACACGCTCTCGCTCTCCTCCTGTAGCTTCTCGATGATGTCCCCGAGCTCTCTGAAATGCGGAAGGGATGATATATATAACACCTACTTTGCGTTGGGCTTTTATTTCTACGTTGTGTTATCGATCGCATATATATCTATGTTTTAACGAACTGGTCCCACTAGCATGACTGGGAGTCTTGATCGCAAGCCCCTCGTAAATTGCCATGAGAGTTTGCTTGCGAAATATTTTAAGGGATATCTCCGGTGAAAGGATATTTTATGGGACATCCAAAAATCAATTTTCTTACCCTATCATCACTCTATATTACATTAATATATTAATATAAGTTCATTTCATTATACTAACCCATTTTACTCTCACATATATAATAATATTAAAACATTATACACTCAGGAAAGGTTAATATATCAATCATTTTATCGTATTATTTATTTTAATTTTTTAAATAAATATACCCATATAACTTATTCTATTGGAAAATAACCTTATATTTCAAGTAAATTTCTGATAAATACATTACAAATTGCATGAAGCATTTTTCCTACGTCTATGATAGTTGAAATATATGCCTCCTTTGTGACAAGAAACACTCACCAATTAAAGCTTTGCAAGCTATTTGTTTAGATGATAATGGTAAAGAAACTTATGTGTACATGCAAACCTTCACGCACACATTAAGGGTCTATTTGTTTCATGAGATAAATTTTAAAGGTGATGAAATTCAGGGATAAACTTAGGATAAATTATTTTGGTGTTTGGAAGAGATATCAATCAAATTATGAGATAAATAGATGTATTTCATAGGATAAGTGAGTTTGATATCTCACAAGGAGATAGATAAATTTATCTCATTTCTCATCTAAAATAAATTTATCCTTAATTTTGAAGGTCTCTCACAGGATAATTTTATCTAAGAATTAAAGTCAACAGATAAGTGCCTAAATTGCATACCAAAAGGGGGGCAATGGAGAATTTTCCGACAGTGGATCTCCCTCTCGTACAGGGACTACCCGTCACCTTTTCGTCGTGGAGATAGGTTTCTGTTTGGGATAAATGGTAACAGAGGGAGAAGCAGGAGGCCACGTTGGTGTTTAGAACTCCACCCACTTGTAACTCATGACGAAGCATTTATGCTGCAGTGCTAATAAAACACTACAACATGGATGCTCCAACATCATTCAACGCTATAAGTGTGTCTATGTTAGCATTAATATCGGTGCAAGCATGAAAGTAGATGTGTACGTAGAGATGCCGATATAGATGAGTTTCTTTATATTTTGACCATGTCCTTTTTCAAGAGATCACTGCTAGAACTTGAAGCTTTGTATTCGTCGAATGCTTTATTTTGGGGTTTGGATGCATTAGGGAGTGCCAGCACCCGTTGATTTTGTCATTTCTGATGTAGGGTCTAAGGATCTGCTGATGAATTAAGGGCTTACCAGATTATTAATTAATCTATTATCAAACATATAAAGAGTGCTTTGTTTGTGATGGAATTAGTTGCATTGCATATATTGTGTTGACGTGATTTCTTAAATACATATATAAAACCCGAGCAATTCTTAGTCCATACATATGATTGAACCTTAAAAAGCCATAAAAAAAATCACAAATTTAAAGGGCGCCGTTGCGTTCTGTGTTTCGTTTGTGGGGGCATCTGGACGATCCCAAGTTGTGCCAAAAATATCTCATTCTTTTTTGGAAGGAACTTTTTGACATTTCCCCCTTATGATATGACCTTTAAAGAATCTATCCATGTGCATTACAAGAGGGACAATTTTTTTTTTCCTATAAAGATGGAACTTCCGGTTGTGATAGTTACAGTGAGAATATACTTGGTTGTTATTAGGTATTGGTATGATGACAGTTTAGAAAATTCTTCAGAAATGCTTTGAGATGAACTAGTTCCCCAACTCTAATTGCCTATGGAAACAATGTTTAATGTTGAGCACGATTTTTTGGATGCACAAATATATGTTTATACAAATGTTCACATATTTTGTCATGCGCTTCTCAAAACTATCAATAGTGCAAAGTAAATATCAACAGTGATATATAAAAAAATGTCACTGATTTAAGTTCGTGAAAAGAAAGTGTGAACTGTGAGGTGACTTAACCATAGTACTCTTTGAATTTCCTGCTTCTAGATTAGTTTTTCTTTGGCTTGTATGCAACGGTGAGTGCGTTTGGAATCCTCTTCTTTTGTCCAAAATAATAAGGGGGCATTTAGGGAGGGGAATGAGAGACGAAATAAGCCAAAAAAATCAGGAGTTTATGTTGCGATCGAGCACTTCTTTTGTTTTTTTCTTGGGTAAGAGTTACATCAAATCAAAGAATTAATTTAAATAGGTATTTGGTTTAAGACACAAGAAATCAAATCAACAAAGTAAATTATACATTATATTGTATATCTCCCATCACGAAGTAAGCAAATATAGTCTGCCTCAAATCAGTATGTACAATGAAGGAATAAGTTTATTCTACCTATGTGATGGGAATTAGTTTAGGCCAACATGGACATCCAAAATCAGGAATGAACAGATTCTAAAATAACTTCTCCCACTTCCTCACTTCCATATTTTATACAGTAGGAGCCGTCTTTTATTCTGTAAAATGCAGTATTTTCAGACAAATTGGCTCTGGCGCAGTTTGCTGAATTGGAAGCTTGGAAATGGCCGATGGGGAGGATGTCCAGCCTCTTGTGTGCGACAATGGAACTGGAATGGTCAAGGTTTGTTCCAAAGATATCCCAATCCATCAATTTCTTTTGTGAAGTTCTTACCAAATATTACTTTGTACACATGTTTCATAAGTCTATAACAACAGCCAGATAATTAAGCTACGTAGGAGGTGTTTGGTAGTCGGGTTATGGTGGGACTTGGACCCTTGTTTAACTTCGCTTAACCCGTCAATCACTTGCGCTAGATTAGAGACTTTAACCCGTCACTTCTCCCGAACCATTCCATGCCACTCCTTTCATATTTACCTATTGATTCTACAAATCTATTCCCCTTACCAAACAACACCTGGAACTCTTTTAGGCTGGTTTTGCCGGAGATGATGCTCCCAGGGCCGTATTTCCCAGCATAGTGGGCCGCCCTCGCCACACGGGCGTGATGGTTGGCATGGGCCAAAAGGATGCGTACGTGGGGGACGAGGCGCAGTCGAAACGAGGTATATTGACCCTCAAGTACCCGATCGAGCACGGAATTGTCAGCAACTGGGATGACATGGAGAAGATCTGGCATCACACGTTCTACAATGAGCTGCGCGTCGCCCCAGAAGAACACCCCGTCCTCCTCACCGAGGCGCCGCTCAACCCCAAGGCGAACCGCGAGAAGATGACCCAGATCATGTTTGAGACCTTCAACACCCCTGCAATGTATGTTGCCATCCAGGCCGTGCTGTCCCTTTATGCCAGCGGCCGTACTACAGGTAAGTGAGATTGATTCTACCTTTTTCCATATCATTATTTGTCGTTTCATATGAACAAATCAACCTTACATCCACTTGCATGTGCACAACACAATGTTCACGATATTCACTCAGCCACACTTCCATCTGAACTTGGTCTATAAATCTAAACATGCAAGATCAAAATTGAATGGAGAAGATTCAACCCTCCGCAAAATGTCACCGGAAATTGTGATTTCGATTTCTGAGCGAGGGGTAATTTTACTCCAGTGTTCTGGGTCAAAGCACGAGCGCCGTCCAAGCTGCTATAATTTAACATAATTTAACCGCCCACGAGGGCAAAATAAAATGCATGGGATTACAGCGAGTAAGCTGCTATAATTTCATCAGCAAGAGTGGAAGGTGGTAGCGTATGGTATTACTGTGAATGGTAGCATTCCCCCTTTCCTTCCTCACCCACACGTACGATACTGCAGCTGCTGGGAGAGTCCAGAAGTTGCTTGTGGAAGTGGCATTGCACTTGATAAGGTCCCATGCTTCAATGGGCGAGGGAGGTAGAGCCGTGGGAGAGACGAGTGCCGTCCAAGCTGTTGACCAGATCGACCAGGAGTAGCGGTTAGTGGAAAAAAAGATGGAAGGTGGTCTCCTCTGAATCATTGCAAAGTGGGCAGAATGGGTCAACATTGGGTCCCCAGTCACAAAGCGCGCGTCTTGTTAGTAGTTTGTGTCGTGCAGCCAACCAAGCACAATAGCTACACATGGGTATATGGTTGGGTCCCCAAATATACTTCCAGATATCAAGGATGGGTCCTTTCGACATTTATCGCTTCCCATACCTTGTAGGAGGAGGGGTTCAAATTGGAGTTCCCACCCCTGCTTTTACTTGCATCCGCCGGGGTTGTTTGCTACTTTCCTTCCGGTTTGCCCGACCGGGGGCTCAACCTTGGGTTACAAACAAAAGTTAAAACAAATTACAATAAGGGGCTCGTACATTTTATGACACGTGGTGGTTTTATGGTAGAAGTACAACTTATATTACGCCTCGATACGAAGGTTTACACGAAGGATTGGTTTAAACTGACCACCAGAATGGACGGGGGTTAAAAGGCAATGGAAGCTTTGGATGTCGGTTGAGAGTTTCACAAAACCAACTCCACAACCCATCACTCAACTATGCCTGGTCTGACCAGGGACCGACGCTTTGGACTTTAGAACAAAGTGAAAATCCACTTTTCAAAAAGAAGAAAAAGATCAGACTGAAAATCGCCATGATGCTTCTGAAATCTGAGAGATAATTAACATTGACTCCTAGTGTCAAGAACATGATTGGTAGAAGCAATCAAAGTACCAGGTGCAACCGTACAAATTCTTTGTTGTTCGTAATTATCCCAAGCGAATAAAACTCGAAGATCATTGCTCTACAAGGGTTTTATTTGGATGAGAGATAGAGTTTACTTTAGGATATAACTTAGGATAAGATAAATTTGAGTGGCATTGATATAAGTAGTGGAATAATAAGAGCGAATACGTTACGTGAATTGATATATTGTAAATTGTAAGTTGGTATCATTTGAATATGAAGGAGAGTTGTTATTTATTTATTTTATATTTGATATTTAATTTTTTTTAATTATTTTACTGTTAAGTAGATTGAGAGAAAGTTAAGATATGATAAATAATTTAATATATCATGTATAAATATTTGAGATCATATTTTGATACTGTCCAAAGCATTGGTAGTTTGGAGAGCTAGTTTTCGGCTTGCTAGAATTCTAGACGAGGACGAAAAATTAGACTCAGTCACGTATCCAATCCACTGAAGATGGAATTTATTATCTTTGTCGTGCCAAATTAGCGACGGATGTCCGCTTTTTGTGCAGGTATTGTACTGGATTCCGGGGACGGCGTGAGCCACACAGTCCCGATCTACGAAGGGTATGCCCTCCCGCACGCGATTCTCCGACTGGACCTCGCCGGTCGCGACCTCACGGACGCCCTCATGAAAATACTGACGGAGCGCGGCTACTCCTTCACGACGACTGCCGAGCGCGAGATCGTGAGGGACATGAAGGAGAAGCTGGCGTACATCGCGCTCGACTACGAGCAGGAGCTGGAGACCGCCAAGACGAGCTCCTCCGTGGAGAAGAGCTACGAGCTGCCCGACGGCCAGGTCATCACCGTTGGGGCAGAGCGCTTCCGCTGCCCGGAGATTCTCTTCCAGCCGTCCATGATCGGGATGGAGGCCGCCGGTATACACGAGACCACGTACAACTCCATCATGAAGTGCGACGTCGACATTAGGAAAGACCTGTACGGCAACATTGTGCTTAGCGGGGGCACCACCATGTTCGCCGGCATCGCCGACCGGATGAGCAAGGAGATCACCGCCCTTGCGCCCAGCAGCATGAAGATCAAGGTGGTCGCTCCCCCGGAGAGGAAGTACAGCGTCTGGATTGGTGGCTCCATCTTGGCTTCCCTTAGCACATTCCAACAGGTACAACATATGCATGTTACACGTATGCCGAGATTTGTAAAACGTCGGTGTAAATAAGACTAAACGACGGAATGCTCACATTTAATTATTGTCATAACGAAAAGTATTAACTCCACACTATATGCTCGCTTGGTAAGAAGAATTAGTTTGCTGGATAAGTAAAAGAATAGGTGAATTAACTTATTTAGTTGTTTTGATTAGTTAAAATATATGTTGCAGAAAGAGTAAAATAACTTTAATTAGATGTAAGTAGGATTTAATCTAGTGCAAGTGTGATTAATATTTAATCTAATGTAAATTTACTTAACTTAGCAACAAAAAGAACCTTACTTTCATGATCTAACACAGAATATATTTGAAATGGAGGTGAAGAATTCGTGTAGAAGAGATTTGGTTATAATTGTTGTTGATTTGAATTGCTTGTGGTTGTAGATGTGGATAGCAAAGGCGGAATACGACGAGTCGGGGCCGTCGATCGTGCACAGGAAATGCTTTTGATTGACTTACCAATGTGGAGGAGGTGGAGGATCGAGGAAGGAGAAGAGTGGAGGATCGAGGAAGGAGAAGAGAGGATTTGGATGAGGGCATTGAGTTTGCATTATTTTTGCTTCTTTTTCAACACTTTGCCAAAGTATCTCATGGCATTTATTTGTTCGTCCCATGATTAATTTGGAGCCCATGTGCTGCCATTTTCTCTGAAGACTACTATATTGTATGACAGTGTAATCCCAAAGGAGAATCGTTAATTTACTAATATTTGTGTTGTAATGATATTTAATTAATTTACGAGCTGCCAATTTTTCTGGAAGATACGATGTCCTATTCAGGCGCAATTACACAACCCATTCCCACCATCGATTTGCATGGAGAGTTGAATAGGCCTTTGTTCGATCCTGCTAATATTAAATACGTTTAAGTTTAATCTTTAAGCTAAGATAGGATAGCCGCCTGCTGGACCTCAGGTCGATCGAGTGGGACAGTCCATTTGCTCAGCTCAATCAGGAAGACGGATAACGTTAGTTGACCTCCGACTGATCGAGGGCCGATTAGTTGGTCCGACAGGCCTTTCCGGCAAGGGATGTCCGGCCTATTGCTAATACGATAAGATCTCTTAGCTCAATCGGTTGCCTGCTTAAGAAGGACTTTCTTAGTTGAGTCTTGGAAGACCTTGACTAGGCTTTTTCCCTTTAGGAACCCTTTTGTATTTAAGATTCTGCTTTCTTTGTCATAACCATTTTTTATGTTTGTTCACACAAATTGCGAGTCACACTCACACTGGTTATACAACCGAGAAAGAAAGAAACTAAATAAGTAATATGACTCCTCAATTGGTTGAAATTAATTCATAGGTTAAATTGAAAAGCCTATTGTTCAGTGCTGCACCTGTTATCTCCACATACGTAGATTGTGTTACTCCTTATCCATGTAGAAAATATTATTAAATTATTTGTCATGTCACGCAATAATTGTGAAAGATACTTTTAAGAATTTTTATGTGCAGGATACTGAATTAATGCAAAAATTTGATAAATAGAATATTCTTCTCTGGATAAATGATTCGAAAAAATCGTCGAGCATCGTATGCATGCCATGTGTAAACGATACGTCGTGAAGGGGCTTCATGAATGGGCCTCCGAAGAATACCATGGTATGCACTGTAGTAACCTCTTTAAGAGAATACATGGGATGCAGATTTTCTTATAGGTCCACTCGTAAGTTGCAAGGCCTTATTTGTTTCATGAAATAAATTTTAAGGTATGATTTACTGTACGGTATATCCATTTTTCACGGGATGAGATAACTTAACTCTTGATGGGGAGGTTATCTCGAAATAAGTTAACTCATGTTGTCTCACGGGTTAACTTATCCCATGAGTTATCCCACATACCTTTTCGTCCTAATAATGACCACAATGTCTACCGCATTTCCATCGTTGCCCCTCTTCTGTACGAAGATGGATCGCCTCTACGGACAACTGCTTCCCACCATTGATGGTGCTCATGTTGGTGGAGGTTGGTCTTCCTCACACTGGTATCCGAGTTGGGGTGAGTGCTTTGTGCATGTTTGGCTTGTTGGGAGGGCCTGTTGGTAGCTTGTGGTACGACCTTGAGTTAAGGTTAGGGCCATTACTCTCCCTTTACTCAAAGGAACTCCATTGGTGAAGTTATGTTCGTGGAGGTGATGGGGCTTCAGCTTTATCTTCTTTCTCTGCGAATCTTGCTGTGATTTATTGTGAGGTTGCTTTTATGATTAATCATTCTCTTTTGCTTTGTTGTTGGATGCATTTGATGCCCTTTAATTCGTCATCGTCTATAAATGGAGACATGCTTGCAGTTTTCATTCTGCACCCTTCTCTTGAACGGCAATCGGTGTGTTTTTTCTTAACAAATTTTTTGACCAAAAACCCTTTTATTTGTTTGTTTTCTATCTAACTTGGTGTCTCTATGTGATTGTTGGTGTAGTCTCTACTGCTATTGTTATCTTTGGCCATTACAAGATTTTGAGGTTAGATTGTTTTTAGGTGAATTTGTGAAGTTATCTTTGGTTCACCTTGATATTATTTATTTTCCCCATTCATGTATTTGATGCAATATATGGATAATATCTGATGAGGGGTTACTCATCATAGCTAAAAAGTTAAAGTTAAGCTAGAAACTGGGTTAAACAATATCAAATTAACAAATAAAAAGGGTTAAATGTGAGAATAAAAGAAAAAGACCTAAAACCTTAATTCTGTGTTAAAATTGCATAATTAGGTCATAAAACGAGATATTCTTGAGATAAAGGTCAAATGGTGATCCAAGTGTTAATTGAACAGACAAACAAGTTTAAAAGTTCAAATCAAAAGTACAATTAATTTCTCAAATATTCAATTGAGCACATATAAAAACTTGAAGACATTTGTATATCATTAAGGCCTTGAAACTTAGAGTTTACAATTAAATCCTTTATGCATCACATTTTCTTCTTTAGAAAACTTTTTCGGACCTATTTGTAACTCGCAGGGACCTCTTTGAAAGCCCTTAGCGTCCGTTCGGTTATTATTTCTCACCACTTATGGACCTACCCATAATTTTTCTACCACTTCGTAAGGGGCCTCTCCTTGCAATTTGCCCGAAAGATCCTACCACCTGCTGCCTCCGCGCACGCACTGTAGCGCGCAAAGAATACAGAGAATCGTGGCCATCCAATCTCCCTTGATTATGATCTGCGGCCCAATTTGAATCGAAGCTTCGCGTGAAGCGGCGCGTGTGCTCACCCAACTCCCCAGATCACATCCTACAGTCAGATTTCAATTTGGCAGCCCGCACGCTCCTCTCCTCTCATCCTTGTTGCCGGTTCCATTGACGATTATCTTCACCCACACGGTGATCTGAGCCACGGAGGTTGCTACTTAAGCACCTCAGTGATCACGCACACAAGGGATCACTCTCTCCTACCTTCTTAGTGATCGTTCTTCCACTCCAGCTACCCCTCCCACCAAATCCCTGATTTCACAGCCATCTGCTGTGAAATCCCCGACTTCTCTCCGACCCTCCTCATTGCTAAGGACCTCATAGCACCTGAGGACGACCCTGAAGCTTCACTAGAAGGCTTTCCCTCTGCTGGAGCTCACCTTCATCCCTTCTTCCTCCTTAGCCACCGACTAAGGACCCATAGGTTCCATTCTTCCTGTTAGAATAGTTTTATTGCTTTGTAGTTTAGTTGTAGCAGTAGTTAAGTAGATTAGTAGTAGAATTATAGTAAATTTTAGTGATTAATTTGTTGTTCTATTAGTTTAGCAGTAGGAGTAGAATTACAGTAAATTCCCCCCCTCACATCCTCTAATCATTCCAGATCAGAGGAGATGGTTTCACACAGTCACTGATCATGAATTTTCTCCCTCTTCATGTTTTCCATATCGCTTTTGATTCCCGCAATTTATTTCTCTCAATTCACCCACTCATTATACCTAATTTTAGATCTGATTGTTTTCTAATCTTAGATCTGAAATTAGCGTCAAAGATCATATTAGCGGCTTCTCACTTATTCCATTTTGCTCACAAAAGCCCCTAATCTGAGCTTAAAAGAGAATTGGTTTGCTGGATTGATATTGAATTTGGATTGTAATGAATTTTAAGTATTTGAGCTTTGAACGTTTGATCTAGTAGACTGAGAATTTTGATTTTGATTCACTGATTGGCAAGGAATTTGAGGTGATTTTGAAGTCAAAATTCACCTCAGAAGAGCCATAATCTGATCTGGATTTTCGTGAGGTTTTAAATGTCTTGAATGCATGGTTGAGCCAATGAAAATCACTTAGTTGATTTGAGACTCTACTTTGCATCTTCTGGTTGATTTTGAGGAGTGAATCTGTTTTACTAACCTAAGGAATTCTCCATATTCCTTAAGGTTCTAGAGTCTGGGATTGGAGTGTATGATTTAATTTGACTGATTTGATTCTTTCTACATGCTGTCTATAGCATTAGAAAGGGTTAGATCAGCTTCTCTTTTAACTCTGATTTGATCAGATGCTACTGACAAGGGATCTTGGTTTTGATTTGTATTCCTGAGTGATTTTTATATGATTTGAAACCCTTGTCAAATTGTGTTGAGGGAACTTCTGATTTGTGTTTATGTGTATAAATCCCAGATTTATAGCAGTTTGCTGCAATTGCAGCTACATTTCCCCTCAAACCCAGCTATGTAATTCCTGAAACAATCACTTAAAATTCCTGATCAGGTTGTCTATAGTCTGATCTAGAATTTGATTGGTTAATTGAAGTTATTAGGTAGCTGGTTCTGAGTTCTCCCTGTTGCAAATCTGGTTCTATGGAGTATGTCTTAATTGCAGTAGCAGTTAAGACGTCTAAAGTAGAATCCAGTCTGTTGCAGTGATTGGAGTTTCAACAATTGCTTGCTGTTGAAGAACCTTCTGCTTTGCTGCTGCAGTTGCTAGCTTCTTTCTACTGTTTTAGTAGAAGTCCCAAGTCTAAATAAACCCTATGGATAGTAGCTTAGGTTTAATTTTGATAGCTAATTGATGTATAATGTTGTGTTAATGGCGGTCGCCTTTCGCGGTGTTTTAAAGATATCTTCATTGTAGTATTACCATGAAAGCGATTATCAGTTTATTTTAATTTATTACTCAAAATTTAGAATATCCCAAGGTCGAACTTAGGGAACAAACTTTGATTCTAGAAGCATACAAATTCACAATTAACTATATATTATTTTACAAAAATTAAAGAGAGAGAGAGTGAACAAAAAAAATCCTTTTCTTTTTTTTTTTTTTTCTTTCTTTCTTCTCTTCTTCTCTCTTCCTTCTCTTCTTTCTCTACCTTTCCTATCTCGGCCGTCTGATTCTTTGAATCAGACGCCTTATCAGCCCCTTTGCTACGGTGCCTCGCAGGTTCTTCTCCTCTTGGCTTCTTTTTCTTCTCTTCTCTGTTCGGCTTCCTTCTTCTTCTTCTTCTTGCACTGTGCCTTCTCCTTCTTCAGTTGGCTTCTCTGCCTTCCTGTCTTCTTCCTCTTTCTTCTTCTTTCTTCTTCTGTTGCAGCTCTTGGCTGCTTCTTCTCTTTCTTTTCTCTGCAGCTTATTCCTTTCTGCCTTCTTCTTCTTCTTTCTTCAGCAGCTGCCCTGTGCAACAAAGTCTTCAACCGTTCCTCCTTCTTTCTTCTTCTCCTATGCTCCGCTCCTCCTCCTTTCTTCCTCTCTTGCTTCCCTACACGTTACACGGTTAGGAAAAACCTAACCCCTACCTGCCCCACATCTCTCTCTCTCTATTTCTCTCTCAAAGGTTCACTCCAAGAGCATTCGCGGGTATACGGGTCGGGTAACGCACCCAGGACCAGGCCCACCGGCGTGTGGTGGTGGGCGAGGAGTGCTTGGTCGGGTAATTAGGTTCAGACCCAGGCCCGCGGGGCGTGAGTGCGGGCGAGGGCGGGTGCGAGCGCGTGGCGCACTGCGTGCATGGGCGAGGTACCTGACCCCTGTGTATCGAAGGCGGTAAGAGTAAGAAACTTTTTCAATTTATTTGAAGTGTTACGCTCGGACGTTTACGAGGTGGGACTAAAAGTCCCACCGAAATTTCGCGAACACTCGCAGCAGGAGCTGCGTTCAATTGCCGATGCTGCAGGGGTCCTTGTAGCCAAACACTTGGCTAGGGTTGTGCACAGGAGAATTCTGCTCAACCTGCGGATGTGCACTTGGAGCGGAGAGGCCTTCAGCTGCAGCAAGCTCTCTTCAAGCTTCTTCGGCAATGGCGGAGGGACGTCGGAACCTGAAACGCGCGAACACGGCCTTGCGGCCCTGTCAGATCAGAGGAAAGCCTTCGCCGTATCACGACGAAGGTGAAGCGGAGGTTGGCTAGCCGCGGGGTGATCTCTAATTACCCCTAATTAACTAGTCTTCCTAGTTAATTAGCTAAGGTTATGAACATATAAGGGTTAATTATAAAATAAGGGATATTTAGTCAAGGACCTTAAAATAAGTTAAAAATGTCATTTTATCATTCAATTAACATTATTAATAATCTAGATAATAATTGGACTCGAAATCCTATTAATCATTCCCTTAATTAATAAGATAAGTAACTTAAATATAATGTATACCAAAGTATATAATAACTTAAGTGATTTTACTTAATCTAATAAATTAACCTAAAAAGGTCAACAATGTAAATTCAAGGTGTAGACACAATATTTACCTTATTTACTAAGATATATAAAAAGTTTAAAAAGATCTAAATTAAAATAAACCTTCAAAACCTGAGTTTACATTTTAGTCCTTACTTTTCATTACATTCGGGTCCTTATTTCTCACACAGGTCTTTAAGTTTTATTTCATTTAAGTCCCTCTTCGTCTTCTTCTTCTTCTTCAGCCGAGTGAACGGCTGACGGCAGAGAGTCACCCCACCGCACGATCATCGCCCTGCCGACATCATCCTTCTTTGTCTAAGCACTTGCAGCTTGCGCTCACCACCTCCACTTCATCCATCGGTCTGGATTAACCGGAAATCCTATTTTTTAGTGGGAGATAACCTCACCGTCGTTGGAGACTGTAACGACCCGATTCCCGAGTCCCTATGAGACACGAGAACTGGACCGACTCGACTAATCCCAAGACCTAGTCATCCAACGAGGAAGTAACCAAAAGAGCAGTAAAGTAAACCACATTCAACATGAAATATAACTAGCAGTAACAAAAATACAGCAGTAAGAAAAAGAACTATTACAGCATGTACCACCACAACAGTATAACAATATTTATAACATAACAAGAACTGCGAGTAAAAAAAAGTACAGAGTAACAAAAACTACTCACTATCGTGGAACAAAAAGGGCACAAAAGAACAGTGGTAACTCTACTGGACCCTACTCGGTCCAGCGTCCTCTGTAGCCGCTGACCCTGACTGCTCAACACCTAGTCCTGAAAAGTAACGAGTGTAACACGTCAGCGAAACGCTGAGTAGAGTGGTAGCTAAACTAAAGAAACAGTAGAGTGTACAGTAGCTGTTATATTTTCTTTCTTCCTTTATTTACGTCTTTCTACTGTTTCATAATTTATCTATTTCTCAGATCCTTCACTTGATCTCGAATGTTCCTCGTGGGAACGATCTTGATTGCAGTCTTTTTTGAACAGTAGAAGTAGCACATGGTGCTCTCCTGGCTGGGGGAGTCCCCCGTGGTAATCCTACTCTCAGTCAACCACCCCAAGGTCACGGACAGACGTAACGGTGACTACGACACGCGCGATAAACGCACAGGTAGCTAACCCGCACTGGCACGCGGTCAGTCGTTTCCGTTAACGGGTGCGCCCAAAGCATAGCACGGAACCGGTACAGGGCAGAGCCCTCTCAGTAACAGGGGTCCAACCCCTCCACAGTAACCAAACAGGGGCCTTGCCCCTCCACAGTCCGCGCACCCTCGCCTGACTACCCTAGTTTGCCCAGTGGGCCTAACAAGTCGGTGTAGGAGGCTAGTAGAACCCCGGGGCCCGTGGGGTAGCTAGTGCTCTCCCTACACTAGTAGCTCTCCTCGGTACTACGTACACGAGGGCCAGCAAGTCGGTACAAAGTGGCCAGACCTAACCCCGGGTCCCTGGGGCGGCTGGCTCCGCTCTGCACTAAACAGGTAACAGGTACTTCCCTTGGTACTACGTACCCAAGAGATAGCACACTTCCACATCTTTCCTTCTCAGTTCCATTTCATTCTCTTTCCAGGAGTTCTACTCCTAACTCCCCGTAGGGTTCCAGCTCTTTTAACTCAGCACTTTCAGGTTTCATCTTTTTCAGTTTTACGTTCATACAACCCACGTTCTCAATCACGTTTATTTATTCATAACAGGCAGCTGTTAAATCAAATTACAGGAAGCTATTTATTCCTTTCCACTTTTCCAATACTGCAGTATTCATATATTCCACTAGTTTTCCCATCCTAGGATTCATCCTATACCCTAGGATCTATCTTACAATCTAGTTTTCCAGCCCTAGGATTCATGCAACACCCTAGGATCTATCATTCAATATAGTTTCTCATTCCTAGGATTCATGCAATGTCCTAGGTTCTATTTATGGTTCCATAGTTTAACAGATTATGCTTAAAAGCCAGTCTACCAGCTACAACGGAAGTACTGGGGGCGTGGTCGAAAATCCCACGTGCCTCCGCAATCCCCAACACTGCAATGGAACTGGGTCCTATCACAAGGATCAAACACAAGGAGTTTCTCAAAACAGTATATAATTACTGTAGATGGGTAGAGGATTTAATTCCGAAAAGAACGCAACTCGAAACGCGGAAAACGGACTCCGAACGAGCCCTAAACGGGTCGAAAACGACGAAACAGTGCAAAATCAGACGTCTGGAGCCTCTTCCAGACGTCTTAAAATGAGGATCAGATGGTACCTTTACTTTGTATAGTCTCTCAGACGTCCAGAAGCCTGCGAGGCCGTCTGGTCTAGTTCCCAGACGTCCGATGGTCACCCCGGACGTCTGGAAGTCTTTCCCGTCGTCTGGCACTGCAGCCAGAACTCTGATTCGCGTTGGATGGCGAATCTCAGAACCAGCGCGTACCCATTCCTCGCTCTCAGTATGGACGGTTGAAGGAAAGGAGGAAGTACGAAAATAATTTACCTTTCAGACGTCTGGACAGTCCTCCAGACGTCTTCCCCGTCGTCTAGTTGGAAACCCAGACGTCTGATTCTGGAAAAACTTCCAGAATCAGAGAGCTACTTGCCCTCCGCCCGCGACGCACGGCCGCACCGCGCCTCGTCCACCTGCTGCTCGAGCTGTAGCAGACCTCCCGCGTCACTCCGTCCCCGCTGCGCCCCCGCCGGCTGGCTCTTGCTGCCCCGGCAAGCTCGAGCCCTCACGGTCGAGCGCCTCCTCCCTCGCGCAGCACTTCCTCCTGCACTCACCGCGGCTGTCGCTGCCGCCGCTCGCTCGCGCTCGCACTCGCTGGAAGAAGAAGGAGGAGTGGAGGTGATGAGAGTGAGGGAGAGGGCGAGGCTTTTTAAGGCCTCGTGGGGAGAGAGAGCGAGAGAGAGGGGTGCAGCCTGCACCCGCAGGAGGAGAGGGAAAAAGAGCATCTGCAGGTCTGCGCGCGTAGGCGCGCAGACGAAATCCACCGTGCCGCAGAAATCGAATCCCAGACGTCTGGAAGGGGTTCCAGACGTCTGGTCAGACGTCTGGAAGGGGTTCCAGACGTCTGGTCAGACGTCTGGGTCACCTCCCAGACGTCTTAAAAGACGTCTTGAAGCCGCGTTCGTTATAGAGACGACGACGGAGTTTAAGCTCCTCAAGCTCCTTCTCCGGCCAGACCCTACCACTCTCTTCGCCGCCAACTGGTATAAATACCCCCTCACACCTCTGATTTTATTCAAGTTGGCTCCCTTCCCTCTTCTAACACTGTAGCCGACTTCGATAAGCTTTTCATCCAAAACTCCGGCGACTTCCCATTCCACTTTCTGACTGCCTCTGTCCATCTTAATCAGCCAAGGAGATCCGCTGTGGTCTTTCGTGTCTCTGACACAGGTGCCGACCCAAGGAATCCTCCGCTCCACCTCAAATCTGCCTGCCGGAGATCTTTCTTCCACCCTTTGGTTTCGTCGTCCGCTATGAACCTTCAGCGGAACCCTATTGACCCCTTCGTCCAGGTAATAGTAGATTAGGAGTAGGAGTAGGAGTAGGCTACCTTAGTTAGTTAGTTTAGGTAGTTAGATTAGAGTAATTTTAGAATTTTAGTTTCATCTCCTTTGACTCCAGCGAGTTCCTTGAGCTCGCCAGAGACTAATTTTATCTTTTTAATTCACTGTACACCTTCCTGTATCTTCTATGATCATTTCTAAATCATCTAATCGCTAATTGAATCACCTAATCGCCTAATTCACATTTCACCTTCACCGACTACTAACACTGTCTATGGTGACAGTAATTGACCTAATTCCACCTTCATTGGGTTCTTCATCATCTATCCACCACTTGAGAACCCTAATCGACACTATAATACATATTAATACCACATATAAATTAAACGCCCAAATCTTAATTCAGTTCCAGAGCTCGCTGTCCATGGCGGCTGAGGAACAGTTCAAATCTTAAATTAAATATATATTTATGAATATAAACATCTGTTGACTTGTTATAACCTCTCAATCGAGTGGTTAAACAAATCCTGAGCTTATTTCAAATTAGATATTTAAGAAAACAAACTCACTGTCAAATATTACATTTTAAGAGACAAATGAAGAATTAAATGTGATACTGAGGTTCCTTGCAACCTCAAGATCTTTTTGAATAAAAAATGGCAAGTTTTATCAATCTATACACACTTTTCTTATTTTCTGGACTCACCAGAGCTCCGACGAGTGAAATTGACTTTTTGTTCAAAGCTTTTCCACAGGAAATCAAAACCTCAATTAGAGTCTCCTCAACATCAGAAACTTATTCAGATCTTCAGGAAGGTGTTCTGACCAACATTTCTAGGGTTTCAGGCTCGTCGCCTGAACTTGAAAACATGTGTGTTCGACAGAATCATTCAGAGGTTGTTACAGTGTTTTAAAGGTTTAAATAGCTTCAGTGCATTGCACTGAAGCTTCTGAGTTCCTTAAATGTTTCTTATATCTTTTTATCAGACTTCTCCAACTCCGCCGGAGTTGGGGAAGATGAAGTTCATTCTACAGCTCCATTGGTTAAATCCTCAAATAGACATTCTTAAAATAATCAGTGATCCATTTAGTATTATTCTGGAGCTTCTCAACAAATTCTAGAGGCTGAAACACAATTTTGGCTCGCCGGAGCTCCGGTGAGTCCAGAAAATAAGAAAAATGTGTACAGATTGATAAAACTTGTCATTTTTTATTCCAAAAGATCCTGAGGTTGCAAGGAACCTCAGTATCACATTTAATTCTTCATTTATCTCTTAAAATGTAATATTTGACAGTGAGTTTGTTTTCTTAAAGATCTAATTTGAAATAAGTTCAGGACTTGTTTAACCACTCGATTGAGAGGTTACAACAAGTCAAGAGATGTTTATATTCATAAATATATATTTAATTTAAGATTTGAACTGTTCCTGAGCTGCCATGGACAGCGAGCTCAGGAACTTAATTAAGATTTGGGCGTTTAATTTATATGTGGTATTAATATGTATTATAGTGTCGATTAGGGTTCTAAAGTGGTGGATAGATGATGAAGAACCGAATGAAGGTGGAATTAGGTTGATTACTGTCACTGTAGACTGTGTCAGTAGTTGGTGAAGGTGAATGTGAATTAGGCGGTTAGGTGATTCAATTAGCGATTAAATGATTTAGAAATGATCATAGAAGGTACAGGAAGGTATACAGTGAATTAAAAAGATGAAATTAGTCTCTGGCAAGCTCAAGGAACTCACCAGTGTCGGAGGAGATGAAAGTAAAATTCTAAAATTACTCTAATCTAACTACCTAAATTAACTAACTAAGGTAGCCTACTCCTACTCCTACTCCTAAGCTACTGTTACCTGGACGAAGGGGTCAATAGGGTTTCGCCGAAGGTTCATAGCGGATGAAGAAATCAGAGGGTGGAAGAAAGATCTCCGGCGGGTGGATTTGAGGTGGAGCGGAGGATTCCTTGGGTCGGCGCCTGTGTCAGAGACGCGGAAGGCCACGACGGATCTCCTCGGTTGATTAAGATGGATGGAGGCAGTCGGAAAGTGGAATAGGAAGTCGCCGAAGTTTTGGACGAATAGCCTATCGAAGTCGGCTACAGTGTTAGAAGAGGGAAGGGAGCCAACTTGAATAAAATCAGAGGTGTGAGGGGGTATTTATAGCAGTTGGTGGCGAGGAGAGTGGGGGGGTCTGGCCGAAGAAGGAGCTTGAGGTGCTTAACCTCTGTCGTTGTCTTCGACGACGGTAAGTTATCGCCCACTGAAAAATAGGATTTCTGGTTAATCCAGACCAGTGGATGAAGTGGAGGTGGTGAGCGCAAGGTGCAAGAGCTTGGACAAAGAAGGATGATGTCGGCAGGGCGGTAATCGTGCGATGGGGTGACTCTCTGCCGCCAGCTGTTCATTCGGCTAAAGAAGAAGAAGAAGAAGACGAAGAGGGACTTAAATGAAATAAAACTTAAGGACCTGTGTGAGAAATAAGGACCTGACTGTAATGAAAAGTAAGGACTAAAATGTAAACTCAGGTTTTGAAGGTTTATTTTAATTTAGATCTTTTTCAACTTTTTATATATGTTAGTAAATAAGGTAAATATTGTGTTTACACCTTGAATTTACATTTTTAACCTTTTTTAGGTTAATTTATTAGATTAAGTAAAATCACTTAAGTTATTATATACTTTGGTATACATTATATTTAAGTTACTTATCTTATTAATTAAGGGAATGATTAATAGGATTTCGAGTCCAATTATTATCTAGATTATTAATAATGTTAATTGAATGATAAAATGTCATTTTAAACTTACTTTAAGGTCCTTGACTAAATATCCCTTATTCTATAATTAACCCTTATATGTTCATAACCTTAGCTAATTAACTAGGAAGACTAGTTAATTAGGGGTAATTAGAGATCATGATGAGTGTCTCATCACAGGGTGGCCTAGTCGTGCGTGCGTGCCTAGGTCGCATTCGTTTTTTGAATGTCAGCCAAAGTCTGGTGGATAAGGGACATTTGATCTTGGTTGGGCCTGGATGGATAGGTGGGGTTGAGTCGAGGCTGAGGCGGCTGATAAGGACGAGGGGCTTGTGGACGGGACTGAAAAGGTGGTCTCGGATTCTGAGAATTTCCCACCCACTGGAAATTGGGATGGTTTCACCATCCAGGATTGTAGGTGTTAGAAAATGGGTCATTCTGGATGGCGTTGAGGTCCTCGCAAATCTGAGGAGCCTCAGAAAAGTTGGAGAATGGGGGAGTAGGACTCCCCCGGCAATAATAGAAAGGATCAATGGTCCCTCCGGTCTTGGAGTCAGATGGGGGTGGATACGAGTCCATCTCAGGAGAAGGTCGGTGGAAAATGTGCTGCACAATTTCCCGTGCGGGAGGAGGCTGTGAGAAGGAATTCTGTGCAGAGGTGGCTCGCTGCAAATGCTTTGTCAACATATTCACCTTCTTCTCAATAATAGAGACCTTGTCCAATCGACTGGCCATCAATTCCAGGTCGACTACTGCGGACAGGCCCTGCGTCTCGTGTGCTTCCCTAAGGTTCGTCGCTGCGTGGGTATTCGTCCGGTCGAATAATCCCATGGAGTCATTGTTGATGGAGTTCTCACACATATTCTAGAGAATCTCCCACACGGTGTCCTCATGTTGACCCATGATATTTCCTCCGCAAGTTGCATTGACGAACAATATAATATCCTCACGGAGTCCCTGGTAAAAAGACTGGACTTGTTCCCATTTAGGAGCTCCTTGATGGGGGCACTTTCTCATGAGATCCTGAAAATGATCCCATGCCTCATGAAGAGGTTCTCCCGTCTGTTGTGTGAAGTAAGTAATTTGATGACGCAAGGCATTGGTCCGACTAGCGGGAAAGAACTTCTTCAAGAACTTAGACTGAAATTCCTCCCAAGTGTTGATCGGGCGGGTCAGTGTTTGATACCAATGAGCCGCCTTGTCCATAAGGGAGATAGAGAACATCTTCATAAGTAGGATATCCTGATTCTGCGCATCTGACCCGAAGGTCTGGGCCAGATGCTTAAGTTGTTTGATGTGTTGGAAGGGGTCTTCAGAATTAAGCCCATAGAATTTGGGTATGGCATGAATCATGTTGGGCTTTGTTCGGAATCCGGTCCTCTAGTCGAGATTCTGACTCGAGTCTCAATTGCCACTGTAGCGAGATTATAGTGATCTCGCATCATAGGACGCTGCGGTGGGTTCATGAAGTTTTGGAATAGATCATTGAGTCGCTGGAGCTGGTGCTCAAGGTTATTCTCTTCTTCAACAGGTTGAACCATTGTGGAAGAAGGGGAATTGGGTTCAGAATCAGAAGAGAGGTCTATGTGATGAGGTTGTTGCACAAACAAGGGTGTCGAGGTTTGGCCTCAGGGAGAGTGAATTTCTAGAGGAGGTTTCAAGGACCTCCTACAAAACATACACTGATGGATTGGACATGGTTAGCAGGTGCTAGACCTAATTAAGACACCCAAAATGTTGGGTGACTATAGAGGTTCGGGGCGAATGATACCCCTTAATTAGAAGGTCATCCACCTGAGAATTACCTGGGCAGCCAAAGAGGGTGAGTCCCGCGAAGACCCCTACATGATAGAGTGCCCCCACGGGTTACAGGGTTTCCCCCACCCGACCTCTCTTGTCACTGAGATTCCAGGTAAACCAGAATGGGGACTTTGACCTCTTAAGTCTACCACTTTTAATTAGGATCAAGGTGCTTAGGATTTCACTTGAACCCTATCCTTTGATGTGCAAAAAGTGACCTAATTTTAAGGTTGGTTGATCCAAGGGATCAACTTCACCTATTAGTTCATGTGAGAGCTTATTAGGTCCTGTCTTTTGTGGTTCAAGTGAATTAAGAGCCGGATTGCTTAGGGTTTTCTCTTCATAGATTTTTTCAAGCAATGGCTTAGGTACACTTCTTTTGGAAATTTTCAGTTCTTGATTAGGAGGTGTGTCTCTAAAACCCTAGCTTTAAGTCTTTGGTTGGCTCTAAGTGGTCTAGTTAGTTGCCTCAAGATTAGGTAACTAGGGCTCAAGCAAGAAGGTTTTAGCCCTAATTACCTTTAGTGGATATACAGATAGAATGTGTTGAAATTGAAAAACAGGCAACTCTTGTGATTTACTATGTATGAAAGACAGGTAACCCCTAGATTGCTTGTCTTTTTCTTCCTCTTTATAATTTTAAAGGAGAGGATAGAAAATTACCTGTCCTTTGGTGTGGTTGTTGTGCGGTTGCTTGTTCCTTCTTGTTTTCCTGTGCCTGCACAACAAAAGAGAAGAGATTAAGTCAGCAGTAAATTAGAAATTGTGAATTAATAGCTTCTAGAATGCCCGTTGCTCTCCGGCAAAGGTGCCAAAAACTGGTGGTCGCCTTTTGCGATGTTTTAAAGATATCTTCGTTGTAGTATTACCATGAAAAGCGATTATCAGTTTATTTTAATTTATTACTCAAAATTTAGAATATCCCGAGGTCGAACTCAGGGAGCAAACTTTGATTCTAGAAGCATACAAATTCACAATTAACTATATACTATTTTACAAAAATTAAAGAGAGAGAGAGTGAACAAAAAAAATCCTTTTTTTTTTCTTTCTTTCTTCTCTTCTTCTCTCCTCCTTCTCTTCTTTCTCTACCTTTCCTTTCTCGGACGTCTGATTCTTTGAGTCAGACGCCTTATCAGCCCCTTTGCTACAGTGCCTCGCAAGTTCTTCTCCTCTTGGCTTCTTTTTCTTCTCTTCTCTGTTCGGCTTCCTTCTTCTTCTTCTTCTTCTTGCATTGTGCCTTCTCCTTCTTCAGTTGGCTTCTCTGCCTTCCTGTCTTCTTCCTCTTTCTTCTTTCTTCTTCTGTTGCAGCTCTTGGCTGCTTCTTCTCTTTCTTTTCTCTGTAGCTTATTCCTTCCTGTCGTCTTCTTCTTCTTTCTTCAGCAGTTGCCCTGTGCAGCTAAGCCTTCAGCCGTTCCTCCTCCTTTCTTCTTCTCCTCTACTCTGCTCCTCCTCCTTTCTTCCTCTCTTGCTTCCCTGCACGTTACACAGTTAGGCAAAACCTGACCCCTACCCACCCCACGTCTCTCTCTCTCTCTCTATATTTCTCTCTCAAAGGTTCACTCCCAAAGTATTCGTGGGTATACGGGTCGGGTAACGCACCTGGGACTAGGCCCACCGGCGTGCGGTGGTGGGTGAGGAGTGCTTGGTCGAGTAATTGGGTTTGGACCCAGGCTTGGGCGAGGAGTGCTTGGGCGCATGAGCGCGGGCGGGTGTGAGCGTGTGGTGTGCTGTGTACGTGGGTGAGGGACCTGACCCCTGTGTATCAAAGGCGATAAGCGTAAGGCAATTTTTCAATTTATTTGAAGCGTTGCGCTCATTTCGCGAATGCTCGCAGCAGGAGTTGCGTTCAATTGCCGACGCTGCAGGGGTCCTTACAGCCAAACACTTGGCTGGGGTTATGCGCAGGAGGATTCCGCGCAACCTGGGGCTGTGCACCTGGAGCGGAGAGACCTGTAGCTGCAGCAAGCTCTCTTCAAGCTTCTTCGACAATGGCGGAGGGATGTCGGAACCTGAAACGCGTGAACACGGCCTTGCGGCCCTGTCAGATCAGAGGAAAACCTTCGTCGTATCACGGCGAAGGTGAAGCAGAGGTTGGCTGGCCGCGGGGTGGCCTAGGCATGCGTGCCTAGGTCGCTCTGTGGCCGGAGTTATGGGTTAGGTCGGGGGGCGTTTGTGGGGGTGTAGGTGGTGTGTGAGTGGGTGGATGATGTTCAGTGGAGTGTGGCAGAGGTTGTGAGGAGGGTGGCGAGACATGTGGGGGTGTGGAGTGATGGAGGCATCTCGTTGGAGGGTGGCCAGAGATGGGGAAGATGCGGGCGACAGTGGCAGTCGGGGGGTGTTGTGTGAAATAGAATGAGGGAAATGAAAGAGTGGAAGTTGGGGAGCTTATCTGGATTATTTGGAGCGAAGGGGGCAATGGAGACAGACGGCTCGTGATGAGAACCTCATCATGAGCCATAACTAGCTCATTTTGACCCAATACAAAGGATAAAAGCTCCTATATATCTCAAGGAAAGGCGTAACTCAGAGAATTCTGAGTTTGAGAAGAAAACAAGTCATAAGGGGTAAAAGTGCAATTTTACCAGTATAATCTGCATACAGGGTAATTCAGGGCCCAAACATAGGTCAAAACAGCTTAATAAGAATAAAAGTGGGATGAAATGATCTAGCAAGGGCTACAGCAATTCCAAGAGACTAAATCTGTAACCCTAAAACAACCCACTTCAATTCACAAGGTTCGAGGCAAAGTAAAAATAGAATAAACCCTCTAAAATTCATAGAAAAATAATCTCTAGGGTTTAGAACCTTCAATTTGGCCTTTAGAACCCATTTTGACCTACATTGAGAACCATGCCCAATTAATAACTTAATTTGGGTTTTTGCGCAAATTGACCGGTCGAACAAGGTTTAAGATGAAAATAAAATTCACCATCAGATTCCTTAGGTCCTAATTAGTCATGTATAAAAACTTGAGCCTAAGAAGAAACCTCCTTGACCGACTTTACACTTTGGTCCTCATATATTTACTCTTTGGCCCTCAACTTTTGAACCCTCGCATTTTGGCCCCTAACTCTCCTTCGTTCTTTGCAATCAGGTCCCTCCTGCAAAACCCTGCCAGCACCATGCTCCGGCGACCTTGCGCGGAGCATGGCGCCGCGCAGGGTGAGGTAGGGGACCTGGCAAGTAAACCGGGGGTGCCCTGCGTCGTCAGCTGTCGCAGGGGCACCCCCTTGGTCATTGTAGCCCACCATACCGGCCGTGCGAACGCACGGACGGTATGGGTTCGTCTCCGACCATTCTCCGGTGAGGGAGACACGTCGTCTCCCTCCGCCTTCCTCCCTGTTTCATCCCTATAAATACCCCCCGCTGCTCCACCGACCAGGGCAGCTTGGATCTGACGGAGAAATCCCCAACTTCCTTCTCTTCTTTCTCCGGCAGACGCTCACCAGCTCCGGCGGCTTCCTCCCCCTCCACCTCTTCGCTCTGCCGCAATACCAGCAGCAGAGACTTCCTCCCCTGCTCTTCCCGCGCCACGCCGCACCCAGCTGGCGCCTCTCCGGCTCTCTGCTCGCCGCCGCCCCTCTCCCTGAGCATCGTCTTCTCCGGCGACAGTCGATACGACTGTCGCCCTGTTCCTCCCCCTTCGTCCCTGCAAGTAAGCTAGAGTTACTCCCCTTCTCCTCATCTTTCTTTCCCCGCTTTCAATTTAGTCAATTAAGCCCTCTACCGACCCTGTTCACCCTCACCCTCTTCGCCTCCGACCACCCTCCGGCGAGCCGCTCCCATCACCTCAGCGACCCACACGGCTCGCCGACCACCGCAGAACCTCCGCCTCCTCACCCTGATCCTCTTCCGCCCCTCCACTTCCCACCAAACACCCTCTGCAGATCCACCGAACACACCCACTTCTTCGCTCACAGTTTGACCTAGGACGACCTGTTGGCTCCATCACGCCCCCTGCAGACCCCCTGACCACCTTCGCCGTGCCACGGCGAAGGTCCCCCGCCTGTCTGATTTGGCCGAGAGGCCGTTCTTCTGTGACCAGGTGACTCGCCTGCCGTCGCCATTACTGCGCAGGCAGAGCTGCTTCACCTGCAGGTGCAGGCACGCCTTCGCCCAGGTTTGACTCCCAGGTTGCGCAGGGACTCTCCGCGAAACGTCCCTGGTTCACAGATGGAGCGAAGGCCGCGCGGGAAGCCACGATCGCCCACTGCTCCATCCGCGACGCGCGCTCAATTGGGGTGGGACATTTAGTCCCACCTCGGAACTTCTCGGAGGCGCGCGGACGCATAAAGGCAAAAAGTGCCTTATGCTGTCTGCCTCCTGACCACGGGGTGAGGTCCCTCTCACCCGACCCGGCCTCGTCCGTGACCACGCTCCGCGGACCTGGCCCGACCCGATTAGACCGACCTGCACTCCTCGCCCACCACCGCACGCCGGTGGGCCTGGACCCGGGCCTGACCCGAACCCGATTACCCGGTAGCTCTGGGAGAGCTGTCCCAAGAGTGGTTTCAGAGAGAAAGAGAGACGCGGGGGGGGGAGGGTAGAGTAGGTTTTGCCTCTTGACGAAAAACTCTGAAGTGTGCAGGCCAAAGAAGAAGAAGAAGACCCGCGGAAGAAGAAGTGCAGGCGAAGAAGAAGGAGCTGCACTGTAGCAAATGCTCAGTTAAGTCGTCGAAGCACCGGGCCAGACGACGGAAAGTCAGCAGCCAGAGCAACACAGAAGGCAGGCTGAAGAAGAAGGAAGGGAGACTTAGTAGCCGAAGGCAGAAGCACCACGATTGCAGAAGAAGAAGGAACCAGGTCAAGGCAGAAAACCAAAGAAGAAGAAGAAGGAGATCTGAAGAAAGAGAAAGAAAGAAGAACATCACAACAAATTCTTTCCCTTTCTCTTTATTTTGTAAAAGAAACATGTATATCTCTAGAATACGACTTGCTCCCTGAGTTCGACCTCGGGAACTCTTTCATTTTCCGAGTAAAAAAAAAATTTATATTTGAAATGTTGGTAATAACCGGCTTTACTACAACGTCATAACAAAACTCACAAACCCGGTGAAAAAACCAGACGTTTTCAATTTGGCGCCGCTGCCGGGGAGCAACGGCCATTCTAGAGGTAAACATTCCTGTATCTTTTAATTTCTGATAATCTCCTTTCTTTTGTGCAGCTACAGGAACTCAAGAAGACAAGCAACCACACAACCACTCCGAAGACAGGTAAATCTTTTCTCTCACTATTAACCCCTACACTCTAAAGAGGAAGAAAAGAAAAGAACAAAGCAATATAGGGCTAACCTGTCTTCCATACTTAGTAACCATAAAAAGTTGCATGTTTTCAACTCATCACTCCTGCACACTATTAAGGGTATTTAAGGGCTAACACATTCTTGCTTGAGCCCTAATTGCCCAACAAAGAGTTAAATGGACCAAGTAGAGCCAACATAAGGTCAAACATTAGGATTTCAGTAGAGACACACCCCTTAATCAAGAATTGAGGAAATCCAAAAGAGGTGTGCCCAAGCCATTGATTGAAAATAATTAACAAGAAAAATCCTAAACAATTGGCTCTCTCTAAACACTTGAACCCTAAAAGACAGGACCTAAAAGCTCTTAAAGAAAACAATGGGTAAAGTTGACCCCTTTGGGTTAACCAACCTTAAATTAGGTCACTCTTTGCACTTAAAAAGACTAAAGTTCAAGTGAAACCTTAAGCACCCTGATCTTAAAATTGGTAGACTTAAGAGGTCAAGATCCCCATTCTGGTCTACCTGGAACCGCAGTGACAAGAGAGGTCGGGTGGGGGAAACCCTGTAACCCGTGGGGACGCTCTACCGTGTAGGGGTCTTCGCGGGACTCTCCCTCTCTGGCTGCCCAGGTAATTCTCAGGTGGACGATCTTTCTGATCAAGGGGTCCATCTGCCCCGCACCTCTATAGTCACCCAACACATTTTTGGGTGTCTTGATTGGGTCCAGCACCTTCTAAACTTACCTCTCCCAACTGTGCATGTACGGAAGGAGGTCTCTAAGACCACCCTTAAGACCTCCATTAGAAATTCGCTCTCGTCAAGGCCACACCTCGACGCCCGTATTCGTGCAGCAACACCCTCACATTATTCTCTCTTCTGATTCAGAACCAAGTTCTTCTTCTTCCCCCATCATGGCTCAGCCAGTTGAGGAAGAAAATAATCTGGAACACCAGCTCCAGCGACTCAATGACCTCTTCCAAAACTTCGTGCACCCACCGCAGCGTCCTATGATGCGGGACCACTACAATCCTGCTGCGGTGGCCATTGAGCCTCGAGTCAGAATCCCGATTGGAGGACCTGATTCCGAACTAAAGCCCAACATGATTCATGCTATACCTAAATTCCATGGGCTTAATTCTGAAGATCCCTTCCAGCACATCAAACAGCTTAAGCATCTGGCCCACACTTTTGGATCAGATGCGCAAAACCGGGATATTCTTCTCATGAAGATGTTCTCCTTTTCTCTTATGGACAAGGCCGCCCATTGGTATCAAACTCAGACCCGGCCGATCAACACTTGGGAAGAACTTCAATCCGAGTTTTTGAAAAAGTTCTTTCCCGTTGGTCGAACCAACGCCTTGCGCCATCAGATTACACACTTCACTCAACAATCAGGAGAACCTCTCCATGAGGCATGGGATCGTTTTCAGGATCTCATGAGGAAGTGCCCCCATCACGGAGTTCCTAAATGGGAACAAGTCCAATCTTTTTACCAGGGACTCCGTGAGGACATCCGCCTTTTCGTCAATGCAACCTGCGGAGGAAACATCATGGGTCAACATGAAGACACCGTATGGGAGATTCTCGAAAACATGTGCGAGAACTCCATCAACAATGACTCCATGAGATTATTCGACAGGACGAATACCCGCGCAGCGACGAATCTTAAGGGAGCACATGAGACGCAGGGCCTGTCCGCATCAGTCGACCTGGAATTAATGGCCAGTCGATTGGACAAGGTCTCAATCATTGAAAAGAAGGTGGATGAGCTGACTCAGCACTTGCAGCGAGCCACCTCTGCGCGTAACTCCTTTGCACAACCTCCTTCCACACAGGAGACTGTGCAAAACATCCTACACCGATCCTCCCCTGGGATGGATCCATATCCATCCCCATCTGATTCTTGGACTGGAAGATCATCCGATCCTTTCTTCACCAGCCGGGGGAACTCCATTCCTCCTTTCCCTGATTCTCAGGAGGTTCCTCAGACCTGCGAGGACCTCAACGCCATCCAGAACGACCCATTCTCCAACACTTACAACCCTGGATGGCGAAACCATCCCAATTTTCAGTGGGCGGGAAATTCCCAAACCCAAAGACCACCTTTTCAGTCCCGCCCACAGCCCTCTCATCACTACCAGCCGCCTCAGCCTCGGCCCAACCCTACTTATCCATCAGGGCCAAATCAAGATCAAATGTCCTTAATCCTTCAGACTCTGGCTAACATTCAAAAATCGAATGCGGCCATTCAAAAACAGCACAAGGACGAGCTTACTGAAGTTAAAACTCAGCTGGCCCAGTTGGCAAATTCTCGCCAGCCAGGCACACTCCCTTCCCAACCTCTTCCTAACCCAAATAACGTGCCAACCCAGAAGCGCGTTATGAATCCAAATTTAGGCCACGCTCAATGGATTTATCAGGCCCCCACTGCTCCATCTCCAGACGAGATGGAAGCCTCAACTTCTAGTGCGGGATTTCAGCAGCAGCCACCCCTCCTACCAAACCCAAACCAAAATCAGGCCGGATTAAATTCTGTAACAACACGTAGTGGTAAGACAACTCAGGACCCGCATTATCCAAACCACTCCCAGCCTGATAACCATGACCCTAGGATAGTTAGCCAAGGTACCGCTGTTCCAGACCCACAACCTGGACCTATCCTAGAAGAATCAACCAAGATCCCGTTTCCCGAGGCCCTGACCAAGGGAAAGAAGACCACCAAACCCGTGGCCCCTGAGGAGGACCTGGTCAAGCTATTTGAGCAGGTCCACATAAACATCCCCTTGATGGATGCAATCCGCCACGTACCAGCTTACGCACGATTTCTAAAGAATATATGTACACCCCAGCGTAAGCCGCGAACCAAGGGAGGGAGCCCAATTGTTCTGTCAGAGCAAGCCAGCTCTGTAATCCTTAGTAGACTCCCACCCAAGGCAAAAGATCCTGGAACTCCCCTGATCTCCTGTAAGATAGGTGGTACCCAATTTGATAGAGCATTGTTAGACTTAGGTGCATCTATAAATCTGATACCCACATCCTTACTTGACCATCTGGAAGAATCTGAGCTGAAACCAACCGAGGTGACATTACAATTAGCAGATCGATCTATAAAATCACCAAAAGGGATTCTCGAGGATGTTATCGTGAGAGTGCGGGATTTCTATTTTCCAGTGGACTTTATAGTCTTAGACATGG
This sequence comes from Thalassia testudinum, assembly GCA_037157565.1. NCBI lineage: Eukaryota > Viridiplantae > Streptophyta > Magnoliopsida > Alismatales > Hydrocharitaceae > Thalassia > Thalassia testudinum. The sequence goes on along the minus strand of JAZHRO010000077.1, from coordinate 51,378,558 downwards.
ATGCACCTGAGAACCCTAGGGATACACCAATCATCCTAGGGAGACCTTTCTTGGCTACTGCTAGAGCCAACATCAGCTGTGAGGAGGGCCAAATAGAGCTTAAGTTTGGAGATCAAACACTGAAGATTGATATATTTAAGGCCCAACAAGGAATTAATTGCGGCGTCATCGAGCAAATTTGTGACATCAAGACTTTGGTTGATGAATCACACCTCCAGAATGACTTGAGTATGCCTCATCAACCACAAAAGGATCTTGACCCGCAAACAGAGGAGTCAAATCCAGATGTGAACAACCCAGTAACTCCCACCCTTGAACCTCACATCTATACTGAACCACCCGCTGCTGCTGAAAACCCCATCCTTGAACTGAAACCCCTTCCTGCTCATTTGAAATACATCTTTTTGGGTTCTAATCAGACCCTTCCTGTGATCATCAATTCCAACCTCAGTCCTGAACAGGAATCCCGTCTGATTGTTGTCCTCCAGCAACATCGCAGAGCCATCGGATGGACTCTCGATGATTTGACTGGAATAAGTCCCTCTTATTGTACTCATCATATCTATTCAGAAGAGGGCACACGACCTTCTCGTGAAATGCAGAGACGCTTAAACCCCAATCTGCAGGAGGTCGTGAAAAAGGAGATCATCAAGTGGTTAGATGCCGGGATCATCTACCCGATCTCCGATAGTCGTTGGGTGAGCCCAATTCAGGTCGTGCCTAAGAAGGCAGGACTCACCACTATAACGACTGCGACCGGAGAAATCATTCCTACCCGATTAGCCAACTCGTGGAGAGTCTGTATAGATTACCGTCGACTCAATTCCTCCACGAAGAAGGATCATTTCCCACTACCCTTCATTGATCAAATTCTCGAAAAACTAGCGGGAAATAGGTTCTTCTGCTTTCTTGACGGGTACTCCGGTTATAACCAGGTGGCAATCCATCCTGAGGACCAAGAAAAGACCACGTTCACCTGCCCCTTCGGAACATACGCTTTCCGAAGGATGCCTTTCGGTCTTTGCAATGCACCCGCTACTTTTCAGCGATGCATGCTTGCCATATTCTCAGATATGGTAGGTGATTATCTGGAAGTCTTCATGGATGACTTTTCAGTTTTCGGAGCATCATTCGACGATTGCCTCCAACACTTGGTCCAGATACTCAGGCGGTGCATCGACGTGAATTTGGTTCTTTCCTGGGAAAAGAGCCATTTCATGGTGCCTGAGGGAATTGTCCTGGGACACTCAATTTCGGAGAAAGGTATCCAAGTGGATCGAGCTAAGGTTAATCTGATTTCTCACCTTCCTATGCCTAGCTCGATCAGGGACATCCGATCCTTTTTAGGGCATGTCGGTTTTTATCGACGATTTATCCCTGATTTTTCAAAAATCGCACGCCCCCTGACCACTCTTCTCTCCAAGGATGTTCCCTTCGAAATCTCCAAGGAATGCACTCAAGCATTTGAAATCCTGCGTGACCGAGTCACCCAAGCCCCGATCCTACAGTCCCCTGATTGGTCTCAACCCTTTGAGATCATGTGTGATGCATCCGACTTCGCTGTAGGAGCGGTTTTGGGGCAGAAAAATGACAAGAAACCTGTGGTCATTTACTACGCCAGCAAAACACTCGATGAGGCTCAGCGTAACTATACAGTTACTGAGAAAGAGCTGCTAGCTGTAGTATTTGCCCTAGAGAAGTTCAGATCGTACCTTCTGGGTTCCCATGTCATCATATACTCGGATCACACGGCTGTGAGGCATCTCCTTGCAAAGAAGGACGCGAAGCCTCGATTGATCCGATGGATCTTGCTGTTGCAAGAATTTGACCTCGAGATTCGTGATAAAGCGGGAAAACAAAACGTGGTAGCTGATCACTTGTCCCGTCTTCCTTCTGAAATAATTGACCCCTCCGGACCCATCACGGAGCATTTTCCCGATGAGCACCTGCTGACTATTGGTACTAGCCTTCCATGGTTCGCTAATATTGTAAATTACTTGGCATCTCATCAGACCCCGTCCGATTGGCCGAAGGCCAAGAAAGACAAATTACGCTCCAATGCCAAGTATTACATTTGGGAAGACCCGTACCTCTTCCGCATAGGTGCCGATCAGATCATCCGGAGATGTGTCCCGGAAGGGGAAGTCAACAATATCCTCTCTTTCTGCCATGACCAGGCATGCGGTGGCCATTTTGCCGGGCATAAAACCGCATCAAAAGTCCTCCAGTGCGGCTTTTACTGGCCCACACTGTTCAAAGACGCACACAGTCATTGCAAGGCATGCAGTCGTTGCCAGACTTTGGGCAACATGAGCCGTCGTGACATGATGCCTATGCAACCGATTCTAGTATGCGAAATCTTTGATGTTTGGGGGATTGATTTTATGGGCCCCTTTCCTATTTCGGATGGTTTCGAATACATTCTGTTGGCTGTGGACTACGTGTCCAAATGGATCGAAGCCATACCGACCCGAACCTGTGATCACAAAATCGTTCTCAAATTCATTCATCAACACATTTTCTCAAGGTTCGGGATTCCTCGTGCAATAATCTCTGATGGGGGGACCCATTTCACAAATGCTCAGTTTAGGTCACTGATGACCAAATACGGGGTGTCTCACCGAATCTCTACTCCTTACCACCCCCAAACTAATGGTCTAGCTGAGCTGTCTAATCGGGAGATCAAGAAAATCCTGCAAGTCACTGTTCGACCTGACAGGAAAGACTGGTCGTCCAGACTTCCGGAAGCATTGTGGGCCCATAGGACCGCCCACAAGACCCAATTAGGCATGTCTCCCTTTAGACTGGTGTACGGAAAGGCATGCCACCTTCCCGTCGAACTGGAGCATAAAGCCTATTGGGCAGTACGGAACTGTAATCTGGATCTTTCTAAGGCTGGTACCCACAGAAAACTCCAAATCAGCGAGATCGATGAATTACGCATAGACGCGTACGAGAACTCGCAAATCTACAAGGAGCGGGTTAAAGCCTTCCACGACAAACACATCTCGAGAAAGATCTTTCATCCTGGTCAAAAGGTCCTACTCTTTGATGCCCGACTCAAACTCTTCCCAGGAAAACTGAGATCTAAGTGGGTCGGACCATATTTGGTCCGACAGGTTTTTGGAAATGGAGCAATCGAAATCAGTCCACTCAGCCACGATTCTGAACCTTTCATCGTGAACGGTCAGAGACTCAAGCCGTTCATTGATGTAACTTCTACTGATTTGGCTGAGGCATCTTATATCCTCCTTTCCCCTTGAGCTTATTGCGCCCAGCCGATGGCGTAAAACTCAGCGCTTAACGGGAGGCAGCCCATCATTCTCTTTGAAAACCTGAAACTTGTTCTGACACCTTTCAGCACTTGAAGTTCACCCTTGTAGACAGCCGACCCCAACTCAGATGTTCGCATCTGAGATTTGAAATCGTCCGCAAAAATTCAACCCGACCCATCCACTCACCCAAATTTCTGTCTTAAGGAATGAACTAAGACCCCCTAGGTTACAATGAGGACATTGCAAATCTTAGGCATGGGGGGGTAGGAAAGTGCAAAAACTTGTAAGAAAATGTTTCAAACAAAAAATTCACATATGCCAAAAATACCATAAAAATTAAAAATTTTTTTCGAAAAAGAATAAGAGGAAAAGAGGAGAAGGAAAATTTTGTGAAGAAACAAAATGAAAAAGGAGCACAAAATTATGAGAAAAAGTGATAGTCATTAGTAAGGAACTAAGGAATTAACCTAAGTTCTAGACCTCATTCAAGAAAATAACTGAAAAGTGCACAATGAGATTAGTAAGAATGCAAACCTTAGGCATTCTTGAATAGACTCTTAGTACCCATTAAGATCTGGACACTCCTCAAGAGGTTGAGGAAAATGAAAAGCTGAAGTATTAGGTCCAAGGCTTAGGAAGTATTCGGCCTCGTTAACTAATTTTTGGTTTACGGGACTCAGTAACCTAAGCACCCTAATCTCACACACAGCCTGGTTCAGTAAGCGTAAAAATCAGAATCACGCAGAAGCGTCGCAAAAATCTGAAAAGAACACCTAGAATAGGAGCGGCCGATCAACACAAGTTGATTTGGACGAGTTCCCAGTGCAGAGAGGCGGGAAATCCCCTCGAAGACGCGTAACAAAATATCATCTCCTCGGTGCTTGTCTCTTAGGATATTTACATATCCTACGGGGGGCATGTAAGCACTCTGCTGGTTCAGATTCCATGGATGGCATTATCTCGAAGTGTCAATTGCCAGGGTCTGGATTCGGCCACGGAATACCATGGATGGGATTATCTCGAAATCTCAATAGCCAGGGTTCCGGGGGTTGCCATGGGCGATGCTATCTCGAAGCATCGATCGCCAGGAACCCTTGAGGATTGATGATGGGAGCAAGGAATCTGATACAGACCGTGTTGAAAAGCCAATCCTAGGCTAGAACTAAAAAGAAAAAGAGAGAGAAAACTCTCCAAACAGAAAAACTTTCTATCTCTCTCTTACAAAACGCACTGCGAACCGAGCCAGGGCTAAAATCATTTTAAGCACGGGTGCTTTAACCACGAAGTCCAATAAACCTTAGGTTAGTTCTTGTGGGCCTTAAAAACCTTTGCTAAAAGACTGAGGCTAAGGCTAGACAGATTTGGATCTTGATTGGTACTAGAGCACCTTTTAGGCCTATGATCAGCATTCTAACCTAATCTATGAAGGCACTTATCTAAAACTATTGAAAACTTCATGGTCTAGAACAAGGGTTGAAACCTTAAGTTTTTTTGCTAAGGGACTAGCAAAAGCTAGGCATGGGGGTATGATGAGAACCTCATCATGAGCCATAACTAGCTCATTTTGACCCAATACAAAGGATAAAAGCTCCTACATATCTCAAGGAAAGGCGTAACTCAGAGAATTCTGAGTTTGAGAAGAAAACAAGTCATAAGGGGTAAAAGTGCAATTTTACCAGTATAATCTGCATACAGGGTAATTCAGGGCCCAAACATAGGTCAAAACAGCTTAATAAGAATAAAAGTGGGATGAAATGATCTAGCAAGGGCTACAGCAATTCCAAGAGACTAAATCTGTAACCCTAAAACAACCCACTTCAATTCACAAGGTTCGAGGCAAAGTAAAAATAGAATAAACCCTCTAAAATTCATAGAAAAATAATCTCTAGGGTTTAGAACCTTCAATTTGGCCTTTAGAACCCATTTTGACCTACATTGAGAACCATGCCCAATTAATAACTTAATTTGGGTTTTTGCGCAAATTGACCGGTCGAACAAGGTTTAAGATGAAAATAAAATTCACCATCAGATTCCTTAGGTCCTAATTAGTCATGTATAAAAACTTGAGCCTAAGAAGAAACCTCCTTGACCGACTTTACACTTTGGTCCTCATATATTTACTCTTTGGCCCTCAACTTTTGAACCCTCGCATTTTGGCCCCTAACTCTCCTTCGTTCTTTGCAATCAGGTCCCTCCTGCAAAACCCTGCCAGCACCATGCTCCGGCGACCTTGCGCGGAGCATGGCGCCGCGCAGGGTGAGGTAGGGGACCTGGCAAGTAAACCGGGGGTGCCCTGCGTCGTCAGCTGTCGCAGGGGCACCCCCTTGGTCATTGTAGCCCACCATACCGGCCGTGCGAACGCACGGACGGTATGGGTTCGTCTCCGACCATTCTCCGGTGAGGGAGACACGTCGTCTCCCTCCGCCTTCCTCCCTGTTTCATCCCTATAAATACCCCCCGCTGCTCCACCGACCAGGGCAGCTTGGATCTGACGGAGAAATCCCCAACTTCCTTCTCTTCTTTCTCCGGCAGACGCTCACCAGCTCCGGCGGCTTCCTCCCCCTCCACCTCTTCGCTCTGCCGCAATACCAGCAGCAGAGACTTCCTCCCCTGCTCTTCCCGCGCCACGCCGCACCCAGCTGGCGCCTCTCCGGCTCTCTGCTCGCCGCCGCCCCTCTCCCTGAGCATCGTCTTCTCCGGCGACAGTCGATACGACTGTCGCCCTGTTCCTCCCCCTTCGTCCCTGCAAGTAAGCTAGAGTTACTCCCCTTCTCCTCATCTTTCTTTCCCCGCTTTCAATTTAGTCAATTAAGCCCTCTACCGACCCTGTTCACCCTCACCCTCTTCGCCTCCGACCACCCTCCGGCGAGCCGCTCCCATCACCTCAGCGACCCACACGGCTCGCCGACCACCGCAGAACCTCCGCCTCCTCACCCTGATCCTCTTCCGCCCCTCCACTTCCCACCAAACACCCTCTGCAGATCCACCGAACACACCCACTTCTTCGCTCACAGTTTGACCTAGGACGACCTGTTGGCTCCATCACGCCCCCTGCAGACCCCCTGACCACCTTCGCCGTGCCACGGCGAAGGTCCCCCGCCTGTCTGATTTGGCCGAGAGGCCGTTCTTCTGTGACCAGGTGACTCGCCCGCCGTCGCCATTACTGCGCAGGCAGAGCTGCTTCACCTGCAGGTGCAGGCACGCCTTCGCCCAGGTTTGACTCCCAGGTTGCGCAGGGACTCTCCGCGAAACGTCCCTGGTTCACAGATGGAGCGAAGGCCGCGCGGGAAGCCACGATCGCCCACTGCTCCATCCGCGACGCGCGCTCAATTGGGGTGGGACATTTAGTCCCACCTCGGAACTTCTCGGAGGCGCGCGGACGCATAAAGGCAAAAAGTGCCTTATGCTGTCTGCCTCCTGACCACGGGGTGAGGTCCCTCTCACCCGACCCGGCCTCGTCCGTGACCACGCTCCGCGGACCTGGCCCGACCCGATTAGACCGACCTGCACTCCTCGCCCACCACCGCACGCCGGTGGGCCTGGACCCGGGCCTGACCCGAACCCGATTACCCGGTAGCTCTGGGAGAGCTGTCCCAAGAGTGGTTTCAGAGAGAAAGAGAGACGCGGGGGGGGGAGGGTAGAGTAGGTTTTGCCTCTTGACGAAAAACTCTGAAGTGTGCAGGCCAAAGAAGAAGAAGAAGACCCGCGGAAGAAGAAGTGCAGGCGAAGAAGAAGGAGCTGCACTGTAGCAAATGCTCAGTTAAGTCGTCGAAGCACCGGGCCAGACGACGGAAAGTCAGCAGCCAGAGCAACACAGAAGGCAGGCTGAAGAAGAAGGAAGGGAGACTTAGTAGCCGAAGGCAGAAGCACCACGATTGCAGAAGAAGAAGGAACCAGGTCAAGGCAGAAAACCAAAGAAGAAGAAGAAGGAGATCTGAAGAAAGAGAAAGAAAGAAGAACATCACAACAAATTCTTTCCCTTTCTCTTTATTTTGTAAAAGAAACATGTATATCTCTAGAATACGACTTGCTCCCTGAGTTCGACCTCGGGAACTCTTTCATTTTCCGAGTAAAAAAAAAATTTATATTTGAAATGTTGGTAATAACCAGCTTTACTACAACGTCATAACAAAACTCACAAACCCGGTGAAAAAACCAGACGTTTTCAGCTCGTTTGTGCCGTCGTCGAAGAAGACAGCCCTGAGGGAGATAACGGCGACGAGGAGGGGGACAGGAAGGCGTGCGCTAGTGCGGCGCGACGCAGGAGGACGAGGCAGGTATGGCAGCAGAGCGACGAGAGGGAGGAGGAAGAATCGTCGGAGCTTGCGGGCTACTTGGCCGGAGAGAGGGGAGATGAAATCTGGGGGATTCTGCGTCCAAAACAAGTCTGAAGCAACCGGCGGCCCCTGCTACTCCTTAAATAGGTGTTGGCGAGGAGGGAGACTCAAAGAGGAAGCGTGGGCAGGCCGCCGGAGAATAGCTGGAAAAGAGACCCATGCCTCTCACACGTTCGCGTGAGAGGTATGGGCGTCGGCAGGGAATGGGAGGGGGTCCATGCGGAAGAAGACAACTAATGGGACCCCCCTCTCATTTCTGGGGCCGGTCCCCATACCCTGCGCGGGGCCATCCTCCGCGTAAAGTCGCCAGAGGCATGGGCAGCTGCTGCAGGTGGTAGAGGGACCGGGTTGCATAGAACGAAGGGAAAGTTGAGGGGTTAAGTGCAAGGGTGCAAAAAGTTAAGGGTCAAAAAGTAATTCTTGAGGACCAATTTGTAAAGTAGGTCAAGGAAAACTTTCCTTAGGTCCAAATTTTGATATAACCCTAATTTGGACCTAAGGAATCCAATGGTGAAGTTGGATTTTAGGTTTGACCACGTTTGGCTAGTCAATTTGCATAAAAACCCAAATGAGGTCAAAAATTAGGTATGATTCTCAATCTAGGTCAAGATAGGTTCCAATGGCCAAATTGAAGGTTTTAAACCATAGGGGATATTTTTTCATGAATTTTAAAGGATTTAATTGATTTTTATCTTACCTAAAACTTCGTGAATTAAAGAGGATTTGTTTTAGGGTTACGAATGTCATTTAATTCCTAGATGCCGCTATAACCATTTTCTGATCAACTCATCTCACTTTCTCTCTTATTAAGTCCATTTGACCTGTGTTTAGACCCTTAGACATCCCGTTTGTGTACCGCGTTGGTAAAATTACAGTTTTACCTCTTGTGAGTTGCTTTATACTCAAATTCATAGTTCTTTGATTTAGGCTTTCCCTTAGGTTTTATAGGAGCTTTTGTATACTTATTTAGGGAAAAATGTGCTAGTTAGGGTTCATGATGAGGTTCTCATCAGTTAACTTGTATACAAGCTTTCTTGTATTGTAATTGATTTTTAACATCCTTTGAATGCTTGTAATGAATTTTTTAATCTTTTGTCAGCTAACTATTAAGGCCAACTGTCCACTAAGTGAAATTGATTGAAATTTATCTTGATTTGCATGCATAATTGCTTATATCCTGTCCATAGCTCATCCTGAACATGTTCAAGGCAGTTCACTACCTTTTAGACTCCTAGGTTTCATCCTAAGCCTTTAGGACACTTTAGACAACCCTTTAAAGGCTTAGGATGAGTGAACTTTGGATTTAAATAAAAATTATAAAAAAATTGAAAAAAAATAAAATAAACCTGTCTGGTTGTAGCATGGGTATTTCTTTACACCTGTACCAAGTTTCATGGTAATCAGAACCTTCGACTTGGTATAATTTGCCAGTTGACAGTTTTGTATACCATGGAATTTAATAAAAGAAATTACCCTTAAAAACACCAAAAACATCTCCTTCTTCTCATCCATTTCTTTTCATCTCTTCTCCTACCTTCATAACATATATAAAAACCATAAAATTGAAAAAGCTCTAAAAATAGTAAAAATCCATTGTATAATATGTATATAAGTATGTATTTAAGCTATATAGTAAGCCTACTTATCTATAATGTAAAGTTTGCATATTTATAAGTTAAATAACTTATGTATATGTTGTGTTATGTAAAGTAAATATTTAAGTTAGATTATACTACATATATCTTAATTATACAACTAATTATTAATTAAACTAATGTATATGTACAATAAGCTATATAAGTAATAATCACTATAAATAACCTTATTAAGTTATAATACTGTATCTAAGTATTTATATGTAAATAATAGACATACTAAACCCTGTACTTTAATTTAATTATATATATAGAATAAATAATTAATTTATTAAGTTAATAGTTAAGTTATTAGATTAAATTAAAATAAATTAGTAGATTATGTTAAAACTAAGTTAATTTATAATGTATATGTACACTATTGTATTTTAAGTAAGTTAACCTAATTTAAGTATATTTATAATGTATACACTGTTTAAATTTAATTTACAAATAAAATAGTCCAAAAAGTTGCTATTTAAATGTAAATAAAATAGAAATTAACCTGTAAAATACAATAAAAATGTTTATAAAATATTTAGGCATGTATACTAACTCTGTATATGGTCAATTAGACCATATAATAACTAATTTATACGTAATTATGGAACAAAACTTAAAAATAAGTATGTATAAATTGTATACTTTAGCTAATTTATTTATATAGTAAATATAATTAAAATTCCAAATTAATTGTACATTTGTATAGTACTATATAAATACTTTACTTTCACATAATTTATTTTTAATATCTAATAAATTATGGCCCTCGAATTGAGGGCCAAAATCACAAATTTGTGCATAGCCACTAGATTTCCAACGTTGCACAGGCGCTAGAAAAGTGCCACATCTTTTGCTGAGGAGTGCGCAGAGTGATTTATATTGATTTTGTTCCTTAGGATGTTCAGTCGTCACGGGTGCCGGGCACCCGAACAACCGAACATCTCTATGAGCATATTGAGCATTTCTAAGCATGTGTGTGTGGGGCCGGGGGCCTGTGAGTGTGCGGGTTTGTTAAGCCCAAATGTATGAGCATGAAAACATAATTAAGCGACCTAATTAAGAAATTAGGACGCACTTAGTAGAGGTTTGGTCCCACCTAGTCTCTGGGTGCTGTGTATCCCTCAAAAAGCATGCCCGCAATAGGAGCCTTAATGACACTTTAAGCATGGAGAAGAAGAGAAGAGTTAGAAACGCCTAAGTGTTAAACGGCTAAGTGTACTGAGAAGAAACGAAGAATGAAGAAGAGAAGTTTGTATATGTATAACATATAACAGAGACCCGTATAAATGGTATTTGTAAATAAATATGTATAAGACAAATTAAGTATATATATATATATATATATATATATATATATATATATACGTAGTACAACTATTTACATATATATATAGCTTCATATTTTTAATAACAAAATAAAATGTCATTGTAGGTGAAATAACTATTGCTACACACTCTGGTTTCCTTCTTACAGTTTGTATATAGTTTTTCTGGGGTCCAGCGACGCTTATATCTGTCGCTGTAGCTATTATATGTGTTATTGTATATGTCAGTATATTAAGTTAAGTTAGTATACTATGTAATATTAGTTAGTAATGTATATTTATGTAAGTATTAGTAATATAGCTTATAAATAGATAGTATAGAATATACCTATGTATTATTTGATGCTTGTTTGTAAGTAGATTTTTGCAAGCATTTTCATTGACTCTTTTTGTACATAACGGATCCCATAATTCCTTCTTTATAGATTCATTCATTCATTCACTATTGATTGTATATAAAATTAATCATTTTTTGAATTAAAGAATAATTTTGGACCTAGAGGGTGATGTATATCAATAATGGCATCCTAGTGAACGACCTAGAATAAACTAGTAAAAATTAGGTAATTAAATAAAATGGTCGTGATAATGGTTTGTATTTCCCACATTTACTACAACAACATCAATTCACAATCATCATTGACCATTAGTGTGTAGTGAGAATTACTCTCCACCTATTCACCATCACTAAGCATCATACGTATTACAATATCTGGGTGGAAAAAGGCTGAAGCTGCTAACTTTTCATGAATCTATATATAGATTGTTTGACTGTTGCAATCTTTTGCCTCTCTTGTGACGGTGGTTATTGGTTTAACAGTTCTCCTAGGTATAAAATGCCTTAGGCCATAGAATTGCACTACCGATTGCTCTACATTAGTAGAACTGAACTAAACTGATTGCTTTGCATTGGTTTATGGTCTTTGCTGCTATGCCTTAGGTCATAGAATTGAATTGATTTTGGATGAATACAAGCATATTAAATTGCTTTACTGATTTCTTGGTTTACATTATAACCATATATGTCAGTTTATCTTTTGTTTGATGATTTCTAGAACTTTGAATTGCACTTGATGCAAGATACTAATTGCTTTGCTAGAATCTTTACACTTTAGTAGAGTATCTTGTATTTATCTTTACATTATAGCAGAGTTTGTTTCTTTTAAAATTTATAACTGAAATAATTTTTAAGGGGATTAATTGGTGTAAGTAGAAATGATGGTTTCTTTGAAAATTGGTGTTCAATTACCAGGCCAGGCTCTAGGAGTCATTCTAATTAGAATGAGCATATACTACAATCTCATTAAACACCTTAACAAGGAGGATCAACCATGGAAGGAGGTGTATGCCAACATCTGCAGAGTTATTCTTTTTACTTACAACAAGGAATGATACATTCATTCTATTATGACTGGAAACACATATGCTTCCTTGCTTCTATTTTGAGCAAAATCGTTTCTAATTAATTTTTAAACATAATAAAACTAGCTATGTTGCCTTTATCATCGTATTTCAGTCATTATTAATTGTAAGTGATGTTTCATGGATGACCTACAGTTCAACACAATCATTGTGATATTCATTCCCATCAATGTGGCGTATCAAGAACTTCATATACGTGAGAACAGTTGCTAGTTTAGATTTGTTCACTTCACATTAAGTCATAGACCTCCAGGGATCCAACAACAACAGTATAAATGAGTTGGCATAACTAGTCAATTCTAGGGCTATTCTATTCATCAAACTAGTTATGCACTATAAGTACTTGCATGTAAAGGATATCAGTAGGAAATGGAGGCGTTGAGAACACAACATGAATCCTTGGAACTTATATTCATCTTCTATTTAATTGGATAATTTACCCATGCTCCCCATCAATTTGGTGTAAGTTCAATAAACAAAAGCTACTAAATGCAACAACCACTTTTACAACATAACTCGATTGTCAAAATTAACTAATATAGAGGTCAAATAGAGATAAACAAAAAGAAAATTGATCTAACTAAGGGATTTAGCTCAGTTTTTTGATCCAGTGTACAAATTAATGACTCTCATGGAGCATCTGTAACTAGCTTTACAACACCATGGTAGCTGAAACCAAAGAGAAATGATAATATCATATCTGGTAATGGCCAATTTGCCGGCTTACCACCAATATACCACAGAAGATGTGATGAAAATTACAAGTCACCTCTGTAGATCCCTACGGAAGGGGGTGAGATTTGCGTGATAAAAGAAAAGTGCGGAAATATAAAACCAATCTCACAAAAAAAGCAATCGCACAAATTACACAAGAGATTTTTAGGTGGAAACTCAAACCGGGTGAAAACCATCACCTAACCCACTCGAGTTAGGATTTCCCGATCGACAAAGTCGATCAAATTCACTAACCCAGTCACTTAAACAAGGGTGACTAAACCTCAATACAACAACACTACTTTGAACGAGGGTAGTGTGCCTCAAACCCCTTCTCTTCACGAGAAGGATTTTGTCCCACGATAGAGACAGAAATTCGTAACACGAATACCCAACCAATAAACAAAGATAAAATACAACAATCCTATAAAGCCAACAAAGTAGGTATTTTAATCTAGCTACTATAGGTAAAAGATCTTCCCTTAGGTGGAAGTATGTCGGTTTGATGATGCGGGTGCGTGAATCACTCGGTGCCACTTCGTTGCTCTCGTAATTGCGGAGGGAGAGCAGGTGCGCAACAACAATGAAGATCTCTTGAAGTGGAACTAAAGCTTGGAGAGCTAGGGTTTCTTCTCAAGATCAAATGGACTCTAAAGATGTGGAAATGTGTTACTTGGTGTGTGTTTGCAAGGAAAGGGTACTCTCCTATTTATAGATGGCCTAGGAAGGCTTCCATAGTCGTTGGGAACAATCTCAAGGCAGACTAGGCGGAAATCAGAATCATTACTGATTCTGACAGGGTCATCTGACGTCTGGAAAAAAGATCAGACATCTAGAAGTCACTTTTAAGACGTTTGGGAACTAAGTCAGACGTCTAATTCTAGACGGGTTCCCTTACTGACTTTCATTAGAGCGAAACAGGGTTCTTGTTATGACCCGATTCCCGGATCCCTACAAGACTCGAGACCGGCTTGCCTCGACTAATCCTAAGACCCCGTCGTCCAACAAGAAATAACAAAAAAGCAGGAAAGTAAACCACATTCACATATGCAATATAGTTAAGCAGTAAAAACGTACAAAGCAGTAAAGGAAAGTAAAATTGTTGTTCCATTACATACCACCACAACAACAGAACAACGGAACGAAAGTAAACAGTAGGGACAATAGTAACTGAAAGTCTAATACTTACTATAACAGGAAAAAAATAACAAAGAAGTGCTGAAAACTATGGTTGGGCTCGACTGGGCCCAGCACCCTCTACAACCGAAAGCTCAGGTTGCTCAACTCCTGGTCCTGAATAGTATTATGAAAAGACAAAGTCGGCGAACGCTGAGTAGAGTGGTATCTATACTATCTAAAACAGTAAAAGCAACAGGTTTAACTCTCTTTTCTATTTATCTATTTTATGTGTATTTCCTTTTTACCCATTTTCCTCAAACATCCAGATATTCTTGATCTTGCATGTTCCTCGTAGGAACGATATTGATTGCAGCCTTTTCGGAAGAGTAGAAGGTACACGTGGTGCTCTCCTGGCCAAGAGAATGCCCCGTGGTAGTCCTACACCCAGTCAACCACCCCGAGGTCACTATCAAGACGTAGTGGTGACTACGGCATGCGTGATAAGCGCACGGGTAGCTACTCCGCACAGACACGCTGTTAGTCGTTTCCGCTAGCGGGTATGCCCAAAGTACAACACGGAACAGTATAGGGCCTTGCCCTCTCAAAATAGGGGTCTCGCCCCTCAGAACCAAATAGGGGTCACGCCTCTGCACAGTCCACGTACCCTCGTTTGACTGCCCCGATTTGTCCAGAGGGCCTAACAAGTCGGTGAAGGGTGGCTAGCTGAACCCCAGGCCCCGTGGAGTGGCTAGTTCTCTCCCTACACTAGTAACTCGCCTCGGTACCGCATACACGAGGGCAACAGAGTGTAGAGTGGCTAATCCTAACCTCGGGTCTCAACCCAAGGGCGGCTAGCTCTGCTCTACACGAAAAGGGGATAGTCACTCTCCTTGGTACCTCGTACTCAAGGGCCAACACACTTCCTGTCTACATTCTAGATTTCCATCTAACCACAGCATTCTACTCCTAAATTTCCCGTAGGGTTCATGCTCATGTTCACCTCATTTATTCCGATCCAGATCCACCATTCATAATTCAGTTCTTATTCATATACAAGCAGCTCGTATTTCCATTGTTCAATACATGCAACTGATGATTTCACAGGTAATTGTTCATAAATTACATACACTCATAATTATAATACAGGCAAGTGCTAACAGTTTAGCTAAATCATGCATGCAAGTACATCATACAGCACAAAAGATTCATTCATTCTACTATCCTAGGGTTCATGCCACATCTTAGAGTTCCATCCGGCTATTTCCACAAGCACATTCATATTAAATATTATTAACAGATGTAAACCACTCTACCAGACAATCCGGGAGTAATGGGGGCTTGAGCCGCAAACCTAGGAATCTCTGCGAGCCCTAAACATGCAACAGGTTGAAACCCTACACCAGGGAATGCATCACAAAAGGAGGGTTTAGAATAGTGTACAAAGGTCTCTAGTACGTAGAGAAACTCACAAGGAAACTACAGGTACTTCGTTTGCGTAAAACGAACCCCGATCGGATCCCAAACGGGTCAAAAATGTGCCTACTGTCCAAAATCAGACATCTGGGAATAAGTCCAGACGTCTTAAAAGGTACCAGAACCTTACCTTAAGTCCTTGCGGCATCCTCAGACGTCCAGGCCTCCTCTGTGATCGTCTGAAGGCAGTTCCAAACGTCGGACCATGCCTCCGGTCATCTGGGAGCACCTCTGGGCTTCTGGTGATCTGATCTGACATCCAAAAGTGCGTGGGAGAGCGTTCCACGCTGCTTCCCAAGGCTGCTCCTGCGTATGACACCCGCAACCCCCAAATCAGACTCGACATTCGTCTGCGATGAGGCCTGCATTGCTGAAACAGCGAAAAAGAACGTACCTTCGCGATAAATGAGCTTTTAGACGTTTGGCCTTAACTCCAAACGTCCAGGTGCTCAGTTAGCCATCTGGACTCCACTCCAGACGTCTGATACTGGAAATTTCCAGTACCAGAACCTGCTCCCAACTCTCTCTACAGCGCACCTCCTCGCGTCGCCACAGCTCCAGCCCCTGTAGATGGTCGAGGCCGCCTCCCCGGGATCTCTCCTCCTCCCACATGCATCCACGGTGGCCGTGCGAGCTCCGCCAAGCTTCCATCGAAGCTCTCCAACCTCGGCCTCCTCCTCCTCCTCCTCCTCTCGCACTCCCCTCTTTCTCCTTCTTGCTCTCCTCCTCGCTCACCTCCTCTTGCCATTCCCGCAAGCTCTGAAGGTGAAGGTGGTGGTGTGTGGAATGGAGAGGAGAGGAGGGGAGGGGCTTAAATAGGTGGCGTGGGGGTCTTAGGGTTCGGGGAAGGAGGAAGGGAGAAAGTGAAGAACGTTCTGCGGGTTGCCCGCGCACAGAGTGTAGAGCGCGTACAAAAATTTCATTTTCAGACGTCCGGGAAAGGGTCCAGACGTTTGGACAGACGTCTAACTGAGACTCCAGACGTCTTAAAAGGCTAAAAGTGTGACAGGTCTTTACAACATAACTAACTTAAAGGAAGTTTCATCCCTAAAACTTGATCTAACTAGGGTGCAGAAAAAGGAACAAAAAATGCATAACAAACTTAAAGAAGGCTGAAGTAGATCGGAAAAGACGTACCCTCAAAAAGCTCTAGGTACTGCTCTCGGATTGCCGCCTCAGGCTGCCAGGTAGCCTCCTCGTACCACTAGTTTCTCCGTAGGACCTTCACCAGTGGCACTTGCTTCCGTCTCAGATTCTGGACGGCTCTGTCTAGTATCTGCACTGGTCTCTCAGGGTAGGTCAAGTCGTCACCCACCTCAACGCTCTCGTGGCTCAGAACGTGACTGGGATCAGTGACGTACTTCCAGAGATTAGACACGTGGAACATGTCCTGCACGCCAGAAAGCTAGGGAGGAAGGGCAAGCCGGTAAGAAACGGGTCCTACCCGCTCCAGGACCTCAAAGGGCCCCACAAACCTCGGCGCAAGCTTCCCTTTCACCCTAAAACGCTGCAGGCCCTTCATGGGTGAAACGCAGAGAAAGACGTGATCCCCAACCTCGAACTGCACCTCTCTGTGTTTCTGGTCAGCATAACTCTTCTGCCTGCTCCTGATAGTGCGGAGTCATCTGTGAATATGCTCTATCACCTCTTGACTCTACCGGATCAGCCTGGGGCCAACCTCCCACTTGGTCCCCACCTCAACCCAACTCAAGGGTGTAGTACACCTCCGTCCGTACAGAGCGTTGTAAGGTGCCATGCCTGTGCTCGAGTAGTAACTATTATTATATGCAAACTCTGCCAGGGGTAAATGCTCCTCCCAAGAGCCTCTCCAATCTGGTACATAGGCGCGAAAAAGGTCCTCAAGTGTCTGTATGATATGCTTTGACTGTCCGTCCATCTGGGGGTGGTATGCGGTGCTGAACCTCAACAGTGTCCCCAAAGCTTGCTGAAACTCAGCCCAGAACTGGGAAGTAAAATGGGTATCCTTGTCAGATACAATCTCACGCGGAACTTCGTGCAGGCGTACCGCATCGTGAATGTACCTCTCTGGCAACTGTGCTGGTCCCAAGGTGACTCGAATCGACAGGAAACGCACCGTCTTCGTCAACCTGTCTACTATCACCCAGACTGTGTGTGTCCTCACTGGGTAATAGGTAGACCCACCACCAAGTCTATGGTGATGCTCTCCTACTTCCACTTTGGCACAGGAAGTGGCTGCAAAGACCCAGTAGACCTCTGTTGCTCGACCTTCACTTGCTGGCACACTAAACACTACTGCACAAACTCACCAACATCCCGCTTCATCCCTCTCCACCAAAAGTGACGTCTCAGATCATGATACATCTTTGTGTTCTTGAGATGTATGATGAACCTGGACCCGTGCGCCTAAGCCAGGAGCTCTCTCAACAACTCCTCGTCCTTGGGAACGCACAAGCGCCCCCCCATGCGCAACATTTTGTCTGTGAAGGAAAAGTCTCCTGGGTCTCTTGACAGCACTCTGTCCCGCAGCGTCTGTAAGTACGGATCTATCATCTGCCCTGCGATGATGCGGTCTATCAACTCTGGTCACGTCTGCTGCGTCACGATCATTGTCCCACAATACCCTTGGGACTCCCAGGGTAGCCAATTGCCCAACTCCTCCATAAGTCTCCAACTCTGCACCTGTAGACTGGCCAAGTGGGCGGGCGCCTTTCGACTCAAGGCGTCAGCCATCACATTGGCCTTCCCTGTATGGTAGGAGATGCTGCAGTCGTAGTCCTTCAGGAGCTCTGACCAACGTCTCTGTCTCATGTTAAACTCCTTCTGGTCAAACAAGTACCTGAGGCCCTTATGACCCGTGAAAATCTCAAAAGTCTCACCGTAAAGGTAGTGCCTCCATGTCTCCATCGTGAAGACAACAACTGCCAACTCTAAGTCATGGGTAGGGTAGCTATACTAATGGGGCTTCAGTTGCTGTGAAGCGTAAGCGACAACGTGACCCCGTTGCATGAGCACACCCCCTAACCCCTGCAACGAAGCGTCTATGTACACCACAAAATCGCCATTGATGTCCAGGATGGTAAGCACAGGAGCTGAAGTCAGTCTCTCCTTCAACTCCTCGAAACATGCCTCACACTCATCTGTCCAGGCAAAGGGCACGTCCTTCCGAGTCAGCTGGGTCATAGGACGCGCAATCTGAGAGAATCCTCTAATAAACCGCCGATGGTAACCTACCAATCCCAAAAAGTTGTGTATCTCTGTCATTGTATGTGGCCTCTCCCACCTGAGTACAGCCTCAACCTTGGATGGATCTACAGCCAAACCATCCCCTGAGATCATGTGGCCCAAGAAAGTCACCTGCCTCAACCAAAACTCGCACTTGCTGTACTTGGCATATAGCCTACGTTGCCTCAAAGTGTCCAAAATCATCCGTAGATGCTGTCCGTGCTGCTTCTGATCCCGCGAGTAAACGAGTACATCGTCGATGAATACCACCACAAACTGGTTCAAGTACGGCCTGAAAACCCAGTTCATCAAATCCATAAAAGCAGCGGGGGCGTTGGTCAACCCAAACGTCATGACCAAGAACTCGTAGTGCTCGTACTGGGTACGGAAAGTTGTCTTGGAGACATCGGTGTCCCTGATCCTCAACTGGTGGTAGCTTGACCTTAGATCTATCTTGGAGAACACTGTGGTATCTCACAACTGGTCAAAAAGGTCGTCAATCCTCAGCAGCGGATACTTGTTCTTGATGGTGACCCTATTTAGCTGTCGGTAGTCGACACAAAGTCGTAGGGTACCATCCTTCTTCTTCACAAACAACACCGGGGCTCCCCACGGGGACGCACTGGACCTCACAAAGCCCTTCTCCAACAGGTCCTGTAGCTGTGACTTGAGCTCTCGTAGCTCAAGTGATGCCATCCGATATAGTGCAGTAGAAATGGGGCTTGTCCCCGGTATTAATGAGATCTTAAACTCGATCTCATGCTCGGGTGGTAGTCCTAGCAGCGCCTCTGGAAACACGTCGGGGTAATCGCAAACCATCGGAATACTCTAAAAGTTTGCCACGGGGCTAGGCTCTGCCACTACATAGGCTAAAAAGGCCTCACACCCCTGGCACAAAGCCTCGCTGCCCGAAGCGCAGAGATGCATCTGAAACCTCCGTCCACTAGCTGTTCGTGAAACTCAAAAAGAGGCAACTCCGGTATGGAGAAGACGATCTTCCTCCCGAAACAGTACACCAGGGCGTAATAGGCGTACAGCCAATCCATCCCTAGGATCACGTCAAAATCCTCCATCGGTATCACAATCAGGTCAATGGGAAGGTTGTGTCCCCCTATACTGACCTCGTAGTTTGTGTAGACCTCCTAAGCTACAAACAACTGGCCACCTGGGCCTCTGATCACAAATAAATCTTCTAACAGTACACTGTCCTGCCCCAAACTGACGGCAAAACTCGCAGCAACAAAAGAGTGTGTGGCGCCGGAATCAAAAAGTACGTACACTAATCTGCCAGAAACGGTAACCATACCTACCACCACTGAACTGTAGACCCTAGCGTCTTTGTGTGTCAGTTCGTTGATACGCCCCTAAGTCCTCGGTGCAGACGAAGTAGTTACACTCTGGGTCGGGTGAGCAACCGCTAGTCGGTACCCTCCTCGTGACTACTGGCCTCTCCCACGTGCCTAGGGACCACAACCACCAGCTCGGACTCCAGCGCTCGATGTGGGAAGCATCTGCTGTGCTCCGACCCTAGATGGGCAGTCCCTCCTGATGTTGCCCAGCTGGCCACACTGGTAGCAGAGGGGAACACGACCTCCTCCCTCGGTAGGTCCCTGCTGGCGGTTGGGCGAGGGTCCAGTGCTGGCAGCTGGCCCCTTTCTGCGGCCCCCAATGGCCACTGACTGCCCCGCGAAACGAGACGGCTCTCCTATAGGTGCCGCGTGCATCCTCTCTCGACGTCCCTGAGAGTACTCTGGCTGATAGGGCCTCTTTCGTCCGCTGTCGGTGTCTCGTGCAGCCGGGTTGGTCTCCTCATAGGTCATGGCTGCCTCAACCACTCGTGAGAAGGTGGGAAACTTCAGGGGTTTGACATACCCCCGAATAGCAGGTTCGAGCCCCTCGGTAAGCCTCCACAGGGGCTCCTCCTCCATAGCCACGGCTGTCAAGGCAAAATGTGACAGCTCCAGGAAGTGCGTGCGATACGCACTAACAATCATCGTCCCCTGGCGGAGAGTGTGGAACACCCACCTCCTCTGGTCCTGTCAGGTCTGTGGAAAGTACTGCTCGCAGAAGAGGGTCACGAACTGGTCCCACATCGGCTCTCCCCTCTCCTGGCCTCTGACTGCCCTCCACCAACTGTGTGCTGCGCTCTCTAACTGGTATGTGGCAAAGGCCATGTGGCACTCCGCGGGGGGGCGAAGGGTGTCGAACACCTTTTCTATCTGCTCCAGCCAGTCCTCTACCTCAGTTGGGTTCTCATCCCCCTTGAAGGAGGGGGGCTTTAACTTCCGGAACTGTCCGAAAAGCTCATGGTGCAGCTGCAATGGGGGAACGGGCACGCCTCTAGGCAAGGAGGGCTCGTGCTCGGAAGTGTCAGAGTGCGGTGGGGGTGGCGGAGGACCACCCCCTCCCCCTCCTGCTCATCCAGCGCTGCGGCGTTCTCTCTGTCCCATCGAGGACTCCCCCTCCACGTCCTCAGGGAGAGGTGCCCATGGAGACTGGTGAAGCTCCTCTCGCACAATATCTTTGATTAGTTGGGAGAGATCTTAGGCCTCAACGCCCGAGAGAAGAGGTGGGTCAATTGATACCTCAGGCCCAGCACATCCGCCTCTTCGACCTCGTCCACGGCCGCGACCACGGCCTGCCTCGAGAACTCCCTGACAAGGCATCTCCTGCAAGGAGACGCGAAAGACAGAACAAAAGGGTCAACAATACTGAATTTCTTCGAGAAAAGACTCGGAACGAACATCAAGGCGATAAGTTGTGGTGGCTACCCTAGTTACATGCACGTGAACAATTATTCTCAAGCCAATTGGTTGATTTCTCGAGACGACCTTGCTCTAATACCATCTTGTTACGACCCGATTCCCGAATCCCTACAGGATCCGAGATCGGCTCGCCTCGACTAATCCCAAGACCCAGTCGTCCAACAAGAAATAACCAAAAAGCAGGAAAGTAAACCACATTCACATATGCAATATAACTAAGCAGTAAAATCGTACAAAGCAGTAAACGAAAGTAAAACTGCTGTTCCATTACATACTACCACAACAACAGAACAACGGAACGAAAGTAAACAATAGAGACAACAGTAATTGAAAGTCTAATACTTACTACAACAGGAAAGGAACAATAAAGAAGTGCCAAAAACTATGGCTGGGCTCAACTAGGCCCAGCACCCTCTACAACCGGAAGCTCGGGCTGCTCAACTCCTGGTCATGAACAGTATTATGAAAAGACAGAGTCAGCGAACACTGAGTAGAGTGGTATCTAGACTATCTAAAACAATAAAAGCAACAAGTTTAATTCTCTTTTCTATTTATCTATTTTATGTGTATTTCCTTTTTACCCATTTTCCTCAAACATCCAGATATTCTTGATCTTGCATGTTCCTCGTGGGAACGATTTTGATTGGAGTCTTTTCCGAAGAGTAGAAGGTACACGTGGTGCTCTCCTAGCCGGGAGAGTCCCCTGTGGTGGTCCTACACCCATTCAACCACCCCAGGGTCACTTTCAAGACGTAGCGGTGACTACGGTACGCGTGATAAGCGCACAGATAGCTACCCCACACTGACACATGATCATTCGTTTCGGCTAGTGGGTACGCCCAAAGTATAGGGCGTCTCCACTACGACCGTCTGAAGGAAATTCCAGACGTTGGACCACGCCTCCGGTCATCTGGGAGCACCTCCAGACTTCTAGTGATCTGATCAGACGTCCAAAAGTGTGTGGGAGGGCATTCTGCGCTCCTTCCCAAGGCTGCTCTTGCGTACGACACCCGTAGCCTCCAAATCAGACCCGACATTCATCTGCGGTGAGGCCTACATGGCCGTAACCACGAAAAAGAACGTACCTTCACGATAAATGAGCTTTTAGAAGCCTGGAGTTAACTCCAGACGTCCAGGTGCTCAGTCAGCTGTCTAGACTCCACTCTAGACGTCTGATACTGGAAAATTTCCAGTACCAGAACCTGCTCTCAGCTCTCTTTTCCGCGCACCTCCTCGCGCCGCCGCAGCTCCAGCTGCTGCAGATGGTTGAGGCTGCCTCCCCGGGATCTCTCCTCCACCCGCACGCACCCGCGGTGGCCGTGTGAGCTCCACCGAGCTTCCACCGAAGCTCTCTGACCTCGACCTCCTCCTCCTTCCACACTCTCCTCCTTCTCCCTCTCGCTCTCCTCGCTCACCTCCTCTAGCCACTTTCGTAAAGCTCTGAAGGTGAAGGTGGTGGTGTGTGGAGTGTAGAGGAGAGGAGGGGAGGGGCTTAAATAGGTGGCATGGGGGTCTTAGGGTTCGGGGAAAGGAGGAGGGGAGAGAGAGAGAGAAGAACTTTCTGCACGTCGCCCGTGCACAAAGCGCATACAAAAATTTCATTTTCAGACGTCCGAGAAAGGTTTTCAGACGTCTGGACTGACGTCTGACTGAGACTCCAGACGTCTAAGGCCAAAAGTGTGACGGGTCTTTACAGTTCTAGTGTAAATCAAACAGACGACATACAGGACATGTGACACTAGGTCTGGATGTCTGAAAACCAAATTTAATGTAGGAATGGATTTCTCAAGGTCCAAACGGCTATATTAGTCAAGGAAAGTGATTTCGACTCAATTGAGGCTCAATAGTCACATATCAGACGTCTGGGGTCCTCTACGAACGTCTGATATAAGTCTACAGGTCATTTCCCTCAATGGTTACTTTGGTAGCCAATGTTCCACTAATTGAACGTCTGGCACAACCATCTGACGTCTTCTAAGACGTTTGGACTAAGGTCTGAATGTCTGATTTTAACAGACATAACCTACTAAGCCCAACCTAAGTTATTGGACATCTGAGTCAACAGTCAGACGTCTAATTTCCACATTGGATGTCTGATTAGGCTGTCTGAAACCTATCTTGGATTTTTAAGTTCTCTACGGAAGACCTAAGTATCTTAGGGTTGTGTAGGTGTTCCTAGGACTCCAGTTTAGATCCTTTGAGGCTCTTTAACATATATCTAGACAGAAAGAATAAAGAGCAAAATAATTACAAAAGAATACATGAAAAGAGTATCTATCCTATTCTTCATCTCCTTCCTACTTCAAGCTTTTGCTCCTTGCAATGCTCCTTCTTTTTCGATGAGCTCCTCCAATCCACCATGCACACAAGCTCTGAGGTCCTTCACACTTGAATCTATTTGCAAATAACCTGAAATCTTAGACTTCAAATGCAAATTTTAAATACAAGTATTTTTTTTATCATCAAAATAAACGATTGTGATGCCCTTGCACCAACAACCTCTTCTATCTATGCCAATTTTCTCATGCTTTGTTGTTTTATACTAATTTAAGAGGTCATGATAACATCATGGCATTTACAAATGAAATTGTTGAAAATCTCAATTAGAAGGCTACGGCATGGCCATAGCTTTATTTTGTATACCATATGGAAAACTAGATCTAAGATAAAATTTGAAGGCTCCAAAGAAGACATAATCACTACTTGCAAGTTAGCCTCCAATCTGGAACATTTTCAAAATTATCATCTCTGATTATAAGATTTATACAAATGCATGAACTTCTAATCATTATTCAATTGGTTTGGCACTTTATAATGGTAGGGATGGTAACATTAATCTTTACCAACTAATGGTAATCTTCCTCTACTCTCTCATGACACCTTCACTTCCATCAAGCTCCTTTTCATACCATTAACCATCACTATCACCACCATTAGCTCTCAACTGCCATTTCTCACCTACGACTGTTACCATTGGTTTCTACTGTCAACTTCACTATCAAAACAGTAATGCAGATTTTAGGTGAATACAAGCATACTAAACTACATTACTTTGGGTGAATATATACAAGCATATTAAACTGCATTACTGATTTTGGGTGAATACCATTTCTACTCCTGATTTTGGGTGAATACAAGCATACTAAAGTGCATTACTAATTTCTTGATTTACATTATAGCTATATATGTTGGTTTATCTTTTGTTGGATGATTTCTAGATATTGGATTGCACTGGATGCAAGATATTGATTGCTCTGCTAGCATCTTTACAATTTAGCAGAGTATCTTGCCTTAGCCCATAGAACTGTACTACTGATTACTCTGTTGGTATCTTTAGTAGAACCGAACTGAACTGATTACTCTACATTGGTTTACAGTCTCTGCTGCTATGCCTTAGGCCATTTCTATTATTGATTTTGGGTGAATACATGCATACTAAACTGCTTTACAGTTTTCCTAATTTACATAATAGCTATATATGTCGGTTTATCTTTTGTTGGATGATTTCTAGAACTTTGGATTGCACTGGATGCAAGATACTGATGCTTTGGTGGTATCTTTACAATTTAGCAGAGTATCTTGCATTTATCTTTACATTATAATAGAGTTTGTTTCCTTTAAAATTTATAACTGAAATGATATTTAAGGGGTTTAATTGGTGTGAGGAGAAATGTTGGTTTCTTTGAAAATTGGTGTTCATATGTTGCAATGTCTGAAAACACCTCCATGATTTATTTCTTTGGTTTAATCGTATTGGGTGCATGGATGGTGATTATCTTGTCTATTATAAACACTTTGTAGGCATCAAGCTTCACATAACAAGTTATTGGTTTCCACTCATTATAGAATATCTTCTGCATGCTTTGACTTTTAAATGTTAGTGAAAATTGTGTCCCATAATTTGCTTGTTATGCTTCATTATTTTTTTTGCAATGTTACTGAAAATTACAATCTTTCTAGAAGTTGCTGAATATGTCTACCTATCCAATTAAAAATTTGCCAAAAAAGCGAACCTATATGCGATCGATTCCTTATTTCTATCATTGTTTTGATTAAAATTCTTTCATGCATTTGTATGTTGCGTTATGCGAGGATGGGTGGAGTCTATTTCATGGATTTCAGGTTCTAATTTTTGTACATGGCTATGCAGTCAGGTATGGAAATGACAATCCCCTCTCTTAATTATGTTATTCATGATATCTGTGAATTTCTTCATTTCCCCAAAATTTTCTACTACAATAATGAAACCTAGTAAACGATTCTTTTGAACTAATGGACTACGAAAGTCGTCTAGAAGTAACTAATATTTCATTACATTCAGTAGTTATATTGTCTAACTTGTAAGTAACTAATTTCAATTTTTCTTACCAATGAAAACAAGTTCTTCTTATAGTAATAATTGTACCTGTATAACCCACACATGTTGAATGCGTGAATGATATATGGCAATCATGTGGAAATCAATTACATTAAAACTCATTTATCTAAAACGACAATTTTTGTCGAAAGATGAGTGATGAGATAGTTGCTAACTAAGGTAGAAATTCATTTCCTACGTGGTGTTAATGGAGATCGGTCCTGAAATTTTGAGATGGGAAATGGCTGATGCAAGTAGTAGTGTCAGCCATTATGTATATTCGTAAAGAAGGAGGCGGAGAGTTGGACATGCGCAAAATTTAGTCATCGAAATCATTGTAGCAATTGCTAAAATGATTATTGAGTTGGAGATGGAAGATGATGACATGAATGATGTCGACAAACAATTCTGGCAAGCAAGATATAGACTAAACTATTGCTTGCAGAATTTACAAACGTTTCAATCACATAAATAAAACATATTTGGCATAACAACATCGGATGAGTAATTATGTTATGTATGTAGGATGGATGAAGAAGGTTCAAGTTGGCGGATGGGTGCTCGATAGGGTAGTAAGAAGGGACTTTCACGCACAAGCAATTGGATAAGTGAAAAAGATAAGTTGTCGATAAGACTTCTCAATGACCACTACCAGAATGACTTTGTTAATGGGTCGTTCACTAGAACAGGATGGATTGACATTGTTCAGGAGTTCAACTCCGAGAGAGGTCTCACCTACAACAAAGACCAGTTGCAAAATCGCTTCAAGACTTTGAAGAGGGAGTACAACACTTTTGTTGCACTCACCAACAAGAGTGGGTGGGGTTAGGACCATCGTAGGAAATGTCCCATCCCTTACGATGACAGTGCTTGGGATGCGGTTGGTAAAGTTTGCAATTCAATTGTCATGTTTGTCAATTAGAAATGTTCTACGTGAAACGTGTTATATAATTGCAGCTTTCAGTGTATCTTAAGAAGTTTCATGGATGGTCATTCCCTTAGTATAAGGAATTGGAGATTATTGCTGGTAGAGATACTACTAGGGGAGTGAATGCTACATCCAGTCTTAGGCAAGTGGACGGAGAGGATTTTGTTGATTATGAAGGCAAAGGTGAAGTGAATTTGTCTTAAATGGATTTCTCCATGAATGAAAATGCATCAATGCCCTCGCAGGCTACCAACATGAGGAACTACACTTCCTCCCAATAAGCACCAACCTAACCAACCATGGCACAGGTTGTTGAAGAGGGAGTACATGTTATGGCAAACTCGCCATCAGCGATAGGCAAGGCAAAGGCTATTGGATGCACATCCAGAAGCAGTGGGAAGCAACGTCGTAGCGTGACCTCTAATTGTAAAGGAGTTGAGAAGGTTATGATAGTGATAGATGAGTACTTGCAATTTAGCAAGAGCAAACGACTTCGTGATGTTGAAAGAAGCGAGATTGATGAATGTGCTTATGGGTTGGTGTCAATGCTATCGAACCTCGGGGTTCGTGAGAGGTCCAAGATGATTGCCCGGTTGAAGAATGCATCGTTTAGAGATATCATGTGGGTTTTCCTGTCTGGTATTCCGAAAGATATGTTGGAGTTAGTTTGGATGGTCATGAATGGGGATATGTGATACCATGGTAGTCTACTTGATATGTGCTTTATGAGTGTAATGGAGGTAGTCAGTGGTTGTTAGTATTCTTTTCTGGAGTTCTAGTTCACCTGGGTTGTCCTATATTGAAGGTGTGTCATATCTTTATCATTGTTGGATGTATGACGATATTTCCATTTTCTATGTTGAATTGCTTTATGATTTTGTATTATTCTATCTATCATGTACTTGTATGAATAACTACATTGTAATGGATAACTTATTCAATCTTATTATATTTTCTGTAACTTGTTAATAGATGGAAGACTCTGGTTGTTCATTGGATAGAGATGAGGTTGTGATAAATGCCAGTTTATCATCATTCTTATGTGTTAAGACCTGTGCTATTAAATCCCTTTAAGACATTTGGGACTTGGGTCAGATGTTTGGACACCTTCCCAGACGTCTGGAAATCAATTTTTGTGTGCGTACGTCCTCGAGTCTGCGCGCGTGCCGCGCTTAGACTGAGCACAGCCGCCTTCTTCTCTCCCCTCTCATTGACGAAACCCTACCCCGCACCTACTTAAACCCTTCTCCTCTCCCTCATTCACCGCCCCACTTCCAGCCACCTTCTCCTTCCTCCAGCGAGAGCGAGAGCAGCGAGTGCAGCGAGCGAAGCGGCGGAGAGGAGGAGCAGCGAGGGGGAAAGAGAGGAGAGTGCGCGAGCTCGCGAGAGAGCTCGCTGGAGAAGCTCACGGCCGGTCGGGCATGCGCAAGGTAGAGAGGTGCGTCGGGGAGGTTCTCCCCGACGCTGCTGCAGCCAGAGTAGCGGTCGAGCGGGCGCGGCGCGAGGAGGCGAGGGTAGTCTTTGGTTCTGGGATTTTCCCAGAATCAGACGTCTGGACCGACATCCAGACGACGTTGACGACGTCTGAAAGAAGCTCCAGACGAATGAGAGGTACGTTCCGCATCCTGCACCTCCCTTTGCGGATACGGCCATGCAGGCCGTTCCGCCGAGGTGCTGCTCCGTGCCCTTTTGAGAAGATTTTCCGTCACGTGTGCAGGATTCATTTCGGGAAGGCACGAGACATGCCCTTCCATGCAGTTCAGACGTCTGGGCGAAGCACCAGACGGCGGGAAGCGTCTCCAGACGTCCGGAGAGATGGTCGAACGTCTGGAACTGGGTCCAGATGGTTCAGCAGAGTCCCTGGACGTCTGAGGAATAGCGTTTGAGGTATGGTTCTGGACTTCTTTTAAGACGTCTGGAAGGTATTCCAGACGTCTGATTTGAGTCAGAATTGCTGTTTTTGACCTGTTCAGGGGCCGTTTGAGGTCTGATTTCCGTAATTAAGATTCCGTTCTTCTTCGTATAAGTTCCTGTACTTGTTGGAATACTTTATCATGTTCTTAGTGGTTTCTTGTGGTTGATCCTTGTGCTAGGACCTCGTTCCGTTGCAGATTTGGGGGTTGCGGAGGCAGGTAGACCTGCTGAACAAACTCCCATTACCCCTAGTTTTGCTGGTAGAGTGGCTTCCCCTAGATTTACTACAAACATGAATGCATATCTGGAATGAATGTTAGATCCTAGGGTATGGCATGAATCCTAGGACAAGAAACACTAGATTGAATGTTAGGTCCTAGGGTATAGCATGAATCCTAGGATTAGGAACACTAGAATAATTGTATTGAATGCATGAATTACAGTCTTGGATGAGTAAATAAAATGATAACAATTGCCTGTAATTGGATAACAGCTGTCTGTGAAATGTAAAGTACTGTTGTTAGCAACTGTTGCATGTATATTCCTGTTGTTTGCAATTAAATATGAGCTGCCTGTATATGATTTGAAAATGAAAGATTGAATGTTGGAAACACGAGCTACTTGCGAGTAAACCTGAAATGATGAAACCTAGTATGGCTTGGCCTGAGAAACATGAGCATGAACCCTACAGGGAATTAAGAGTAGAGCTCCTGGAATAAATGGAATGGAACTGAAAGTGTGAATGGGGAAGTGAGCTGGCTCTTGAGTACGGAGTACCAAGGAGAGCGACTGTTGCCATGTTTAGTGCAAAGCGGAGCTAGCCGCCCTAGGGTTGGGACCCGGGGTTAGGATTGGCCACTCTATACCGACTTTTTGACCCTCGTGTACACTGTATCGGGGAGAGCTACTAGTGTAGGGAGGGAGCTAGCCACCCCACGGGGCCCGGGGTTCAGCTAGTCGTCCTACACCGACTTGTTAGGCCCACTGGGCAAACTAGGGTAGTCAGGCGAGGGTGTGCGGACTGTAGAGGGGTGAGACCCCTATTTGGTTCTTAGGGGCTAGACCCCTGTTACTGAGAGGGCTATGCCCTATACTAGTTTTGTGTTGTGCTTTGGGCGCACCCGTTAACGGAAACAACTGACCGCGTGCCAGTACAGGGTAGCTACCCGTGCATTTATCGCACTTGCCGTAGTCACCGTTACATCTATCAGTGACCTTGGGGTGGTTGACTGAGTGTAGGACCACCACGGGGGACTCTCCCGGCCAGGAGAGCACCACGTGCTACTTCTACTCTTCGGAAAAAACTGCAATCAAGATCGTTTCCACGAGGAACATTCGAGATCAAGAAAGAGACCCGATAAATAAACTAAGTGATGAAAGAATGAATAATTAGCTAAATAAAGAAAGACATTGAAAATAACAGCTACCTGTCCACCTTTACTGTTTAGTTAGCTGGTTGCCACTCTACTCAGCGTTCGCTGACGTTTTTGTACTCATAATCCTTTTTAGGTCCAGGTGTTGAGCAGCCAGAGCCTATGGTTGCAGAGGGTGCTGGGTCCAGTAGAGTCCAGTAGTTGTACCTTTTGTTTGTACCCCATTTCCGTTGTAGTGAGTATTTTTGTTGCACTTCTGTACTCTTTTATTGTAAACTTTATATTCCTGTACCTTTTTAAATTCTCTACTGTTGTGGTGGTGTGTACTATATTAGTTTACTTCTATACTGTTGTATGTTAGTTGCTTGCATGGTGAATGTGATTTATTTTTACTACTTTTTGGTTACTTCCTCGTTGGATGACTGGGTCATGGGATCAGTCGAGTCGGTCCAGTCTCGTGTCCTGTAGGGATTCGGGAATCGGGTCGTAACAAGATGGTATCAGAGCAAGGTCGTCCCGAGAAGTGAACCAACTAGCTGGAAAATGACCAATTCACGTGCTTGTAACCAGAGTAACCACTACAACGTACCTTTTTACATCTGTTCTGAGGTTTTTTCGTTGAATGTCAGTTAGAATTGACGTCTTTTCTGTTCTGTGTTCACGTCTCCTTGCAGGAGATGCCTCGACGAGGGGGCAGCGAGGCGGGTCACGGATGCGGCCGAGGACGAGGTCGGAGGGGCGGGCGCGTTGAGCCCAACGCTTCAGTGGATCAGCTACTACTTCTGGGCATTCAGGCTTAGGACCTCGCCCAGCTGATATAGGAGATCGTACGAGAGGAGCTTTACCCGCCTCCACGAGCGCCTCTCCCTAGGGTTGCGGAGGGGGAGTCCTCTATGGGACCGCAAGACAGACACGGCGCTGGACGTGGGGGAGGGGGTGGCCCTCCACCGCCCCCACCTTCCTCCGGCACTTCCGAGCATGAGCCCTCCTCACCTGGAGGCGTACCAGTTTCTCCCCTTTAGCACCATTACGAGCTTTTCGGACAGTTCCGAAAGCTGAAGCCCCCCTCCTTCAAGGGGGATGAGGACCTGACCGAGGAGGACTGGCTCGAGCAGATCGAGAAGGTGTTTGACACCCTTCGCCCCCATGTGGAGTGCCACGTGGCCTTTGCCACGTACCAGCTGGAGAGTGCGACACACAGGTGGTGGAGGGCGGTCAGGGGTCAGGAGAGGGTCGAGCCGACTTGGGACTAGTTTATCACCCTCTTCTGAGAGCAGTACTTCGCCCAGATGTGGCAAGACCAGAGGAGGCGGGAGTTCCATACTCTCCGCGAGGGGACGATGACCGTGAGTGCGTATCGCACGTGTTTTATGGAGCTGTCTCGTTTCGCCGCGACAGTTGTGGCTACCGAGGAGGAGCGCCTTTGGAGGTTCATCGAGGGGCTCCGACTTGCTATTCGGGGGTATGTCAAACCCCTGAAGCTGCCTACGTTCTCGAGGGTGGTGGAGGCAGCCATGACATATGAGGAGACCAACCCATCTGCACGTGACACTGACAGCGGACGGAAGAGGACCTAACAGCCAGACTACTCACAGGGCCGACGAGAGAGGAGGCACGTGGCGCACCCAACAGAAATAACTAATACATACTAAAGTACTTACCACTACAAAAGGGCTCTGGAACAGAAAAGAGGAAAAACACTATGGCTAGGCTCGGCTGGGCCCAGCACCCTCAGCAACCGGTGGTGCTTGCTCATGATTTATCACGATAGCTCATTCATTCATTAGCTACACATGCATTTCTTCCAGCCCTAGTATTCATTTCACAACCTAGGGTTCCTTTGAATATTTCTAAAGTAGTATGCATTCATCTCTTTCATCCCTAGTGTTCATTTCACAATATAGGGTTCAATCAAATAATTCTAAGGCATGCAATTTAATTATTAATTTTGAAATTAGAGAGAGAACCACTCTACTGGGATACATGGGTGGAATGGGGGCTCGGATCGCAGATCCCATCATCTCCGCGGGCCTTGTGTACTCAATTGGCTAGAGACCTATATAATTGACCAACCACATCAAACGAGTTCAAAACTGTATACAAATGACACTAACACGTAGAGAAATTCGAATGGAAACTAACGATACTTCGTTTGCGCAAAACTGACCCCGTTTGGGCTCTAAATGGGCAAAAAACAAGCATACTGGTTAAAATCAGACATCTGAGACTAGACCCAAACACCTTAAACAATCTCAGAACTTCACCTTGCTTCCCTGTGGCTTCCTTAAACATTCGAACCCCTCTTTGATCATCTGAGGGTGATCCCAGACATCTGACACTCCCTCCGGTCGTTTGGGAGTGTAGTTAGACATCCGGCACTGTCTCCCGATGTCTTAAAGTACCTCGAAGGGTGCGCCACACGCCTTTCCCACGTCGCATACCTGTGCATGCACGCGGCTTAAAAATCACGACACGTAAAAGCACAAGTACGTGCATGCAAGCGCGTACGCAGGACATACCTCGGCACTCTGCGTGCTGTTAGATGTCCGATGCCAGCCACGAATGTCCTAAGGATCCTCTAGATGTCTGGATGGAGTTCCAGACATCTGATACTGCGGAAAATGGTTCCGCAATATCCTCCTGTGAGCTTCTTCTCACACTCTCCTCCACCCGTAGAGGCTGCAGCGACACCTTTCGCGGCTGCAAGAGGTCACACCTCCTCTCCTGAGCTCCTCTGAGATCCTCCTCACACCTCCAGCTCCTCCAGCCGCACCTCCTCTCCTATGCTCTCCCACTCCCTCGTCCATGCTCTCCCTTTCCTTCATGTCCTCGCTAGTCCTTTTTCCCATGCTTTGTCCCTCTCCTTCTTCCTCACTCGCGACTGCAAGGGGGATGGGGGAGGAGAGCTCGTCGGTGGTGAGGTGGTGGAGAAGTGTAGAGGTGAGGAAGATGTGGAGGTGGTGAAGATGGAGAGGAAATGGAGAGGCTGAAGGGGTTTTTAAAGAGAGGAAGGTGTGGGTTTGTGAGGGGAGATGTGCGTGGGTGGGTGCGTGGGTTGTGTGGGAAGAGAGAGACTGAAAATTGCGGGATCTCTCCTATAGAATCTTTCTTCCCGCAAGACCCACACACCTAAACTCAGGGTGCTTAAAATTGCACTTACACCCCTACCTTTTTGGAAAACTATGAACAACCCTTGGGAAGGGTCATTTCAACATAACAAACTTAAAGGAAGTTTCATCCCCGAAACTTGAGCAAATTAGGGTGCAGAAAATAAGCATAAAAGCGCATAATAAACTTAAAGAGGATCAAAGTAGGTCAGAAGTGACGTACCCCCAAAAAGCTCTGGGTACTGTTCTCGCATCGCCACCTCGGGCTCTCAAGTCGCCTCCTCGTACACCTGGCTTCTCCATAGGACCTTCACCAGTGGCACCTCTTTCCATCTTAGGCATCGGACGACTCTGTCTAGTATCCACACTGGTCTCTCAGGGTACGTCAAGTCATCTCCCACCTCGATGCTCTCGTGGCTCAGAACTTCGCTGGGATCGGCGATGTATTTCCTGAGGTTGGACACATAGAACACGTCGTGCACTCCAGAGAGTTGGGGAGGGAGGGCAAGCCGATAAGCAATGGGTCCAACCCACTTTAAGACCTCAAAGGGCCCCACAAACCTCGATGCAAGCTTTCCTTTCACCCCATAACGCTGCAAGCCCTTCATGGGCGAAACACGGAAGACGACATGATCCCCAACCTCGAACTGTGCCTCTCTACGCTTCCTATCAGCATAGCTCTTCTGCCTGCTCAAGATAATACGGAGTCGTTTGTGAATCTACTCTTTCACCTCCTGACTCTAATGGATCAGCCTAGGACCAACCTTCCACTTGGTCCCCACCTTGACCCAACTTAGGGGTGCAGTACACTTCCTCCTGTACAGAGTCTTGTAAGGTGCCATGTCGATGCTCAAATGGTAGCTGTTATTGTATGCGAATTCTACCAGGGGAAAATGCTCCTCCCAGGAGCTTCTCCAGTCTAGCACACAAGCGCGTAGGAGGTCCACTAGTGCTTGTATGGTGTGCTCCGACTGTCCGTCGGTCTGGGAGTGGTAGGAGGTACTGAACTTCAAACAGGTCCTCAAGGCCTGCTGAAACTCTGCCTAGAACTGGGAAGTGAAGTGAGTATCCCTATTGGATACAATCTCGCAAGGGACTCCGTGAAGGCGCACCACATCTCTGATATATCGCTCTGCTAGCTATGCTGGCCCGAAGATGACTCGGATCGGTAGGAACCGCGTTGTCTTCGTCAACTAGTCTACCATCACCCAAACTGCGTCGTGACCTTATTGTGCAACCAGTAGCCCCACTACCAGGTCCATGGTGATCTCTCCCAATTCCACTCTAGCACAGGAAGTGGCTGTACCGACCCTACAGGCCTCTGGTGCTCAGCCTTCACCTGCTGGCATACCAAGTACTGCTCGACGAACTCACCAACACCCCGCTTCATTCCCCTCCATCAGAAGTCGCGTCGCAGGTCATGGTACATCTTTGTGTTCCCGGGATGTATGGTTGTTACGAATGCACCCAAGGAGTTTTTTTTCTAAGACGTCTGGGAGGTGTCCCAGACGTCTGGCAAACGTCTGGAACCACTTCCAGACGTCTGGGATCTATTTTCGGTGGCACGCGGGACTGCGTCTGCGCGTAGGCGCGCGCAGAACCGCAACCGTCTTCCTCTCTCTTTTTCCCTCTCTCCTCCTGCGACCGCAGGCACAGCGCTGTCCGCTCTCTCTCTCTCTCTTCCTCGCGCGGCCTTAAAAGGGCCACGCCTCTCCCTCACTCCCGTCACCTCCGCCTCCTTCCTCTTCTCCTTCAGCTAGTGCACGAGAGCGAGCGTGAGGGTACAGCGACTACGGCGACAGCCGCGTCGGGTGCGGGAGGAGGTGCTGCGCGGGGGAGGAAGCGCTCGGCCGTGAGGGCGAGCTCGCCGGTGCTGCTAGGGCCGGCCGGCGGGGGGCGCAGCGGGCGTGGAGTGACGCGGGAGGACTTCTGCAGCTCGACCAGCAGGCGGAGTACTCGCGGTGCGGCCGGGCGTCGTGAGCGGAGGGTGAGTGGCACCCTGGTTATGGAAACTTTTCTAGAATCAGACGTCTGGGCTGATAGCCAGACGACGGGCACGACGTCTGGAAGACTGTCCAGACGTCTGAACGGTGAGTTATTTCCGTCTTCTTCCTTTTCTTCGACTGACCGTACTGAGAGAGAGAGATGGGTACACGCAGGTTCGGTGATTCGCATCCAACACGAATCAGACGTCTGGCTCCAGTGCCAGACGGCGGGAATGACTTCCAGACGTCCTGGGTGACCATTGGACATCTTGGAACTAGGACAGATGCCCCCGGAGGTTTCTGGACATCTGAGAGCCCACGCAGAGCGAGGTAATTCCCTGATCCAGTTTTTAAGACGTCTGGAAGAAGTTCCAGACGTCTGATTTTACACTGTTTCGTCGTTTTCGACCCGTTTCGGGCCCTTTCGAGCTCCGTTTTCCGCATTTCGAGTTGCGTTCTTTTCGGAATTACATCCTCTACCTGTCTACAGTAGATGTATACTATTTTGAGAAGTTCCTTGTGTTTGATCTTTGTGATAGGACCCCGTTCCGTTGCAGTCTCGGGGGTCGCGGAGGCATGCGGGATTCCCGACCACGCTCCCATTACTCTCGTTGTACCCGGTAGAGTGTCTTTAAGTATAATCTGTTAAATTATGAAACCATAAATAGAACCTAGGACATTGCATGAATCCTAGGAATGAGAAATAGATTTAATGGTAGATTCCTAGGGTGTTGCATGAATCCTAGGGCCGGAAAACTAGATTGTATGATAGATCCTAGGATATGGCATGAATCCTAGGATGGGAAAACCAGTGGAATGTATGAATACTGCAGTCTTGGAAAATGTGGAAAGGAAATACTAGCTGCCTGTGAATTGAATTAACAGCTGCCTGTTATGAATAAATAAACGTGATTGAGAATATTGATTGTAAGAACGTGAAACTGGAAAGTGAAACCTGGATGTTCTGAGTTAAAGAGCTGGAACCCTACGGGGAATTAGGAGTAGAACTCCTGGAAAGTGAATGGGATAGAATTGGGGAAGTGAGCTGGCCCTTGAGTACGGAGTACCAAGGAGAGCGACTGTCCCCCTATTTAGTGCAAAGCGGAGCTAGCCGCCCCAGGGACCCAGGGTTAGGACTGGCCACTCTGTACCTACTTGTTGGCCCTCGTGTACGTAGTACCGAGGAGAGCTACTAGTGTAGGGAGGTACTAGCTACCCCATGGGCCCCGGGGTTCTGCTAGCCTCCCACACCGACTTGTTAGGCCCGCTGGGGCAAACCAGGGTAGTCAGGCGAGGGTGCGCGGACTGTGGAGGGCAAGGCCCCTGTTTGGTTACTGTGGAGGGGTTAGACCCCTGTTACTGAGAGGGATCTGCCCTGTACTGGTTCCGTGCTGTGCTTTGGGTGCACCCGTTAACGGAAATGACTGACCGCGTGCCAGTGCGGGTTAGCTACCCGTACGTTTACCGCGCGTGCCGTAGTCACCGTTACGTCTGTCAGTGACCTTGGGGTGGTTGACTGAGAGTAGGATCACCACGGGGGACTCTCCCGGCCAGGAGAGCACCACGTGCTACTTCTACTGTTCGGAAAAGACTGCAATC
The DNA here is from genome assembly GCA_037157565.1 of Thalassia testudinum. Taxonomy (NCBI): domain Eukaryota; kingdom Viridiplantae; phylum Streptophyta; class Magnoliopsida; order Alismatales; family Hydrocharitaceae; genus Thalassia; species Thalassia testudinum. The sequence continues at coordinate 51,342,024 of JAZHRO010000077.1, read as the reverse complement.
AAGATCGTTCCCACGAGGAACATTCGAGATCAAGTGAAGGATCTGAGAAATAGATAAATTGTGAAATAATAGAAAGACGTAAATAAAGGAAGAAAGAAAATTTAAAACAGCTACTGTACACTTTACTGTTTCTTTAGTTTAGCTGCCACTCTACTCAGCGTTTTGCTGACGTGTTACACTCGTTACCTTTCAGGACCAGGTGTTGAGCAACCAGGGTCAGCGGCTGTAGCGGACGCTGGGCTGAGTAGGGTCCAGTAGAGTTACCACTGTTCTCTTGTACCTCTTTTTGTTCCGTTATAGTGAGTAGTTCTTGTTTCCGCTGTACTTTTCTTTACCTGCAGTTCATATTATGTTATGAATGTTGTTCTACTATTGTGGTGGTATATACTGTAGTGGTTTCTTTCCTTACTGCTGTATTTCCTTACTGTTAGTTATATTCATGTTGAATGTGGTTTATTTTACTGCTCTTTTGGTTACTTCCTCGTTGGACGACTAGGTCTTGGGATTAGTCGAGTCGGTCCGGTTCTCGTGTCTCGTAGGGACTTGGGAATCGGGCCGTTACAAGATGGTATCAGAGCAAGGTCGTCCCGAGAAGTGAATCAACTGACTGGAAAATAACCAATTCACTTGTCTATAACTAGAGTAGCCACCACAACATATCTTTTGACATGAGCTCTTAGACATTTCTATTCGGTATCGTTCCGTAGTGACGTGTTCCGTTTTGTTTCGCGTCTCCTTGCAGGAGATGCCTCGTCGTGGGACCAGTGAGGCAGGCCGCGGGTGCGGCCGAGGACGAGGTCGGTGAGGTGGGCGTGCCATTGCCGACACCCCAGTGGACCAGCCACTACTCCCGGGCGTCCAAGCCCAGGACCTCGCCCGGCTGATACGAGACATTGTACGAGAGGAGCTCCACCCACCGCCCCGAGCGCCTCACCCTGGGGCTGCGGAGGGGGAGTCCTCTGTGGGACCACTCGACGGACGCGGCGCTGGACACGGGGGAGGGGATGGGCCACCGCAGCCCCCACCTTCCTCCGATACTTCCGTGCACGAGGCACCTTCGCCTGGAGGTGCACCAGCACCTCTCGTACAGCGCCACTTCGAGCTCTTCGGGCAGTTCCGGAAACTGAAGCCCCCCTCCTTCAAGGGGGATGAGGACCCGACCGAGGCAGAGGACTGGCTTGAGCAGCTGGAGAAGATTTTCGACACCCTTCGCCCCCCGGTGGAGTGCCGCGTGGCCTTTGCCACGTACCAGCTGGAGAGTGCGGCACACAGGTGGTGGAGGGCGGTCCGGGGACAGGAGAGGGACGAGCCGACTTGGGACCGGTTCCTTTCCCTCTTCTGCGAGCAGTACTTCCCCCAGACGTGGCAGGACCAGAGGAGGCGGGAGTTCCACACTCTCCGCCAAGGGACGATGACCGTGAGCGCGTACCGCACGCGTTTCCTGGAGCTGTCCCGCTTTGCAGCGACAGCTGTAGCTACTGAGGAGGAGCGCCTTTGGAGGTTCATCGAGGGGCTCCGGCCTGCGATTCGGGGGTATGTCAAACCCCTGAAGTTGCCTACGTTTTCGAGGGTGGTGGAGGCAGCTATGACTTACGAGGAGACCAACCCGTCCGCGCGAGACACTGACGGCGGGCGGAAGAGGCCCTTTCAGCCAGACTTTTCACAGGGCCGGCGAGAGAGGAGACACGTGGCGTCCGCAGGAGAGCCGTCACGTTTTACAGGGCCTTCAGTGGCCTTTGGGGGCCCTCGACAGGGGCCAGTCGCCAGCACCGGACCCCCGCCCAGCCGACGACAGGGACCCACTGAGGGCGGGAGTCGGGTTCCCCTCTATTACCAGTGTGGCCAGCCGGACCACATCAGGAGGGACTGCCCGTCTAGGGCAGGAGGTGAGCGGATACTTCCCGCGCAGAGCACTGGAGGACGCGCAGGAGGCCGCGGTTCCCAGGCACGAGGAGGAGGACAGCAGTCGCGAGGAGGGTACCGGCCAACACCTGCCCGTCCGACGCAGAGTGTGGCTGCTTCGTCCGCACCTAGAGCTGAAGGGCGTATCAACGCCCTGACACACAGGGACGCCAGAGCTTCGGGATCGGTGGTAGCAGGTATGGTTTCAGTTTCCGGCAGACTCGTTTACACGCTTTTCGATTCCAGCGCTACGCACTCGTTTGTCGCAGCCAGTTTCGCAGTTAGTTTGGACTGGGATTATACACTGTTAGAGAATCCGTTCGTAATCAGAGGTCCGAGTGGTTAGCTGTTTGTAGCTGAGGAGGTGTACACGGATTGCGAGGTCAGCGTCGGGGGACATAGCCTGCCAGCTGACCTGATTATGTTACAGATGGAGGACTTTGGAGTGATTCTGGGGATGGATTGGCTGTCCGCTTACCACGCCTTGGTGGACTGTTTTGAGAGGAAGATTTTCTTCTCCATGCCGGAGTTGCCTTCTTTCGAGTTTCACGGACAACCAGTGGACGGAGGTTTCAGGTGCATTTCGGCACTTCGGGCGGCGAGACTTTTGAGCCAGGGGTGTGAGGGCTTCCTAGCTTGTGTGGTGGCAGAGCCCAGCCCTGTGGTAGACTTCCAGAGTATCCCAGTGGTCAGAGAGTACCCTGACGTGTTCCCAGACGAGTTACCTGGACTACCACCCGAGCGGGAGATCGAGTTTGAGATCTCACTAGTACCAGGGACCAGCCCCATCTCCACCGCGCCATACAGGATGCACCGCTTGAGCTGCGAGAGCTCAAGTCTCAGTTACAGGACCTTTTGGAGAAAGGTTTCGTGAGGCCCAGTGCGTCTCCCTGGGGAGCCCCGATACTGTTTGTGAAGAAGAAGGATGGTACCCTACGCCTTTGTGTGGACTACCGACAGCTGAATAGGGTCACCATCAAGAACAGATATCTGCTGCCGAGGATCGACGACTTGTTTGACCAGTTGCGGGGTGCCACGGTGTTTTCCAAGATCGACTTGAGGTCTGGATACCACCAGTTGAGGATCAGGGAGACCGACGTCTCCAAGACAGCTTTCCGCACCCGGTACGGACACTACGAGTTTTTGGTCATGCCGTTTGGGCTGACCAATGCCCCCGCTGCTTTCATGGACCTGATGAACCGGGTGTTTAGACCGTACTTGGACCAGTTCGTGGTGGTTTTCATAGATGATGTACTCGTCTATTCTAGAGATCGGATGCAGCACGGACAGCACTTGCGGATGGTTCTGGACACTCTGAGACGACGCAGGCTGTACGCCAAGTACAGCAAGTGCGAGTTCTGGTTGAGGGAGGTGACCTTCTTAGGTCATGTGATCTCTGGAGACGTCTTGGCGGTGGACCCAGCCAAGGTCGAGGCAGTACTCAGGTGGGAGAGACCGCGTTCATTCACTGAGATTCGCAGTTTCCTGGGACTAGCAGGCTACTACAGACGATTCATCAGAGGATTTTCACAGATTGCACGTCCTATGACACAGTTGACCCGGAAGGACGTGCCCTTCGCTTGGATAGACGCCTATGAGGCGTGTTTTCTGAAACTGAAGGAGAGGTTGACCTCGGCTCCCGTGCTCACCATCCCTGACAGTAGTGGCGGGTTCGTTGTGTACACGGATGCCTCCTTGCAGGGGTTAGGAGGTGTGCTCATGCAGAGGGGTCACGTTGTCGCTTACGCTTCGCGACAACTGAAGCCCCATGAGCATACCTACCCTACCCACGACCTAGAGATGGCAGCTGTTGTCTTCGCGCTGAAGACTTGGAGGCACTACTTGTACGGTGAGACCTTCGAAATTTTCACAGATCACAAGAGCCTCAGATACCTTTTTGATCAGAAGGAGCTCAACATGAGACAGAGACGTTGGTTGGAGCTCCTGAAGGACTACGATTGCAGCATCTCCTACCACCCGGGAAAGGCCAATGTGGTGGCTGACGCCTTGAGCCGTAAGACACCCGCACACTTGGCCAGTCTACAGTTACAGAGTTGGAGTCTTTTGGAGGAGGTGGGCAGTTGGCGACCTCTAGAATTACGAGGGTACTGTGGGGTAGTGACGGTGACACGGCAGACCAGGCCAGAGCTAATAGACAGCATCATCACAGGACAGATGGCCGATCCGTACTTGCTGTCCTTGCACGACAGAGTACTGTCGGGAGACCCGGGGGACTTCTCTTTCACAGACCAGGTCTGTGCTTGAGGGGACGGTTGTGCGTTCCCAGAGACGAGGAGCTGTTGAGAGAGCTCCTGACTGAGGCACACGGTTCCAGATTCACCATACATCCCGGAGACACGAAGATGTACCACGACTTGAGACGCGAGTTTTGGTGGAGGGGGATGAAGCGGGATGTGGGTGAATTCGTGCAGCAGTGCTTAGTGTGCCAGCAGGTAAAAGCTGAGCATCAGAGGCCTGCAGGGCCACTACAGCCGCTTCCAGTGCCAGAGTGGAAGTGGGAGAGCATCACCATGGACTTGGTGGTGGGCTTACCTGTTACCCAGCGGGGACACGATGCAGTCTGGGTAATAGTGGATAGACGGACGAAGACGGCGCGATTCTTGCCGATCCGAGTCACTTTGGGACCAGCACAGTTCGCGGAGAGGTATATTCGGGATGTGGTACGACTACACGGAGTTCCCCGGGAGATCGTATTCGACCGGGATATCCGCTTTACGTCCCAGTTTTGGGCTGAGTTTCAGCAGGCCTTAGGGACGTGATTGAGGTTTAGTACAGCTTACCACCCCCAGACGGACGGACAGTTTGAGCGCACGATACAGACACTTGAGGACCTTTTGCGTGCCTGTGTACTGGACTGGAGGGGCTCTTGGGAGGAGCACCAGCCCCTGGCGGAGTTTGCATACAACAACAGTTATCACTCGAGCATCGGCATGGCTCCCTACGAGGCTCTGTATAGACGGAGGTGTACGGCACCCTTGAGTTGGGTTGAGGTGGGGACCAAGTGGGAGGTTGGCCCCAGGTTGATCCGGCAGAGTCAGGAGGTAGTCGCGCAAATCCACAGGCGACTCCGCACTGTCAGGAGCAGACAGAAGAGCTACGCGGATCGGAGACGCAGAGAGGTGCAGTTTGAGGTTGGGGACCACGTCTTTCTTCGTGTTTCGCCCATGAAGGGCCTGCAGCGGTTTGGGGTGAGAGGGAAGCTCGCGCCGAGGTTTGTGGGGCCCTTTGGGGTCCTGGAGCGGGTTGGACCCGTTGCTTACAGGCTTGCCCTCCCCCCGCAGCTTTCTGGTGTGCACGGCATGTTCCATGTGTCCAACCTCAGGAAGTACGTAGTCGATCCCAGTCACGTACTGAGTCACGAGAGCGTCGAGGTGGGCGACGACCTGACCTACCCCGAGCAGCCAGTGCAGATTCTAGACCGAGCTGTCCGCAGTTTGAGACGAAGGCAAGTACCCCTGGTGAAGGTTTTGTGGAGGAGCCAGCGGTATGAGGAGGCTACCTGGGAGCCTGAGGCGGCAATGCGGGAGCGGTACCCGGAACGCTTCGCGGGTACGTCTTTTCGGACCGGCTTCGGTCCTCTTTGAGTTTGTTATGGTATTTATGACGTTTTCCCGCACCCTAGTTAGCGCAAGTTTCGGGGACGAAACTTCCTTTGAGTTTGTCATATTGTTACGAATGCACCCAAGGCATTTTTTTTTTAAGACGTATGGGAGGTGTCCCAGACGTCTGGAACCACTTCCAGACGTCTGGGATCTATTTTCGGTGGCACGTGGGACTGCGTCTGCGCGCAGGCGCGCGCAGACCCGCAATCGTCTTCCTCTCTCTTTTTCCCTCTCTCCTCCTGCGACCGCAGGCGCAGCGCTGTCCGCTCTCTCTCTCTCCTCCTCGCGCGGCCTTAAAAGGGCCACGCCTCTCCCTCACTCCCGTCACCTCCGCCTCCTTCCTCTTCTCCTTCAGCCAGTGCGCGAGAGCGAGCACGAGGGTGCAGCGGCGGCGGCGACAGCCGCGGCGGGTGCCAGAGGAGGTGCTGCGCGGGGGAGGAAGCGCTCGGCCGTGAGGGCGAGCTCGCCGGGGCTGCTAGGGCCGGCCGGCGGGGGGCGCAGCGGGCGTGGAGCGACGCGGGAGGACTTCTACAGCTCGAGCAGCAGGCGGAGTACTCGCGGCGCGGCCGGGCATTGCGAGCGGAGGGTGAGTGGCGCCCTGGTTCTGGAAACTTTTCCAGAATCAGACTTTTGGGCTGATAGCCAGACGACGGGCACGACGTCTGGAAGACTGTCCAGACGTCTGAACGGTGAGTTATTTCCGTCTTCTTCCTTTTCTTCGACTGACCGTACTGAGAGAGAGAGATGGGTACACGCAGGTTCGGTGATTCGTCATCCAACGCGAATCAGACGTCTGGCTCCAGTGCCAGACGGCGGGAACGACTTCCAGACGTCCTGGGTGACCATCGGACTTCTAGGAACTAGGCCAGACGCCCCCGCAGGCTTCTGGACATCTGAGAGCCCACGCAAAGCGAGGTAATTCCCTGATCCGCTTTTTAAGACATCTAGAAGAAGTTCCAGACGTCTGATTTTACACTGTTTCGTCGTTTTCGACCCGTTTCGGGCCCGTTCGGGCTCCGTTTTCCGCATTTTGAGTTGCGTTCTTTTCGGAATTACATCCTCTACCTGTCTACAGTAGTTGTATACTGTTTTGAGAAGTTCCTTGTGTTTGATCCTTGTGATAGGACCCCGTTCCGTTGCAGTCTCGGGGGTCGCGGAGGCATGCGGGATTCCCGACCACGCCCCCATTACTCCCGTTGTACCTGGTAGAGTGGCTTTAAGTATAATCTGTTAAATTATGAAACCATAAATAGAACCTAGGACATTGCATGAATCCTAGGAATGAGAAATAGATTGAATGGTAGATTCCTAGGGTGTTGCATGAATCCTAGGGCCGGAAAACTAGATTGTATGATAGATCCTAGGATATGGCATGAATCCTAGGATGGGAAAACTAGTGGAATGTATGAATACTGCAGTCTTGGAAAATGTGGAAAGGAAATACTAGCTGCCTGTGAATTGAATTAACAGCTGCCTGTTATGAATAAATAAACGTGATTGAGAATATGGATTGTAAGAACGTGAAACTGGAAAGTGAAACCTGGATGTTCTGAGTTAAAGAGCTGGAACCCTACGGGGAATTAGGAGTAGAACTCCTGGAAAGTGAATGGGATAGAATTTGGGAAGTGAGCTGGCCCTTTGAGTACGGAGTACCAAGGAGAGCGACTGTCCCCCTGTTTAGTGCAAAGCGGAGCTAGCCGCCCCAGGGACCCGGGGTTAGGACTGGCCACTCTGTATTGACTTGCTGGCCCTCGTGTACGTAGTACCGAGGAGAGCTACTAGTGTAGGGAGGTACTAGCTACCCCACGGGCCCCGGGGTTCTGCTAGCCTCCCACACCGACTTGTTAGGCCCGCTGGGGCAAACCAGGGTAGTCAGGCGAGGGTGCGCGGACTGTGGAGGGGCATGGCCCCTGTTTGGTTACTGTGGAGGGGTTGGACCCCTGTTACTGAGAGGGCTTTGCCCTGTACTGGTTCCGTGCTGTGCTTTGGGCGCACCCGTTAACGGAAACGACTGACCGCGTGTCAGTGCGGGTTAACTACCCGTGCATTTACCGCGCGTGCCGTAGTCACCGTTACGTCTGTCAGTGACCTTGGGGTGGTTGACTGAGAGTAGGATCACCACGGGGGACTCTCCGGGCTAGGAGAGCACCACGTGCTACTTCTACTGTTCGGAAAAGACTGCAATCAAGATCGTTCCCACGAGGAACATTCGTGATCAAGTGAAGGATCTGAGAAATAGATAAATTGTGAAACAATAGAAAGACGTAAATAAAGGAAGAAAGAAAATTTAAAACAGCTACTGTACACTTTACTGTTTCTTTAGTTTAGCTGCTACTCTACTCAGCGTTTTGCTGACGTGTTACACTCGTTACCTTTCAGGACCAGGTGTTGAGCAGCCAGGGTCAGCGGCTGCGGAGGACGCTGGGCCGAGTAGGGTCCAGTAGAGTTACCACTGTTCTCTCGTACCTCTTTTTGTTCCGTTATAGTGAGTACTTCTTGTTTCCGCTGTACTTTTCTTTACCTGTAGTTCATATTATGTTGTGAATGTTGTTCTACTGTTGTGGTGGTATATACTGTAGTGGTTTCTTTCCTTACTGCTATATTTCCTTACTGTTAGTTATATTCATGTTGAATGTGGTTTATTTTACTACTCTTTTGGTTACTTCCTCGTTGGACGACTAGGTCTTGGGATTAGTCGAGTCGGTCCGGTTCTCGTGTCTCATAGGGACTTGGGAATCGGGTCATTACAATGGTGAACCTAGACTCGCGTGCCTCAGTCAGGAGCTCTCTCAACAGCTCCTCGTCTCTTGGAACACACAGATGTCCCCTCATACGCAGTATCTCGTCAAAAAAGGTAAAATCTCTTGGGTCCCCTGTCAACACCCTGTCCTGCAGTGTCTGCAAATATGGATCAGCCATCTTTCCTGTAATGATATAGTCTATCAGCTCTGGTCGTGCCTGTCGCATCACTGTCACTGCCTTGCAGTACCCTCGTGACACCTGGGGTCACCAACTGCCCACCTCCTCCATGAGTCTCCAACTTTATGCCTGTAAGCTGGCCAAGTGGGTAGGCGCCTTCCGGCTTAAGGCATCGGCCACCACATAGGCCTTCCCTCGGTGGTAGGAGATGTTGCAGTCATAGTCCTTCAGGAGCTCTAATCAACGTCTCTGTCTCATGTTGAGCTCCTTTTGATCGAATAGGTACCTGAGGCTCTTATGATCCGTGAAGATCTTGAACGTCTCACCATACAGGTAGTGCCTCTATGTCTTCAGCGCGAAGATAACTGCTGCTAGCTCTAAGTCATGGGTGGGGTAGTTATGCTCATGGGGCTTTAGATGCCGCGAAGCATAAGTGACAACGTGGCCCCGCTGCATAAGCACACCACCCAACCCCTGCAATGAGGCGTCAGTGTAAACCACGCACCTGCCCCTACTGTCTGGGATGGTGAATACAGGAGATGAAGTCAGTTTCTCCTTCAACTCCTAAAAGCACGACTTACACTCGCCTGTCTAGGTGAATTGTACATCCTTCCGGGTCAGCTGGGTCATAGGATGCGCGATCTGAGAGAATCCCCTGATAAACTGCCGGTAGTAACCTGCTAGTCCCAGAAAGCTACGTATCTCTATCACTGTGCGTGGCCTTTCCCACCTGAGTATGGCCTTGACCTTGGCTGGATCCACAGCCAATCCGACTCATGAAATCACATGGCCCAAGAAAGTCACCTGTCTCAAATAGAACTCGCATTTGCTGTACTTGGCATACAACCTGCATCGTCTCAATGTATCTAGGACCATACGTAGATGTTGTTCAGGCTGTGCCTAATCCCGAGAATAGACTAGTACGTCCTCAATGAACACCACCACAAACTGATCCAGGTATTGCCTGAAAACACGGTTCATCAGATCCATGAAAGCAGCGAGGGCGTTGGTCAGCCCAAACGGCATGACCAAGAACTCGTAGTATCCGTACCAAGTACGGAAAGCTGTCTTGGAGATGTCGGTTTCCCTGATCCTCAGCTGATGGTAGCCTGACCTCAAGTCTATCTTGGAGAGCACCGTGGCGTCTCTCAACTGGTCGAAGAGATCATCGATACGAGGCAACGGATACTTGTTCTTGACGGTGACCCAATTCAGCTGCCTGTAGTCGACACAAAGCCGAAGGGTACCATCCATTTTCTTCACGAATAATACAGGGGCTCCCCATGGAGACACATTGGGCCTCACAAAGCATTTCTCCAACAGATCTTGTAACTAAGACTTGAGCTCTCGCAGCTCAAGCGGGGCCATCCTGTACGATGCAGTAAAGATGGGGCTGGTTCCCAGTACTAATGAGATCTCAAACTTGATCTCACGCTTGGACAGTAGTCTCGGCAACTCCTCTGGGAAGATACCGGGGTACTCGCAGACCACCGAAATACTCTGTAAGTCGGCCATTGGGCTAAGCACTGCTACGACATAAGCTAAGAAACCCTTACACCCCGGCTCAGAAGCTTCGCTGCCCGAAGCGCAGAGATGCACCTGAAACCTCCGTCTACCAGCTGGCCGTGAAACTCAAAGGGAGGCAACTCCGATATAGAGAAGACGATCTTCCTCCCAAAACAATCCACTAGGGCGTGATAGGTAGACAACCAGTCCATTACTAGGATCACACCAAAGTCCTCCATCTGGATCACGATCAGGTTGGCTGGAAGACTGTGTCCCCCTATAGCGACCTCGTAGTCTGTGAAGACCTCCTCTGTGACACACAACTGTCCATCTGGGCCTCTAATCAGGAACAGAATCTCTAACAGTACACTGCTCAGGCCCAAATTGACAGCAAAACTCGTGGCGACAAAAGAATGTGTGGCACCAGAATCGAAAAGTACGTAAACAAGTCTGCTGGAAACTGGAACCATACCTGTCACTACATAGCTTGAATCTTTTGTAGATTCCCCTACTAAGAGGGGGTGACGTAATAAATTATGGAATATAATAAACAATCTCACAAAATAGACAAACACGCAAAGTACACAAATATTTTTAGGTGGAAACCCAAACCGGGTGAAAACCACCACCTAACCCTCTCGAGTTAGGATTTTCCGATCAACCAAGTTGATCAAATCCACTAAACGAATCACTTAAACGAAGGTGATTCAACCTCAATTACAACCACGCTACTTTATACGAGGGTAGCGTACCTCAAACCCCTTCTCTTCATGAGAAGGATTTTGTCCCACGAAGGAGACGGGAATTCGCAAAGCGAATACCCAACCAAATAACAAAGATAAAATAAACAACAATCCTATAGAGCCAACAAAGTAATTTAAACCTAGCTTCTATAGGAATTAGGAAACTCCCCTTTGCAAGGAGTGTGTCGAATCGATGACGCGGGTGCGTGAGCCATGCGACTGCGCAACGTCGCTCTCGTGAACTACGGTGGGAGAGCGGGTGCGCGAAGGCTTGATGCTCTCAAGATGTAGAGCTTGAGCTTAGAGAGCCAGAGCTTTTCTCGGACACTAATTGGACGTCTGGCAAAGTCATCAGACGTCTTATAAGACGTCTGGTCTAAGGTCTGGACGTCTGATTTCATCAGACAGAACTAAGAAGTCCAGCCTAAATGTTATCAGACGTCTGAATCAACAGTCAGACGTCTTAAAACATATTATCAGACGTCTGATCTTGGAATTAGACGTCTGGAAATGCTGTTTGAACCCTATATTAGTTTTCTAACTTCTCTACAGAAAACCTAAGTATCCTAGGGTTGTGCCGGTGTTCGTAGGACTACTGTTAGGGTACTTTGAGGCTCTTTAACATGAATCTAAGTAACAAAAATAAAGAGCAACAAAAAAAAAGAAAAATACAACGAGTACAGGAGAAGGAAATCTATCCTATTCTTCATCTCCTTCCTTCTTCAATATATCGCTCCTCGCGAATCTCCTCTGTTCTCCATCAAGCTCTTCCAATCCGTCCTGGATGCAAGCTCGAACTCCGTCTAATCATGTCTCCATTTGCAATTTACCTGAAATCTAAGATTCCAAGTGTAAATGTTAAATAACACGTGTTTTGTTATCATCAAAACAAACGATCGTGGTGCTCTAGCACCAACATCTTTGGCATCTCTGTGAGTCAGGGCATTGACACACCCCTCAGCCCTGGGTACATAAGAAGCTGCCATGCTCTGGGTTGGGTGAGCAGCAGCTGGCCGGTACCCTCCTCGTGACTGTTGTCCTCCTCCTCGTGCCTGGTAACCGTGGTCGCCAGATCGACCTCTAGTGCTCGGTGTTGGGAGCATTTGTTGTGCTCCGGCCCTAGATGGGTAGTTCTTCCTTATGTGGCCCTACTGGTCACACTGGTAACAGAGAGGGGCACGACCTCCTCCCTCGGTTGGACCCTGTTGGTGATTGGGCGGGGGTCCGGTGCTGTTAGTTGGCCCCTTTTTGGGGCCCCCAAAGGCCATTGGTGGTCCCACAGAGTGAGACGACTCCCCTGCGAGCACCGTATGCCTCCTCTCCTGACGGCCCTGTGAGTACTCTGGCTGGTATGGCCTCTTCCGTCCTTCGTCAGTGTCTCGCACGGCCGAGTTGGTCTCCTCTGTAGGTCATGGCCGCCTCGACAACGTAAGAGAAAGTGGGTAACTTCAGGAGCTTCACATACCCCCGAATAGCAGGTCGGAGGATCTCAATAAACCACCACAGATGCTCCACTCTGTAGACGCAGCTGTCGGGGCGAAGCGTGACAGCTCCAGGAAACGCGTACAGTACGCGCTAACTGTCATCGCCCCCTGGCGGAGAGTGTGGAACTCCCGCCTCCTCTGATCTTGCCAGATCTGTGGGAAGTACTGCTCGCAGAAGAGTGTCACGAACCGATCCCACGACGGCTCTCTCTCTTCATGTCCCCTGATTGCCTTCCACCATCAGTGGGCTGCACTCTCCAACTAGTACGTGGCAAAGGCCACGCGACAATCTGCAGGAGGGTGGGGCATGTTAAAAACCTTCTCTATCTGCTCCAGTCAGTCCTCTGCCTCAGATGGGCTCTCATCCCCTTTGAAGGAGGGGGGATTCAGCTTTCGGAATTAGCCAAATAGCTCGTGGTGGAGCTGCAACGGGGGAACAGGCACGCCTCTAGGCAAGGAGGGCTCGTGCTCAAAAGTGTCTAAGGGTGGTGGGGGTGGTGGAGGATCACCCCCTCCCCCTCCAGCTCGTCTGACGCTGCGGCAGCTCCCCTGTCCCATAGAGGGCTCTCCCTCCACGTCCTCAGGGACGGGTGGCTGAGGAGGCTGCTGGAGTTCCTCCCGCACTTTGTCTGGAATTAGTTGGGCGAGGTCCTGGGCCTGGATGTTCTGAAGGAGGGTAGGTCGACTGATGCCTCAGGTCCGGCATGTCCGCCCCTACGACCACAGCCACGTCCGCGGCCCGCCTCAAGAACTTCTCGGCGAGGCATCTCCTATGAGGAGATACAAGAGAAGGAAAAATGGACTATCAATGATACCAGGTTACATAAGGAATTTAGACTCAGAAGCGAAGATTTAGGCAATACGTTGTGATGGCTATCATAGCTACATGTACATGAGTGGTTATTTTCAAACCATTTGGTTTATTTCTTGGGACGACCTTGCTCTGATACCATCTTTGTTACGACCCGATCCCAGATCCCTACAGGACCCGCGATCGGCTCACCTAGACTAATCCCAAGACCTAGTCGTCCAACGAAAAATAACTCAAAAGCAGAAAATATACTACAACCACACATGCAATGTAACTAAGCAGAGATAATAAAAGGCAGTAATGGAAAACAGAACGAGAAGTCTCAAAAATATTACATGCCACAAGCAGGAGAGTATTTCAACATACATAGCCATCACAATTACAACAGAGGAAAATATAACATGAACAGAAATAGCTAGTACATATTAAAGAACTCACTGCTACAAAAGGGCTCTGGAACAAAAAAGAGGAAAAACACTACAGCTGGGCCCAGCACCCTCGGCAACCGGTGGCGCTTGCTCATGATTTATCACGATAGCTCATTCATTTATTAGTTACACATGCATTTCTTCCAGCCTTAGTGTTCATTTCACAACCTAGGGTTCATTCGAATATTTCTAAAGTAGTATACATTCATCTCTTTCATCCCTAGTGTTCATTTCACAATCTAGGGTTCAATCAAATATTTCTAAGGCATGCAATTTAATTATTAATTCTGGAATTAGAGAGAGAACCACTCTACCAGGGACACGGGTGGAAATATGTGCATGCAGGTGCGTATGCAGGACATACCTTGGCACTCTGCGTGCTGTCAGATGTCCGCGCCAGCCACGGACATCCTGAGGATCCTCCAGACGTCTGGATGGGGTTCCAGACATCTAATACTCCGGAAAATGGTATTGCAGTATCCCCCTGCGAGCTTCTTCTCTCACTCTCCTCTGCCCGCAGAGGCCGCAGCGACACCTCCCGCGGCAGCAGGAGGTCACACCTCCTCTCCTGAGCTCCTCTGAGTTCCTCCTCGCACCTCCTCTTCTCCGCTCTCCCACTCCCTTGTCCATGCTCTCCCTCTCCTTTACGTCCTCGCTCGCCCTCTCTCCCGTGCTCCACCCCTCTCCTTCCCCACTCGCGGTTGCAAGGGGGACGGGGGAGGAGAGCTCGTCGGCGGTGAGGTGGTGGAGAAGTGGAGAGGTGATGAAGCTGTGGAGGTGGAGGTGGTGAAGATGGAGAGGAAATGGAGAGGGTGGAGGGGTTTTTAAAGAGAGGAGGGTGTGGGTTTGTGAGGGGAGGTGTGCGTGGGTGGGTGCGAGAGGTGTGGATTGTGTAGGAAGAGAGAGAGAGTGAAAATTGAGGGATCTCTCCTGCAGAATCTTTTCTTCCCGCAAGACCCACACAGCTGAACCCAAGGGGTTTAAAATTGCACTTACACCGCTACCTATCCGGAAAACTACGAACGACCCCTGGGAAGGGTCATTTCATCTAGCTAGTTCACCTCAGCTCCATTTAGCTCACCTCATCTAGATGGCAGCTCAAACTAGCTCAAGTTAGTTGATCCCAGCTCCATTTCAGCTCCTCCAGCTCAGAACAGTTCACTAGAAGCTCAACCTGACTAGGACTAGCTACTGCCATCAACTAGCTAGACCTAGTCAGCTGAAGATGACCTCAACCAGCTCATGCCAGCTCAAACCAGCTCAAGTCCAGCTCCTGGAGACCTAACTCAGCTCAACTTGGTTGAGTTGTGCTACTTGACCTAAGATAGCTACTCCAACTAGCTAGTTATTCTTCGGGAAGACCAGACCCAACTCACCTCAGCTCATATCAGCAGAAGCCAGCTCATCTTAGCTTGGCTTAGCAGCTAGCAAAGAACTAGCAAGCTAAGCCAGCTAAGATAGCTCCTTGCAGTTCTCTTCAGTAGCCACCATCTCTAGTACAACTCCTTCTAGCTACCTCCAGCTCTTCACCTCCAAAACCCTAGCTCCCTTTACCTCTCTACCCTACTTCCTACTAGCTAAGCTAGCTTAGCTTAGCTAGTCACCTCCTTGGCCACCAAAACCTAACCCTAAGACCTACCTAACTAGCTGCAGCAACTAACCTTACCTAAGTTCACCTAAGCTACCACCACTCTACCTCAATCTTGGCGCCAACCCTATACATCCCTTCACCCCTCTTTACCACCAATAGTCGGCCAGGGACTCCCTGCTTCTTCTTGCTTGGCCTGGCCAGCTGAGGGTGTTTCTTAGACACAGAGGCTGTTACGAACGCGTCTTTTAAGACGTCTGGGAGGTGGCCTAGACGTCAGACCAGACGTCTGGAACACCTTCCAGACGTCTGGGATTCAGTTTTTTTGGCACGCGCCATTGCGTCTGCGCGCCTGCGCGCGCAGACCTGCGGGTGCTTTTCCCCTCTCCCTCATGCGCCCACTTTCTCTCTCTCTCTCTCTCCTCGCACGGCCTTAAAAGGCCACGCCCCCTCCCTCACTCCCGTCACCTCCGCCCCCTTCCTCTTCTCCTTCCAAACGGTGCGCGAGAGCGAGCGCGAGAGAGCGGCGGCAGCGTGGGAGGAGGTGCTGCGCGTGGGGAGAGGCGTTCGGCCGTGAGGGCGAGCTCGCCGGGGCTGCTAGGGCCGGTCGGTGGGGGGCGTAGCAGGCGCGAAGCGACGCGGGAGGACTGCTGCAGCTCGAGCAGCAGGCGGACGAGGCGCGGCGCGGCCGAGCGTCGCGAGCGGAGGGCGAGTCGCGCCCTGGTTCTGGAAACTTTTCCAGAATCAGACGTCTGGGCTTCTAGCCAGGCGACGGGTACGACGTCTGGAAGACTATCCAGACGTCTGAAAGGTGAGTTATTTCCGTCTTCTTCGTTTTCCTCGACTGACCGTACTGAGAGAGAGGGATGGGTACGCGCAGGTTCGGTGATTCGCCATCCAACGCGAATCAGACGTCTGGCTGTAGCACCAGACGACGGGAGCAACATCCAGACGTTCGGGGTGACCATCGGACGTCTGGAAACTAGGCCAGACGCCCCCGCAGGCTTCTGGACGTCTGAGAGCCCACGCAGAGCAAGGTAATCCCTAATCCACTTTTTTTTAAGACGTCTGGAAGAAGTTCCAGACGTCTGATTTTGCACTTTTTCGTCGCTTTCGACCCGTTTAGGGCCCGTTAGGGTCCCGTTTTCCGCGTTTCGAGTTGCGTTCTTTTCGGAATTAAATTCTCTACCCGTCTACAGTAGCTATGTACTGTTTTGAGAAACTCCTTGTGTTTGATCCTTGTGATAGGACCCCGTTCCATTGCAGTCTCGGGGGTTGCGGAGGCACGCGGGATTCCCGACCACACCCCCAGTACTCCTGTTGTAATCGGTAGAGTGGCTTTTAAGTTTACTAGTATAATCTGTTAAATTATGGAACCATAAATAGAACCTAGGATATTGCATGAATCCTAGGAATGAGAAATGGATTGAATGGTAGATCCTAGGGTGTTGCATGAATCCTAGGGCTGGAAAACTAGATTGTATGATAGATCCTAAGATATGGCTTGAATCCTAGGACGAGAAAACTAGTGGAATGTATGAATATTGCAGTCTTGGAAAATGTGGAAAGGAAATAATAGCTGCCTGTGAATTAAATTAACAGCTGCCTGCTATGAATAAATAAACGTGATTGAGAACATGGATTGTACGAACGTGAAACTGGAAATGTGAGACCTGAATGTGCTGAGTTAAAAGAGCTGGAACCCTACGGGGAATTAGGAGTAGAACTCCTGGAAGGTGAATGGAATAGAATTGGGGAAGTGAGCTGGCCCTTAAGTACGGAGTACCAAGGAGAGCGACTGTCCCCCTGTTTAGTGCAGAGCGGAGCCAGCCGCCCCAGGGACCCGGGGTTAGGACTGGCCACTGTGTACCGACTTGCTGGCCCTCGTGTACGTAGTACCGAGGAGAGCTACTAGTGTAGGGAGGTACTAGCTACCCTACGGGCCCCGGGGTTCTGCTAGCCTCCTACACCGACTTGTTAGGCCCACTGGGCAAACCAGGGTAGTCAGGCGAGGGTGCGCGGACTGTGGAGGGGCAAAGCGCCTGTTTGGTTACTGTGGAGGGGTTGGACCCCTGTTACTGAGAGGGCTCTGCCCTGTACTGGTTCCGTGCTGTGCTTTGGGCGCATCCGTTAATGGAAACGACTGACCGCATGCCAGTGCGGGTTAGCTACCTGTGCGTTTATCGCGCGTGCCGTAGTCACCGTTACGCCTGTCCGTGACCTTGGGGTGGTTGACTGAGAGTAGGATTACCACGGGGGACTCTCTCGGCCAGGAGAGCACCACGTGCTACTTCTACTGTTCGGAAAAGACTGCAATCAAGATCGTTCCCACGAGGAACATTCGAGATCAAGTGAAGGATCTGAGAAATAGATAAATTTTGAAACAATAGAAAGACGTAAATAAAGGAAGAAAGAAAATTAAAATAGCTACTGTACACTTTACTATTTCTTTAGTTTAGCTACCACCCTACTCAGCGTTTTGCTGACGTGTTACACTCGTTACCTTTCAGGACCAGGTGTTGAGCAGCCAGGGTCAGCGGCTGCAGAGGACGCTGGGTCGAGTAGGGTCCAGTAGAGTCACCACTGTTCTCTTGTACCACTTTTTTTTTGGTTCCACTGTAGTGAGTAGTTCTGTTTCTGCTGTACTTTTCTTTACCTGCAGTTCATATTATGTTATGAATGTTGTTCTATTGTTGTGGTGGTATATACTGTAGTGGTTTCTTTCATTACTGTTGTATTTTCTTACTGTTAGTTATATTCATGCTGAATGTGATTTATTTTACTACTCTTTTGGTTACTTCCTCGTTGGACGACTAGGTCTTGGGATTAGTCGAGTCGGTCCGGTTCTCGTGTCTCGTAGGGACTCGGGAATCGGGTCGTTACAGAGGCATTGGATTCTGCCTGGGTAGACACTTTTTCGGGGCCAACGCAGGAGGAGTTGCGAGTCGTGGGGGCCATTAGAAGGACTTGAGAGCTGGGAAACGTTATTAACTGATAATCATTATCAACTAATAATCGTTTTCCATAGATGACACCAATTGATCAGACCTTGTAAGTGATCGGAGAGTCCACTCAACAATCTAAGCAATCACACAAGGACAGGAGGATTGTTAACCCACTTTCACCACGAAAGGGTATATGTCTAGGGGAAGGATGATGCTCCCAAATATTTACTATATGGGAACAAGAATGCAATCTCTCTTTTTCTCTCGGATTGCCTGAGAGAGAGGGTCTCGAGGGCCTCCCTCAGCTATTTATAGTGTTGGGATTAGTCCTTTTGAGAGATCTTTTGACCGGATACGCCTGTTGCCAGGATATGTACGTTGTCAGGTTATTAATTGTGGTAGCCATGTCATCATTTATTGATGGCATGGCCGCGTTGGACTTTTTACGTTGTCTTTTTGTTACTAGTTGGTGCTGAATCCTTAGGCAGGTTGGACCCCGGACCTGCCTGCATCAAAGTCTTTTCGGGTGTAGGTGGGTCGAATCCTCGAACCCACCTGTATTCAAACCTTTCTGGGCCAAACCTCTCTTTTTGAGCTTTTCATGGAGTTTTGAGTCTAACGATACTTTTTACCTTTTAATAGGGATGGGTCAAGTTCAACCCGAACCCAATCCAAACCCAACCCGATTGGGTTGGGTTGTGAGTTAGATTGGGTGAATTGGGTTACGTTGAGATTTATCCAACCTGATAAAAAATAGGTTGGGTTGGGTTTGAGCTAATAAACCCAACCCAACCTGCAACTCAATTTAATTCGATTCTTAGTTACACACACACGAGTTTATACATTCAAACTTCAAAGGAAAAAAAAACCCACCTCATTCCAAACTTCAAAGAAAAAAAAGTCACCTTATTCAAACTTGAAAGGGGAAAAAAAATCAGTAACACACGACTCTCCCTCAGTTTTCGCTCCCTGTGTGCTCTCCATCGTGCATTGCACTCTCTTTTTAGTTTTCCTCCCCTACTCGCAAGCCTTAAACCGAGCTCCCTCTTTTATTGTTGCCACTAGCCTTTCCATCGTAGACTTGCAGCTTCCTTCTCATCACCATCGTTCTCGTTTTCGTTGCTCAAGGTCAACATCTTCCTCCTTTCTTCCTCAACAACAACGATAACCACCACCTCCCTTCACTAAAGCCTTTTTATTTTTTCTTGTTAATGTTACATAACTATCAAGGTTTTTTTTTTCTTTTTACTTATTTTATTCACTTTTTTAGAAAATAAAAGTTATCTATGAGTTTAAAATATTTTTTTATTAAGTATGAAAAATATAAAAAATATGTAAGAGATAAACATAAGTTTTGATTCTTTTGATTATTCAACAACATGCTTAACCCGACTCAACCAGGCCTGATTTTTATGAGTTGAATTGGGTTGAATTTGGTAGTGTAATGGGTTGAGTTGGATTAAAAAAATCCTAAATTAAAAATCATGAGTTAAGTTTGGGTTGAATCCTAACCTAACCTAAGCCAACCCATGTATACCCCTACCTCTTATCAAAGGCATTACTCTTGTACTTTATTTTTTATATTGTAGTGAAATTTAAGGGCTAATTGGGTTCTCCCATGATTAGATATTGAAACGTGATTATTATGTCTTCCTTGTTTGCTAGTTAATCGTACCTAGATATTTCTGGATTTTACTATTTTACGAATTTACGGAGAAGGAATATATGGGGTGAGAACTTGCTGGTAAAGGATCATGACTGCTGAACAATACTTTTATGATTTTAATAATTTTAATAACAAATAAATTGTGATGGGTTACATGCTAAATTTATGATTTATGTATTGTTCCAAGGGAGATTTATAGATACACCCTAACCAGGGCTAAACGCTTTATATCTACTACATCGTTGTAGACATGATAGTTTTCCATTGATATTCTTTTACTTCTCACTTCCTCTGCATTGTCAAAGTTATGGTTGTCTTGGATATGATGTGTACGGCAAACAAAAGCAACGATAGAATACCTCACACATATTTTAGATAAAATTGTGATGTGAATTAAGCAGACCCGTTCAAATGGGTCGTGAATTAAGCAGACCTGTTCAAATGGGTCGGGTTGTCAAGCGTTACAGCAAGGAGGACATAAGTACAAATGGATGTAAATTTATGACTTGGATATAAATACTATTAGTTTGACCAACTCACGATTCACGGCGCGCGGGCAGACAATCCATAAGTTCATAAAATCATACGAGAATCAAAATTGGAATAATATCTTACTTGTGGAGGTATATCATACTTTACAGATAGATATGTGCTTTTCTAGGGATAGAAGCCCTCGGTAGAAGTCTTAGGATTACACAGTGGAGTCGATAGTTCGGTGTTTCAAAACTTCTACCTGATCAACTTAATTGATGTATATAGTTTAGTATATTTAATAATGAATTTGGTGAATATTAAAAATAAAAGATGAATACAAACAAAATCAAGTGCTAAAAAGTATTTCATTTTATAAGGATTATGAATAGGTATATTCATCCTATTTGTAAGAATTATGGTTAGGGATAACCCTTGTCCAAATTGGGGAACAATGGAAAGAGTGCGTGTTCAAACCTACAGAAAGCTTATGGACATCCACAATTAATTCTATTGATTGAAAACCTACGAAAGAGAATCAGCATAGTCTGTAAAAAGTGACAAAGCAGATGCATACAAACATTAGAATTCTATTTGATGGTGATTATGAGACAAAAAGCTAGCAACATTTCGTGGTTATATGTTAAATTAAGCTCCCATCTAATTAAGAGCTACTGGAAGACTATTCAAGCATGAGGAGTAAGTAAGTTATGAATTGAAAACCAATTGAGATTAGACATGAGTATTTGAACAGATGTGAAGAGCATCAAGTTTTGATCATTTGAGGGGGATCAAATAAGAGAGAAAAAGGGAAGAGAGAGAGGAGGTGGTGATGCTATAGAAGAGGTGGACAGGGAGTGTGGCACAGTGAGGGGAGAGGATGGTGGCAAGGAGGCATGATTGCTATAAATTTGAACATCAAGCCAACTGGCCAACAGGCGTTGCATCAGGCACTTTGACAGTAACCAGTTGTGGCAAACAAATTAATAATATCCCAATTTCCTAATTAAATAATGTGGTTGTAAGAAAATGCCTCCTAACCTTTCGGCATCCCTAACATGAAAAGTCATGAAAATAGAGATTTATGAAGTGATTTAAATAGTAACAGGTTTAATGTATTGCAAGCCCATGTTAAATAGGATTTTGGAACTGAAGGCTACAACAAAGATGGTATGGCATAGAAGGTTGAGGTCATTGACCTCAAAACAGGGAGCATACAAGTACTTTTTAGAGTTTGATACTCTAATGTCCACATCCACCCTCATGTTATGAAAGACTCAAAATCTAGGAGCACCTTTCATACTCAATATGTAATTTCGATGACATCCATTCTTCCTGCGTAAGCAGGAAAACTGTAAGTTATGGAATATTTGTTGGTTTGGTGTTTACATGGAACTCCATCTCAATTGATATGGCAAAAAAAAATTAAAAAAAAAACCTAAAGATCTTTCACCCCAAGCAGAGTTGGATCGATGTAGGAAGAGGTGGGGAGTTGACCTTTCCTCTATGCATAAAACTAACGACATGGATTGAGAAATGTAAAAGTTGACGTAAAAAATAACGTAGAGGATTGTAAATGTGATCCTCACTTGATTTATCTCTTTTTTATGTAAAAAAAATACTCACATATGATGGAATCCACCATTGTTAAAATCAACAATAAATCACTTTGTATGGATGCAAATCATTTAAATCACCTTCGGAATTACTTTACATCGGTGCAAAATCACTTTTCATATTCGAAATAATTTTGCACCGGTGCAATCTTATTTTGCACCAGTGAAAAACAAGCTTGCACCGGTGCAAAATTAAATTCGAAGTGTTTCTTCAGACAAGTGATTTTTCAATTTAGAGTTTAGGGTTTAATCTTTAGTGTTTCCCTAAACACTAAACTTTAAATTCTAAACCCTAAACCAAAAAGTAAAAAATCATTTTATATAAATTTAAACCCTAAATTTTAAGTCATAAATCCTGAACCCATAGGTCAACATCACTTTGCATGAATACAAAATAACTTTACATCAGTACAAAACAACCATATCACCTCTAAAATAATTTTGTATTCATGTAAAATGAAATTGCATTGGTACAAAAATACCTTAAAATAATTTAATATCGATGTAAAATCATTTTACATTGATGTAAAATTACATAAAATAATTTAAGATCGATGTAAAATCACCTAAAGTAATTTATCACCATTACAAAAATTATTTATTATCAATACAAATTTATTTATCACCTGTATATTTTAATTTAAAATAATATGATAATTTTTTTCAATATATATAATAAAATTTACCACGTAAAAAACCTTACATTCTTTTAATTATTTACATTAAATATAAGTTTGAAATAAAACTCACGTTCTCATCACCATATATCATTTCTTAAATCAACTTTTATATTTTTCTGCATGTTAGCTAAAACTAATTAGGCTTAGTCATTTGCGTCAGTGAATTCAAGTCGACCCCTTCCTTCTGGATTGCAAGAACCTTTATGTCTGTAGGTTAGTTCTACAAAGAAATTTATCTTCGACCATATCACGTGTGGATTTCTACGAATGAGTTTTGGAGGAGTGGAGAGGGCGTGCGAGTGTAGGAGGATACGATCGTTCCATGTTTCGACAGGTGTGAATGGAGAGAGAGGGGGATGGTGACTTTGGTAATTGTAAAAAATTTATTTTGCAGCTCACTCCAACTTAAGAAAGTAGCACAATGTCTTGGATTAAAATTAGATAAATAATCCATCTTCGTGTGAAATGTGAGTTCAATAAAATTCAAATATTTCTCACCTGTCCATGTGAAACAATGCGGTGAAAATGCTAACATCTTGTTTAGTTGAAGAATTAAATATTTAATTTATCATTTAACTTATATCTTATAAATTTATTTTAATTTTTCTATAAAATAACTTTAATTTATTAAAATATCTAAATAGATTATCTTAATTATTCTATCATATATTTTAATTTTTTAATTTATTTTTCTTATCAAATAGAATCTAAAAATTTTTCCATTCTTTCATTTTACGAGAGAGAAAGTACGCTCGAGAGAACCACGAAGAATAAAAAAGTGAAATCAAGGAAGTAAATTTCAATTTATACCACGAAGGATTATGTTATTACTAATAGGCAATAAAACATGAATGGGAAAAAAGGAAAAATATTCTCATGCATGTACTTGGAAAAATTTCTACTTTAAAATACATGTACTTCACCTAATTACATTTCTTCCACGATCAGTATTTCTAAATGAAATGGTGTATGCATGTAATGATATGCAGAAGGAACCTTATATAATTGTATGTTGTGGGAATATTTCAATTTTGAATATTATTACATAATAAAAGTTAAAAATTTCTTAAAAAAAATATAAACATCAATTTACAACCACGGTACAAACGATGGTTCACTGCATAGGTTATTACCAAATGCATTGAAAGAATAGCAGAAAAAAAAAGGTTTGGAAATGACAGAAAATGGCTAAAAGATAGAAGTGACGAATGAATGAAAGTAAGGTGATGTATGTTTTTTTTTTTTTTTTGGAGCAAAAGTTAACTTTCATTGAAAAGGAAAATAATCCGAAATCAGAGATGTAAAGTAAAGATAAAAATATGTATCCCTAAAAAATGAAATGAAAATATCTCGTAAAATGGAGGAACTTTGAAACATTATGTTAAGGACGTATTTCAAGATATTTTTTTTAAAACGTCTTGCCAGACGTCTGGAACTCCTTCCAGACGTCTGGGATCTATTTTCGGTGGCACGTAGGACCGCGTCTGTGCGCGAGTGCGTGCAGACCCGCAACCGCCTTCCTCTCTCTTTTTCCCTCTCTCCTTCTGCGACCGCAGTCTGCGTTCTCTCTCTCTTCCTCTCCCCGCGCGACTTTAAAAAGCCTCGCCCTCTCCCTTACTCTCTTCACCTCCGCTCCTCCTTCTTCCAGCGAGTGCGAGCGTGAGTGAGCGGCGGCGGAGGCAGTCGCGGTGAGTGCGGGAGGAGGTGCTGCGCGAGGGAGGAGGTGCTTGGCCGTGAGGGTGAGCTTGCCGGGGCTGTTAGAGCCGGCCGGCGGGGGCGCAGCGGGTGCGGAGTGACGCGGGAGGTCTGCTGCAACTCGAGCAGCAGGCGGACGAGGCGCAGCGCGGTCGTGCGTCACGGGCGGAGGGCAAGTAGCGCTCTGGTTCTGGAAGCTTTTCCAGAATCAGACGTCTGGTCATCCAACTAGATGACGGTTAAGACGTTTGGAGGACTATCCAGACGTCTGGCAAGTAAGTTATTTTTTGTCTTCTTCCTTTTTTGCGACCGTTCGTACTGAGAATGATGAGTGAGTACGTGCAGGTTCTGAGATTCGCATCCAACGCGAATCAGACGTCTGGCAGCGGTGCCAGACGACTGAAGGGACTTCCAGACGTCCGGGGTGACCATCGGACGTCTGGGAACTAGGCCAGATGCCCCCGCAGGCTTCTGGACGTCTGAGAGACTACGCAGGACAAGGTACCATCTGATCCCCATTTTTAAGACGTCTGGAAAAATTTTCAGACGTCTGATTTTGCACTGTTTCGTCGTTTTCAACCCGTTTAGGGCCCGTTCGGAGTCCGTTTTCTGCGTTTCGAGTTGCGTTCTTTTCGGAACTAAATCCTCTACCCGTCTACAGTGATTAGATACTGTTTTGAGAAACTCCTTGTGTTTGATCCTTGTGATAGGACCCCGTTCCATTGCAGTCTCGAAGGTTGCGGAGGCACGCAGGATTCCCGACCACGCCCCCAGTACTCTTGTTGTAACTGGTAGAGTGGCTTTTAAGTTTATTAGTATAATCCGTTAAATTATGGAACCATAAATAGAACTTAGGACATTACATGAATCCTAGGAATGAGAAACTAGAATGAATGGTAGATCTTAGGGTGTTGCATGAATCCTAGGGCTGGAAAACTAGATTGTATGATAGATCCTAGGGTATGGTATGAATCCTAGGATGAGAAAACTAATGGAATATATGAATACTGCAGTCTTGAAAAAAATGGAAAGGAACAAATAACTGCCTGTAAATTGATTTAACAGCTGCCTGTTATGAATAAATACACGTGATTGAGAACATGGATTGTAAGAATGTGAAACTGGAAAGTGGAACCTAGATGTTCTGAGTTACAAGAGCTGGAACCCTACGGGGAATTAGGAGTGGATCTCCTGGAAAGAGAAAGGAATGGATCTGAGAAAGAAAGACGTGGTAGTGTGCTGTCTCTTGGGTACATGGTACCAAGGGAAGTACCTGTTACCTGTTTAGTGCAGAGCGGAGCCAGCCGCCCCAGGGACCCGGGGTTAGGTTTGGCCACTTTGTACCGACTTGTTAGCCCTCGTGTACGCAGTACCGAGGAGAGCTACTAGTGTAGGGCGAGTACTAGCTACCCCACGGGCCCCGAGGTTCTGCTAGCTTACCTACACCGACTTGTTAGGCCCACTAGGCAAACTAGGGTAGTCAGGCGAGGGTGCGCGGACTGTGGAGGGGCAAGGCCCCTGTTTGGTTACTGTGGAGGGGTTGGACCCCTGTTACTGAGAGAGCTCTACCCTGTACTGGTTCCGTGCTGTGCTTTGGGCACACCCGTTAACGAAAACGACTGACCGCGTGCCAGTGCGGGTTAGCTACCTGTGCGTTTATCGCGCGTGCCGTAGTCACTGTTACGTCTGTCCGTGACCTTGGGGTGGTTGACTGAGAGTAGGATCACCACGGGAGACTCTCTCGGCCAGGAGAGCACCACGTGCTACTTCTACTGTTCGGAAAAGACTGCAATCAAGATCGTTCCCACGAGGAACATTCGAGATCAAGTGAAGGATCTGAGAAATAGATAAATTGTGAAACAATAGAAAGACGTAAATAAAGGAAGAAAGAAAACAAAACAGCTACTGTATACTTTAATGCTTCTTTAGTTTAGCTGCCACTCTACTCAGTGTTTCGTTGACGTGTTACACTCGTTACTTTTCAGAACCAGGTGTTGAGCAATCAGGGTCAGCAGCTGCAGAGGACGCTTGGCCGAGTAGGGTCCAGTAGAGTTACCACTGTTCTTTTATGCCCTTTTGTTCCACTGTAGTGAGTAGTTTTTGTTACTCTCTGTACTGTTCTTTACTCGCAGTTCTTGTTATATTATAAATGTTGTTCTACTGTTGTGGTGGTACATGCTGTAGTAGTTCTTTTTTCTTACTGCTCTATTTTGTTACTGCTAGTTATATTTCATGTTGAATGTGGTTTATTTTACTACTCTTTTGGTTACTTCCTCGTTGGACGACTAGGTCTTAGGATTAGTCGAGTTGGCCCGGTTCTCGTGTCTCGTAGGGACTCAGGAATCGGGTCGTTACACATTAAGATAAAGAATAAATGACAAAGAAAAAGAGGCGTTTAAAGATCAGTAATCAGATGATTTCTCTAAGGAAATAGATCCCACACTCGTAAAATCGATAAACTGCCAACGGACAAACCTTGAAATCACATTAGGAAATTTTACCTAAAGAAGTATAAGGTAACACGTGATCCCCAAAACAAAACAAATAAGATACAAAAAAAAAAAAAAAGAAAGGCTCTATAACACCAACAATACAAAGCATCCCACACAACACACATCCACCATGCGAAGATGTCTGCCGCGCCCGATCACCGTCCACCACATCATACGCCTCGAGCCATATGTCGACGTAACATGCGATCAGTCACCATTCCTATGAGCGACCAACCATCGTGCCCCGACCGACCCATGACCTCGAGCCTCACATGCGTGCCGACCATTGAGCCTTGACCACGCAATGTCCTCATGCAGCGACCACCAATCGTCCGCCCTGATTGCGATGTCCACGACTGGCCACGAGTGACAAGGGAGTTGTGAGAGGTGAGCAGTGACCTTGTACGATAAGCCAAACCCGAGGGAAAAATGATGATCCCTAGCGACGACAATGAGCTTCACATGGCCACACATGTTGATGATCTGCTCCGCCATCAATGCAGCATGGCCTAAAGGAGGAGAGGAGGAACTGGAGATGAGAGGAGGGGGGCCCAATCAACCGAGTGGCCGATCCGAGCCCAAGGTGACAGCTAGGGTTTGCTTGGCTCTCTCTCTCTCTCTCTCATGTATGTTAGAACACCAAAGGTTAGTCTTTTCTCTTGTATTTTATTTTCCTATGAAAATTAATGTGAACTTGACGGTTGTCCCCACCAAAACCTTCTTTTGGTACATGGTATAAGACATGTATAAGAATTCCGATGAGCATGATTTGATATATTATGGAATTATATTGGCATTTGATTGATTTTAGAAGAGCTTTCTATCAAATAAATGATTCCAAAAGAAAGATCATAATGTAAAACATAAAAAATCTTGAATGATTCCTTAAACTTGATGTTGCATAACAATGATTAATATAATTTGCTTATAAAATTTTCAAGATAAAGCTAGGTTATGTTATCAACGAGACTTTGGGAAGGCACAATGATTTTGACATAAGAAGTTTTGTTTCTTAATTAATGCTTAAATGTAATGAACTCTTATTGATTTTTTCCTCTTTTTGTTTGGAAGTATTGTGTTTGCAAAGAGCGTTTGTTTGTATTTCATTCTTTTCTCTTACAAATAAATGAATGAATTGTTTATCATGTTCTCAAGTCTCATAAAAATAGTTGCTTATTGGTTCAAATGATTACACTAAATGGCAATTTTCATGAGACTAGAGATCTACGTATCGATTATCCTAGAGGCATAGTAGGTTCATCTGAAGTTGTGATCGAGAGAATTTTGTTAAGAGCAAATAAGATCTAATCACTTCCAATGACACATTAGAATTAACTGATTTACCTTGCAGATGCTCCACCACTTGCTAGAAGTAACTGATTTGGACGAAGCTTAGACGAGATGTTCTCATTAAAAATATGAAGGTGGACTCGTCAATGAAGGGTTAAGGTAATCAGAAATGTATGAATAATATTTCGATGTAATCTAAAGAAACTTAGATGACAACTATTCTTGATGATTATGGAAATATACAATTGATCAAATTGACTACAAAAAGGTGTAAACTCTTTAAATGAATACATATGTTTCAATTTAACAGTCTAGACTGATTCTCGTGTGTGTGTGTGTGTGTGTATACCATGTCTCTTCTTTGTTTTCATTGCATATGTCGAAATGAAAATGTCTACTTGATTGAATCCTAAGGATCCAATCGAGAGAATAACAGTGCAATCATACAAATGTGGGAAACTAAAGAAAAAGAGAATTGTTAACCTAATTCTACCTCAACAGAGTACATTTGAAGAGGGGATCTAATCCTCAACAGTTTACTATGTAAGTCTCTTTTTTGCTTGCTGGAGTATAATAAGACTAATTACATTTTTTCTGAATAAATGAATCTCCTTTTATAAGGGTTTTAGATCGTAATTAAGGTTAGTATTTATTTGCTTCCTTAAGAGTGTAATCGATCTATACGTCACTTCACCTTATGAATCATCACCTTGTTCTTCACATTGTTGCTTTGTCTTCTCGCTTAGTGCCGTCTAATATGACTTTGTGGAAAACTAGTTGACCTTAGTTCTTCTGGAGAAGCTTGTTGCTTGAGGATCAACTGGATTGAGTAGGCATGACATTTTGGGTGACTTTAGCAGTCAGTTAACTACTTAACTAGCTAGTTTTAGGCGGATCATGTGAATATCCTATGGTGCTTGAGGAATGTTTGCAATTGGTGCCATAATCTTTCCTCATCTTTCTTCTCGACTCACTTAGGAGTTAGTTGGGTTTTGTGAGTCATTTATAATGGACATAACTTCTTTTCTCTCATCACGGCTTAAGATGAATCATGTGATTCTTTGCTTTCTTTTAAGGTTAATTTACTTGGAAGGTTGGAAAAGTAGTGTTAAAAAATGTAAAACTAGTACTAATCCGCAATTGTGTTTACTTATAAAGTGATGTTAATACCAATTTATGTTTACTTGAATTGATGTTAAATTGTGACGTTAACTCTTGTGATATTTACTTGATAGTAATGTTAAGTAAATAAAACATAAAAGATGTCAGAGATACGAGTAGTGTATAATTTTAACACAGATTTGACTAACACCAATTGAAATTAATGTTAAACAAACCCATGTTAAAGTAGGTAAATCCAGATTAGTAAATTAGATGTTAAATAGTCAGGTAAACAAAAATTAATCTTACTTTCAAGAGATTAACCTCCCAAATAAATTAAACTTTAGAGATAGAGTGGGAAATTTCCATTGAGGCAGGAAAACAAAAACTAATGAGATAAAGTCGGAGACAAAGAACGACGTAATTGTTCCCGGTGCATGACTCTTACCTTTGTTCTGCCCTTACTTAATACTCCCTTTATTCTTGCACGTCAGCTGAGTGGCATTAATTTAAGTGACACTCATCCTGAAGCCTCCATCGATGCTAAGCAAGGAAAAAGCGAGAGGACGCCATGAGATACATACGCCTAACTTTAAACTTTTAACATGACGTCATGTGACCATGGCCCATGTCCCATTTATTTGTAGCCATTGCAGGGTTATCCTTACAGGATGAAAAAACCCATTTTAACCCTGTAATGATTTTTTTCTTTTTTAAAAATCAGTAATCTCCTTGCAAAGAAACCTCACATATGCATGGAAAAAATCTATACATTTTCTCTCAAGAATCAAAAAGCCAACATCTTTAATTTCTTTGCTGAGCAGCACACCACCAATAACATATGCATGTACAGAGTCTTCTACTCAAACAACTAAACTGATTTGGGCTCGTTCACGTTTCAATCGAGGCCGAGAAGGAAAAAGAGAAAAGAAGTATGTTTTGGGATTTTTTTTTTTGGAAGAATAAGGACTAAAGTTCATTGCAACCTCTCAAATCATACAAGGAAACTTTGGTCAACGCCATACACCAACAAAAACATTGACTGAAATACAATGCCCGGCCAATTGTGAGCAGCGGATACAAATTTCCTACGAACGTTGATTAGAGATAAGGAAGGAGTGGAGCGAATCAAGGCTTGACATCTGAGCATGGCATATCTGGATCTCCAATGAGGTTGCGATAGATTCAAATATTTGACTTATGGGACCAACGGCATCGCTGAGTATAGAGCCCGTGAGAATTCAAGGCAAGACGAAAGCCTGGAAGAATTGCAAGAACTTCCAACTTCAAAAGGATCAACTGTTTACCAGTCCCAGCAATAACAAGCCATTTTCATCCTTTGCAATTGCAACGGCACAGGCGTTTGTTTCTCCGACAGCAGCGTCAACCAAAAAAAGAAAATGTCTTGGGATCTTTGAAATTACGAAATATCACTTGCTTAATCATCAGATTATTTCAAAATAATAATAATAATAATCTTCCATTGGAGGGCCATCTATCTATCTATCTATCTATCTATATATATATATATATATATATATATATATATATATATATATATATATATATATATATATATGTCTACCTTGGTGACAAGGTGGACATGATGGAGCCGGAGGGGGAGGCGGGCGTCCGGAGCTGCGCGGCGGAGGGGAGCCTGACTGGGGCGCAGCTCTGCCCGGTCTCCCCGAGCGCGAGGAGGTCGACGACGACCATCTCCGTCTCCGGTGGCTTCTCCACGTCGATCCTCCCTTCCAGAATATCCACCACCCTCGCCATGCTCGGCCTCAGCTTCGTGTCCTCCTGCGCGCACCACAGCGCCACCCACACCACCCTCCTCACCTCCTCCTCCTCCAGCTCCAGCTCCACCTCCTCCTCCTCCTCCTTCAGCACCCTCTCGTCCACCACCTCCATTATGTTCCCCCCATTCTTCACCTTCTCCTTCACAATGCTCGGGAAGTACGACCACCTCCTGTTCCCCTCCACGTCCTCCTCCACCGCCACGTTCCTCCTTCCTCCCACCAGCTCGAACAGCACCATCCCGTAGCTGTACACGTCCGACTTCTCCGACACCCCGCTCTGCACCAGCCACTCCGGCGCCAGGTACCCCCTCGTCCCCCTCACCGTCGTCATCACCCGGCTCTGGTCCCTGTTCATCAGCTTCGACAACCCGAAGTCCGCCACGCACGCGTTGAACCCCTCGTCCAGGAGGATGTTCTCCGGCTTCACGTCGAGGTGAAGCACCCGCTGCCGGCAGTCGTGATGGAGGTACGCCAGCGCCTTCGCCACCTCGATCGCCACGCTGTACCTCACCTTCCACGGCAGCCACTTGGGTTGCCGCCGCCACCGCTGCTCTTCTTGTTGCTGGTGGTGGCGTTCGGGGAAGAGCCAGCGGTCGAGGGATCCGTTGGGGACGTAGTCGTAGACCAGGAAGCGGGGCCCGCCGGAGGGGACGAGGCAGTAGCCGATGAGGCGGACGAGGTTGACGTGCTGGACGCTGGCGATGGCGGAGACCTCCGACCGGAAGGCCCGGTCGGCGCTGTCGCCGGGGGAGTCGATGCGCTTGACGGCGACGGGGGTGCCGTCGTCGAGCACGCCACGGAAGACGGTGGACGAGGACCCGTGGCCGATGATGCAGCTGAACCCATCGGTGGCGGCGTCAAGCGAGTCCAGCCGGAACTTCACAGGGACGCCGGCGACCTTCCGGAGGAAGCTGTAGTCGCTGCGGTGCTGCTGGCCCTCGAGGGTCGCGCGGCGGATCATCGATAGGCGTCGCCGGCGGTCGAGGGCCGTGAACTGCCAGAGGAGCCATAGGAAGACGGCGAGGATGGCGGTGACGCACGCCGCCGAGATGGCGAGGAAGATCTTGTTGTGGGAGCCGAGGAAGTGGTACAGCACGACGATCGGCACCGCGAGCGCCGTTACCATGCCGACGGAGAGGATCTTCGTCTTCTTCGGCTCCATTCCTTAATACAATTATTATTTAGTTTGAGGCAATATTAGACATGGAATGATCGCTGCTGTGCGATTATTACCTGAGAGATTGATCAGTGGGGGATGGTCAACCTCTTCTTTTTGCTTCCTCACTCTCTCTCTCTCTCCCCATCCCGTTCTCTTCTCGCGCGCGTGTTTATGAGGTTTGGTCTCTGGGGGAGAGGAGAGGAAAGGATCGTTGCTTCGTCGGAGGGTGATAAGAGCCGAGGCGTTGACCATTCTCCTTTCTCCCCACGCCTTGAAAATGTACGGGGTAAAATGATCTTTCTAAT
Source organism: Thalassia testudinum (assembly GCA_037157565.1). Classification (NCBI taxonomy): domain Eukaryota; kingdom Viridiplantae; phylum Streptophyta; class Magnoliopsida; order Alismatales; family Hydrocharitaceae; genus Thalassia; species Thalassia testudinum. The sequence continues at coordinate 51,309,798 of JAZHRO010000077.1, read as the reverse complement.
TTTTTTGGGTTAGTGTGAAAGCGGTCGCTGAACTAGATAGGATATACACGTTAGTCCCGTGGTTTTTGTCTCCCTTCTTCCTTTCTTTTTCCGAGAAGGGATGGAATTCAGGGCTGTCGAGTTTTTTTGTTTTTTTCGAAATAAACTTTCATCGCAAAAAGAAAAAAACCTAGGGAAGAAATCCGAAATAAGAGACGGAGGAAGGGGGTATCCCTTAAAAGGGGAAGAAAAATATCCCGTATAACAGGAACATCAAAATATAAAATAATAGAATAAAAAATAAAGAAAAAAAAAAGAGATGTTCAGAGTTCACGAATTAGATAATCTCCCAAAGAAAATTGATCTTACACTCTTAGAATCAACAGAACGCTAACGTACACCCTTAAACTACGTAATGGAACTCTGTCGGGATACACACGGGGTCACGCGTGATCCCTCAAAAGATAAAAATAACACGAAACAAAAAAGAAAAAGGACTATCAACACCAGCAAATAAAAACCCTCAGCTATAAGCACCACCATCTACACTGTCGTTGGTCGTGCCACAACCTTAGAGCTTCACCGTGCAATCGTAGTGAGCCACAATCGCAGTGAACTCCGACGTCGTGACCACCGGATCGACCACATCAGCCACCGACGATGCGACCACCGCACCCATCTCATTTGCCACCAACGAGGCAACCGCAGCGCTGTGAGCAACGATGCGACCTTAGTATCACCCGTAGACCAACCATGGCTGGGCCACGCAAGCAACCACGAAGATCCGTTGACCTCGCTCGAAGCTCCAGCCGTGCAACCAGTCGCAAACTTACGAAGTTGCGACTGCTGATGCTACTCGACGAACGATCGCAAGGATCAGCCGCGCATGTCCTCGATCGAAGCTCAAACCACAAGAATCGATTGCGATCTTCGATGCCAACACCGCACCACTGCTCGGCACAATCGATCTCGACGTAAACATTAATGAATGGTTGTGCATGCCACCAAGTAGCTCTCATCATTGATGAAGAGCAGTCTGAAGGAAAGGGGGGGTATCTGATGAAGGGCAGGGTGATCGGCTGAGGATGATCAGTTGATGCCCCGACGGCTAGGGTTTTATTATTTTTCAAGTTGATGAATTGTTAAGACCATGACATCAAAACATTTTAAGACGTCTGGGAGTTAGTCCAGACGTCTGGAAATTAATTTTTGCATGCGTACGATCCTGAATCTGCGCGCGTGTCACGCGCAGACTAAAACCCGCTGCCCTCTTCTTTTTCTCTCCCCTCGCCGACTTGCAGAACCGCCCCCCCCCCCCCCCGTGCCTACAAATACTCCTATCCTCCTCTCCCTCACGCCACCCACATCCATCCGTCTCCTCCTTCCCTAGCGCGAGAGCGAGGGTAGCAGCTGCTGCCGGGTGCAATGGCGGAGAGGAGAGGTGCAGCGAGAGGGAAGAGGAGAGAGCGCGCGAGCCGTGAGAGAGAGAGCTCACCGAAGCAGCTCGAGGCCGGCCGGCGTGCGCGCGGAGGAGCGTTGTGCTGGGGAGGTATTAAGACCCGAGACATCAAACCCTTTTTAAGACGTCTGGGAGTTGGTCCAGACGTCTGGTCAAACGTCTGGACGACTTCCCAGACGTTTGGAAATAAATTTTTGCGTGCGTACGATTGCGAGTCTGCGCGCGTGTGCGCGCAGACTGAAACTCGCCGACCTGCAGACACTTCCCCCCCCCCCCCCCCCCCCCCCCCCCACGCCTTCAAATACCCCTTCCCTCTCCCTCACGCACCACCCCACCATCTCCTCCTTCCAGTGTAAGCACACGAGGAAGAGAGAGAGCCCGTTGGAGCAGCTCGAGGACAGTCGGCGTGCGCGCGGAGGGGCGTCGTGCGGGGGAGATCTCCCTTGGTGCTGCTGCAACTCGAGCGTCTGGAACTAGGTCCAGACGGGGCGTCTAGAGTGATAGTCGGACGTCTGGAACTAGGTCCAGACGGTTCAATGGGACCCTGGATGTCTGAGGAGCAGCGCAGAGTGAGGTATGACCTGGACCACTTTTTAAGACATCTGGAAGGTGTTCCAGACATCTGATTTGAGCCAGAGTTGTCGTTTTTGACCCATTTATGATCCGTTTGAAGTCCGATTTCCGCGTTTAAGATTTTGTTCTTTTTAGAATAAGTTCCTCTACTTGTTTGAAATACTTTTATCCTATTCTGAGTGGTTCCTTGTGATTGATCCTTGTGTTAGGACCTCGTTTTGTTGCGGACTTGGGGGTTGCGGAGGCACATGGACCTGCCGATCACGCCTCCATTACTCCCGATTTTGCAGGTAGAGTGGCTTCCCCTATTTAATTACAAACATTAATGCATATCTGAAATAAATGATAGATCCTAGGGTATGGCATGAATCCTAGGACCTGAAACTAGATTGAATGATAGATCCTAGGGTATGGCATGAATCCTAGGACTTGAAAACTAGATTGAATGATAGATCCTAGGGTATGTCATGAATCTTAGGAACAGCAACACTGAAACAAGTGTCTTGAATGCTTGAATTACAGTCTTGGATAAGTAAATAGAATAATGATAATTGCGATGAAATTAAATACGAGCTGCCTGTATATAAATGGGAAAGGAAAAGAAGTATGAATGTTGGAAACACGTACTATATGTGAATAAACCTAAAATGATGAAACCTAGTATGGCTTGGCCGGAGAAACATGAGCATGAACCCTAGGGGAGTTAGGAGTAGAACTCCTGGAAATAAATGGAATGGAACTGGGAAAGTGAATGGGAAAGTGTGTTGTCTCTTGGGTACGTAGTACCAAGGGAAGCACAGGTTACCTCCTAGTGCAGAGCGGAGCTATCCGCCCCAGGGACTTGGGGTTAGGTCTGGCCACTCTGTATCGACTTTTGGTCCTCGTGTACACAGTGCCGGGGAGAGCTACTAGTGTAGGGAGAGAGCTAGACACCCTACGGGCCTCGAGGTTCAGCTAGCCGTCCTACACCGACTTGTTAGGCCCACTAGGCAAAGCAGGGTTGTCAGGAGAGGGTGCGCGGACTATGGAGGGGCAAGACCCCTATTTGGTACTGCGGAGGGGCTGGACCCCTGTTACTGAGAGGGCTCTATCCTATACTGGTTCCGTGCTGTGCTTTGAAGTGCACCCGTTAACGGAAAAGACCGACCGCGTGCCAGTGCGGGGTAGCTACCAGTGCGTTTATCGCGCGTGCCGTAGTCACCGTTACGTCTGTCAGCGACCTTACGGTGGTTGACTGAGGGTAAGACCACCACGGGGGACTCTCCCGGCCAGGAGAGCACCACGTGCTACTTCTACTTTTTTGAAAAGATTGCAATCAAGATCGTTCCCACGAGGAACATTCGAGATCAAGAGAAAGATTTGAGAAATAATTCAAGAATGAGTAAATAGAGAAATAAAGAAAGGAATTAAAAACAACAGCTACTTGTCCACCTTTACTGTTTTCTTAGCTAGCTGGTTGCCACTCTACTCAGCGTTTCACTGACGTGTCACATTTGTCACCTTTTTTAGGACCAGGTGTTGAGCAACTAGAGCTTGCGGCTGCGGAGGGTGCTGTGCCTAGTAAAGCCCAGTAGTTGTACTTTTGTTGTACCGTTTTTCTGTAGTAGTGAGTATTTCTGTTTCACCTTGTACTCTTTATTGTAAACATCATATTTCTGTACCTGTTTTTAATTCTCTACTGTTGTGGTTGGATGTACTGTAGTAGTTCATTTTTTTACTGCTGTACTTTTATTACTGTTAGTTACTTGCATGGTGAATGTGATTTATTTTACTGCTTTTTGGTTACTTTCTCGTTGGACGACTGGGTCTTGAGATCAGTCGAGTCGGTCCGATTCTCGTGTCTTATAGGGATTCGGGAACTGGGTCGTAATAGGAGTTTTCCCCGGTGCTGTTGCAGCTCGGGCAGCAGGCGGACGAGCGCAGCGAGGCCACGCGCAGCGGGAGGAAGGCGAAGGAGGTTCTAATTCTGGGAATTTTTCCTAGAATCAGACGTATGGACCTACATCCAGACGACGTGGACGACGTCTAGAGGGAGATCCAGACGACTGATAGGTACGTAATGTGCCTATATCTTTCTTTTTGCGGATATGGCCATGCAGGCCATTCCGCTAAAGCTCTGTCGCGTGCCTTGCTGAGGGATTTTTGCGTACGCATGAAGGATTCGCTTTGGGAAGGCATGCGACATGCCCTCCCACGAGGTTCAAACGTCTGGGCGAGGCACTAGACGACGGAGAGCATCTCCAGACATCTGGAGAGGAGGTGGTCGGACATTTGGAACTTGGTCTAGACGGTTCAGCAGGATCCCTGGACGTCTGAGGAGCAGCGCAGAGTGAGGTATGGTTTTGGGTCCCTTTTAAGACGTCTGGAAGATGTTCCAGACGTCTGATTTGAGTCAGAGTTGTCATTTTTGACCCGTTTAGGATCCGTTCGAGGTCCGATTTCCACGTTTAAGATTCCGCTCTTCTCAGAATTAGTTTCTCTACTTGTTTCAAATACTTTTATCCTGTTCTGAGTGGTTCCTTGTGATTGATCCTTATGTTAGGACCTCGTTCTGTTGCAACTTTGTGGGTTGCGGAGGAACGTGGACCTACTGATCACGCCCCCATTACTCCCTATTTTGCGGGTAGAGTGGCTTCACTTAGTTAATTTCAGAAATTAATGCATATCTGAAATAAATGATAGATCCTAGGGTATGGCATGAATCCTAGGACCTGGAAACTAGATTGAATGATAGATCCTAGGGTATGACATGAATCCTAGGACCTGAAAACTAGATTGAATGATAGATCCTAGGGTATGGCATGAATCCTAGGATATGAAAACTAGATTGAATGATAGATCCTAAGGTGTGGCATGAATCATAGGAACAGAAACACTAAAACGAATGTCTTGAATGCCTGAATTGTAGTCTTGGATAAGCAGATAGAATAATGATAATTGCTTGTAATTGGATAACAGCTGCCTGTGAAATGTAGAGTACTGTTGCTAGTAACTGTTACATGTAATTTCTGTTGGTTGAAACTAAATACGAGCTACTTGTATATAAATTGGAAAGGAAAAAAAGTTTGAATGCTGGAAACACGTACTGTATGCGGATAAATCTGAAATGATGAAATCTAGTATGGCTTAGCTTGAGAAACATGAGCATGAACTCTACGGAAAATTAGGAGTAAAACTCCTGGAAATAAATGGAATGGAACTGGAAAAGTGAATGAGAAAGTGTGTTGTCTCTTGGGTACGTAGTACCAAGGGAAGCATAGGTTGCCTCTTAGTGCAGAGCGGAGCCAGCTGCCCTAGGGACCCCGGGTTAGGTCTGGCCACTTTGTATCGATTTTTGGCCCTCGTGTACACCGTACCGGGGAGAGCTACTAGTGTAGGGAGGGAGCTAGCCACCCCACGGGGCCCGGGGTTTAGCTAGCTGTCCTACACCAACTTGATAGGCCCACTGGGCAAACTAGGGTAGTCAGGCGAGGGTGCCCGGACTGTGGAGGGGCAAGATCCCTGTTTGGTTACTGTGGAGGGGCTGGACCCATGTTACTGAGAGGGCTCTGCCCTATATTGGTTCTGTGCTGTGCTTTGGGCGCACCCATTAACGGAAACGACCGACCGCGTGCCAGGGCGGGATAGCTACCCGTGCGTTTATCACGCGTGCCGTAGTCACCGTTACGCCTGTCAACGACCTTGGGGTGGTTGACTGAGGGTAGGACCATCATGGGGGTTTCTTCCGGCCAGGAGAGCACCACGTGCTACTTCTACTTTTCAGAAAAGACTGCAATCAAGATCGTTCCCACGAGGAACAGTCGAGATGAAGAAAAAGACCTGATAAATAAACCAAGTGGTGAAAGAAAGAATAATTGATTAAATAAGAAAGAAATTAAAAACAACAGCTACCTGTCCACCTTTACTGTTTTTCTTAGCTAGCTGGTTGCCACTCTGCTCAGCGTTTCGCTGACGTATCGTACTTACAACCTTTTTTAGGACCAGGTGTTGAGCAGCCAAAGCCTACGGCTGCAGAGGGTGCTGGGCCTAGTAGAGCCCAGTAGTTGTACTTTTGTTGTACCTATTTTTCTGTAGTAGTGAGTATTCTGTTACACCTTTGTACTATTTTATTGTAAACTTCATATTTCTGTACCTGTTTTTAATTCTCTACTATTGTGGTGGTGTGTACTGTAGTAGTTCTTTTCTTTACTGCTGTACTTTTGTTACTGTTAGTTGATTGCATGGTAAATGTGGTTTATTTTACTGCTTTTTGGTTACTTTCTCGTTGGACGACTGGGTCTTGGGATCACTCGAGTTGATCCGATCCTCGTGTCCTGTAGGGATTCAGAAATCGGGTCATAACAAGATGGTATCAGAGCAAGGTCGTCCCGAGAAGTGAACCAACTAGTTGGAAAATAACCAATTCACGTGCTTGTAACTAAAGTAACCACCACAACGTATCTCTTGACATCTGTTCTGGGGTCTTTCATTGAATGTCGGTTAGTATTGATGTCTTTTCTGTTCCGTGTTCGCGTCTCTTTACAGGAGATGCCTCGACGAGGAGGTAGCGAGGCGGGCCACGGATGCGGCCGAGGACGAGGTCGGAGGGGCAGGCGCGTTGAGCCCGACGCCTCAGTGGACCAGCCACTACTCCTGGGCATTCAGGCCCAGGACCTCTCCCAGCTGATACGGGACATCGTGCGAGAGGAGCTCCACTCGCCGCCACGAGCGCCTCTCCCTGGGGCTGCGGAGGGGGAGTCCTTTGTGGGACAGCAAGATAGACATGGCGCTAGACGCGGGGGAGGGGTGGGCCTCCACCGCCCCCACCTTCCTCCGGCACTTCTGAGCACGAGGCCTCTTTACCGGGAGTTGTATCAGCTTCTCCACTTCAGCGCCACTATGAGCTTTTCGGGCAGTTTCGGAAGCTGAAGCCCCCCTCTTTCAAGGGGGATGAGGACCCGACCGAGGCAGAGGACTGGCTCGAGCAGATCGAGAAGGTGTTTGGCACCCTTTGCCCCCTGTGGAGTGCTGCATGGCCTTTCCCATCTACAAGCTGGAGAGCGCGGCACACAGGTAGTGGAGGGCGGTCAAAGGTCAGGAGAGGGACAAGCCGACTTGGGACTAGTTCGTCACCCTCTTCTGCGAGCAGTACTTTCCTCAGACGTTGCAGGACCAAAGGAGGCAGGAGTTCCACATTCTCTGCCAGGGGACGATGACCGTGAGCGCGTACCGCACGCGTTTCCTAGAGCTATCTCGTTTCGCAGCGACAACTGTGGCTACCGAGGAGGAGCGCCTTTGGAGGTTCACCGAGGGGCTCTGGCCTGCTATTCGGGGGTATGTCAAACCCCTGAAGCTGCCTACGTTCTCGAGGGTGGTGGAGGCAGCTATGACGTATGAAAAGGCCAACCTGTCCACACGCGACAATGACAGCTGGTGGAAGAGGCCCTATCAGCCAGACTTCTCACAGGGTCGATGAGAGAGGAGGCACGTGACGCCCGCAGGAGAGTCGTCACGCTCTGCGGGGACGTCAGTGGCCTTTGGGGGCCCCCAACAAGGGCCAGCTGCTAGCACCAGACCCCCGCCCAGCCGTCAGCAGGGACCTATTGAGGATGGGAGTCGAGTCCCCCTTTGCTACCAGTGTGGCCAGCCGGACCATATCAGGAGGGATTGCCCGTCTAGGGCAGGAGGCCAGCAGATGCTCCCGGTGTCAAGCACTGGAGGGCGAGCCAGAGGTCGCGGTTTCCAGGCGCGAGGAGGGTATCGGCCAGCGGCTACCCGTCCGACTCAGAGTGTGGTTGCTTCGTCTGCACCTAGGGCTGAGGGGCGTATCATCGCCCTGACACATAGGGATGCCAGAGCTTCAGAATCAGTGGTGGCAGGTATGGTTTCAGTTTCTGGCAAACTTGTTTACACGCTTTTCGATTCCGACGCTATGCATTCGTTTGTCGTTGCTAGTTTTGCTGTTAGTTTGGGGCAGGACTGTATGTTGTTAGAGGGTCCGTTCGTGATCAGAGGTCCGGGTGGTCAGCTGTTTATGGCTGAGGAGGTTTACACAGGTTGTGAGGTCAGTGTTGGAGGACACAGCCTTCCCGCTGACCTGATTATGATACAGATGGAGGACTTTGGCGTGTTTCTGGGGATGGACTGGCTGTCCGCTTACCACACCTTGGTGGACTGCTTTGAGAGGAAGATCATCTTCTCCATACCGGAGTTGCCTTCTTTCGAGTTCCACAGGCAGCCAATGGACGGAGGCTTCAGGTGCATTTCTGCACTTCGGGCGGTGAGACTTTTGGGCCAGGGGTGTGTGGGCTTCCTAGCTTGTGTGGTGGCGGAGCACAGCCTTGTGGCAGACTTCCACAGTATCCCGGTTGTCAGAGAGTACCCCGACGTGTTCCCAGATGAATTGCCAGGACTACTGCCCGAGCGTGAGATCGAGTTTGAGATCTCACTGGTACTGGGGACCAACCCCATCTCTACAGCACCATACAGGATGACACCACTTGAGCTGCTAGAGATCAAGTCTCGGTTGCAGGACCTTCTGGAGAAGGGCTTTGTGAGGCCCAGTGCGTCTCCGTGGGGAGCCCCGATATTGTTCGTGAAGAAGAATGATGGTACCCTACGCCTTTGTGTGGACTACCGACAGCTGAATAGGGTTACCATCAAGAATAGGTATCCGCTGCTGAGGATTGACGACTTGTTTGACCAGCTACGAGGTGCCACGGTATTCTCCAAGATAGACTTGAGGTCTGGGTACCACCAGTTGAGGATCAAGGAGGCGGACGTCTCCAAGACAGCTTTCTGCACCTGGTACGGACACTACGAGTTTTTGGTCATGCCGTCTGGGCTGACCAACGCCCCCGCTGCCTTCATGGATTTGATGAACTGGGTGTTCAGACTGTACTTGGACCAGTTCGTGGTAGTATTCATTGATGATGTGTTCATCTATTCTCGGGATCAGACGCAGCACGGACAACACTTGTGGATGGTTTTGGACACACTGAGACGATGTAGCCTGTACACCAAATACAACAAGTGCGAGTTCTGGTTGAGGGAAGTGACCTTCTTGGGCCATGTGATCTCCGGGGATGGCTTGGCGGTGGACCCAGCCAAGGTTGAGGCAATGCTCAGGTGGGAGAGACCGCGTACTGTTATTGAGATCTGCAGTTTCTTGGGACTGGCAGGCTACTACAGGCGGTTTATCAGGGGCTTCTCGCAGATTACACGTCCTATGACACAGCTGACCCGGAAGGATGTGCCCTTTTCTTGGACAAACGCTTGTGAGGCATGTTTTCAGGAGTTGAAGGAGAGGCTGACTTCGACTCCCGTGCTCACCATCCCAGACAGTAGTGGCAGGTTCGTTGTGTACACGGACGCCTCTTTGCAGGGATTAGGGGGTGTGCTCATGCAGAGGAATCACATTGTCGCTTACGCTTCACGGCAACTAAAGCCTCATGAGCATAGCTACCCTACCCAAGACCTGGAGCTGGTAGCTGTTGTCTACGCGCTGAAGATTTGGAGGCACTACTTGTACTGTGAGACCTTTGAGATTTTCACAGATCATAAGAGTCTCAGATACTTATTTGATAAGAAGGAGCTCAACATGAGACAACGACGTTGGTTGGAGCTCCTGAAGGACTATGACTGCAGTATTTCCTACCACCCGAGAAAGGCCAACGTGATGGCTGACGCCTTGAGCTGGAAGGCGCCCGCCCACTTGGCCAGTTTACAGGCGTAGAGTTGGAGCCTCATGAAGGAGATGGGCAGCTGGCGGCCCCTAGAGTTACTGGGGCATTGTGGGGCAATGACTGTGACACGACATATGAGGCCAGAGCTGATAGACCGCATCATCACTGGACAGATGGCCGACCTGTACTTGCAGTCATTGCGTGATAGGGTACTATCAGAAGACCCTGGGGACTTCTCTTTTACAGACCAACTACTGCGCATGAGGGGACGTTTGTGCGTTCCCAGGGACGAGAAGCTATTGAGAGAGTTCCTGACTGAGGCACACGGTTCCAGGGTCACCATACATCCCAAAAACACAAAGATGTACTATGATTTGTAGTGGCTGTATGACTAGGTTTTGTTGTTTTGTTATTGAAATGGCGTTGTAGTACAGATAGTCATTGCCACTATTACAATTTTTACTCGGAAATAAAAGATCTCCCGAGGTCGAACTCAGGGAGCAAATTGTATTCTAGAGATACAAAGTTTCTATTACAAAAATAAAGAGAGAGAGAGAGAAAAATTTGTCTTGTTGGCATCTTCTTCTTTTCTCTTCTCTTTGGTTCTTCAGTTTTCTTCCTTCTTCTTGTTCTTCCTCTGTTCTTCTTTTTCTTGCTTTCTTCTTTCTTTTTCTTCAGAGCTTCTTCTTCTTTTCTTCTCGTGTTCTGCTTCTCTTCTTTTGTCTTCTTCCTTCTGTTCTTCTCTTAGGTTCTTCAGAGCTTCTTCTTCTTTTTCTTTTTCCTTGCGGTCCTGTCCTTCTTTTCTTCCCCTTCTTCTTCGTCCCCGGAGCGTCGTCTGATTTTTCAATCAGACGACTTAAGTAACCCGCTGCTACAGTGCGTCCTCCTTCCTTCTTTCTTCTCCTTCCTCTGCGGTCTGCCTTCTCTTCTTCTTCTTTTCTCTTGTGCCTACACACTCACAGTTTCGTCAAGGGAAAAAACCTACTCTACCCTCCCCCGCGTCTCTCTCTCTCAGAATTCACTCATAGGATAGCTCTCCCAGAGCTGCCGGGTAGTCGAGTACGGGTCATGCCCAGGTCCAGGCCCACCGGTGTGCGGTGGTGGGCGAGGAGTGCAGGTCGGGTAAACGGGTCGGGCCAGGTCCGCGTGGGGTGGTCGCAGACGAGGCCGAGTCGAGTGGGTGAGAGGGACCTCACCCCGTGGTCAGGAGGCAAACAGGCTAAGGCACCTTTTGCCTTTATGAGGGTGCGTGGCTTCGAAATCCCACGATGTGGGACTAACTTCTGCTGCCTTCGCGCGCGCCCGCAGGACGACTCCACCTCGCCCTCTGATCAGCTGCAGTCGATGTCTGGGCCAACTGAAGAGGCAGAAGCCTTCGCGGGACCTGCAGCACCTGGGAATCTGGGGCTGCAGGGCCTGGAGCTTGCCTCGAAGCTGCTTCAGTCGTCGCTAATGGCGGCTGAAGCAGCGAACCTGTTAGACAGGAATACAGCCCTTCGGCCTAATCAAACACGAGGGGGACCTTCGCCGTGGCAAGGCGAAGGTGGTGCGGGGTGTGGCAGGTCGTGGGATGGCGTCTGGTGGCGGGGCTAGGTCAGATTGTGGCCGCGAGAATGGGTTTGTTCGGTGGAGTGTGGTGGGGGTGTGGAGTGGTAATGGGTGAGCGGAGGTTGTTCAGGGTGAGGAGGCGGAGGTTCTGTGAGGGTCGGCGAGGCGTATGGGGCTGCGGAGCAAAGGGAACGTCTCGCCGGAGGGTCGCCGGAGATGGAGAAGGTGAGGGTGATTAAGCGCGGTCGAAGGGCGATTGAGCAAATTAAAGTAGGGAAAAGAAAGAGAGGAGGAAAGGGAAGAACTGTACCTACTTGGAGGGACGAGGGGGGCCGGAGCAGGGCGACAGTCGTATTGACTGTCGCCGGAGAAGAAGGTGCCCAGAGAGAGAGGGCGACGGCGAGGAGAGAGCGGGAGAGCGCGCGTTGGGTACGGCGCGACGCGGGAAGAGCAGGTGAAGGCAGCTCTGCTGCTGGTATTGCGGCAGAGCGACGAGCAGGAGGAGGAAGAACCGCCGGAGCAGGGGGCTTCTATCGGAGTGGGAAGAGAGGAAAAGGGGGGGGGTTTCTCCGTCAGATCCGAGTTGGAGAGTGCGACAGAGAGTCGAGGGCTTTTATAGAGTCGAAATCAGAGAGGAGGGCGGAGGGAGACGACGTGCCTCCCTCGCCGGAGGACGCCGGAGATGGAGACCCATACCTTCCGCGCGTTGAAGGTTCCTAAGGCCAAATTGAAGGTTCTAAACCCTAGAGATTATTTTTATACGAATTGTAGAGGGTTTAGTCGATTTTTTATTTGCCTTGAACCTCGTGAATTGAAGTGGGTTTGTTTTAGGGTTACAGATTGTCATTTAATTCCTTGGAGTTGCTGTAGCCCTTATCAGATCAGATTATCCCACTTCCCTTCTTATTAGGTTTGTTTGACCTGTGTTTGGACCCTGAATTACCCTTCTTGAAGATTATGCTGGTAAAATTGCATTTTTACCCCTTATGACTTGTTTTCTTCTTAAACTCAGAATTCTCTGAGTTAAGCCTTACCTTGAGTTATGTAGGAGCTTTTATCCTTTGTATTAGGTCAAAATGCGCTAGTTATGGCTCATGATGAGGTTCTCATCATACCCCCATAACTAGCTTTTGCTAGTCCCTTAGCAAAAAACTTAAGGTTTCAACCTTTGTTCTAGACCATGGAGTTCTTAATAGCTTTAGATAAGTGCTTTTTCATTTGAACTCAGATTAGGTTAGAATACTAACCATAGGCCCAAAAGGTACTCTAGTACCAATCAAGATCCAGATCTGTCTAGCCTCAGCCTCAGTCCTTAGCAAAGGTTTTTAAGGCCTACAAGAACTAACTTAAGGTCTATTGGACTTTGTGGTTAAAGCACCCGTGCTTGGAATGATTTTAGCCCTGGCTCAGTTCGCAGTGCGTTTTGTAAGAGAGAGAGATAGAAAATTTTTCTGTTTTGGAGAGTTTTCTCTCTCTTTTTCTTTTTAATTCTAGCTTAGGATTGGCTTTTCAACACGGTCTGTATCAGATTCCTTGCCCCCATCATCAATCCTCAAGGGTTCCTGGCAATCGATGCTTCGAGATAGCACCGCCCATGGCAACCCCCGAAACCCTGGCTATTGAGATTTCGAGATAATCCCATCCATGGTGTTCCGTGGCCGAATCCAGACCCTGGCAATTGACACTTCGTGATAATGCCATCCATGGAATCTGAACCAGCAAAGTGCTTACATGCCCCCAGTAGGATATGTAAATATCCTAAGAGACAAGCACCGAGGAGATGATATTTTGTTACGCATCTTCGAGGGGATTTCCCGCCTCTCCGCGCTGGGAACTCATCTAAATCAACTTGTGTTGATCGGCCGCTCCTACTCTAGGTGTACTTTTCCGAATTTTTTTTTTTTGCGACGCTTCTGCGTGATTTTGATTTTTACGCTTACTGAACCAGGCTGTGTGTGAGGTTAGGGTGCTTAGGTTACTGAGTCCCGTAAACCAAAAGTTAGCTAACGAGGCCAAATACTTCCTAGGCCTTAGACCTAATATTTCAGCTTTTCATTTTCCTCAACCTCTTGAGGAGTGTCCAGATCTTAATGGGTACTAAGAGTCTATCCAAGAATGCCTAAGGTTTGCGTTCTTACTAATCCCTTTGTGCACTTTTCAGTTCTTTTCTTGAATGAGGTCTAGAACTTAGGTTAATTCCTTAGTTTCTTACTAATGACTACTTTTTTCTCATATTTTTGTGCTCCTTTTTCATCTTTTTTCTTTCCTTCCTCCACAAAATTTCCTTCTCCTTTTATTCTTTTTCGATATTTTTTTTTATTCTTTTTTTTTTTTTAAACCTTTTCCTACAAGTTTTGCACTTTTATACTCCCCCCCCGTGCCTAAGGTTTGCAATGTCCTCATTGTGACTTAGGGGATTTTTTATTTACTTAGTTCATTTCTTAAGATAGAATGCGGACGATTTCTAATCCCAAATGCAAGCATCTGAGGTGGGGTCGGCTGTTTACACGGGTGAACCTTAAGTGCAAAAAGGTGTCAGAAAAAGGTTTTGGATTTTCAGGAAAATGACGGGTTGCCTCCCGTTAAGCGCTGAGTTTTACGCCATCGGTGGGCGCAATAAGCTCAAGGGGAATGGAGGATATAAGATGCTTCAGCCAAATCAATAGAAGTCACATCAATGAATGGCTTGAGTCTCTGACCGTTCACGATGAAAGGTTCGGAATCGTGGCTGAGCGGACTGATTTCGATAGCTCCATTTCTAAAAACTTGTCGGACTAAATATGGTCCGACCCACTTGGATCGCAGCTTTCCTGGGAAAAGTTTGAGTTGGGCATCAAAGAGGAGGACCTTCTGACCAAGATGAAAGATTTTTCTCGAGATATGCTTATCGTGGAAGGCTTTAACCCGCTCCTTGTAGCTTCGCGAGCTCTCATACGTGTCTAGGCGTAATTCATCGATCTCGCTGATTTGAAGTTTTCTGTGGGTTCCAGCCTTTGAAAAATCTAGATTACAGTTCCGTACTGCCCAATAGGCTTTATGCTCCAGTTCTACAGGAAGGTGACACGTCTTCCCGTACACCAGTCTAAAGGGAGACAAGCCTAACTGGGTTTTGTGGGCGGTCCTATAGGCCCACAATGCTTCCGGAAGTCGGGATGACCAGTCCTTCCTGTCAGGCCGAACAGTGACTTGTAGGATTTTCTTGATCTCCCGATTAGACAGCTCAGCAAGACCATTGGTTTGGGGGTTGTAAGGAGTAGAGATTCGGTGAGACACCCCATATTTGGTCATCAGTGACCTAAACTGAGCGTTTGTGAAATGGGTCCCCCCATCAGAGATTATAGCACGAGGAATCCCGAACCTTGAGAAAATGTTTTGATGAATGAATTTGAGAACGATTTTGTGATCACAGGTTCAGGTCGGTACGGCTTCAATCCATTTGGACACGTAGTCCACAGCTAGCAGAATGTATTCGAAACCATCCGAAACAGGAAAGGGGCCCATAAAATCAATCCCCCAAACATCAAAGATTTCGCATACGAGAATCAGCTGCATAGGCATCATGTCGCGATGGCTCATGTTGCCCAAAGTCTGGCAACGACTGCATGCCTTGCAGTGATTGTACGCGTCTTTGAATAGTGTGGGCCAGTAAAAGCTGCACTGGAGGACTTTTGATGCGGTTTTATGCCCAGAGAAATGGCCACCGCATGCCTGGTCATGGCAGAAAGAGAGGATATTGTTGAATTCCTCTTCCGGGACACATCTTCGGATGATCTGATCAGCACCTATGCGGAAGAGGTACGGGTCTTCCCAAATGTAATACTTGGCATCAGAGCGCAATTTGTCTTTCTTGGCCTTCGGCCAATCAGACGGGATCTGATGAGATGCCAAGTAATTTACTATATTAGCAAACCATGGAAGGCTAGTACCAATAGTCAGTAGGTGCTCATCGGGAAAATGCTCTGTGATGGGTCCGGAAGGGTCAATCATTTCAGAAGGAAGGCAGGACAAGTGATTAGCTACCACATTTTGCTTTTCCGCTTTGTCGTGAATCTCAAGGTCAAATTCTTGCAACAGCAAGATCCATCGGATTAATCGAGGTTTCGCGTCCTTCTTTGCAAGGAGATGCCTCACAGCTGTGTGATCTGAGCATATGATGATACGGGAACCCAGAAGGTAAGATCTAAATTTTTCTAGGGCAAATACTACAGCTAGCAGCTCTTTCTCAGTAACCATGTAGTTACGCTGAGCCTCATCCAGTGTTTTGCTGGCGTAGTAAATGACCACAGGTTTCCCATCAATTTTCTACCCCAAAACCGCTCCTACAGCGAAGTCGGATGCATCGCACATGATCTTAAAGGGTTGAGACCAATTAGGGGACTGTAGGATCGGGGCCTGGGTGACTCGGTCACGTAGGGCCTCAAATGCTTGAGTGCATTCCTTGGAAATTTCGAAAGGTACATCCTTGGAGAGAAGAGTGGTCAGGGGGCGCGCGATTTTTGAGAAATCAGGGCTAAATCGATGGTAAAAATCGACGTGCCCCAAAAAAGATCGGATGTCCTTGATCGAGCTACGCATAGAAAGGTGAGAGATCAGATCAACCTTAGCTCGGTCCACTTGGATGCCTTTTTCCGAGATTGAGTGTCCCAG